>OZ017739.1:76861907-78333574 GCA_963969285.1 Odontomyia ornata | reverse complement strand
CCACATACAAAATGCTGCCGAAATTTTGTTCAACAAATGTACACCAGGGTTAAACATCGTTTAGAGTTGCGGAGATGTACCGACCGACTACAATATTGTGCGTCATGACTGATACAAGGATTGCCTGCAGCTAAAGATTAAGGAGGCAAGTCAACATCCGAAGCTGATCGAAATTCTGGCAACGTTAACGAAGACATCGTAGGTGAAAAGGATGAGAAAGCAGAAAACGCGAAAAGCTGATTAAAAGACAACAAAATCATACCATCGTTTGCATCATGACCATACGCCGTAGACCATGCTTCTGCGCCGAAGCTGAGTTTAGTGCGATAAGTCGCACAATATTTAACAACTCCGTCAAAGGAGAACGCGGAAAGAGAAATGCAATGTTTTCTACAGTACTAGATATTTACACAATTTATTGAAAAGAAAATAATAAAATAACTTAGCAAAATATTTATTTTACCGGATATTCTCCTTCAGGTGTACTTGACGGAGCGTTGTATGGCCAATAGCACTAGTCAAATCACGTAAAATAAAGCCCGCAACATCACTATTTAATAATAAACAATTTACGTGTAATCTGACATTGCAAACTGTCATAAAAGATATTCAGCCGATTCAGCCGTGATTGTAGTGATCGCCACCAGAGTGGTTGAAGGTGGAGTAGAAATCACGCCGAGTTTGAGTGGGACCACTCCGCGGGAACAGGAAAAACCACTCCGAAGAGGTGGCTGAGACCGAGACTCAGAACTCGGTTGGAGAGTGGTAAAATGGCCCTTAGAGGGAGATTATTTAAGAGCGCGATGAGTGACGCGCCTTCTCTTTCTTGGGATGGGCGACTCAAAGGTGAAAAGGTGAAGCGACAGTGGATAATACGGAAGACGAGCATCGCCTGGATTTCCGGAATCAAGTGTGGCAAGTGCGTACTAGATGGAGGGCAGATTACGACATAAAAAATTTGAGAAACATCAGCACGAACAAAAGCATCGAGGGAGTAGTCGGTGCAGTAAGTGGCAAACCAATTTCAAAAACGCCGACGAAAGCAGCGAAGAAGGGGCCGATTTATGCCTTGTGGAGCAGTAAGTTTTTTTTAAAGGGTTATTCGCATAAAGAAATTTGAAAAGAAAGATAAATTTCTAAAGCTGAAGTTTCTTTTAAAAAGTAATTAAAGGCAAAATCCAGTAAAAACTAAATTCTCTTTACATAACATATTTGAATTTGATCAAAATAAGTATCAGGATGTAATGGGTGCGGCTTGGGTGTGCATTCGTGGAAAGAAAATTTAAAGCCAAGTGTTAGTGCTCAGGGAAGGTGTATAGAGTGTGATAAATTCTCGGGACTTTAATTTGCCTGATAGAGCGCAGTAGGGCCATAAAATTCTCGTGTTATGTCCGAAATTTTGCATTGTGGGAAGTGGTGTAAGTGTCCTTTTTCATGCTGCGAGAAAGGAAAACCGGCAAGTCGTATTCTCGCTTAGCGGCTTATTGGGGCCTTGGTGGACAAGTGAGTGGTACCCCACGCCCATCTCCGGACGAGCACAACCGGATCCGTAAGCCCCGCCGAAGCACCCTATTTCATTTTGGTTGTAACAATGCATAATATATTTCGACAAATATATGTTTCAGAAGTTAGTTGCTCTCTTCTTCAGTGTTAATGGTATTCTGAAGCAAGATTTTCCGCATGGTTTGCTGAAGATCTAACAACCTGATTTTTACCCTTCCTTAATCACCTTGTTACAAAGTTACTTAAGATCTATTTTTTTATGATAACTTACTTATTCTATAAAATGTATCATTATTGAATTATTACTATTATTTCTTTCCCAACGTCACAACTTATCAATCGATTCTAATATCTTCGAGAATCCATTTCCTATGTCCTCATTCAGCCTTGTCTCCAGAACATCTAGTTTCCTCATGTTCCTTACTTCTTTCAGCAGACAACATCGTCTCAGATTACTTCGCGCCCGTCACAGATATGTTTCGCTACCGATAACGTGATGTTGTTCCATCTTAGGAATACCGTCAATACCACATGATTTTTGCTTTATATTTTCTCAAATACGAGGCACAAGACCTCACAATTAAAAAAACAATCAAAAAAACTATAGCTGGGTATGAGGCCGGTGGTCAGCATTCAAATGGATGCTTCAATTCAATGAAATGCTGACGTCCGGCCTCATACCCAGCTATAGTAGTTTTGATTATTTTTTTGATTGTGAGATCGGTATCAACAATTTCTGAAAGTGTTTGAGTCCTTTTTTAGGGTTTGGTAGATAAACCCATTCAAAGCAAGCTCCAACTAGAGCAAGCTTTTGTAAAGCATCCTATTTCCACCAATATCCGGAGTCGTACTATTAATTCCGATACCAGCCCTATCTGGAAGATTTATCTCCTTGCTAATGACCCTAACACTAAACAGCTTCACTCGACACTTCTTACAAAATATATTATTCACTATTGTGGAAACAACATCTGGGCCCTGTGGGCTAATACCCCTTCGCTTCTCCGTCCATTGGTTGCTGACTTCACACGTGGATATGAACGGGCTAAATCTGGGCTTTATTAAGGTATATTTTCAATAAAACCAACGAGAGACGGTTGCCGACTAGAAATCGCCGATAAGAGTTGTTCACGCGTGTGAGAAGAACAACAATGTGATGATCGGTGTCTTATATCCTTCCATTTTTTCATGTCTTTGTAAATTTTTTTTTAAGAAGACCATTCATCTGTCCGCGCTTCACAGCAAGTTTCCTTAGAAACTATAGAAGCTAGAAAGTTCAAACTTTGTGAAAATATCAAAAGTGGTGGTCTCTCAAAAGTTTAGGTCTTACCAAACATTTCAAAATTTTTTAAGTGGGGTCCCCTCTTATAATGAATTTGGCCTTAAAAATTAGGGTGTCAAATGAAAAGTCTTGATTAGAGGTTTTAAAATTTGGATTGAAAAAATCATTTATGCATCAGGGGTCAAGGGGAAGAAAAAATTGTACCAAAATTCGACTATTAGAAAACTTGTTTCAAACCCTAGGATGGTTACAAAGACCTTCTGGTAGGAGCACTCTCCTGCTTACTCAACTTGTTCTATTTTAATCTTAGAAATTACTTTCTCAATGATTTTCAATGTCAACATTTATGTATAATTTCGGCAACCAGAGGCCTATTTCATCGTCACCATTGAGCAAGAATTGTCACGATCAGAAGGAGGACATTGCGGCTGATAATTTTGATTAAACTTCCTGTGGAAGTTTGCCCACTCCATTTTTTTGAGATTGAGCGGATGATTTTTATTTCGAGCCAGAATCAAAAAAAGATCATCCCTATGATGATTTATTTCCATCCAAATTCGTAATGATTGCTTGCATTAGGAAGCACCCGCAATTTCTATTGAGGGCTATAAAATTTGAGTTCAAGTCTTGGGTCAGCAATGCACAGGTCTAAATATGAACTGGCTCTAAGGTATTTTGGAAACTCCAACCCATATATTTTTTTACCTGTATTCAATTTTGTACTGTATTATCTATAATTACATATAATATATATGCAGCCTGTCCAACTCAAGAATTTCAAATAAGGAATCAGGCTCCTCTTTGAATTTGACGACATTTCTTCCAGTTACATAGGCCAAGATAACGAACAGGTTATTTGCACCTTGCAAAAAAACTATAAATGGACACCAGAAAATTCATAGTTTTTGTGTTCAATTTTACCAATCTTTTGTAAACAAATGGGTCTCAATATCGTGATATCACCTCTCCTATCATAGTTTACTCTTTAATTTCTTAAGAATGCAAAAGCTTTGAACGTCATTAAATGTCATGAACTCAAGTGTATTTCAGTGAGAAGCATGATCTCACGCTTTTAGTTGACAATAAATTCCAGGGGATAGTCATGTCGACGTAGAGTTACAATAGGGTTGACGTTAATCAAGATCAGATGAAGACCATTCATGAGGCTTACTAGCAATTTATTTTGAGAAATGTTGACCTAAACATTGAAATATGGAAATATTGTTTTGTATCTTGCTTATCCATTATTTCTGGTGGAGAATCAAGCTGTTGAATAATTCTATCATCATCATCTATGGCACGACAGTCCAAGTCGGGCGTTGGCCTCCATTATTAATTCGTCCAATCATCACGGTTCCGCGACCTTGTCTGACAGCTGTTTACTCCCAACAAGGATTTGCTGTCAGCTTCTATTGTGTATTCCCGTCGCGTCCTCAGCCTTCCTGCTGGACGTCTACCTTGTACTCTACCCGGCAATGTTCTTTTGGGTAGCCGTTTCTCTTTTATTCTTTCTACATGGTCCGTCCATTGCAATTTGCTTAACTTCACGCATAAGGAAACAGGTGGACCGTCAAAAAGTTCATATAACTCATCATTGTAATTCTCCACTCTGTTCCTTATTTCACTGGGCTGTAGATTTTCCGGAGCACATTGCGTTCAAATACGTCCGCTACCTTTTCGTATGCGCTCGTTAGGGTCCATGTTTCACTTACATGTATCAGTACAGGTTTGACTAGTGTTTTGCATATGCGGAGCTTATTTTACCTGTGAAAGTACAAAGTAATTTGCTTTATTTTCGGCACTTATGAGTCGTCCTATCTCGTCCGTTTTGGTGTCTCTTCTACGCAGGTTGGCTCCAAGATAAACAAAATTATCCACACTTTCAAGGTTGTAGTCGGCTACGGTCAGGTTTTGTCGACCTAGAGATTTCTTCCTCGTTTCAGTCATGAATTTAATTTTCGTTTCATTAACTCGTAGGCCAATTCGGTTTGCCTCAGATTCTAGGCTCAGAATCGCTCCTTTGGCATCTTAAATTTAACGTGCCATAATACTGACGTCATCAGCATATCCTATCAATCGTGTGGATTTATTTCCATCCAAACCGAGGTTTCAGCTGATGTCTTCTTGATGACGTGTTCCAGCGTAATATTAAAGAGCATTGGAGCAAGTCCATTCTTTTATTTTAAGCCTGATTCCGTTATAAAGCTGTCCGTTAGCTTACCGTTTACCTTGACCTGGGACTCTGTGTTTAGCATTTTGTCCGTAACCATGTGGACTAGTTTTGTTGGCAGGCCAAGTTCAAGCATTATTTTGTACAGAACATTTCCATCAACATTGTCGTTATATTCCCAGCACTTTTCCAGCACCTGCGTTACTGAGAATATTTGATCTATTGTAGACCGTCCACTTCGAAAGCCTTCCTGATACTCTCCTATGATACTTTCATAGTACGGCTTTAATTTTCTTTCTATGATTTTGGAGAGCATTTTATAAAACTTGCACAATAGAGCGATGCCTCTGTAATTTTCACACCTTGACATGCCCCCCTTCTTGTGCACAGGACATATTATACTTTTCTGTCTGTCCTCTAGTAACTGCTTCTCTGACCATATTCTGCATATTAGTCGATGACCCCCGCTCTGGAGCTGTTCTGCTGGTATGTTGGTGGTGCTTGTCAGGAAAATAGAGAAACGAAATCAGGAGCAACGCGTCGCGACAAAATTTTACGCCAGATTGGGCGAAACAGCTTCGGAAACGTACGCTAAAATTGTAAAAGTGCATGGTGATAGTGCTCTTAGTCGTGTTCAGGTATTTTGATGGCATAAATAGTTAAGGAGGGGCGTGAAAGCGTGAAAGACGAGGCGCAGAGCGGGAGCCCAGTTGAGGAGCGGACTGACGCATATGCGCAGCGTATGTGTGCCCTAATCTGTGAAGATCGGCGTTCAACAGTTCGAATGTTGGCCTTGCAACTGGGTATGAACCGTGAAATAGTCAGACAAATTTTAACCGATGATTTTGGGATGAAAAAGTTGTGCGCGAAGATGGTTCCAAAGAATCTTTCTGAGGAGCATGGGCAGCATCGAATGATCGTCACAAAAGACTGTTTGTAACAAGTGGAAAACGATCCCACGCTGCTTGATCGAGTTATTATAGGCAATGAGAGCTGGTTTACTGGTCAAAGGAACCCATTTTAAGTCGATTACGGACATCCAGGCGGCCGTGACAAGTGTACTGGCGGACGTCCCAGTCGAAGTGTTCCAGAAATGTTATGAAGCATGAAAAATGCGCTGGAATCGTTGCATAGCTGCCCAAGGGGACTACTTTGAAGGGGATGGCAGAGTTGTAGAATAATTTTTAAATATACGGTTTTCATAGAATCTGTGTCATTACTTAATTCTCACAACTCGTATTCCAGGAGCCTTATTTTTTCTGAGGTCCCATCTTGCTGCCTATACTCTGTCTTTTTCCCTGCTTCTAGAATGTTTACAGCTTTAGTCGTGGTTGGGGACGCTGTGAATAGCTCCTGGAAGTATTGCAGCCATCTGTTTTTAATTTCGACTGGGTTGTCAATGATTGCTCCTTATGCACTTTTGCAAAGGCTTCTTTGTGGATTAAAGCCGTCTCTAAGTTGTTTGAGAGAGGCGTATGCCAATTCGAATTCATGTAGGGTCATGTTTTCGTTTATCTGTTGTATTTTGGTGTTGATGGTAAGTCGTTCCTCTCTTCGGCATATTTTTTTAGCTTGACGTCGGAGGATTTATAAAGTTCTTTTTTTGGTCCAAGATGGTTGCTGGATGTATTCTTTGTGCGCCTGGTTCCATTTTTTAATCGCTTCCTTATATTCTTCGTCGTACCGCTTGGCAGCTTCTGTCACTGCATCTCATACTATCTTACACATGGTTTTAATGTCATCATTACTTTCTTCCACCTGCGGAAAGATGTTGATGTTATTTACCAACGCTGACATGTTTGTGGCCGTTCCTGAGCCATCGTTTAGCTTGTGTATCTGGCACCTTGGAATTACTGATGTCCGTTGTTTACAGCTCTTGGAGATGCGGCATCGGAGCTTGGCCCTTATAAAGTAGTAGTCCGAACCACAAATAGCACCGCGGAACGAGCGCGTGTCGAGAACGCTGGTGGCGGCTCGTTTCTGTGTGAGAACATGGTCGATCTTGTTGAATGTGTTACCATCTGTGGATACCCACGTTCTCTTATGGATGTCTCGATGTGGAAAGCGTGTGGAGCTTACTGTGAAGCCTTTACTAGTAGCGAAGTCTATCAGGCGTTGTCCATTGTTGCTGGGCACTGCATTTAGGTTTTGTCCTCCAGTTGTTCCTCTATGTGTCATTTCTCGGAAATCATCTTTAAATATTAATGAAAAAAATATATCTTTCAAATAAAGCCCACTTCATGGATATTAAAAACCTTTTTCTCTGTTTTATTTCAATTCAAAGTTCTCAGCCTCTAAAAAAACACCCTTCAAAAATTCGGGTTATAAGATATCAAACAATCTAAATTGAATACTTTTATTTCATTTGATAAAAAAGTACTAAAAATAGCAGAAGCAAACACCATTGAGTATTTATTCGAAATTAATAATCTTAAACGTATTGTTCTTGTTTCATATTGACGTTGAACAGCAAAGAAAAATTTTTAGCAAGTATTTCAATGGCTTAACTATCAATTTCGATATTAACGTTATGTAAACAAATAAGTGATGTATAACTCATTAGTAAGTCAACATTTATTTATTTTGTGTACAATTGATTGAAAGTTGATTCAGGGCTTATAAAGAAACAAAATTAATTATCATGGTCTCTTAATAACATCAGGATACTTGACTAGTATATCAATAAAAAATTATATTTTTAAACAGTAAACAGATGCAATACATGTAAAGCTTAAACAAACTACCAAAAAATGTAGCTTGCGCGTAATAATTTTCAGTTAATGTAATCATTATTGACCATAGTGATCTTTAAAGAAAAGTGAAATGAGTGATGATTATTTGTTATGTCATAGCCAATCGAAATTACAGAAAAAGATTAAACAGCGTAATTTCTAAACCGTTTTTTTTTTTTTTTTAATTTTTGGTTCAGGTAAGATTAGAGCATATAAATAAGTTAAATTTCGATTCTAATAAGAAAACAAATTGGGTAGGCAGAACTACGCTCTTGTCAGAAGGGTTTTGTACTTAACATACGATATGCAGATATAAGATATAATTCAAGAAAAACATTAATGATGTGCAAAACAAATATACTTTTGGTTTAAAAGAAAAACCAATCTTACTAAAATCATTGACTAAGCCGAATCTTAAATGTATTTTTGTTATAATATATTTTTGGAGAAAATACAGTCAAAATTTAGTGTCTGGTTTGATGGAAAGCCCATGTAGTAGAAAAACCGTGTTTAATTGTTGTGATCGAAGAAAATTCAAACGGTAATAACTTCTATTCATTCTATTAAAACTCATAGAGTTTTTTGAAGGATACTTAAATATCAACTTTCATCCAATTTGATCATACTAATTCGATTTTACTGGCGAAAATATTTAATTTACAGATTCTACTACTATTAGCAAAGTTTAAAGAGGTCCACCTTTAGGTTATTTGTCATTGGACCTACCTTCATAATTTTTTCACCGATTATTTTGAGCTGCTTATCTTCAGCTATTCATTAATAGATTCAATCAAGTGTTAATAGCGTGTACCTCAAATGTTGAAATTCACGAATATTAACACAATTTTATGCAATATTCTCATTTGAAACGGCCGCCATTTTCTTGTACAATTACGAATGTCACCTGCTGAACAAATTCTCAAAGATATTCATCATGAATCACGATTCCTGAAACGTTCATACAAATCCTAGCAAACCCGTAGTATCTGAGTTGATTGGAAGTGCATATTGTCCCATAGCCAAGTATACTCGTAGTTGCTGTTGCAATACAGGAAATTTAAACCCCCATAACTCTGTCAAATACGGATCGATCTTTCTGAAATTTCCAGTAGTTATTAAACTTGTAAATTGACATTTGTCTATATTTATTGAATTTAGGGGTGCCGTTACAATTTCATTACTAACAAAGTTGAGTGAATTTTGACTTGCGACGTATTTGTTCCTGCAACCAAGCCAAAAGGACATGTTTTCAGTTATATACATACTTGGTTCAATATCGGGTTGAATTTCGTTCTCATTTATACACTCCATTCAACACAGGGTTGAATTTTGTATGGTCCGTATTACACCAAGTAGAAGCTTGCGTCAATTCAAGACCGCTAGGCCAACATTCAAGTGCTCTTAGAGATTTAGAAACGTTAACACTCGGCCATTTCCTTATTGGACGACTACTGATTGTCCCTCCTGAACCAGATATAAGTGGTAAAGACTTACACCAAAGATGGTAACTGGTCACCAAGTTACAACAGGACATTTAGAAAAGATGATCTCAAGAATACTTGTGCACGCTTCAGGAAAGGAGTATGTGGCAGGCGGGTGATAACAATCCAGAAGTTGGTGAGCTTGTCTTAGTAAAAGATTATAACCTACCTCCACAAAAATGATCATTAAGTCGAATCAAGGGGCTGCATCCTCGCGAAGATGGTATTGTACGCATTATTTTTGTGCAATATAAGAACGCAAATTATGCCAAGTACCCATGGGCTTCTACAACTTGGATGAGAACAATAAAAAAAACAGTGGCAGCCTTAATAGTATCATCAAAACCAGCGAAGAGAGTTCCAAAGTAAGCTGCGCATGATGTCTAAATCATCAAGGATCGACAACTCCTTATCATCATTCCAACTGCCGACCCCCACCATGTTCCAACTGGAACAAATTACATCGAACTTGCAAAAAAATTCCGATGACTCCAAATTTCCTTATCGTTTACTTACTTACGCTTAATAATTCTTATGCAATATTTCAATTGTACTTACGTTCAATTGCCTTCAAAGTTCAATTTTCAAACATAGTTTCACATTGTCATCAAAAAGCGATCATTTACCTTTAGCTCCAAAACAATTAATTCTAAAATTGGTGTCAGCAATGTAATTTCACTGATTTCATATTTCAATTATGCTTACGTTCATTTACCCTCACAGTTCAATTTCATATCGTGAAATTACATTGTCATCAAAAGTCGATCATTTACCTTTGGTTCCAAAGAAATCAATTGTAATATTTATGTCAGCTAAAATTTATTATAAAATTAATTACGATAGTCAATAAACCAGAACAATTCTAGCAACCAAGCCAAAAGGACGTGTTGTCAGTTATATACATACTTAATTCAACAAAGGGTTGAATTTCGTTCTCATTCAACCCTGTGTTGAATCAAGTGTATAACTTGATTCAACACAGGGTTGGATTTCCTACAGTTGTTGTTGTGCTGATAAAGGTCTACACTCGTCGTTTTTTTCAGATTTTTCAGATGAAAGGCTTCCAATCGCGAGGGAGAGGGGTATGCCTAAAATTCGTGCAATATCAAAGTCAAAGTCAAAAACGCTTTATTCAATACTTATCGTTATAAACTTTAAAAGAATATAAAGCAAATTCAAAAGAATAAACATACAAAAACTTCATGGCCCAAATGGCTCTCTAACTTTAAATGTTATCAGTTAAACACATTTCATCAAAAAACTATAGCAAATTCAAATTAATTAAGATCATTACATATTTTATGATTTGATTGGAAAAGGGAGAAAATACCAACCTACACTATTCAAAATTATTTAAGATTTTAACACAACAGTGAGCTTCTACCCTACACCTAAAATGCTATAACCTAATTCTAATAAAATTCAATCAAAATCTTTGTTATATTTAAAAATATGGTATCACAATACTCCTAACCTAAGCGTTTAACCTTATCTCTAAGCATAATATAATAAACATAACATATGCCTAACCTATCCCTAATTTTTAACACAAATAAACAACAACACTAAACGTAGCAATAATGAATTGAAACTCAAAAACTAAGTACCGAAAAACACAAAAACTATAACTAAACACGAATAATTTAGACATTGTCATTCAGCCACCAATACCTAGATTGCTCCGTCTCAGCTCGATCAGCTTCAACGAATCTAGCAAATGAGTATCTCCATTGGATTTGTTGGCCTCGTGAACTCAAACTCGGAGGATATTTTATCTTCTTATCGGTGGCCCATCTATATATGTGATATATGATTGGGACGCCGTCAGAATCAAAAACATATCTATTCATGTTCAAATACACGAATGCTTGTGGGGGAACGAAGCCTGTAGCGAGGTAAGTCGCAATATACCCGTCTGTAGGGTGAACGGCTGTAAAATCCAAGGGTTTTCACTCACAGTTACAGATCTTGCGATATGATTCCGAAGAAGTCTCAATATGAAGATATCGACTCTCGTCACTTTAGCAATTTTATAAAATCGTCTATTCGATATATAATGCTTCCAATCCATCTCAGGCTTTCTGTACAAACCAGTACATGCACGAAGACATTTCCTTTCGAAAACTCTTAGCCTTTTCATAGTATTAGCACTCTGGTTGTACTAGATCTGACATCCATATGTCAAAGTTGGTCCAACCAGGGTCTCGCAACGGATAATTTTGACCTTTTGATCAATGTATCTGGAATGAAAGAGTCTTCGTAGGGCCAGGACTACTTACTGAGCATGATTTTGACATGTCCAGTATATTACAGATACTGATCGAGATGAACACAGAGGTATCAAACACATTATTCATGTGGAACACATTCTGAACTACCCTCATCTTCCAATCACGTTTTAAGTCTTGACTGGCCCCCTGCAGCATTGTCCGAAACAAAATTGTTCCGCACTTCTGCGAATTGATTTTCATTCACCAATTGTCAGTGTACAGCTGCACATCATTAAATATTTTTTGATGATTGCTCTGAACTATTGTAGCTTTTTTGTCTGCCGTATAAATGATGAGATCATCAGCGAATGAATATTGGGAAAAGCAGAGGCGCAGTAACTGTTCTCTGCTGTAGACCATTCAAGATCGTGAAGTTGCGCACTGTTGTCAAATTTTCATCAGTTACAACAAATGAAGATGTCAGGACTTACTTTCATTATTGCATGTATGGTCAAATGCCTGGCACAAAAAACAAATTGGCGATTCAACGTCAACTCATATTTCCCAATGTGGGCGTTTAATGCTTTGTTTAGTATCACTTCTAACACTTTGCTGATGTTAGGCAACAAGCTGATTGGGCGATAGCTTTTAAGACTCGAAGATGCTTTTCCTTTCTTCAAGATCGGAAATTCCTTAGCCATTTTCCACTCATTTGCGAAATATGAGTTGCTCAACATGTAGTTGAACCATATGCAATAATTCCTAATAGCAACCTCAGGCATATGTAGGATGTCAATATCACCTGAATTCTTGTTGTTCATCTTGCCAAATATGAAACGCAAGTCTGCATAGTTGAAAAACTAATCAATAAGATTCAAGCTCAGTATGAGGTCAGATGTTAATGTTTCATCGAAATAAAGAATTGATTCGCCGTTCAGGCTTGATTTGAAGTCTGAAGCTTTTACTTCAGGGACGATTCGATTCCCTCTCTCAATTCAAAATGAGTTCCAATCAGGGCAAGTTTCTGCAAATCATCACTTATAATCCCGTTTCCATTTCTATCCAGAGTCGTACTATCAATTTCAATACCAGCCCTATCGTGAAAATTTATTTCATCAATAGTGACGTCAAGAACATAATAATTATGCAGCAGAATATAATAATTATGCAGCCTGTTCAATTTGAGTATTTCAAACAAGAAATTGAGCTCCTCTTTGAACGTGAGAACATTTCGACCAGTTGCATAGGCAGAGATAACGAAGAGCTTATCCCCACCTGGCAGAGAAATTTTGATAACGGAGACTTCAAGAGATTCCAAGTTTTTGAATTCGACTTTTTCAATATTTTGGAAAAAATAGAGTCTTCTAACCAATATCCCGGTGCCACCTTCCCCATCACCCTATCGTTTCTTCTTCTTCTTAGCACTACAGCCCCTCTTGGGCCTTCGCTTCCTGCTATCGTTTCTTACGAATTATATTCTGGTGCCGCCTCCCCCATCATCACTTACCCTATCGTTTCTTATGAATTCAAAATCCTTGAATGACATGGAGTGCTATGTATTGAGGTGGATTTCAGTGAGAAGCTAGATGTCAGCCTTTTGTTTAACAATGAATTCAATGTAGAGCTTATCCATGGAAATGTGACTGGACGACAAAACTATTTTGAAGCATGTAGGCCTAAACGTTTAAAAACGAAATTGGTTTTTTGATCTTGCGGATTGTTCGGAATGCTCAGCACTACACTCGACCGTGTTATTTTCCCCTTCCATATTCATGCAGCATCTGCGAACTCGACTTCACACTTATAACAAATACTGAACTGGCCGATGACAGACAATGAACTCTTTGATGAATCTTGCCGGGATCGATTGTTTCCGCTACGACTAATTTGCAAATCATGTAGCTCGTTCCATAATTCCTCACGGCCTTTGGAATGCATATCCACTTAAAATGCAGTTTGATACCAGATAAACCAGATACTTTCTTGTCCAAATTGAAACGGTGCTTTAGAACTCGATGGATCTGATTTCAAGTTGCAGTTAGTGAACGTGTACACACAATTTTTATGATAACTAATTATAAGGTTTTCGAGAGGGAAGGGACGTTATAATTAAATTAATTCGGGATGCCCCGGTTGACATTTTTTGAACACTTTAATCGGAATAATCATTGCTTTTAGATATGGTGTAATTGATCACTATCACAGATTCCACTCCAACGAATATTGCAAGGGTTTTCTTTAACTAATTCTTATTGTTCACGGCTTAGGACTATCCACATAACCCGCGCGTATTCTTGCCGACGTGCTCGCTCGTGATCCAAAACCAGACTTCTCTATAACCGCCAACTCTAGCATCCTGTCCAACTCTGCGTACACAAACTTTTCCGTAGCCGATAAGATGGCGTAGTGCCTCTGCTTTATTGGTTTGCTACCGCAGACGTCAATAGCATGTGAGACCAGAGTATTGCGGCCAAGGTCTTGTGTAGCGAAGGATGAAAAAGCAGGGATGGTTGCTTCCAGACGTTGTCGTTGGTAAGGAGTAAATTTGTGTCTGTCAGGAATAGAAGCGAGCTCATAGACATATCTTGTATTAAAGGGTGAATCCACGAATAGGTCTAGGGCCAAACCAAATTGAAGGACGTAATCGACGCCGAGGCACACGTTCTGAGTCAGCGAAGGGATGATGAAGAAGATAATATCCTTAGTTTGACCTCTAAACGTAACTGGTGTTGTCAATCTACCCTGGATAGGATGTTTGGTGCCATCAGCGGTCCTGATTTCAGAGCGCCAGGGCTTCACCACCATAGGGTGTTGATTGAGCACCTTTGAGCCGAGGCTCGAGGCAAGGCAGCTAATGCCTGCACTCGTGTCAATCAATGCGACGGCGCTTGGCCCAACGCATTGATTGGCGCGTAAAGTCTGGTGTCATTCTCGGAAACCTCCGAGATGTTGCATAAGTTCAGGGTTTGATGGCAGGTGTGCACTCTCTTGCGGAAACTCCGCCAACGACGAGTTGACCATTTTACTTTATGCAAGTGAGAGCTGACTTCTTCGGAAGCAAAGATTCGCTCTCGAGCCGCACGGTATTCCTACAGTCGAACGTGATTTGGCTTTAGTACGCGAATTCGTGGCTGTCGGGGTTCTTCAGGCAGTAACTGCATTGGTCGCTTCAAAAGAGTCTTTGGAGAGGCTTCCGGAAGAGAGGAAACCCCACAGTCATAATTTTCAAGGCTGGTGTATTATCCTCAATATTGAAGTTTGCAGCAGGCTGGAAACCTAGCTTTGAAGTACTGCTGAGGTGGACGTGTACTCGCTCATGTCCGGTGTGTGAAGAAAGGTGTCCAGCTTACCGCATCCGTAACAGAAAACCGTATGCTCTGACCGACATGCAATAAGCCAATGTTCGGTTTATTGGCAGTTCCACCAGGTCGTGAGGTTCCCCATCGTGGCTACCGTAAGCTTGTTTGACTCCCTGTCGGTGTCCTCCAGATCTGGAGTGTTGATATCTTGTACCACTTCCGTAATTCCATGTCACGGACCTGGTCTTGTCCACAGGTATGGCAGTTCTCGGAGGTTCTCCTCGGCTCCTTCCTCTCGACTGACAGCTCTTAAAAGCAATGCTATGTCCAGAGGGCCAGAGTTCACGACATGATGGTGAAGTCCCGGCCTCAAATTGCGCTTTAGCACCCGCAGCAGTTGTGTTTGGGTTATAGGCTCGGTTAACTGGTCAGTTAGCCACAAGATGTCGGCTTGAAACTTGCCGAAGGGCTCGTCTAGCCGTTGCCATCTGGCATGAGTTTTATCCAGGCCCCTCTCGTCCATGTTAACTGTGGGGTACTCCATACGGAGTACCTCCTTCAGCCGTGACCAGCAGTGGGATAGTGGAGCAGCATATATCAACCAGTACGTTTCCAGTGCTGTTCCCCTAAGCCGCATCGGCAAGTGGCCGGCCAGCGCCATGGTGCCCCGTTAACATCTGGTCTATCAGGGACTCCACTCGATCAATGAAGACCTCAACGTTGATGGAATTTGGTTCTCCACTAAAATGGAGATTCCAGAGTCGGCTTCAACTGATGCGGTGGATGTAAAGGTCCGCGTCGATCCGGAGGAGCCACTGGAGCAAGAGTCACTGGTTGCACTTGGCTCAGCCTGGGCCAATATAACGGAGCCATGGGATTTGCGTCTCGTATCCAACGGAAAATCCCAAGGATTTGGGTGGGAGTCCCACAGCGGAGGCGTTCGGGGGCGTGTTGGAGGGAGGTGGGTTCTCCTGTTTGCTCTCCAGAGCGACTATCTGGGTGTTCAAGCCCTGCATTAGGGCCATCATATCCTGCAGGCCTGTTACCTCCACGGATACGGTTCGGCTTGCCCTTCAGCAGGCGGCAATGCTCAAGTCCCTTCCATGGTGTCAGAATCCTCAGGGAGTGGTGAACATTGGTCTCGGCGGTCCTTTTGTTTAAGCACTTCTCCTTGTGCAGCTAGTGTTTCATCATAACTGGTCGATGGCACTGCAGAAGTTGCTCGTTGTTGGCAAAGTTGGCACGTCCGGCTGACCAGGAGATGTTGGGCCACGCAGGTCTCGTGAAACTGATAGCTGCACGGTAGCGTTAGCACTAGCATGCCATCGTTTCTCGCCTACTGGCAAATCACGCAAAGCGCCGTCGGTCCCGCATCTGAACGCAACCGACATTTGTCTTGAGTGCGTCTCGTTGCCATTGTTCCTAAAGCAATAGTCTTTGTCCTAAATATAACCCTAAACCAAAGAATCAATCTTAACTATATATAGAGGTAACTATAAATATAATAACTATAAAAACATTTTATAATAGTAGCTGAAAGTGGCGTGCTGTTTTTGAGCTTCAACAAAAATATATGTATCATATAAACTCGGTCTTTCCTTTCACCTTTGAAACCCGGCCACGTTGGCTGGCCCCTCCTCTGTAACGAGCTAGCCATCGGGTGAGCTCTCGCAGGGTAGAGTGGCCTTCAGCGCACCTATTTATGGTATGGGGCTATATGATTCCATCACATAATACTATTACATAAATTTACCACGTTCATATTTTTCATTTAAGGGAAAAATTCATGCAAAATATATTTGCATGAGTTTTTCATTTAAATGGAAGATACATGGCCATATCTACTTTGGATCTTGATCCGGTTGGGTTATTTGGGGGCCACAAGTATCATCAGTAACGAGGAAGTCCTTTCAAGTTCTGTCTGCTTTCACTAGGCCCAGTTTGTTTTTGGCTTCAAGCAATTTCCACCCTTAGTAGGGTACCTCGGCCTCGACACCTGTCGATCCGCATTTGATCTCTCAATTTGTGAATGGAAATTTTTTTGTAGTGGGTCCTGGTACTGGGCGAAAAAGCCCCCTGCCAGCGCATATACGCATCCTCAGACAAGGCCAATCTCGGCGAAACCCACCATCCTCTCTCGCCGAGGCAGCAGACCATCGCTACAGCCCTGAACAGACTTTTATCCACTCACAGTTCACTACAATCGTGGTATCCATATAGTTATTCATTGCAGCAAGTACCGCATAGAAATTTGCTCTGTCGGTCGCTCCTCCCGCGCTTAATATGATATCGGCATCATGAATTGTTGCTCTCGCATCTTAAATTGTTGGTTTCTTTGTTTGTTGAGCTTTTTGCGCAGCTACTTTATTTTCGCTAGTCATATGTTATAGCTTCTTATTTTCCGGATGTACTTTGTGGCTTTATATTGTTGACGTTTGGTAATTTATGAACCATTTCCTCCAAATGTACAATTCGGAGTCCACATAATTTCTTCATTTTCTCTGGTTATTTTTTCCAGTTCTTCGCTTGATAGCGTAATGTGCTTCCCATGTTCAAAACTTTCTTTTTCGTTTTCATTAATTTTTCATTAGTGGCATTTGAAACGCCTTGCCCCGGAAACCCTAGCGGTGGAAAGCCGTCAAGCTCCTCCATGCCCCCGGTGAAAAAACGTTTCTTCTTTTTTGAACTTCTTTTCCCCCCTACAAATGTCCTTTTTTCACAAATGTGAAATTCAAATATATTTTAGATCTTTCGCAGACTTTGAAATCGTCATTTTATTTGGTCATACACAAAACCGAACTATAGTTATCAAGCCGCACATATAGGCTGACTACTACATATGCAAAGTTGGTCTGGCTGACTTGTATGACGTAGGCTCCGGTCATATACCTTTAGCACGTTATAGCAGGCTTGTTTTTAGCCAAAGGTCGCTCCATCTCCATTGTCAATGGTCATCTCAGTTCGTTCGGTTGTTTACGCCGCGTGAACGATTCAAAATCAAAAGCGTAAGCACGCGACCTCACGTAAACGTGCAATCAAGTTATCAAGTGTTGCGCGCGCGAGTGCTCATGTAGGGCGACCTACAGTTCATACGTATTTTGATGTCCTGCCGGAGCCGGTTTTGGTGACGTACGGCTGCTAACCTTGAATTGCAAGATGCCGAAACGCAAATGCAATTTTACTGAAGATCTTAAAAAAAACCCATGCATCAGCAAAGATGAGACACCTACATTAGCGAAATGCAAAATATGTAGAAGTAGTGTTTCGGTTGCCTATATGGGTATGTATTTTCTCAATATCAGCTATTTTCAAAAAGACTTTTTTTGCGACAATGTTTATAAAATTTTTATACAAAAATGAAGGTATTTATACTATAAATTTGTTTAGGTAAAGGTGCATTAGACACTTATCCGAACTCTGACAAACACAAGTCGGCCATTCACGCTGCTTCGACTTCATATTCAATGGACCAACATGTTGTGATGAAAACTTCTCCACTTGCAACAAAAATTGCGATCGCTGAGGGGACTCTTACAGTCCACACTGTCACACATTAGATGTCCTATCGGCAGATGGATTGTACGGCACCTCTTCTCAGAACACTTTTTGCGGACTCAGAAGTTGCATCAAAAATATCATGTTCGCGAACAAAAACTGAAGCAATTATAAATGGCATCCTTTCTCCTTATTCGGTTCAATTGATAAAACAAGAAGTGATTGATGTACCATTTATAGGAATTGGTACAGATGGGAGTAATCACAAAAATTTAAAAATTTTTCCCATCACAATGCAATATCTTGATAAGAAGGAAGGACTCAGAGTTAGATTGTTACATGCTAAAAACCTTCCAAACGAAAAAGCTGAAACAGTTGTTTCCTACATTGAAAAATCTCTTGATGATAATGAGTTGACTGTGAAGTTCAGTGCTTTTGTCGCTAATAATACCAACACGAATTTCGGAGGTGTGAAGCGCGGAGGAACGAAGAATATTTTTTACACGTTGAAAGAAAACTTGAATAAGCCTCATTTAGTGGGGATAGGTTGCTCTTCGCATATTGTTCACAACGCAGTTCACCACGGACTAGACCGCTTCGGCTTGTTTGACATCGTTTGTATTGTGTTCAAAATATTCGAATATTTCTCTATTTACACTGTCAGAACCGAAGATTTGAAATCATTTTGTGAATTCGTTGAAAGTGAATATCTTGAGCTGTTATGTCACAGTCGAACGCGTTTGTTGAGTCTTTTTCCAGCAGTTGAGCAAATTCTTAGAATGTTCTTAGTGAATGTTTCTTGCTTTTCGTTCATTCTCTCATGTCTCTTTTTCAACCGAAAATGCTGTTGCTCGAAAGGAAAAATAATAGCATTCTGGAAATTGGTTCGATATTTGAAGATCTTTTTGAAAAATTGTACGAAAGGAGTCAATCAAATTTTGTCCCTTTGATGGTTCAATCAATTTTGGCAAAACTTAGAAATGATGGAAAAGATCAGATGTGCAATGATTTTCTAGCGAGAATCGAGATTGTTTATTATGAAACTGTAGTATATTTCAAAATTTGGACGAAGAGTTTCTCCGAATTCGAAGTATTTAAATGGTTGAACTTCACGAGAGAAAAAATTTTGCACTACAAAGATGTTGAAGAATCTGTCAAATACTTGCTGGAAAAGGACATTGACATCGATGATTCGAAGCTTCACGATCTAGTTGTTAGTTTGAAACGATTTTTGGCAACGAAAATAGATGATGATAATTTCTACAATGAAAAATGTGCAAGTTCTCCTATTTGCGAATTCTATTACGCTAATGAACATATTGACAGTTACTCTGAATTGCTCAGAATCTCTCAATTTTTCTATGCTATTCCAACACATAACGCTAATTGCGAAAGAGTTTTCTCTCTTATGCATACACAATGGACAAAAGAGAGAAATCGTTTTTCTATTGACAACATACGACACATTTTGAGAGTGAAAACAACTGTTTTCAGTTCAACAAATTTCTGACGCAACCAATGAACGCACGTCTTGTTGAAAAAATAAGCAACAATGAAAAATATGTACCTGTAAACGAGGGGTAAATCTATTTAATTGTGAAACTGAAAAGTTATAGTTGCTAATAATAAATAAATTTTTGCAAAATCACAAACATGCATTTATTTTTTCATTCATCTATTCGTGACTATATGTTATGTGCACTCAATTTTTTTTATTTAGCGAAACTTATTGAGAAAAAAATTTCAATCAATTTTTCGAGCTCATCATGAATAGTATGGGGGGGGTAGAGATTCAAGATGTCCTTTATTTGCTCTGAGCCCATCTGGTCCCCCAACTTAGAGTGCTATTAAAGAATGGGTGTTTATTCAGGTTTATTACTTTAAAGCCTTTTCGAAGTAGAAGTATTCCATTTGCAATGTATGTGGGAAAATGAATAACATCAAAAATATATACATTAATTATTCAATCCAAATTTTTATCGTGTGATTTATTTATTTTCAGATCTTCAGCTGTCTATTCCTGCTAGTCACCACTGAGCCATATAATGGGTATGAGTTAGGAAATTATGTTGGCCTTCTGTAAGTTTATAAAACAATTCGAGCAACTTGCTAATTAGCCATAATGGAAGTGCCTAATTTGTTACTAACAGATGATATGTGTTTAAGTTTCAATTGCATACTTATTTGGAAACTTACTGAAGCAACAAGGTGGCTCATTTTAACACTTAGTTGGGATTCTTTATGCTTGAAACAGTAATAAAAGAATGGATTTTATTCATCAAATTAAGTGCGGAGATGCTTTTGTTCGAATGTTTTATGTTTTACTGCAACGTCTGTTTCACCGAACTTTAATGAGGACGAGTGTTAATGAAAGTAATATTAATAAAGTCACTAATTGAATTTTCTTTGTATGTGCGTTAACATGAATCCGATGATAAAATAATTCTGCAATTACTAACAAATACAATTTGAATCTGTGCTTAAAATTAACTTTTGGATTATTTAAATACCTTAAGACGTATTACTTTTATCAAGAAGTATTGTTGGTTGGTAATAAAATTCAAGTCTTTGGGTTATAAGTTTAAGTTAAATTAATCGTAGAAATAGCTGGAGAAGTACTGGTTACGTAGGTATAACTCAAAAGAATCAAAAGGCAAATTTAAAAGATAATGGCCGTAAATACAAAAGTTTCTTCTAATATATGATCCTCTGGCTAGATAGTAGTATAATCGCCTCAATACTGCTGCATCGGTGAAGCAGGCTCTCTTTCATTTTTCCTCAAAATCAATAATTTTTCTACTTCATTCGGTAGCGTTTACCATGACACACCTCACTACGGTTACGTTAAATTTCCATCTGATGATGGTTCAAGAATAATTAGAAAAAGTCATTACAGGTATGTTTGTAAATTTCATCGACACTTTGCTTCTTATTCTTTAAAACAGAAAATATCTCAAATCCTTATTTTTCTAATATTTTATGTCTAGGGAATATGAACATCCGCCACCTGGTGCAACATACTATCCAGATGGGTACACGAGCTATCATCATGGTCCACCTTTTCATCCTCCACCGCCAAATCATGGGCCGCCTCCTTTTCCACAAAACCATCACAGACGACCACCATCCAGTAGCTATGGACCTCCACCACCATTCGGAAAGCCACCTCCATTCCATCATGGTCCACCTCATAGTCGGCATCCTTTCCACCATCATCCTCCACCTCCTGCATTTAGCTCATCTGAAAACTACTACGGATCGTGGGATAGCCAAGACTATGAAGATGGACATAGTGGCGAAAAGGATTGCAAAGGACATTCTAGACATCCACGCCCTAGATTCCCACCAAAGGAGCCAATATTTTCAACATCTTTTACAGCCCAGCCGAGCAAAAAACCAGCTATAACTACCTCTCAGTCAGGGGGTATTTTCCCTAATTTCAGACCTACCCCCATTCAAACAGTAACAAGTACAGCGAGTGGAACAACCATATCCGAACCTAACGGTTTGATATCAGGAAATTTGAACCAAGGAAATTGTCACCAGCAAAGTACCCTCGTTAACCCACCCCCACCTAGCCAACAGCCTAATATCTTGGTTACATCTTCTCGTCCTGCTCTTTCTAGTCAAGGAACTGATGTAAGTAGTCTGGTGAACGGGGTGTTTCAAAACACGGGACAACAATTTGGTCAACAAACAAGCCCACAATTCCCTACCACGTCCGGTACAGGTGTCGACAGTCTCGTCGCTGGAGTGTTTCCTGGTTTAGCGGCTCAAGGTAGCCAAGCTCAACAAACAAACACTCCAACTGCATCTACAACGAGTGTTGACAGCTTATTAGGCGGGGTATTTCCTAATTCAAATACACAGAGCAATATACCTCAACAGCAAAATATCCTAAATATACCTACAACGGACATCAACGGCTTAATTACCGATGTTTTTTCACCAACGGCTACTTCAAACAATCAATCACCGCAACAAAACATTCCTGGAACAAACGTTGATAACGTTATTGCTGGAGTTTTCCCAAGTCTAAACCAAGGCCAACAAAACATAAATCCAACCGTTGTAACAGCACCCTCGACTGCTAACGGTTTGATTTCTGGAGTATTCCAAGGCTTACCGCAACAAAGCGGGAGAATTCCAGAATCAACTATTCCCACTTTTCCTCAATCAACTCAAAACAATGATGACTCCATACCGGTCTTCCAACCTGATATCCAAAATAATCAACAACAGAACTCTTTCGATTCGACCAGCTCTAATATAAATTCTTCTCAAAATATTCCAACATTCCAGCCTCCAGTCGATTTTACATCAGACGCTACACAAGCAACGCCCACAGCACCTGGAGTTGATGATGGTACAGTAAGTGATGATGATGATAGTCCTGCTTTTGATATTGATATACGACTTGGCCAAATTGGAGATGAAGTAACTCCGAACTCTAACCAAAGAAGTGGAACTGCAACGACGTGATTTTAATGAAGCTGCAATTAAGTTTCTTCTGTAAATAAAACATTTTTTTTTATTTATCGTGACGAATATTCGATATGCATGTAAGAATTTCACATCCTGTTCACCCTTAAATAGATATATAAGTGAAGTTTCTCGAGTGTTTTATTTTAGTGTTGTCATATTTCAGCTTCACAATAATTGCATACGACTATAATGACATAGGGATGCAGAAAAGCCCTTAAATTTTGATCACTTTATCTTAAAATCCTAAACATAATAAAGATGGTTTCAACTGACTTATAAATGTAAGTATCTCTGATAATTAGATCCAGCTAACTCTTATCAGCGAGTTATAGTCTTCGTGTTACTTCAGAAGTTTTGACCTCATCCTTCGTAGATTTTCCACTTAAAATATATAAATTCTTTCAGGTTTTATTTGTTATATCTGTAAAGAATATTGTTTTTATGAAGTTCATTTTAAATATTTGGCAAATGTTGTGTTTCAGGGTTTTCTACTAACTTACAGGCCTCTATTGAAATTGCGGCCTGTATCACAGTACTTTTACTCCGAAACCATAGCTGCTTCAGGCACCAGACTTGGTAAGTACCATAGTCAAAAGCGCTTTATTCAATACTAATCGTTATAAATTTTATAAGCGTATAGTATAAAGCAAATTCCGAACGATAAAAATACGAAAACTTAATGGCCCAAATGGCTCTCTAAATTTATACGTTATCAATGCGACACATTTAATAAAAAAACAATAGCAAATTCAAATCAATTAAAATTTTTACATATTTTCTGATTCAATTGGAAAAAGGAGAAAAAACTAACTAACAATATTTAAAAATTATTTGTAATTGCAGGACAACAATGAACTTTTATCCTACCCATAATATGTTACAACCTAATTCTAATAAAATTCAATCAAAAACTTTATCTTATACTAAAAACGCTATGACAATATTCCTAACCTAAACTCCAAACCTTATCTCTAAACCGGCTTTCATAAACATAACATATACCTTTCACAAACAATGAAACCTTGCCCTAATTTTTAACATAAACAAACAACACGAAATATAGCAATAATGAGCTGAAACTCAAAATAACTAAGTAATGAAAAACACAAAAACAGAAAACAAACACGAGTAGTTTAGACATTGTCATTCACCCACCAATACCTAGACTGCCCCGTCTCAGCTCAACCAGCCTCAACAAATCTAGCAAATGAAATTGTAGGTCTCGTGTACTCAAATTCGGAGGATATTTTATCTTCTTTTCGGTGGGCCGTCTTTATACTCGCATGCGATACATATATGATTGGGACGCCGTCAGAACCAATAACATTTCGATTTGTATCCAAATACACGAATGCTTCTGGAGGAACGGATAAGTGGCGAGGTAAGTTGCAATATACCCGTCTGTAGGGTGGAGTGGCTATGAAATCCAGGGGTTTCCACTCACAGTTACAGATCTTGCGATATGATTCCGAAAGTTTCAATATGAAGATATCGACTCTCGTCACTTGAGCAGTTTGATAAATTCTTCTATTCGATACATAGTGTTTCCAATCCGTCTCAGGCTTTCTGTACAAACCAGTACATGCACGAAGACATTTCCTTTCGAAAGCTCTTATCCTTTTATAGTACTAGCACTTTGGCTGTACCGGATCGGATATCCATATGTCAAAACTGGTCTAACCAGGGTCTTGTAACAGATAACTTTGACCCTTTGATCATTATTACTGGAATGAAAGAGTCGTTGAAGGGCCTTGACTACTTTTTGTGCTTTGCTGAGCAAAATTTTGACATGTTCAGTATAGTACAAATACTGATCGAGATGCACACCGAGGTATCGAACACAGGATTTATGTGGAACCCGTTCTAAACTACCCTTACCCGTAATAATGAAGAAATCCTTCCAACTACGTCTCAGATCTTGACTGACACCCTGCAGCGTTGTCGGAAACAAAATTGTTTCGCAGTTCTTGGCATTGATTTTCATTTGCCAATTATCAGTGCAGAGTTGCAAATCATAAAACATTTTTTGGAGAACACTCTGTACTATTGTAGCCTTTCGGTCTACCGTATAGATGACCAGATCACCCAGCAATGATCTCGTTGGTGAGACGTTAAAATCGAAGCTTGTGAATGAATATTGAGGAAACCAGAGGCACAGTAACTATTCCCTGCAGTAAACCATTCAAACAATTTCCCGTATAACATATTGCACATCATGGCGACAAGGTACCTGGGGAAACTGTTCTGAAAGAGTTTAAAAAATTTGTCCATCTAACCACACAGTATCGAAGGCGCCATATCAATGAGACTCTATTGTTTAGTTTCCAACAGATTTCTGAGGTTACGTTCGTTATCGCATGTTTGGTCGAATGCCTGGCACGATACCAAATTGGCGATTCGGCATAAACTCATATTCCTCAATGTGGGAGTTTTTTTTTTTGTGGTAGAGAGGGGAATACCCATTTACGCACAGAGTCTGGGACTCCCATGCTTGCAAGATGGGGACTGGATTATCTACTAAAAACCTCCACTGTCAACCTGAGAACCTAGCCTGGGACCGTTTGACAGATTACTTCGGGCCAGGTCTCATTTTGTAACGCCGTGAGGCAGCTTCAAGTTGGGGGATCCCTCTTCTAGCAGGAGGGGAGAGAGGAAGAGGAAGTGCTTGAAAAGCGATCCCCAGCCCCGACGCCCCCGGCTGCTGTGATTCCCTATTACCTTTTAGGACTGCCTGAACATAATGTGCCACCTGGTTCCATTTGTCAACAGATTTGAGCATTACCGTGACTATATTATGTGGGCGTTTAATGCTTTGTTTAGCATCACTTCAAATACTTTGCTGATGTTAGGCAGTAAGCTGATTGGACAATAGCTTTTAGGACATAAAGATTTGTAGTAATCGAGCAGTCACTCAAGCCAACTACCCGAAAATCGCATAACACTGTTCCGAAATTTTAATTGAAATTGAATTGATTTGAAAAATTTAGTTACTCAAATTTAAAT
This sequence comes from Odontomyia ornata, assembly GCA_963969285.1. NCBI lineage: Eukaryota > Metazoa > Arthropoda > Insecta > Diptera > Stratiomyidae > Odontomyia > Odontomyia ornata. Next base: position 78,307,914 of record OZ017739.1, on the reverse strand, counting down.
TTTCGTAAATTATAAAATTTGGAAAGACAAAAAATTTTAATTTTTTATTATAAATTTATATTGGTTTTATACATTAAACGTAAATTTTTTCTTTGCATTGATATTCTTCGCAGTATTAATCTTTTATAATAATTTAAATTTTCAATCTAATTTTATTTTTTTTAATAACTTAGTTACGAAAATCTGCAAATTGAAATTTTGGACATGAGAACACTGATTTAGTGCATCACATCTATGTATTGCATTGACGAATGCAATCTAACTCGGCCGAGCTAGCAGCGGATTTCGATTTACAGGTGTGCCAGAGAAATTATGTGGAGATTTGGACGGATCGGTGCAGTCTGCTTGAGATCGACACACAGCGTGGACGCCGCGAGAATAGAAAACAGAAGCGCGGGCAGTTCGTCATTCGTTGTCATTGTTTCAGTGATTTGTTCGTGAAATATTTGGTAAATCCCTGGAAAAATATCGGAAAAGATTGTTGAAAGCGGAAAATAGAATTTGTCGGGGAAAGTCGCACGAAAAGTGCCGGAAATACGAACATCGTAAGATAGTAAAGATGGATATTGTGTAGTATAGTGAGCATACAGAAAAAAGTGGAAACTTGGACAGTGAATTTAACTAGTATTTACGGTGAAAGAGTCATAGCCTAAAAGTGAAAAAGTTTCCTTTGCTAAAATTTCGAAAAATATTCCACTCCCCCAGAAATAATCAGGTCCCCAAAGGAGATACATTGATATCAACTTGTGTATTACTTGTATGATTATAGCGGATTCGTTTTGTCAAAGTGATTTGGTGCGAGGAAATGAGCTTGCGACATTCAGAGATGATTCACCGTTAATAGCACAATTTGCCGCTTAAGATTCAATTAAACTTTTAAAAGCTGCGGAGCTGATTTATCCGTATGCAGATTGAATAGATCTAATTGCGGCTGTTCACAACGCTGAGCAATCACTGCAGTTTTAAAATGGCCTGAACTCCTCTAGATGTGATTCCAACGACGTTGGTTGCAAATCATCAGTGGATTTGTGTCAAACCGTAGAGAACTGTGCCGCCTCCTTTATATCCGTGCATGGTCGAGCTCCATGGAAGAAAACTTACGAGCCTATCGAAATTAAAGCTTTCAAGCATATTGATTAATCTGTGCAAACGGCTGTGATTGCTGATGGTAATGTGCGCACGGTAGATGATGCAGAAAATATTGTTCTCACAAACAGAATGGTTGGGAATTATGGCTGTACGAACTCGCGCTAATAGCTGGTGATCAACTAACATTTCAATGCTTTCATCATCACCTAACGTTTATGACCGAAAAATTGATGTGGCGCAACCAGCGCGTATTATTAAATAATCTGACTCGAACAGAAGACGTAAAACAAAAATAGGAGAGAAAAAGGAAAAACTGGTCAATTTAAGTAGAATTAATTTGTTTTTATTGTTATTCGATTAAAAAAATAATCATTTAGTTAGCAGCTGTTGAATCAGAGCTCTTTTGCCCTGACAGTTTAATTTTGAATATATAAATTCAGTTTTTTTTTTTATTTTCGGCTTATGTTTTCTTTTACATTTAAGTAATATGAGTCACAAGTACTACAGTAATTTTTCAATCGTAGGTATTTGTAGCGATGTTATTTTTACTATAAATAGTCTTATTACTTTAACTTTGATTTATTATAAATGAAAACAACCTGTTCGTTGCGTTGCGACTGACTAAGACTAAAAATTAAAATGCCCACCACGCCAAAAACTCCCCAAAAGGCAATGTTTAATTTGTGTGCTCATGAAATGTATCCGAACCCAAACATTCGAACTCATTTCATGTGCACACGGTGCAAAATTTCCAACGTTCAGCCATTCATCAAAACAACACACTGTGGGAACGTTCATGTGCCCATGAAATGGATCCGAATCCAAACATTCGAATACATCTCATGTGCACACGATGCAAAGATTAATATTCATGTGTCCATGAAATGAATCCGAATTCAAACATCTGGATACATTTCATGCGCACATGACTACTTATTATGCAAAATTAGGACCTTGCTCACTCCCGCAAACAATGACGCGCGTGCGAAATGGATCCGCATCCAAAATGCTAGAACGAGCAAAATCTTAATATAAACGAGCAGCTTGCCCTCGCAACAAATTGCTGATCGTGCGTTTATCGGGAAAACAAGCTTTCGAGTTTGAAAATATTTGACATGCTAACTTATAAGCATCTACTTGGATATGCTTATCGGATTCACACAATGTTGTCGCTTGAAGAAAATAAATTTGCGGGTGACATTGTCTATAATTTGTGCTTAACAGCAGCTTTCAAGAAAATTTCAGTCATCACCCATCATCAGCGGGTGCCCGGTGAGGATGAGGGTGAGTACCCTTTCAGTTTCCTTTTTTTATATTTCTTGTATTAAGTATTCATAGATGTGCATATTGTATACCTAGTTTTGTTTTATTATTGGGTCTATTACTTAATTCGTGCGGGTTTTTTTCAAAATTTGAACGTTTATTTAAGAAAAAAAAATTGTACAATAGTATTATTTAAAGTATTGCCCATCTAAGGCTATGAGCTTCTCCCATCTTTCTGGCATTTTGTGGATTCCATCCCAAAAGAATTGCGCCGACTTGGCAGCCAAGAATGAATCAAGCCAATTTTTGATATCCTGCTCTGATGTGAACCGTATTCCAGTGAGGGCGTTCTGCATCGATCGGAACAAGTGGTTGTCAGAAGGGGCAAGGTCTGGGCTATAAAGCGGGTGGGGTAAAACTTCCCATCCACTGTTTTCCAAATAGTTCTTAACCGGAAAAGCAACGTGAGGCCGAGCGTTGTCATGATGGAAAATTATTGCCTCGTGTCTGGTCACATATTCTGGACGTTTTTCGGCTACTGCTCTCTTCAAATGGATTAATTGGGTTCGGTAGCGTGCTCCATTGATGGTTTAACCCAGTTTTAGCAGTCATAATACAGCACGCCTTTCTGATCCCACCAAATTTCCTTGCTTTTGAATATATCTAGCTGCTTTTAAACGTTTTGAAATGGCTGCTTGAGTGACACCCAAAGATTCTGCGAGCTCTTCTTGTGTTTGGCAACAATCTTCAACAGTTCTTCATCTTCGAACTTTTTTTGGCTGCACAGGACATTCATCGTCTTCCAAGCTAAAATCACCACTTTTAAATCGTGCAAACCGCTTTTGGCGGCTCCGCCCAGCTAGAGCATGTTCACCATAATCTTCCACCAAAATACGATGACTTTCGGCAGCAGTTTTCCTCATATTAAAGTAATGCAGAATAATTCCCCGCAAAATCACTTTTTCAGGAACAAAGTTCGACATATTTGAGTGAAAAAAAATTATTGTTGTTAACGCTTCAAATGAATGGCATGCACTGCAAAGACGCACAATGACAGAAGCTTTCCAACGCAGGTTCGGAATATCGGAACGATGTAATATTATACAAGTTATGCCATCTCTTAGTAAACCGCACGAAGTTATAGACCCAATAAATAAAAAAAAATTTATTAAAATGGTACAACTTAAAACTTAAAAATAAAACAGCAATCTATCTCGTTTTGAAATAAATAGTAACACCATATAAAATTAGATTGAAAACTATAAAACCATTGTATGAACCTTATACCTTGTTTCCATCTACACAAAATCACAAGATTTCATTGAGCAGATTTGAACGCGTTTCTATATAGCTAACAGATCTTGCGTGTCATCGTAAAAAGGTGAAAATGTCACTTTTGACAGTTTGATTTACAACTTTGGGTTTTATGGTGTCATATAATATTTTACAGTGTCATATAATTTGACTGCAACATTGATAGTTGCATTTGCTGTCTGTTTGACATATACTGAATAAAAATTACTTGAGGTATGCCATATGTAACAATGAGATTTTATGTAGATTTCGGGCAAATCTACTAGATTTCATAATCTTTTGGATTTGAATTTTTTATGGCAAATCTACAAGATTTCGAAGTAGATTTGAAAATCTTGTCAAAATCTTGAGATTTGATGTAGATGGAAATAGGGTATTACAGTAAACTAGATAAACCATTTTAGAACCTGAAAAATTCCAATGATTAAATTTTCTATTTTAGCCGTAAGTGAAAGAAACGATTTGATAGGCTCAGCTGTTAAAAATATACTGAAAGAATTGTATTTCCTTTTCATTACTTCTAAAGAATGAAATATGTTTGTACTTTTTTACTTCCTTTTCCAACGCGCATGGTGCATTTTATCATTTTTTTTTAATCACATGTTAGCCTGAAATGTTCCATGTTCGTCTACAGTATTGATGACTTGATTAAAGCATTACATTAGCGACACATTTTTTAGTTGTCTATGATTGTCCAAATAAGATGGAATGAAATGGAAAAAAATATATATTAAGTTGAATGGAATTTAAATAAAAGAGTAAAATTTAGTTCAACTTCCGCAACTGGTCTCTTTCCAACGAAACAAAGTTAATAAACACAGAACTAAACTAATAGTAATATTATTTGATTAATTTCTTGCATTTTCTAGAGAAGCTAGTCTGATAAGTATTTTAGTAGTGAGAATAATATTGTATTATTTTAACAATTGTACTCATGCATCAACTTGATACGGTGAAAACAATTGCAAAAAGGAATAAAAGATAATAATGAATTGTTGGAATACCCAAAACTCGGTCTTTCCTTTCGTTCAAACCTGACCGGGTATGGAACCCGCAACGATGGCCGGCCCTTCCACTATAATGAGTAAGCCATCGGGCGAGCTCTCTCCTTGTGATGCGTATCAGGTGCTCTTGCCCGGGTGGAGTGACCTTCCGCTCGCGTGCTCTTTTATGGTATACTCGTAGTGCTATGTGGTTCCATCACATAATACAATGTTGGCCACGTTCATATTTCAATTCATTCAAAATTCATGCAAATTATGTTTGTATCAGTTTCTCACCTAAATGGGAAATATATGGCCACGTCTACATTTGGATCTTGACCGGTTGGTAGGGTGCGCGGGGGCACTGCTTCCACCTGGGTGACACACTCGTATTCGTGGGCCATGAGTATCGTCGGTAATCACAAAGTCTCCTTAAGTCCGTCCGTTTTCTCCAGGCCCGATTTGTCCTCTGAAGCAACTATTCTTTTGACCCTTAGCAGGTTACCTCGTTCTCGACTTCGGTCGATATTTATTTCAACCCTTTTCCAAAACTTGTGGATGGGAAAAATATTTTGGTAGTGAGTCTTGTGCTGGGGAAAAGAACCCGCCCCACGATTCCGCAACGCTAGCCTGCCATCGCATTCACGCGTCCCTAGACAAGGCCAAATCTTGGCGGATCCTACCATCCTCTTTTGCCGAGGCAGCAAACCATCGTTCAAGTCCTTCTCGGATATTTATATCTTACCTATTCCACTACAGATTCTTTTCCTTTCTTCAAGCTCGGAAATACCTTGGCCTTTTTCCACTCAATTGGGAAACATGAAATATCTTAGTAGCAGCCTCAATGTAGGCGTTTAATGCTTTGTTTAGTATCACTTCAAATACCTTGCTGATGTTAGGTAGTGAGCTGATTGGGCGATAGCTTTTTCGGCAATAGCTTTCAGGGCATGAAGATACTTTTCCTATCACCGGAAATACCTTAGCATTTTTCCACTCATTTGAAAAATTTGATTTGCTCAACATATTGTTGAACAATATGCAATAATTCCTAATAGCTACCTCAGGCAAATGTCGGAGTCTTACATTTGGAATACCGTCAAGATCACATGATTTCTTGTTGTTTATCCTTGCAAATATGAAACACAAGTCTTCATAGCTGACATTATATTCAATAAGATACAAGCTCGGTATGAGATCAGATGTTAATGTTTCATTGATATGAAGAATTGATCGGCCATTCAGGCTTGATTTGAAGTCGGAAACTTTTGCTGCAATGACCTCTGAAAATATTTGCTTCCCTCTCTCAGGGCTTGGTAAATGAACCAATTCAACATGTGTTCTAAATTTCAGTAATCCATCATATATGATCCTGTTTCCATTTCTATCCGGAGTCGTACTATCAATTTCGATATCAGCTCTATCGAGAAGATTTATCTCATTACTAGCGACTTCAAGACTCGATATCTTCACTCGAGACTTCTTACGGAATATAATATTCACTTTCGCGAAAACGCCATCTGGGTCGTGTGGGCTAATACCCCTCAGTTTCTCTGCCCATTGATTGCTGACCTCACTCCTAAAATATGAACGGATTAAGTTCCAGACATTCTTCAGGTGTAACATCAACAAAGCCAACGAGGGATGGTTGTAGTCCAAAAATTGCCAATAAATATCGTTGGCGCGTATGAGAAGAAGGCTTTTCAATCTTTTCAACCTTGCGATGGTTGGTGTTTCATATCCTTTCATATTGTTTCGATGTTTAATCTTGGGAACTACTTTCTCAATTGTTTCCAACGTCAGCTTCCCTAACATCGACAAATAGAGATCTTTTTCATCATTAGTTAGATTCTTGTCATTAGGAACCATTGAGCAAGCATCATCATCAGAAGGGGGACATTGCTTCTGGTACTCTCGATTAAACTTCTTTTGAACTTTCGCCAATCCGTTTTTTTGAAATTCAACCGATGATTTTCATGTTGAACTGGCATGAGGAAGACATCATCCCTTTGATGATTGATTTCCATTACGATTGCTTTATGATCGCTATCATAAGGAAGCACCTGCAGTTTCCGTTAAAAACTATTAAAGCTGAACTCAAGTCTTGCATCAGCAATGCAGAGGTCCAAATATAGATTGCACCTTTATTCAATTTGGTTCTCTGTTATCCACGATTTCAGGAATACACCTCCTGGATTATTGGTGGCGTTCAGCCATGATGTATTCTTGGCATAAAGACATGATGTATGCTTGGCGTTCAGGTTACCAGCAAGAATATAATAATTATGCAACCTGTTCAATTCGAGTACTTCGAACAAGGAATTGAGCTCCTCCTTGAACTTGAGAACATTTCGACCAGTTGCATAGGCAGAGATAACGAAGAGGTTATCCCCATCTGGCACTGAGATTGTGATAGCAAACACTTCAATAGGTTCAAAGCTTTTGAATTCGACTTTTTCAATATTTTATAAACAATAAGGTCTTTCAACCAATATCCCGGTGCTACCCACTCCAGGCTTTTGCTTAACAATGAATTCAAGGAGATAATCACGTCGATGTATAGTAACAATGGAGTTGACATTGATCGGGATGAGATGAATCCTATCCATAGGAATGTGACTGGATGGCAAGTTATTTGGAGGCAAAGACATATAAACAAATGGACGAGCAACGAGAATCTGTGTACTCGTCCATGTGAGAAGCAAATTTGCCACATAAATAAGTTATAAATAACTTACGCTCTCAAAACTATATGATTCCCTCTGCTTCTCCTTCCCCTTTTTTCCAGACATGTTTTTCTTTTCTCTCTTCAGAAGAATCGCTTTCCCCACTGACACCCGCGCACACCAACGAAATTTCATTTCAGTTTGAGTATAAACAATAAACAACTCTCACGGAAAACTCGAACGTCAAAGCAAAAGAAAATCGAAAAGAGCGCGAACCACGCGGGAAAACTCATGTGTCAAAGCGGATGGAAATTTCGTAAATTTTTAATTAAAACTGTGAATTAAAGTTCCGATTACGTACGCGCGATCTTTAAAATTAAAAACTTTTTAAATGTGAACGTGTTTTGCTGTGAATAGAGTGCTAAATTAAAAGCATATCGCCTCAAACCTCAACTTCACACAACTTTAGCGCAGGTTGCCAATTGCTTCGGCTCTCACGACCGGTTGCGGATCCAGTACTCTCTATATCTATGTTTGGAGGCATTTGAAAGCCCTAAACGCTGAAAAACAAAACTAATTTTCATATCTTGTTTTCGATTCTCTCCGATAAAGAATTTAGTTGCTGGTAAATTTTGAGAAGCAGCTCATTATTGCCACTTACATGATTTACATTATTTTTGCAGCATTTTCTGCTGGCTTGTGCAAATGCTACTGCGGGCTTGATGAAGTTTGGTGTAGTTGTGTTTGCTTTGGGACAAATTTTACTCTCGTATCTTGATATCGGCAGCATCCTCGATATAAGGCCGGGTGACCAAACACACCGCAGTTAACACTGTATAATTTCGCTTTTGGCTCCGTCTGAGCCAATTTGCACTTACCGGGAGCATGAACGTCCTTGCATTTGACGCATCGATAATGCATGGCGCAGTTGGCAGCCGAATGTCCAAATCTTTGACACCGATCACTGATTCACTTCTCGTTTCTGGAGGCGTTCCCACCTCACCATTCGAAAGTTCAAGTATCTTATTTGTTGAAGAGTACTTGAACTGCTCGTATTTAAAATCTGCACCAAATAAAGTAGTAAAATTTTTTTTCTACCGTCCATCTTCTTGTCGCAAAGGTCCTAACGGAAATAAGTTCAATTTCAGGTGCAGCTCTTTGAGCACCTGAAGAAGATCGACGATATCTTCTCCGCAGTCCAAGCCCTACAACAAATAGGTCTGGTTCTTCTCACTTTTTGGGGTATAGGTGAAGTGTGGAACCTTCCCAGAATTCAATGCATTTTTAGCTGAATTGAAATCAACCAGTGATTTCGTTATAATTGTTAATTTTTCGGCATTAACTCTTTTAATCTCGAAATTGCTTGATTTATTTTTGGCTGTCAATTGCCAAACCATATCCTTCGCTTTGACCGACCACGTTAATTGGTGGAACATTCTCTGTATTTTTGGAAACTTTTTGAGAAGGACCAGCAGAACTACTTCGCTTCTTAATATAGCAATGGATGCAATGAAAGAGGAGTATGATGTTGCTGAGGCCAGATTGCGACAGCCTAGACTTGTCATCAATGGACTAGAAAAACAATATGCAAATAATGAATTAAGAAATGAGATCCAGGCATTAAATCCCAATATAGAGGAGCGTGATTCTATGGAACTTGTACATGCTAGGCGAACGAGAAATGGAAGGTGGTTGCACATCATCCAGGTAAACGGGAGCATGTATAAGAGGCTTGCGAATAGATACATTAATATAGATTATGGATCGTATTTCGTGAAGGAGGACTTCAACGTAACGAGGTGTTATAAGTGTCAAAAATACAACCACAAAACATCAAAATGTGAAGGGGAGCAAATATGTGTAAAATGTGGAGGAAAGCATGACCTAAAGGATTGCAAAAGCACGATTGAGAAGTGCTCGAACTGTATTGGTAACAATAACAATGCTGATCATTCTCACAGAGCTGACTCTGTAGAGTGTCCGGAGCTTCAACGCAGAATATTGATCGCCAGGAGGAGCACCGACTACTACTTTGATGATTGCTAATCTTTCTAATCAATCAAGTGGAACAAATTTAACACTTATGTATGCTAATATAAGAAGCTTAAGACATAAGCTAAGTGATATTCAGATTTACCTGCAGCAAAATCCTGACATAGATTTGATTATTCTAAATGAAATCTGGATTTACCCAGAAGAAGCACGATTTTACAATATTGAAGGATATAATGCGGTATTCTCCTGCAGACCTGGAATAGGTGGAGGTACAGCAATGTACGTAAAAAATACAGTCAATTTCATTACGAAGAGAGTGACGCCTGATAAGTATAACGTTATTATAATTGAAGTACGCCATGCAGGTAAAAAAATAAAATTAGGGACGTACTACAATCCCAATCGTATGAATGCGCAAGATTTTTGCACAGTACTAGATACATTATTCTCAACTGAAAAAAATTTAATCACAGTAGCGGACACAAACATTGATGTGCTAACGGAATCACCAGAAACACGGGTTTATAAAGATACGCTAGAAACGAATGGAACGGTAATCATAAACAACAACCAAATTACTCGCCCAGTGTCAAATACCTATCTGGATCATATAGTAACCAATGATTTAAAAATCGCTGAAAGCATGACATACATATTTGAGGACTGGCCGGAACTGGATCATCGTGTGTTAAAAATTGCTATTCAAGACCAAACCCTGAACAAACAGAAGCCGACCTCCAAAACGTTCAGATTTCTAGACAAGGAGCTCTTTAAATCAAACATACGAGAGTTACTGGAAAAGCGGAAACCAAATAGTATTATTGAACTCAAAAATATCATCATATCTGCTAAGCAAAGTTCTACAATTGAGAAAAAAATCAGGTGTCAACAACGGACTTGGATAACGAAAAAAGTAATTGATGCAAGTATTAAAAAAAGGAAGGCATACATGGACTACAGGAAGAACAGTGGAAACCGGGCTTTCAAGTTTGTGTATATGCAAGCGAAAAAAGAATCGAAACGACTGGTGAAAGAGGCTAAATTCTTTTATTTCTCAAGAAGAATGGAAACAGCGGCTGACAACTCCCGCGAAATATGGAAGGAAAATAATAAATGAGGTAAAGGATAACTCTTCAACCCAGGGTATATCACAAAACTTTCAACTGAATCCTGATGGGCCCTCTAACACATCGTGTCCACGTGGCGCGGCGAACTCATTGAATAACTTTTTTTCAACAATTGGTGGAAGAATCACTAAAGAAATCGTTGCCAGTTCAGCAGGCAATGTAAATAATACAAATATCGCAAAAAATTCCATCTTTCACATTCATCAAACAAATATAAGGGAAGTCTTAAATGTAATCAATGAATTGAAAAAGAATACGGCGCCAGGCATTGATAGCATCACGATGAATGAGATTAGTATAATAAAGGAGGACATAGCCCAGATTATAGCAAATTTTATAAATGTGCATATTAGAAATGGAACTTTTCCGGAAGAAGAAAAACTTGCAAAAATAGTTCCTATATTTAAGGGTGGTGGTCATCTTGACCCGAATAACTATCGCCCGATTGCGCTGCTGACGAGATCTAGTAAGATATTTGAAAAAATACTAAACAATCGATTAACATCATTCTTAGTTGAAAACTCTATCATAAGTCAACATCAGCTTGGTTTTCAAAAGAACAAGAGTACTTTGGATGCCCTACATTCTGTCACACGTTTCATCAATCTAGGACTTGACAGAGGTGATTATGTCATCGCAATTTTTGTGGATTTGAAAAAAGCATTTGATACAGTTGATCATGATCTCTTGCTTCGTAAACTTGAATCGTATGGTATTCAGGGTAGTCCTAAGCAGTTGTTTAAGAGTTACTTGGAGGGAAGATTGCAGAGAACTTTAATCAACAATGTCCTGAGCGACCATGCACCTACGGAAACAGGAGTTCCCCAAGGCTCAATACTGGGCCCAACTTTGTTCCTGCTATACACAAATAATCTAAATACATGTGGGCTGACGGGATATCACACGTTATATGCTGATGACACAGTTCTACTTTATTCAGGACGAGACAAAACTGCCATTGAGAACACTATCAACGACGATCTAGGAAAATTCCATCAGTGGTTAATTGGAAACAAACTAGTATTGAACACATCAAAGACAAAATATATTGTTTTTAAGCAAAAGAACAAAGGAACCATAGATGTCGAACTAAATATTAACGGCGGAAAATTGCAAAGAGTGCTAGAAATGAAATATCTTGGCCTTATCATAGACCATCGTATGACCTGGTTACCACACATAAATAGCTTAAGAAGGCAATTAGCCCCAATAATAGGATTGTTAAGAAGATATGAGGATTTTCCAATGCACATCAAGAAACTTGTTCTAAATGCGTTTGTCCTGGCGAAATTGCATTATGGAGTACTTATTTGGAGTCAATCAGCGAAGCATCATTTAAACAGTATATCCAGGCTGCTGACCAAAGCGTATAAAAACATTCTGAAGCTGCCAATGCTTACTCAAACTAGTTTGGTTTACCAATTGCCAAAATCATTAACCTTTAGTCAAATTATTATTATGGAGAAAGCGAAGTTTATCTACAGAAATTTAAAAACTAATGGATCGGAACGAGCGCCATTAATTAAGGTATCACAGATCAACCCATATAATGCGAGGAATGCAAATCAATTCGTAATACCTTTTGCTAGAACGGATCGACTAAAGAACGATGTAACGAATGATGCTCTGCGTATATATAACAATCTACCAGAAATTGTTAAGGAAGCAAACTCACTTTTGGTATTTAAGAAAAGACTAAGGGAGCATTTCATGAGCACTGATTGAAGCGTGGACCTGTAATTCTGCTTTCATGAGCCCAGTATCTTAGGGCGTTCTTTTTGACCCTATCGGCGAGATACTGAAGTGACAGTTACTCAGAGTTTATTTTTTTTGAATGCGTCATATGATATTGAATTTTTTTTATCTCTGAGAGCTGATCATGATTTTTTGGACTAGATGTTCAAGAAAAGGACTAGATCACATTATATTGTGTGCCCCCTTATACCGATGTATTAAACATTGTCTGGGTGGCACAAAGGACCAAGCGACGTAATGTGAATGCAGATCGCACGAGCGTTGTGCGACGAAGAAAGAGTGATGGAGAGAGTGGTAGGGAATGGAGGTGATTAAAAAAAAAAAAAAAACTGCGGGCTAGCTTCTACTCCTTATTTTTATTTTTTAAGTACTGAATAAAATTATGATTGTTATCTTGATTAGCATTACCTATAATACTTTCTTCAACGTCCATTTCTTGTTGGAGCCCGTCCAGCGCTACATAATAGTTTTGGCTGTCGTTGGCGCCTCCAGCACTTAGTATTTCTTCTGGGATGACTTTTTTGATAGCTTTCTTCGCCTTAATTTCCGTATTTATTTGCTTTACCGGTCTTCGAGGGTTTTTGGTCGTAGTCTCAATTCCTGATTTTCAACTCGAAGTCGAATCACTTCATGTTTGTTTTCGGCTATTTGAGTTTTACACCCGCCATCTGCGGAGCTTTCCTGGTTACTCGTATGTCTCCTTTTATTGACGATTGCCGCCAAATTTATATTGCTACTCTCCCCGGGGTCCCCTAACGGAGAGAAGCCGTTGGGCAGTCCCGAGTTAGTCTTTGGATTATTTGCTTTTGTTGATTTATCGAAGTAAAATAATATTCGATATTATTCCGTGGGTCGACTCCTTCGAAGATAAAAACTTTTTCCAATAAAAACCAAAATTTACTTTGGACTGACTTAAAAAAATTAATTTAATTTTTGAAAACTTGACAGGAGCGAATTAAAAACACGTATATTCGCAACGAAGGCTAGTCGTAGAATTTCCGTTTCGAAACCTTCTGCACCTATCCCGACAACAGTTAGCCCCAGGAAGATTTTAAAGTTCACTATTCTGTTGTCTTCTTTCTATTATATGTATTTTTTTTATTGAGTTGGTTGGTTTTTCCTCTTTTTTTCAATTAATTAATATACTATAATTCTCATTTGATCCAAATATAATTTTTGAAAATTTTTTTTTTTTGACTATTTTTAGTGCATTGAAGCCTGCTTTGTTTTTATAATTTTCCCAATTAGAATAACAATGAATACATTTGATCAGGAAAGGCTACAAATAATTCTTCATACGGAAATGGATGAAAATCAAACAATTTATCAAAGTGAAACAATATATTTTGACTCAAATTTAATCATTTATAATGTCACTAGCGCATAAATAAAAATGTTCATGCAAGGCATTGTGTGATTTAAAATATCATTTAACATCAACTTGTGACGAATTTACATTTGATGCAATTCGTATGTAAAAAATTCTTTGTAAGTACGAATGTTGACAGATGAGGCAATTGATCATTATGATTGAGGCATCAAAAGATTAATATTTAAAAAAAGGAGTAACATTCATCATCTCACAAGCTCTGGAAGACGACGATTTGCGGGTAAAATACGCCACATGAGTGATTTGCAGGCATTCTTAGCGATCCGTGTGTACCAAGGTACAGGGGGAAGGCTGGAAGGAAAATGATAATTCACAGTTAAACTAAAATTTTAATAATCTCACGTTAAAGCCCACAATCCTTTGCGGTCGCTCTTAGCGTTCTTTTCAATATTTTCTAGATATTTGTGATAACGTTTAAGTATAGGATCGTCGAGGAAATGTTTTGGAGGAGTTTGTAATTGGCCGAAACCAAGACTTAGAAGAGCTTCTGATAAATCAACACGTTGCTATGAAAGAAGAAACAATATAAGTTATTAATTTGGGGTTGGTTTTGAAAATCTTCACCCTTTTATTGTTAGGACACAACATCATGACATGACACTCTGCATTATTATTATTCTTTGCAATCGGTATAAACTCGACATCATGATTTACAGCGACTGTTTGCAGCCACGAGAATCCATTAGCGTTGACCGATATTCCAGCTAACTGTAAATGAACAAGTTTATTATAGTTTCACATATTTTCTGCAATACCGGGGTAAAATTTTTAAAATAAAAAAAAAACAAGATAAAATTCTTAAGATGCGGAAACTTTAAGGAACTAATGAAAACTTTATATCAAAATGTAATCAATAAAATGTTTTCAAAGGATCTCGTTGCATGTAGCTTAGTGGGGTTTTTATTGTACAATTTTAAATCAATTCAATCGATAAATACTTGTCTATTTTTAATAAATTTCAAATCTAGATAAAATTATTGTCCGAGCAATCTAGCATTCCCCTACTTTAGATAAAACATGCATTAATTCTTAACTTACTTTCACTGGTAGCAGTTTCTTCGTTGGGACTAGAAAGTGTAACGGTGGCTTATGATTGACAAGCAAATAAGGTCCACCACTTGCACTAGGATCCACTCCTGCAATTTTGCCATACTGTCGAGCTTTGGTCTTTATAAATCTGTTTGGAATGTCACTAGCTTTGCCAAACTTTGTTATCTAAACGCAAATAAATAATTCATCAATCAAACTACAAAACACTCATTTCAGCTTTTTCCCCCATACCGGTCGAACCCTTGCGTACGCTACAGCAAATAACAATCCCGAAACAGTATAAACACCAATCTAGGCCCAGAACAAACCGGAAAAAAATAAAAATAATTATTATGTAACATCCACTGGAATACTCGACTAAGTTTATTCAATCAAAATTGTATAATCTAGTAAAACACCAACCTCAACACCTTTCGTATCTTTTTGCATGTACTCGCAGAAGCTATCATAATACTCGGATAATTTAGATTCGTGAGCCATTTAGAGAAAACTAAAACGCGATTCAAAAATTTTACATCGAATGAAAGGTTGTTTACTTAATTTTGGACAATACGAAAGTTTTATTTTCGTCCGGTTACTTCACATAGCAGTTGCCAAAAAATATTTAGAGGGCAGTGAAACATTGGGTCAAGTTGGCCAACTAGGAACCGATTGCTTGGCAGGTGTCAAGTGGTTTGTTTTCATCAGCTGTTCTTGTAAAGCTGCGGTTCCACCGGCATGATATTCAGTGGAAACGTAACCGCATTACTACAAATCATTTCACACATCAGGCAATTGTTTAAAAAAATTAAGCGCTATGATTAAGCAAATTTGATGTGGTTTTGGTGTTATATATCGCCAATGGGTCTTCAAGGATGTCAAATGATTTTGATACGAAACTATTATTTTGACATACTTACCTTAGCACTTACCCGAACCTATTTCAAAGGGAAATTCAAACCATTTTGTACTGCATTATCTACCTTGAATTCAATATAGTGAGTGTATTCTTGTGTATTAAAATAGTAAAGGTAAAAAGTTACGTTTATTAGATTTTTTCGTATAAAATCAATCGATTCAATTAAAATTACAAAAAAAATGTAAGGCCTTGTATTGTCTTCAGTACGCAAAATTAAAGAGTCAAGTGTTAAAATTATTAAATAAATATTTCATTCAGTACCTACAATAGGGGTAGAAAATACTTTATTTTTATTTTTAAATATTTTATTTATACATTAACTACATAATTTAACAAGTGAATAAATTTATCTAAAATTTATTTTATAAATTACTGTCTCATATTGTACAAGGGGCTTTGAATTCAATTTATTCCAAATTTTAAGACTTAAACTAGCTTCTTTTTCATTGCCACCATGATACAGGCACATGCCAGATGCTGTAGTTGATCAAGTGGTTGTCACGATTCCGTTTTGTAGGTGATAATATCGGCCTCACTATCATAGTGTACATCCAGCGCAAAATTCTGGAAGTGCTTCCTCATAACCAGTTGATAACACTAACGGAAGTGTAACAAGCCCCTCAGGCAAAATTTGAATTTGTAGTAGTCGGCCTACAAGTGGCGAGATCCCGTGAGCTGTCAGCCTACTTCGGCAAAATCAAATGCTTGTATGGCGTAATAAATTCTATGTTTCACATGAAAAAGGTAAAAATCACATTTCTTGCCTGTATAGTAATCGAGCAGTCCGCCCAGGCAAACTGCTCGAAGAGCCGCCACGAAAAGGATAATGGGAGATAAATACTGTTCGCAATCGTTAAATAGTTCCCGCCACTTCTACACTTCATTTCACCCGACCTCTAATATCGAGCGCTACGAGAATCCCGACCGAGCTGTACAAAATTCAGACAGTATAACGACAAAGTCAGTAAATACTGATCATCACCGTCATCAACGACAAACAGTAATCTTTGCAATATTTCACAACATCAATTAAATTTTGTAAAATATTTATATGTTTAGTATATGATACGATGCCAAAAGTTACATAATCATTAAACTTTCAGCAAATTCTCTGCAAATTAAATCAAATCATCTCTTGTGGACGACAAACAAATCAAACTTCCTTTACTATAAATTTAAATCATTTAGACTGTCGGTTCGCATTCTTTCAAAATCACTCAAATAATGGAATAAAAATCTATTAAGCATAAACTGCGATCCACTAACAAATACATTGCGGAAAATGTTTAACGTTAAAAACTTTAAACTTTAAATTATATCTACATTTTGTTCCTTTGTGATCGAGAAAGCTTTATATTACTAAAGTATATCTTATTGATTTTTGCTTTATTAATTCTATGAAATTCACGTTAAGTTTATTGTTGTCCGAAATATGATGAAAGCAAGTTAGATGGAAATAAGCAATAGAAAAAAAAGAGAAAAAGGAACAGCATCTGAGTTCAGGAAATTACAAAGAATTGTGTTACGACACAGTCGCGTTCGACGTTTTCTCATGGTACTATCTGCAGTCCTGCTCACTATTTTTATTTATGCATGATATTATTCACACACTTTAATGACATTGCATGCAAGACTTCATAGTTTTGTCCCCGCTCCTTCGTTACCCATTTGCGACAATAACGCTAAATCTCGTTCATCTAAAATTCTTTTCTCCAACATCATAGAAATGGGGGATACGCAAAATAATGTTAAATTTTCCCAGAGTTTTAACATGGACAGTTCTCATCATAAGATTTTCATGCAACGACCAAGCTCGCATATTGCAATTCTATCAACATCTTGAATTCCATCAAAACCAAACGAATTGGTCGGGGTTGTTGCGGCGCGAGAGAAGTTGGATAGATCTCGTCGTCGACGGTTAGCTTGGCGATTGGCGACGGAGGGTTGCTTCGAAAACACCGGTGCGGATGGATCAACATGAGTTGTGGGGACAGTTCACATCGTAGTCGTGAACTTTTGATGGGAAATAGAGTTTTAGAGTTGAATAAAGTGTGAGACAGGGCAAGGCTTTTCATTAAAAGTGCTGAGCAAGAAAAAACTTCCCAAATCAGGCAGAGCGGCTCACTCCGGCTTTCTGTTCTCGCGCCCTGTTCTCGCAAAATGCCCCCTAAATAGAGCGTCGTGAGTGCGTCTTTAATGGCCGCAACATTACCTTTGGCACGAGTAAATTTATTTTTTTCTCGTGTGCTGCGCAAGAAATTCAAACAACCGTTTTGCCATCGCAAGTAGAATGAAATCCTTAGGGAAGTGGTAGCTGTGAAATATGTTCAACGCCATTTTCTTGTGAATTCCTAGTGTGCCTCAAAGTCACGTTGCATAAAAACTATCTCAATAATACCCTATTTCCATCTACATCAAATCTCAAGATTTAAACTATATTTTCAAATCTACTTCGAAATCTTGTAGATTTGCCATATAAAATTCAAATCTAGAAGATTTTGAAATCTAGTAGATTTGCCCGAGATCTACATAAAATCTCATCGTTACATATGGCATACCTCAAGTAATTTTTTCAGATATTCAGCAAATGTCAAACAGACACCAAATGCAACTGTCAAATTTGCATTACGGCAATTCAGAAGCACTATTGCAAAAACTAACATAAATCAAACAGTCAAAAGTGACTTTTCACATTTTTACAATAACAAGTAGAATCTGCTTACTAGATGGAAACGCATTCAAATCTCCTCAATGAAATCTTGTGATTTTGAGTAGATGGAAACAGGGTATAAGAATATACAGTTGTTCCAAGCGTTTTTGTGGCTCCACTTTGCATAAAAATTAAGACTCATTCCCTGTGAAATTCCCCAATAGAAGGCAATAGAAAAGCTTCGAATGATATAAAAAGCAATTAAATCAGGAGTAGACTTTGAGACAGAACTCGGCCTTAAAGATCTGTTGCTGGTAAAATTTACGGATTGGGACAATGTAAATTTTTCGAATGGATCGATGTACACACGTGCAAAGTTTGTCATCGAAAAAGTAGAGCAATACGGGAACAAGTGAAATTCGTCTTCGCGTTGAAATTTTAAGATGTTTAGGTGACGATGCTTGTTACATATTCGCAACTTTTGATCACGTATGAACTGAAGTGTACTCTTTCACACAAAGGCATTGGATTCATGTTCTTCCTGAAGGGGTAATTGACGCGCCAGTGATATATGAACAAGGCTGCAAGAGGTGGATCGATCGTGTCTTGGTATTCGTCCCAAATAATGTCTGGAATGTGACTTGGCGTTACACAAACAATCTGCTATTCACGTCATCATTTAACACAGTATCCATCAGATCTAAACTTAACCAGTGCTTTACAATTAGAATCTGAACTGCCACTTGAACTTGCCCTATTTATCACATAATTTGCATCGCTTAATAATTTAGTTTTCATCATTTCGAACATCGTTTGCTAATCGTACAAGATTTCATGCACTATTCCCCCACCCAGCAACGAGCGCTCGTCAAATGGAGTGGATAAGTACCTTGTTTTTCCCTTGCAAAATATTTAAAATTTTTAATTATTGTATTCTTGATTATAAAAAAAAAAATATTTTAGATGGTTAATTATTATATTCTTGATTGTAAAATTTTTTTTTTAGTTTTTAAGGTGCTGTAACGGAAAATATTTATTAAAAACTATAAAAAAAATTTCTTTTATCGGAAATAATAAAAAATTAGTTATGGAATTTTTATTTGAATTTTTTTTTTTTTTGGTGATGCAGACAAAAAAAATATTAATCGAGTTTTTAAAACTATTTTCGATTGAACTTTTAAAGAGATTTTACAATGATCTGATAAATTACAGTTATTTATTAAATTTTAAAATAAAATTTTGTACGACTATATCGTTAATCAAAAAAATATTAATTGGATCTTCAAAAGAAAGAAAGTGGAAGTTTAGGAATGGTTATATTGAGAATTAAGAAGAAAAAAAGAGAATAAAGATGGATTAAACCCGAAAATTCGGGTTTTCCACTTTTACACTCCGACCGGGTATGAGACCCGCCACGTTGGCTGGCCCCTAGGCTCATGAGCTAGCCATTAGGTGACCGCTCCCTTTTTTATTTGTTATAGGTGCTCTCGCAGGGCTGCTTGGTCTTTCATATCCGATATGGGCCAAGGTAGCATACTTTGGACTTCGATCCGGTGCGTGGGGCACCACCATTACCTAGTTGCCCCTCTCTTATTTGTGGGCCGCGATCATCCACAGCAAGAATTAAATCAACTTGAGTATCACGCCCGATTAATAGGTTAATAGGAATCCGGTTAATAGGACTGCGGTCAGTTTTCTAATTCACAATTTGTAGTGGGGCTTTATGCTGTGGGAAAAGAGCACACACTACAATACCGCAACGCTAGCTTGCCAGCAGATTCACGCACCTCAGGCATGTCTGATCCAGCTGAGTACTGATTCCACTCGCTGAGGCAGCAGAACACCGCTGCAGTCCTGAATGGACATTGTGTAATGAGGCGACCCTACACCACTGCTGGCTCGCACACATGCGCATCGCTGCCATATGGCTTTCGAGCGAACGTCAACTTTGGATGACATTCCCATCCTACGTCAGTTTGAGTCGAGGAATGTCACCCAAAGCTGATGGCAGTTAGAGTCGGTGAAACTGTCAAAGAGAGAAGGCACGTGCCCCGATATTCGCGGGTGTTTGTACAAGTGGTGCATAGGTTGACGCAAATTTACATAAGCTGCGTTCCAGACGGAGATTTTATTTTATATGTGATTCGGTGCATACCATTTTAATTTGGCATAGGGAATTAAGTGCCGACTCGCAACGAGGTAAGGAAGCCTCCTATAGCACCAACAATTCACTCAGAGGGAAATGTCATCAGGCAAATCTTTTTATTTTTCAGAATTACCAAGACAAGGAACCAAATGGGACATTCCTCGACCGGCCAGTGGACATAACCCCGAAATCTAAATAACCCGGGCATGAGAACTGTTTTCAGTAAGTGAAATAATTTTGTAAACCAAAACAACATATGTATCAATATTAAGTTATAGCATGAGTGAAAGTAGAAATGCTTGAATATTTAAAAGAATTTCATAGTGATGATATTACAAATTTATTGAATGACGGAAACGATAGTGTGCATGTTTCACTAAATGTTAACCTCACCCACTTGCAGCGTAATTGCCCACAATTATTCAATGAAGTTTTGCAAAATGTTTGGAATGCAGTGCCAAAATGGGATAAAGCTTTTCTAGATGTACAAAAGGCACTAATTGAGGAAACAATTTTCATGAAGAAGGATTTCTTATAAAAGGAAATTGACACGTTCGATTTATAAATTTACCACAACCTAATGGACCTCTGAAAGGATCATTTCCTGGAAATGATAATGTGGGTCAATTTGTCCAGGTTAAAGAGAATATTGTACGATTAGGGCCAAGTAGACTACTTGAATTTAAACGAGAATACAAATGCATTCGATGCAAGGAAACATTTACGATTGAAGCTGAATGCAGTAAAAAGTACGTATTTGAAGCACCGAGCACGTCTCCGCTGAAAGGTTCTAGAGGTGCTAGCCGTTCCATTGACCGAAGTCTGAGCAACAGCAACGAAGAGGAAGTGTCCGTTGATCGGAAGTTAGAACGCGGTGATGTTTTGAAAACTTTCCATAAATTTTTAGAAGGCTGGCAAATAAAGCCACGATCAAAAAAAACTCGGAGAGTTGTTACAAATGACAAGGTATTCAGGGCCTGAAAATAAATACTGCGTCGAGCGAAAATTACTCTTTACGTATGATCAACTGTTGGGCACCGTTCAGTGTAGCCGCAAAGAATACGATGGTCTCCTCAAATATTTTCGGGCAATTGAGATTGATGGTTACCTGCGTGTTCTAGAATATGATTATGAATAAAATCGATCGTGACGTTATGATAGATGCTTTAGAAGGTATTGCACCGAAAACTATAGTCGGAGGCATTTTTGATAATTAGGTGGCCCCGAATGAAAACAACTCTAACTTCCATTACAATGAAGAACTTGCTGCGCGTTTGATTGTTCAAAATATATTACAGCCCGAGTCACGGTCAATGCTCTATTCTGTAAGGAATCATAGCTGGCGGTCTCATTGATATGTCTCCATTGTTATTTATGATCAAGAAGACAGACAGCGACCAAGAGAAAAAAAGCATGAAGATGAAAAATTACAACCGACTGATATAATCAAAAATTAAGTTCGAACAATATCTCCGAAATATTATAACCCTGAAATTCGATAAGTGATGTTGAACGTAATTTATTTTGTCTTAAACTTTACGACTAAGACAAACTTTTAGCGACCATCCTACATCCTCCCAATTTGAAACATTCGAATGGCCTAAAGATGCTTTAATTATTAAATATTTGTCCACTAATTTTATCGATTTTATTAATTTGTTAGCCAAACATGAAAGCAGTGTTGAATCTAGGTTATAGACCAATCTTCCGTCCGTATTAAAATTTTATCTAGAAATATTTACTAGACTTATAGAATAGTTTAAAAGTTCGAATTTATTTGGACTTAGACTCAAGTTTAATTTAGAAACAATTACAAATAAACATATTCAAACATTTCATATTGCACCCCGGGGATCACAGTAGAATATAACACACAAAGCATGAACTTACAAATAGTATAATAGAATACAAAACAAACGAACAATCATAGTAAATAACCATTAGTACTAAGAAATAAAACGAACAATCACAATAAATAACCAAGAATAATAAGAAATAATGCAACCCAAGTTAGTAAATACCTCATAACACAAATAATAATAAAAAGGAATAATACGAGCCTATTCCTAACTAACAAATAATAATAAAAAGCAATAATACGAACACTATTAAGAACTGACCAACAATAATAAAAAGAAATAATACGAACACTATTAATACCTAGCCAATAATACAAATAATAACAAGAAATGAAACGAACCCTGTTAATAAATAACAAATAATGCCACTTATGATAGTAAATAGCAAAGAAAATAAAACAGACTGGTTTTAAATTAATTTATTATAAAGTAAGTTCTGGTCGTTGAATAGTCAGTATTGCTGGAAAAAACTACCCCTGATATAATCAGACAATGAGTTTTCTGATTTTTTTAAACATGCGTTGGAGAAATTAGAAGACAGTATGTGGGAAGTAAAAACAATCCTAGGAGGGGAAATCTCTTGAAATAGTGTAGTCGATTTTTTGCTGATAATGTTTACATACGATCTGCTAAAATAATTTACAAAGAGTGTTGCTGGCAATTAAAAGAGGCAAGATAACAGTGTCACCAGGAAATAAGTTAGGGAACTCCATCATTTGTATTTGTTTCTTGGCTTACTTGAGATATTTTAATTTTTCTTTCTGATTTCAACACGATATATGTAACGTTTTGAGAAATTCTAAAGCATATTTAACCCCCAAAATCCTTTCCCGATTAGAAATAAGCTCTTTATGACTGAATTTAAAATAGACAAGCAAACAGCCTATTTGTTTAAGGCTTAGAATGTACGAAAAACCGAATGTAATCACTTTTTTAGAAAAACCTAAAATTTAAAAACAAATCAAATTTGAGAGATAGTTTTTTGTTTTCTGAAATTAAAGCTTAAAATACGGAAAAGTAGATAACTAAAATCAAGTCAGATAAGGAAAAGTATCTTAGATAAATATTTGCTCGATTTTATTTACGTGGCAGATTTTTAAATTATAGAAATTTCTCGCTTTTGAATTGAAAAAATAACGTTTGTAATAGAAATCCAAATTTTATGGAATTAAAATTATTGAAAGTTAGAATGATAATAAATAAGATGAATTGCTAATAAAAAAAAAACGACTTTCCTTTCCAGCCTTCTTTTCTTTCCAGCGGGAAGGAGAGTTCATGGTAAGTATGCCGTCACGAGGGTAGGGTTTTAAAAATCCGCGGATGGCCGGTTTCGAGTCACGTGCGGTACGCGGTACCTTAGTTTGTCTTGTTTTTTTCTTAGCGTAGAGTTCTTTGGGATTGAGTTAACGTAGCGTATTTTTCGGTACCGCGACGGTAAAATTCGGGAACGCGAAATGGAAATTAGATTTTTGTAATGGACTGAAGGGGTGAATGAATACGGAATAAAGTAAAGTAGGTTTCTCTTCCGTATGTTTGTGTTTTTGACGCGTTTGAAACGGGCATTTAATGGTGGCTGAAATACGTAATTGAGCGTAATCCATTTTAAGACCTGCGACCGAAATCCTCTCCGTTCTAGCTGGCCGACAAGCAGTCACCGCGAAATGGATTACGGGTGCACGAACTGGTTGACTGATTGGTACCATTCGTTGGCACAACTCAGACTTCACGTCTAAAACCGATGAGAGGTCAATTCCGACTTCGCTCGTACAATTTAGGCAGAAAATTCATTACAATTGTTAACATCTTAAAATCGCGACACCTGCTTGAAATTTACCTTGCACTGTCCACTGTACATCTACACTTTTCAGAATAGCTAAATGAAACCCACGTTCAACTCCTTCCATTCACAGCTAGCTTGAGGAGGTAAACAAATTCCCGATTTTTTAACTTTGAATCTCAGTAAAACATGAACGGATGTATGAACTTAAACGAAGTTCATTTCATAAGGGTCACTGCAATGTTCTCCGTGGACTGTCTTGATTTTATCGTTGAAATCCACCTCAATTTTTTTCGACACTTCCGCATTTCTTCACATACCGCCATATAAGTTGGCGAGAAAAGTCAGTCTACATATGGTCATGAATGTGGTAGTAAGGCTTTCATCAGAGCTTTAGTAGTCTTTATAGTCATTCCTTGTATATACATATAGATGTTCCACATGAACTTACCGTGTCGGCAATAAGTATTCTAAGATTATGTTTAGAAAATGTTTTTCTCCTTAGACGCAAATAAAATATTTTGTTTTTTATACATATATATATATTTCGAGGGTAAGTTTTCCCTCTTCTTCAGTGTACTGATGGTCTAGTTACAATTTTCTTTGCTTAAATACCTAACATGTCTAGCTATACAGGAGTGAGTTTAATTGCTATTTAATTATACCTTTTTATTTTTCTTACTCTACTTTTTAAAACGTTTTGGTTTTATTGGTTTAGTCCTTTAATTACAAGCTTAACAAATTTTATTTAATGACCGTCAATGGAAAAGGTTATTACAAAAATTTTAAATTATTTTATTACCTCTAGTAGTTTTGAATATCCGTGCCCGACGTCATCATTCAGCCTCGATTGTTCCGGTTGTCTCAAAATCCACAGGCTTTCATACGCATCTAATTTCTTGCGGCTTTTGACCTGCTGTACTACTTCGACGTCTTCCCAATTGATCTTATGGTTGCTTGAAACGATGTGCTTTGCTACCGATGATTTTATCGCTTCAATGGGTCGTTGTTTCTCGATGCACTTGTCAGCTTCATTGATGTGCTCCGTAAATCTTGTTTTAAGCGGGCGTTTCGTTTGTCCTATGTAGCTTTTGTGGCATGTCTGGCACGTGATTTTGTAAACTCCACATTTTTCGTGTTTATGTTTCTTATCTTTGGGTGTTCCCAATATTGTGCTCAATTTCGATTTTTGGCTTGTTGGTACTGCTATTATGTTTACTTTTTTTAATCTTTTTTTGATTTTGTCGAAAGCTTTCGAATATGTTAATGCTGCTCGTTGGGTCAGCATTAACATATTCGAAAGCTTTCGACAAAATCAAAAAGAGATTAAAAAAAGTAAACATAATAGCAGTACCAACAAGCCAAAAATCGAAATTGAGCACAATATTGGGATATGTTTAACGAATACATCCTTGATTCTACGTCTAGTATTCGTTGTGTTTAGATGTGGTTTTTAATTGTTCTTGTTGTTAATCTTTTTTAATTAATTTTGATAAACGTGAATTTGAAATTAATTTTGGAAGCTTTGCCGCCATTACATCGTTATAATCAACTAATTTTGAACAAGCGTTATCAAGAAGAGACGTCATTTTTGGAACAACCTTTCCCGCTGAAAAACGGGATAGAGAAGCATGATGGTTTCAACCAAGAGAACTGAGCAAGTGCGTTTACAACTATCTCAGTATAGAATTGGAGGTCTTAAACCCGTTAGCCTGCAACTATGCATTAATATAACATAAATTCAGGACCTGCTTTAATAACAAAGTCCTTTCCGATATTACCGCCAGATCCTTGAAGCTAGCAATATTATCTATAACACTCATATAACCCAAACGGGAGGTGAATTGAAAGATCAATTTAATAGTTATGTAAATGACCTGAAAAGTAACTCATATCTCGTCTGCGTTACTGACGGTGGTAAAAATATATTGGGGGCAGGTTGAGCCCTCATCAACCTCACAAAAAATGAGGTAAGGCTTTTCAGCTTTGAGGAACTAGTCTCGTCTTTGAAGGTAGATTTGCATCCTAGCCTTACAACCCTTAAAGATTCAGCGGTTACTACATCCACCAGCATATATATTTACGCTGATTTTAGAGCAGCACTATTAAACTATGAGCACAACAGAAATCATAAATGGATTGTGAATAACATCTGGCAAGTGATTAATAAATATCCAAACACGAACTTCAATTTCCTCTGGACCCCTGGACATAAAGGGATTAATACAGGTGCAGGAGTTGATCACTTAGCTAACGA
Source organism: Odontomyia ornata (assembly GCA_963969285.1). NCBI lineage: Eukaryota > Metazoa > Arthropoda > Insecta > Diptera > Stratiomyidae > Odontomyia > Odontomyia ornata. The sequence goes on along the minus strand of OZ017739.1, from coordinate 78,281,698 downwards.
AGGTGTCAAAAGAGGCACCATCACACATACACTACTTAAACAGGATGACATTATGGATATAATCGCTACAAGACTAAAACGTGATTGGACAGTGGCTCTCCCATTGCATCTGGAAAAGAGCTCACCATTTAAGGGGTGAAAAACCATGGTTTCACTCTCTACCAAAAGCAGTCTTGCGGCCAAATCCACCAATAGAATCCTTGTTATCAAGGGCTACAACAATCTAAGATTGTACAAAGCAAAATGTGTTGACTCGGATGTGTGCAGTCTCTGCAATGAATTTGACAACCTAAATCACAAATTTTTCACATGCAATGCATATAATGACAAGAGGGAGGAGTTTGGATTCTTTAATAAATTCAATGGACTCGATACTGTAGGAGATATCCTCGCCAAGAATAACCTAAATCTGATCATAGAGTTTTGTGCCTACATCGACGTTCCCAAAATTAAGACTTAAGTCTGATGTAGTTGAGATCTGAGTCTCCGGTGGACTCAGATCCTACGATCAACCCCTTTAAATCTTGGTCTCTAATCTACACTGAGGATGCAAAGATCATACAGGTTCCTGTTGCTCCTCCCGCTTGGGGAATCACGGCTTAGCCCCTGTATAAAATCCCATCGCAGACCACACTACATTTTTGTTACACCTCATCACGTACACTCTGTACAATTTTCGACGTTATGTTTATTCTACAAGTTACAACACAGGTTGTATTAAGTTGCCCACACAAAATATACTCTGATTGCGTCATAACGTGGAAGCGCTAATAGAGCTGGTTAGACCTGCGTGTTATAGTAATTTAATTCAGCTCACGGGTTCGGATTTGAAAAAAGAGTTGTGCGCTAAAATACTTTTTGTACTTCCTGGAGATTTGATTATATTTTGACAACATGCGAGATAGTGCTGGGTATTGAACTAAATGGGAGTAGGAGGCTGAGGCTTTTGCACGAAGTGCGAATGTTTGACAACCAGTACACGGGTGGGCTATTGTAACACATCACTTAAATACCAAAATTTGGCGATTTATGATTGGTTAACGTCATTACATCAGTTATTAATAACGGCACCTTATTTTGTCCTTTGTAAACTTTTTGTGTGAAAGCATAGTCACAGGCTGTCACCCAACCTGGGTTGTGGCAATGACAGCCTGTTTTACAGCTGTCAACTCTAAGGCGGAAAATAATCTGACGGTCTGACACCAACATTTTGACGAAAGCAAAGCAAAACCGTGGCCTGCGAAATTTTCGGTAATTTAAACAGAAAAATTTAAATTTTTCTGCATTTATTTTCAAATTTGTAGGACAAACGGCCAAGTGCATTATTGACATGGGCGTCTCTCCTTGCTTTGCCAAATTTGGACAGCAAAATTCCACATCATTTCAGCCGGTTGGGTGAGATTCTAGACTGTTGGTTCTTGGGCACACGCATCGCGTCATGATACATAGGTAATTTCTAGAGATATAGAGTAGAAAATGGTACCGCCACTCGAGATATAGTTTTGGAAACAAGCCTAGTGCTGCATGTGGAAGCTCATTTGTAAAGATTGCTCAACTTATGGTTAGCGGCCAATCGTAGATTTACTGTGGCTCATTTAGAAAAGTCAGACTTCGAAGCGATAATCCACTACACTCACAAACTATAGAGGATCAACGGCAACAAAGCAATGATCCAATACCAAAGTTACAACAGTGTGCTAAAAATCACTTGGATACACACCGCGGCTCAAAATCACTTCCAGCATCTCCTCTTGACTCACCCAAATCAATGAGAAAATACCAGCCTAGTCCGTACTTCACTGGAACTTTTGCACTATCTACAGCAAACAACACAGGAGGAGGACATGGATGGTTCTTGTCGTCTTTACTCGGTATTCAACGTGAAGCTATTTCCATAACATCCATGAACGAGGGGGCTGAAGATGCCTTCAATAGAGCTTATAATAATAACGTGGCAGATATCGCAAACAAAACAAAGTCAATACAAGACGCAAGTCAGAAACCTCTCAAGACTAAGCCTTCGGAATAACGAGAAATAGATTGATGGTCTCCAACGTCCATGCCAAGTCAAAGATTTCTCTATCTACCCTGGATGATAAATTTTCCTGATCTGCTCTACTTGATAAATATTTTATAACTTTTTGTAAAAAAAGTTTACCTAAATATCGTCTCACCTGATCTTACATTACTCATAACCCTTGAACACGTACAAGACCCTTTTTATGAGAAACCAATATTATTCCCTACTAACACATTTCCCATATTTCGATCTTCTAATAACTATTAGGGTAGATTCTTTTTGATGATTTTGAGGGTTAACTTAAGAATGCTCGAAAGAGGTCTAATGTTAAAACCGTTTGTAGTAGTTGTATTTAATTTAAAAGTTGGCCAACTTTCAAAAATTGTTGATACGCATTCAGGTTTACATTTGATTTTTAAGGACTCAGTAAATGTTTCCTCGAAAAATATTGAAGCAAAATAGTGTTTTTGTTGATTAAATTATAAAATTCAAACTATTTCTTTCCTTGTAAGTCTAATTTATCAACTGAAATAAATAATAAATTGCTAGATAGAAAAATCCCGGTCCTCTCCTTTTCCTTCAGAAAAATGAGCAAGCCATCAGGTGAAGCTCCCTCTCTTTTGTTGTTTCAGGGGCTCTCGCCTGGAATGATTGGCCTTCCACTCCTAACACGGCCAAGTTATCATTTTGACCTTTGGTCTGGTTGGGAAGGGTGCGAGGGATGCCCCACTCTTTTTGTCCTCACGTACAGGTAACTTGGAAAGTCGTCTCGTCTCATTATTGTTTTATCTTTGGGTCAGTTACTTCGGCCTTCAACACCTGTCGACTGTGCCTAGTTGCTACTTAAAAAAAAGGACGTAAGCGTGAATTTTTTTTTTTGTAGTGAGTCCTTACGCTGCAAAAAGAACCCACCCCACGACACTACAACGCTAGCGGGCACGCTTATGCGTCACCAGGCAAGGCCATTCCAGTTCAGCATTAACTTTTCGCTCGCTGAGGTAGCAGTCCACCGCTGCAGTCTTAACGGACACCTAACGTCAATTCAAACACTTCATAATCTTGTACCACCCTGGGCCCGGAAGCCATTCAGCCCCGCCCTGGCAACATATCAAACCCGCTGGCCAGTGCTTTAACTTCTACCTAGACTATTTTTAGTCCGGGTTTTCTGCGGTTGTCACCGAATTAAAAAAAAAACTTATTCTAATTGCATGTCATTCCAGATAAAAAAAATTATTTGCAGAATAATCTTGCCAAGATTGTAGTAATCGAGCAGTCCGCCTAGGCAAACTGCTTTAGGAGCCGACACGATAAGGACAAGAGTGATAAATATTCGGCAACAAACAATGCCAATGCTATACCGAAAGCAGTTAAATCAAATTTAAAGCCTACATCAAAACTACTCCTTTGTGAAAAATTGATCTATGATCAAACTATGACAAGCTTTTGCTTGGAGGCGAATAGCAACAGCAACAACAATAAAAGTGCAAACACCAGTTACCAGGCGGGTTCAACAATTTTAATCATTAATAATTCTAATTCTTTATCTAATAAAGAATCCGCAGCGGGTTCATATGCCTCGCCTTCTAGAACTCTTTTAGAGCGAAAACACATTAGCGATATATCGTCTAATAAGCTTTCTACGTTACCACTAACGACTAAGCACAAATTTGAATATGTTTAGAGTACTGAAAAATCAATTCCTGTGAAATATCATTCACATTATATTCTTGATTTTACTTCAAAGTATGTTGAACAAATTTATTACGAGGAATTTTCGAGGATCTGCTATAAAATTTTTAAAATGATGCTTTAAACTCCGCAGATGGATCGATGCATAAAACTCACAGTGCCTTGAGTTTGAGACAACCTAATATATCCCATACCGGAAAAACAATAATACATTTAAAAGTGCGCCCCCTGTTCCCACTATGTATACTTCATGTATGAATAAATTTTTAACTTCTGTTAGATTAGAACGGAGACTAACATGATCATTGCTTCATGCTCGTGGTAGCTCAGAGCTCAGAGAAGCTATGTAGTGAAAAGGATAGATAAAAATGTCCGTGTAGGATTGCAGCGATGGTATGCTGCCTTGGCGAGAGAGGATGGTGGTGTTCGCCGAGATTGGCATTATTTGAATGCGCTGGCAGGCTAGCATTGTGGTGTCGTGGGGCGGGTTCTTTTCCCAAGCACAAGGGCCGCGGTAACCTACTAAGGGTGGAAATTGCCAAAGCAAATAACAAACTGGGCCTGGCGAAAACAGACGAGACTTGGTAGTTTTGTCTTTGCCGACGATACTTATGGCCCCAAATAAGAGTGGGGTATCCGGGTGGAAGCGGTGCCCCCTCGCACCCCACACCCGGATCAAGATCCAATATAGATACGCCCAGATGTTTTTCATTTGAATGAAAAACTCATGCAAACATAGTTCGCATGAACTTTTCTTTCAAATGGAAACCATCAACGTTGCAAATTTATTGTTATAGTCTTATGTGATGGAATCACAATTTTTTTTTTGCTGCATTACAGCCTTTTCGGGGCTTCGCTTAGAGATAGTTATAGTATCTTATTGTAATGATGGAATGTATCGGCACTCCACTAGATGATATGATCATTATCACGCTTTGGCCGTGTGTTCGTTCACCCAGCTGCGATGGGTTCTGATTTTAAACCAACACGTATCATAACTGAACAGGCTTATAGTCCGTCCGAAGAATCACTCGAACTAAATCTCGTTGACGCCAACGAAACTCGAACCAGAGACCTTCAGCTTAGGGGCTTAGAGCTCTAACCACTGTGCCACGCGGACTACGAAATCACATAATACTATGTCATAAATGAGCACGCGAGCGGAAGGCGACTCTACCCTGCAGGAGCACCTGTAACATTATAATAAGGGGTGAGCTCACCCAATGGCTAGCTCATGAGTGGAGGGGCCAGCCTACGTGGCGGGTCCCTAAACATTACATAAATTGTTGCCTATAAGCATTGTGAAATTACTTTAATATTATTTTTTAGTAAATTTTCAAGCTACCCCAAGACTTCAAAATTTTAAATACAACAAAGAGTACTTACCTATCCTCCTCAACGAGTGCTGGTAGATGGTGGGGTAAGGAGCCTGCAAACTCATTCAAAACGGTTCTAAATTCGTATGGAGGGACATTCAGAAATATAACACTTTCACTTTCGTTAAATACCTGAAAAAAACGAATAATTTATTTTAAAAACAAACAAGAATTTCAATATCCATCATCAGAAATTTCAATCTCATAGTTTGAATATTTTTCTTTCAGAATGGCTCTTGCTTTCGAGTAGTCAGCTTTTCCAAATCCCTGCGAGTAACCATAAACTTTAATTTTGTTATTATCAGGACGATGTTCACTTCGACCCCCCGCCAAGGCATTCGGTGTTCAATCCTGATGCTTCGACTCAAGAACGCACTTCGTTATATATATGAAAATGGCACTGTGCACGATTAAAACTACGTAAGATAAGTTTGCTTGGTTCCGAGCCATCAGATTGCTTATAGCCGATCGGTTGGACTGTTTCCTTCTAATCGGTGGAGACAAAGGAGCTCTTTAGCAAGTCGCAAGTTTCCTTCACTTATGCCTGGGGAAAAGTGCTCGGTAGCAAAACTGCATCCGATTTCCCGGCAGTTGCACTGAACTTTTATTTAACACTCAACAATTGGTAAAACGAAGTGTCACCCAATTTCGCCACTTTTTCATGAAAAATTTAATAATAATTTCACAGTCTAAACTATCTTATTACACAACCCAAACGAAACGTCAACTTTGCATTGACCATCTCTTCAATATCTGGCGATTCCTTTGCATCAATCAGCTCTTCAATCTCTGGTGATTCCTGTTGGCTATCTTGACTTCACACTGTCGCATACAAACATGCAAATTTACTTACTGGTGTACGCGAAAGATCACTATGAAGATGCGCTATTTTCTGGTTGCCGTACCTACTCAATTTCATTATTGGCAATTTACACAATTCGATTTTAAATCCATTCAATATTGGATCTAGTGTTGATTTAATTGTTTCAAATATGTTGGCTTGAACAATTTACAATTGAATGCTTTCGAATTATTATGTTAATTTCACACAAGACTCAGATACGTCCAAGCAGAAGACATTTTTGTACCGTACTCTCGTCGTACCACACAAATCCACCGAGCACTGAATGCATCGCATTCTTTCGTTTTTCTACTCCTAAATTTTCCAAAAACTGTACGAAACACACTCGACACGCAGCACCGCTGCTGGATAATTATTTTCTCTCAAGTACCCTGAGCTCCCAGCCTGACACTAGCCGAACTAATTACTGAGAATGGGAAGTCGCAAACGGCTGTCTGCTCAACTACACTACACCGCCAAATATCCGCAACGGTCAACGGCGGGAAATCACATTCCCTATCTTCTACGTTTTTCGCACTAATCCCCTCGCCAGCTTTTCCGCACTTCCAACTCACTCACACACGGAAATTCTCCACGTGAAAATTTTCTTGCTATTCCAAATTGCCGTGCAGAAAAATTCACCGTGGATGCTCTTTCATAGTCGTCGTTCCAACTTTTGACTAATCTCCGTTTGCACTTGGACACTTGAACCATTACAGTCACCGCCATCATCCGCCGACTGTAGTTGTGCTTGCGGGAGAATGCAATTCATTGGTAGGTTGCGTTACAAAGGGGTTGTCGTGTTCAAATTTTAATTGTAAATTTAAATATTTATTTTTTAAAATTTACAATTAAAATCGGAGCAGCATTATGTTGGTTTTTCGAGCAGTTTGCATAGGCGACTGCTCGATTACTACAGCTATCAGCTGTCGATACTTCATTAAGTGTGTACTTTTAGATTTGATTCGTACAATCTTATTTTTAATCTGTTCGGAGAGGAATATTTCACTTTCATTTTATTTTTTTGTGATTGAGTGTGACGTGAATTGAAGATAACTTTGAAAACAAAGATAAAGTGCTCACAGATACACCATACGTACGTGGAGTTTTGGTCTTTGCACAGAAGAAATATTATTCCTTCAAATAATCGGGAAGCTAAACTGTAGTGCTTATTTAGTGCTCCTGAATCGTGAGAAGTATCGGGAATAAAAAGGGACAAAGACAAAAGGCGTAAGTGGTTCGAAATTGTGTTGTCATATGGGGTGCCGTTGTCTTGAGTGTTTGTAGTGATAAGTTCGTTGTTATCCCTTGGCTCAGTTTACTGAATAAAAAATAACAGCTCCTAGTGGATTTCACCGAAGTGTCCATGGTCGGTAACGGAGTTGAAACTTTGTGCGAATCTGCAATTGTGAATTTTCGACCGAATTTATTATACGATTGGCATCTTATTGAATCAGTATTCATTAAATCATTATCACCATCGTAACTGGATTGACCTCAACGCTAACAAAAGAAACCAAGGAAGTAAATGACCGGTTTCTCGGAAAACTTGGATTTTAAGATTAGGAAACATGATTTTTGTACAGCGTTTAATACCGACATACCAACCAACGTATCGAAGTCCTATACATATAAAAACAAGCGTCAATTCAATGTTAAATTAACGATTTCAGGCACTCTGCGTGGGGGCACCGCGACCACCTGGATGCCCCACTTTTATTTGCGGTTGATTTCGTCCTTGCTGAAGATCGAACCTGAGTATCGCGCGTGGTTAATAAGTTTTTGTCGTCTCTTTTCCGTACCTAACCCCTTTCGGTAGGTTGCTTCGGCCATTCGCACCTCTAGCATCAGCCAATCGGGTCCGCTTTTGACTTAGGTTACCCTTTAATTCGTGAATGCGAAAATAATTTGTAGTGGGCCTTTGCGCTGTGGAAAGAGAACCTGTCACAAGACACCGCAACGCTAGCCTGCCAGCGCATTCACGCGTCCCCACGCAAGGCCAATCCAGCTGAGTACTGATCTTTCGCTCGCAGTGGCAGCGCAACACCGCTGCAGTCCTGAACGGACACTTCTAACACTCGAAAATCACTACAAGATCTACAAGTCACTTATGTTCTCGAAAAATTAAGTTCCTTAAAAAAGCCTTGAAAAAACAATCGCAGCAAAATATTAAAATCTGAAAAAAAATATTTTGTGAAGATGGAGTTAATTAAAAATACCAAGCTTCAGGTAAATGTTTATTCTCAATAAATTACTACTAAATAAACATTATCTTATTCTGAATTATATTTCAATAAGTTTATCTCAACTTTTTCTATTTTAAATTTATATTCAACTCGCATTATTTTATCGTTTAGTATAAATTATATAAATGTCTCGTTTTATAAATATTTTTCATTTCATCAATTTATATATTTTCAATATATATCATAAATGTTTATTTATTTCTCTCAATTTTACTTAAAAATAAATGTAAAAACATGTATACAAAAGATCTTAAATAAATCATTTAATTCACGTTTTTAACTTTTATAATAAATTTACTTGAATATGAAATTGTCTTTAATTAGTTTAAATGTTAGTCGAAAGTGAAGTAGGCAGCATAGTTTATATTGTATGGTATCAAAAAGAAGAAGCCAAGGGAGAGTCAAACTTTTGAAGTTATTAGAAATGATAAATTTAAGTAAATGGTGTAGGTGCATAGAAATGCACTTATTTAATTAAAATTGAATGGTTAGGAGCGTACAAATGAGTAGAATTTAATTAGCCAAGGGATAAATAATGATTGCCGTAGCAAACAAAGAATCTGAACTAGGATTTTCTTCTCAATGATACTGTTAGATGAATGGTTAAAAGACTTTTATCATACTAATCGGATTTATTATTTCGGAAGCCGCAAATTAATAACTATTTCGATTTATCTACATCAATTAGAACTCTATAGAGAACGCATGTAGAGTAAATGGAAGCCTATTTTCAAATCTAATCTTGCGGAAATATTGAATATCATAATATACAACCGACAGTTCCAGTTAGTCACCAGATTAATAATGTAATGATACTCGTAGAATTATATATTTTCCGGTTTCTTTTGCAAATATTTATATAAGATGATTCTTTACAATTTTTCATACATGAGTGTTTCAATATATTTTATAGCAAGCGTGCAATTCTGTCGTTCATATAAAAATTCAACAAATTCCTTATTTCATTCGCTATCTGTTTTGAGATGCTTTCTAATATTTCTTCTGCCCGATAACATGTAATTGAAAAACTATTTTAGCTAGCTAAATTTTGTATTTAGTCGTTTTGACTGTTTTAAATTTCTGAATGTGATTTCCAGTTGTTTATTACACATTTTATATATTTTACGTACATGCATATTAAATTTTCAATTATATTATGGTTTGATTTACTTTACTTTGTATCTTAAGCAGGTTTTGATTTTTGGTTTCATTTTCAAGATTTTGCAATCAAAGTGTGGATCGCTTTCATTATAGTACAACATGCTTAGAGTATAATACAAGATCTGTCTATTTTGATGCTTTTCAATGGACTTTGTTTTCGTGATATAATCTTTCATTCCTGTTTGTAACTTAAATTGTTCCTTGTCTTGTGAAACTTAAAATTTGCTTTGGTAAAAAAAAGTATATACACAAATCAATATTTCATTTTCCTAAAGTTTTTTTTTGGTCACAAAAATATGTTTTACATTATCTTTCGAATTTTTACAATTTAACACCAACAACAAGAAAGCATTATCAATACGCTAAAACACAGAAAACCCTTAGCCAAAATAAAAACATAGACAAATTTTAAAAATTTTATTTAATAAATTATAATCGTCACCCTTAAAAATTATATTCTACATAAAATCGAACGCCTCTCGATAAATCTTTGGTGAAATTGTTGTTGAAATATTAAAATACCTAAATTAACATTTGCACTACCTGAAGATCAGTCTAACGTTAGTGTTGCTTACGTCGACCGATCTTACTCCAAAAGTTATATTAGCTAGGTTGTGGCGATACCAATGTCACACCTGATGGTCGGATCACGGATTGAGGGCGGGACGTGGATTTGCGGACATCGACTATGTGATTTTGTTTAACGGCTGGACTTGGTGCAACTGGAATTGCATGTTCAGGAACGGGCGGTGGTGGAAGATCTTTAGACGCTTCATCAGGAGTATTGGAGTTAGACGCCGCTGCAACTGATTGCAGCACTTCAGAATATTCACGTATTAAGTTGGCAATCTGGAAAGCCTGCATTGAGCAATGAAAATATATTTAAATTTTGTATGACTTAATAATGATGCTAGAGAAAATACCTGAGCTGTAGTTAGAATGATCTTCGATTGTTTCTTGTCGGTGCCGGTGATGATCATCAGACAATTCATGTTTGGTGAATAGGACAATATTGAAGAATATTCATATGTGCAAAGCGTATTCCTTGATCGGTGCTCAAGTAAGTGGATACCATTTTGATCAACCGCCAACCAAAGAACTCTTGGCCAATTGGATGTGAAGGATTGCTGTAGTAAAATATTTTGAATCGTTATATATTTTTTTTTTTTCAAAAATAATTTTATTCTAATTTGAATAACATTAAGTAACACGACACTCTACTACGGTTTAGATTCAGTCAATATTTTTGGCAATTAACAGTTCTTCTATCTGTTTGAAAAACGCTTGATATATTTGTTGAATATATAACCCTTAACGTGGATATTCTATTTAATTCGAGTGTGCCAAACGGTCAAATTGTGCACGCTCGAGATAACTCGAACTTTCCGCTCCAAAATATTCCGGAATAGAAAATGTTGAGGAATATTTCATAGTGTTTTTTCTAAAGTAAAAATAAATTCATCTTATTTACCTTATTTTTACAAAAATACATACAGAGGGTACAGACCTCATGAAGAGTACAACTAAAATTACCAAGTACTCATCGACATTTGACAAACAAAAAAAAACAATAAGTAAGCTCAACATGCATCTTGGAGTTAAGTGATTTGGATGTCACCCGACGTAACGAATTATATTCGAATCGACAACATCCTAATTGACACCGAAAAATGATAAGGTTGAATACTAAGTAAGGATGTGCGAACTCTTCGAGGCGCAAATTCTGATACAGACCACCATTTTTTAAGGGTCAAACATTCTCCCCAGTACCAGTGCCGTAGAAGAAGGGATGTTTTTGTGTTGATTCGGCGCTTAGCAACAATATTTTTTAGTGTTTTCCTAGCTCCGAATGAACCAATGCCATCCTTTTGAGTTAAACGTAATGCTTTGGAGGACGCTGTCCAAACACAGAGGGCCATGTTCTGATCGGGGATGACTTCAACGTTAAAGCCATTGAATGGGGTATATATCAACTTAATGCGAGAGGAACGTGAGTCCTGGAAATGGCGGCTAGGACAGCACTTGTCGTAATAAATATTGGCAATACGCCTACTTTCTGCCGCTGGAGCTATGCAAGAAAAATAAAGATGTGACATTTGCTTCGGAGTCCCTAGTTTCAAGAGTACATAATAGGTTTCTCGACGGTGCCTCTTGGCATACAAATGCCAAGACTTCCGCTTCTGGGTTGAATTCTGGCAAAACGGTTGTGAAGAGGATTATTGACGTGTTCGCGGCGGGCGCACTGCTAATGGGGGTTCCTCCGGGGAGCGCGAAAGACAATGAGTATTACATCTGCCGGTACTCGTAGGCCTTCTATGCCCTGTCGAATAGCTCGACACGGAAAGCCTCTGGTATGCTGATGGTCAAATAAAATTGCTGTACAGCGAAGCGAGTGCCACAAGTATCGGCAAGAAGCCCAGCGGACGCGAACAAGGGAGGAGGCAAACACCAGGCTTGCTGCATACAGGACGGTCAAAGAGACTTTGTAAGTTTATGAACAGGAGTAAAGGCAGATGCTAGCAAGATCTCGTGGACAACGTGAACAGGAACCCGTAGAGCCTGGGGTATAAGCTAGTAATGCGGAAGCTCGTAGCGTTATATGAAGCAGAAAAGATGGACGAGATTAGACCAGCTCTTTTCCCTGTACATCCTGCCCCTGTTAAAGCCTTTCACGACGAAACACCAGTGTAATTCTCGCCTCTTATGAGGAAAGAAATGATGTAAATATGCCCCTTGTTGCGAACCTCTGCAATCCACTACTTGTCACAAGTTGGTTGATAGGCGAAACCGGTCGGCAACATAAAATTCATGCCAGAATGGGGTTTCTTGGAGATTGTCGGAACGCACGGAGTATGCGCGAGTCCTCGCGAGTACAAACGGACAAACAATTTGTTTTCGAACGTGATGTCTGCTGGATTTTAATTCTATTGTCGCATTTTTCTCGATGCCGTTTAAAAGACTTCCCGTTCGAGTTTACGTGAGAGTTTATTCGCATTTAGCATTAATTGGCTGTCGCTAATAGTTTTAATTAGTGCGTTTATTCTTCTCTCTGTATCAACGCAGTGACGGAAGTTATGCCGTGGGAAGCCGTTGACTCTTCCGTCGCGACCGAAACAAAAGAGTACATTAAGTGAAGTTCAGTGTATCGGGGCAATCAGACTTGCGTGGTGCGCTAAACACAAATGGACAAGATTCAGCGAAGAAACGAAAATTGTCTCAGGGAATTTGTTAGAAATTTGATTTCTAGCGTTGGTAGTCGAGTTCAAAAATAATTTTTATAGCATGGCATAGCTCTGGATAGAAGCACCCGCACCACGACACCGCACCAAGCTAGCTGACCAGCACACGCACACGCGTCCAGGCAAGCTAATTCAGATCAAAGTCGGGTATTTTTATAGTTCGCTGACTTGAACTTTTAAATTTCGCTATACTGGGTGAGGCAGTTCTATTCAGCTGAGGTATTGCAGCTGGTGCACTACCTTTGCATTGATTTGCTGCTCAGTATGTTCAACGATTGTATGCGTGAAGAAGTCTTCTCAGAGCGCTGGTAGCCGGCGAAGCTCATACTAATCAGCAGGGGGCAGGGAAACCCCGTTTCGGCGTCTACATACCGCTCGTTATGTGTGCTAGACACAGCCGGAAAAGTGCTTGAGAAGCTCAAGGGGATACTCACTGACGCGGCCCGTATTGCTGGGGACCTATCGCCAGTACAGTTTTAAAACAGGACGCTCAACTATTGACGTGCTTTCAGAAGTGGTGAGTGCAGTCCAAAAAATGTAGGCTCATCGGCAGTTGAACGGATGCCCTATGCTACTGGTAACGGTAGATGCCAGAAATGACATCAATTCTGCTAGATGGGCACTCAGCGATTGGCAACAACCTTGGGGGAACGACACGAAGAAGAGATGGATCGCGACCCTCACTCCTGATTTGAAGTCGTGGCCCAATCAAAGGCATGGTAAGACTGACTTCTATCTAACCCAGCTCGCGAGCGGGAATGGATGCTTTCACTTCCATCTACACAAGATTGGTAAGTCACGGTCTCCCGATTGCATGCTCTGCGCTGGAGAAATCGATGACGCCTGCGATATATGTTTTTCGCGCAACATATGGACAATACAGCGCGGTGATGTTATTTAGAAATGGGAGAGCTCTCTCTCTAGAAAGTCTTATCGAGGAGATGCTTAGATCAGTTGACAAATCAAAACATGTCACATATTTCGTTTGGGCGATTCTGATCGTAAAAAGGGAGCGTCTGGAGCAGTTGAGGGTGAATGGGTCTCTTTTCAAGTAGAGAAGCAGAGGGTGAATGGGTCTCTTTTCAAGTAGAGAAGCAGAGGGTGTATGGGTCTACACCCCCCTGCTGGAAAGGCGAACTCTGCAGTCCGATGGCACATTGAGGCATAAAAAACGAGGCCTAGTACGAAGTAATGTGTCAAACGGTTACAGGCTATTTTTCAGGTCCTACAAACAGTTTGGGCGTATACGCATTTTAGCTCTGTATCATAAAAAGCGTGATATTAACGCCGTATTGCTAAATTTCTCCATTTTCAAAGCTATTGAGTTCCGAAATTCGAAGCAAAAAATATATATGAGGGCGGTTTGACAATTACTTAGCTTCACCGCTCGATGGCGCCACTATCGCAAGATAGATTCACTATCGTGTAGTACATTCTCGTAGACGGCTACTGTCAAAATTTCAGACGAGTCGGACTGGTAGTTTCGTTTTGACCACGTGTATAATAGGGCGTGTCCGCGGATTTTAGAAAAATGGAGGAAGAGCAATATCGGTCGGTGATTCGATTCTTGTTTTTGGAAGGGAAATCACGCAGCAAAATCAAAGAGCGCTTGGATGCTGTGTATGGTGGCTCTGCTCCTGCGATGGCGACCGTAAAAAATTGGGTTAACGAGTTTCAACGAGAACGCGCGTCGGTTTTTGATGACTCACGCACAGGTGCTGTGAGAATGACTACCACGGAGGATAACGTGACAAAAATCCACAAGCTCGTATTGGCAGGCCACCGATTGAAGTTGCACGAGATAGCTGAGATAGTAGGCATCTCAAAAAACCGCGTGGGTCAAACCCTGCATGGAATTTTGGGTATGAGAAAGCTGTCGGCACGATGGGTGCCGGGTTCGCTCACTCCGGTCAGCAAACGCAACAGTGAGACCACTTCAGAGCAGTGTTTGACGCCGTTTAAGCACAATCCGAAGGAGTTTCTGCGTCGTTTCGTGACACCAGAGACCAAGGAGCAGTCGAAACAATTGACTTCACCCGGCGAAAGTGCTCCGAAGAAGGCGAAGACTTTCCTATTCCTTATCGGCTGGAAAGGTGATGGCCACCGTTTTCTGGGATTCACAAGGAGTGATCTGCATCGACTACTTGGAGAAGCGCAAAACGGCTACAGGGCTTTACTATGTCGAATTATTGGGCCGAATCGCCGCCGAATTGCAGCTTTTTTCTGTATTTGGCGAAGAAAAAAGTGCTCTTCCACCAAGACAACGCACCAGCTTACACCTCCGCCGTCGCCACGGCCACACTGGTCAAATTGGGGTACGAACTGCTACCCCATCCACTATATTCTCCAGATTTGGCCCCGTGTGACTTCGAACAGAAATTTTAGTCGAATGAGGAGGTTATCGCCGCCACGGAGGCCTACTTTACAGACCTCGAGAAAACGTATTTTTAGTGGGTTGAAGAACTTGGAGCATTGCTGGTCAAGTGTATATTATGTTGAGAAATAAATCGCCACTTTTCAAAGATTTTCATTTTTCTTTTGTTGGCTAAGTACTTATCGGACCGCTCTTGTAAAGGACTAAATTGGTTCTTTCTTTGAACGGTACTTTAATACGTACACACTGAGTTAGTCTGGAGTAATAATTGGATAAAGGTGGCAAAGTTAGAAATATAATTAAAGGGTTGCTGAACTAATATTGGGACACTATGAGAACACAGGAATAAACGATTGGGTCGATGATACGTATCGAAAGGCAACCATATGAACGGACCGAAACTAAAAAGCTTCATATTGAAGATAAGAAGATAATTATTGTCTTACAAAAATACCCATAGACGTTAATTAAGCAATGACCAATTTTTAAATTTGACGATGACATGAAAAATAGTGAATTACAAGTCGCATTTAGTATTGTGAAATAACAGAAATATAAAGCACAACCAATATGCAATGTGAAGAAAATGAAGGTCAGAATAAGAACGGGGAACAAATAAGACAATACTGCCTCAATTTAATGCTAGCTGCTGCATCCGGATTAACCACTTACCGCTGTTTTATACTGTGCGAACGGTCCAGATGAAGAGCGCAAGACAATGCTATGCATCCACGGAGTCAAAAAAATCAGCACCTACGGTACGGTCGAATCACAGAATGAAGACACTGTACTGTTTTCGGCGAAACCAGAAAGGTTTTTGCAACTTGGTGAAACTGGAAATGGGTATCTTTACCGACCCTATCAATTTTATCCTAGAATTTCTCGAAAAATGGCCAGAATGAGACACAAGCGACAAACAAGTGATTGCACAGCACAACAGCCCTCCGTGCCGCCCTATATCCATTAAATTGGAATTGGCCTCTTCTGATTATCACTTGTTGTTGTGTACTGAAGAAGGCAATGAGTTATTGCCGAAATGAGTATGTACGCAAATATAAACTCACGTAGTCGGATTAGAAGGAAACGTTTAATTTGAATTGTGTCATAGTCTGAAGCTATACTGTTATAGTCCACTGCATGAAAAGACAGCAAAATACAAACAGGTCGAGCACAAATAAACCAATGCGTTAAGTGAACTTTCAAGAAGCAAACCTGCTTCCCCCAGGTAATTGCTAGTGGTAGTTCCTGATAAGGAGTCTCGGTCACCGCATCGAACCTGCTTAACATATTCTCCCCCCATTGCATAAAATATTTTTGTTGCACTGTGAGCGGTGATAAGATGCCGATCCATTTTATACTGCCTAAATCTAGTTGACAATGACGCCAACACTGTCACTAAGCGAATGATACAAATGTTTCACATATTTTGACTCCTCCCGTTCCCCTTAACACCGTTAGCACTCTTTAGATATTCCATCTTGGAAATTCTCGTCAAGACCTTTCATTTGATATCCATTTCGGCTACGTTAAAAAAAAATTTAAGGGTTATTTCCACATATCTCTAAAAACCCTAAAACGGAGAGGTTGTCACTTTTGATCTACGTACAAAGGTTCATAACTGCAGCTATTTTAATAGTTTCCAAGAAAAATTGCTTGTGACACACGCACGGACGGACGGACAGATCACAAAACTAATAGAATTTTGTAAAAATAATTTACAAAACCCTTGAATTTGACTTTTGCCGTCTCATGGGTATAAGGTTGGAGTACTTATCCAAACTTGATTAAACTTATATCCAATATCCGATGATTTTCACTAATGTTAGTCCTGATATCCACTAAACATTCCGATTCATCCACTCTGCAAAATTTGCTTGCAGATATTGGACTATTGATGGTGGTTCGATGAGGCTATGATATCCTAACAGTGGAGCTGGGCTACATCGTCAAACTTCAAGCAACATGAAACTACGATTTTTCAAAACCGTAATTCGACCGCTTTAAAAGCCTGTTAAATCGGATAAATAAGCGGTAATTATCGGGATATACTCGTAGATGTTACCTTGAGATTAACGAGAAAGATAACCAACACGGTCAACACACATATTTTCCAATGTTCCTTAGCTTGGGCCGCCTATAACTACCTTTGCCCAATTTTTGCCGGTTGGCAAAAGATACATATCGCCAAATTTCAGTATACATTTTCGGCCAGAAATCATTTTAGGCTATCTGGTCATACAAGTACTTACGACTACATTCAAATGACCGGCAGTTGAATAATCAAGACAAGGATCAAGACCTTAATCCCGGGTTAACTTCGGAACGACAATTTTTTTAGATTCTTTGCAACCTCAACTATTATTCTATCCACCCATATGCTCACACTCAAGCAGTCAATTATGGGAAAACTCCTTGACAACGTATCTGGTACTAAATCTTCTTTTCCTTTTCGACGGATTATGTCAAAGTCAAACTGCTGTAAATGAATCCCTCAATGGAACTGTTTCTAATCGGATACTTCATGTTCTTAAGCCAGATGAAAGAGTGGTGGTGATCCATGGTAACCTTACATTGGGTTCTGTTGATAATCAGCCGAAAATCATCTACCGCCCACTTGATTATTTCCTGTATAGATAGATATATTTCCTGTCCACGTTGATTGGTGAGGAGCTTAGGTGACGTATCATTTTTCCCCTCTCTGAAACGTTTGGCTCAAAACGGCAAACCAATCATCAGAAGCATCTGATTGAACATTGAAGCGAACGTTAAAATTTGACCATGCTAGTATTGGAACTAGCGACAACTTCAGCTTGCTGCAATCAAAATCTAGCGCACACTTCAGCTCGGTTAGAAGCCGTATATTCCGTCACCTACCTTACTTGATGTCTAGCACTAAAAGGTATTTTGCGTTTCTTAGCTTATCTAGGGTTGTCAAAATTTAAGGAAGACGCTAAATATTTTCTCGAGCAACTGATTATCTTTTCAAAAATCATCACAAAGGTAGTAAGAACCATACTACTTTTGCACTGTTAAGATTCGCGGGAACCGGGGACTTTAGAACAGTTTCAAGGCTGTTTTTTAACATGTCTCCAGATCGTGGTTGATATGCTTCGGAGTGCAGGTAAAACCGGGAAATGGCTTTGGTTTATAGCTGCTGTGTTACTAATGAAATGCCTCCCAATCCTTCTCTTCTGCTCACAAATTCAAAAATCATTCAACTATCTCTTCCGTCCCACGACAGAATGGATGCGGAAATAATTCGTTTGGGAGGCAATCGTATCCCAAAGCTTGTTCTTCGTTCAGGGTAATCCCAAACTAACTGAGCAAATCAATCCCGGATCAACTCGTTAGCTAAAGATGACACTATCAGGATTGCCAGAGCTCTCATTTATTCTGGGAATCGAACAGACACTAAAACTTTATCTTGGAATAAGCACAGTCCTTCGACCGCTAATCGAATGATCTGCCCCATTCAAGATATCGTAGTTCGACTTTTTTTATTGTCGTTATATCGATGGAAGCTTGTAGTAAAACTAAGCAAGAGCAAGCCTGAGGTGATCAGTAGTTGTTTTACTAGGCCATATTTCCCGTCAAGTATTCATCATTTAGGTTGGAATGAGTGGTTCACTTCAGCTACTTTAAAGTCTTTAGGTTTGATATTCCGCTTGTAATGCAAACGACCTTCTTCCGGGAAAGTAGCGGCTGCTTTTTCTACAATGTTTGCGTCTGTCTTAAGCCTCCGAGCCCACTAACTTTAAGGAGACGAAAATTTGCATTACTGTGGAGAAGCTTAATTGATACATAATAGATAAATATAATACTAATAAAGATAATAAAAATTGATCGGATTGTCTTCTAGAGTAGAGTATGGATGATAAATATTTTGTAGTGCAGCTTCGTGGCACCACAAAGAATCTGCCCCATATGATCCCGCAAATAGCTACCCAAAAAGCAACGCGTACACGGTCGTAAAGCGAAATTAGTTAGCTGAGCTCGGTTTCCTTTATAGATCCGCTGACCCGTGTGCCACTTAAGAGCATCGGCACTCGTGCCCTGCTGGAGAATTGGCACCCATGCCCTGTACGGACTTAAACGCTCCGATTCACTACAATGGCGCCCAATGTGGGGCCGGACGGGGAAAACAACACCACTTTCCTTCGAGTTCTCACATTTTTAGGTCTTTGTAAAAAATTTTTTTACAAAGACCTACTAGTTTCACGACTTGTCTGTCCGTCTGTCCGTCCGTCCGTCTGTCCGTGCGTCACAGCTAATTTCCTCAGAAACTATAGAAGCTAGAATGCTCAAACTTTGTGAAAAGGTCAAAAGTGATGGTCTCTCAAAAGTTAAGGCCTTAACAAAAATTTAAAAAATGTTTAAGGGGGGTCCCCCCTAATAACGAATTGGCCCTTGAAAAGTTTTTTCATCAAAGGTAGTCGAGTGGGGTATCAAATGAAAGGTCTTGATCAGAACTTTTAGAATCTGGAATAAAAAAATCATTTTATGAATTAGGGGGTCGAGGGGAAGGCAAAATGTACCCGAAATTTGTGTCCCCCCCCTCGCGATTGGACACCTTTCAGCCGAAAAATCTGAAAATTATCACGAACGTGGACCTTTACGAGTACAAGGGCAACAAATACCTTAGAAATCGAAATTCGCTCAACTTTGTTAATAATAGTATGATTTGTAGATTTTACATTTTTGCCCATAAAATCAAAACGGTACCTTTAAACTTCTTGAAGTTTCGCAATTATATAGACTAATATAAGATATAAATGTTCACAAAATTTAATTGAGATCGAACCATAATCAAGTGAGTTATAGCCATTTCAATTATATGGAATTACAACAACAATAACACGTGTTTATGGTTGATATAGGGTTTTCCAATAAGAGGTGTTATTTTGATACTAAAAAAAACGCCATTTTTAATACAAATGATCGGATGTTTATTTCATTTTAAAGAAGAAGATATGCCGCTAATAGCAATAACTAACATTGGGCAAATAACTACTACGACACGCTTACAGGACCATATCCTCTTGGTGAAATTTTCCATAACCAAATCGCAAAGTGGCTGCCCTATGTCCTCGATAGCCTCACGAATTTCATCTTTGAGATCCTGAAGAAAGAGGAAGTCGCAAGTTGTTAAATCAGAAGATCTATTCAAAATAACACCTCTTATTGGAAAACCCTATATATATTTAAAATTGACCTAGGCACTTTTATTTTCTTTCAATTTTCATGAAAATTTAAGGAATAGTGATTAACTTGAACATGTTCAATTGGCCGAGCATTCAGAAAAATCATTTAAGCTAGATTAAAATGGCGGCTGCACTGTGCTTATGAAAGAAACTGTGTATCTTTTGTATAAATTTGAACGATTTCATATCTAAGTATTGGATGAATAATTCAAGTTATCGATTCACGCCATTAGAAAACTTGCTTCTAACCCTAGGGTGTTTACAAAGACCTTCTGGTAGGAGCACTCTCCTGCTTACTCAACTTGTTAATTTTGTTGTCGGCAGACGGATCGATCCAATTTTCATTGTTGCCCTCACCATTTGATATTAATGTAGCATATCATGGAGGGTCCACTAAAGTAAAGACAGAGTCACCGATAAACTTTCTTCTGGTGTTGTGTTTTCTTTTTTTTTGTCTTCTTGATAGTGAGGTCTATAACATCTTCTTGAATTCTTTGTTTGTCGTGGCCATGCCTCCTGAACATGCCACTAATGTTCTAGAGCATTACATCCCTGAATTTTGCCAGAAGAAAGGTTTGCAATTTTTTGTACATGTTGAAATCGGACAGTTCTAACCTCGAATGAATGCGTCGTACTACCTTGGATTTTCAAATACACAGCTAGAAATTGCATCAGTTTTGGCTGGGAGCTAATCTGATAACCGGCAGTGATAAAATCCGCATGATTAATTAGTTCTGCACGATAACCAGCATTGTTTTTTTATGATTGGTTAGCAGTTTGTATTAGCATACTTACGAAGAGGACAGGGACTTGTATTGAGGAAGAAAGGGACTCAAAATAGAACGGCCATCTCTCCGCTGCGGAAACAATTGATTCTTCAGCAGTGAAGAGCAAAATCCCTCAGTCTCTTCATACTTGGGTTGGCATCGAAGGGACTGCCTTATAGTAAACCTAAGTAATCGAGCAGCCCCAAGGTGATTAGTAGTGGATGCTCCTGGCAAGAAAAGCTGGTCACAGTCGAAACTGCTTAATTTGTTGTTTTATTAGGTTCCAGTCAACTAAGCTTATCAGTTTTATTTAGGCTCGGATAAGTATTTCACTTTGTATTGCATGTAGTGTAGTGGTTAGAGCGCTCACCCCGTAAGCCGAAGGCCCCAGGTTCGAACCCAGTTGGTGAAAACGAGAATTATTCCGAGTGATTTTTCGTACGGACTAAGTTCGTTTAGTTATGGTATGATATATCCAAGCGAAGGCCCGAAAGGGGTTGTAGTGTTAAACAAAAAAAAAGTATTTCACTTCAGCCACTTTATTGTCTTTAGGTATGCAATTCCCCTTGTAATGAGAACGACCTTCTTCTGGGAAAGAGATGGTTGCTTTTTGTAGAAAAATTGCGTTTGTCCCATGCCTCCGTGTCCGCTAACTTTAACGAGTCGAAAATTTTGAATTGCTGTGGAGTAGTTTAATTCACACATAATAGAAAATTTCTAAAGATTGACCGGATTTTCTTGTAAAGTACGCGTGATGAATGTTTTGTAGCGCAGCTTTATGGCGTGACAAGAAATCCGCCCCATATGATCCCGCAAATAGCGAGTCAACAAGCACGCAGTCGTAAACCGAAACTAATCAGGTGAGCTCGGCCTTGTTTATAGCTCGCTGACCTTTGTGCCACTACAAGCTCTTGGGTCCACCAAATTCTCGTCAATATAATACGATAGATGAAACATTTTTCAAAGCTCTTGACACAACTTATCCCACCTCACAATTCGCTCCCTAACCACATATAGCAATAAACACTAAAATGGAGGTCTGCACTATGGTAAAAATACCCCGTTTAGGAACTCTTGCAATTATATTCGACGGTATGCTGCAATCATAAGCTAGGTTGTATATTAATACTTTCACTACTGAGCCTGGAAACTATGAATCGAATCAGGCAGAAAAATTGATTACTTCACCTTCTTCTTTTTAGCATTACAGCCCCTCTCGGGCCTTCGCTTAGAGATAGTTAGAGTAACTCATTTTCATGACCGTATTGCTTTTTTCGGAAGTTGGATTCGTCTGTATCATGCTCCCCTGTGTCTGCTCAGCTATGATATTATCTGATTAAGTCAGTACATATCAGCACTGAGTGAACGCTCGTAGTCTGTCCGAAAAAACCCCTGAACTAAATCACGTTGTTCACCAACGAGATTTGAACCTGGGACCTTCGGCTTATGCGTCTCATGCTCTAACCACTAGATCACACTGACTATTTACTTCACCTTACAACCACTAAATTTAATGAACTGTTGGTGATTTCAAAGAATTAGTGGACAATTGTTGTCCAAGGAAAGACACTTGCTTTGAACTTTTTAAAACTCTATCTATGACATAAATGGAATCAAGTCCATCCCTGTGTATAAGAGCGGTTACAACCGAATTGTGTAATATTTTTGTGCATAAACTGCTTAGTAACATGTGGAAGGCTTTGAACGATTAGTTAAATAAAATATAACGCTACATTCAAAAGAAACTTTTATAGATGTTTTAACTAGGTAGAAAAAACAGAAAATTATAATGAACAACGGCTAATCTGATTGATTATATAAGAACAATATTTAGAAATTTTTCCACAATCTGTTAAATGCTATAAACGAAAATCTAACAGTGCTATTTCAAAGTAATAGCCTTAAAAGTTTTGAGAGGCTTATTGAATAAGTACGATGTATGGAAGACTTTGGGTGAAATTAGCTATGATAGGTTTTCCCAAATCTATGTGGCCTAGTGGTTAGAGCATGAACCCATAAGCCGAAGGTCCCAGGTTCAAATCTCGTTGGGAGCAACGTGATTTAGTTCAGGGGATTTTTCGGATAGACGACGAGTGTTCACTTAGTGGTGATATGATTTAATCAGATTCTATCATAGCTGAGCAAGCACACGGGAGTATGGTACTGACCAAACCAACTCCCGAAAAAAATCAATACGGTCATGAAAATGAGATACTCTAACTATCTCTAAGCGAAGGCCCGAGAGGGGCTGTAGTGCTATAAAGAAGAAGAAGGCTTTCCCAAATACTGCATATGGCTGATTAAATATTTTACCAAATAATTTTTCGTGTAAGAAATGCCATTCCCTCGGCGAGTCCCAGTGAGAGAATCATCCCAATTCGTAGTTGAATACCTTTAACGCCTAAATGGCGAATGGTCGAAAAAAGTGGAACATTGATTTCTCTTAATTAGAATCTGTAAACTGGGCCCTCGATAGTCCGCGTGGCTTAGTGGTTAGAGCACTAAGCCCGTAAGCCGAAGATCTCTGGTTCAAGTCTCGTTGGCGTCAACGAGATTTAGTTCGAGTGGTTCTTCGGACGGACTATAAGCCTGTTCAGTTATGATACGTGCTGTTTATAATCAGAACGTATCGCAGCTGGGTGGACGGAAACACGGCCAAAGCGTGATAATGATCATATCACCTTGTGGAGTGCCGATACATTCGATCATGACAATGAGATACTGTAACCATCTCTAAGTGAAGGCCCGAAAGGGGCTATAGGGCTACAAAGAAGCAAGAAGAAACTGGGCCCTCGCTAAGACAGATGTTTTTCTGCAGTATTTCGCATTCGGCAAATATTTTAAGAAGACAGAACAAGTCCATTTAGAAATGAGTAATCTTAATAGACAATATTATTTTATGCTCAATAATTTCGTTGAAACATACAAAATGTGTTTTTCCATATTATAATCAGTGAACTTCTATTCTTAAATCTAAAATAAGAATAATTCAAAGAAAATATTTTATCTAGAAAAGCCGTTGAACCTTGACTGTTTTGGTAAGCTTAAGAAAACGAGCAAGGCTGCACGGTTTTTCGAGATAAAATAATTGACTAATGAAAATATCTTCGAAATATGAACATTTTTTACTCACCATCACATCAAATATAGTTGCCCTATGTAGCGGCCAACTTTGGATTAAATTCAAGAATGCTTTCTTCGTCTCAGCTTGGCTCATTCCTCTTAAACTTTGATGATGCATATGAACAGCTTCATGTGGGATATTTGGTACAAATCGATGTGGTAAACAATGACTAGCGATTGGTCGATAATCTTGAATAGCATCTGCACAATCTCCTAATTCCAATTGTCCTTGCAGTGCAGTTAACATAATTGCTTCCATCTCGGTAATTGGAAAACGTTCACTTCGCAGTCCATACAAAACTTGATGGTAGAGAAGCTCCTTTTCAACAGGATCTTCCAGATTCATGTAATGGTCGAAGAACAAATGCTTTTTAAAGAGGAATATATGATGCTGTCGGCTACAAACTGGTGGTCGGTTACTGATTTGCTGCTTGAAAGATAAAAGAAATAAGAAGAGTTATGCAATATATATAAAATTTATGACTATATAGTAGTTTACTTGATTTTGTTGAACTGCTTGAGCTGCTGCAGTCCTATATTTCTCCCATTTAGACATCACATCAGCTACCTTTTCGTCAGGCATTAAGCTTCGTTCCGATGTGCCCAATACCTCATAAATAGCGTATCCTAGTGCGTTTTCCTGTAAGCCAATTTTCTTTTTCACCAGCTCCATGACTTCTCGTGCCGTTGAGCTGGGATGGAATTCAACTGAATGATATTGACCATCCATAAAGTGGAAGCGTGCATAAATTGGTCGACGGTTGATTGTACAAACGATCTCTTCTCGACTTGGCGGCCATTGTCGGCGTCGAGTTCCTTGAGTTTTAAACAAGCACTGAAATCATTACCAAACTATAATCATTCTCAAGGAATATAAATTGCATAAATTACCCTTTCAGCGAATCGAGCATATTTTCCTTCCTCGGTTATATAGTCGCTCGCGCAACGCTTGAGGTGGCCGATCAGATATTTTCGAATAACCTTCAGTGGTGGAAGAATGACACTGCAAGCCAATGAAAGGAGAGCCCAATGTCGTAAGTTCACTCTGGAATTAGGATCGGGATGGTCGGTTGTTTGCTTAATGAGTTGTAAATAAAGTTCATTGAGTAGAGATTCTTTTCGCATGCAACGGTCCATTATTGATTGGATCAATGTAATGTGTTCATCCTCTGCGCGTTGTACGGAATCACCTAAATTATTTAATGTAATAATTCTTCATTTAAATTCGAATTTTATGTGAAATTACCATTCTGCCCTAAACCGGCATATGTAAGAATCGCTTGGAAAACATTGATCATAGCTTGTTCTTCCTGATCAGGCAATTTACTTAAACTTTGTGGTAAAGGCTGTCTACTGAATGCCCAGAACGCGTGTGGAAATCCTTTGTATGTTTCTCCATGGTCTTGTACAGCATTGCCATGTTCGGCACGTAATTTTTCTAGGCGATGCTTCGACAGTCGCCTCAATGTATTTCTAAGGAAACCACCACTCGAGTCTTGAGGTTTACGTAGTATTTCAGCATCAATAAGATGTCGACGACATACCACTACGTTATGATGTAATCGTACACGATCTTCGTTAGTTATTCCTTTCGATTTCTTCGTTGGAATTTCATTGTCCGTTATCCAATTCGAAAGCGGCGGGAAATATGAGATTATCAAGGATCCTATTTCATTTTTCTGTTGTGTTTCAAAAACAAAACAACGTTGTTGTTCTGTTGCAGTTGTAGTACTTGTCTGACGATTTAATGTGATCGTTATGAAACTATCGCTAGGATCTAGCATTATAGATTCGATGTCGTAATAACGGAATTCATATAGCACAAACTTATCCTCTGTTTTGATCAATGTAATTCCATCACAATTCACTCCCAGTATTAAGCTATTTCCATAACTCCAATAGCCTCTATATGTAACTGGAAACATAGTTGTTCCGTACAAAGGATACTGCATTACACAGCTTAGGTACAAAACTTTCGCAGTCAATTCCGTTCGGCCAGCACCATATTGACGGTGAGCTTGTGCTAATATCGGGACCCAGAATTGTTCCTCCCGAGTTTTCGATATTCGCTCTGGTAAGTAGTTTGAGACATCGGTGTAATATTCTGGTTTGGGTTGCACCGCGGGATCACCTAGAGCTACCTGAGCTTGAAGACCAGCAAGTTGTAGTGCAACTTTTTCGCTTACTGGGAAATCATCACACTGAAAGTAGAATTGTATTTTAAAGTGTTATCAAATATTAATGTGATTGAAAAAAATTAGTTACCTTTACTACACTGTAGACAGCTTGAGCATACAGCATATTCACTTCCACTGGATCTTGCGAAAGTTCTCGTGTCGTTTTAAATAGACGTTTCTTGAAGACAAAGCGATTTTCTCCGGAGCCCAACGTTGCTGCATTTCGTCGCATTGTTGAGTTAGTTGTTTGAATTTTCGTTTGTTTTCTGAATGATATTATTATTTAGTTTAATAAGGTAAGAAGATTTTTATAAAACATACATTTCCCATGCTGCTATGATGTCATACAGATAGTCGTGAGATTTCACATGCTCCTCTCCATCAGGTCGTGATTGGTAGATTGCCCAGCCATCAGTGTTGCATAAGTTCAATTTTTCTGCTAGCTTAGCTACAGCATCACTAGCCGTGTCTGTCGGGTGTACATCAATGGCTTTCGTTCTGCCGTCGAGGAAAAAGAACCGACAAACAATAGTTCCCAAGCGACGCATAGCCTGCAGAACAAGTTAGAAATTAAGATGATTTTCAGTGATGAACATTATAACCATATTAACAATATACTTACAGCCACTTCAACGCTTGAAGGTGGATACAAACGTGGTGAAACTTTTGTGCATTTGCAGTTATCCATACACCATTGAACATATTGTCGAAGTTTTCCATCAAGTGATTCCAAATTCTTTTTGAGGAAACTTACAAAATACCTGAGAAAGTATACAATTGAAATTCATGTTCGCAGGAAATTCTCGTAAAAACACATACTTGAAAAGCAGTTTGCTCGGCTGGAATGCAACAATAGTTAAGCACAGTAAAAGCCAGACGCGATCGGTCCACTCTGAATGAGGATTATTTGTTGCCTGACGCATACATTGTACAAATATCTCATCACGAAGTTCTTCACGATCAATTCCTTGTCCTATTATGTATTGTATCACCTGAAGTTCCCGTTCAGCATTCAGTTCACCGCGTATATATTTAGAAAGATCCTGATTTGAAATGATCAATATTAATTTGCTAAAACTCCGTCCTGAATATGCTTTTATCACTTACTCTGAATATATTACATGCAACCACCACATTCTCTGGATCATACATATGAATATGAGATGATGGAATTGTACTACCACGATAGTATGTAATCATCTCATATTTGGGCACCAAATCTGTCGACTTCTTTCCTTTTCTAGTTAACGTTGCCATTATTGTTCCTTCCGGTGACCTTTCGTGAGCATTGAAATAGTTTTCCGCGAATTCCAAAATATCGTAATACACATCATCCCTTAGCGCATCCTTTTCAGACA
Source organism: Odontomyia ornata (assembly GCA_963969285.1). Lineage (NCBI taxonomy): Eukaryota > Metazoa > Arthropoda > Insecta > Diptera > Stratiomyidae > Odontomyia > Odontomyia ornata. The sequence continues at coordinate 78,254,126 of OZ017739.1, read as the reverse complement.
CATCAACTTGTTGCATTTCTTGAAGTTTCTTCTCGACACGGTGCTTGCGCCGCTGTTCCCTTTCGGCGAATGGGTGACCCGTTCCGGTTGATGAAGCGCGTGAACTAGGTCGACTGTGTTTTGGTGAAGATGGACTCATCGGACCGCCAGATGAACGTTGTATTGGACTAGCTGATCGAACGACATTGACAACAGCTGGACTTTTCGGTCGAAGTTTATGGCCAGTTCCTCCAATACCATTCTCTTGAATCAAAGATGATGACATTGTGTCCGGTATTTCAGGTAGCGGAGGAAGCTCTTCTTGTCGTGGAATGATTGCATCGTAAATAGGTTCGTCCTTATTATTATTAACTGAAATTGGTTTGACTGCTGCTGTCGTTTGTTTGATGATGTTGCCATTAACGGTTGGTGGAGGAGGTGGAGGCATTGTAGGTTCTGGTAGAGTTGGCACACCTTTAACAGGTGGAGTTCTCGTTGGCCTTTCTAAAGCTAAACCTTCCATTTCTTGTTGGATTACATTCTCCAGCTGCAAAGTATATTTAATAATGATATCGATCTATAGTTTATGGAAAATAATTCTCTTACTTCAACATCCAAGTCATTGACCAAACAATCCATTTTCTCTCCAATCTCTTCCAATAAAGGATTCGAAGTATTCCCTGTTGTTGTTCCCATCGGTTGAACTTCACTGAGAAATGCAAACAAGTTATCCAAATCTACAGATTCGTTACTTTGTTGATGGATCGCCCCTGCAGATGGTGCGTGACCGTTCATTTTTGTCGTATCGACTTCCATTCCTGACATGGGCGGCGGTGGTGGAATAGCGGTATGGGAGAATTTTGTGTTAAGCTGTTCGGCCATTTGCGACAGAGCAATGATTTCTTCTTGAACCAATCTGTAATAATAAATATTGAAAATTAATTAAGTTAAAATTCGATGCGGGAAACAATTATAATTCATCAAATAAGGTTTCAAAAGCCAAATATTTTCAAAAATACATATTTAAATAACTTTTTGCAAATTGGTGTTGTAAAGCTGAGGAAATAGGTTAAATTTAAAAAAAAAATGTTTTTTTCTTTAGAAATTATTGATAATAGAAACTGATTTTCGGCAACTGATTCTGATGAGTTTAACATTTATTTATCAAAACACTAGCACCATTATAGAGAGAATGCTGTAGTACTCGTAGTTGCATCGATTGACGCTTAAGCTGAAGTTCATAGGTTCGAAACTTCGCAGAACAACAAAAATTATTTCGATTGGATGGACTATTAGCGTACGTAGGTGTTTTTTTTTACTTTAGCACCACAACCGCTTTCGAGCCTTCGCTTAGAGATAGTTAGAGTATCTCATTATCTTGGTCGAATGTGCCAGTGCTCGGGAAGGTCATATGGTCATTGCCACGCTTTGGCCGTGTGTCCGTCCACCTAGCTAAGATACGTTTTGATTTTAAACCAGTACGTATCATAACTGAACGGGCTTATAGTCCGTCCAAATAATCACTCGAAACAAATCTCGTTGTCGCCAACGAGATTGAAAACAGGGACCTTCGCCTTACGGGGTGAGTGCTCTAACCACTACACCACGTAGCTATTTTGGGTACTAATTTAAGATCGACTAGGAATCATCGGCAAAATCAATAGAGCCATGCGAAAAGCTTACGCCCAAAGAAATTCACATTGATAGCCAGAATTTATTGCGAAATCAATGAAATCCTAGCATCATAACAATCCCGTAGACAGAATCAAAATTATTCCGGAAGCCACGCCTCGGCGAGCAAATGAGGTTGAAAAAAGATAGTCACTCTCTTATCTTGACGAAGTGCAAGTTAGAATATGGACACAATTTTGAATATTTATTTATTTAAGCCTTTACAGAGTAAGCTCCAATGACAGAGAGATACAATAAACAGGAAAATCTATTAGAAAATAAAGTAACAAAAGAAAATATAAATATACGAGTATACACTGCGAAGAAAAGCAAAACTATAGAAGAAGGAAATTGCAAAAAGATTTAATGAAAAACATTGCGCAACATAAAGGGTTTTCCAATGAGAGGTGTTATTTTGAATAGCCCGCTATTTCGGTAGATGTCACTTTTGAAGCTGTCATTTTTTGACATTTGACAAGTAGAAACTACGCCATTAATAAAAATGGACGATACCCGCTTCAACAACGCATTGAAATTATTAAAATTCACTATACAAATGGTGAAAATTTGGCAGAGACGGTTCGTAAAACTCGGAACATTTTTGGGTCGTCGTGAAGCACCTTGTCGGACCGCGATACAGAAATTGGTGGAGAAATTCGAGCTGTTGAGACAACTTAGTGATGTGAAGAATAAAACCCGTGCACGTCACTCAAGAACAGCCGAGAATATTGCTGCTGTAGCCGAAAGTGTTGAAGAAAACCCAGGTTTGTCCATTCCTCGTTGTTCTTTGGAATTAGGCATTCCACAAACGTCATTACACCGTATTTTGCATAAAGATTTGGGTCTTAAGGCTTATAAAGTTCAGTTAAGACAAGAACTCAAGCCGGTCGATCATCAACAACGTCGTGTCTTTGCTGATTGGGCCCTTGAAATGAATGAAAATGATCCGGAATTCCATAGAACAATCATCTTGAGTGATGAGGCCCATTTCCACCTCGGTGGCTTCGTCAACAAGCGAAATTGTCGCATTTGGGGCTCGGAAAACCCAAGAGTTATTGTTGAAAAGCCTCTCTATCGTCAACGTGTGACTGTTTGGTGCGGTTTATGGTCCGGTGGAGTCATTGTAGCTTACTTTTTCGAAAATGAGGCTGGAGCAACAGTTACGGTGAATGGATTGCGTTATCGAGCGATGATTAATGATTTTTTATGGCCGCAATTGGATGGTATTGATCTGGATAACGTTTACTTTCAAGAAGACGGCGCGACGTGCCACACAAGCAACGAAACCATTGATCTTTTACGGGAAAAGTTTCCGGACCGTGTTATCTCTCGAAGAGGTGGTCACAATTCGTCACCGAAATCTTGTGATTTAACACCATGCGACTTCTTCCTTTGGGGCCACGTGAAAGAGAAGGTCTACGCTAACAGCCCCGCGTCGATTCAAGACCTCAAAGATGGAATTCGTGAGGCTATCGAGGACATAGGTCAGCGACTTTGCGATTTGTTTATGGCAAATTTCATGAAAAGGATATGGTCCTGTAAGCGTGGTCGTGGTGGTCATTTGCCTGATGTTATTTTCCACTATTAACGGCACACCTTCCACTTTATAATGAAATAAACATCCGATCATTTCTTTCTTTTCTTAAAATCGCGGATTATTCTTCCAATTGAATTTCTATAAATTTAATCAAATGGAGAAGGATCAATCGTTTGCCTGAGTATCAAATAAACCAGAAGGATATAATATCAGCGATCACACCCTGTTCACCCAAAGGAGAGACGAAACGGGGCATATGGTTTACAAAGATGGCGCGATGGGCATTCGTTGATTAAATTTTCACTACTTCATTTATCAATTTTTATCTTCTCTTCTTCTTCGTAGCGCTACAGCCTCTCTCGAGCCTTCGCTTCCTGTAACGAACGCCTCTAACGGTCTCGGTCAATTGACCGCGTCCTCCAATTTCGAAATCCTAGCAGCGGTGAACCGTCTTCGGCGACCGAGTTAGATCAGCATTTCCTCGGTTTCCCCACTGGTCTCTGGCCTTCAGTTCTTCCATCAAATACCTTTTTGGGTATCCGTTGTTCGCCCCTATGATTCATGTGTCCAGCCCATTGTAGCTTCCGCAGTCTTAAAATCATTGAGACCTACGGCTCGTCCAAAATTTCATACAGCTCATGGTTGTATCGAATCTGCCATTGGTCCCCGTCTAGCTTCGCTCCAATTACCCATCTTTTGAAAACGTTCAATATGTTCCCAGATGCTTGGGTTAGGGTTCATGTTTCACACACATAGTATAGCACAGGTCTTATCACAGATTTGTATACTTGGAGCTTTGTTTTCCTGTGTATGCAGCTGGTCTTCAAGATCGTCAAAACTGGATAAAATATTTTGGCGTATTTCATCTCTTTCATTACCGGTTCTCGTTATTTTGGCGCCTAAATATACGAATTCGCCCACATTTTCGATATTGTATTCGCCAAGTGTGATATTTTGAGTGTTTGAGGTATTTGTCCTTGACTGTGTCATGAGCCTTGTTTTATTCTCATTGATTTGTAGCCCTATTAGTTTTGCTTCGCTGTCGAGTTTCAGAAAAAATTCTTTGGCGGTTGTCAACGACCGTGACAAAATGTTGACGCCGTCCGCATAGGCTACCACTTGGCTTGACTTCTATAGTAACGTAACTCTTGTATCGCCGGTAGCTTTCTGATGATATGTTTTAGAGCAAAATTGAATAGCAATTTTTATCAATGCCATTAATTCAATTGTATGTTAAAATGTCGAACTTCTGAACACATTTCTTTTTGGGAAATTTTGATTTGATTTTATTTAGTGAATGATTGCAATAACTTATGATTAAGTTTCTAAGCATGTGGTGCGAGTAGTTTCAAATCTATGAAAGTATTAATTTCAAAGTCGAAGGCAAGACCGTTTCTGATCGGTGAAAAAATTTGGCGACATGATATCAGAAGCTTCATTAGATAAAGATCTATGTCAAACGCAGCAAAAACATGCAGATTTATCCCGCATATTCAGCAAGCTACTTCATGCTCTTGTAAATTTTCCATAAGCAAGGAAATTGAATCCGTTACGATTTGTTGCGAGTGAATCCATTACATTATGTATTCCCAAGTGAAAACAAAGTAATTGTCTCTCCGTTTATTTTGAACGACCTCGAAAGAGCTATTTTTTCTGGCGGCCTGGAATCGATACCGAAATCTAACGAACTGTGAAATTCTATAACGGCTGTGCGCGCCACGCTCACGCTTCTTCGAAAATTATGGAGCACCCTAGGAATATCCTAAGATTACGTTAGGAGAGAACTTCAAGCAATTGTTTCGCATGCTTCAACTAGGTCAATCAATTTATTTCATGTCAGGAACTCCCAGAATGGACAAATAGCTGTTACACAATTTGCTGATTTGTAGTCTTGGGAATTTATTTGAAGAGCGATTTGACTAGATTCGATCTTATTTAGTAAAAGAAGTCAATAATTCTCACATTGAACAAGCATAGCGTCGAACAAATATTACGTCGAAGTATGTACATATCCACCCGAGTTCTCAACGGACGCACACTGCCACGGCGTCGACTCGATCTTAGAAGCCATTAATATACTGGGCGCCATGCAAGTCTCCACCAATTAGGAGTCTAACATACAAAAATTAAGAAAAATGAGTCCAATGCCAGATCCACTACCCACACCAGTACCCGTAACCCAACAGCTTCTGGATCCTGCTCCAACCGGAGTCTCAAGGCCCTCAAAGTGAGGTACGCACAAGAGCAGTTCTTACTATGACAGTACATCTTCTTCAAAGTTAAATTGGGGAGGAAGCTTTGAAATTTCAATTCCTGCCATCACAAATCATTTCGAACTAAAAGTTTGACAATGGGTCGTTCATAATTATATTTAAAGTCACAGTGGAAATAAACGGAATATCAAAAACATTAGAGCAACGCGAAGGGCGTTGAGTTGGACGGAAACTTACATGGCGAGCAGCAGGTCATTCAAAAAGGTAATTACACAACCCGTAGAAGGGATATTCATAGTCTTCGTTTTTCAAGTGAAGGGATGTGAAGGAAAGATAGACGATGCTTACAAGAAGTGTAACGAACTTGAAATTCGTAACATAGGTGGTAGGTGTATGATTCAAGAAGAGGTACGAAAGGTTTTAAATGGTGACACCAGATTTAACAGCAGTATCCCAGGATTGTGAGAACGTACTTTGAGACAGTTCAAGGGGAGACTTTTGGTCCGAGAATATAATGCAGTGATTCAGTATAAAACCGGGTGATCGTGCAGCTTTAGGGCACGAATTTTACTTACCTGGTTTTATAAAATTTTGATGCTATTCAATTGGGTTTGGTGTGAAAAAAACTGTTTGTTCAGCGCATTTGTGCAAAAAGTAGGTAGTTTTCTAGACGATTATAAAGAATAAACCACAGCATTTGTGCAAATAATTTTACTTTAATATATGTTAGTGGTTTAGAGAAAACTAAAGACTTTTCGCGAAAACGTCCGGAATATAGACGTTTTTCTTACTCCCAACCCAATCAAATAGTATCAAGTCCTTGTAAAATCAGAGAAATAAATTGTATGCAACCTTAGAAACTAAACTGATAGTATGAAGTGTAATAAACAAAAGCAGTCGAGCAGTCGAGGAGCTGGTCACCCCGCTTGGTGTGTTATCCTACCAGGTTAAAGTCGACTACACCCCTCAAGTTTCCATTCTTTTGACAGAGATGAGTGGTTCACTTCAGCCAGTTTAACATCTTAAGTTTTGACATTCCCATTGTAATGCAACGACTTTCTTCAGAAAAAGTAACGGTTGCTTTTTGTACAATGTTTGCGTTCGTTTCATGCTTTAGTGTCCGCTAACTTTAATGAGACTAAAATTTTAAATTACTGTAGAGTAGCTTAATTGACACATAATAGAACTTTACTAAAGAAAACAAAAATTGATTGATTGTAGAGTAGATTACGCGTTATAAACATTTTGTAGTGTAGCTTCGTGGCGCGACAAGAACCCACCTCATAATATCCTGGAAATAGCTAGCCGACAAGCACGCGTACGCAGTCATCAAGCGAAGCTAGTCATCTGAGCTCGATTTTCTTTATAGCACGCTGAAACTTGTGCTGGAACATCGGCACCCGTGCCCTGCACAAACTTAAACAGTTAAAAACTGTTATTTACAAACAGCGGGCAACGTGGGGCCCGAAGAGGAAAAGAACGCCACTTTCTTTTGAGTTCTCACATTTTTAATTTGACTGTCGACAGATGGACCGATTCAATTTTTATTGTTGCCTTCACCATTTGATATTAACGTAGCATAGTTTGGAGGGTTCAGTAAAGTAAAGATAGAGTCCCCAATAAACTTCCTTCTGGGTTTGTGTTATGTGTCTACTGGATAGTAAGATCTATAGCATCTTCTGGAATTCTTCGTTCATGGTGGCTAAGCTGCCTGAACATGCCGACGATGATTATAGAGCATTACATCCCTGAATGTTACCAGAAGAAAGGGTTCTAAATTTTTATACAGTTTGAAGTTGGACATTTCTAATTTTGAACAAAATGATGGTGCCTGAGAGTTTCAAATATATTGCTAGGAATTGTGTCAGTTTTTGCTGGGAGCTAATATGATGACCGGCAGTGATAAAATCCGTATCATCAATTAGTCCTGAACGACGTCCGGTTTTGTTGTGTGATAAATATTTTGTAGTCTGGCTTCGTGGGGGCGACAAGAGCCCGCCTAATAAGATCCTACAAATAGCTAGGCTACAAACACGTGTACGTAATCGTCAAGCGACGCTAGTCAGCAGAAGTCGGTCTTCTTTATAGCTCGCTCACACCCGTGCCCTGTATAAAGGAGGTTAAATTTTAGTCTTGGTAAAGGAGTTTTCAGTAGTAAGATTCAAGGAAAGGAAGTTTGGTTGAGGCCAAGTTGCAAGGGAATGCAAGAAGATTAGTGATAGACGAAATCGAAATTTTTACACATTCTATTGGGAAGCATGTCGCAAAATCAACACGATGAGTGGAGGAAAAAGATTTCGTTACAGCAATGAGGACAACACTTCGGTTCAGTTTTGTTGTAGAGTAAATATTGCGATCCTTACGGAAAATAATATGGTAACAAAAAATATATCGACTTTAAGCCAGCCTTTGGTTAAGCATCATACAAATTAGAAGACGTGTTAAATTCACATTTACACGTTCTGAAATAATAAATCTTAAATGCGGGTAGAGATGCAAAAGTTAAGGTATGACGTTTGCTGGTCGAAGGAAATTTTTGCTCCGAAGGGTTTAATGAGGACAATTGTTTGAGTTCGTCACTAGGTCGCAATTAGTTGGGACGGGCAGTTTGTCAAATTAAGGCCGCCTATAACATGTACCATAATGCTGAATGTTTTTTTGTATGCAAAAAGTCACATCGTCCATCAAGGTGTCAAATGGGGGAAAGCTATAAATATAAGTTTAGGTGGACCGACGAATCGTAGAATGTAAGGTTTACCGGCCACCAAGAAGGGATTTCGAACATGATGCGTAAGAGGTGTCGGCTCCTGTGTATCAAAGGTTCCACAGGCCGTAGTGGACTTTTATGATCACGCGTAAGAGGCACCAGCCCAGCGAAGAACGATTCGATTTTGATGGAAAAGTTCGCTTACTTTGTATTGTGGCAAAAAATGTTCTGGTTCGTTCCTGAAATTATAGAACCTTCACTAGTTGTTCCCTTTCAGTCTTATTTTTTAAGACTTACACTCGGTGTGCAATGCTCTGTGAGGAATCCTAGGTATTTCTTGCCTAACTTGATATAAGCGAGGAAGTAGTTAGGATTCATAGTTATCATGGCCTGCCCACTGAGCATAGCACACAAGGAACAAAAACCGACGTAGAAAATCGGTTGGAAGTCTGTCGAAAGGATTTTCCCGTAGAGAAAATGTACAAGGCCAAGATGTTACTGCAGTACGCCTAACTACTTTATCTAAAAGAAAAGGCTGATGACAATTAAAAGTAACGCTGTGTAGATTATGCAATGCGGCTAAAACTCTTTAAGTGAGTGATGAAGCTAGAACCGACTGGACCAATTGTAAATTTCTACCTCGCTTACTTGGGCGATATGGAGGTTCGGGCCGCACCGCACATATGATAAAAACTTGCGCAATATAGATCGTTTGCAACTGAAAATTTAAGGGACCAATCTAAAATTTAGCCTAAAGTATGATCGACTTTACGTTTCACATAAAATTCTTGGTACACACAATTTTGGCAAAAGGTGCGGAAGCAGATCTGTAAAAGATTCAAAAATTCGCCAATTCCAACAGTTAAAAATTCGAAAATTTTTTTTTCAATAGTCGACAGATTCTCAAGCATTTTGCGGACACAGCAAAAATAATTTTGAGATTATGATTGGAACAGTCCACATCAAAAATTTTTCTATCCAAACCGGAAAGCTGTATCTATTACTGCACCATAGCAAGTTAAACATATACTGGCGAATGAAAACTCGCAACGATTGGGAAATGAACAAGAAGAGGTTGAAGAAGAGCTCAATGTTGTGGTAATATAACTTACGAGTAGAACTCAATATTAGTTGCTACCGACAAAGTAGAGAGTTCTCAGAGCAAACGATCAGTATCGGGGAAGTGCTGGTCGAGTCAAAAGTAGCAGTGAAGTTCTTTGGTTCTTGACTTATTCTGAACAAATCAGGACAAAGACTGATGAGCATTGTTCACAACCTAGAGCAAGGCAATTATCGTAATAGCAGTGTATAATTATCGCATATGGAGCGAAATTATCGTATATAAAAAAAAAAAAATTTGTCATAAATAAATAAGTTCTATGATATTTAATATATTGAACAGTTGTATCTGACGCCTGTTGATGAAGAGCGAATTGCCCTGCTTCAGGGAAACGGTTATTTAACAAAGTTAGAAGTACAATTAAGATATCACCAAGTTCAAGTATCAGAGAATTCGCGGAAGTATACAGCATTCTGTACAATCGCTAGGCAGCACAAATATTGAAAATACCATTTGAGTTGTCAAATGACTCCGCTGTTTTCCACAAGAAAAAAAAAACGATTAATCGAGTAGCCGCTAAAATGCCACCAGGTGAAGTCTTGACGTATATGGACGGTATCGTGATTCCTAGTAATATGATCGAGGAAGGCCTAGATCGATTGCGACAATTGTTGGGAGTATCTTTTAGAAAGTAGATTTCAGTGACGAAAGGACAAATGTGAATTTCTGGATCGGAAAATATCATTCTTGAGTCATGAGCTAAGCGACGAAAATATTTCGCCAACCGAAAGTACAATAGATTGGGTAGACAACTGTAAGGTTCCCACCAATGTGCAGGACTCACGACAGTTCTTGGGCTTGATGGACTACTTCCAGTGGTTCGTTCCAAATTATGGCTATGGACAGACCAAAAACGATTCTTGTTTAAATTGTTGAAGCGGGAGCTGACTGCGAGGCCTATCTTAGAGTTGTAAGATGTAAAGGCGGAGCATGAACTCCATGCTGATGCCAGTTCAACGAGGGCGGATGAAGGATTTGAGACCTGTGCATAATTTCAGTTGATATACGATGACATGTGCGGCTAATTACTACACCTACGATCTGGAAGCGCTTGTGATTGTGAAGTCCATGGCCAGGTTTCGAATGTATAGTATATACTGGGCAAACACATGAAGGTTGTGACTGATTGTGCAGCTGTGGCAATAATGAGATTGGGCAAGCAACTTGGTGAATATACTTTTAAATTAACCAATAGAACAGGAAGGAAAATACTATAGGTACAGGAAGGAAAATACTGAGCCGACAATAGTTCCATCTAGCCGCAGAAGCCGCATCGGTAGCTGATAGTGATCTCCAGACCTAGATTTTTTTTTATTTTGCTTTAGCACTACAGCCCCTTTCGGGCCTACGCTTAGAGATAGTTAGAGTATCTCATTATCTTGATCGAATGTATTTGCACCCTACATGGTGATATGGTCAGTATCACGCTTTGGCCGTGTCCAGCCACCCAGCTGCGATACGTTCTGATTTTAAACCAGCACGCATCATAACTGAACGGGCTTATAGTCCGTCCGAAGAATCACTAAAACTAAATCTCGTTTCCGCGAACGAAACTTGAACCAGGGACCTTCGGCTTACGGGGTGAGTGCTCTAACCATTACACCAAGCGGATCCAGATAGCCGGAAGCGATTGGTTACGATATAGAGACACGACCCTAAATTGCAAAATATTATTACGATGTTGGGTTCAAACGACACATCGACGGAAGCGAAGCAGTTGAAAAATGATTACTGTATCCGACAGGGGCGATTATTCCGAAAGACGACAGAAGCCAACGGATGGGTGGTATCAAGTGGAGTACGTTGGCGAATTGCGAAGAGATACTACGACGATGTGTTGATAGAACGTTGTAGTTATGTCGGAAGCAGTTTTTCCCCAGATGAAGAACTATTTAAATGAATATTTGTGTGCATGCATAGCTTGCTGTTATCGGAAGATGTCCGGTGGACGACTGGCAGGTGCGCCCCATTATATGCCTCGACTGTCCGTACTGGTGCAAACGATACACATGGATCATCAGTGTCCTTATCTAATTAGTAAACGGCAAAATACGCACATTTTAGTGATATTCGATGTGTTCATTTGGTATATGGTTTACGTCAACTGCACCTGTCATCTTCATCCTCAATAAAATGACAGGATATATTAGGCCCCCTGCAAATTTGCTCACCGATAGAGGGACAGTATTTACTTCTACAACCTTTGAAACGTGTTGTTCGAATAACGGAATTCGACATATTAAAACAGTGGTGTATACCCCACGGGCAAATGGTCAGGCAGAGCGGGCCAACAAAACGGTATACGTCAGCTGACAGCAATAATCTCAGGTGAGGGACGAAACACTACTACTAAAATCCCAGAGACACCATCGCAGTTCTGGGATTAGAGAGCGACGAGATGAACGACACATGGACCACGTGTGTCATCACGAATCAAAAGCCGTGGCTCAATCGAAGGCATGGTAACACTGATTTCTACCTGACTCAATTCTTGAGTGGGCATGCCTGTTTTCAATCTTACTTATACGAGATTTTTAAGTCACGATCTACTGACTGCATGTTTGCGCAAGAGAAAGAAGACGCCTGCCACATGTTTTTTGCGCGCAAAAGATTAAACAGGCAACGTGATTGGCCTTGTTAAGGCAACAGAGCAGCTATCTAAATTGATTGATAAATGGGACAATGTAGCACATTACGTTCGGTCAATCATGATATTGAAACAGGACAGGACAGGAGCGCTTGAAGGCATCGAGTGCGAGTTATCTTCCTGTTCCTACAGTGAAAAAGCCCAAAGTAATGTGTTAAACAGTTCGCAGGCTAGGGTTAAGGGGGAAATGTTTAGTGATGTTGTGGTGATCTAAAATAACCTCGAGACATTAGGCTCGGCAACTGTCTCGAATATTACTAACGCTTCGCACATTGGTGCTCCTAGGTATACTGCATCATGCGCAAAAGCTTGAGAAGTAAGTGTATGCGTGAGTATGCCATATACTTCGTGCTCGTCCACTTGGCTTGGCATTGACCAACCCACAAAGCTGGGGTAAATCGAAATAATACACATATAAACTCACTTCTCGAAAAGCTTAAGCATTGTTGCTAGTCACCGATAGATGGCCACGTGTAAATTACCCAAACAATCCACTGACTACACCCAATAAGAAATGCAAATGATTGAAAACAAAGGTAAACTTGAGGTAAGCATTATCTTTGTATAAATATCCATGGCCATGAACAAACCAATCACTCTTGATACTACGCTTGTCCTACTCAAGGCCTTTGCCCGAGTAGAACCGTCTCAAGGCATTTAGCCCGAGACTGACAAACTTCAAGAGGTTTCCAGCACGGATCCAAATAGCCGTACTGATAGCCTTACACGCATCAGCCAGATAGTCAACCAGCCCGTATCCAAGTAGAGGTACCGATAACCTGAAGCACGTCAGCCAACCGGTACGCACATCAGCCAGCTAGTCAACCAGCCCGGATCCAAGCAGACGTACGGATAACCTTACGCACATCAGCCAGCCCGGACACACATCAGCCAGCGTTACTTGCCCTGCTCAAGGCTCTTACCCGAGCAGTAGTTTTTCTAAGTCATTTTGCCCAGGAACGAGCAAGTTAACGCGATTTCAATTCAGCGATCGTGCGGACATTAGTTTGGGCCACCAGCAACCAACCTACCACCTCGCACTGCCAGCAACCATCACGACCTTCATACGTGGGCGGCGACTGGTCAGCCACGAACTAACCACCAGTGGCCTGTGATGAGATCGCAACCGCGTCCGTCGCTCGAGGAAGCAATCGCTGCGACGCCCAGAGCGGGTCCGAGGCCAATCACTATCGAGAAGTACCGGTCACGCTTGACAAAGCCGCTTGATACGTCGGTGGTCGAGCCGGAAGAGAAGCAGCAAAAAAGTTGGCGCATTGTTGAATATCGCCGCAAGAGCAGTAACCTGCGCCGATTGGCACGTCTCGCGGTACCCAAAGCGGAGCGGGAGTCATTCAAAAGACAAATCAAAACGCTAGAATTAGAGTTTAAGGCAGAGCAGCGCCGTAAACGGGAGGCACCCGCAACCATTAACAACCAAGATAGCAAATGTTGTCTGAAGAATTAATAAATGTATTTGATTGAGAATATGTGCGTTTCATTGGGGAAGCTCTAGAAAGGAGTTGAGTGGAGTTCCAGGTATTTCAGGCTAAGCGAGTAGATGCGCGTACGCACCGAATATATACAAGTAGATATATTGGTGCTACGTCCAATGAAACTCGCCCCAGGTGGTTAGGTGTCTGAAAAAGGTTTAACAGTGAGTAGTCTAGTAGTTTTGCGCGTCTCAGACTCAGTGCATAAATAGCCTTCATCTCCCAATCACCAAAAAATGCAGGTGTAAAATACCGGATTATGCTGCTTAAATATAACCTAAAATGAAATCCATTTGCTGATACGTATTGCCATGATGGATTAACTTTCAAATTATTCTTGTAAATTTTTGTTTCTTATTAGGATGACTTTGATAAGTGCACCAACTAGTTAGTTCGTAAAAAAATTAAAAAACCTCTTATTTAGTGAAACAATATATGGATTAATTTGTTTGGACATTTTGTGGTTTATCAATCAAAGATTGGAGTGAAATTGCGGTCAATTCAATTGATTACAAGTAGACTACTATACTTTTATAGAGCAAAACTCACTTTACGTTTAGTGGGTTAAAATGCTAATTCTATATATCTTTTGAGTCCCTACATTTGATAAAAAACTTATAACCGGCCAATATTTCTTCCTCTACTATATTATCGATAAAGTTTGCTGATTGTGGATATTATAGTGGGGAGGCGAAACGCCGCAAAGATAAACCTTTGAACTAATAAGCCTTAGAAACAAAGCATAGTTTGCAACTCTTAGTCAATCAATTGAATATAAACTAGATCAAAATATAAAAAAAATATGAATTAAAGAAACTCTGGTAATAAGGACAACATTTCAAGAAAATTTTGCTTTAACTAACATGCGTGTACATAAATAAACAAGAAAATACAATTTCAAAATAGAAGTCTAATTTGTAAATCTCTTTGAATGTAACAACTCTAAACGTGAATACATATGTAAAATCAGGACTACTTTATTATATTGTTTTCTGGCAAAGTCATTTTATTTTCATGCATATAATTTTTCAGAACGCCGAACAAACTACAAATCGTGTTTATTAAATACTACGTCACAGCATTAGAAACAACTTACCCTCGCTCCTTTTCAGCGCTTCCAATACTGTGCATGCTTCAAAATCAAAAATTAATTTACTCAAGAAATAATTTAGCCATTTAAATTAATTTTTATCATTTAGCACATCGATTTTCTATTTTTGTTTCGAAGCTGATGAAACTAGCAATCTTAATAACTAAATAGCATCTCAATTTCACAGCACCGATAGAATGATGAGAATTTTAAAAATAATAATCCAAAATATTGAACTGAACATGTTATTGCCAAAATATCGCGATGAGGAAATAAATTTCTAAGATACTAGCACATTAAAGCAATTATTAAATGTATTTTTTGTGAAAATATGTGTTACAAATAAAATATGAGATTGAGCTTGAAATATCAGTGTGTTCAAACAAGAGTGACTTGCGGTATAAGAATGATGAAGCCAATTAGTTTGGGATGTAGGTAAACGAATATAGTAATTTAAGTTGAATAATTATTCGGACATACCGTTCGCATTCTTCGATTGCCTTTCGTTCTTCTTCAGCCTGTTGTGCGGAAATTTCTTGTTCTCTCTTCTTGCGTTCCGCTTCCATTCGTTCACGTTTACGCATTTCTTCGTCCACTCGACGCATCTCACGCAATGCAGCAGCAACCTGAAAGGAAGAATTGAGATAGATGTTTAACCGATGCCTAAGAAGGAATGGACTAAAAATTCAGCATACATATTTCGTAGTTACAATACAATTGGTATTACTCAAAATATGATTCATAAAATAAGGTTGAAAAATTGCAAAACTAAATTTTATCCCACCTCTCTTGCGAAAACGCCCCGCAGGTGACTTTGAATAACAATAGCTGCTCGTCGTTTACGTAAGAATTCAATACGTAATTTCCATCCTTTGTAGGCATGTTGAATTTTCAACGCTGCGTTACGTATCTTTAGATATTTCTTTACATCTCGATAACGTCGCCAATTTTTTTGTATAATCAAAGCTTTCGAATTGATTACTTGATTGCGAGCATCTTCTAACGGTTCATATACACGACTACGCAAAAACACTTTCGTTCTACCAATTTGCCATTCGATTTCAGGAACGTTTAGTTCTTTTATCACAGACATCACTTGTTCACGATTTGATTTCACGCCCTTACGCTTCGTTAAACATTGATATTTTGTAACGAATTCGTCAAAGGTCAAATGAATCGGGAAGCCTTCTCGACGGATTCGTATAATATCTAACATTCCTAAATATCTAAGTTGATCTAAGACTAGCTGGTCGTTATAATTGTTCGGTAATTTGTGCGAATTAGGTTTAATACATCTAACATACCTGTAAAAATAAAATACGCTTTATTTCAAGTGTGTACTTATTAATATTAAAAATTTAATTTCATTAGCTGATAACTGTAGAAATATCAGCAATGGAATAAGCGGCAATATAATAAATAAAATACGTCAGTGCTATATAAAATTGCACGCGTGTGTCTAGGGCAATATAAAATTTCAGACAAGCGAATAAGTTGAGCAGTTACCATGGGTTTGTACTCTGAAGAACATCGACTAGAGCTTGCAATTGTTGTCGGAAAGTGTCGCTTACAGTCAACTTTCCTTTTGACGTGCCTCTTTGAACTGTTGCCACATTATTCGTCATTTGGTTTTGAGCTTGTATTGAGAGTAAGTCCTTCGAGGGAAATTAACATTAATCAACATAGAGAGGACATTCAAAGCAAGTCATATATTACCTGATAAGATGAAAGTTCTTGAACAAAAGGATTTTCACTTCGGCTCATGTAATCGAACAAAACATCCTGCTGAACATCACGATTTTTATCGACAAATCCCTTAACGGTATAAAGCACACTGCCTGCATAATGCTTAATACCAAATTCCGATTCCCAATGACGGCGATCCACGCCTTTTACGTACTTTGGATTTCCTTCGAATTCTGCATGCAAGTTAGTTAAATACGCAGTGTCTGATCCTTTAGGCATATGACATTGCTCTGTCAACAGTTTTAATATACAGCGTGGTGGTTTTTCAATCAGTTCTAGACATAGCGTGTTGTCCGTAAATTCTATATGAGAATATTTGATTTCTTCTTGTTTATACTAGAATAGAAAGAAACACGATGAAAAGAATAGAAAGGATGATTAGGATTAAATATACTCACAATTTCTTGTTCTAAAGCGAAGACGTAGTGATTGAAGAATTTATGAAGTTTTTCGTTCGTGTAGTTGATGCAAAGCTGCTCGAAAGAGTTCACCGCGAAATTTTCAAATCCAAATATATCCAATACACCCAAAAAACGTGTTGAGTCTTGGCCCGGATTTATACAGGCGTTAATTTGACTGATGAGCCATGCAAAGGTTCGTGAGTAGAGGGCTTTGGCCATAGCATGACGATTTTCTCGTGCCTGTTATTCATTGAAAATTTAGGATTGAATATAAAGAAAACAAACTATTTTTGGGGTACTACAACGAAATAAAAATTTACATATAGTATACATCTGCTCGCTGCTTATTAAATCAGAGCTTTAAGGGAAAATTTCTCAAAAAGTTAGAAAATTATAACCTCAAGAAGCGACTTCGAGGTTAGGATGTTGATATTACATGTGGTAGGTTTTATAGATACTAATGTATACAATGCTTCAATTAGTAAGTATATGCTAATTAACAAAGTTTAATCATTTGAACCCCTGCACTGCTTTACACATTATATTCCTGAACATACTGTTTGATGACAAGCACATTATTCGCTGACCTACTTTTACGGATACACTTCTTATCTATTATCATCAAAACCATGCGATTACATCCAAGTCAACACATTTCATATAATTCACAAAGAAGGAGAACCAAGAACATTTGACCTCACCTCTTGAACTTTCAATGGTATCTCTGTAATATTGCCGCGAACATTGATCTGCCTCAGCAAACAAACTTGCTGTACATCGCTCTCATTTAATCCTAGTAACTTTGCCACAATGGCTACAATATCCTTATCGCTTGGTGCTAGTTCACATCGTTCCCCATCAATGTCTTGAAAGTCCAAGTTACCAAGCCACAGAATTGCACTTAAAACTTTAAAAATTCCATCGATAATCGGTTGTTGAATTTGTAAGACGGTGAATGCTAATCTCAACGCTTCAAAACGTTTTGCTTCAACGGGTATATCGATTTCCACATTTCCCGAAGCATTCAAATAACGATAGAACGAAGGGTCTTTGAGATTTAGAGCAGTGGCTAATTCTTCGTTACTTCTTCCTTCGGCAACTAGTTGATAGAGCACGTGATAGTTGCGTTCGCCCGGACTCTGATGAGTGATTCGTGATTGTTCGAGGAGATAATCTTGGATTATGCACCCTTTGATGCACCACTTAGAATCGAAGCAGACTTGCATGAATTTACCGAAGCGGGAACTGTTGTCGTTGCGAATGGTTTTGGCGTTTCCTGTAATAAATGAAAAGGGAAATTAATAGAGCGTTAAATTAATGGAGATTTGATGGTAATAGGATAACAATTCAAATACGAGTATGGTAATGAAACGATGTTTGTGTTCGAAAATGTTTGTGTTGCTTAGAAAATACTTCTAGAATTTTTCTTCTGATTGGAGTAGCTCTGCTAAAGGGTATATGGAATGAATGTTCTAAATTTTCAAATTCTGTTCAGCGGCATTGAATACAGTTGCGTATTTTAAGTGTACGGCCACCGATTATAATTTCCACGAAAACGAAAGACTATTATTTAGTTGAACAAATTTGTTAAACAACAAACTGGTATCGCTAGATTTATTTTCAACTCGATTTAAATATTGCTTCAACATGTAACCACTGTTACCTCTCGTACTGTCGCTTATCGCTACCCTATACCAAAGCCCCAAACTTCTTCTGGCTTCTCAGTTATGTAGCAGAAATCAACTAGACTAGACTTCAGGAACACATTCTAGCGTTATATAGCATTTTCTCATTTGTATGATTTTTGCTGCCCTCATCTCACGGAAGAAGATTTTAGATGTTTCGTAATCATTGTTGTTGTTGGTTTGGTATAACTACTTGAAAAGCTGATACTCGTTATACTGATTTACACTCGAATTGGGCTGCACTTGAAACTCTTATTGAATGGGGGGATGGTGGTTTTCATCATTTATGGCGTGACAGCCCGTATCATTTATGGCGTGGCAGCCCAAGCCGGGCCTTGGCATCCAGGATTAATCTCTGCCAATCATCACGGTTCTGCGACCTCGTTCGGCAGTTAACCACTCGCAGCAAAGATCTGCTGTCGGCCTCTGTCGTGTCTTCCCATCGAGTGCTCGGTCTTCCCGCTGGACGTCTACCTTGTGCTTTACCCTTTAATGCTCTTTCGGTAAACGGTTTTTTCTATTCTTTCTACGCGGCCCATCGATTGCAATTTACGTAACTTCACGCAGGTAGATACAGCTCATACAACTCATCGTGGTAACGTAGTCTCCACTCTGTATCTTGTTTTACGGAGCCGTCGATTTCCAAATCACTTTGTGTCCAAATATGTCCACTGCCTTTTCGGATTCGCTCATCTGAGTCCATGTTTCATTTCCACATAACAGTACAGGTTTGACTAATTTTTTGTAAATGCGGACCTTATTTCGCTTGTGCATAACTCTGAACCTTAATATCGGAAGTACCATGTGGCATCCTTTCCGGTGCCTCTTCTATTCAGGTCGACTCCAAGATAAACAAAGTTATCCACACTTACAAGGTGATAGTCTCTTACGGCCAGTTTTCCCTTGTTTGAGTCATGAATTTAGTTTTTGTTTCATTAACTTGTGGGCCGACTCTGTTTGCTACAGATTTTATGCTCAGAAATGCTCCTTTGGCATCTGAGATTGATCGTGTTATAAGGTTGACGTCATCAGTATACGCTATCAATTGTGTAGGCTTGAACATTAGTGTACCAGAGGTTTCAGCTGGTGTTCCAGCGCAATATTAAATAGCATTGGGACAAGCCCATCCCCTTGTTTTAAGCCGAATTCAATTCTGAGCTATCCGTTAGTTCGACGTTTACCTTGACATGAGACTCTGTGTTTAGCATCGTGTCTACTATGCTGACTAGTTTTGTTGGGACGCCAAAGTGAAGCATCATTATTTCGAACAGGGCATTTTCGTCGACACTATCGTATGCTTGCTTGAAGGCTACAACGAGTTGGTGCATATCGATGTTTTATTCTACGCACTTTTAGAGCAACTGCTTAACTGAGAATAGCCTCCGTGATACTCTCCTTTAATGCTGTGATATGTATGGAGGCCACTATAAAGAAACTAGTTTACTAGCAACTATTAGTCATTTAGTAGGCGTAATTGACGACACATAGATTAGACAAAAATTGGCAATTGGAATAAATCACGAAAGGATGTTTAAAAACTTTTAAGAGTAAAGTTCAAGTGTTCCGCGTAGTGGTATAGTCAGAGTGCTCGCTTCATAAGCCGAAGGTCCCTAGTTCGAACCCTTTTGGTGACAACGAGATTTGTTATGAGTGGCTCTTCGGACGGACTATAACCTGTTCAGTTATGATACGTACTGGTTCCAAATCAGCGCGCATCAACGGATCAACGGCTAAAGCTTCTCGAGGGTCGATATCTTCGATCAAGATAATGAGTACACTAATTATCTCTAAGAGAAGGCCGGAAAGGGGCTGTAGTGCTAAAGCAAAAAAATAAACGAAGTTCGTGTGCTGTGTAATTGAGCCATGTTTCATATTACATAAACAATTGAATATTTAACGAGCGATGATAGGAGCAAATAGAGATCAATTGGTGTCCGAAGTGGATATTCAATTGTGAAATACTCTAACCGTTGAAATGTGAATAATACCACGTCCAGTGATTTTAAAAAGACAAAGATTGTATTGTGCGAGCTTTTAAGTAATTTGGAAAAGACAGAGATTGTGAAGTGTGATTTTAAAGATGCCGCGTAGAATTGTTGTTTTAACAATTGCAGAGTTAAAACAAGAATCCGAAAAGCCGATGCTTCGACATCGTGCTGTGTGCTCGGCTGGTGGAAATAATAGCTGCGAGTGGACAGGATCCGAATACGCTGGAACTGCTGCCGAATAAAACGCCAGAACTCGATGAACCAAGCACGAAACAATGTCAAGCCAGATGGATTCAGTGATGGAGCTGCTAATGTCGATGAACACAACAATAAACGAACAGTCACAAGAATCTGAGGATTTGCTAAAGAAAATGGAGGAAAGCATAAAACAACAGCTTTAGGAACATCTGCTGGAATTTCAAAATTTATCGACGAAAAATTAAAAGAAATTTCTTTGAAATTTGAACACGTCCTTGGACAGACGGACGGGAAAATCGGGAACGTTGACAGCAAGGTCATGACGGTGGCTGAGGAAGTTCAAAAGCAGAAGAGCGACCTGGAATGAGTGAAAATATCCGGTGTATGCAAGACCGAGTCATGCATGAAAAATCTGATAGCACAAGTTTTGGACGGGTAAATGTCTTGAAGCATATATTCGTACAAGACAGTTCGAGCTCGCTGCATTAGGTACTGGCTGGACCGACAACGAACAAGCGAAGTTCTCCTTTTAGCGTTAAGGATTTGCTACGGAAATATTGCAGTCCATTCAAAACACACAGCATAGCTCACACCGTACGGTATGGAGATGACCAAGCAGATTTATCAGTCACAACTCCGGAATCGTATGCAGAAACCAGCAGAAGCACTGCAACAAATGGCTCAGTATATTGAACGGCTTGATCTATTATCATATTCGGTATCTAGTTCAGAGCTCCGTAACGAGACTGCAGTAGAATAGCATTATATAATTAGGAGCTGCAGCAGGCATTTCGGCTAGCTGATAAGCGGGCCATCAAGGATGTACTCGTCTACAGCTTGACATTCGAGTGTGCGAAACAAGCTGCTCGTTGCTGTGTGCGTGTTCGAAAAATAGCTGATGAATGCGTCTGTCAAGGAGTGCACACGGTAAATAACCACAATAGCAGAAGTACCTTGAAAGGTTGGAACTGCAGCGAACAAGGGCATGTCCTAAACCAAGTACACCCAGGACGCGGTGTAGAGACTGAGCGGAAGTAAGTAAAGGCCCATCCAGCTGGCCAAGCGCTCGCCCCCGCTGCTGCGAAGTTGGGAAACGTGTAAAAGCCAACTTCACGGGCAGACGTTGACTTGTAGAGAAAACTTCCTAGGAACTACCATCATCGTTTCGGGGATGCATTGAGGAGAAAACTACTTTTGCCCTACTCGGTTGATTGGCGACAAGCCACATCCCTATTGAAACTGGTTCAACAAAATCAATCCTGAGACTGGACATCGTGAGAGGAATACAACTCAGAAACAGCGGAAAATTCGTCTGCGAACAGCGACTGGTGGAACGACGGCAGTGCATGGTGAAATCGAAAAACGAGTCATATTGGGAGACGTCGCATTCAGCAATAAGTTCCTCGTTACAGATATAACGGATGAGTGTATCCCTGGGGTGGACTTTTTGAAATCAACAGGTTCAAAGGATACTACAATGACGAAACATTGAAATCATCGCTGAAGTTCCCGATATGGAAGCAGTACAGCTGCGAGTCTTAGTCACAGAGGATGCAGATGTGCGGAAATCATCAGAGCACATATTGGAAGCTAAGCTTGACGGGGATGCTAGAGGTGATCGTTTCTATCTAGAGGAGTCAACAAAACTACCGGCCCTACGAAATTTAATAGTGGCGCAACGTTTGGTGAATATCGGAGATGACAGCTGCGTGTCGATCAGAGTGATGAACGTGTCGGGGAGGAAAGTGAAAGCGAAGGAAGGTGACTTGCTAGAAAACTGCCAGCCTAAAGCTTCAGTAATTGCGATTGATGTGTCCGGCAAATCACACTCTCATGCAACGAAGGAGATGGTGGTTACAAGGAACATGGCCGAAGCAACGATTCAAATGAACCATCTTTCAACCGATAAAAGATTTTGTGGTGTACAGTGTAGGAATGGGAGGAACCGCACCGGTTTAACCGAAACCCAGTATTTTTGGTTTTAAAAATCGGTTTTTCCGGAGGTGTTTTGCTCCCGGTTTTAATCGGTATTGTCTTTCAAATTCAACAACCGGATAAAAAACGGGTACAAATCAATACGAAAAATCAGAGGAAGGTTTTTTGCCATCCCTATCTTGCCATTATTAATGACTGCAGTCACCAGAGCAAAGCAAATTTCTATGTTTTGTTGTTTCTTGGTATTAGTTATTTGCTTCGTTTCATGGCGAAGGATTTCACTTGGAGTGCGAAGTGAAAGTAGCACAAGATACACAATAAGTGCGAAATGTTTGGGGACTGAACTGAAGGATCATTCATTTTTATACGGTAAATGAATGACTTAGCTTAACAGTAAGCTGTCAGCTTGGATTTAATACATTACTCTCTTATTTTTGACACAAAACTGAAGTATCCTTCAGTTCATTTTGGTTTAAATAATTTTACGAGTAAAATATCGAAAAACCATTTATATTGAAAGTTGATCAATTGACTTAAAAATATACATTTAATTTTGATTCGTTTTTTATTTAAAAAATTTGCCTTTTGACCAAAAATCGCCATCCTTACTACAGTGAATCAACGAATTTGGAAATTTATTCTACCAAAAATGATGACTAAGGCAGAACGAATGAAGTCATGCATAGGATCGATACTATGGGGGCTCAACCAATCAGGCAAGCCCCAAGACGATTACCGCTTGCCAAACGTGACGCGATGCATAAAATGATCAGTCACATGGAGAAACAAGGCGTCATCGAGCGGCCAACTAGTTCATGGACGTCGCCTGTAGTCCTTGTGAAGAGAAAGGATGGAAGTACAGATTTTGTGTTTATTACAGGTAGCTTAATAATGTAACGAATAAGAATAGTTCCCATTGCCTTGTAATGACGATATTATGGACACCTTAGCAGACGTGAGATTGTTTTCAACGTTGGATCTACAGAACTGATCCTGGCAGGTGGAAATCAGCAAAGATGACCAAGATCAATTTGAAGCTGAGTCCGAAGAAGTGCAAACTCTTCAGCAAAGAGGTTAGATACTTGGGACATAGAGTTTCTGCAGAAGACATACGGATGGATCCCGAGAAAACGGAAGCCGTGAAGAACTGGGCAGTACTAAAGTATAAGCACCAACTTCGTAGTTTTCTGCGACAGGCAATGTACAACAGGCGATTCGTGAGGACTTTGCTAAAATTGTAAAGTGTCTTCACCGCTTCATCGAAAAAAAGGTTACATGGGACGAATTATGTCAATTTGCATTTGAAAAGCTGAAAAAGGAGTTATGCGAAGGAGGTATGCGAAGCACATGTCTTGGCGTATCTCAAGGCTGGGGAAACTTTAGCTATCAATACTGACGCCCTCAACATCGGAATTGGCGTATTGCTTTCTCAACAAATTGAAGGTGAAGAGATAGTTATATTGTACTTCCTCCGTGTATTATCAAAAAGTGAGCAAAACTACTGTGTAACTAGAAGGGAACTGTTAGCTGTAATCGAAGCAACGAAGCATTTTCATAAATATTTATATGACCAGAGAGCGCGGGACCGATACGGCTAATGAAGCAGCCGGCCGAATGTCGAGGAGCGCAGAAAACAATTAAGTGCTACCTTACTAAGGGGGCTTCAAAAATGCTTAATGGAATACACCATCCATACCGCCCATTTCAGCATCATCGCTTGGTTTCGGCTCAAATACAACGCCACTTCATATGGTTCCTGTTCAGGTAAGGAGCCGCAGCCATTACATCCCTCACCTCCTACATTAAGTATTTGACCAAATTGTTCGACTAAGACTTATGCTGGTGGAGAGGCTCCTGGTCTACCAGGAATGACCGATGACGCTTGTGTGTCGGAAATTATTTAGGCTCGTGGTACAGAGTGCAAATAGCTAATAAGTCAATGAGAAGAAAAAACATTTGATTTTGATGCAATTCTATTACCAAAAACAAAAACTAATAAAGAAATAAAAAAGAGAACGAAACATTCAGTTTCCAAATGAAATATTAGAGGACAAAGGTCTTATTAAGTATTATAGAAAAAGGGATGTCAGTTTGTATATGCTGGCGTTCTCGTATATTGACGTGTCATCCAGTTTTGATTTCAGTTTGTTTCCAATGTTGTTGTTAGTTCGAATGCAGTTTACAGTTTGTATTTCCTGAGGAATATTGATAGTTTGTATGTTTCTTTACCTACGTATGTTAACGAAATCCACTGTTGTTCGCTCTTATGAGTTTTAGTCAGTTCGCGTTATTGTTTTTGCTTGTACTGTGTAACAAGTTTGTCAATGTCACATTGTTGTTGTTTAGTTCGTTGGAGTAGTTAGTAGGAGTCATGGGGATGGTGTGCAGTCTTTGCGCCATTGATCTGTATGCTGCTAGCTTATGTTGTGCGGGATCGTTAGATGTTACATGTACGGTATGATCAGTTGTGGTTGTTTTTCTGTATATTTTGTAGTCCAATCGTATTTGTTCGCGTGTCACGGTTAGGTCCATATAGTTGAGTTGTCCGTTTGTTTCTTTTTCTATAGTGAAATTTATATTCGGGTGTATTTCATTCATATAGGTAAGTAGTTCGTCTTGTTGATTTTCTTGTGAGTTAATAACGATGAAACAGTCATCCACATATCGTCTGTAAAATATTACATTCAATCTTTTGATAATTTTGGGTATAAAAACTTCTTTCAAAGATTGTAAGAATATTTCTGATATTATTGAGGATATTGGATGTCCCATACTCAGACCGTCCTTGGCATGTATGTTGAACTTCAAAGAGTGCGGATCTCGGTTTTATGATTTTTAATTTAAATCCTAATGAGTATTTTGGTGATCGGAAGATATTTTAGGCACATTATCTAGCATGTAGGAGGCATGGAAGTGGCTCTTTCTAGAACACGGGCATTTTTGTGCAGATTTCCAGCTTACTGTAACCAAAATTTTTATCTGTTTGTCAAAATTTTGGTCTTGTTTTGTAGCTGCAATTGTGTAGTTTTCATCAAGTATAGATTTGTAGTACTTTGCATGATAATGCTATATTTTATGGTGTCTAGAAAGCATAGACACAGATTTTCCTAAAACGTATCCATTTTTTCGGCTGATATCTAGCTTTGATTGGTTACTTTCACCACAGTTTTTATTCAATTATCGAAATTTTGGTCTTGTTTTATAGCTGTATCTTTTTAGTTTGTAGTGAGTATAAATTTGTAGTGTTTTGCATAAGAACACTATTTTTTATGGGAGCTCAAATAGGCATAGAGCAAAAAAAAACAAACTTGTCAGCATAAAAAGTCATGCGTGATTTTAAAAATTGTTTTCATTACTTATAAGTGATACATGTGTACAAACAAATAAACTAAATTAAAAATAATCTTTCTATATGGTCTAATAAGCAAAGTAGAGAGTATCAAAGACAGCTATACAAGTCATAGTCTCCTACGGTCAGATTTTGTCGAACTGGAGTGATCTTCCCCGTTTGAGTCATGAAACTAGTTTCAGCTTCATTAACTCGCTGGCCAATTTAGTTTGCTTCAGATTCTTGGTTCCAAAATGTTCCTTTCGCATCTGAGATTGATCGTGCAATAATATTGGCGTCATCAGCATATGCTATCAATTGTGTGAACTTGAACATTAGTGTACCATGTCTTCCTGATGACATGTTCCAGCGCAATATTAAAGAGTATTGGGGCAAGCTGATCTTCTTGTTTTAAGCCTGGTTCCATTATGGAGCTTCCGTTAATTCGCAATTTACCTTGACCTGGGCCTCACCCTTTAGGATCGCGACTTTGACCACGCGGACAGAAGTGCCCTGTACAAAGTAATGCTTGACTTTAGCGTTCTAACAAAACTAGTCAACACTGGCGACCTATAAAAGAATAAACCTCCAGGAATTGTCGAAATACCGACAGAGCCGCCGGAGGGACAAAAGGAAAATTACAGAGAAATTTCCCTAGTGTGGACATCATAAAATGTGCAGTCCAATGTCATTGAATGAAAACGAAAGCCCTATTCGAAAAATATCACCGGAATATACCATGATGACTTCCGAAACGGACGGTCTACGATTGACCAGCTATTTTCAGTGAGAAAAAGCCAACTGGCACCTGATGTAGTGGCGTATGCTAACGACGTTATTGTTATATCCAGATCGATTCCAGACGTTAAGGAAGCCTTCATACGACTACATCAGAAGCGGGAAAAAATGGCCTTTCGGTCAATGAAACTAAAACAAAATACACGACTCAAAGATGGAAATACTTGGGAGTCCATCTTTATAGAAAGGGTACAGAAAAAGACCAAATCAGGAAAAAAATAAACGCAACAAGCATAGTCTACTTCTCAGCATGTATATCTTATGCTAAGGCCGAGAGATGTGCACAGGGAAAATATGCTTCGCATTTACAAGTCACTCATAAAACCTGTGTGTATGCATGCAAAATTTGAATTATTGAAAATGTTTTCGAAAAGGATGTATTTGAACGAAAAGTGCTCAGAGGGATATACGGTCCTGTGAATCATGGAGCAGAGGGGGGACTTTGTTACAGTGATGAGTTGCATAGTTTGCATGACGGCTTACCAGTATACACATGGTAAAATTACAAAAAATGCAATCGACAGGGCATGTGGAAAGGATGGAAGAGCATAAGCACCCCAGGCAAAATTTAAGGGTAGAGCACAAGGAAACACCCAGCTGGGAAACCGAGGAAACGATGGGAAGACTCCGTGGATGATGACAGTTGACCTCTGCATGGGATTTCAAATTGACGTGCGAGTTCTAAGAACCGGAATTGGGTAATGCTGAAGGCGAAGGCTCAACTTGGAGCTATGCCATAGATGAAAATTATGTGTATTACAAGTGGTCTCAAAATAATGGTGGCACCTTTCATACAATATGTAGTAATCGAGCAGTTAGTTAAATTTACTATTTTTTTTCTCTTCCTTTTTTTCTTTAAATTATGGGATCAATCCACATAGAATTCAAATTCTATTTCTATTTATGTCAATTTATAGATTTTTTCTCTTATTTTATTTTTTGTATTATTTTTTTTTTCTTTTCTTCCGCACAACTAAAACTGCTCGATTATTCGGCGCCGGCAAAGGGTTAAAGGAAATTCAGGCATAATATGTCCCAGATCAACTAAACAAACGAAAAACCAGCTGCTTTGTGCAAATTGTATGGGACATCAATTTCCCTCCAATTTGATCACAACGAACGCAGCCCTTTAAGATTGATCTGGGACAAAACTGACGATAGATACAAGCCATATGGTAGCAATTTGCATATGTATTAGTCGGCCTACTATGGACAAGCTTCCGGTAGCTGTCACCCAACTGCGGCATTAGCAAATGCTTATATTTCGTCATATATACTATTTTCCGAATAAAAAACGTGCTGAACGCATTCCGTGCATGCTATAAATTCACCTTGTCTAGCACATTGTGCTCCTAAACTTTCCAAGACGAGCAAATGAAGCACACGTTTTGCACCTTCGACTGATAGCTCAGCGTTGAGATGTAAACAAACTCCTATAAATTCACTTTGGAAGGCGATAAAAACTAAACGGGTATAAGAACTGAAATAATTTTCACTTCACTAGGAGCGCTATTGTGTTTTCCGTGGATCATCTGGATTTCACTGTAGAAATCCGTCTCTAAACCGTACGAAACCTCGAATTTTTGTTGGCACCTCCACAATTCTTCATATAACGCCATGTAAGTTAGCCAGCAAAGTCGGCCTGCTAATGGTCATGTGTGTGGTAGTAAGCGCTGCTGCCATATGGCTTGTATCTATCGTCAGTTTTGATCTGGGACGATTTAAGATTTTTGACAGGGCGCCGGTGTGGTAATCAAGTGAAGGAGGAGGAGGTTAAGTCTCGTGGAGTGAAGAGTATTTGTGACGTTCATAACTCGTGCAAAGTGATTGCCTTCTGCGAAAGGATCCCGATCATGTTCAACATTTAAAGGCAAAAACTAAAATCCGTCTGATGTATGTAAGGAAATATTCGGTAGTTAGTTTTTCCATCTGTTCGATATTTGACTGTTGTCATTTTAGTGAATCCAGTATATGGTGAAAACGAGATCTTTCGAGCCTAGTCGTCGTACACGCGAGGAGTTTAATTTCAGAATCTGGATTTGACAAGTTGTGCCCGATATTCGATTGGCAGATTTATTTCTTGCCTGTGTTTAATTTGTTTATCGTATGTCCATCCAGAATTTGCAAAACTTTGACCCCTTTGCTGATGCAATCAATTGTGCTGATGATACTGTACAGGACGGACTTGCGCACATAAGAATTCAGCAGAGAAATGGTCGAAAAACACTAACTACGGTGCCGGGCCTTCCCTCGGAATATGACCTGAAGAAAATTGTGCGAGCATGTAAAAAGGAATTTGCGTGCAATGGCACGCATACGGTGAAGTATAACAGCTTCAAGGTGATCAGCGAGAGAACATTTGCCAGTGGCTAACGATATCTGGACTTGCGAAGCAGATCAATTTAAGGTGCACGGTTTTTTTTAAGCGAGACGAAGGCGCGTATGATCGAACAAAATTTTTGGACATACTGTAAAGAGAATTTATTCGTCATTATCTTCACCCATCCCAAAGATAAATTCCCTGAAGCAACTATTGATTGCATTATTACGTTCGACCGTATACCGCTATTTGTTTGATCAATTGTTATTACTGCCGTTTTATTACTTTTATCTCTTCCTGTATTAGCGGGGGCTATCACCATATTATTAACAGACCGAAACTGATTGCCGGAATTATTTAGCCGAACCTGATTTTTATTCCGTGTCCATGAAGTTTATGGTTTATGGTTCGTGTAGTTCAGCGATAGCACAGCGCCCGCCTTCAGGTGATAAGTCTTATTTGCCTTTAGCGCAGATTGACGTTTTGAATATCACAGTCAACGAAAGAACAAAGGAATTGTTTAACCGAATCTGATTTTCATTCCGTGTCCATTAAGTGATCGGTTTATGGTTCGGGTAGTTCAGCGATAGCAGAGTGTTCACCTTCAGGTGATAAGTCTTATTTGCCTTTGGCGCAGATTGACGGTTGGAAGTGAGTGGAACTATTTTCTGCGACGCAAAAACAGTCGATTGATTGTCTGCAACAACAGTGTGGGGCCCTTATGTAAATACTATTGTTAAAATTTTGGAAGCCTGGATATGCAATGGATTTCCTACTCTAATACTTACTTTAAACAACTTGTCAAAATAATCGAGACGACTAATTTCTACAAACGACTTGTTTAAATAATCGATAGAATAACATTTAACGTACGGCAAGAGCGCCATCATCAACTCGTAAAACCGGCAAAATAGTCATTCAATGTTGTAAATGCCTGCTTTAGGACGCAGCCGACGGGCTTGCTATTTGTGTAATCAAAAAGTAGCTATAACGGAAGAAAAATTTGAATTTCAGGACCACCCACATCATCAGCGGGCGCCCGACGAGGATGTTTGGGTGAGTACTCTTATATTTCATTATATATATATATATATATATATATATATATATATATATATATATATATATATTTCTTTTCTCTTTTGCACATTTTTATACATATACATATATTCTTTTTGCTTTCTTTGTTTCAGGTGACATCGTGGGTTGAGTGGCCCAAGCAGAGTGCCTCTTTATGGCATAGAGTTATGCAATCGAGTTGTATAATTCTATGGCATAAATTGGTCATCGGGGTACTCCCCTTCTGATGGGAAAGTTTATACAAGGCAATTTGTATGAGTTTTCCACTCAGAAGAGGAATACCTGGCCACTGCAACAAAATATGGATTTATTCCGGTTGGGTGGGTGCGAAGGGGCTCCATCACCACCCGGTTGCCCCTCTTTCATTTGTGGGCCATGAGCTTCGTCGGGTAATGACGAGGTTACCCCAAGTCCGCCTTTCTTTTCAGGTTCCACTTGTTCTCGGAACAAGTACTATCTCCCTCGGTGTAGTTATCTACACTTTTTGCGACTTCGGTCGCCTCTTGATTAATTGACCATCAAATTCGTGAGTGCGAAATTTTTTTGTATTGGGTCCTCGTGCTGGGGAAATGAACCCGCCCCACGACACCGCAATGCTAGCCTGCCAGCGCATTCACGCCTCTCCAGACGAGGGCATTCTCGGCAGATATTGCCATCTTCTTCTGCCGAGGCAGCAGAACATCGCTGCAGTCCTTCACGGACTTTTGAAACTTTTAAATTCACTACACCTAATCCTATGATCTACCACTAGTGAGCTGCTTTTCTTTTTCAGAGAATTTTGATGAATAAAGTACTCTAACAAACCACCAATCATTCAATTGTTGGAGGACAAGTTGATTCGATACATAAATGATAATCATTCGTTTAAAATATTCTTCTTATATTACATATTAAAAAATCCCCGTTGGCACCACCAGCCGGAAAGGTAAATTTCTCGTATGTAGCGTTAAGTTTCGAAAAAGAATTTGGCTTGCCTACTACTAAACTTCTTTCTGCAATTTTCGTAGTACCACATGGGTATTTATTAACATAAAAAAAATCTGGCCACGTTCGTTTTTAGAAACCTTTTATCGGGGCGCAAATATTTTGCTAATTAAATTGAGTTGCATGCGTATGGATTACATATTGTTGTAAACATATAAATACCGCTTTCGCCCTTCTCGCACCTGCTGTTTTCACAGTTCACAGTGGTAACCACACAAAGGCTTAAATAGCTCGAATAGTTCAATTCAAAAGATTTCCATAAAAGTTTAATCAGCACTTGCATTGCCATTAATATATACATTTCAATTTTTTTCTGAACATATGAGGGCGGTCATTTCGATTTTTATTGAAATCAGCTGCTAAAAATATTTAGCTGTAAATTTTCGACTGCTATATTTGTCATTCGATTAGCATAATCAAATAAAATTAACTTGCCTTAATAACTTATAATTTCAAGTTTCAACGGAATCTGTTGAGAATCTTGGCTGCTAGAGGGCTACAGAAATAAAAAAAATTGTATGCCATCCGCCTGTATAGGGAGACCCGCCTGTATGGGGAGACACCCCTTAAATACCTTAAAATATTTTCTTGCACTGCAAATTTCAAGAGGCACCACTTTTGACCTACGTAGAAAATTTCCTCATTGTAGCTTATGTGGCTTGCGAGAAAACTTGTTATGACGCACGAACAAATGGGCGGACGGACGGACGGACGGACAGACAGACAAGTCGCGATTTTATAATTTTTTAGGGTATTGTTAAAAATATTTTACAATATCTTAAAAATGATCTGGTTTATAGGTTCTTTCAAGTAAAGTCATTTAAAACGTTTCAATGAAAAATATTCATTATTTCAGTTGGCACTAAAATAGCGAATTGCGCTTGCCTTCAGACCTTTGGGGGCCGCCATTTTGAATGCATGCATTTGATTTTGGATTATTTTAAATCTTTGTATGCTAGGACCTCATCAATCAATGTACTATCTCGTTCAAATAGGAGTTTCACTCTAGACAGGGCAAAATAATTCAATTTTTAAAGAAAATCGCAGCTAAAAATATTAGGCTTTAAATTTTTGACTTTTTTATTTTTCATTCAATTTTAATAATTTCCTGCAAAATACAAGAACATAGTACAGGGATTCATAATCTCAAGTTTCATCAAAATCCGTTGGAAAATGTGACCGCTAGAGGGCCACAAAAACATGAAAAAAACGCATATTTAAACGGCCGCCATTTTGAAATTTGCACATGCATGATCACCAAAATATCAAAGACTGTAGGTGTAAGTTATGTTTATCTTGAAACCAAGTTTCATATATGTCGGATGAATTGCGACTTTTAAAAGCCTTTGAAATTTCAACCTTCAACTGGCCGCCATCTTGTTTTTTGCAACCTGACCTCCAGTTTTTTTACGTAATTCTTTATATGCTTATAATTTCTATCAAACTACCGAATTTCATGAAAATCTGTTGAAAGCTTTGACCACTATTACAACAACAAAATTTTGCACGTTTTTCGACCTTTGAGCGGCCGCCATTTTGTTTCTGCCGTACCGACTTTGGGTTTTTTATTGTGAGATTCATCACATACTTCAATGAACCTTTGTACCAAATTTCATCCAAATCGGAGCTACACTTTGGTCAGAACAGAAATCGCGATTTTTCGTCTAAAATGGCCGCCATTTTGTTTTTACTCGGCCGATATAGCTGGTTCACGAACTTAACCGAGATAATTACCCAATACACCTTTCCTGAAAATTTGGTGAAAATCGAAGCAAAATTGCAACCTCTAGCGTGGTCACAAATTTCGTTATATCCCATATATATATATATATATATATATATATATATATATATATATATATATATATATATATATATATATATATATATATATATATAATGCTCTCCGCAATAGGTAAATTTCTCTCGAGAAATTTACCTAAAAATTAATTCCCCGAATAATGCTTATCTAATTCACACTTTGGGTATTATAAAAAGCAGATGGGGCACCATTCACATTCTAATGGATGCTATAAAAATTCACAAACGTTTTGAAAATGTTAAGGAAATTAGGTTTTTATGCTCAAACACACATGATTGTTGTTTTCGTGGCACTATAGTCTCTCTCGGGCGTTCGTTTCCAAATGGTCTGCTGACATTTCTTTTGGGAATTATTTATGAAAATGAGCTAATTCTGTAAAATTTGCTTAAACGATAATAAAATTTTCAAATTAAACTGAAAATTTTAAGTATGCAACTAAATACTCATTTCTATTCGTATATTGCAAAATATATTTTAAATTGTATTACTACGTTCCATATTTTCCTCTCTAACAAAATATCAGATTAAAACAAAATCTAATTTTAATTACAATGGACACAATAAATGAGATATCAATTGAAAAACAAATTCATTAGCATATACTCATTTACTTTTTGTTTTTCTTCTTTGAGTATGGGTTATTAACCTACTCATCCTACAATCAAAGAATTAACAATAAAAAAATCTGATCAATCAAATCTACCGACTGTATTTACGTATGTAAACAACGTACTCACCAAACGCTTCGAGTATTGTATTTGCTTCGAGTATTTGTTGTTGGACCCATGTTGATACATCACACGTTACCGTACACAGGTATTGTAGAATGAATTTGGTGGTTTCCGTTTTTCCAGCACCCGATTCACCGGATATAACACACGACTAAATATTTACATGAAAATTGAAGAAGCGAGAAAAGAATGTTAATTGTAACAATAAGAACAAAAGATAAGCAGCAATTGAATTAATTTTAGTGTTGTTTATGAAATTCTATCTTTGTTCACCTTTTATGGTCCATTGCTAATTACTGTTAGTGTAGCAATAGTTTACTTTCACTTTTACTTTGAGTCGCCTTAAATATTCAAATGAATTACGTTTGGGCATAAAATACTAGAAAATATTTAATTTATGGGGTTTCAAACTTCCGGTGTCAAATTGAAAAGAAAAAGTTACTCAGGTTCGTTTGAATCTGGCTGTATTAATTGAAAGCTCTTTATAAAGAGTTTAAGGACTTCATCATGAAATTTAGGTTTTACATTTTTGAACTGCGCTCGACTCTTAGAAAGAACACCAATTATAATTTTCTGATTTATACTCGTATCTTAACAATTGCAGGCAATTTATTTGAATAAGTTGTAGTACTTCTGGCTTTTGTGCAGTTTTTAATCCCAATAATTTAAACATAAGCTGCTACATAATGGCTTGCTAGCTTAAAACTTGATACAAGTGAAACGTAAAATTCACAACATTAATATAATCGATACACAATCGCATGCCAAAATAGTGTATTTGAACCAACTATTATTTGAAATTTCCTAAAGAGTCAGTTCAATTCTGCATACCGCAATGACATTACAAATTAATCACAAACTAAACATTTGAAAAGCCTGCAGCCAGGAAATAGCTTTCTTTTTATAGCACCTAACGTCTAGAAGTTTATTTTGATTATGTCATTTTCACCATTTCGCAAAATTTTTCGCATTTTACCTGATTCCTATTTGTATCCTTGATGTGTCTGTAGGCAGCTTCGGCTAATGCAAATACATGTGGCTCTAACGTTCCTAGCTTTTGCCCATGGTATTTGAAAACGTATTCCTGAAATAGAGAGAGATGGTAAGGAGGCCATTAGCGAAACACTTTAGATTTAATGTTATCGGATGATGGATAAAATGGCTTTTTTTATGAACAGGAAGTAGTCAGAAAGTGACTCGAATGTTTACTAGTAAGTATAATACTAAATATGTATTTGATGGACGAAAATATAGTTAGTTGAGTTATCGATTGGAATATTGAATTTTATTGTCAAGTGCTGATGCAAGCTGTCTGAAAGAGGTTGCAGGAATTAAAATTGGTACTTTATCTTCTTTTAAAACATAGTCCAATAAACCAGGTAGATAGGCAAGAACATGCTCCTACCAGGAGGGTTTTGCATCGACATTCTTTCGGAGTAGCTCAAAAATGACGTCAAAAATACGAGTATGTACCTTCATTGCATGCACTTAATGTATATAGTATATCGCGATAGAAACTTAACTTACCGAGTATTTGTGCTTATATTCCTTAAAGCCTTATATTTTATTAATTGACTTCCATAGAAAAGAAGGTTCTCTATCATACGATAATTTTTTGGTTTTTTTATATTCACGCACGACTTTTGAACGCGAATAGGTTAAATGATTCTGTTTGAGCCAAACTTACACCTGCTTTGTGGGGACGTAAAAGGGTGAATGCGAATCTTCCGCACCTGATAACGGAATCGACGTAATAACCATGCCGCCGCAATGGAGGTTGGGCGACGGGCTAACTCCATGTTCCTGGAAAACCTTAGAATGTTTCGAAACCGGCAGATGGGCCTCGGAATGGATTTTACTCACACTAACGACCTCGCAAACGAAAAAAGGACTATGGCATTGGATCCTGGAATGTCAGATCACTCAATTATCCTGGCGCTGTTAAGGACCTTTGACAACAGGCCAGTCAATATCAATTAATAATACTGACAATCCAGGAAACGAATTGGACTGGAAACATCATTCAAGACATGAGATGGCACACAATATTCAAAAGCGGGAAGCCTGCTGGAAAGCGAGAGTTCGGAGTGGCCTTCATTGTGGATAGGGAATTCTTCAAAATCTGGCCGATCAATGTTCACGCCCCGACCGAAGAAAAGGTCGAAGAAACGAAGGAAACGTTCTACAATCACCTGGAAAGACTGGTTGACTCATTGACCACAAACGACACAAAAATAATTCTGGGTGATTTCAACGCTAAGGTTGGCAATGAGCTATCTCATCGGGGAACGACTGGAGGATAAAGCCTCCAAGATGAAACAAATGACAACGGCCAGCGCCTGATTGACTTTGCATGTAGCAGAAATCTAGTCATACGTTCGACTTGCTTCCCACATCGACGCATTCATAAAAAAACCTGGGTATCACCGGATGGCAACACACAAAATCAGAATGACTATGTTCTGATCCAACAACGTTGGGCCTCGAGCATACTTGACGCTCGTACATACCGAGGAGCCAATTGTAACTCAGATCATTACTTGATCAAATTAACCTGTCGATGTCGTATGTCAAAGGCATTTATTTATTTATATCCATTTAACAGACAGAAATCCAATTACAGAAATAGACTTAGACAATTAAATATAGTTTAGAGTAAGACAGATTAATACAACAAAATCAAGCAGAAAAAAGTTCATTAACACATGTAAGAAATGAAGTTAGAGTCTAGATCAAAGTTTGAAAAAATTGAGTGATAAGGAAACATTAATCACTATTCAAAAAAAGTAACGTCTTTAGTTTATTTTTAAAAACAAAGTAGGACGTGAATAGAGAACCAAGCTCGAGGCTGTTATGCTTTCTGATAATTTGCGGCATAATTGACTGAAAATACAAATCTGTCCGGGCGAACGGAACTTCGAGAATGTTATTATACCGACTGGGACGTGCATACAGTCTGTAGTGCAAGTCTTCGCTTAGAGTGGAAGCAATTTGTTGGTGGTACAACTTATATAGGAAACACTGATCTAAGAAGGTTCTACGGGACGACATAGAAGGGAGACGAAGTATGGATAGACGACGCTCATAAGACTAATAAGCTAAGTTGAATTTGAAGAATACAATACGAGTAAACTTCCGCTGAACAGCTTCTAGTGAGTTCACAAGATGTAAATGTCTAGGAGGCCACACTACTGAGCAGTACTCAAGAAGCGGGCGGGCAAGACATGTGAACAAGCGAACAGCGGTAGCAATATTTGCAAACTTGTGCAAATGCCGCATAATAAACCCCGAAACTTTTGATACCTTATGCTAAAAATGTGGACATCGAATTTAAGCTTGGGATCAAATATTACACCAAGATCTTTACATGAGTCTACAGAGGAGAGAACAACATCACATAGGGTGTAATTAAAAGTTAGAGGAACAATTTTCAAAGTAAAAGTCATTTTAAAACATTAATGCGAAGTGAGTTTACATTACACTAGTTATAGAGGTTAAAAAAATCAATTTGAGTTGCTGACAATCTTCAAGGGATCTTATTATCCGGAATACCTTGAAATCATCAGCATACGGGAGACAAGAAGAGGAAATTACAGAGGGAGGATCATTGATAAACAGTACGAAAAGAAGAGGTCCAAGGATTGACCCTTGAGGGACGCCAGATGTAGGATTGAATGGAAAGGAGATTGTGCCATAGAGATTAACACATTAATACATATTCGGCGAAGACCTGCCCGCTACAAAAATTTGATATCGAAAGGCTCCAAACGGCGTCTGTGGCCAAACATTTCACGGAGACCCTCGACAACCAGCTGGCTTTCATCTTATCAGATGCATCGTCGAAAACAAGCGATGAGCTCTGGATGGAAGTGAAGGCCGTGGCAGAACAGATGATCGGACATTAAGCTTCGATTATGAGTGCTAGAATGCGTTAGACAAAAAGAATCAGGCGTACAAAGAATATTTAGATGGGAAAACCATGACGAAGAGAGAAAATTATGAAAAACTCAGAAGAGTAGCGAATAAGATAATTATAATCAAGAAAACAAAATGCTATGATGACCAATTGAGAAGTATCGATGTAAGTCAAGCGAGCAACAACACAAGATAAGCATACAAAGTAGTGAAATGCGTGAAACGTGGTTATCAGCCCAAAATCACGCTCTGTCGTGATGACATCGCCAATATCATCGCTGTTGAAACCAAGATTCAGGAAAGATGGGCATCATATTTCAAGAACCTTCTTAATCCTCCGCACAGCTCCTGAACATGGGAGAGGCTATAGATGTTTCCGGAGAGCTTCCATTGACCCCACCAACTTTGGATGAAGTTTGCTCTACCATCAAAGCCCAAAAGAATAATAAAGCGCCGGGCATCGATGAGATTCCAGTGGAGCTCATCAAATATGGTGGCAGCAGTGTTCATAAAGTTATTCACAAAGTCGTCCAGCACATTTGGCAACAAGAACATATGCCGAAAGAGTGGAGCCAATCAATTATATTCCCTATCCACAGAAAAGGTAACAGCTTAAGATGCGAAAATTATAGCGGCATATGAGTACTTTGTACGGCGTACAAAATATTTTCAAAGATCTTAGAAAATAAAATCGGATCATACGCCAAAAGTATTATTGGGGAGTATCAGGTTGTTTTCGAGCAGGTATATCGACAATACACCTATTGTTCACATTCAAGCGGGAACTTGAAAAACGCTGGGAGCTCAGCATAGACATGCACCAAATTTTCGTTGACTCTAAGCAAGCATACGACTGTATTGATCGTAACGTACTATATCAAAAAATGCTTTGCTTTGGTATCCCAGCCAAATTAGTCCGTCTTACCAAAAAGACAATGACGTCTGCATCAATAACCGACTCACCGATGCCTTTGACACAAATATCGGACTACAGCAGGGAGATGGGCTGGCTCCGTTGCTATTCAATTTGGCTCTGGAGTACGTCATAAGAAAGCTACCTGTCGATACATGGGGTACATTAATATACAAATCGAGCCAAGTAGTAGCCTATGCAGTGCAGACGACATCAACATTTTATCACGGTCATTAACAGCTGCCAAAGAACTCTTCCTGAAACTCGACTGCGAAGCAAAACTAGTAGGGCTACAAATCAATGAAAATAAAACAAAGCTCGTGACGCAGTCGAGGCAAAATACCTCAAGTACGCAAAATATCACACTTGGCCAATATAGTATAGAAAATGTGAGCGAATTTGTGTATTTAGGTGCCAAAATAACGAGAACCAGTAACGAAAGATAAGAAATACGCCAAAGAATACAGCTCGCAAATAAAATATTTTATTCAGTATTGACGATCTTGAAGACTAGCTGCATACACAGGAGAACAAAGCTCCAAGTATACAAATCTGTGATAAGACCTGTGTTATCCTATGGGTGTGAAACATGGACCCTAACCCAAGCATCCGCAAATATATTGAACGCTTTTGAGCGACGGGTCCTGAGGCGAATAATCCGGGGGGATGGGGACCAATGGCGAATTCGATACAACCATGAGCTGTATGAATTTTTGACGAACCGGCGGTCTCAAGGATTGTAAGACTGCGGGAGCTGCAATGGGCTGGACACATGAATCGTATGGACGAACAACGGATACCCAAGAAGGTATTCGTTGGGAGAACTGAAGGCCGGCGGCCAGTGGGGAAACCGAGGAAACGCTGGTCTGACTCGGTCGACGAAGACAGTTCATCGCTGCTCGGGTTTCGGAATTGGAAGACGTCAACGAAAGGGGCTGTAGTGCTAAGAAGAAGAAGAAGGAATTTGAGGTTACATACAGGGTTTTCCAATTAGAGGTGTTATTTTGATATTAAAAGAAAAATGCCATTTTTTAATATCAATGATCGGATGTTTTTTTCGTTATAAAGGGGAAGATATGCCGTTAATAGCGGAAGATAACATCAGGCAGATGACCACCACGACCACGCTTACAGGACCATATCCTTTTCATGAAATTTTCTATAACCAAATCGCAAAGTAGCTGCCCGATGTCCTCCATAGCCTCACGAATTCCATCTTTGAGGTCTTGAATCGACGCTGGGCTGTTGACGTACACCTTCTCTTTCACGTGGCCCCAACGATTAGACTGCGCAAGCTGCAATGGGCTGGCCACATGAGTCGTATGGACAAATAACGGATACCCGAAAATGTATTCGTTGGGAGAACTGAAGGCCGCAGACCAGTGGGGAAACCGAGGAAACGCTGGTTTGATTCGGTCGACGGAAACAGTTCATCGCTGCTCGGATTTCAAAATCGGAGGACGCGATCAATGGACTGAGACGGTTGGAGGCACTATTTGCAGGAAACGAAGGTCCAAGAGGGGCTGTAATACTACGAAGAATAAGAGTCCCTCACTATTTCTTAGATGTTGGTACGTTATCTTTGGTAGATGTTTTTAAGGCTTTGTAAAATGAACTTTACAAAGACCTATCAGTTCCGCGTCTACTGTGTCCGTCCGTTTGTCCGTGCATCACGGCATGTTTTCTCTGAAACTAAGAAGCAACAAAACTTAAACCCTGTGGAAAGACCAGAAATGGAGGCCTCTTGAAAGTTTAGGTTATATTGAAAACGAAAGGATATTAAACAAATTTTTTGTAATCAAGTGGGGTATCAAATGAAAAGTTTCGATTAGACTATTTAGATTCTGAAAGCAAAAAGCCAGTTTGTGCACCAGGGGGTCCAGGGGGAGGCAAAATTGATGAAAAATTTTCGTGTTTCCCTCGTGTTTGGACACTTTTGAATCAAAAATCTGAAAAAAATCACGGAGGTAGGCTTTACGAATACGAGTACATGGGCAGCAATTATGTAATAAACATAAGCAGTCGAGCAGCCCCGTGGTGATCAGGAGTGGCTGCTCCTGAAGAGAAAAGGTGGTCACCCCGTCGAAACTGCTTAGTTTGTTGTTTTACTAGTGTAAAGTAAACTGCATCCGTCAAGTTTCCATCCTTTAGGCAGAGATGAGTGGTTCACTTCAGCCACTTTAACATCTTTAGGTTTGACATTCCCCTTGTAATGCAACGACCTTCTTCTGTGAAAGTAACGGTTGCTTTTTGTGTAATGTTTGCGTTTGTCTCAAGCCTCCGTGTCCGCTAACTTTAA
The DNA here is from genome assembly GCA_963969285.1 of Odontomyia ornata. Taxonomy (NCBI): domain Eukaryota; kingdom Metazoa; phylum Arthropoda; class Insecta; order Diptera; family Stratiomyidae; genus Odontomyia; species Odontomyia ornata. Next base: position 78,213,529 of record OZ017739.1, on the reverse strand, counting down.
CGAGGCAAAACAATATTGAATTTCTGTAGAGTAGATTAATTGACACCTAATAGAACTTTTCTAAAGACAATAAAAATTGATCGGTGCGTCTTGTAGAGTAGAGTACGCGTGATAAGTATTTTGTAGTGTAGCTTCGTGGCTCGACAAGAACCCGCCTCATATGATCCCGCAAATGCTAGTCGTCAAGCACGCGTACGCGGTCGTTAAGCGAAGCTAGTTAGCTGAGCTCGGTGTTGTTTTAGCTCGCTGACACTTGTGCCAGACCATCGGCACCCGTGTCCTACACGGACATTTCGAAATGCATTACAATTACCTCAGATATCAAAATGACCTCAATTTACCCTTAAACTTCTTGGAAGTTTACAGTTATGTAGACTGATATAAAAGGTCATTACGCTTACACCATCTCATGGTAATCGGATCATAATCAAGTGAGATATAGCCATTTGAGTTGTATGAACAACATTAACACGTGTTGATGGTTTTACATTTACGTGCATAAGTGTACATACAATCGGGACATTTCACAAAATTTAGGATATTTGAACGTAAAACATTAAAATAACTTGAAACCATTTTAATAACAAAATAGTGCGATTCCAGACAGCAGTAAAAAATATAGTAACAAAAGTTCATTTAAGAGCAGAGAAAAATACAAGTTACATTTTTATATAACAAAATACTTATCGTGTGCCAAAGTCTGCATACATTGTAAGAAATCATAATTTTTAAAATTATTGTTAAAGTTCTTAGAACCGAGTTGCATTTCTTTTTCCTTGTATAACCGCCTGTATTCTATCTTGCATCGAAAGTACTAATTTTCTTGTGAATTCTGGCTTAATTTTGTCCCATTCGACTTGAAGAGCATTTTTCAAGTCACTTTTGGTCTTTATTTTATGATGGCGAATTCGCTGCTCTAAATAATCCCACAAATGCTCTATTGGGCTTAAGTCTGGACACTGGGGAGGGTGATCCAACTTCTTCGTGTTGTATAGTAACCATTCTCTAACAATGAAGGAATTATCTTTTGGGTCATTGTCACATTGGGAAATAAGCCCATCACTTAATCCCAGTTTTTCAGGACTCCCCGACAAACTGTTTTTCAAAATATTGAAATATCCTAAGTGATCCAGTGTGTTTCTCAATAAAAACGAGATTATCTATCCCAGCGTCCGACAAACACCCCCAAACCATCATGCTGCCATTCCCGTGCTTAAAAGTGGGAACTGTGTTTCGTTTTTCAAATTATTTATTAGGCTTTCGCCATACTCTGGCTCTTCCAAATATTAAGTTTGCTTTCATTCGAAAAAATGACTGTTCCAAAAGTCATTTCCAAATCTAAAATTATTTCAAAAGCGAAAAATTTAACCCAAAAACATTACATTCACACACTTTTGATGCCATTTAGCAAATTGAAGTCTTTAAACAATATTTTTAGTGCAGATGAAAGGGGTTCTGCGAACAACTACTTTTGTACTGATGTTTTTTTTAATACTCTGCTTATTGTGACACGGTGAACCCTTTTTGCCAGAAGTTGATGCAATTTCATTTGCAATATTTTTGATAATTAACTTTCTTTATGATTTGCTTTTCCTCGATTTCATCAAGCCTTTTTAGTCGCTCTGTGCGATGATTGAATAAGCGGCTTCCATTCTTTTTGTAGTTCCTTAAAATTGTTTGGACAGTAGAACGACTTGTTTTCACAATATTCGCAATTTCCTGAAGAGATTCCTTTTCCCTGCTTAATTTTCCTAGTAACTCTCTTATAGCCACCAACACTTCTTTATTTTTAGAATTCATTTTTCACCATAATTTTATCCTCTTCAGACCCTGGATACACATATGTTGTGTACCTGCCTTTACCGTCGCTTTTCTCGTCAGAGCCATCCATTGCGAAAAAGAAACAATGAGTGGACATTTGCGATCTTTTTTAATTCATAAAAATTGCATAAGATGGCTGCTGCATGTAACAAGAATATCGTTAGGATAGCATTCGAATTGAATGTTCAGTCGTTTTTGAACGTGGGTCACGAGTGGACGTTTATTTTAAGCGAAAAAGGCAGGAAAGCGTTAAAGTTCTAATATTTTTGGGGTTTTGAAAACGGGTCAGACAAAAGTTTACAAAAACGGTAGAAAAGTTTAGTTTCGTTAGTATATCACGTGCTTTTTGTAAGTTACACACTTGTGCACCTCAGGATTGAACCACAGTTTTTGTTAATATGACAGATTTTCAATTTTTCAGGAGAAACTATGTCACGTTTCTTAACGGATGAAGAGATAATGGAGCTAGTGATGATGATCTCTCCGATAACGATAATAGAGATTTAGTGCCTATCGTGGATGCTGCAGAAACCGCCAGCTTGGAATCAGAAGAGGAACAGGACGATGCAATGCAATGACCTGAGGGTAGCAATTCAAGAACGTTCTGACTGTCAAAGCTAATGACACCTCGTAGTCTGGATATTTCTAATGACAAACTGCAATGTGAGGGAGTTTCAGAGATTAGTTGTCTATACTCCTTTTTTGAGTATTTGGACCTCGAGTTTTGGAAGTTGGTGGCAGATCACACAAATTTATATTCGGCGCAGCAAAGAGACCTTCGATCGGTGAAAACAAGTCAAGTAGAAATGACCAACTTCACTGATGTACAAATCATGATGGGCACGCTAATTTACCCCCAAGCGAGTTTGAATTGGAGAACAGTCCTTGCTGTGCTTGTCATGAGCGAAATTATGATGCGCGATCGCTTCTTCGAATTCCGAAACCACATTCATTTCGCTGATAACACTGCAGAAAATCAAGATGGAGACAAACTCTGGAAAATCAGGCCGTTATTATCTAAAATACTTCGAAAGTGCCAAAGTCTGCCTCGGTCAACACACATGTCCATCGACGAGCAGATGATACCATTTTCAGGAAGATGTGGCTTTCTTCAATATGTGCCGTCGAAACCTAATCCCTTAGGGTTGAAAAATTTTGTTTTGGCTGCGAGGGACGGTCTTGCATTAGACTTTGTCATTTACGTTGGCTCTAACACGGTACCTCCACAGGACATGACTAAACTTGGCTTAGGTGGAAGCATCGTCAAACTGTTGTGATCAAGATTCTGTTTTGTACACGGACTGATTTTTCACGCCTGAGACTTGCAGACTTTTTGAACGCAAACAAACAGAACGTGTTTATCACAAGGACAGTTATGAGTAACCGGTTTGGTGAAGTTTCCAAAAAATTGAAAAATGACAAGCAGCTCAAAAGAGACGAATGGGATGAGAAGGTGAGGAGCGATGGGAACGTCTGTGTTTTGAAGTGGAAAGACACTAAAGCCGTTACTACGCTATCCTCATGCGCAGGAAGTGCACTAGCCGGGAGCTGAAAACGATGGTGTAAGCAGACAAAGCATGAAATAGATGTGGCATAGCCAGCCGTGGTTAGAAATTACAACAAATGTATGGGCAGAATTGATCTAAGTGATAGGCTGATCGCTTATTATTGCACTGCCATGCGAACTAGGAGACGGAAAGTTCGCGCTTTTAGCCATTTTATAGATTTATGCATCGTCAACTGCTGGATAATGTATATACGGTGCTGCGACGAAGAAGGAGTACCTGCCAAGAACAGGTGAGGTTTGATGGACTACAGGCTGAATGTTGCAACTGCCATGATCAAATATTAGGGTGGAACTGTTGATCCACTTTTTCTGCAACCAGGCACGAGCAGAGAAGCTACCGAAAAACAGGCAAGCTCGGACGCAAACGAAGAACCACAAAAAAAAAAACATCGGACCGTCGAACAACAGCCCAAACCAGAAGTACGCCTTGATGGAATCAAACACCTGCCGCGATTCATGGAAGACAAATACGCTTCAAAATGCAGGCATTCAGCATATTCGTCTCGTTGCCGAACAATTTGCATCAAGCGCAACGTATACTTATGCATTTAAAAAAATAATTGCTTTGAAATGTACCACATGGAAAAATGAGAAATATTGAAAATTTTCCACACAGATAAACCTGAGTTGCACATTTGTGTACCATCGTTTTTCAAAAGAAAAACTATACAATTTATACAAATAAACTGATTCGTTTTTCATTTGAACCATTTTCTAAAGGAGGAAAACTAAAAAACTCAAAACGTTTGCTCACATTTGTTCTGGGCCTCAAGAGGTTATAAAGCAGGGTAACTAAACAGAACTTTACTGTTTCACTTCCAAGTAAGTACTGAAAGTAAAATGCGGGCTTATATTACTGTTTCGAAAATCTTTTACAGTATAGATTATATTCGCGTGGTATGTAGACTTTTGCACGCTAGAGTTTTGTCTTTCACATCGTATGCTGCTTTTTTCTACTTGTTCATTAAATACCTGTTATTTTGCCGTTCATATTTTATTGAACAGGATCAGAATAATTTGTTATTTCAAAAATTAGCCCCAATAATTCATATATATAATTTAAAAACATGACGAATTTTGTAATACGTATCAGGTGTACATATGTAGGCTTGAGCACGTAAGTGTACTTAAAATAGACCTGGGCACTACTATTTTCTTCGGGCGTTCACGAAAATTTAAAGAATAGTGTTTAATTGTAGTATATTCCACTGGCCGAGCATTCAGAAGTTATTTCAGCTGGAATGGTTACAAAGCTTTTTGGGTAGGAGCACTCTCCCGCCTACTCTATTTGTTTTTTTTTAAGGCAAAGGCTCAATAACGGCTGATTTTTCTCCATTTTCGGTTTATTGCTTCGACTGCTTGTATTCAAATGAATATAGTTTCTAAGGATCATGTATTTGTGTGTTCTACCTGTAACTAATTAGGATATAAGCAAGCTACTATAGGTTTTTTAGATGAATATCCTAAAAATATCTAAGAATCGTTACTTTTCGATCACCCGTACTATGCCTGATACGAAAAAAAAGAATAAATATGCATTAATAATGCCTTTTTAATGACACAGTAAAAAAAATATGTATAAAAGTTGTGCTACAGTTTCAAGGGAGTAATTTTCTTTGTTTACTTTAATCTATGTTAGAAACTTGATTCATTGTGTATGATCTAACGGATTCTAGATTTCTTAAACAAAAAAAATCCACTTGTTCTTATTTACCGTTCTTCGTTACTGACAAAGAAATTATCAAATGTGCCTCAGACATAAATTATTTCTTGCCAAGTTTCCCGAGTAATTGCAGTGCATAGAGTTCTAATCACTTATTTCATTTATTTATGCTCCATACAATACCGGAACCGAGTGATTCATATGCTATACGCGTGAGACATAACTAGATCCTATCAACTTCCCATTTAAGTTATCAATGTGTATATTCTACATTATGACAATGTAGCGCCCGGCCCATATGGCTTAGGTGTGAATGAGAATATTAATTGCATAGACAGTGCATTTATGGTATGTTGTGCGTGACCAATAGGTCAAATTGAGATACTATGATGATGAAGACTAGAAACAATTACAGTGCAATCATGCTAACTGATAGTCTCTTAGAGTGGAATTCTTTGACTTCCATATGTAGCGAATCGGCAAAAGTGACTTCGTCAATTGTCGTTGAAGTCATTGAGATTCATTGCACAATTCAAAACGATTGCTTGAATACAGAGAATAAATACTCTGCGGCATTAAGAACCTCATTATGCGTTGTTGAGATTGAGAATGTGATGATTACTGTATTTGGTGGATTCATGACTTATGTGTTATATTTTACAGTACGCGAGATTCATATGAAGTCGATAGAGATGCATTCGTAATGAATTAGCTGCTAAGCCCTTTGTTGTAGTGGCTCTGTAGTTGCTGTTGACGCATGTGGAGAACATAAACCTAAATTTAAGTTTACCGAAATAATATTTTACGGAGGGAACCAACCTTTTTGATTAAAGTCTAATAGAGAAGACGTAATTTGAACCACAATTTTTTTAAATAATATCGGTAAAACGAAAGGTGATATTTCATGTATTATTTTGAATTTACCATTGATTGCCATTATTGGTTGATTTGACCTAAGGTGCCGTTCACATATTACATTACGCTTAAAGAGTATGCGTGCAGATTTATGAAATGTTACGATATTGTTATGCTTTGGAGGGTAGGTAGTTCACATAAGCGTTATTTAATACCAACAAGATTCAAATAGAGCTATTAAATTAAAAAATTAAATTAATTTTCTAAGTAGAGTGCTGTAGACAGAAGTTGGCCACCCGAATAACTGTAAGACTAGTGACATCTATGTCTATCGTATTTTGACGCGAGTTCACTTTTTGGAAGCATTTGGAGGTTATAAACCTACTCTGTGCAGAGAAACGCGCTAAGAATTTCGCAGAAGAAAAAGTTTTTACCCTGGTACGCTTTTACGCGATTTGCCATCTCATTTTTACGAGAAAAACTCAGGTACATACGTAATATGTTATTTAAACATATAATCTTTGAAATGCAAAGTGATTTTTGTCCATTATTGACATTGTGTTTTTTTGGGATGCATATGCAAAAAAAAGGCGCTTGTAGATAGAATTGGGCCACTATTTGTGGACAGACATAGGCCACTTGAGTAATGCCGTTCTTTGCACTGTAAAGTGTTTTTATCAATTATGTAAATGTCTTATTTACTTATTTTTATCATTTCAGCCATCATGCCTCCCAAAAAAAAGGAAACTCCCAAAAAGAGGTGAATTATGAAAAAATTGATTGCTGCTATAAAGCAAATAAATAAATAAAATATCGGAGCGTGTTGCTTCTGCTGCTACCGATGTTAGCAGATCGTCTTTTCAACGCTACTTGAAACTTGCGACCGACCGATATCCGGATATTACCGCTGTTACCGACGCACATTAGTTAGATATCTTACAAGAAACGACCTGCACACGGTGAAAAAACGGTAGATATTTTTTTACATTTCTCTATATTTTGTTAACTGAATATTTACTCATCATTTGTTGACAAATTGTTTTTCAATAATTGTTCAATATTTTAATTGTATAATTTTTTTGTGGCTCAAGTTTTCTATACACTACCATATCTGTTGTATTTTCTGTTTTTTAACGGAAGTTTTTATTTCGTTTATTGACAGATTTTCACTGCAGCCCAGGAAAAAGAACTGAATGAATACATCATCAAGTACTCTGAACTACACTATGGTCTCACCATCAACAACATACGCAAGGTTGCCTTTCAGTATGCCAAGAAAATGGGAATTGATTACCCTAACGGATGGGATGAAACGGACATGACCAGCAGAGATTGGTATTACGTCTTTATGAAACGCCACCTACGCCTTTCTTTGCTCACGCCAATATTAACCAGCGAGAATAGAGCAAAAGAATTCAATAAAGAAACTGTCGATGACTTTTTCCGTCTGCTTGGTGCTGCGTTGGATGAACATCCATTCCCTCCAGCCCGCATTTGGAATGCAGATGAAACCGGATTTCCTACGGTTCCAACGAAAACCATTAAAAACGTTGCTGCAAAAGGTTCGAGGATTGGTTTGCACTCATCTGCAGAACGTGGTACAAATGTGACGATGGTGACGGCTGTTAGTGCTGGTGGAGATTTCATTCTTCCTTTTTACTTTTTCCCGTGCAAAAATATGAAAACATCATTCATGTACAATGCCACACCAAGCACCGTCGGCTTTGCGAATGGCTCAGGGTGGATTACTGGCGTTGACTTTCTTCAGTTCATGCGACACCGTCAAATTTGCACATGCGTCAAAAGAGAATCCTTTATTCTTCTTAATGGACAATCACCGATCGCACGTCGCTATTGAAGTTATCGATCTCGCCCTTGAACATGGTATCACCATTCTGACATTGCTGCCTCATTGCAGCCATCGGCTTTAGCCTTTAGACATTGGTGTGTTTGGACCGGTCAAAAGATCCTACTAGATTCAATGCGATGCATGGTCAAAGAATCATATTGGTCTGCCACTGGAAATCCAGCTGTGCCTGAAATTGTTGCCATTGCCCTGCGTAACAGTCTCAACACTCGAAACATCGCTGTAGGTTTCGAGAAAACCGGAATTTTCCCATTTAATCCAGAAATGTTTGACGAGGACGATTTTATGGCTGCAACCCTTAGCGGAGAGCACCAAGTTGTTGAAAATCAAGTTGTTCAGAAGGAAGACGAACTCCAACAGCTTGTTGTTAGAGTTGAAGAAGAGCCTGGGGCGCGAGAAGAGTCAACAACATCTACTTCAACCGCGTCTACAGCAGCGACACGTTCAATATTGGACTGTATTGGGCCGCTGAATTAGGTCGCTCCGAAGCAGAAATCCAATCAAGGCCGCAAACCGCTGAGAAGCAGCATCATTACATCCCCTGAAAATAGAGAGGTCGCGGAAGAAGCTGCACGGCGTCAAAAATCGCAGATACCAACGAAAGTTTCCAAAAAGGCCAATTCTTCAATATTAGCTGTGAAAAAGGCAAAAAAAGAAAGTGTTCGGTTTCTTCAGATGAAGACATAGATTTTTGCACGGTTTGCAATAAATTGATGCCAGCAAAGCTGACAAGAAAAAACTCCATCGAGTGCGATAAATGCGACAGATTCTTCCACTTAAAGTGCGTCGATATGACCAACTGAACCGACTTCACGTGCGCCAATTGTGCCTAAATCTGTGCTTGAACACTGCAAATTGTTTTTTTGCAACACCTTTGTCATTCTAACTTTATTACTCCTCCTTTCCAGACATTAAATGAACATTATTACTGAAGTCACTGTTTTTTCAATTTTTAACCCTCATTTCGTGTAAACTATTTTGAATTTTGCAAATTTGACAACGGATTCGTAATCAGCGCCTTTGAAACCCCCCAGGACAAGAAATTGTAGCATTTAGCAGCATTTTTTCAGATAGAAATTTGGGCGGCCCACTTCTCCCTACACTTTCGGAGAACACGGAAAATACACATTTTTTTCCATTTAAAAAGAGGAATACTTCAAAACTTAATTACAATCATCTGCTATGATGGCAAGTTGCGTTTTGGAAAACCCTTGTGATAAAAAAAAATATAAGAAAAAATGTTCATTTTTCACCATTTTACAACCAAAAATAAAAACGTGGCCCAGTTCTGTCTACAGCACTCTACATTGACCAGCTTAAAGTTTGAATTTAACCGCGTTTGCAACGAGAGGTTATGTATGAACTTTTTAGCGTGATACGTTTAGCGATTAACCATCTACTACTGAATAAAGTTACAGTGTTCGCCGCTAACTGTGCTGAAAGCGTCAAGAGTCCACGATTTCCTTCTTCCTGCTACAGCAAGGATCGTTAGACCGTGACTACATTATTTCAACCGTTTTATGTATTTTGTGTGGGTAATAAATAATTGTTATGTTTAAAATTGTGTTTTGTGTTCACATTATACACTAAGTGCCCAAATTTGGTGACCCCGACGTGATCGGGTGGAGAATAAACGCTAAATTTAGACTTGGATACTTTTGTGTAATTCGCAAAGTGACGCCAAGAAAAATGGCTACCGAAACTAACATGAAGAGGCTGAAAACTCCTAAAAACGCGGACGCGCCGCCACCAATCGCGCCTAGGCCTTCAACAAGCAATTTATTTGTCGAAGCATCAAGGATAACAAAATTCTCGACGTTTTATAAGCCGGATCCAGCGTTTTGGTACGACGAAGTTGAAGCTGCATTTCATACGCATTAGATAAAACAGGACGAAACAAAGTTCAAATATGTGATTCAGTATGCAGAGGCCGATATTCTACCACATGTCATCTCCATCGCGCGGAACCCGCGAGCTGAAATAAATACGAAGCAGTGAAGTAACGAATTTTGACAGCGTTTGCGAAATCCACCGAGTCTGGAAGGAAGCCTTCGCATTATCTACCGGATCTTCGCAATACTGTAGGGGAGCAAATAACTGATGCAACGCTGCGACTGCTGCTCGTGGAACAACTCCCGGAAAATATTCGTGTCGAACTTGCAATATCGAGCGAGCCCGACATTGCAAAATTGGAAAAAATTGTGGATTTGATGATCGAACTTCAGCAGCTTTCCAGTGTTGCGGCATTCCACAGAGAGTCAACGAATAATATTTTAACTCAATTGGTGAATCGAGTGGATCGCCCGGAGTTGCATTCTCGAAATCGTTCGCGCTCTAGACCTAGGACCACAAGAGGCCGATCAAATTCACGAGCCAACTACGGTTTTTGTTTTGAAAAGCGTGCCCAGAATTGTCTTCCGCTATGCCAGTGGACAGCCAATGATAAAGCGGATTCGGGAAACTAAATTCGTCGTCCCGAATTACGGCGGCCGAGAACGACGAAATTCATGTAAACAATCACCGACCAATAATCCATGATCGGAAAAGCGGAACTCGCTTCTTCATCGATACTGGAGCCGACATTTCAGTCCTGCCACGGGACAAAATTCACATCACTCTAGGGGAATTCGAGCTACACCCCGCGAATAATTCTCCCATTAAAACGTACGGCCAGAAACTAATGACACGATCTCGAACTTCGTAGACCGTTTGCTTGGAGATTTGTAGTTGCAAATGTAAGGCACCCAATAATCGGGTCAGATTTTTTGCTACATTTACATCGGAAGAAGTTGGTTGACAGCGAAACTAAATCAGGAGCTAATGCTAAATTTCCCAACTAAGCCAATGCTACCATTAGTACGATAAAAGAAAACTCGGGAGTGCTACGATCTGCTGAAGGATTATGCCGATTTAAATGTACTATCTGGTGGAGACCTTGTGGTGACTATCGTCGTTCAAATGCAATCACCATCCCGGATAAATATCCCATTGCTCATCTTAGTGACTTTGCTCACAGACTCAGTGGATGCAAGGTATTTTCAGCGCTCGATCTGATGCGGGCATACCATCAAATTCCGGTGGCTCCTGAAGATGTTCCGACGTTATAACGCGCTACATTGAACATGCTCTACGAGGCCTGCATTTTTGTTATTCGTACATTGATGATAAATTAATTGCCTCTAAGACGCACGAAGAACACCGTGAGCATTTAAGAAGTATGGCCTTTCTATAAACATAGAGAAATGTGCGTTTAGAAAACCGACTATCGAATATCTTGGATATCTCGCCGAGCATCAAGGTATAAGGCCTATTCCAACAAGGGTTGGAACAATCCTAAACTTTAAAAAACCAGTGACTGTCATGGAATTGCGCAGATTTCGAGGAGCGATCAATCCCTATCGGAAATCGCTTAAAAATGCATGAAATCAAACAACAACGTTTCGGAACCGCTCGGATTCTTCTCCCAGAAGTTTAGCGAAGCGCAGCGCAAATACAGTGTTTATGATCAGAAGTTGCAGGCGATTTACAGTGCCATAAAATTCTTCCGCCACATGGTTGAAGGACGGCAACTCATTATTAGAACCGATCATAAGCCCATCATATACGCCTTCAATCAATTCTACTACATTTAGCACTCGTTGCGTGTAGACGTGTTTTTAATCGTTCCTGTCATTAATTTTAAAAATTAATCAATTTTCACAAAAGTCAGTCTCCAGCAATTAAATTTTGATTTTATTGGAAAAGCATTTATCGTTAAAGCATCGACCCACGGAATCAATAAAAGCAAATAAACCGAAGACTAACCCGGGACTGCTGTATGGAGGAGCCCGAAGGCTTCTCTCCCTTGGGGGGCCCCGGGGAGAGTATTAATGCGAAATTGGCGGCAAGCGTCAATAAAATAAGTAACCGGAATTCGCAGATGGCGGACGTAAGACTCAAGTAGTCGAAGATAAACAAGAAATGTGTCGACTACAAGCTGAAATTCAGGAATTGAAACTACAACTGAAAACGTTCGAAGATATGTACAAGAGAGCGAAGAAAACTCATGATGCAGAGCCGTTAAGGCCAATAAATACGGAAAATAAGGCGAAGAAGGCCGTCAAACAAGTTATCCCAGAAGATACACTAAGTGCTGGAGGCGCTAACGACAGCCAGAACTACTATGCAGCACTTGATGGACTCCAACAAGAAATGGACGTTGACGAAAGTATTGAAGGTAATGTTAGTCAAGATAACAATGATAATTTTATCCTTTATTTAAAAAAAATAAAAGTAAGGACCAGAAACCAGCTCGCAGTTCTTCTGGTCCTCCTCGAAAAGTTGCCAAAAATACAGAGGAATTCCGCCAATTAATGTGTTCGGTCAAAGCGGAAAGGACATGGTTTGGCTATTGGCAGCCGAAAATAAATTAACTAATTTCGAAATTAAAAGAATCAATGCCGAAAAATTAACAATCAGAACGAAGTCACTGGTTGATTTCAAATCAGCTAAAACTGCTCTAAATTCTGGGGAGGCTCCACACTTCACATATGCCCCGAAAAGTGAGAAGAGCCAGACCTTTTTGTTGAAGGGCTTGAACTGCGGAGAAGATACCGTCGATCTTCTTCAGGTGCTCAAGGAAGCAGCACCAGAAATTGAATTTATCTCCGTTAAAACGTTCGCAACAAGAAGGTTGACGGTAGAAAAAAAAACTTAACATTTTATTTAGTGTAGATTTCAAATGAGAGCAGTCCAAGTGCTCTTCAACAAATAAGATACTTGAACTTCCGAGTGGTGAGGTGGGAACGCCTTCAGGAAATAGAAGTCTACCAGTGTTATTGGTGTCAACGATTTGGGCATTCGGCTGCCAACTAAGCCATGCATTACCGATGCGTCAAATGCAAGGAAGTGCATGCTTCCAGTGAGTGCGAATTGGCTCAGACGCAACAAAAATAGAAATTATAGTGTGTTAACTGCGGTGTTTTTGGTCACCCAGCATCATATCGAGGATGCTCCCGATATCAAGATGTGAGAGTCAAATTTTTCCCAACGCGAACACAACTACACCACAGTGTCTTGCCTCCGAATTTCGTCAAGCCCGGAGTATCATTTGCACTCGCCACTAGATGACCAGCAAAAAATGCGGTAAATAATGTAAGTGGCAATAATGAGCTGCTTCTCAAAATTTACCAGCAACTAAATTCACTATCGGAAAGACTCGATAACCAAGATAGAAAATTAATTTTGTCTTTCTGCGTTTAGGGTTTTCAAATGCCTCAAAATAATTTGTCATCCAGTCACATTCTCATGGATAGGATTCGTCTCATCTCGATCAATGTCACTCCATTCGACGTGATTGCCTTCTTGAATTCATTGTAAAGCAAACGCCTGACATCATACTTCTCACTGAAATCCACCTAAATTCATGGCACTCCATGACAGTCAAAGATTTTGAATTTGTAAGAAACGATAGGGTAATAGATGATGGGGGAGATGGTACTGGGATATTGGTTAGAAGACCCTATTGTTTATAAAATATTGAAAAAGTCGAATTCAAAAGCTTTGAATCTCTTGAAGTGTCCGTTATAAAAATCTCACTGGCAGGTGGGGATAACCTCTTCGTTATCTCTGCCTATGCAACTGGTCGAAATGTTCTCAAATTCAAGGAGGAACTCAATTCCTTGTTTGAAATACTCGAATTGAACCGGGTGCATAACTATTATATTCTTGCTGGTGACCTGAACGCCAAGCATACATCATGGCTGAAGGTCGCCAATAATCCAAGAGGTGTATTCCTGAAATCGTGGATAACAGAGAACCGAATTGAATACAGGTGCAATCTATATGGGCCGGAGTTCCCAACACACCCTAGGGCAAATTCATATTTGGACCTCTGCATTGCCGACGCAAGACTTGAATTCAGCTTTAATAGTCCTCAACGGAAACTGCAGGTCCTTCCTTACGATAGCGACCATACCACAATCGTAATGGAAATCAATCATCAAAGGGATGATCTCTTCCTCATTCCAGTTCAACATGAAATTGAGGAAAGTTTCAAAAGAAGTTTAATCGCGATCACCAGAAGCAATCTCTACCTTCTGGTGTTGGCGACTCTTGCTCAATCGTTCCTAATGACAGGACGATGAAATAGATCACTATTTGTCGAACTTAGAGAAGCTGACATTGGAAACAATTGAGAAAGTAGTTCCCAAGATTAAAGCATCGAAACAGCATGGAAGAATATGAAACGCCAAACAATCGCAAGGTTACAAAGATTGAAATGCCTTCTTCTCCCACGTGCCAGCAACATTTATAGGTGATATTTGGACTACAACCGTCCCCCGCTGGCATTGTCGAAATTACACCTGAAGAATGTCCGGAACTTAATCCGTCCATACTTCAGGAGTGAGGTCGGCAATCAATGGGCGGGAAAACTTAGGGGTATTAGCCCACAGGACCCAGATGGCGGTTTCACGAAAGTGGATAGCTTATTCCGTAAGAAATCTCCAGTGAACGTATACAATCTTGAAGTCGCTAGTGATGAGTTAAATCTTCTCGATGGGGCTGGTGTCGAAATTGACAATACGACTCCGGATAAAAATGGAAACAGGATTATATGTGATGGATTGCAAAAACTTGCCACTGACTGGAATTTATTTAGAATTGGTCCATCTACGAAACCCTGAGAGAGGGCACGAAATACTTTCAAAGGTCATTGAAGCCATTTCAATGAAATATTGACATCTGACCTCCATTTCAATGAAACATTGAAATCTGACCATTTCAATGAAACATTCTCCATTTCAATGAAACATTGACATCTGACCTCATACCGAGCTTCAATCTCATTCATTATTTTGGCAGCTATGAAGACTTTTGTTTCGTATTTAGCAGGATAAATAACACGAAATAAGGCAATATTGACGGAATTCCCAATATAGTTCTCCGATATTTGCCTGCTACCAGGAATTATTGCATATTGTTCAACAACATGTTGAGTAATTCATATTTCCCAAATGAATGGACAGAGGCCAAGTATTTCTGTAATGCAACGAAGAAGAAGGAGTAGGGCTCCGGATAGAAATGGTAACGGGATTATATGTGATGGTTTGCAGAAACTTACCCTAATTGGAACTCATTATGAATTGGTTTAAACTGAGAGAAGGAATCAGATACTTTCAGAGGTCGATGAAGCTAAAGTTTCCGACTTTAAATCAAGCCTGAACGGCGAATCTGTCCTTCATTTCAATGAAACATTAACATCTGACCTCATACTTTTTCAGCTATGCAGACTTGCGTTTTATATTTGGCAGGATAAACAACAAGTAATTATTGGTGTCAAATTGTTCAAAAACATTTGACACCAATATATAAAAAAAAAGATAAGGGGTCGGTTGAGAATTACAGAGGTATTGCTATTCTATCAGCTAAACCAAAACTATTGGAAAAAATAGTCTGCTCCAAATTATCTGCCATTATTGAGCCACGGCTTAACGATCAACTGCATGGTTTTCGTAAAAATCGCTCGACCACAACTAATCTATCCGTGATGGTGTCTAGCATTCTCTGTTAAATGGAGCTGGGGCACCAAATTGACGTAATTTACACTGATTTTAGTAAAGCGTTTGATCGGGTCAACCACGAAATCCTAATATACAAGCTTAAAAGATTTGGAATCGGTGGTTTCTTACTGAACTGGCTTAGCTCATATCTCCATAATCGGACTCAAAATGTTAAATTTCAAGGTTTCATATCCAAAGAAATAAATGTTTGCTCCGGTGTACCACAAGGCAGCAATCTGGGCCCTTTCCTTTTTAATATCTTCATTTCTGATCTTTCTGAGGTCTTGTCGGATATTCTTCATCTTTTCTATGCCGATGATCTTAAGCTTTACCATGTAATATAGTCCCAACAAGATACATTATTCCTTCAAAACAAAATCAACTCCCTGTTAGAATGGTCACAAATGAACCAACTCTCCTTGAACTTTGAAAAAAGTCAAGTTATATGTTTTGCACGGAAACGCTTAACTTTAATCAACAATTATCATCTTTACCATCATAAAATTAGCCGGGTGGATAGCATCGTAGACCTTGGTGTCACTTTGGACAGAAAAATGCGTTTCCATTTATATACGATCATGTCATCAGTAGGGCCAGGGTCCTTGGTTTTATCAAACGTCGATCTAAAGAATTTGAGAATGTATGGGTCTCTAAGACATTATACCTTTCTTAAGTTCGTCCTATCCTTGAATATGCTTGTCTAATCTGGGACCCTGTCGTCGAGATTGTATAGCAGAAAGACATTATTATGGAGAATCTCAGTCCAATAAATTTCAACATAGCATCTAAGGGCACTTTAAACCCTATCGTCGTGATGCTTGGAACTCAGAGTTTTTTTTCCCACGGCGTATTACAAAGTTTTTTTATCTCTGAGAGCTGATCACGAAATGGACAAGATGAGATTAACAGGATAACTTCACATAATTTGTGTGCCCCCTTATACCGATGGTCTAATCATTGTCTGGGTGGCACACCTGAAGAAACGACGAAATGTGAAGTGCAGGTCGCACGAGCGTTGTGCGACGAAGAAAGTGTGATGACGAGAGTGGAAGGGAATGGAGGTATTGAAAAAAAAAAAAAAATGTTCATACCGACAGAATTGAGTCGGTTAAAAAACAAATCGTCCTTTTTGCGTTAAGATCATTATTTAATTTTTCAGATTTGCCATCATATGAGCATATACTTTGGATCCTAAATGTATCAACGCTGGCCTCTAGAAGATCTATGTTTGCCTGCTGCTTCGTGTTTGATATCCTTAGAGGCACATAATTAAGGTCCATGAGATATCGCGATTCACTAGACATTCGCGTCTGTTGATTGAAGAGCGACACCATACAATTTACGCGGATAACGAGCCTATAAACAGATGTTGCAAAGCTTTTAATTCACTAAGCACACTTTACTTTCCAACCATCTCCAGATCCAATTTAAAAGCTTTATTATTAAGCACCTTATCCTCCGAACTCCATTCCTCAAACTTAGATTAAGAATGATATTTTATTGTACTATTATTCATTATATTTTGTTATTTTTTGGTTTTTTTTTTGTAACGCTGCCTTGTGTGGCAATGAAATAAATAAATAATTAGGTGGTTTTGACGGTATTCTGAATATAGTTCTTCAACATATGCCTGACGTTGCTATCATGAATAATTGCATATTGTTCAACAACATGTTGAGCAATTTATATTTCCCAAATGAGTGGAAAAAGAGTAAGGTATTTCCAACCGTGAAGAAAGGAAAAGAATCTTTGTGCCCTAAAAGCTATCGCCCGTTCTGCTTGCTGCCTAACATCAGCAAGATGTTTGCAGTGATAGTAAACAAATTATTAAACGCCCACACTGAGAAATGTGAGTTGATGCCGAATTGCCAATTAGGTTTTCGTGCCAGGCATTCGACCATAGATGCGATAATGAACTACCCTCACAGACATCAGTTGGAAACTTAAAAAATAGAGAATATGTTGGAACGTGTCTCAAGCCTTCAATACGGTGTGGTTAGATGGATTAGTTTTTAAACTCCTTCAGGACGGGTTCCCCAGACACCTTGTCGCCATGATAGGCAATATGTTATGGGATATCGTTTGTTGTAACTGATGGAAATATAACAACAATGCGCGAATTCAAGGTCTTGAATGGTCCACAGCAAGGAACAATTATTGCGCCTCTACTATTCTCAACATTCATTCGCAAGCTATTGAACGGCTTTGATTTTAACGTCTCGCCAACGCGATCATTGGTAGCGTTTGCTGATGATCTGATCATATATACGGCAGACCGAAAAGCTACATTAGTTCAGAGCAATCTCCAAAAAATGTTCTATTATGTGCAGCTGTACACTGACAATTGGCGAATGAAAATCAATGCGCAGAAGTGCGAAACAAGCTTCGGAAACGTACGCTAAAATTGTAAAAGTGCATGGTGATAGTGCTCTAAGTCGTGCCCAGGTGTTTGATGGCATAAAGAGTTAAAGGAGGGGCGTGAAAGCGTGGAAGATGAGGCGCAAAGCGGGAAGCCAGTTGAGGTGCGGACTGACGCGAATGCGCAGCGTGTGCGCCTTCTAATCCATGAAGATCGGCGTTTAACAGTTCAAATGTTGGTCTCGGAACTGGGAATGAACCGTGAAACAGTTAGACAAATTTTAACCGACGATTTTGGGATGAAAAAGTTGTGCGCGAAGATGGTTCCATAGAACCACACCACACCGCCCTCAGCGTGTCCCAGTATTTGGTCTCTAAAGGGATCGCCGTGTAGCACCAGCGGCCTTATTCGCCCGATATGTCACCCTGTGTTTTTTTTTTGTTCCCTAGAACAAAATCGGTGGTCGAAGGAACCCATTTTGAGTCGATTACGGACATCCAGGCGGCTGTGACGATGGTACTCACGGAAACCCCAGTCAAAGCGTTCCAGAAATGTTACGAAGCATGGAAAACGTGCTGGAATCGTTGTATAGCTGCTTTGAAGGGGATGGCAGAGTTGAAGAATAATTTTTAAATAAACGGTTTTCATGGAATCAGTCTCATTACTTAATTGGCACACTTCGTATATGTTATGTTTATTATATTATGTTTAGAGATAAGGTTAAACGCGTAGGTTAGGAATATTGTGATCGAATTGTTTAGTATAAGATAAAGTTATTGATTGAATTTTATTAGAATTAGGTTATAACATATTAGGTGTAGGATCAAAGTTCACTGTTGTGTTAAAATTATAACTAATTTTGAAAAGAGTAGGTTGGTTTTTTCTCCTTTTTCCAATCAAATCATAAAATATGTAATAATCTTAATTAATTTCAATTTGCTATAGTTCTTTTGATAAAATGTGTTTAACTGATAACGTATAAATTTAGAGAGCCATTTGGGCCATTAAGTTTTTGTATTGTTATTGTTTGGAATATGCTTTATGTTTTTTTTAAACTTATAACGATTAGTATTGAGTAAAGCGCTTTTGACTTTGACTTTAAACTGAAGGATGCCAAGGTCCGATTTGGACTGTCGAGCCATCGAAGGAACTTTAAGGAATTAATATTTGCTGGGCATAGCAGGATCTAATGTGCTAAACCTACTGCTTGTAAGAACAATATTTTTGGGTTTTACAGAGAAGACGCGAATTAAATCAAATTTATTGCTATGTTAGGGTTCGGAAAATTTGGGAAGACGGTGAAAAGGCAGTATTACCAGGAACATTCTCAGAGGATATTAAGAGATTGTAAGAATTATAAATCAAATTAATTTGAGTGTTTCCTTCTCTTTTTCAACCTTTTTTGGTAATCAAATCAAATTTGTGACGAGGAATTTCCATATCACCATATTAACTTCTCTATACCATAAGTCATGCCTCCTTAATAAGGAAAAAAAAATTCAAATAATTTATTGAATTTATTTAAATTCCGTATGCTGTACACGCAACGATGGTGGCCGTCGCTACATCCTAGCAATTGCATTTAAGAGGTTGATATGAAGTTGAGTGTTATTGCTCTGTGTCGCGCAACAATGAATAGCTTACAAGTCATACAATCACTTGTACTAAGACTCGTCACAGAACAAACGAACAAATAAATAAGCACAACTCCTGTTCATTGCTATTTTCGTCCCTCGTAATGCCTTCCTTGATAGATCGTTCTTAACTTCCGTTCTTTGACTCAACGTGGCTGGCACAAAGATTCTTCGTTGAAGCAATCACAAATTCCCATCTGAGATTCCTTGGCTAGAGGCGACGCTTTCGTGGTTTTCTACTGCCCTTCAACATTTCGATTTGAATAAAAAGGGGGTCTGAGAGGTGCAATTCGAAGTTACAATCTTCCACTTGGGAGCATAGTGAAAACCAGGAACACAGATTTATCTTTAAGTTTATTATGGGAAAATTCGTTATAGGGAGTATGTATTATATATGAATATGTAATCTTAAGAAGAAGACACGAAGGGCATCGTCCATTCCATGTTGATAATAGTACTTATATATGATGATGATGCCTATCTCTTTGAAAACTTGCTTCCACGTCTAGTTCAATTTGTTGTTTTATTTACATTTGATTAATAAATTGCCTTGGGAATAATGGGAAATAATTTTATTGTAAACAATCACAATGATGTGTCTTGAGGCATTTTCCACCAAGAACTACATTAAAAATAATTGTTGCAAAGTGTATTGTGAGTGATTGCGAATGAAATGATGGATGTGCAAAAGAAAATAAGTTTAAAGGCTTTTACTCAAGTTAAACTAAATGCAATGGTAAATAAAAGGCTAGTTGGAAAAATTTTCATTGGCAGCATTCATTTTTCTGTATACGAGTATTGATAGTGAATTCAGTCGTGAGCATGGAGGTTAAACTTGAATGAATAATAACTCAAGGCATTGCGAAGATCTTAATAGTTATGGAAACTAAATTGACTTTTTTTCCATATTCTAAACGCCTGTCGATAATTTTTAAATCGAATCATACGGAATTCACCTTTTCAAATTAGATTTATAGACAGACCAATTTGTAGATATAAATTTAAACTTTCCATACCGGAAACCCCAAAAGCAGCCTTATATGTGTTGCGCTCGTATTTACTAAGGTCATGCCATAATTTATCAAGTAATTGCTTTTCCCCACAAGTAACACCATTATTACTTTTTATGGTGTACTTGCTTACGAGAGAGCAGCTTTGGATAGTCATTTGTCATCGTGCGATTCCCCAATTTTTCATCCGTGAAATTCAGTGGTGCTATTCAAACGAGATTCATGTGTTATTTAAACGAAAAACGTTCTTTAATGCTCCTTCTATTAAAAAAGAAAACAAATTATGTTGTCGAAATTATAGACTTTTAAAGAACAAGAATTAATTCAGATTTAAAGTTGAATTCTGATACAATTAAGAAGCAATACAAATATGATTAAATTCTTGTAATTTACTAAGCATTTGAAATGAGTACGCAGCGAAGAATACGCTTCCAGTTCGCTCATATTTAAATGATATGCATCTATAAAATTGAGTTTTTATCGTGTCATTAATTCACTTTAATTAATGGGAAATTAATTTTTATTTAATTTATTTCTGATACTTTTCGGAAATTCAAAACGATTTTCCACTTTTTATAATAGGGGTACCGGTTAATTCGTGCGGTTTTGTAACAGATAGCGTACCTTGATTTTTATTCCAGGGATTAACCTTTCCAAATATGTGTTGGAAAGCTACTGTCATATGACAGTAGTAAAACTGGAGCAACCAAAAACCCTTAAAAAAGATTTAAAACACACAAAAAAGAATGCAAAAATAACAATAGCGACGACGCAACCAGCGGCTGCAGCCACGATGTTAACAGCACATCGGGAGCGGTGCGGTACTAACGACGATAAAAACGACAATTAATACAATGACAGTGAAGACGGTCGAAAAACGGAGATTAACAGACAGTATGGTCCAGACTGAGATTCCTGCGGCGTTCGGGCACAGCAAAAAAATGAAGCGAATACCAGAGCGTCCTATGAAGGAAAAGCGGAAAACTACAGGACGCGCCAGAAATTCGAGCGGTGGAGCAAAATATGAAGAAATTCGAGAATCCGATGGTCACTGCTGCGATCGCTACCGAAGCAATTGAAGCAAGGGTCGTAAATCCCGAATTAGTAAAGAATCATCCTGAAGCCAAAGAGGAGATTTAGGCAGGAAAAGAAACGGGTGACCAGGCAAACAAAGCGACGATGTGTGATTTCATCGCCAACGTCGAAAAGGTGGCGGAAGTACTGTATTCGGAAACAGAAGCCAATAACCTCTCTCAAGGGCGATGGCCGCAAAGTACAATTGCCGCCCAGCGACATGAAGAAGAAAGACTATTCCGAAAACCGGGAGTTGTTCTAAAAAGAATACAATCTGCATGCGACTCGCCAAAAATCACCAAAGCAGTAAGGATTGAACTCCTTGAACTAGAGGAGCTCCTAGACGGCATAGGGCATTATCCGTTAAAGGCCGATCAGAAGGCCGAAGAAGAGCAAAAGGCTAAAGAAGCGCTGGGGGCGAAATCTAGAGGGCACGTGCAGACAGCTCCACAATTAAGAATTAATAAAAGAATGGCGTCCAGCTCAATCGAAGGAGATCGGAATAAAAGAGGGGAGTAAGAGGCACTTGATGGGCGCGGAACACCAGATCAGGGGTTCCAGACAGTGCTTACAAAAGGGGCGAAGAAAGCCGTTAAGAAACTCCTTCAAAAAGATCCAGAAAGTAAAATTCGCTTGAGCCGATGGCAATGATCGAAATTAGGGACATTGACGGCGTCACAGATCTGGCCGAGGTAGAAAAGGCCATCAAAAGAGAATTCCGTAGCGTAGGCGGGATCAAGGCGAAGCTGACACCAGAAAACCATAGGGAACAACGTATGGCCATAATTGACTTGACCGAAAAGGACGCCGAACAATTTTTGAATAAGGGCAATGTACGACTAGGGTGGGTTGTCTGTAGGATACGGAGAAAAGTAACGCCTCTTCAATGTTTCAAATGCCTTGGCTATGGTCACACCGCACAAGTATGCAAAGGATCCGATAGGAGTTCCCTATGTTACAAATGCGGTGAAATGGGACATAAAAGAAAAGAGTGTACAAAGTAGGCACACTGTATTCCTTGCAAGGATGCTGATCCAAGACATGATTTTGGACACGTCGTGGGATCAGGAAAATTCCGGGTTTTCCAGGCAGCCCTAGGCAAGGCAAAATCAGACTTAAATGACCCGCATCCTGCAGCTAAACCTACACCGCAGTTCAACCGCCCACAATCTGCTTGAGTAGTTTGCGAGGGACATGAAAGCCGACTTCTTGCTGCTGAGTGAGCGACATCATGATAAAAGTTCAGCATCATGGTATCCTGATGAAACTGGTACTGCCGCGATCTGGGTTCGAAATAGTGATTTCCAGGCGGACAGCTGTGGACGTGGGGATGGTTTTTGTGTGGGTTCGGCGCTCAGGGAACACCCTCTTTAGTGTGTACCTAACGCCGAACGAATCGATATCATCTTTCCAAACCAAACTTCAGGCTTTGGAGGGCGCTGTTTCGAACGCAGACGGGAACGTGCTCGTTGGGGGAGACTTCAACGCGAAAGCAATCGAATGGGGCATGCCTTAAATAGATTCGCGGGGAAAACGAGTCCTAGAAATGGCGGCCAGGACGGCGCTCGTCGTACTAAACACCGGCAATACGCCGACCTTCTGTGAAGGCTGTGAAGGAACCATACCGGACGGGACATTTGCCTCGGAGTCCTTAGTACGGAGGATACACAGCTGGAGAGTATTAGAGGACACTCAGCCAGTGATCATCAGTACATTCTGCTTGAGATAAGTGATGTTGTCTCCCGACGTCCCTGCTCTCGGCTTTCTACAATCGGATGGAATATCGGAAGGATGGACGTCGAGATGTTCGTCGAGGCTCACACCGGGTGTACCGCTGCAGGGGACTTCGGAGGGGACGGAGCATCGTCACGACTGCTTGCAAAGCTTCTATGCCCCGTCGAAAACCCCGGCACGGCAAGCCCCCAGTGTACTGGTGGTCAATTGAAATCGCTGAAAAGCGAAGTGAGTGTCATAAGCTTCGGCGTGAGGCTCAACGGGCACGGAGCCGGGACGAGGCAAGGAACCGCGCAGCAGCGTATAAGTCGGCGAGGATATGCCTTCGCAAATTGATCAACAACATCGCTGTTGGCAAGATCTAGTGGACAATGTGAACAAGGATCCGTGGGGCCTTGGCTACAAGCTAGTTATGCGGAAGCTTGGTGCCCTACGGAAACCTTGTATACATGATGCGGAAAAGACGGACGAGATAGTGTGCCCATCCCGTCCGTGTTGACGCTGTCGATGGTTAAACAGCAGTCGAGTGTCCACTCTTCACACAGCCGGAACTGGAAGAGGCAGTCCTTTCGTTGAAAGCGAGGAAGGCTACAGGTCCGGATGGTGTTCCAGCTGAGGTGTTGCGGCTTGTCTATCAAAATTGTCCTGACTTGCTGCTCAGCACATTCAAGACTTGCCTTCGGGACGGGGTTTTCCCGATATGATGGAAGATGGTGAGGCTCGTGCTGATCAGCAAGGGGAAGG
Organism: Odontomyia ornata; assembly: GCA_963969285.1. Classification (NCBI taxonomy): domain Eukaryota; kingdom Metazoa; phylum Arthropoda; class Insecta; order Diptera; family Stratiomyidae; genus Odontomyia; species Odontomyia ornata. The sequence goes on along the minus strand of OZ017739.1, from coordinate 78,189,660 downwards.
GAAATCCCGAATCGCCGTCTGCATATCGCCCGTTATGAATGCTAGACACGGCTGGGAAAGTGCTAGAGAAACTGATCAAGGGAAGACTCACTGACGCGATTCGTGTTGCTGGAGATCTATATCCTAGGCAGTACGACTTTAGAGCAGGACGTTCTACCATTGATGCGATTGCAGAGGTGATGAGCGCGGTTCAAAAGGCAGAGGCATATAGTCACACCAAGCGACGGATCGTCCTGTTGGTGACACTCGACGTCAGGAACGCCTTCAACTCCGCTAGATGGGTGGATATTCTGGATACGCTGGAAAACTCTTTTCAAGTTCCAGAATATCTAATGCAGATTTAAAGGGACTACCTAAAGGACCAAAACCTGCTCTACGACACGACACAGGGCCAACGAAGGATGGAAATTACATCGGGTGTTGCTCAAGGATCTATCCTTGGTCCGGACCTATGGAAAGTGTCTTACGATGGGCTAATGAGACTTAAGATGCCAGATGAGTCGCGCTTGGTCGGCTATCCGAATGATGTTGCGGCTCTGGTCGCTGGACGCACCGTTGAACAGGCGCAACTTAGGCTAGGTATGCTAATGCGGCGAGTGAGGGACTGGGTGACTGCTCGCGGGTTCAGTTTAGCATTGGAGAAAACCGAAGTGGTCATCTTGACAAAAAAGAAAATCCCTAGAATACGGATGATCAGTATTGGAGACTTACGAATCGAATCGAAGCCATCGGTGAAGTACCTGGGGCTACTGATCGACTCGAAGATGAGTTTCTCTGAGCAAATCAGGACAACGGCCGAGAAGGCTGCTTCAGGAGTATCGGCTCTGAATCGACTTATGGCCAACGTAGAGGGACCCAGCCCATCAAGAAGACGCCTCTTGATGAGTGCTGCAGGGTCAGTGCTACTGTACGGAGCAGAAGTATGGGGCGAGGTATACCGAAAACGCTTGGCACAAGTACAGAGAAGAGGGGCACTGAGGATTGCATCTTCGTATCCGACAGTCTCTGATTTGGCGGTAAGAGATATTGCAGGCGTGATACCTGTCGTCCTCCTTGCTAGAGAGCGGCGCGCTATTTACCTGCGCCGAAACGAGGATTCGAGGGAGACGGTTGTTCGCGAGGAGAGACAGCGCTCGCTCAACGATTGGCGGCAGTCTTCGGTGAATTGCACAAAGAGAAGGTGGACTCCGCGCCTCAGCCCGGATGTGAGACCGTGGCTTAATCGAAGGCATGGTGAGGCTGACTCCTATCTGACCCAGCTTTTGAGCGGGCATGGGTGCTTTCAGTCATACCTGCACAAGATTGGTAAGTCACGGTCTCCCGATTGTCGGTTTTGCCCAGGAGAGGAGGACAATGCCTGCCAAACATTTTTCGCGTGTACAAAATGGGTCAGTTTGCGAAGGGAACTATACAGGGAGACGGGAGAGCTCAACCCGGATAATATAGTTGTGGTGATGCTCGAATCGGTTGACAAATGGAACCAGGTGGCACATTATGCTCGGGCAGTCCTAAAATATAAAAGGGACTCACAGCAGCCAGGGGCGCTGGGGCTGGGGGATCGCTTTTCTGGTATTCGTCCCCTCTTCTCTCCCGCTAGGAAAGGGATCCCCTAGCTTGAAGGCGCCTCACGGCGTAACAAAACGACACCTGGCCCGAAGAAATGTGTCAAACGGTTCCAGGCTAGGTTCTCAGATTAACAGGGGAGGTGTTTAGTGGGTAGTCTAGTCGCCTTCTTTCGAGCATGGGAGTGCCACACTCTGTGCATAAATGGCATTCACCTCCCTACCACAAAAAAAAAACAAGGGAGATTCAACCACGAGCATTAAAGCGGGAGAAGTCATCGGCAGCTGCCAGCTTCTTTTCACCATCATCTCCTTGGAAGCTACTCACAACCATCATTGGAAAAGGAGGCAAGACACAGACAAAGCCCGGGAACTCACGTCTGAAATATTGAAGCAGACCTAATTGCCAGTGCCGCTATTCGAGCGAGCCTCTGATCTCGTCACCAAGTACAGTGACATCTTCTCAACAAGCCCGGATGACCAAGGGCGAACGAGTATGGTAACTCACGTCATTGATACATGGGGAGCCAAGCCGATTCGACAAGCACCGAGACGTCTTCCTATAGCCAAACAAGGAGAAGTGAGCGCACTGATCTCGGACATTGAAAAACAAGGCGTTATCGAACCTTCTGCCAGCCCATGGGCAGTGCCAGTAGTTCTAGTGAAGAAAAAGGATGGTAACGCTCGTTTTAGTGTCGACTATAGGCAGCTTAACGACGTCACTAAAAAAGATAGTTACCCACTTCCACGCATCGACGACATCAAGGACACTTAAGTCGACGCAAAATGGTTTTCTACACTCGATCTCAAGAGTGGCTACTGGCAGGATGAAATCGACAAGAAGGATCGAGAGAAGACCGCATTTTCAGTTGGGACCAGATTGTGGCAATTTGTGCTGATGCCATTTGGGCTTTGCACGCTCCAGTCACCTTCAAACGCCTGATGGAATACGTTCTATGAGACCTAACCTGGAAAATCTGCTTGGTGTGCCTAGATGACATCATTGTTTTCGGGAGAACGTTCGAAGAGCATGTGCGAAACTTGGAAGAGGTTTTCTCCCGATTGCGACTGGCAAATCTGAAACTTAGTCCCGACAAGTGTACCCTTTTTGCAGCTGAAGTAAAATACCTGGGACACATCGTATCAGCAGAAGGGGTCAAAACAGGCCCTGGGAAAATTGAAGCCGTGAAGAGCTGGCCAACACCAAACAACAAGCGCCAACTACGAAGTTTTCTAGGGCTGGCAACCTACTATCGAAGATGCGTCAAAGACTTTGCCAAAATAGCTAAGTGTCTCCATCAGCTAACCGAGAAAAATCATCCGTATGTATGGAATGAACAATGCCAGGCAGCCTCTGGGACCTTAAAGGAGAAGCTGTGTGAATCACCTGTGCCAAAACCCGGAAAAATGTTTGTAGTTGACGCCGATTGGGGCTTTACTCTTCCAGCAGATCGATGGCAAAGAAAGAGTCCTTTCGTATTACTGTCGAGTTCTCTCAAAAAGTGAGAGGAACTACTTCGTGACCAGGAAGGAGCTATTGGCTATAAAAGAGGCCACCAAGCAGTTCCACAAGTATCTATATGGCCAGAAATTTGTTCTTCGAACGGACCATGCATCGCTGAGATGGCTACTCACCTTAAAAAACCCCGAGGGACAATTTGCGAGATGGATCGAAAGATTGCACTCATACGACTACGAAATTGTTTATCGGAAGGGCGGAGTTCATGAAATGCTGACGCCCTATCTCGTCGTCCATGTCCAGCTAACTGCAAGCATTGCCGATGGATTAAGGAAAAGGAGCCGCCCGTTGATCTGCGATTCAAAACGGCCGAATTCGATGAAGGTTGGTCACTGGAGGAAATTCGAAACACCCAGTTAGCCGATGAAGACATCGGATCATTGCTCGTATGGAAGGAGACAAGTGGGCGACCTGAGTGGAAGGACGTTTCGATGCATGGCACAACCCTGAAAAGTTATTGGGCACAATGGAACTCCTTTCAGGTGGAGAGTGGCGTACTCAAGTGGAAATGGGAAACGGCGGATGACAGCTCCTATAGGATACAAACTATACTTCCCAAAAGCCGAATCCACGATGTGGTTAAGGAAATGCCCGAAGGATCCTCGAGAGGCCACCTTGGTGTTAACAAGGCCTTAGCGAAAAAGCGGGAAAGGTTCTACTGGCTCCATGCTCGAGAAGACGTAGAGGACTGGTGTCGTAGATGCACAATTTTCGCTTCCGTTAAAGGTGCAAAGCGACGACCGGGAGGACAAATGCAAACCTATAACGTGGAGGTACCGATTGAAAGGATTGCTGTTGACATCGCAGGATCCTTGTCTGAATCCGAATGGGGAAATCGATACACGCTGGTTGTGGCCGATTATTTCAGCAAGTGGCCCGAGGTCTACCCCATTCCCAACCAGGAAGCAACTACTGTAGCCGAACAGCTAGTGTTAAATTGGGTCAATAGGTACGGCACACCTTGCGAACTACATTCGGATCAAGGCCGAAACTTTGAGTCACTAGTTTTTGGCGAAATGTGCGAGCTGCTGGGAATACGGAAAATGAGGACAACGCCGCTGCATCCCCAATCCGATGGAATGGTCGAACGTTTCAACGGCACACTCAGTAAACACCTGGCCAAGATGGTTGAAAAGAACTACAGGGACTGCGACCGACACATCTCATTATTCTTGATGGTGTATAGAGTTGCCGAACACGCGTCGACGGGCCAAGCCCCAGCCAAAGTCTTTTTTGGAAAGACTATTCGTCCGCCGGCTGATATGTTATAAAGTTCGGAACACCCCCTGAGAAACCCCAACGATCTCGGAGTATGCAAGTGAGCTAAGGCAACGGTTGAACCAGATACATCGGACAGTGCAAAAACACCTCGAATCAGCTACTGACCGCATGAAGACCAGGTATGATCTAAAGGCAAATTCTACTGGCTTCCAGCAAGATGACTTGGTGTGGCTATATAACCCACAACGACGGAAGGGTAGGCCTCCGAAGTTGCAGCATAATTGGGAGGGACCATACCGAGTTACAAAGCGAATCAACGACGTCGAATATCGCATACAGGGACACCGTAAGCCGAGAGCCAAAATGAAAATTGTGCACCCAGACCGTCTTGCACCATATTACGTCCAGGGAGACTTGATTACAACCGGCGACAGATTTTTTCGGGGCGAAAAGAACTAAGGTGGGGACAGTGTTACATGTGCAAATAATTCTGCGAGCTACTGTCGCAATTATTTAGAACATCATGATCAATAAACGAATGTACTCGAAAGCACAAGAACCCACCAAGCATGATCAATATCTGAAAATGACGTCACTGCGGGGTATTCAGAATTGCTCGAATCTTCCAGGTAGTCCTCGTTAGAACATTTGCCAATGTACGAGAAATGGATTGAATGACTAGACCCCCTATATAAAGCCGAGCTGAATGAATTGGGGGATAGTAAAACCGCGATAGTAAGAACTGCGATAAGTGTGGAGTGCGAACTAAAGGGGATATTAGTTGATAGTTGAAGTAAAAATTTATAGACAAGTGAAAAGTAAAATTGGTGAAATAGTTAAATTAATAATTGTGCATTGTTTAGTAACTAAACTGTTTTAACTTAATTTAAAAGACAGTGCGTTTTCACATTCCCGGAACATTAAAATTATTGGCCGCGAACCATGACACGCGGCAATAATATATTTTTATTGGGGTTGCACAAAGGTGGTTGTATTTTTTTACCAGATAGTATTTCAAACGAATTTTGCAGACTACATGCATGTAAATTCCAAGCAATACAGTCTTCATGTCCTAGCTTCTGAACTTCAGTTACTTACATGCTACCGAAATAAAGTGAGATACGTTTGCAACTTTTGCAACTACAGAACATCTAACTTTCCTTGCTCGCCCAAAGACTTGAACAAAATTCTTACAAAGTATTCACTTGGAATGTTTCCAGAAACAATCTATGAAGAACGAGTAACTTCCGGTTGACAAAATACCCCATTAATAAATTCCTAAACGAACTTTAATATCCTTACTAGCTAAGTGGCAACGTGCAGTAAAAATTCTCTTAATCACTTCACGTCCCATTATAAACAACGACAGAAAACTCATTCTGCTAAAAATGGACGAACCCATTTCATTAACTGCTGAACTCCCTTACAGAATTTCTTTCGGGTCATTTCACCGATTTAAGTGCAGATATACGTTGCTAAGGTGTGCCTCCTACACCTGGAGCGCTTGCTTCTTAAGTACCGTGCAGAAAGGAAGCAGTAGTGCACTATGCCACATACTTGTATAGACACACAAGCAAACAACGTTTACTATGCTTCTTTGCCGTTTTCCATCCCTATACTTATTATAACACTGTATGATGAATTAAGGACAACAGGTTAGTCGCCTTATTACAAGCCGAGAAACTAGGACAAATGGGTGCTGCAACAAAGCAAAGCTATAAAAGTTTTCCCCTGTGGGGACGAGATAGATGATTGTGGATGAAGGTTTTTCCTTGGCCTGGGCGCCGGTTTAATGTGATGCTTTCAAGTAGCTTTCAATGGGTGTTTTAGCTGTTAAGATTCCATCTCATGCACTAACGACCTGTTAACACTCGGGACGTTGTTTGGTGTAATTTGATAGAGGAGGCTTCTCAAGAGCTTTATGAATTTCAAATCGATAAATGCCAACGAAAGATTACCATAAACAAGTGCATAAATATATGTACATACGAGTACATGGCGATAAATCATAGGAATGTGCATTTAAATGAAGTAGTAATTCACTGAAGCCGTAATAGGTGCACGTATAATATTTCATTTGTGACGTCAAAATGTTCAAAAAAGTGTGTAGATGCGTGTCTATAAGGAACTAATAATCGTGATTTTAATTATTAAATATTGTAAACATGATTTTATTGAGAATTAATTTCTGATTTCCAACGTGACATTCGACGCTGACGATAAAAGCGAATTTTTCGAAAGGTTATCTACCCATACCTAGGTCTTAAATAATAAGTGCTGTAGGGGTTGGATCCACTGATTCAAATTACGTCAATGACAAAATTTGAGTGATTCTTTGGACATGAAAATATTGTCGGTTTCTGCCTTTTACTGCATAGCATAAGCCCCGATTCGTCGACGTTAATATTCAGTCCGCATGCCTTCGCTCATTTATGTAATAGGGAGACCGCGGTCTGCATCATGTCAGACATTATCTCCTGAAACATTCTTCATTCAATCGTTCTGGAACACATTTTGTTAAGGTCTTCAGCTATCTGATCAACATGTGAATAGCTACGCTTGTGGTGATCCTCTGCCAGCTTGTGGTGAACCCATGTGTAATAAAGGCCATTCGAGAAGAAACATTTTTTTCTTTTTTCTGCGTTTAGCTTGGAAAAAATTCCACGCCCGGGTTTGGTTGTCAAGCTGAGAAGTACTGGAAAGGAAATGACAATCAAACCCCGTGACTCGGCCTTGCCCTTTCCTCTGAAATGTCGGTGGGCGATGTCTCTCCATTTGTTCCATCCTCAAAGGCCGACACATGCCGCTGTCAGTATCAGAAGAGTTGTTAGACCAAAGACATATAAAGTAATGGACGCGAAATGAGCTTATTTTCATCCATACGTGAGTGAAGTACTTTTACTACATACATGCCTTCTTCTCGCATGCGAATTGAAATCCCCCTGCCTTTCACGCCGCTAGAGAATCCACACATTCAAGTGGCTCTCCAGTTGCTCTCACGAAAATCCTACTCCTCTTATACCTTAACCCCCGAATAACAACAACAAAATATCAACCATATGATTGAAACCATATGATTTGTGAAAGTTCAACATTGATGGGAAACGTCTAATCAAGTTGAATTTGAAATTGTACAACACAATTTTTTTAAATAAACCGTGTTGAATCTAGTGCAAAAGCGTTGCAAATGTGATAATTTAGCAAACTGAAAAGTTTGTTACGGATCGCGAGTGTTTTTGTGTTGCAAAATGAAAAATGAAGTGACGCATGTCAGGGACGTATCCTTCGTAGGGTAAGTCATGTTCAATCTTTTATATCGTTCAAGTTAGAATACCCGCACGGAAAATTGATTTAGTTCAAGATGCGAAAATTAGTGGGAGACGTCACGTCAAATTTACTCGAAATTCGAATCAACAGCTAATAACGCGCCAACTTCACGCCACATGATAAAGTGCTTCAATTCTCTCGATGCGTTTCGTATCTTCTCTCTCACATTTATCAGTACACCTGAAAAATACAGGTTTACTGCCTCTTCAACCTCAGGATTTGACCCATATTTTTTTCCCCACCCAGAGATTTTTTCAAGTTGGGCAACAAAAAAGTCACTCGGAGCTAGATCTGGTGAGTAGGGTGGGTGTTGACGCAATTCAAACTTCAATTCGTCTAATTGCGCCATTGCGACCATGCATGTGTGGACTCGCGTGTTGCATTGATGAAAGAACACCTTCTTCTTCGCCAAGTCTGGTCGCTTCTTTTTGAGCTCCGTCTTCAATTAGTCCAGCAACGCAGCGTAATAAGGTCCGTTAATGGTTTTACCTTTCTGAATGTAATCAACCATAATTTCTTTTCTGGGGCAAACTGTCGCTATCACTTTTCTGGCAGAAAGGACGACCTTCGCCTCCTTTGGAGCTGGTTCCCCCCCCCCACAATCCACTGCATTGACTGTTGTTTAGTCTCCGGGGGTATGGTGATGGATTCAGTTTTCGTCGACAGTAATTAATCCTCGCAAAAACTTGGTAGGATTCTTTTGGAACAGCTGAAGAGTCACACGCGACATGTCCATCCGTACGCACTTTTAGTCGATCGTCAACAAACGCGGCACGCTTCGCGCGGATAATTTTCTTATGCATAAATTTTCGTATAAAATCTTATGCACCCGTTCTGTTGATTTCCCGCAAGCCTCAGCAATTTCCTTAATGGTTAATCGGCGATCTTCCATCACGGTTGGGGGCATTAAACTTTCGTTGAAACAGATTTGGACAGCCAGAACGTTCATCGTCAAAAATGCTTGTGCGACGGCGTTTGACCTGGGCCCCCAATGTTTCACGATTGTAAAGGAGGGCGACGATTCACCATACACGGAATCTAACTCTTCTTTCACCTCCCGAGTTTTTTCCCTTTCAAATAGAGGTACTTTATCACCGCGCGATATTTGACATCTTTTTTGTAGCAAACTTTTCGATGATTACAGCTGTTGGGGTCACTATCCTCCATGGAGGACACAGTGAACCTTAACAGTGATGCGATAGCGGGAAAGATGCGCATATGGAGGATTTCCGTTCAGGTAGGGGATTAATGAACTCATGATGGTGAGCTGTTTGGGAATCTGAAGGCGATGAAGATCAGCTGTAAGGTTAACCATCGGAGAAACAGCTGGATTGAGGAAGTGTGGGAGACAAATGGTTGACGGGAGGGCAGTCAATTTTTGAATTGCAAAACCAAAAGAAAAAAGAGTTTGAGATCGTGATAATGGAGAGTGTGGTTGTTCTAAGCGGATGAAGAAGGTCGATTTGCTTGGCAGGATCGAAGTACAGAGTTTTTTTTTAAAAACTACGAAGTGAAGAAGTAGGTAATTTCAGAAAAAGTGGAATACAATTTGTGATATGAAAGCTTCGATGAAAGCTGAAATTCAGTTTCTAAAATGTGTTAAGCTTCTGAGTGCTCCTGCGATATACCGTTATATTGAATTTAATTGCAATTGGGCAAGACATTGAATATACTGTATTTCAAATGGATCAAATTTGTCTTGAAAGTGTGCAAAATATAGATTGTGAAGTCGGGTGATTGCGCTTCGACGTTTTAAATAGCATTGTTTGTTGGATTGAGACTGATGCGAAGTGAAGGATTTTTGAGTTTGCTCCCTTAAATTTTTTTTTCAAAGTTTAAAGAAATATTAATTTATTACTGCTGATGAAATTCACAGCACAACTAGTCAGCAATTTGAAATAAAGTACAGGAAATTGCTGGAGCGCGGTTTAGACATAAATGCTGCCGATCAGCTGGCGACTCAGTGGACGTTTCTCCTTGTTTGCATGCATTTTACGTATCAAGAACAGTAAAATATTAAATTTTCAGTATCAATTCAAAGATTCGCACCATAAACAGTGTATCGAAACTATTGACGTTCACTGGCAAAATGTGTCGAGTTGAAGGGAGACTATGAAGATAAATATAGTTATTTTTTGTCTTTTCTTTTATAGGGCTGGTGTCCATTATAGTTATCCTGTTACGGATGAACATTGAGATTCCATAGTGTTGCTCACCCCGAACACTACCATACGCGATTTCGTAAGAGTTTAACCTACGCAATACCGAGCCGCACTTTATTAATTTTTTTTGGTAACCTTATAATGTAACTAACAGCAAGTAATTTATATTTTCATTCTTAAAAGGACTACTGATTAGATTACGGAAAGAAAGCCACATAATAATTTTTGCTTTGTAACTTTATGTAAGTAAACCCAAGTTGCTAGGTCACTTCTGATTCACACGCCACAATTATGGACAATGCAGCCAGCAACAAGCACCGAAAGCATCATCATCGAAACGAAACGCAAATACATACGGTAGCGGAAACGTTCGTCATCCAATCAACATATGCGGCAGCATAAAACATATAACCCCTCGAAGCAATCGGAATTGCGTCGCAAACAAATAACATGCAACCCTGGGAGGAAATTCGAAGTTGAATCGTTGCTCTCGGCACGCGACAAGAGGTGTTTGTGTTATGCGCGATAATCTCCGAGCATTTATATATATATCACTACCTTGAATGAAGGTTTCATACTGCCTGTGGTTTCATCGACTCTACGTTCCGGCATAGACTCCCAATGAAATGTGATGTAGTACAGTCTTCCAAAAAAGTCAAGGTACAGTGATAAATATCATGAAAATTGTTTGATATTTTTATTTAAAAAACCTATAGTGATAAAATTTTTTTTGATATTACTTCAACTCTAATCATTACACTTTAAATTCATGTAAAACAAAACGAAAATTCTGTCGTATTAATATATTATTACATATGATGTGTTGGAAAGTCAATGAATGAAGTCCACAAAAGTCATGGTACACCTAAAGAAAAATGATACAAATTGTAATTATAGTCTTGCATAGTTATTTGAATTATACTTTTCTTAATATTTTGTCGGATATCCTTTCATCTGAATTACTGACTTCAGTCTTTTAGGCATAGAATATACCAATTTTTTAGTAAATTCGCTGCTGATTCTGGCCCACTCCTCCAATATAACATCCTTAAGCTGCGCCTTGCTTGATATCACTCTTTTTCGGATTTTTGTCTCAAGCTCATTCCAAAGATGCTCTATAGAGTTCAAATCAGGGCTTTGAGGCGGTGTAGCAAGCATGCGAGTATTGTACAATAGCCACATTCGAACTTTATGCGCAGTGTGCTTAGCGTCATTGTCCTGTTGAAACAAGAAATCTTCTCGCATACCTAATTTGGCTGCACTTTGTTTCATGTTGTTTCGTAGAATCTCTTAATAAGAGTTCTGATCCATAGTATTTTCGATGAATGTCAGATTTCCAATTCCAGCAGCAGCCATGCAACCCCAAACCATAACACCACCGCCTCCATGTTTTACTGTTTTAATAGTGTTCTTGGGATTAAATGCTTCTCCTACTTTTCGCCAGACCCTCTTATGCCCATTTACACCAAATATACAAAAATTAGACTCATCCGAAAATAAAACATTATCCCAAAACGTTATTGGTTTGTCAATATATGCTTTTGCAAATGTTATTCTTTTTTGTTTGTTTATGGAACTTACAAGAGGTTTTATTCTAGGCGTACGAGATGAAAATCCAGCTTCTACGACAGCTCTACGCACAGTTTTTGCGCTAACCTCCTTCTTATTATTAATTCCAAGAACATCGCAGATTTTTCTACAGCTTAGAAATGGATCTTGTTTTACCATTCGCGAAATTTTTCTCTTGTCCTTTGCACTTAGTTTAGATGGACGACTTGTTTGGGGCACATTTTCCACTCTATTTTCCTTCTTAAATCGATTTATCACTTTTTGAATGGTTGACCGACTTCGCAACACTAGTTCAGCTATTTCAGAATATGATTTGCTCTGATTTGAATGCAGATTAATAATTATTTCACGCTCCTTAATACTCAACTCCTTTCGACTCATTTTTTAAAAATTTTATTAAATAAAAGATACACCACGAATACGGACGCGATATTAAAGACAGCGGCCTACGGTTGTTAACTCACTCTGATAATATGAACTTGGGGGATTCCCCTTTTTACAAATAACAGGGCATTTTCTGCAACTGTACCAAGACTTTTGTGGAGTAGAAAAGAGACATTGCCAACAAAAAATTATTGTCTTCAATGATCATTATTGCCGAATCCCTTTAAATTTATGAAAACTTAAATTCAACAGAACTCGTATTATTACCGTTTCATAACTTTTGGTTTTCAAATAAAAATATTGATTCAGTAATACAATTTTCAGTTACCGATTCTCTGTACCTTGACTTTTGTGGAAGACTGTATATAATTCGAACCTGAGTGCTGAGTGCGCAGCCACTGAGCTCCCAACCAAGGACACAAACTCAACGATCCTGCCGCAAACATCTTCACACTCACGCAACTCCAGTAGAGATGCTGGTGAGGCAGCAATGACACGTATACCGCAGGAAGACACTCGCGAGTTTAACACATCATTAGCGGCAAACACGGGACGAGTAAGGAGCGAGTTCAAGGCGTAACGTAACTAAAAGAAGCAGCAACAAGAAAACGGAAGTGCTAAGGAGGCGACGAAAGGAGTTCTTCAAGTTCTAGAAGAATTGACTATTAACTACAATCAACAATCACCAGGAAGCGAGACCACGAAGGAGGAATTCACTGCGGCTCGATATATAGCAGCAAAATTAAACCGGAAGCTAAAAATATCGCACACAATGACCGAATCTGGAGGCGTTACAAACAGACCCAAATATAAACAACGTTTTTGAGTATGGAAAGGACTCAGGCGAACCCCGTTGAGCTCCCAACGTGAAGCCAGAATGAAGTCATCGTGGGAAATTTCAGCCAAACCAGAGGCAAGAATGACTCTTAAAAATAGCAAACCCAACTCACTTTGGACAACCAACAAACGATCGCCGATTACGCCAAGCTCAAACGAGAGAAAGCTGACAAATCTACTAAAATACACTTAGAAACACGAATATAATTGTTGAATTTCTTACCTAAAGACTGTTGACATCATGGCGAAGCGTAATATCCACTCACTTGCACTAAACTTACTTTATTCCACCACGGAAACCGAAATGAAGGAAATCGCGACATTCGACGGCCGAAATTAGTGGGAAACGGTGGATAATTACACATAAACTACACTTCACGCGTTAGCCCCGCGATTAAACTACCGGCGGGGACAAGAAAAGCTAAGAAATCTGAGCGCCGGCTCAAGGGAAAGACGAAAAAAACGAGGATAACTTCGAAATCCTCACATCTTGTCGCGATGTAAACAAACATTACTGACAGTTCAAACTGTCAGTTGAATGCATTCCCACGAGGGTCAAAACCGAGTGGAACTTATGATGAGTGAAATGAAGCGAGGGGAATTACTCGCACCAACGGAAGAAAAGCACTCCAAAACAAGATTTTCCCTGTGGATGGGAGGAAAAAAACATTAACCCGGAGGTTATTTGGCGAGTTTCTTCCCAATCAACCGTGGAGATACATGAAACTAAGTGTTAAGCGAACGAAGTATAACCCGACAAGTGGATTCGAACGAGATAACATCGAACGAGTGATCAGCGATCGTTTTCTTCTGACGAGGAATTGGAGCCGCACAGTGGATATTGAAACATCAAACAGAGACGAGACAACTGTGACGAAAATCAAGCAAACGGAAGCAATGGGCCCTGTACTAGAATAGGGAATAAGTGTAAGTGGCTTTCATTTTAGCACATATTGATCGAATTGTCTTCTTAGAATAAAGTAACGTACTAAAACGGACGAGATAAGTGTTCATTTTTCTTTTCTCGCTACAATAAATAAACCTTCTTTTCCAGCTGTAAAAAGTGTGGCTCGGGAATTCTTTTCCCGGGGCGTTGACCAGGCCGGAAGACCTGGAGAATTTAGTACAAGTGGTAGTGCAGTGGAAGCTAGTGACGATCTGGGTAGTTTCGGTTCCTCTGCTGTAGGAAAACCCGAATTTTTGTGGTGGGGGAACACTTTAGCTTGTTCTGCGGGGAAGTTTTCCTTTGTAGGCGGTTCTCGCGGCTAAGTGGCGGCGAGCCCCAAAACATCCTAATTGTGATTTCGCTCCGGACGGTCGTCTTCTCTTCTATTGAGAGGCTCGAAGAAACGAACGAATGGCGCCCACGACCGTCTTCGGGTGAGTTGGACTGGGTCGGTGGAGCCTCCGCCGGAGTAGCCCCAATAAAGCGGTGGGCAGTTAGGGAATTGGAAATATTAGGTAATATTTGGCGCCCAACGTGTACGGATTGTAAAGTGAGTTGAGAAGTGAAGTGCTAGAAAAGTGAAATAAGCGAATGTAAGTGAAGTGCGAGTGGTGGCGGATTGTTCGGCGCGACCCGTAACTTGCGGGAGCGAATTGAAGTGGTTTGAATTTTGCGGGAGTTTGTTTTTATCGCGGTTGATGAAGGTTTATGATTTAACGGGGGGAATTGTGATTTGTAATTATATTAATTTAAACTGAATTTATAAGAAATCCTGAGCTTTTATTTAGCATTAAATTGTTGTGTAATTATTATTAAGTATTTAATAGTCTCGTGTAATTTCGGGCAAAAGAGAAATGGCGTTGAAAGGTAAGATCCTCGTTGATAGGCTTAGTAAGGATGAGCTAGCCTATGAACTAAAGATTCGGGAGCAGGCATTAGGCACGGTGGACGAAATGAGGAAGTCGCTGCGGATAGCACTCAGGGCGGAACGAGCGTTGGACTGCTCTATGATTGAGACGGATGCTTAACCATTTACAGCCAAAGAAGATGTGGACGCCGTGAAAGAGAAAGTGGAGGAAATCAGAAATTTGCTAAGAGATTTTGATCGTGGAACTGACAGTGGGATTTCCTAAAGATCACGTCGAAGGCGGATTATGGTCTCCGACGGCTGGGTAATATACCTCCGGATGAAGCGGATTTAGCGAAGGAAGTGAGCAGGTTGAGATCCGCCCTGAGAATGTCCATGGGCGAACTAATGCTTAAAGCTGAAGGAGATGAGGATGAGGCAGAGATGATCGCACCAATTTCGGGGGGTTGTGTGACACCAGGAGAAGCTTCGGGAAGTGCTATGGGACCGATATGCTCTACCCCCCGAGCCGAGGAGCCCATGGGAAAAGACCAAGATGTGAGTAAGTTGGGTATTCGTTTTACGGGGGATTCGAATTCAGTAAGCTCCTTTCCGGTAAGGGTAGAAGAATGGCGAGAGGCGAAGGGAGTAACTAAATCACATCTATTTAGGTCAGCGGTGGTCTTGTTCGAGGGTAAGGCATTGACATGGTTCCGGGCGATAAAATACAGGTGCAAAGATTGGGACGATGTAAAGAAGGAGTTGCGGGCGGATTTTTTACCACCGGACTATGACAACAAGCTTTTCGAGGAAATTCGGCAACGGACACAGGGCAAGGATGAGTCTATTGGAGTGTACGTGGCTGCGATGGAAGGCCTTTTTCGTCGACTTACAGTACCGTTTACGGAACAGGAGAAGCTGCGCTGGATAAGGCGGAATATCGCACCCTTCTACTAGACTCAGCTCAGTCTGGTGCCGATCTCCTCAATAGTGGACCTGGTATAACTAGGTAGAACGTTAGAAACCACAAGAGCAATGGTGGAGTCCTTTGCCCCTCCACCATATCCCCGGACGCATCGTTTATTGAAACCGGATTTGACTTATTGTGTGGCTACAGAGGGAGGAATGATTGCCGCATTGCAAGAGAGGCATAGAGGTACCCGCTGCTGGAATTGTAAAGGCGAAGGACACACCTACAGGACTTGCAGTGAGTCTCAAGGATGTTTCGGTTGTGGGAGAATTAGAACGCGGAAAGCGGCATGTCCAACGTGTTCACCAAGGCTGCCCAAAGTTCAAAAGGATCATGTTAGACGAAGCCAATCAAACCAAACATCGAATGCGGGACCCTCGGGAAACGGGAACCGTACTCACTAAGTGGCGTAGGGGATACAAGCGATCCAAGTAGGTCAGTCGCACAGGAGACGAGGGTGAATTTTGCACTGGAGGGAACGGTAGCGGATAATCGTGGAATCAGCGTGTAATACACTTAATTCTCCACTAGGATCGCCATCGAGTGGAACTTATGATGAGTGAAATCAAGCGAAGGGAAAAACTCGCACCAACGGCAGAAAAGCACTCCAATACAAGATTTTCCCGGTGGATGGGAGGAAAAAAACGTTCACCCGGAGGTTATTTAAGCCCAGGAAGATTGGCGCGCTCTCTCTTTTGTTCATTTGGCGAGTTTCTTCCCAAACAACCATGGAGGTACATGAAACCAAGTGTTAAGCGAACGAAGTAGAACCCGACAAGCGGATTCGAACGAGATAACATCGAACGAGTGATCAGCGACCGCTTTCTTCTGACGAGGAATTGGAGCCGCACAGTGGATATTGAAATATCAAACGGAGACGAGACAACTGTGGCGAAAATCAAGCAAACGGAAGCAAGGATCCCCTTACTAGAATAGGGAATAAGTGTAAGTGGCTTTCATTTTAGCACATATTGATCGAATTGTCTTCTTAGAATAAAGTAACGTACTAAATCGAACGAGATGATTGTTCATTTTTGTTTACTCGCTACTATAAATAAACCTTCTTTTCTAGCTGTAAAAAGTGTGGCTCGGAAATTCTTTTCCCGGGGCGTTGACCAGGCCGGAAAACCTGGAGAATTTAATACAAGTGGTAGTGTTTGTGGATGCAGTGGAACCTAGTGACGATCTGCGTAGTTTCGATTCCCCTGTTGTAGGAAAACCCGAATTTGTCTGGTGGGGGAACACCTTAGCTTGTTCCGCGGGGAGGTTTTCCTTTGTAGGCGGTTCTCGCGCGGCTAAGTGGCGGCAAGCCCCAAAACTTCCTAATTGTGATTTCGCTCCGGACGGTCATCTTCTCGTTCGGACGACCCCTTGAGAGGCTCGAAGAAACGTAGTAGTGACGCCCACGCCCGTCTTTGGGTGAGTTAGTCTGGGTCGGTGCAGCCTCCGCCGGAGTAGCCCCAATAAAGCGGGGGGCAGTTAGGGAATTGGAAATATTGGGTAATAATCCTCAACGCAGCAAGCCCTTACACGATTTCGCGGAAAACCAACAATAATCTATAATAAATCTTATATAAAAAATTGAAGGATTTTACTTACCGTCGTGTAGTAGTCAATTTCTTTGTATGGATTAACAGCAACCAATATCGAACCTGTGTATGTCTATTGAAATTTGGTTAAGGAAAAATTGAAACGTTAAAATTCTGGTATCTATAGTAAATTTTCTTTTAAATAAATTTTATGAAATATAAATCTTCGTTAATTCGTTCAACATTCCTTAAGTTGTTTGTGGCTAAAAATATTTCCAAATGGTCCTTTCCACAATTTTCCATACACCATTTCCGTGCGTTAGCAAATTCAAAGAATTTCATCTATTCAACAACATTCAATCCATTAAATCTTAATTGGATTCGAGTAGACAAACAATAACAAATGATCTTTCAACTGGTAATGCTTTGAAATATGATATCAACAATTCTTGTATCTGAAATGCATCCACCCAGACTGTGTTATTGGTTTGCTGGTGAATAAAGTGCAAGCGCATACACTTCAACCACTCACCACCATTCCAAATCTTTCTCCACATATTGGAACTATATTTAGCGTAATCTGATGAAAGTAGTAATAAATTCAATTGGACATGTGCACGTAAAACAGATGCAAGAACACAATTAAATTAAATCGTTAAACCTGGAATGGATGCCCGCGTATTAAAATTTTTTAAAGATTATTACGAAAAATTGTTTTGGCAGCTGGTTGGTGGAAATATTTCGAAGTTTTAGGCATTTTCGGCAAAGACGGACAATCTTTCGTGAAAAGAGTTTGTAAATTTATAATTTTTATTATCAACTCAGAATATTGAAATGAACAGCATTAAAATGAAATGATACCATAAAAATATTTTGAATGATTTAAAAGAATCCTTCCTTTTAATAAGTTAAAATTTACCATTTTAGCTACAATAAAATAAGTTGTAAATGAACTCAACCCTCTAAATGAGCAACATCCACTCTTTTAATCAATATTATCAACATGCTGAATTAATTTAATCTGACATATCACCCGTTTTGAAATATTACACATGAATGTAATGTGGCACTATTAAGCAATTCAATTTCATATTTCCGTTTCTTTGCTCCGTTTCAAAACACTTTAACCAAGCCGCCAGTTATTTGCATAAGTACAAGTAAGTACTCCATACATCATAACTTTGCACAGCAAGCATATGACTATAATACATTTGAGCATTATCACAATTATTAAAGTGTTACGAACACATGGCTCATTATTTCCTTTAGCGATTAGTCTTTCCCGGTTCTCAGATTCACCGATTAAACCGTGGATAGCGACAATTAACCGATCTAATATCCGTGACCTTCGATGCATAACAAGCCGTATTATTTTCTATGATAGCGTAACATCGACATTGGCTGCAGAAGTAGTATTACAAATTCGTTGATGTGTTAGGATCTTCTAGCCCCCACTTTTAATTGAACTTTTTGCGCCAAATTGTTGTTCACATCCAAGTTCAAGACGTATAAAATATGAGTTCCTTTCTCTAGTATTACGATTAAAAATGTTAACAATGATAAACATTTATTCATATTAGCCAGCAAGAAATTTAACACGGCTCAAAATACAATGATAATAACTTCTTATAGACGCATACGCCTTGAAATAGAGCAAGATATCAATTCACACGATATAAAAAAAAGTTGCAAGCAAGCATGTTATATCTGAATCTTTTTCTTTGCGATTTAATCATGCTTGCATTCGCGGTTTAACACATTGTAAAATGTTTTCTATGGTAGAGTTTGATGTAATTTTATGAGTTCCCGGGTACGTAATGCGGATGATATAGGGCAAAAAAATTTGAATTTTGTTATATGTAGTTAATCATAATCAATAATAACTGTGTTATTGTTTCTGGTCATTCATTTTAAATCATCTGTGAAGAAGATTCCAAAAATAAATTGCTTTTCGAGTGTTATATTCACAAAAAAGTGTTATACCACTTCTTTGTTGTGATCCATTGAAAACTTGAATAAAAGTTGTTTTTTTTTCTTGAAAAGCTGACGCGTTTCGACTCCTTAAGTCATCTTCAGTGTCTCTGAAGATGATTCAAAATAGTCGGAACACGTCTGCTCACACAAGAAAGCAAGGCCCGACGGCTTTTCAAGAAAAAAGAGAATTGGTCTGCGGATATCAACTAAACAAGATGGATAACTAAAAGAGTTTAGTGAAAAAATAGGAGGAAAATGTGTAGTTAGACCAGAAACATAATATGAGATTCTGCAGTAAAAGTATCGTGAATAAGATATCTAGAACTTAAGGGATTGAAGATAGTCCACTCACATGCTGAAAATTGAATACGTATGTGAAGAAAGGATACCTATGTATACAGTGGGTTGCCGAACTATTCGGGACAGTAATAAAAAATCGTTTTCATGATGTATTAGTCAAAAATCAATTAGATAAACACTATTTTTAGTTTAAAATACATTTTATTAATACTATACAGCTATTCACAAATTAAAATTAAAAACAAAAAAATTATAATAACAAACATTACCCCATAAATTGATATTTCCTGTTGCCCCAATAAGCGCTTTTATGCGCCTGGGCATACTTTGATACTTTATTTTATTTTGAGGTTGTCATGCCAAACTTTTTTTTAACTTTTCTATCAGTTTTACCTTGGTGGAGATCATTTCTTTGGTGATTTTTGCCTTGGTAGTTGTAGTAATCGAGTAGGAAAATGCTGCGATTAAGTAACAAACTTCTAAATTGTGAGTAAGCTTTTACTAGCTTGTAATTAAGATGGAGCTACTTCTGAACAGATTATTACGATTTAGCAATGCTTGGAATAACCTCCATAAATCGCCTGAAGGTTGAGTTGCAACACAGTAAAATAATATGCCTTGAAACAGATAGTAGCTAAAGTTAAATCACACTCTTGAAAATAATACCTAAAAAGCAGAACAAAATATTTCATATGAAGATTTGGGAAATATCTTTAATCATAAGTCACACAAACGCTAAGCCGAACAATAAATCAGCATGCTACACAAACCCTCCCCGCAACCAGCAGCACAGCGTTAAAATCAACAAACCTGGCACAATGGCAATCAAATTTAGAAAATCTTCGAATAACTACACCTCCACTTCACCCAAATGAATCCAAAAATTAGGACTTCAGGGCGAAGAAAGATTGAAACAGAAGACAACTGAACTTCTTCGTCTTTTGGAAATCAAATCATCTCGAGCGGGCTGCACAGTCAATGAATATGCCAAAACGATAATATGTATCGATCTTGCATCTTTACCACTAGGAATAACCCTTGATTTGGAAATTGGATTAAAATTATCTGGAATACGCAAATCGGCATACGAAAACTATAAACGAACTTTCGAGAAAATCTTTGAGCTCAACAAACTAGTCGGCATACAGTCTTCCACAAAAGTCAAGGTACAGTGATAAATATCATGAAAATTGTTTGATATTTTTATTTAAAAAACCTATAGGGATAAAATTTTTTTTGGTATTACTTCAACTATAATCATTACACTTTAAATTCATGTAAAACAAAATGAAAATTCTGTCGTATTAATATATTATTACATATGATGTGTTGGAAAGTCAATGAATGAAGTCCACAAAAGTCATGGTACACCTAAAGAAAAATGATACAAATTGTAATTATAGTCTTGCATAGTTATTTGAATTATACTTTTCTTAATATTTTGTCGGATATCCTTTCATCTGAATTACTGACTTCAGTCTTTTAGGCATAGAATATACCAATTTTTTAGTAAATTCGCTGCTGATTCTGGCCCACTCCTCCAATATAACATCCTTAAGCTGCGCCTTGCTTGATATCACTCTTCTTCGGATTTTTGTCTCAAGCTCATTCCAAAGATGCTCTATAGGGTTCAAATCAGGGCTTTGAGGCGGTGTAGCAAGCATGCGAGTATTGTACAATAGCCACATTCGAACTTTATGCGCAGTGTGCTTAGGGTCATTGTCCTGTTGAAACAAGAAATCTTCTCGCATACCTAATTTGGCTGCACTTTGTTTCATGTTGTTTCGTAGAATCTCTAAATAAGAGTTCTGATCCATAGTATTTTCGATGAATGTCAGATTTCCAACTCCAGCAGCAGCCATGCAACGCCAAACCATAACACCACCGCCTCCATGTTTTACTGTTTTAATAGTGTTCTTGGGATTAAATGCTTCTCCTACTTTTCGCCAGACCCTCTTATGCCCATTTACACCAAATATACAAAATTTAGACTCATCCGAAAATAAAACATTATCCCAAAACGTTATTGGTTTATCAATATATGCTTTTACAAATGTTATTCTTTTTTTTTTGTTTATGGAACTTACAAGAGGTTTTCTTCTAGGCGTACGAGATGAAAATCCAGCTTCTACGACAGCTCTACGCACAGTTTCTGCGCTAACCTCCTTCTTATCATTAATTCCAAGAACATCGCAGATTTTTCTACAGCTTAGAAATGGATCTTGTTTTACCATTCGTGAAATTTTTCTCTTGTCCTTTGCACTTAGTTTAGATGGACGACCTGTTCGGGGCACATTTTCCACTCTATTTTCCTTCTTAAATCGATTTATCACTTTTTGAATGGTTGACCGACTTCGCAACACTAGTTCAGCTATTTCAGAATATGATTTGCTCTGATTTGAATGCAGATTAATAATTATTTCACGCTCCTTAATACTCAACTCCTTTCGACTCATTTTTTAAAAATTTTATTAAATAAAAGATACACCACGAATACGGACGCGATATTAAAGACAGCGGCCTACGGTTGTTAACTCACTCTGATAATATGTACTTGGGGGATTCCCCTTTTTACAAATAACAGGGCATTTTCTGCAACTGTACCAAGACTTTTGTGGAGTAGAAAAGAGACATTGCCAACAAAAAATTATTGTCTTCAATGATCATTATTGCCGAATCCCTTTAAATTTATGAAAACTTAAATTCAACAGAACTCGTATTATTACCGTTTCATAACTTTTGGTTTTCAAATAAAAATATTGATTCAGTAATACAATTTTCAGTTACCGATTCTCTGTACCTTGACTTTTGTGGAAGACTGTAAATGAAATTTGCATACAGCTAGGTCTACACGAACATCAAAAGAAAGCTACACAATTTTTGGAAATTTACAAGAAAAGCGTAGCTGATAATGAAAGCGATATTGATACATCACATCCTCAGTATGCTGCAATGGCGGTTTACCAAGCCTGCAAAACTGGCAAAAAGGGCAAATCATATAAATCTAAATTAATACGATTGAGTCATTTGAAACCTGCTCAGTGGAACAAACTCGAATTTAAATTTGATAAACTGCTCGAAAATCATCTACAAAATGAAAAGAAGAATAAAAAGATAACCGAAGAGCAACAGGCTAAAGATGCGGGCAGTGAAAAGCAGCAATTGAACACATTTTCCCGCTAGTCTACGAGTTCCGCAAGAGACGTACAGTGGAAGATTTAAAATTTCTAAAATCAAAACAGGCCGTCGTAGAAGAGGAAGAAGAAGAGTCTGATAAAGAGTGCGAGACGGAAGATTCACTTCAGATGTTCGTTTTGCCACAATCCGATCGGCGAATTGCGACGAGAAGGGGAGTCCGCTTCAGACCGGGACCGTGATCACGTCGGGGAGAATGTGATGGCGAATATGCACGTCTCCGGATAATCGGCAAGAGCCTAGAATAAGTTTTGCGCGTGGAAAAACGGATTGTGATAAACTTGTGGGAAAAATTTGAAAAGATTGTAACAAGCATCGTGTAATGGAGAGAGTCGCGAAATTCCAAGAACGGAGATTGATTTCGAGTGCATGAAAGGGTGAAAGAAGATGGATCGCAACAATTGATTTTGTCAATTAGACACGTCTTCAGTTTCGCGCGCTACGGTACAATTGGGCATTAAAACTAACGGTGTCGCGTAAGAGAATGTTCGAGTTTTGTACGCGAAATTGTGAAGTGATCGTATAGTGAAAATGACCCGATGAAAATTTGTGCCAATCCTGCTCGAATTGGAAGCACCGCTAATTATATGCGTTGATATACATGGACAGTATACGGATTTGTTGCGAGTATTCGAATATGGTGGATTACCACTAGCAGACAATTATTTAATTTGGGGTGATTATGTCGATAGAGGAGAACAACCGCTTGAAACAAGTTGCTTGTTGCTTGCCAACAAAATCAAATACCCGGAAAATTTTTTTTTTACTACGTGGTAACCACGAATGCGCCAGTATTAATAGAATTGATGGACTCTATGATGAACGCAAGCGACGGTATAATGTAAAATTATGGAAACCATTCACTGCTTGTTTCAATTGTTTACCGGTAGCAGCGATTATTGATGAGTAAATATTTTGTTGTCATGGTGGTTTAAGTCCTGATTTACAAGGTATGGAACAAATACGTCGATTAATCCGGCCCAATGATGTTCCCGGCACTGGCTTATTATGTGGTCTATTATGGAGTGATCCTGATAAAGATTTACAAGGATTTGGATTTAATATGTCGTGCGCATCAGGTCATTAAAGTTGGATGTGAATTCTTTGCGAAAAGACTACTTGTTACGTTATTCTCTGCCAAATTATTGCGATGTTGAAAACATCTGAAAAGATAGCCAAATACTTATATAGCGGCTTAAATTCGGGCCGACCGTCAACGCCTCAACGTATTACACCAACGATAGCAGCCAATAAAAAGAAATAATACCACATTCAACAACTTTCATATCCATAAACGTTTTTATTTAACTATAATTTTAAAACAAAAAGTGTGCGAAGTCAAAACTAAGCTAAAATAAAAAATGAACATACTAACTAATGTCGTAGATACGGGAGACGCGAAAGAAAAAAAAACAAAGAGAAAACATAAAGTAATTCAGATGATAATTTAAAATACATAAAAAAAATATGAATAAAGTCTAAGAAGAAAACAATATAGATGTTGTAAGAGGTTACATGTTCCCATATAAGAAAAACAATTCAAAATTGGATTTAGAGGAGCGACTACATACAAATCACGAGTGTTATTGTGCTTTATTAATTTCTTCATGTAGGACCATCTGCATCGTCGTCGAGCGCTCGGAGGACCATGCGGGTGAGTACCCTTTTATTGTGTTATCTATATATATATTTTTTGCATGTTTTTTCCATTTAAAAAAAAAATGAAATTCATATAAATGAATAGAAAGAAGTAAATTACATATTTTAACTATTTTTACAATTTAAAAATAAGTATATATTCGTTTTTCAATCAAAATTTGAGTTAATTCCAAAGCAATTATTTTGTTTTCTTCTCCATTACATCTTTAATTTCTTTTTGTTAAATTATAAAACAGTAGAATCGAAGTAAAGCTTTTTATTGTTGAACTAATTGTAGCAAAAATGTTCTCTGTTTGCTTATGAAAAGTCATTACTTTTCTTGAAAGCTGTGGATTTTTATGTTACAAAAAATTTAAAAATATTCAACTAATCAAGTTGGGAGCATAATTAAATTTTTAACACATTTCAAAAAAAAAAACTAATTTAAATTTCCAGTTTAGTAGAAAAGCAATTTTATGAGCGTTCAAAGTTGTATTCAATGGTTTATTTGATTATTTTTTTGGTTGAATTCATTTTTTTATGATTAGTAATTCCAACTTGAAACTCGGCGATCATTCTTGGTTTATCATTGAAAATTAATGAAAGGAATATTTCGCGAGTTTTGTCACACGTCCACACATGATTACATTCTCTACGTATTGCACCTAGTCTGTTCTTAATTATAGATAATTAATTCGTTGGAAATACTTCAAAGCTAAATACAATATATATATATATATATATATATATATATATATATATATATATATATATATATATATTACATTTACGACTTGCAAATCTATCTACATTCGTAAATCGGGAAAGTATTCTAAATGAAAACGTTTATAGTTGTATGGGAATAAAATGAATAATATAATGAAGTGCTAATTTTCCCACAAAATCGGTCTTTCCTTTCTTCCGACTCTAACCGGGTATAGGACCCGGTACGGTGGCAGGCTTCCACCTCAAGACATGAGCCAGCCGCCGGGTACTTAAACAATACTTCTCGTTTTAGGTGACGTCGCGGGTTGAGTGGCCCAAGCAGAGTGCCTCTTTATGGCATAGAGTTATGCAATCAAATTGTATAATTCTATGGCATAAATTGGTCACCGGGGTACTCCCCTTCTGATGGGAAAGTTCATGCAATTCAAGTTGTATGAGTTTTCCACTCAGAAGAGAAATACCTGGCCACTGCAACAAAATATATATGGATTTATTCCGGTTGGGTGGGTGCGAAGGGGCTCCATCACCACCCGGTTGCCCCTCTTTCATTTGTGGGCCATGAACTTCGTCGGGTAATGACGAGGTTACCCCAAGTCCGCCTTTCTTCTCAGGTTCCTCTTGTTTTCGTAACAAATTCTATCTCCCTCGGTGTAGTTATCTACACTTTTTGCGACCTCGGTCGCCTCTTGATCTCCAACCAAATTCGTGAGTGCGAAATTTTTTTTGTAGTGGGTTCTCGTGCTGGGGAAATGAACCCGCCCCACGACACCGCAATGCTAGCCTGCCAGCGCATTCACGCGTCTCCAGACGAGGGCATTCTCGGCAGATACCGACATCTTCTTCTGCAGTATTTTAACATATATATTCACTACATAGTTCTCAATGGGGTTGATGTCAGGAAAATTGCCAGGCCAAGCTAAAACTGCAATGCTGGGATCTGTAGTAATTTATTTATATACCAAACAAGGTATTACATCAAAATTATAAATTATCGCAAAGAAATAAAGTTAAAAGTTACAAAATAAAAGTTAAAAATATAGGTTACACTTACAAAAATACATTGATAGATTGGTATTAGCTAAACTTTTTTTTTTTTGTAATTGGATCATTTCACCCTTTTCACATCAATTTAATGTAAATCTATGCGACAAATTTGCTCTACATTTGAAGCTTTATCTAACGTCGCGCGGATATCGATCACTCTTTCGGATGGCTCCGATAGCTTTTTAAATTACTTTTTATGGAATTGTTTGCAGCTACATATAAATGAGTTGCATATTTTGAATAATAATTTTTCTGAAAAATTATTAGAGAAGAAAAATGTTAGAAGAAGGTGGTTTCGACGTGTGCACTAATTCTCCTCAGGCCATCACACTTAGATACACACCGGTGATGGCGACCACCATGCTCAGAGGTGAGGGAGTGAAATTTTAATTTTTCTACTTATGCAAACTCAATATGTTTTTGTATCTGCAAGTTATATTCAAGGTAAATTTCTCTTGTAAGTACTTGTATTAGCTAAACTTTTTTTTTTTTTAATTGGATCATTTCACCCTTTTCACATCAATTTAATGTAAATCTATGCGACAAATTTGCTCTACATTTGAAGCTTTATCTAACGTCGCGCGGATATCGATCACTCTTTCGGATGGCTCCGATAGCTTTTTAAATTACTTTTTATGGAATTGTTTGCAGCTACATATAAATGAGTTGCATATTTTGAATAATAATTTTTCTGAAAAATTATTAGAGAAGAAAAATGTTAGAAGAAGGTGGTTTCGACGTGTGCACTAATTCTCCTCAGGCCATCACACTTAGATACACACCGGTGATGGCGACCACCATGCTCAGAGGTGAGGGAGTGAAATTTTAATTTTTCTACTTATGCAAACTCAATATGTTTTTGTATCTGCAAGTTATATTCAAGGTAAATTTCTCTTGTAAGTACTTGTATTAGCTAAACTTTTTTTTTTTTTTTTTAATTGGATCATTTCACCCTTTTCACATCAATTTAATGTAAATCTATGCGACAAATTTGCTCTACATTTGAAGCTTTATCTAACGTCGCGCGGATATCGATCACTCTTTCGGATGGCTCCGATAGCTTTTTAAATTACTTTTTATGGAATTGTTTGCAGCTAGTGTGATCGATATCCGCGCGACGTTAGATAAAGCTTCAAATGTAGAGCAAATTTGTCGCATAGATTTACATTAAATTGAAGTGAAAAGGGTGAAATGATCCAATTAAAAAAAAAAAAAAAAGTTTAGCTAATACAAGTACTTACAAGAGAAATTTACCTTGAATATAACTTGCAGATACAAAAACATATTGAGTTTGCATAAGTAGAAAAATTAAAATTTCACTCCCTCACCTCTGAGCATGGTGGTCGCCATCACCGGTGTGTATCTAAGTGTGATGGCCTGAGGAGAATTAGTGCACACGTCGAAACCACCTTCTTCTAACATTTTTCTTCTCTAATAATTTTTCAGAAAAATTATTATTCAAAATATGCAACTCATTTATATGTAGCTGCAAACAATTCCATAAAAAGTAATTGATAGATTGGTTTTAAACTGTAGTCTGGATATGGTTGGGGAAAAGCAATGGCTCAGGCTATTTAATATTTTGCCGTATCTATTAATCTATTCATTTTCACCGTAGATGGTAAGATGTCGACTTTCCATCAGCAAACGTGAATGTCTTGTAAATCTTACTGGTTCGTTCAAGGATATCCTGTCAATCAGATATTGAACTTTAATGGTACCACGGAGGACATCAAATGCAAAGCAAGAGCATGCCATAATTCTACGAAAGGCAAGTGAAGATAAATTTAGAATGGACAACCGATATTTATATGAAGGCAAGCTTTGAAAGTTACGTGGGTCATATTGAGATCGTAAAGCAAATATTGTAGCAGGAACTGTTTTTGAACAGACTCAAATCTTTCTGTATGAACATCAGAAACAGGTTGCCAGACGACACATGCATATTCGAGAATAGGGCGGACCAATGATATGTAAATGCCTTTGTTACCCACACATTCTGAAATTCTTTAGAAATTCTTTGATGAAGCCTAACATTTTATTAACCTTGCAGAGAAATTCATCATAGTGCAAATTAAAACGGAGTTTCTTAACAAAGAAGACACCGAGTTCTACTATGCTGTCTGTTCGGGAAAGATTAGTATTACCGAGGAGATAACCAGCTAATAAAATTGAAGTTCTGCGAGAGAAACGAATCACCTGACATTTTTCGAGGTTCAGGTATAGGTGTTTTGTGTTGGACCATTCAAGCAGAGCATTTATCTTGTTCTGTAAGAACATCGAATCACTGTGGGATGTTATCTCATAGCATAATTTGAGATCATCCGCATAAAATAAATGGTGTATATCGGATAACACATCAGAAACGTCTGATATAAATAAGTTGAAAAGAAGAGGGTCCGAGATGACACTGGAGTAGACTTGAATTTCTTTGGACATATACCCATGAAATTTAACGGTTTGAGTCCGGTTTTTGAAGTAAGAGTGTAGCCAGCGAAGCAATGGATCGGTGATTCCAAATTTGCACAATTTTTCCGACAGAATCGTATGATTGACGCGATCAAAGGCTTTACTAAAATCACTATAAATTGCGTCAACCCGGTGCCCGTTTTTCATTTCGCAAAGTATGTATGAGACCATAACTGTTAGATTGGTGGTTGTGGATCGGTTTTTCTTAAAGCCATGCTGCTGGTCATTGAGACGCTGCTCTATTACGGGCGGTATTTTAGAGCATACTATTTTCTCGAATAATTTTGGCAATTCCTCTATAATTTTGAACACTCCCTTTGCTTTTGCTATTATGAATTGGAGTCAGGTGAGAAGATTTCCAGTGTATTGGGAATTTTCCGCTTACGAGTGACTTATTAAAAAGGATATGGATAGGTAAAACTAATACTTCACTGCACTGGTACAAAAAATAAGACGGAAGTAAACCTGGGCCAGATCCATGGTTCAGGTCAAGAGTTTTAATTGCATTATTGATATCATCTTCAGAAACTAAGAGTTCCTGAAGAGCTGTTTCAAAATTGGCGTTAGTGTTATCTACATGCGTTTGGTAACGAATACACTGATTGAAAATGATCTGCGAAGAAATTACAGATTTCTTCAGGGACAGAGGAACTGCGGTCTTCATAGGTCATTTGTTTAGGATAACCATGAGCTTTGCGCTTAATATTTACAAAATCAAAGAACTTCTTTGGGTTTTGGATTATGTTTTCGCCAATAAAATTAATATACATTGAATAGGCCTCGCGTGACTTCAATCTAAATTCATTTGTCAGTTCATTATATTCGTTTTTAATCTCATCACTGACATTGGGTTCTTTTTGTATAATTTTGTGGAGCTTATTCCTTCAGTTTCTTAAATTTCGAAGATTTCTGTCCAACCATGAATCAGACAGTTGAATCCTCTTTTTGATTTTAGGTGTGTGACTTCCAACGGCGTCAAATATGGTCTGGTAGAAAGAGTTTACTGCATCATCTACATCTAGCGTCGAAAGCCTACTAGTCCAGTCTACATTAAAAATATAACTCTTAATGCTATCGTAGTCAGCATTACGGAAATCAAATACAATGCTGTTTGTGTCGTCAGAGATGGAATAATCAACTGAAAGTGCGGAATGGTGAAGGGTATTTTTGAAAAGATTTTCCACATCATTAGTTGGATTAACCTTCACCTCGTCATAAAGATTCGTGAAAATTAGATCTAACCAATTGCCAGAGGAATTGGGCGTCGGAGCTACTTGCTGTAGATCATTGCCGTACAATATAGCAACTAGGTTGAAATCAATATCGTCTCGAAGATTCAATGGAATGAGACGATTGTCAAGTTCGTCAACTACAAACTTTAAATTGGGCCTGTTAAAATCTCCAAAGATAATAATTTTATCTTCTTCTTTCGAGAGTTCAGCAAGTGAAGAGACAACTCCACAAGCCTCGGTATAGTTTGTCTCACTGGAATCTGGGGGAATATACAATACACCAACGTACAAGTAAAATTTATTTATTTTGATTTTCGCTATTAAATGTTAGAAAGTTTTGAAAGTTGCGGTATTGGCGATATCACTCGAGTAAGCGTTGTGTATGGCAATTAGGACACCACCTCCTCAGGTTAGGCCAGTGCTTGGATAGTCTC
The DNA here is from genome assembly GCA_963969285.1 of Odontomyia ornata. Taxonomy (NCBI): domain Eukaryota; kingdom Metazoa; phylum Arthropoda; class Insecta; order Diptera; family Stratiomyidae; genus Odontomyia; species Odontomyia ornata. Next base: position 78,159,775 of record OZ017739.1, on the reverse strand, counting down.
GATCGTCTCTATAAATATACCAACAACTGTCGAGAATCTCTTCGTTACGATGGGAATCATTCAACCAGGTTTCTGTGAATACAAGGATACTGAAAGGGCATGATTTAGCGTTAAGAAAAAGTTTGTTGAGTTTGCCTCTCATGCCACTACAGTTATGGTAGAAAATTTTGAGGCATTTTGAGTTAGAGTTCTTATTGTGGACGAAAAAATTTGTGATGTTGCTCACGTGACCTTTAGAGCGAGGATATGTAATTTGAGCTTACATAAGAAGCGTATGTTTCAAGATCTTTTTTGGCTTGTCCTGATGTAACACCAAGTTGCTCATGGTTTCTAAGATATAGTTTTTGTAGAGCAAAAACATCTATCGGAAGACCTTCTCTCTCGAGATCGTTACTTTTGTATTGTTCTTCGTATTACTACATTTTTGTTGTTGTTGTATTTGCTTGGTTGATTATTGTTGACAGCAGCTTTCCTTTATTTCCATTTCCTGAAGACTAGTTCGCTCCAATAGCCGCTGCTGTTTTTGGATGTGTGATTAGAAAAAAGCCAGGCATATTTGTGCGGTATGTATACTTTGAACGATTTCGTTTTCTTACTTCTCTGTGAAATTGCTTCCACTCTGCAGCCTTCCAGTAATAGATTTACTTCCAAGAATTTTCAAACTCGAGCAGTATTAGTATTCTTTGGTGTTTTCTTAATGAAAAATATTTCGAAATCGTTGTGCTGATGATTTGCTACATTAGCCTTCTCCAACCGCTCAAGTCTTTTTTCCATTCGTCCTCGGACCAAAAGGTGCCCAGTTTAAAGATGTGGCTGACGATTTCAGATGTATGATTTGAAGCAGGTACCGACGCCACTTAATTCACATGATTTCAGATGGCTGGCATTATTTTGAACTGGAAAAACGTATTCAATGTTACGCAGCTCCATTATTTTTTCTTCTAAAATACTATACTTTTTAGCGATGTTTTCCAATTTTTTGAGGATTTCCGATAGCTGCAACAAGTTGTCCCGCTCAGCTAGTTTTTGCGTAACATTGTTAAGCATATCACTGAATGCTTCTTCACGGAAAGGTTCTGTACATGATGGTTGGATGCTGGAGATTTGCTCTTTCACGGAGATTAGTCGATTGTCAAACATCTCAAGGGCTTTGAATATTTTCCTATCGTTCTTTGATAGGTTTATAGCTAGCTCACCGAAACTGCTAGCCATCTCCACAACACCATCCTCATTTGCTTGAGATTTAGATCGTAATCGAGCGATTGTCTGATTTTTCTCTGCAATGAGGTTATCGATGTAGCCGGTAATGTCATCATACATCGCTTTCAATTTCTGCTCAACACCTTGACAATCTGAGCATATAAAATGTTCATCCAGGTTAGGATGAAGCCAATCACGTGGTGCATCCATGCAGGCACCATGTAACTTGCGGTTACAAAAACCTTTGCAGGTAACATTCAAAGGTGTTGTCAAACGCGATGCAATTTGCGAGGCTGCATTTCACACTCATTTTAATCAAGCAGTCGCTTAGGCAAACTGCTCGAAAAACATTCCCGAGCGAAACACCATGTTTTTTTCTTTACTCAAAAAAAAATCCTTAAATATCATCTAATTTTATTTGTAATTTAAAAACAAAAAGATTAAAAAAAAATTTTCGGAGACGGCAGTCCCCTTTGCAACGCCTTTTAGAAAATGAATTGCGTTATCTCGAGGATAAGAAACCACCGTTGCCGGCAAGGAGAGGGCTCGCCAAGGAAACTACCGTTGCGACACACAAAGTCGCGAGAAGAATCTGGTCGAAAGAAACAAGGCAGATAGAACGAGCGGAAGAGGTCGCGTGTGTAACTACCTTAGAAGGAACGGAGTAATTTCAATGAATATGTTCGCGATGTAGGGCAAGTCCCCGGACGGAGTTATGTACGGGAGACAGTTCGTGGTCGTATTTTTCACTTCGGAGTACAGTGGAAAGGGTGATGGTGTCATTTTCGATTTAAAAGGTCCAAATCGTATGGATCAGTATCCACATAGTTATCGGTGTTCAACACCACGAATGAATTGTGTAATATAGCAATTGTAGAATGGATTAAGTGTTGGAATTCCACAGTGAAATATCCATCCGTAAAACCGCCCAAGTCTGACAAATCTTATGAGAATGCAAGTGCAATTTCATTTCCCCATTCCATTGAAAATCTGAGTGTTATTTCATTCGCCCTAAGTGCATTACGTGCTACAATACGGCCTGGGTGTGAATTCATTCTGGGAATTTATATTTAAAGTTTAATTTCTGTCAAGTTGAATTACTGAACCAGTCAAAAGTAGTGTGGAAAAGATTATTTTCTGAATGTCGTACATTTGCGTACAGAAAATAAATTAGTGCATTTCTAACATAACATAACATATGTACGAAAAAGTAGCATAGAAATATACAATACATCTTTCTCTCTCTGTGTTATCGGGTTCAAGAGTGAATGTAGTAGGTGTTTTTGTTTAGCCGATGCGAGTGTACGTGCGATACATAATTCGGTACAATGCTAAAAGTCGCTCGTATCTATACCGTTTAGCAGTAACCAAAGACAAAAAAAAATCACCAATTTGTCGAAAGATTCAAATAAACATTATATATCATTTATCCCAATCGAAGAATATGAACGATATTTGGTTTAACAACATGATGAATTCGATATACAGGCTTTTAAAGATACCGCACAACTATTGGTTGGACGCCACGATTTTCGTACTTTTTTGAACGCAAATAAAAAGAATTATAAGCAGAAACGACCCGATTTCGGCATAAAAATAATAGAAAGTTTCAACATTGAGCCAGGTCGGAGTTCCTGCAATTCAATCAAAAAACGTTATCTTATGCTAACAAATTTTATCACAATATTCCTAACCTACGTGTTTAAACTTATCTCTAAACCTAATATAATAAACAGAACAGTACCTAAACTATCCCTAATTTTCAACGCCAATAAACAACAACACTAAGTGTAGCAATAATGAGCTGAAACTCAAAAATTAAGTATCGAAAAACACAAAAAGTGAAAATAAACACGAATTATTTAGACATTGTCATTCAGCCACGAATACCTAGATTGCACCGTCTCAGCTCGATCAGCTCCAAGGAATCTAGCAAATGAGTGTCTCCATTGGAGTTGTTGGTCTCGTGAACTCAAATTCGGAAGATATTTTATCTTCTTATCGGTGGCCCGTCCATATATGTGATATACAGGCATAATTAGGACACCGTCAGAATCAAAAACATATCGATTCATGTTCAAATACACGAATGCTTCTGGAGGAACGTCTGTAGGGTGGAACGGCTGTGTCGGTGTAGAGCTGCACATCATTGAACATTTTTTTGAAAGTTGCTCTGAGCTATTGTAGCTTTCCGGTCTGCCGCATAAATCATCAGATCATCAGCGAACGCTACCAATGATTGCGTTGACGAGACGTTAAAATCAAAGCCGTTTAATAGCTTGCGATTGAATATTGAGAAAAGCAGAGGCGCAGTAACTTTTCCATACTGGTGACCATTCAAGACCTTGAAATCGCGTATTGTCGCCAGATTTCCATCAGTTACAACAAATGATTTTCTGTACAACAAACTTCACATCACGCGGACAAGGTGTCTGGCGAACCTGTTCTGAAGGAGTTTAAAAATCAGTTCATCTAACCACACCGTATCGAAGGCTTTCTCCATATCAATGAGACACGGTCCAAACACTGTCTATTGTTAAGTTTCCAACAAATGACTGAGGTGACTTTCGTCATCGCGTGTATGGTCGAATGCCTGGCTCGAAAACTAAACTGGTAATTCGGCATCATTTCATATTTCTAAATGTGGGCGTTTAATTCTTTGTTTAGTATCACTTCAAACACCGGCTGATGTTAGGCAGCAAGCTGATCGGGTGATAGCTTTTTCGACTTGAAGATTCTTTTCCTTTCTTCACGATCGGAAATACATTGGCCTTTTTCTTGTTATTTGGGAAATATGAATTGTTCAACAGGTTGTTGGACAATATGAAATTATTCCTAATAGCAACCTCCGGCAAATGTCGGAGAACTACATATATTCGAAATACCGTCAATACCACATGATTACATGTTGTTTATCCTTATATGAAACACAAGTCTTCATAGCTGACAAAATAATGAATGAGATTGGGGCTCGGTTTGAGGTCAGATGTCAATGTTTCATTGAAATGAAGAATTGATTCATCGTTTAGGCTTGATTTGAAGTCGAAAACGTCTGCCTCTCTCAGGGTTTGGTAGATGAACCAATTCAAAATGCGTTTCAATCAAGGCAAGTTTCTGCAATCCATCACATATAATCCTGTTCCCATTCCTATCCGGAGTGGTGCTATCAATTTCGATAGCAGCCCTATCGAGAAAATTTATAACATCACTAGCCACTTCAAGATTCGTACCTTCACTCGAAATTTTTCACGGAATAAGCTATTAACTTTCGTAAAAACGCCGTCAGGGTCGTATGGGCTAATATCCCTCAGTTTTTCGGCCTATCGATTGATGATCTCACTCCAGAAGTATGAATGGATTAAGTTCCGGACATTCTTCAGGTGGAATTTCAACAAGGCCAACGAGGGATGGATGTAGTCCAAAAATCGCCTATAAATATTGTTGACACGTGTGAGAAGAAGGCTTTTCAATCTTTTTAACCTTGCAATGGTTGATGTTTCATATCCTTTCATATTGTTTCGATGTTTAATCTTGGGAACTACTTTCTCAATCGTTTCCAACGTCAGCTTCTCTAACTTGGACAAAGAGAGATCTATTTCATCCTCAGTTAGATTTATGTTATTAGGAACCCTTGAGCAAGCATCGCCATCATCAGAAGGACATTGGTTCTGGTATTCTCGATTAAACTTCTTTTGAGACTTTCCTCAGTCTGTTTTTTTGAAATTCAACCGATGGTTTTCATGTTGAACTGGAATGAGGTAGACATCATCCCTTTAATGATTGATTTCCATTACGATTGCGTTATGGTCGCTATCATAAGGAAGCACCTGCAGTATCCGTTGAGGACAATTAAAGCTGAAGCTGAAGTCTTACGTCAGCAATGCAGAGGTCCAAATATGAATTTGTCCTAGGGTATGTTGGGAGCTGCGATCCATTTAGGTTGCACCTGTATTCAATTTGGTTCTCTGTTTTCCACGATTTTAGGATACACCTCTTGGATTATTGGTGGTGTTTAGCCATGATGTATGCTTGGCATTCAAGTCACCGGCAAAAATATAATAATTATGCAGCCTGTTCAATTCTAGTATTTCAAACAAGATATCGAGTTCCTCCTTGCACTTGAGAACATTTTCACCAGTTGCATAGGCAGAGATAACGAAGAGGTTATCCCCACCTGGCAGTGAAATTTTAATGACGGAAACTTCAAGAAGTTTTTAAATTCGACTTTGTCAATATTTTGGAAACAATAGGGTCTTCTAGCCAATATCGCGGTGTCACCTCCCCCATCACCTATTACCCTATCGTTTCTTACGAATTCAAAATTCTCGAATGTCATGGAGTGCCATGAATTGAGGTGGGTTTCAGTGAGAAGCATGATTTCAGGCCGTTGCTAAGAATAAAGTCACGGAGATAATCACATCGATGTATAGCAACGATAGAATTGACGTTGATCGATATTAGGTGAAGCCTATCCATGGGAATATGACTGGATGACAAGTTATTATGAGGCATTTGCAAGACCTAAACGATGAAAAGCAAAGTTAATTTTTGAATCTTGTTTGTCAATTCTCTCCGATAAAGAATTAAGTTGCTGGTAAATTTTGTGAAGCAGCTCATTTTTGCCACTTACATTATTTACGTCATTTTCTGCTGGTCCTCTAGCGGCGAGTGCAAATGATACTCCGGGCTTGACCAAGTTCGGAGATAAGACACTGCGGTGTACTTGTGTTTACTTTGAAACAAATTTTACTTTCGCATCTTGATATCGGGAACATCATCGATATGATGCCGGATGCCCAAAACACCGCAATTAACACAGTATAATTTTTCCTTAGGCTCCCTCTGAGCCAATTTACACTTACCGGGAGCATGAACGTCGTTGTATTTGATGCACCGATAGTGTATAGCGCAGTTGGCAGCCGAATGTCTAAATCTTTGACACAGGTAACATTGGTTCACCTCCGTTTTCTGGAAGCGTTCCCACATCACCACTATGAAATTCACGTACCTTATTTGTTAAAATCTGTACCAAGTAAATTGGTACATTCTTCTTTTCTACCGTCGATCTTCTTGTCGCGAAGGTTTTAACGGAAATAAATTCAATTTCAGGTGCAGTTTCCTTGAGCACCTGAAGAAGATCGAGGATATCTCTAAGCAGTCCAAGTCTTTGAACAAAAGGGTCTGATCTTTTCAATTTTTGGGGTATAGGTGAAGTGTAGAACCTCCCCAGAATTCAACGCAGCTGACTTGAAATCACCAGTGATTTCGTTCTAATTGCTAATTTTTCAGCATTGAGTCTTTTGATCTCGAAATTGGTCAGTTTATTTTCGGCTGCCAATAGCCGAACCATATCTTTTCCGCTTTGACCGAACACATTGATTGGCAAAACCTTTTCTACATTTTTTGAAGCTTTCTGAGAGGAACCAGCAGATCTGTGAGCTGGTTTCTTCTCCTTATTTTTAGTTTTTAAGGTACTGAATAAAATTTACATCGTTATCTTGATTAGAATTACCTACAATACATTCCTCAACGTCCATTTCTTGTTGTAGTGCATCTAGCGCTGCATAATAGTTGTGGCTATTGTTAGCGCCTCCAGCACTTAAGATTTCTTCTGGGATAGCTTGGTCTATAGCTTTCTTCGCCTTAGTTTCCTTATTGATTTGCTTTAGCAGTTCTGCATCTTGAGTCTTCATCCCTCTCTTGAACAGATCTTCAAGGGATTGTAGTCGTAGCCTTAATTCTTGATTTTCATGTCGAAGTCGAATCACTCCTTGTTGGTTTTAAACTTTTTGGGTTTTACGTCCGCCATCTGCAGAGCTTTGCTGGTTATGTCTTCTTTTATTGACGATTGCCGCCAGTTTTGCATTGCTTGTCTTCCCGGGTTCCCCCAACGGTGGGAAGGCGTCGGGCTCCTCCATGCCAGCAGTCCCGAATTAGTCTTTGGATTTATCGAAGTAAAATAATATTCGATATGATTCCGTGGGTCGATTCCTTCGACGATATAAGTTTTTCCAAGAAAAACCCAAATTAGCTTTGGACTGACATGTAAAAAAATTATTTAAATTTTTTGAAAACTTTACAGGAGCGAATTAAAAACACTTCTGTTCGCAACGAAAGCTAGACATAAAATTTTCATTAAACAAAAAACGCCTGTGCGCAACGAATGAATGTGTGCGATTGGTATATATATATATATATATATATATATATATATATATATATATATATATATATATATATATATATACACGAAATGAGTACGTTGCCGGTGACTCGTTGCTATAAGAAGAGTAATGAAAGCTCAGGGTGCCGGAGGAGATGCAGCCGCAGACTCTAGCCTGCCACCGCATACGCGCGTCCCTAGACCAGATTGTTTCCAGCTGAACATTAATATTTGGCTCGCTGAGGCAGCATGGCACGGCTGTAAGTCCTAAATGGATTTGAAATATATATCATCCCCAACCACATGTTGTTGTATATCTCCAAACTATGAGAGAGTATCTAAAGGGTTTTCCAACAAGCGGTGTTATTTTGAATAGCGGTAGATGTCACTTTTGAAGCTGTCATTTTTTGACATTTGACAAGAAGAAACTACGCCATTAATAAACAAAAACGATACACGCTTCAACAGCGCATTGAAATTATTAAAATTCACTATAAAATTGGTGAGACGGTTCGTAAAACTCGAACATTTTTAGGTCGTCGTGAAGCACCTTGTTGGACCGCAATACAGAAATTGGTGGAAAAATTCGAGCTGGTGGGACAACTTAGTGATGTGAAGAATAAAACCCGTGCACGTCACTCAAGACCAGCCGAGAATATTGCTGCTGTAGCCGAAAGTATTGAAGAAAACCCAGGTTTTGTCCATTCCTCGTCGTTTTTTGGAATTAGGCATTCCACAAACGTCATAACACAGTATTTTGCTTATAAAGTTCAGTTAACACAATAACTCAAGCCGGTCGATCATCAACAAAATCGTGTCTTTGCTGATTGGGTCCTTGAAATGCATGAAAATGATCCGGAATTCCATCGAAAAATCATCCTGAGTGATGAGGCCCATTTCTACCGCGGTGGCTTCATCAACAAGCAAAATTGTCGCATCTGGAGCTCGGCAAACCCAAGACTTATTATTGAAAAGTCTCTCTATCCTTAACGTGTGACTGTTTGGTGCGGTTTATGGTCCGGCGGAGTCATTGGACCTTACTTTTTCGAAAATGAGGCTGGAGCAACAGTTACGGTGAATGGATTGCGCTATCCAGAGATGACTAATGATTTTTTATGGCCAGAATTGGATGGCATTGATCTGGACAACGTTTACTTTTAACAAGACGGCGCTATGTCCCACACAAGCAACGAAACCATTGATATTTTACGGGAAAAGTTTCCGGACCGGGTTATCTCTTGAAGAGGTGATCACAATTGGCCACCAAGATCTTGTGATTTAACGCCTTGCGATTTCTTCCTTTGGGGCCACGTGAAAGAGAAGATCTACGCCAATAGCCCAGCGTCGATTCAAGACCTCAAAGATGGAATTCGTGAGGCTATGGAAAACATCGGGCAGCCGCTTTGCGATTTGATTATGGAAAATTTCATGAAAAGGATATGGTCCTGTAAGCGTGGTCGTGGTGGTCATCTGCCTGATGTTATCTTCCACTATTAACGGCATACCTTTGTCTTTATAATGAAATAAAGATCCGATCATTTATATTAAAAAATTGTATTTCTTTAATATCAAAATAACACCTCTTATTGGAAAACCCTGTATATAACCTCAAATTCCTTCTCCTTCTTCTTCTTCTTAGCACTACAGCTCCTTTCGGGCTTTCCGTTGACGTCTTCCAATTCCGAAATCCGAGCAGCGTTGAACTGTCTTCGTCGACCGAGTCAGACCAGCGTTTCCTCGGTTTCCCCACTGGTCGCCGGCCTTCAGTTCTCCCAACGAATACCATCTTGGGTATCCGTTGTTCGTCCATACGATTCATGTGTCCAGCCCATTGCAGCTTCCGCAGTCTTACAATCCTTGAGACCTCCGATCCGTCAAAAATTTCATACAGCTCATGGTTGTATCGAATTCGCCATTGGTCCCCGTCTAGCTTCGCTCCGATTATTCGCCTCAGGACCCGTAGCTCAAAGGCGTTCAATATATTTGCGGATGCTTGGGTTAGGGTCCATGTTTCACACCGATAGCATAACACAGGTCTTATCACAGATTTGTTTACTTGGAGCTTTGTTTTCCTGTGTATGCAGCTGGTCTTCAAGATCGTCAATACTGAATAAAATATTTTATTTGCGAGCTGTATTCTTCGGCGTATTTCGTCTGTTTCATTGCCCGTTTTCGTTATTTTGGCGCCTAAATACACAAATGCGCTAACATCCTCGATACTGTATTCGCCAAGTGTGATATTTTGTGTATTTAAGGTATTTTTCTTCGACTGCGTCATGAACTTGGTTTTATTTACGTTGATTCGTACCCCTACTGGTTTCGCTTCGCTGTCGAGTTTCAGGAAGAGTTCTTTGGCAGTTGTTAATGACCGTGACAAAACCTTGATGTCATCCGCATAGGCTACTACTTGGCTTGACTTGTATAATAATTTGCCTCGCGTGTCGACAGGTAGCTTCCGTATGATGTACTCCAGAGCCAAATTGAATAGCAATGGGGCCAGCCCAGCTCTCTGCTTTAGTCCGATATTTGTGTCAAAGACATCGGCTCAATTTCCTTACTTGTGCCTTAAAAAAATATGTGAGCTCTACTTGACTCTGCAGAAATTATACTCTTAAAATTAATATTTCAATTTCTTAACAGCACAATTTTAATATTACTCAAAAGACAACTACGCAAAGAGGAAAATGTTACTTGAGGTAATAAAACCTCTTTGAAATATTAAAATTACATCCAAAATCATATTTTAAGCAACAAATTTCATTCTCAAATTGTTCTGGTGTGACACTTGTCCGAGAATTTGAAACTAGAGCTGAATTATGATTTGGCCTATAATTCTAATTCCATGTGGGTTCAGATTTGTGCCCCAAAAATTCAAATGGCCATACAAGCTCATTGGTATCTTTACAATACTGCCTCCGCTCGCATTAACATATTTTCCGGTTGTCTTTTTATATTCTTCATTTCTTCAAGCTGTTTCTACTCTTGATAATGCCGACACTACCATTGACAGATTTAGTAATAAAAAAATTCAAAATGCAGCATTGCTTTATAGTTCCTAAACTGACGATTTTAATGCGTTTCACTCGTCGGCAAAGCTAAACTTCCGTGTAATAGTCGGGTAACATACATATTAAATGAGGAGAGTTTTCATGCATGAGATGTTGTTAGTCGGATTTAAGTGTGGCTTTATGGAATGAATTTAGAATAGGAATCAAGTATAATTGACAAGAAGTTTTCTTTGGAATGGAGAAATGTACAGAAATAGAATGATTTTAGTTTCTTTTTCGGGCGGTAAGTGACCGGGAAATTGAATTGTACGAGTAGGAGTATGATTTGGGGTGTAAGGTTTTCGGTTTGGTCTGGTTACACATTGTAACAAATTATTGTATGTTTTTCTCATTTTACTAATTGAGTTAAAATGTATACTTTATAATATTTGAATAGATAGCTAGCTATCTGTAATATACTCGCGCAGTCTTAAATAGTTCTTCATTTGCTTCGATCAATAAATCAATGTCTGATTTATTGTTAAGATTCATTAGTATTCCGCTGATGTGCAGAGGTCATTGGCAGAATTGCAGACCTAATAACAAAATGTAATGCCTTTGCACTTTAATTCTTTTGTGATCGGTTTGATACCCAACGATCTAGAAAGCGAAGATTCTTTTTCATTTGTCGTTTTCATAGAGTTTACACAAAGGGCCCTTTTAGCCGCTTTTTCTTCACAATCCTTCATAACAATGTTAGTTTTGCGTATTAATTTGATTGAATTAACAAAAAATACTCCAACCAAAGTGCAAAGCGTGTTATTTAATTCATTATCATCCTCTATCGCCACAATGATAAGAAAGTCTTCAACTCCTTGATTCCGGACAAACGAAAAAACATTTATTTACAACAATGAACATCATCAATTCATTGACCTCCTTTAGAAAGTACATTAGTATACAGAGCACAGAGTATCTACTCCATTCAAAAATATATCTACAAACTAGCTAGCATCATCAGTATCGCATACAATAGCTCTAAGTAAACAAATCAACAAAATGAAGTATATCTACAAAAAAAAACTGTGTTATTGGATCAGAATAGCCCTTTTCTTTCAGTTTTTCCAATTCTCCAATAAATCCCTTTGAATTTCAACTTAATTGGAACAAGCGAAGAAAAGATGTGGCAAGTGATAAGATTAATTAATGTTGATGATTTATTTACATTTGATTTATTGAACTTTGCAGGGAGCTAGCGTAAAAATCGTTCATTCATTTCAATCGGAAATTAAATACATACTCACATGTTTATTTATCTTTGTCTTTAAAATTAATTTTCAAATGATTTGTAAAAGGATACATATATTTTATCGCTTTGATATCTTATTTGCAAATTTCGATTAATTCCATTTTCATCAATATCCGATATTGCTGTCATATCCGCTACGCCCTTATCCGACGTAGAGCCGGATCGGCCTGTAAAAGAAAATAAACAAAAAGACGTATGAGTTTTCAAATTAACATTATCGTAATTTTATGTAAATATACACATGCGAGAATGAACTTCAAGTTGGAGGCATCTTAAACGTAAGCATATTGATTGAAAGAGTTGTAAGATATTCAGCATGAATCATAAATGTGACGAAATATTTATGCGTTTGTTAATTGTGAATTTTCCATAGAAAAAGGATAAATTCGAATTTTGTGCAAGAAGTTTTGTTGGGAAAATTTGAAAATAGGATTTCCGGTCGTTTTAACATCACTAGATGAAGACATTGTGAATTCTACGTTAATGTCACAATTTGCTGAAAATTCCGTTTAGCACAGCAAAACGGTGGATTCCATGTGGGTTCTGTCCTGTTTGATTTCAATAAACAAATGGGCTTGCTTAATGTTTTTCAATTTTTTTTTTCATCATTGTTCAAATTCAAATGCGCTTTATTGATTCAATCGCTATAAATTTTATAACTTAAAGCCAGTTTTAAAACATTACAGTATTCAAAAAACTTAATGGCCCACATGCACACCAAATTCAAACAATACTCAACAAAAAAAATTCAATTAATATATAAGGTGGGCCAAATACAAGTTTCTTTTTAAAAATGCAATAAAATGAAAAAAAATGCAATAAAATGAACAAACTTCAAAGGTTAATACTGACTCACCAATATAATTTTGAGCAGGAAACAGCTGTCAGTGTCAAAATAACATATGATATAATAAGAAACTACTTAATGGCCCACCCTGTACAGTTACTCACAAAATTGAGCGTACAGGCAGTACTAAACATATCGTTGCAATTTACAGCTTAGCCATTTTTTTAATAATAATTTTGCTTTGAATATTAGTGTTTATCTTATTCTTTCTCAAAAAAAAAAAGCTTGTAAAGCAAATAAATAAAAATATTTGTTTTCTCAAACCGCGCACATCATTTATCGTATTTTGACGCGAGTTCACTTTTTGGAAGCATTTGGAAGTTATAAACCTACTCTCGCACTGTACAGAGAAACGCGCTAAGAATTCCCCTAGAAAGTTTTCACCCTCGTACGCTTTCACGCAATTTGTCATCTCATTTTTACGAGAAAAACTCAGGTACATATGCAATATGTTATTTGGACATATAATCTTTGAAATGCAAAGTGATTTTTGCACATTATTGACATTGTGTTTTTTTGGAATGCATATGCAAAAATAAGGCGCTTGTAGATCGAAGTGGGCCACTATTTGTGGACAGACATGGGCCACTTGAGTAATGCCGTTCTTTGCACAGTAAAGTGTTTTTATCAATTATACAAATGTCTTTTTTACTTATTTTTGTCATTTCAGCCATCATGCTTCCCAAAATAAAAGCAAACTCCCAAAAAAGAGGTGAATTATGAAAAATTGACTGCTGCCATAAAGCAAATAAATAAATAAAATATCGGAGCGTGTTGCTTCTGCTGCTACCGATGTTAGCAGATCGTCTTTTCAACGCTACTTGAAACTTGCGACCGACCGATATCTGGATATTGCCGCAGTTACCAACGCACAATTATTAGATATCCTACAAGAACGACCTGCACACGGTGGAAAAACGGTAGATATTTTTTTACATTTATCTATCTCTTGTTAACTGAATATTTACTTATCATTAGTTGACAAACTGTTTTTCAATAATCGTTCAATTTTTTTATTGTTTAATTTTTTTGTGGCTCGTCCTTTCTATACACTACCATATCTGTTGTAGTTTTTGTTTTTTACCGAATGCTTTTATTTCGTTTATTGACAGATTTTCACTGCAGCCCAGGAAAAAGAACTGAGTGAATACATCATCAAGTGTTCTGAACTACACTATGGTCTCACCATAAACAACATACGCAAGGCAGCCTTTCAGTATTCCAAGAAAATGGGAATCGATTACCCGGATGGATGGAATGAAACGGACATGGCCAGTAGAGATTGGTATTAGGCCTTTATGAAACGCCACCCACGCCTCTCTTTGCGCACGCCAATATCAACCAGCGAGAATAGAGCAAAAGCATTCAATAAAGGAACTGTTGACGACTTTTTCCGGCTGCTTCATGCTGCGTTGGATGAACATTCGCTCTCTCCAGCTCGCATTTGGAATTCAGATAAAATCGGGTTCCCTAAGGTTCCGACGAAAACCGTTAAAGTCGTTGCTGCAAAAGATTCGAGGGTTGGTTTGCACTCATCTGCAGAAGATTTCATTCTTCTTTTTTTACTTATTCCCGCATAAAAATATGAAAACATTCATTCATGACGGCTTCGCGAATGGCTCAGGTTGGACTCGTCGTCAAATTTGCACATGCGTCAAAAGAGAATCCTTTATTATTGTTAATGGACAATCACCGATCGCAAGTCACTATTGAAGTTATGTTCTCGCCCTTGAACATGGTATCACCATTCTGACATTGCCGCCTCATTGCAGCCATCGGCTTCAGCCTTTAGACATTGGTGTGTTTGGACCGGTCAAAAGATCCTACCATATTCAATGCGATGCATGGTCAAAGAATCATAATACTTTGCCACTGGAAATCCAGCATGTGCCTGAAATTGTTGCCATTGCCCGGCGTAACAGTCTCAACACTCGAAACATCGCTGTATGTTTTGAGAAAACCGGAATTTTCCCATTTAATCCAGAAATTTTTGACGAGGACAATTTTGTGGCTGCAAACCTTCGCGGAGAGCACCAAGTTGTTGAAAATCAAGTTCTTCAGAAGGAAGACCAACTCCAACAACAACAACTTGTTGTTAGATTTGAAGAAGAGCCTGGGGCACGAGAAGAGTCAACAACATCTACTTCAACCGCGTCTACATCAGCGACACGTTCAATATTGGACTGTATTGGAAAGCTTAATTATGTCGCTCCGAAGCAGAAATCCAATCGTGGTCGCAAACCGCTGAGAAGCAGCATCATTACATCCCCTGAAAATAGAGGGGTCGCGGAAGAAGCTGCACGGCGTCAAAAGATACCAAAGCTGCACGGCGTCAAAAGATACCAACGAAAGTTTCCAAAAAGGACAATTCTTCACAGTCAGCTGTGAAAAAAGGCAAAAAAAGAAAGAAAGATTTTTGCATGGTTTGCAATAAATTGATGCCAGCAAAGCTGTCAAGAAAAAACTCCATCGAGTGCGATAACTGCGATTGCAAAATGTTTTTTTTTGCAACACCTTTGTCATTCAAACTTTTTTACTCCTTCTTTCCAGACATTAAATGAACATTATTACTGAAGTCACTGTTTTTTCAATTTTTAACCCTCATTTCGTGTAAACTATTTTGAACTTTGTAAATTTGAAAACGGATTCGTAATCAGCGCCTTTGAAAACCCCCACGACAATAATTTGTTGCATTTAGCAGCATTTTTTCAGATAAAAATTTGGGTGGCCCACTCCTTCCTACACTTTCGGAAAACACGGAAAATACACTTTTTTTTCCACTTAAAAAGAGAAATACTTCAAAACTTAATTATCATTATCTTCTATGATGGCAAGTTGCGTTTTGGAATACTCTTGCGATTGAAAAAAAAATTAAGAAAAAATTTTCATTTTTCACAATTTTACAACCAAAAATAAAAACGTGGCCCACTTCTGTCTACAGCACTCTATCAATAAATTAACAATTCACAAAATTGAGCGTACATTTCACAAAAACGTAGAAAAATAAAAAATAACAACACTCATAAACTTAATATTTTGTATGACCTCCGTTTGCATCTGTTACAGCTTGTAGCCACCGGGCTACAAGCCCGCTCTCTTTAAACTTTTTTCATAAACTGTCAATGTCAAAACGTTAGTTAAAGTCAACATTTTTATCATGGTAAAGTTCACGAACCAGCAACGTTTGGATATTATCAAAAATTACTAATTACTACTATCGAAAAATCATCTCCAGCGATGAAGCTCATTTCTAGCTCAATGGCTTTGTAAATAAGCAAAATATGCATTATTGGTCAGCAACAAACACACATGTGCTTCTTGAGACACTGTTGCATCCGCAAATAATTAATGTTTGGTGCGGTTTTCATGCCGCAGGTGCGATTGGGCCGTATTTTTTCGTGGATGAAAACGAACATCATGTTACCGTCAATGGAGGGTGCTATTGTGTTATGTTGGAAGATTATTTGTGGCCAGAATCGGATGAACTTGACATCAACGATTTGTGGTTTCAACAAGACGGTGCCACTAGCCATACAGCACGTCTCACATCGATTTATTGAAATTTATATATTTATTGTTATGTCCTTAATGGAAAACTCCATATAAGAAGAAGGGATGTTTTCTCAAACTTCCCGTACCTTTTGTTTGTAGGAATCGCCCGTGTTAAGCGTGTCTTTATTCCATGCCATAGATTCTCTATTGGGTTGAGATTTGGGAACTGTGGTTCAGTTTCAAGTTGTTTTGGGACATTATATAAAACCCATTTTCCAACAATGTGGGAAGTATGCTTTGGATCATTATCCTATTGAAAACAGAATTCCGAAGATAAATTCAGTTTTTGTGCTTACTGATGCACATTCCTTATTCGTATTTCGAGATATTTCATTCTGTCTACATATAGTTAATTTAATATATTCCAAATTCCCGGTTCCAATTACAGCCATAGAACCCCACAGCATAAAACTACCACCATCATGCTTCAGAGTTGGGCAAAGATTTTTCTTCTTGAGTTCGGTGTTAGGTTTTCTACATACTATTATCTCCCGTCAGAGCCAAATAAATTAATTTTTGTTTTGGCCGTGAAAATGACGCTTTCCTTAAAGCTGAAAGGCAAATTGACATGTGTTTTAGCAAACTGCAAATGTTTGCTTTGATTTCCCACATATATGAACGGTTTTTCCTCGAGCAGCTTTTCCGTTCAAATTATTCCAACGTAAAACTGGACGAGCTGTTTCTGTCGAAATTTCTTTTTTAAGCGTCGTGGACACTTCAGTGTGGTGAATTTTGGAACACTTGTTTTAGAATTTGCCCTTACCTTGCGAACAATGAGCCGTTCATCATGTTGTGACAGAATTTTCTTTCTTGCTCGCCCAGAATTGTTCTTTAAGGTTTTTTCGTATTTCCACTTATTTATAATTTTTTGAAAAATGTGTCCGTCTCACAATTTCTCCTATCATCCATAATAATTTACCCTTGCAACACATCTTAACAATACGGTCTCGGGTAGAAATATGGCTTTGCTTTCGCTTAGCTCCCATTTTCACAATTAATAACAGAACTACAAACAATTATCACTTGCTTTTTTTCTAAATCACAGCTAGGGTTTGCAATCCCGCAATTCTTCACCCGTCCAGGGATTTTCGCTCACATTTGAAGGCTTCGCAATATTGTTTCGAACAAGCTTTTTAAATGAATGTATCGACTCTCATCACTTTGGCAGTTTGATAAATATTTCTATTCGATATATAGTATTTCGAATCCGTCTCAGGCTTTCTGTACAGACCAGCACATGCGCAGACATTTTCTTTCGAAAACTCGCAATATTTCTATTGTACTAGTCTGTGTGGTCTAGTGGTTAGAGCATGAACGCATAAGCCGAAGGTCCCAGGTTCAAATCTCGTTGGGAGCAACGTGATTTAGTTCAGGGGATTTTTCGGACAGACTACGAGTGTTCACTCAGTGGTGATATGTACTGATTTAATCAGATCATATCATAGCTGAGCATACACCCGGGAGCATGGTACTGACCAAAACCAACTTCCGAAAAAATCAATAGGGTCATGAAAATGAGATACTCTAACTATCTCTAAGCGAAGGCTCGAGAGGGGCTGTAGTGCTACAAAGAAGAAGAAGAAGAAACACTCTCATTATACCAAATCGGACATCCATATGTCAAAACTGGTCCAACCAAACCCTTGTAACAGATCACTTTGCCCTTTTGATCAATGTATCTGGAATGAAAGGGTTGTCGATGGGACATGAACTCTTTAAGTGTTTTACTGAGCATGGTTTTGAAATGTCTATTATAGTGCAAATACTGATCGAGATAAACAATAAGGTAGCAAACACCGGATTTATGTGGTACCCGTTCTGAATTAATGTGGATATCTTTCTAATTACGTTACAGGTCTTCACTAACCAATCACAGCGTTTTCCGAAATAAAATCGTTTCACTTTCACTCGACTATTGTCGGTGTTGGCCTGCATATCGTTCTTTTAACGACCGATGTCTTTCGATCTGCGGTATAAATTATCAGATAATCTGCAAATGCCACTAATTATCGCGTTGGCGACACGGTCAAATCAAGCGCATTAATATGGAATATGGAAAAGCGCAGAGACGCAGTAACTGTTCCTTGCTGTAGACTATTCAAAAACCTTCAAATCGCGCATCATCGTCAGATTTCCATCAGCTACAAGAAATTTTCTACACAATATACTACACATCATGGTGATAAAATATGTGGGGAGCTTGCCCTGAAGAAGCTTAAAAATTAGTCCGTCCAACCAAATCGTATCGAAGAGCTTCTCCATATCAATAAGACACGCTCCAACACATTCTCTATTATTTAGTTTCCAACAGATATCCGAGGTTACGTTCGTTATCACATGTATGGTCGAATGCCTGGCACGGAAACCAAATTGACAGTTCGGCATCAACTTATATTTCTCAATGTGGACGTTTAATGCTTGTTTCAATATAACTTCAAACATCTTGCTGATGTTAGGCAGCAAGCTAATTGGACGATAGCTTTTAAGGCTCAAAGATTTTTTTTCCTTTTTTCAAGATCGAAAATACCTTGGCTTTTTCCATTCATTTGGGAAATATGATTGTTCAACATGATGCTGAACAATATGCAATCATTTCTAATATATACCTCAGCCAAATGTCGTAGTACTATAAAGGGAATACCGTCAATACCACATGATTACTTGTCTTTCATACTGTCAAATATGAAAAACAAGTCTTGATAGCTAACAAAATAATCAAGAAGATTTCTGCTCGGTATGAGGTCGGTCCATATGGAGCAGTGGGTTAGGGTACACTCCGCTTATGCAGCAACTCTCAAGTTCAAACTTCAGTGGCCGCATCTGATGCTGGTTTCGGACTCACACCCCACCCAGCTGTGATGGGTACTAATTGAAAAATTAGGTAATAATCACATGGCTGCGCGTAATATTGACCATATCACCTCGGATTCCGTTACGGATACCCTAACAACAAATCTCACCGCGAAGGTTCGGATTGGGACTGTTGTGCGATGGATTATTATTATTATTATTATTATTATTATTATTATGAGGTCGGAGGTGAATGTTTCATTGAAATGTAAAATTGATTCCCCGTTTAGGCTTGATTTGAAATCGGATCTTTTGCTTCAACGACTTCTGAAAATATTTGGTCCCCTCTCTCAGGATTTGCTAGAAGGACCAATTCCATATGAGTTCCAATCAGAGCAAGCTTCTCTAAACCGTCACATAGAATTTTATTTCCATCTATATTCGGAGTCGTATTATTAATTTCGATACCAGCCCCCTATCTAGAAGATCTATCTCACTCCTAGTGACTTTAAGATTCGACACATTCACTCGAGACTTCTTACGAAATATGCTTTTCACTTTTGTGAACATACCGTCTGGATCCTGTGGGGTAATACCCTTAGCTTCTCGAATTCTACGTCTAGCAGTCGTTGCGTATGGACGTGTTTTTCATCGCTCCTGTCATTGATTTCAAAAATTAATTAATTTTTCGCAAAAATTAGTTGAAACTAATTTTTTTAATTGAAAACCATCACCGTCGAATTATTGGGACATTTATCGAATACTTGAAATTTCTTTCCTGAAGAAGTATCAAAAAGTGGAAATACATTCAAGGTGTATGAACATTCCCTCTGATCTCGCTGCAAAAGCAACGAGATGGAGGAGCCCGATGGCTTCAGCCATCTACTACATCAAAACTAGACCGATCGTGTCCATCGACAACGATGACGGGCGAAAATAAGCTAAAACAAAGATTCAATAGCAACGAAGAAAACCCGAAAATTTTATCAGTCATCGCGATCGAGCAATTAAAAAAAAGCTAACGAGAAAGCTGAGAAGGTTGAGGGAGAAAACGAAGAACTCAGACTTCGTATCCAATCGCTAGAAGAACTTGTGGAAAATTAACGCAAAAGAAATCAGCAAGAAAGAAAAAGAAGTAAAGTCAAAAGCGACCGAAGACAAGAAACCTAAGAAACCGCAACAAGAATCTGATCAAGCGGATGTCCTCAGCTCAGGCGGAGCAAACGTCAGCAAAAACTATTATGTAGCGCTAGCCGGACTAGACGATTCCATGAGCATTGAAGAGGATAGGTAACAAACATTCTGAACATTGTATTACTAAACCTGATAATGGGTTTATCCAATATTTAAAAATTAAAAATAGGGACAAAAAACCAAAAGTTTTGTCTGCTGGTCCGTCTGTCAAGGTTAATCAAAAGAAAGAAAAAGTCCCACCAATCAATGTATTTGGGCAAACAGGCAGAGATATGGTTCGGCTTTTGGCAGCCGAAAGTAAATTAAATGATTTTGAGATCAAGAGAGTCAATGCCGCAGGCAGCAAAAAGTGCGTTGAATTCTGGAGATGTTCCGCATTTTACATACACCCCCAAAAGCGAAAAAAAATCAAATCTTTTTATTGAAGGGTCTGGACTGCGGAGAGGACACAGTCGGTCTCCTTCAGGTGCTTCAAGAAGTTGCACCCGAAATAGAATATATTACAGTTAAAGACCTTGCAACAAGGAGATCGATTATCGAGCGTAAAACTTCTCTTACTACTTAGTCCAGATTTCCAGCAATAGCAGTTAATATGTCCTACAAAAAATAAGGTACTTGAACTTCCGTATGGTGAGGTGGGAACGCCTCATGAAAAGCGAGATGAACCAGTGCGAGTGCCAATTTGCGAGTGCGAATTGGCACAGGCGGAGCCAAAAGAAAAATTATATTGTGTGAACTGCGGTGTCTTTGGTCATCCAGCATTATATTGAGGATGTCTCCGATATCAAGATGCAAACGGTAAATTTACTCCAAAACAAAGTCCAGTACACCGCAGTGTGATACCTCTCAACTTCGTCAAGCCCGGGGTGTAATTTGCGCTTACGTTGCTCCATACCAAATCTAATGCCTTTTTCAGATCCAGGGTGCAGGCTACTGTTCATTCTTGTCTAATTAAATTGCGTGTGCCCCCGTTGTGCAGGAGCATAATCGCCTGATCGGTGGACTTTTCGCTCTCGAATCCAAATTGGAACCAGGGAATTAATGCGAAAGAGAATAATTTGAAATTTCGAAGGATTACTCTTTCTAGGATTTTCCCTAAATTGGGTAATTGTGAGATAGGTTTAAAATTATTCATGCTTCTATCGCAGTTAACTTTAGAACTGTTGATATTCCATGCCAGCGGGAAGTACCGATGGCAATGGTTACATATAGTAGTTAGAAGCATGGAGATGACATCGCCACATTTCTTTATGACTTTATTGGGCACTCCTTCTAGGCCATGAGATATTTTTCTGCTTAGGTTGCTAACGATGTTCTCTATTTCGGGTGCTGAAGTGAGGACGCTCGGTTTATATCCGTGAACTGTTAGATATGACCCTTTATGACCTTCTTTAAAATTGCTAACGCCACCAGTTGCCGTGTTGTTTAATGTTTATAGAAAGTTTCGCAGTAACTGAGTTTTCCTTCGTTGTCATATATAATTTCCCTTTTGTTCCTGATTGAATCCTTTTCAATGTTGTATTTAGAGTTTCTTCGCCCGGTAAGACAGTCTATGATTTTGAAGACGTCAGAGGACGGTAATATTGATCTGAGTTTGTTCTTGTAGAAATCATTGACTTCGAGTCTTCTTCTTCTTCTTAGCGCTACAGCCCCTTTCGGGCCTTCGCTTCCTGCAAATAGCGCCTCCAACTGTCTCGGTCCGTTGACCGCGTCATCCAATTCCGAAATCCGAGCAGCGATGAACTGTCTTCGTCGACCGAGTCAGACCAGCGTTTCCTCGGTTTCCCCACTGGCCGCCGGCCTTCAGTTCTCTCAACGAATACCTTCTTGGGTATCCGTTGTTCGTCCATACGATTCATGTGTCCAGCCCATTGCAGCTTCCGCAGTCTTACAATGCTTGAGACCGCCGGTTCGTCAAAAATTTTATACAGTTCATGGTTGTATCGAATTCGCCATTGGTCCCCGTCTAGCTTCACTCCGATTATTAGCAGGACCCGTCGCTCAAAGGCGTTCAATATATTTGTGGATGCTTGGGTTAGGGTCCATGTTTCACACCCATTGCATAACACAGGTCTTATCACAGATTTGTATACTTGGAGCTTTGTTTTCCTGTGTATGCAGCTGGTCTTCAAGATCGTCAATAATGAATCAAATATTTTATTTGCGCGCTGTATTCTTCGGCGTATCTCGTCTCTTTCATCGCCCGTTTTCGTTATTTTGGCGCCTAAATACACAAATTCGCTAACATTTTCGATACTGTATTCGCCAAGTGTCATATTTTGAGTAGTCTTATACGTAGATTAATCTGGCTGGAAATTATGGAGATGTGTTATTAAAGACCCATGTACTCCTCATTAATTCGGTTGCATTAGCGGTGAAAGGTACGTTTTAGCCTTTGAAGCATATGTTTGTCGTCCTCATCATTTGGAGTGCTTTTTGAGATAGGCACCTGTTCAGGGAATTCCGCGGTTTTGTAAGGGAGCATGTACGTCTAGGCACTCCCGTAAGGCTATTGTTAGAGCTTCATAGTGTTTTCCATTAGGACATAACAATTATGTATCTGAATATGAACGTACCCTTAAACTTTTTTAATGAACTTTCAATGTCAAAACGTTAAAGTCAAAATTTTCATCATGGTAAAGTTCACGAAGCAGTAACATTTAAAAATCATTAAAAATACTACCCAAATTCTGCGCCGGTGGTCGCAACTTTAAGATCGCTGTGCGTGCTATAGTGATAAATTCGAGCCCAAATTTTGACTATTGGACGTTCCGGCGCCAAAAAGACGTCATACCGCTCGAAGCGAAGGAAATATCGCAGCTGTAAATGTAGACGGGGATCAATGGCGAATTCGATACAACCATGAGCTGTATGCAATTTTTGACGAGCCGGAGTTCTCAACGATTGTAAGACTGCGAAAGCTGCAATGGGCTGGACATATGAATCGTATGGACGAACAACGGATACCCAAGAAGGCATTCGTTGGGAGAACTGAAGGCCGGAGACCAGTGGGGAAACCGAGGAAACGCTGGTCTGACTCGGTCGATGAAGACAAATCATCGCTGTTCGGATTTCGAAATTGGAGGACGCTGTCAATGGACCGAGACAGTTGGAGGCGCTATTTGCAGGAAGCGAAGGCCCGAAAGGGGCTGTAGTGCTCAGAAGAAGAAGAAGAAATGCACCGACTCAAAATGAGCCTAATCAGTCGATGCCAAGTCGTTTTCAAGAATTGGGCATCGGTCAAACCACACTGTGGCGTATTTTGTGAAAAGATCTTGGCCTACATGGCTACAAAACCAAACTAGCTCAAGAACTAAAGCCACTTGAGCATTCGAAACGCCGAAACTTCTCCAATAGGGCTCTGGCAATGCTTGAAGAAAATGAAGAATTTCATCATAAAATCATCTTCAGCGATTAAGATCATTTCTGGCTCAATGGCTTTGTTAATAAAAATATGTGTTAATGGTCAGAAACAAACCCACATGTGCTTCTTGAGACACCGTTGTATCCCCAAAAAATTACTGTTTGGTGTTGACTACCGCACCAAACAGTACAGTGTGATTGGGCCGTATTTTTTCGTGGGTGAGAACGACCGTCATGTCATGTTGGAAGATTATTTGTGGCCAGAATTGGATGAACTTGACATCTACGATATGTGCTTTCATCATGACGGTGCCACAGCACGTCTCACAATCGGTTTATTGAAAGGCAAATTTGGTGAACGTGTTATCTCGAGAAATGGTCCGGTCGAATGGCCGCTTCGTTCATACGATCTAATGCTATTGGATTTCTTCTTATGGGGCGATATCAAGTCACTGATCCATGCCAACAACCTAGCAACTTTAGACGAGCTCAAGACAACATCCAACTTGAAATTGCCAACGTTCCGGTCGAAATGTGTGCCAGAGAGAAAATCGGGTTCAAAGAATCGACTGCTGTAAATGGCCTTATTTTGCTCATATGCACTACACTCACAATAAATTTGAACTCAATATCTCAAATTTTTCTGTGTTTTTAATATATAAAATTGTTATGTCCTTAATGGAAAACCCTTTACATGTAGGTCAATGGCGGCGTTCGATAGAACCCTGTTGCTAAGTGAGACTTTTGGGAGATCTTTGAGATATGTACTAAAATTTTGCCAGTCTAGCTTATTTTAATCTCTGTAATGGGGTGGACAAACGGGGATTGGAATTTGTGTTGCAAGGTTAAATTCTAGGATAAGCCCATGGTGACCTGAAATTGCTGGAATATTGTGACATGCATGGGGTGTTATATGCCCTGGGAGGTAATTAAGGGACATTATAAAGTGCCCTCCCTCTTAGAAAGGTCAGGACTCCGGCGTTTATTATAGAAACTGTGGCGTATGGCTCCGAGTCCAGCCAGTGAAATAGAGCATTTCCATTTTTGCTCCTTGTTGAGTCTCCCCAGAAATCGTTCCTTGCATTAAGGTCTCTGCTCAGTATAGGTGAGTCGTGCGTTGACGCGACGGAGAGAATTTGATTCAATTTCATTGGGATTATGTAGCCCAAGTTACTTGGGATGTATAAGACCCTAATAGCACTTTATCCGATGCTCCATTAGGGCGCTTTGTTCAGTACGTTGCTAATGTGTAAAATGAGTTATTTATTTCAACTTGCATCTGGTGCATGTCTATGTCGCCACGAAATAGAAAACAGGCTGTTGTCATTTCTGAGCACGTTGTAGTTGTTGAGACGTATTTTATGGGTGGGTTTGAGAACTTTTCGTTAATAAGAGCTATATTCGATTTCAAAGCTTTTAACATGTCTGCGAGAAAAATTCTCTTTTCATGAGAGATTAAGTGTTGATATTCAGTGATTTTATTAGTATTTTATTTGCGACCAAAAGTCTCAAAGAAGAATTTAGCTATAGCAAATCCTTGGCCTGAATCGGGCGTGGCATGTAATGTAGGTATGAAATTTTCTATTTTCGTTGTTAGCTCTGACATTGACACTCCGAGCCATGGCAATGAGGCTTTTTGTAACATTTCGAAGGGGTTTGTTTGAGTAGGGGCTGGTGTGGTACCTTGGCTGTTCTGCCTGGATATGTCTGTGAGGTTCCTAGGATAATAAAGGGGTGGGAAGTTATCTATTGTATTCAAAAGCACAGGCCTCGGGGGGGCTTGGGTATATATTGGAACTTGGTGGCTGCTCTCTTTTTTCGAGAACAGTCCTCAGGGGCGTGAGGTTCTCCACATGCTACGCAGCGAGATTCGAAAACACAATTGGTGGTTACGTGGCCAAATCTTTGACAATGGTAGCATTCCAGAAATTCGTTTCGTTTTGGTTGCTCCCACACACCTTGTTAATTGAGCACGTATCTGATCTTGATAATAGCACTTCGACTTTCCTCGGATAGAACGGAAACTCTGTTGAAGTCTAAGTCGACCTTATTATCTCTGGACCACGTGGCCGTTAGTGGGCTAACTGATTCTATTTGCACCTCTAGAGAGCTTGCTATGATGTCTTTTCTTCGTATCGCTGGGCGGCAATTGTACTTTGCAGTCATCCTTGGGGGAGGTTATCGCTTTCCGTTTCCGAATGCAGTTCTACCACCACATTTTCGTAGTACTATAAAGGGATGTCGTAGTACTATAAAGGGAATACCGTCAATACCACATGATTACTTGTCTTTCATACTGTCAAATATGAAAAACAAGTCTTGATAGCTAACAAAATAATCAAGAAGATTTCTGCTCGGTATGAGGTCGGTCCATATGGAGCAGTGGGTTAGGGTACACTCCGCTTATGCAGCAACTCTCAAGTTCAAACTTCAGTGGCCGCATCTGATGCTGGTTTCGGACTCACACCCCACCCAGCTGTGATGGGTACTAATTGAAAAATTAGGTAATAATCACATGGCTGCGCGTAATATTGACCATATCACCTCGGATTCCGTTACGGATACCCTAACAACAAATCTCACCGCGAAGGTTCGGATTGGGACTGTTGTGCGATGGATTATTATTATTATTATTATTATTATTATTATGAGGTCGGAGGTGAATGTTTCATTGAAATGTAAAATTGATTCCCCGTTTAGGCTTGATTTGAAATCGGATCTTTTGCTTCAACGACTTCTGAAAATATTTGGTCCCCTCTCTCAGGATTTGCTAGAAGGACCAATTCCATATGAGTTCCAATCAGAGCAAGCTTCTCTAAACCGTCACATAGAATTTTATTTCCATCTATATTCGGAGTCGTATTATTAATTTCGATACCAGCCCCCTATCTAGAAGATCTATCTCACTCCTAGTGACTTTAAGATTCGACACATTCACTCGAGACTTCTTACGAAATATGCTTTTCACTTTTGTGAACATACCGTCTGGATCCTGTGGGGTAATACCCTTAGCTTCTCGAATTCTACGTCTAGCAGTCGTTGCGTATGGACGTGTTTTTCATCGCTCCTGTCATTGATTTCAAAAATTAATTAATTTTTCGCAAAAATTAGTTGAAACTAATTTTTTTAATTGAAAACCATCACCGTCGAATTATTGGGACATTTATCGAATACTTGAAATTTCTTTCCTGAAGAAGTATCAAAAAGTGGAAATACATTCAAGGTGTATGAACATTCCCTCTGATCTCGCTGCAAAAGCAACGAGATGGAGGAGCCCGATGGCTTCAGCCATCTACTACATCAAAACTAGACCGATCGTGTCCATCGACAACGATGACGGGCGAAAATAAGCTAAAACAAAGATTCAATAGCAACGAAGAAAACCCGAAAATTTTATCAGTCATCGCGATCGAGCAATTAAAAAAAAGCTAACGAGAAAGCTGAGAAGGTTGAGGGAGAAAACGAAGAACTCAGACTTCGTATCCAATCGCTAGAAGAACTTGTGGAAAATTAACGCAAAAGAAATCAGCAAGAAAGAAAAAGAAGTAAAGTCAAAAGCGACCGAAGACAAGAAACCTAAGAAACCGCAACAAGAATCTGATCAAGCGGATGTCCTCAGCTCAGGCGGAGCAAACGTCAGCAAAAACTATTATGTAGCGCTAGCCGGACTAGACGATTCCATGAGCATTGAAGAGGATAGGTAACAAACATTCTGAACATTGTATTACTAAACCTGATAATGGGTTTATCCAATATTTAAAAATTAAAAATAGGGACAAAAAACCAAAAGTTTTGTCTGCTGGTCCGTCTGTCAAGGTTAATCAAAAGAAAGAAAAAGTCCCACCAATCAATGTATTTGGGCAAACAGGCAGAGATATGGTTCGGCTTTTGGCAGCCGAAAGTAAATTAAATGATTTTGAGATCAAGAGAGTCAATGCCGCAGGCAGCAAAAAGTGCGTTGAATTCTGGAGATGTTCCGCATTTTACATACACCCCCAAAAGCGAAAAAAAATCAAATCTTTTTATTGAAGGGTCTGGACTGCGGAGAGGACACAGTCGGTCTCCTTCAGGTGCTTCAAGAAGTTGCACCCGAAATAGAATATATTACAGTTAAAGACCTTGCAACAAGGAGATCGATTATCGAGCGTAAAACTTCTCTTACTACTTAGTCCAGATTTCCAGCAATAGCAGTTAATATGTCCTACAAAAAATAAGGTACTTGAACTTCCGTATGGTGAGGTGGGAACGCCTCATGAAAAGCGAGATGAACCAGTGCGAGTGCCAATTTGCGAGTGCGAATTGGCACAGGCGGAGCCAAAAGAAAAATTATATTGTGTGAACTGCGGTGTCTTTGGTCATCCAGCATTATATTGAGGATGTCTCCGATATCAAGATGCAAACGGTAAATTTACTCCAAAACAAAGTCCAGTACACCGCAGTGTGATACCTCTCAACTTCGTCAAGCCCGGGGTGTAATTTGCGCTTACGTTGCTCCATACCAAATCTAATGCCTTTTTCAGATCCAGGGTGCAGGCTACTGTTCATTCTTGTCTAATTAAATTGCGTGTGCCCCCGTTGTGCAGGAGCATAATCGCCTGATCGGTGGACTTTTCGCTCTCGAATCCAAATTGGAACCAGGGAATTAATGCGAAAGAGAATAATTTGAAATTTCGAAGGATTACTCTTTCTAGGATTTTCCCTAAATTGGGTAATTGTGAGATAGGTTTAAAATTATTCATGCTTCTATCGCAGTTAACTTTAGAACTGTTGATATTCCATGCCAGCGGGAAGTACCGATGGCAATGGTTACATATAGTAGTTAGAAGCATGGAGATGACATCGCCACATTTCTTTATGACTTTATTGGGCACTCCTTCTAGGCCATGAGATATTTTTCTGCTTAGGTTGCTAACGATGTTCTCTATTTCGGGTGCTGAAGTGAGGACGCTCGGTTTATATCCGTGAACTGTTAGATATGACCCTTTATGACCTTCTTTAAAATTGCTAACGCCACCAGTTGCCGTGTTGTTTAATGTTTATAGAAAGTTTCGCAGTAACTGAGTTTTCCTTCGTTGTCATATATAATTTCCCTTTTGTTCCTGATTGAATCCTTTTCAATGTTGTATTTAGAGTTTCTTCGCCCGGTAAGACAGTCTATGATTTTGAAGACGTCAGAGGACGGTAATATTGATCTGAGTTTGTTCTTGTAGAAATCATTGACTTCGAGTCTTCTTCTTCTTCTTAGCGCTACAGCCCCTTTCGGGCCTTCGCTTCCTGCAAATAGCGCCTCCAACTGTCTCGGTCCGTTGACCGCGTCATCCAATTCCGAAATCCGAGCAGCGATGAACTGTCTTCGTCGACCGAGTCAGACCAGCGTTTCCTCGGTTTCCCCACTGGCCGCCGGCCTTCAGTTCTCTCAACGAATACCTTCTTGGGTATCCGTTGTTCGTCCATACGATTCATGTGTCCAGCCCATTGCAGCTTCCGCAGTCTTACAATGCTTGAGACCGCCGGTTCGTCAAAAATTTTATACAGTTCATGGTTGTATCGAATTCGCCATTGGTCCCCGTCTAGCTTCACTCCGATTATTAGCAGGACCCGTCGCTCAAAGGCGTTCAATATATTTGTGGATGCTTGGGTTAGGGTCCATGTTTCACACCCATTGCATAACACAGGTCTTATCACAGATTTGTATACTTGGAGCTTTGTTTTCCTGTGTATGCAGCTGGTCTTCAAGATCGTCAATAATGAATCAAATATTTTATTTGCGCGCTGTATTCTTCGGCGTATCTCGTCTCTTTCATCGCCCGTTTTCGTTATTTTGGCGCCTAAATACACAAATTCGCTAAC
The DNA here is from genome assembly GCA_963969285.1 of Odontomyia ornata. Lineage (NCBI taxonomy): Eukaryota > Metazoa > Arthropoda > Insecta > Diptera > Stratiomyidae > Odontomyia > Odontomyia ornata. The sequence continues at coordinate 78,130,520 of OZ017739.1, read as the reverse complement.
ATTTTCGATACTGTATTCGCCAAGTGTCATATTTTGAGTAGTCTTATACGTAGATTAATCTGGCTGGAAATTATGGAGATGTGTTATTAAAGACCCATGTACTCCTCATTAATTCGGTTGCATTAGCGGTGAAAGGTACGTTTTAGCCTTTGAAGCATATGTTTGTCGTCCTCATCATTTGGAGTGCTTTTTGAGATAGGCACCTGTTCAGGGAATTCCGCGGTTTTGTAAGGGAGCATGTACGTCTAGGCACTCCCGTAAGGCTATTGTTAGAGCTTCATAGTGTTTTCCATTAGGACATAACAATTATGTATCTGAATATGAACGTACCCTTAAACTTTTTTAATGAACTTTCAATGTCAAAACGTTAAAGTCAAAATTTTCATCATGGTAAAGTTCACGAAGCAGTAACATTTAAAAATCATTAAAAATACTACCCAAATTCTGCGCCGGTGGTCGCAACTTTAAGATCGCTGTGCGTGCTATAGTGATAAATTCGAGCCCAAATTTTGACTATTGGACGTTCCGGCGCCAAAAAGACGTCATACCGCTCGAAGCGAAGGAAATATCGCAGCTGTAAATGTAGACGGGGATCAATGGCGAATTCGATACAACCATGAGCTGTATGCAATTTTTGACGAGCCGGAGTTCTCAACGATTGTAAGACTGCGAAAGCTGCAATGGGCTGGACATATGAATCGTATGGACGAACAACGGATACCCAAGAAGGCATTCGTTGGGAGAACTGAAGGCCGGAGACCAGTGGGGAAACCGAGGAAACGCTGGTCTGACTCGGTCGATGAAGACAAATCATCGCTGTTCGGATTTCGAAATTGGAGGACGCTGTCAATGGACCGAGACAGTTGGAGGCGCTATTTGCAGGAAGCGAAGGCCCGAAAGGGGCTGTAGTGCTCAGAAGAAGAAGAAGAAATGCACCGACTCAAAATGAGCCTAATCAGTCGATGCCAAGTCGTTTTCAAGAATTGGGCATCGGTCAAACCACACTGTGGCGTATTTTGTGAAAAGATCTTGGCCTACATGGCTACAAAACCAAACTAGCTCAAGAACTAAAGCCACTTGAGCATTCGAAACGCCGAAACTTCTCCAATAGGGCTCTGGCAATGCTTGAAGAAAATGAAGAATTTCATCATAAAATCATCTTCAGCGATTAAGATCATTTCTGGCTCAATGGCTTTGTTAATAAAAATATGTGTTAATGGTCAGAAACAAACCCACATGTGCTTCTTGAGACACCGTTGTATCCCCAAAAAATTACTGTTTGGTGTTGACTACCGCACCAAACAGTACAGTGTGATTGGGCCGTATTTTTTCGTGGGTGAGAACGACCGTCATGTCATGTTGGAAGATTATTTGTGGCCAGAATTGGATGAACTTGACATCTACGATATGTGCTTTCATCATGACGGTGCCACAGCACGTCTCACAATCGGTTTATTGAAAGGCAAATTTGGTGAACGTGTTATCTCGAGAAATGGTCCGGTCGAATGGCCGCTTCGTTCATACGATCTAATGCTATTGGATTTCTTCTTATGGGGCGATATCAAGTCACTGATCCATGCCAACAACCTAGCAACTTTAGACGAGCTCAAGACAACATCCAACTTGAAATTGCCAACGTTCCGGTCGAAATGTGTGCCAGAGAGAAAATCGGGTTCAAAGAATCGACTGCTGTAAATGGCCTTATTTTGCTCATATGCACTACACTCACAATAAATTTGAACTCAATATCTCAAATTTTTCTGTGTTTTTAATATATAAAATTGTTATGTCCTTAATGGAAAACCCTTTACATGTAGGTCAATGGCGGCGTTCGATAGAACCCTGTTGCTAAGTGAGACTTTTGGGAGATCTTTGAGATATGTACTAAAATTTTGCCAGTCTAGCTTATTTTAATCTCTGTAATGGGGTGGACAAACGGGGATTGGAATTTGTGTTGCAAGGTTAAATTCTAGGATAAGCCCATGGTGACCTGAAATTGCTGGAATATTGTGACATGCATGGGGTGTTATATGCCCTGGGAGGTAATTAAGGGACATTATAAAGTGCCCTCCCTCTTAGAAAGGTCAGGACTCCGGCGTTTATTATAGAAACTGTGGCGTATGGCTCCGAGTCCAGCCAGTGAAATAGAGCATTTCCATTTTTGCTCCTTGTTGAGTCTCCCCAGAAATCGTTCCTTGCATTAAGGTCTCTGCTCAGTATAGGTGAGTCGTGCGTTGACGCGACGGAGAGAATTTGATTCAATTTCATTGGGATTATGTAGCCCAAGTTACTTGGGATGTATAAGACCCTAATAGCACTTTATCCGATGCTCCATTAGGGCGCTTTGTTCAGTACGTTGCTAATGTGTAAAATGAGTTATTTATTTCAACTTGCATCTGGTGCATGTCTATGTCGCCACGAAATAGAAAACAGGCTGTTGTCATTTCTGAGCACGTTGTAGTTGTTGAGACGTATTTTATGGGTGGGTTTGAGAACTTTTCGTTAATAAGAGCTATATTCGATTTCAAAGCTTTTAACATGTCTGCGAGAAAAATTCTCTTTTCATGAGAGATTAAGTGTTGATATTCAGTGATTTTATTAGTATTTTATTTGCGACCAAAAGTCTCAAAGAAGAATTTAGCTATAGCAAATCCTTGGCCTGAATCGGGCGTGGCATGTAATGTAGGTATGAAATTTTCTATTTTCGTTGTTAGCTCTGACATTGACACTCCGAGCCATGGCAATGAGGCTTTTTGTAACATTTCGAAGGGGTTTGTTTGAGTAGGGGCTGGTGTGGTACCTTGGCTGTTCTGCCTGGATATGTCTGTGAGGTTCCTAGGATAATAAAGGGGTGGGAAGTTATCTATTGTATTCAAAAGCACAGGCCTCGGGGGGGCTTGGGTATATATTGGAACTTGGTGGCTGCTCTCTTTTTTCGAGAACAGTCCTCAGGGGCGTGAGGTTCTCCACATGCTACGCAGCGAGATTCGAAAACACAATTGGTGGTTACGTGGCCAAATCTTTGACAATGGTAGCATTCCAGAAATTCGTTTCGTTTTGGTTGCTCCCACACACCTTGTTAATTGAGCACGTATCTGATCTTGATAATAGCACTTCGACTTTCCTCGGATAGAACGGAAACTCTGTTGAAGTCTAAGTCGACCTTATTATCTCTGGACCACGTGGCCGTTAGTGGGCTAACTGATTCTATTTGCACCTCTAGAGAGCTTGCTATGATGTCTTTTCTTCGTATCGCTGGGCGGCAATTGTACTTTGCAGTCATCCTTGGGGGAGGTTATCGCTTTCCGTTTCCGAATGCAGTTCTACCACCACATTTTCGTAGTACTATAAAGGGATGTCGTAGTACTATAAAGGGAATACCGTCAATACCACATGATTACTTGTCTTTCATACTGTCAAATATGAAAAACAAGTCTTGATAGCTAACAAAATAATCAAGAAGATTTCTGCTCGGTATGAGGTCGGTCCATATGGAGCAGTGGGTTAGGGTACACTCCGCTTATGCAGCAACTCTCAAGTTCAAACTTCAGTGGCCGCATCTGATGCTGGTTTCGGACTCACACCCCACCCAGCTGTGATGGGTACTAATTGAAAAATTAGGTAATAATCACATGGCTGCGCGTAATATTGACCATATCACCTCGGATTCCGTTACGGATACCCTAACAACAAATCTCACCGCGAAGGTTCGGATTGGGACTGTTGTGCGATGGATTATTATTATTATTATTATTATTATTATTATGAGGTCGGAGGTGAATGTTTCATTGAAATGTAAAATTGATTCCCCGTTTAGGCTTGATTTGAAATCGGATCTTTTGCTTCAACGACTTCTGAAAATATTTGGTCCCCTCTCTCAGGATTTGCTAGAAGGACCAATTCCATATGAGTTCCAATCAGAGCAAGCTTCTCTAAACCGTCACATAGAATTTTATTTCCATCTATATTCGGAGTCGTATTATTAATTTCGATACCAGCCCCCTATCTAGAAGATCTATCTCACTCCTAGTGACTTTAAGATTCGACACATTCACTCGAGACTTCTTACGAAATATGCTTTTCACTTTTGTGAACATACCGTCTGGATCCTGTGGGGTAATACCCTTAGCTTCTCGAATTCTACGTCTAGCAGTCGTTGCGTATGGACGTGTTTTTCATCGCTCCTGTCATTGATTTCAAAAATTAATTAATTTTTCGCAAAAATTAGTTGAAACTAATTTTTTTAATTGAAAACCATCACCGTCGAATTATTGGGACATTTATCGAATACTTGAAATTTCTTTCCTGAAGAAGTATCAAAAAGTGGAAATACATTCAAGGTGTATGAACATTCCCTCTGATCTCGCTGCAAAAGCAACGAGATGGAGGAGCCCGATGGCTTCAGCCATCTACTACATCAAAACTAGACCGATCGTGTCCATCGACAACGATGACGGGCGAAAATAAGCTAAAACAAAGATTCAATAGCAACGAAGAAAACCCGAAAATTTTATCAGTCATCGCGATCGAGCAATTAAAAAAAAGCTAACGAGAAAGCTGAGAAGGTTGAGGGAGAAAACGAAGAACTCAGACTTCGTATCCAATCGCTAGAAGAACTTGTGGAAAATTAACGCAAAAGAAATCAGCAAGAAAGAAAAAGAAGTAAAGTCAAAAGCGACCGAAGACAAGAAACCTAAGAAACCGCAACAAGAATCTGATCAAGCGGATGTCCTCAGCTCAGGCGGAGCAAACGTCAGCAAAAACTATTATGTAGCGCTAGCCGGACTAGACGATTCCATGAGCATTGAAGAGGATAGGTAACAAACATTCTGAACATTGTATTACTAAACCTGATAATGGGTTTATCCAATATTTAAAAATTAAAAATAGGGACAAAAAACCAAAAGTTTTGTCTGCTGGTCCGTCTGTCAAGGTTAATCAAAAGAAAGAAAAAGTCCCACCAATCAATGTATTTGGGCAAACAGGCAGAGATATGGTTCGGCTTTTGGCAGCCGAAAGTAAATTAAATGATTTTGAGATCAAGAGAGTCAATGCCGCAGGCAGCAAAAAGTGCGTTGAATTCTGGAGATGTTCCGCATTTTACATACACCCCCAAAAGCGAAAAAAAATCAAATCTTTTTATTGAAGGGTCTGGACTGCGGAGAGGACACAGTCGGTCTCCTTCAGGTGCTTCAAGAAGTTGCACCCGAAATAGAATATATTACAGTTAAAGACCTTGCAACAAGGAGATCGATTATCGAGCGTAAAACTTCTCTTACTACTTAGTCCAGATTTCCAGCAATAGCAGTTAATATGTCCTACAAAAAATAAGGTACTTGAACTTCCGTATGGTGAGGTGGGAACGCCTCATGAAAAGCGAGATGAACCAGTGCGAGTGCCAATTTGCGAGTGCGAATTGGCACAGGCGGAGCCAAAAGAAAAATTATATTGTGTGAACTGCGGTGTCTTTGGTCATCCAGCATTATATTGAGGATGTCTCCGATATCAAGATGCAAACGGTAAATTTACTCCAAAACAAAGTCCAGTACACCGCAGTGTGATACCTCTCAACTTCGTCAAGCCCGGGGTGTAATTTGCGCTTACGTTGCTCCATACCAAATCTAATGCCTTTTTCAGATCCAGGGTGCAGGCTACTGTTCATTCTTGTCTAATTAAATTGCGTGTGCCCCCGTTGTGCAGGAGCATAATCGCCTGATCGGTGGACTTTTCGCTCTCGAATCCAAATTGGAACCAGGGAATTAATGCGAAAGAGAATAATTTGAAATTTCGAAGGATTACTCTTTCTAGGATTTTCCCTAAATTGGGTAATTGTGAGATAGGTTTAAAATTATTCATGCTTCTATCGCAGTTAACTTTAGAACTGTTGATATTCCATGCCAGCGGGAAGTACCGATGGCAATGGTTACATATAGTAGTTAAAGCATGGAGATGACATCGCCACATTTCTTTATGACTTTATTGGGCACTCCTTCTAGGCCATGAGATATTTTTCTGCTTAGGTTGCTAACGATGTTCTCTATTTCGGGTGCTGAAGTGAGGACGCTCGGTTTATATCCGTGAACTGTTAGATATGACCCTTTATGACCTTCTTTAAAATTGCTAACGCCACCAGTTGCCGTGTTGTTTAATGTTTATAGAAAGTTTCGCAGTAACTGAGTTTTCCTTCGTTGTCATATATAATTTCCCTTTTGTTCCTGATTGAATCCTTTTCAATGTTGTATTTAGAGTTTCTTCGCCCGGTAAGACAGTCTATGATTTTGAAGACGTCAGAGGACGGTAATATTGATCTGAGTTTGTTCTTGTAGAAATCATTGACTTCGAGTCTTCTTCTTCTTCTTAGCGCTACAGCCCCTTTCGGGCCTTCGCTTCCTGCAAATAGCGCCTCCAACTGTCTCGGTCCGTTGACCGCGTCATCCAATTCCGAAATCCGAGCAGCGATGAACTGTCTTCGTCGACCGAGTCAGACCAGCGTTTCCTCGGTTTCCCCACTGGCCGCCGGCCTTCAGTTCTCTCAACGAATACCTTCTTGGGTATCCGTTGTTCGTCCATACGATTCATGTGTCCAGCCCATTGCAGCTTCCGCAGTCTTACAATGCTTGAGACCGCCGGTTCGTCAAAAATTTTATACAGTTCATGGTTGTATCGAATTCGCCATTGGTCCCCGTCTAGCTTCACTCCGATTATTAGCAGGACCCGTCGCTCAAAGGCGTTCAATATATTTGTGGATGCTTGGGTTAGGGTCCATGTTTCACACCCATTGCATAACACAGGTCTTATCACAGATTTGTATACTTGGAGCTTTGTTTTCCTGTGTATGCAGCTGGTCTTCAAGATCGTCAATAATGAATCAAATATTTTATTTGCGCGCTGTATTCTTCGGCGTATCTCGTCTCTTTCATCGCCCGTTTTCGTTATTTTGGCGCCTAAATACACAAATTCGCTAACATTTTCGATACTGTATTCGCCAAGTGTCATATTTTGAGTAGTCTTATACGTAGATTAATCTGGCTGGAAATTATGGAGATGTGTTATTAAAGACCCATGTACTCCTCATTAATTCGGTTGCATTAGCGGTGAAAGGTACGTTTTAGCCTTTGAAGCATATGTTTGTCGTCCTCATCATTTGGAGTGCTTTTTGAGATAGGCACCTGTTCAGGGAATTCCGCGGTTTTGTAAGGGAGCATGTACGTCTAGGCACTCCCGTAAGGCTATTGTTAGAGCTTCATAGTGTTTTCCATTAGGACATAACAATTATGTATCTGAATATGAACGTACCCTTAAACTTTTTTAATGAACTTTCAATGTCAAAACGTTAAAGTCAAAATTTTCATCATGGTAAAGTTCACGAAGCAGTAACATTTAAAAATCATTAAAAATACTACCCAAATTCTGCGCCGGTGGTCGCAACTTTAAGATCGCTGTGCGTGCTATAGTGATAAATTCGAGCCCAAATTTTGACTATTGGACGTTCCGGCGCCAAAAAGACGTCATACCGCTCGAAGCGAAGGAAATATCGCAGCTGTAAATGTAGACGGGGATCAATGGCGAATTCGATACAACCATGAGCTGTATGCAATTTTTGACGAGCCGGAGTTCTCAACGATTGTAAGACTGCGAAAGCTGCAATGGGCTGGACATATGAATCGTATGGACGAACAACGGATACCCAAGAAGGCATTCGTTGGGAGAACTGAAGGCCGGAGACCAGTGGGGAAACCGAGGAAACGCTGGTCTGACTCGGTCGATGAAGACAAATCATCGCTGTTCGGATTTCGAAATTGGAGGACGCTGTCAATGGACCGAGACAGTTGGAGGCGCTATTTGCAGGAAGCGAAGGCCCGAAAGGGGCTGTAGTGCTCAGAAGAAGAAGAAGAAATGCACCGACTCAAAATGAGCCTAATCAGTCGATGCCAAGTCGTTTTCAAGAATTGGGCATCGGTCAAACCACACTGTGGCGTATTTTGTGAAAAGATCTTGGCCTACATGGCTACAAAACCAAACTAGCTCAAGAACTAAAGCCACTTGAGCATTCGAAACGCCGAAACTTCTCCAATAGGGCTCTGGCAATGCTTGAAGAAAATGAAGAATTTCATCATAAAATCATCTTCAGCGATTAAGATCATTTCTGGCTCAATGGCTTTGTTAATAAAAATATGTGTTAATGGTCAGAAACAAACCCACATGTGCTTCTTGAGACACCGTTGTATCCCCAAAAAATTACTGTTTGGTGTTGACTACCGCACCAAACAGTACAGTGTGATTGGGCCGTATTTTTTCGTGGGTGAGAACGACCGTCATGTCATGTTGGAAGATTATTTGTGGCCAGAATTGGATGAACTTGACATCTACGATATGTGCTTTCATCATGACGGTGCCACAGCACGTCTCACAATCGGTTTATTGAAAGGCAAATTTGGTGAACGTGTTATCTCGAGAAATGGTCCGGTCGAATGGCCGCTTCGTTCATACGATCTAATGCTATTGGATTTCTTCTTATGGGGCGATATCAAGTCACTGATCCATGCCAACAACCTAGCAACTTTAGACGAGCTCAAGACAACATCCAACTTGAAATTGCCAACGTTCCGGTCGAAATGTGTGCCAGAGAGAAAATCGGGTTCAAAGAATCGACTGCTGTAAATGGCCTTATTTTGCTCATATGCACTACACTCACAATAAATTTGAACTCAATATCTCAAATTTTTCTGTGTTTTTAATATATAAAATTGTTATGTCCTTAATGGAAAACCCTTTACATGTAGGTCAATGGCGGCGTTCGATAGAACCCTGTTGCTAAGTGAGACTTTTGGGAGATCTTTGAGATATGTACTAAAATTTTGCCAGTCTAGCTTATTTTAATCTCTGTAATGGGGTGGACAAACGGGGATTGGAATTTGTGTTGCAAGGTTAAATTCTAGGATAAGCCCATGGTGACCTGAAATTGCTGGAATATTGTGACATGCATGGGGTGTTATATGCCCTGGGAGGTAATTAAGGGACATTATAAAGTGCCCTCCCTCTTAGAAAGGTCAGGACTCCGGCGTTTATTATAGAAACTGTGGCGTATGGCTCCGAGTCCAGCCAGTGAAATAGAGCATTTCCATTTTTGCTCCTTGTTGAGTCTCCCCAGAAATCGTTCCTTGCATTAAGGTCTCTGCTCAGTATAGGTGAGTCGTGCGTTGACGCGACGGAGAGAATTTGATTCAATTTCATTGGGATTATGTAGCCCAAGTTACTTGGGATGTATAAGACCCTAATAGCACTTTATCCGATGCTCCATTAGGGCGCTTTGTTCAGTACGTTGCTAATGTGTAAAATGAGTTATTTATTTCAACTTGCATCTGGTGCATGTCTATGTCGCCACGAAATAGAAAACAGGCTGTTGTCATTTCTGAGCACGTTGTAGTTGTTGAGACGTATTTTATGGGTGGGTTTGAGAACTTTTCGTTAATAAGAGCTATATTCGATTTCAAAGCTTTTAACATGTCTGCGAGAAAAATTCTCTTTTCATGAGAGATTAAGTGTTGATATTCAGTGATTTTATTAGTATTTTATTTGCGACCAAAAGTCTCAAAGAAGAATTTAGCTATAGCAAATCCTTGGCCTGAATCGGGCGTGGCATGTAATGTAGGTATGAAATTTTCTATTTTCGTTGTTAGCTCTGACATTGACACTCCGAGCCATGGCAATGAGGCTTTTTGTAACATTTCGAAGGGGTTTGTTTGAGTAGGGGCTGGTGTGGTACCTTGGCTGTTCTGCCTGGATATGTCTGTGAGGTTCCTAGGATAATAAAGGGGTGGGAAGTTATCTATTGTATTCAAAAGCACAGGCCTCGGGGGGGCTTGGGTATATATTGGAACTTGGTGGCTGCTCTCTTTTTTCGAGAACAGTCCTCAGGGGCGTGAGGTTCTCCACATGCTACGCAGCGAGATTCGAAAACACAATTGGTGGTTACGTGGCCAAATCTTTGACAATGGTAGCATTCCAGAAATTCGTTTCGTTTTGGTTGCTCCCACACACCTTGTTAATTGAGCACGTATCTGATCTTGATAATAGCACTTCGACTTTCCTCGGATAGAACGGAAACTCTGTTGAAGTCTAAGTCGACCTTATTATCTCTGGACCACGTGGCCGTTAGTGGGCTAACTGATTCTATTTGCACCTCTAGAGAGCTTGCTATGATGTCTTTTCTTCGTATCGCTGGGCGGCAATTGTACTTTGCAGTCATCCTTGGGGGAGGTTATCGCTTTCCGTTTCCGAATGCAGTTCTACCACCACATTTTCGACGTTGGCGGTGCAATCACACAACGTCGCTTTATTTGTCCGGTCACTAGTAGCTTTTCGTGCCGTAATCTCCTCGTTGGCTTCAGGATGTTTCTTTACTACGTCGGGATTTGTGACCCTTGCATCGGTCGCTTCGGTATTCCGAAAAGCGGGAGATGTTCTGAAAAGAATATAATCCCCATGCGACTCCCCAAAAATCAGCATAGCAGTAAAGGTTGGGCTCCTTGAACTAATGGAGCTCCTAGATCGCATAGGGGGCTATCGGAGGAGCTGGTTAAGGGCCGAAGACGAGCAGAAGGCTAAAGAGGCGAAATCTAAAGGCCACATGCAGATAGCTCCACCATTAAAAATCAATAAAAGAATGGCGTCGTACTAAACTCCGGAAATACGCCGACCTTCCGTCGTATTGGCTGTGAGGGAACCATATCGGACGTGACATTCGCCTCGGAGTCCTTGGTACGGAGGCTACACAATTGGAAAGTATTAGAGGACTACTCAGCCAGTGATCATCAGTGCATTCTGCTTGAGATAAGTGATGTTGTCTTCCGACGTCCGTGCCCTCGGCTTTCTACAATTGGATGGAACATCGGAAGGATGGACGTCGAGAGGTTCGTCGAGGTGCTCACAGGAGGTGAGCCGCTGCAGGGAGCTTCGGAGGGGACGGAAGAACTGGCAGCTCAAGACGTGGTGAACTCGACTATGAGCATCATTACGACTGCTTTCAAAGCGTCTATGCCCCGTCAAAAACCCCGGCACGGCAAGCCCCCAGTGTACTGGTGGTCAACTGAAATCGTGAAATGCGAAGGGAGTGTCACAAGCTTCGACGTGAGGCTCAACGGGCGCGGAACCGTGACGAGGCATGCAACTGGGTGGCAGCATATAAGTCGGCCAGGAAATGCCTTCGCAAATTGATCAACAATAGCTAGGCTTGCTGCTGGCAAGACCTAGTGGACAATGTGAACAAGGATCCGTGGGGCCCTGGCTCCAAGCTAGTTATGCGGAAGCTTGGTGCCCTACGGAAGTCTTGTATACATGATGCGGAAAAGATGGACGCGATAGTGCGGGCCCTCTTCCCCACCCATCCCGTCCGTGTTGACGCTGTCCATGGTGAAACAGCAGTCGAGTGTCCACCCTTCACACATCCGGAACTGGAGGAGGCAGTCCTCTCATTGAAAGCGAGGAAGGCTCCAGGTCCAGATGGTGTTCCAGCTGAAGTGTCGCGGCTCGTCTATCACCATTGTCCTGACTTGCTGCTCAGCATATTCAACGCTTGCCTACGGGACGGGATTTTCCCGGTACGATGGAAGATGGCGAGGCTCATGCTGATCAGCAAGGGGAAGGGAAACCCCGAATCACCGTCTGCATACCGCCTATGCATGCTAGACACGACTGGGAAAGTGCTAGAGAAACTCATCAAGGGAAGACTCATTGACGCGATTCGTGCTGCTGGAGACCTATCTCCTCGGCAGTACGGCTTTAGAGCAGGACGTTCTACCATTGATGCGATTGCAGTGGTGGTGAACGCGGTCCAAAAGGCAGAGGCATATAGTCGCACCAAGCGACGGATCGTCCTGTTGGTGACACTCGACGTCAGGAACGCCTTCAACTCCGCTAGATGGGTGGATGTTCTGGATACGCTGGAAACTCTTTTCAAGTTCCAGAATATCTAATGCGGCTTGTGAGGAACTACCTAAAGGACCGAAGGCTGCTCTATGACACGATACAGAGCCAACGAAGGATGGAAATTACATCGGGTGTTGCCCAGGGATCTATCCTTGGTCCGGACCTGTGGAACGTGTCTTACGACGTGCTACTGAGACTTGAGATGCCAGATGAGTCGCGCTTGGTCGGATATGCGGATGATGTTGCGGCTCTGGTCGCTGGACGCACCGTTGAACAGGCGCAACTTAGGCTAGGTATGCTAATGCGCCGAGTGAAGGACTGGATGACTGCTCGCGGGCTCAGTTGAGCACTGGAGAAAGCCGAAGTGGTCATCTTGACAAAAAAGAGAATCCCTAGAGTAAGGATGATCAGTATTGGAGACTTACGAATCGAATCGAAGCCATCGGTGAAGTACCTGGGGCTGCTGATCGACTCGAAGATGAGTTTCTCTGAGCAAATCAGGGCAACGTCTGAGAAGGCTGCTTCGGGAATATCTTCTCTGAGTCGACTTATGGCCAACGTAGGGGGACCCAGCCCGTCAAGAAGACGCCTCTTGATGAGTGCTGTAGGGTCAGTGCTACTGTACGGAGCAGAAGTATGGGGCGACGGTGAGAGTTATTGCAGGCGTGATACCTATCGCCCTCCTTGTTAGAGAGCGCCGCGCTATTTACCTGCGCCGAAACGAGGATGCGAGGGAGATGGTTGTCCGCCAGGAGAGACAGCGCTCACTCAACGATTGGCAGCAGTCTTGGGTCAATTGAACGAAGGGCGTAACAAAACAAGACCTGGCCCGAAGTAATGTGTCAAACGGTTCCAGGCTGGGTTCTCAGGTTGACAGGGGAGGTGTTTAGTGGGTAGTCCAGTCACCTTCTTGCGAGCATGAGAATCTCACACTCTGTGCATAAATGGCATTCACCTTCCTACCATTATGTCTTTTAGCACTTCATCTGCTCCGCACTTGGAACTGATGCCTTTTAGAATCAATACGAACTTCTTTCTCTTTTTAGGCGTAAAAGAGTAGCCTGACGCTTTTATCAGATTCATGAGATATTTTTAGTCTGGTAGTAGACAATCTCGTTATACAGAACGAGGCTTTACTTTTATTTTCCGTGTAATTTTATCCATTGTTTGTTTAATCACCATTGCCTGCAGGATCCCAACGAAAATTTATGGGTACCAATTATTTTTCGAGTTATGTCCGAGGTTATGGTATTTAACGGGAAGTTTTAATGAGGGTTATTATTATTGGCCAGCAAATTTTAGGGATTTACGCTCGGAGTCGAGGTATTCGCATGAATACTATCTTACCTCCATTATGTTTTTCAGTTTTTTTTAGATCGAAGGAATTAAATTATGATGATGCGGGTATACAAAAATTATTTGTATATTTTCCCCTCTTCTGTCTACTTCAATACTGGAAACACACTCTTGAGATCTGATCGGAAAAATTCTCGTCGCATTCTTCCATCTAACACAAAACAGGACTATCTTGCAGGACAAAATTTAAAGGATTACCCTCATTCAACTACACAAAATAATTTTAACTACTATAAACGCTCAACAAACAACAGTAATCTAAATTAAAAGCTTACCAATTATCAACTACGTATCAAGTCGATACCAACAAATCTATTATTTTCAAATACAGTGAATCTGCTCAAGTGCTTTCCAATAAAGTATTAACTTCTTCGTCGCGGTAATTTAAGTATATACCTACCGGAAAATCGCAGAATGTGTATCTAGTCAAAATCATCGACAATGTCGTATTCCCTTTCTTAGAGCTTTACAGTAATTATTTATTATTTACGCGGGAGATTTGCTGTTGTTGAACGCAAAATAATATTGTGTTCATTGACTTAAGTTTGGAAGAGTACACTGAATAAAATACTACAAAATGATCAGATAGTTAAGGAAAGATGAATAATTAATTTAAGGTCAACACTATCTTTTCACTCCTACTTTGTAGTGCGTGCTTAGTTCTTCGCTTGACTAAGCAAGTATGGTATTAAAATTCTTCTGAAGATACATATTTGTTGAGAAATTATATCACTTATATTCGTGCCATATTGTGAAATATAATCATCAGGTTGTAAAAATTATGTTTGTTCTGCATCGTGGTCAGAAGTATTTAATTTAAATATGTACTATATATTAAGATATAATGCAAAGGTAAATATAAAAAATTGCATGGGCGCTTTGCAACTACGTATGATGAGGCATGTAGAATAGCCTTGATTTTCATCGTTGCTTCTCTTAATTATACAAAGCAGGAGAAATGCAAACAATAATAAAAACGTGCTACTGTTAATAAATTTTTAAAAGAAAATTTATCCTTTGACGCTGCTTTGGAAAATACTATCTGGTTTGGATCTTTTATTTATCTCACGATGCGTATTCAACAGACAACCCATTTCAAAACCAAGCATACGACTTTCTCGCAAAAAAAATTGTAGCTTGATTCAGCAACTAGTATTTAAATGAACCCGGAACCGCCACAAAGAAAATATATTAATAACAGAAAGCCACAATACAACAAACAAAAAGTTGAAGTCAAGAAATCACTGAAGGAGGAAATTCCCAACTCGAGACATGCTAATCTCCTTGGTGAGTAGATTTCTTGAGTTCTCACCGCAAAATATTCTGCACAAAGAGGTAACAAAAAAAAAGTCGAGGAAAAACGAAAAAACGAGGAAAATTCGTTTTGTCAGGCAGCAAGCACAGCGCACAACCAGGTTGGCGACTGCATGTATAATTTGCACTTGGAATTGTTAACGTTGAGAAGTCTTTATAGAATACAAAAGGCTAAACCACGAACGCTATAACCCCCATTAAGGTAAGGCCAGGCTGTTTATAAAAGGGAAGACTGCACTACCGCTTCCATATCATATTTTATAAACTCGTGCTGCACTGTGCACGAAGAACGTACATTAAAGAATTTGCAGGCATATAAATTCAAAATTGTCTGTAATTTCATAAAACGTCAACAGGCGGAAAGGTCGATGTTCTTTGGAGGAGGAGGAGGAAAACTTTAGTTCATTTCTACTAGTTCTGAAATCATTTTATCCATAATCAGCTTAGAGCGATTTTAATAAGGGGATAAATATGTTTTATGTACATAGTTCTGTTCTCAGTGTACATGGGGGTAGGAAGGTAAATCGGTAAAAATGCAGGAAGTTTTATTTAGCATAGAATACTATTTCAGAGGATTTGCAAGGGAGAAGGATTATAGGTAATGGTGAGGAACATGATTATGGACATGAACTATAAGAAATTGCAGTGAAAGTGTTCAATTATTATTGGACTTTATAGACTTAAGTGTCAGAGTCAAAGTTCAAAGCTGAAAAAGGGTTTTTGAGAGAGGCAAAACTTTTCATATGAAGGATTATCAACGTTCTTTCTTCTAATGGCAATCTCGTAAAGTAATGAAAAGTAGAACTTATTATCTAAGCTTTGAGTAATTAATCTAATAAACGAGATGTCAATTATTGCAAAATGTCTGTCATTGGCCTTTCAGTGATAATTATGGCTGGCCAATGACCCGTTGCAGAGCATTGGCCCACTTCTGACAATAGACTTGAATATTTTTTTGCTCTATATGTCTCACTTTGATTGATTTTGCAACTGTCGTAGCGACTAGACGCGTTTTGTTTTAATGTTATATTTTTCCGAGTTAACTCCAAATGCTGATAATTAATTATCCCATTTTTTAAGGTGAAAATTGAATGGAATGTGTAAATGCATACGCCCGAATAGAAATTAAAGTGAAACCCCCAGAAAAAAATGTTATTACGTTGCCGACCAAAAAATCAACTCTAGAAAGGTACTGTGAGTAATTTTTACTCACACTAGGGATATTTTTGTTGGTAGATCAGCGGGTAGGCAGTCTTGAACCGCTTCATTCATTTAGTTACAAGTTATCTGCGGTGGTGATCGCATGTGACTGTGTTTAGTTTTGTTCTGTCTCCAGGCATTGAAAAAAAGGTGTGAGCATATTTTACTCATCGATATCAACAGCGTCTGATATTTGGTGAGTAACTTTTACTCATTGATACCTTTATGCGTAATTATTAATTTTTCAAATGTATGAATATATTATCAAATTATGACTGTTGCTTATTTTACATACATTAAATGTAATCTTGATCACTGAACAATTAGTTAAGGCAATTATTAACGTCCTGAATATTATAATTTTTTTTTTATAAAATATATCAAATTTTTATTGTTCTTTTGAGAACAGAAGACGAAATATTGGGGGCTCTTCTAAAATTGGAATCGGAAGAAGAAGAGAATAATTTAGAGTGCGACATTGCTGAAATTGATGAAGATAGTGATGCAGATTTAAAATATTTTCCAGAGGTAGACCCGACAGAGGAGATCGATTTAGAGGGTGAAATATTTGACGAATTAATTAGAAATATTGAAGCTGAAGAGAAAAAGGGTAAGGAATATCCAGGAAGCACTAAGCAAGCAAAAAAGTATAAAATACAATATCTAAAAAAGTCTCAAGAAGGAATGTACACACAAAACAACTCCCGATTATGAAAAAACTGATGAAATATTTTTATCGGTGATCACAGCGACTGAAGTTAATTTAATTGGAAGAGACGGAAATTTCATTTGCTGTAAAGACCTGTTATAGCTGCAGTCGAAAAAAACAGCCGCCAAAAATGTTGTACATATTTGCCCTTGTCCTAAAGGAAGAGCCAAAAATTCATTGTGTCCAATCAGTTGCTTCAAAAGCTTTTTCAACAGATATTTCCAAAGAGATTTTGGTCAGCAAAAATAAAGAAATACAAACTCAAAGAGAGCGAAGTATAATCAAGAATCTCACGCGAGCTTGTCAGATTTAGAAATGAGCGAACTAGAAGCATTTTTTGGCCTGTTAGTGTTATCCGCTGCACTCAAAAATAATCATTTATCAACTAGTATAATGTTTGATACTAGCTACAGTTGGGATAGGTACAGAGCAAAGACATATAAATAAATGGACGAGCAACGAGAATATGTGTACTCGTCTATGTGAGAAGCAAACTTGCTACATAAATAAGTTATAAACAACTTACGCTCTCGAAATTATATGATTCTCTCTGCTTCTCCTTCCCCTGTGTTTCCAGTCAGGTTTTTCTTTCCTCTCTTCAGAAGAATCACTTCCCCCACTGACACCCGCGCACACCAACGCAATTTCATTTCACGTGCACACGATCGCGCCTTCGTTATCATTCGGGAAACAGTTTGTATACAATACAACAAACAACTCTCACGGAAAACTCGAACGTCAAAGCAAAAGAAAATCGAAAAGGGCGCGAAAACGGCGAGAAAACTCATGTGTCAAAGCGGATGGAAATTTTGTAAATTTTTAATAAAAACAGTGAACTAAAGTGCCGATTTCGTACGCGTGATCTTTAAAATTAAATACTTTTTAAATGTGAACGTGTTTCGGAGTGATTAAAGTGGTAAAATAAAAGCATATCACTTGAAACCTCAACTTCACACAACTTTAGCGAAGGTTGCTAATAGCTTCGGCTCTCGGTTGCGGATCCAGTACTCTCTATATCTATGTTACAGAGCAACTATGACTGAGAGGAGATTCAAATTCATCCTAAATTTTGATGATAAGACACTAGACAAGCTAGAAGAGAACTAACTAAACTAGCTTCAGTTTCTTTTATTTGGGAAAAACTTCTACAAAATTGAATCAATTATAAACCTGGGAGTCATATAACAATTGATGAACAACTTGTTGGGTTTAGAGGAAGATGCCCCTTCAGAATGTACATTCACTCTAAACCCAATAAGTATGGAATTAAAATAATTAGATCTTACGATGCCGGAACAAAGTACATGCTAGATGCCATTGTTTATCTTGATAAAAAGAAGTGTGCTTCCAAAAATACCCGCTGGTGAATATAATGTTCTTCAACTTTTACAAAATGTGAAAGGCACTAACAGAAACGTCCCGTTAGATGATTGGTTTCCAAGTATTCCGCTTGTTCAACGTCTTCTTCATGACTACAAAATAACTACTGTTGGCACAATAAAAAAAAATAAACCACAGTTACTTACTCAAGCTACGGGTATAAAATTTCAAAACCGAAGCGCACAACATTTTTCCAATACCATGACGACATGGTACTAGTTTCATACAAACCAACTAGTAAAAAACTTGTTACACTTATTAATTTATATAATAAAGTTTTTCAAACACTAATCGTATATTAATAACTAATAAACGAGTCCCTTATCACCTTAGAACATGGGAATTCACGAGTGAGTAAAATTTACTAATCGGTTCCTATAAGCATCACAGTTAACGGTACCTTTCTGAGATTAAAAGTACCAGTAACATAAGTGTCGTCATTAGTGTGCACATATATTGACCACGGGAAGGACAAGCAGTACTCCTGCGCAAAACAACAAGCGGCGAAGGCTAAGGCCCCAGCAAAGTACGCCATCGAAGGCACCAAAAGCATCAATCAGCTGCAATGTGACGAAAAACACTTTGTTGTCATTAGACGTCCCGGAAGTAATCGAGCAAGATCTTGGCATCATGATGTTCTCAGTAACAGCTGAAACTGCGAGTCAAGCCCCATTTAACGGAGCCGAAAAGAATGAGAAATCAATGTCAGCTGTAATAAAAGCAAATATCAAAATGTCTGAGATAGGAGAGAAGCAGCAAACATGCATGGTAGTGATGGAAAAGCGACAAAATCCTGGAACGACTGGAGCCCAATGTCGAGGATCAAGAAGAGGCGGCTAACAATTCCCCAATCTCATAAAAAAAAATATGGCTTCCAGCTTCCAAGTAACTGCCCCTTCAATAGCCCTCCTCATGAAAAAATTCCTAAACACTAAATATCGAGTAACTGAAACTTGCCACAAAGTCACAGTAGATAATATTGAGGCGTAAAACTTGATCCTTAAAACGATGAAGGAAAGAAAACTTGGCGGACACTCATTCGCTTTACTGCAAGGCTGCAAACCGGTAGCTACTCTTATACTCAAAGGACGAAGTTCCCTTTTATCTCTTCCGAGTGTCCAAGAGAATATTGCAAAGTAGTTGCTTGGACTCAGCTTTGAAATTAGTAACTTTACAACCGCGTGGTCTTTTTAAGGTCACCTTGTGTTGTGATGAAGACCTCAAAAACTCACACGGCCAAGATATATCCTGCAACATAAAATCAGTTGGGAAAACCCCAAGAGGAGATTTAACACAATCAGGTGCCAGCGATTTGGGCATGTAGCTGCAAACTGCGGTCGTGCGGGAAGATCCTACTGAGGATTTGACCAATTAGTCCCTCTTGCGTTCTCCACACCTTGCGGCTGCGGGAGCCACCCCGCGAACTTCACAGGCTGTCCTGAACGGGCAAAACTCAAAGAAAAACTAATGGAGAAGAGAGCAGTAAGAAGTGGTTTGCAGTTCATACCGACCACCCCACACGCCTACAATCCCTCCAATTTTCCATCACTGCCTTCCCGTTCAAACACAATCCCAGCTGAGCGAGCTAGCAATGCTCAGGTATCCTTTATCTTTTGAGCCCCCCCATGATCTAAAGCCGTAATCCAGTAGAGGAAAACTCTTTTGCACATCTTGGAACGCTGCTCCCCAGACATGGTCTTGATCAGTGAAACTTGCGTCCGAGCAGCACATAAGCCCCGTTTTCCATATTACACCATGTTTCGTAGCGATCAAAGACGAGGAACCGCGATTCTCGTCAAACGTATACACACTACTCATCAAGTACGGATCTCAGCGGCTGATATTTCCTATACCCTAATGTCGCTTCAACTGCACGGCCCGTACCGGCAAAATCGAAAACTTTTTATCGGGTCTCTATCCATTCCTTGCAGCTTAGATTCTACTTCGACCAGTAGCCTTAACCATATTTTTGAATACTGCTGACAACCACGACGAGGCCATCTGTGGCGACCTGAATGCCAAGCATACATCATGGCTGAACGCCAACAATGATCCAAGAGGTGTATTCTTGAAATCGTCGATAACAGAGAACCAAATTGAATACAGGTGCAATCTATATGGGTCGGAGTTCCCAACATATCCTGAGACTAATTCATATTTGGACCTCTGCATTGCTGACGCAAGACTTGAATTCAGCCTTAATAGTCCTCAACGGAAACTGAAGGTGCTTCCTTACGATAGCAATCATAACGCAATCGTCATGGAAATCAATCATCAAACGTGTGATGTCTTCTTCATTCCAGTACAACATGATAATCATTGGTTGAATTTCAAAAAAATGGATTGAGGAAAAGAGAAATGCAATCGGGATTACCAGAGGCAATGTCCTCCCTCTGATGATGGCAATTCTTGCTCAATGGTTCCTAATGACAGGAATCTAACTA
Organism: Odontomyia ornata; assembly: GCA_963969285.1. Classification (NCBI taxonomy): domain Eukaryota; kingdom Metazoa; phylum Arthropoda; class Insecta; order Diptera; family Stratiomyidae; genus Odontomyia; species Odontomyia ornata. Next base: position 78,110,189 of record OZ017739.1, on the reverse strand, counting down.
ACGATGAAATAGATCTCTATTTGTCGAAGTTAGAGAAGCTGACGTTGGAAAAGATTGAGGCGTTCCTAAGATTCAACATCGAAAAAATATGGAAGGATATGAAATACCAACTATTGCAAAGTTAAAAAGACTAAAAAGCCTTCTCACACGCGTCAACAATATTTATCGGCGATTTTTGGACTACAATCATCCCTCGTTGGCTTTGTTGAAATTTCATCTGAAGAATGTCCAAAACTTAATTTTTTTCATAATTCAGGAGTGAGGTCAACAATCAATGGGCGGAAAAACTGAGGGGCATTAGCCCACAGGACCCAGACGGCGTTTTCACGAAAGTGAATAGTTTACTCCGTAAGAAATCTCGAGTGCAAGTATCGAATCTTGAAGTCACTAGTGATGAGATAAATCTTCTCGATAGGGCTAGTTTCGACATTAATAGTATTACTCCGGATAGGATTGAAAACAGGATTATATGTGATGGATTGCAGCAACTTGCCCTGATTGGAACTCATTTTGAATTGGCTCATCTACCTAACCCTGAGAGAGGGAATCAAATACTTTCAGAAGTCGTTGAAGCAAAAGTTTCCGACTTCAAATCAAGCATGAAGGACGAACCAATTCTTCATTTCAATGAAACATTAACATCTGACCTCATACCGAGCTTAAATCTTATTATTTTGTCAGCTATGAAGGCTTGTGTTTCATATTTGGCAGGATAAACAACATGAAATTATGTGGTGTTGACGGCGCTCCAAATATAGTTCTCCGACATTTGCCTAAGCTTGCTACAATTCATACTCGTATTTCCCAAATCAGTGGAAAAAGACTAAGGTATTTCCGATCTTGAAGAAAGGAAAAGAAACTTCGTGCCTTAAAAGCTATCGCCCAATCAGCTTACTACCTAATATAAGCAAGGCGTTTGAAGTGATACTCAACAAAGCATTAAACGCCCACATTCAGAAATATGAGTTGATGCTGAATTTCCGATTTGGTTTTTTCGCCAGGCATTCGACCATAAATGCGATATCGAAAGTAACCTCAGACATCTGTTGGAAACTAAATGATAGAAAATATGTTCTACCTTGTCTCATTGACATGGAGAAAGCCTTCAATACGGTGTGGTTATATGGACTAACTTTTAAACTCGTTCAGGACGGGTTCCCCAGAGACCTTGTCGCCATGATGTGGAATATGCTATACAGGAAATCATTTGTTGTAACTGATGGAAATCTGGCGACAATGCGCGACTTCAAGGTATTGAATGGACTACAGCAGGAAACAGTTACTGCTCCTCTGAGCTTCTCAATATTCATTCGCAAGCTTCTGTAGGGCTTTGTTTTTAACGTCTTGCCAACGCGATCATTGGTAGCATTTGCTGATGATCTGATCATTTATACGGCAGGTCGAAAAGCTACAATAGTACAGAGCAATTTTCAAAAAATGTTTAATGATGTGCAGCTCCAAACTGTCAATGCACAGAAGTGCGAGACAATTTTGTTTCAAATAACCCTGCAGGAGGCCAGTCAAGACCTGAAACATAATTGGAAGGATTCGCATACTATGGCTGGTGAGATTGGATCAGAACGAGTTCCAAATAAATCCTGTGCTCGATTTGTCAAAATCATGCTCAGTAAAGCGGTGAGATGGGCTGACCCCATTGCTATTTAATTTGGCTCTGGAGTACGTTATCAGAAAGCTACCTGTCGACAAACGAGGTACATTAGGATACAAGTCGAGCCAAGTAGTAGCCTATGCGGAGGACATCAACATTTCGTCACGGACATTAATAACTGATAAAGAACTCTTCCTGAAACTCGATAGTGAAGCAAAACTAGTAGGGTTACAAATCAATGAAAATAAAACAAACCTCATGACGCAGTCGACAAAAAATCGCACTGCTATTAACAAAGTCGATTGAACTTTGACCTCGGAGTCATTTGGTACAAGAGCAGGCATGAAGACCTACTTCTCTTATTTATTCAGATTTCCGAGATCAATTGTGTCTAATCGCAAGGTGAGACACAGGTTTCTCACATATTTTGACTCCCGTCGCACCGCACCCCTCACCTTCGCCACCGACGTTTTAGACATGGTTTTAAAAATGCTCATCAAGAGCTTTCAGTTAATACCAGCTACCTTTAAAAAATATTTCTGGGGTCACTTACATGTATAGGCAACCTCCCTTAGAACATTATAGAATTTTTTATAACAGAGCTTTGGAGAGGTCATAAAATATATATACTTTATCAAATTAGCTGTGAGCATTCCAGAAGCGGAGCAAGAGGTCCCAGTTTCATCACCAACCAGAGACGAAGTACAAGCAGCAATATGGGACGTCAGAAAAAATAAGGCTCCTGGAATAAATGGAATACCAGCAGAACTGCTCCAGAGTGGGGGTCCCCATCTAAATAACCTCCTGCATCGACTAATATGGCGGAAAAGTAACCTATCGCTCATTTGCAGCAACAACGTCATAACACGAAAATCGTTGATTTTGAGTTAATAACATAGGGATGATGATAACAATATATTCTTTCTACTGGTAAAGAGTCATATCTGAGCTTTTCATATTTCACTTGAGATGACACTAGTGTCGTTTGGTTGCAGCTTCGTTTCGTCTAGTATGTTCGTTGCAATACTGAATTATCTCAGTTGTGAGTCTTCTATGAAGTGCGTGACGACCGCAAGTTCTCTTGAATGGTGACACATTTACAGTTGTGACGATATTCCTGCAAAGGTAAGATCACTTTTTAATCGCACCAGTATTATGAATAACGTTTTATTTTCATATATTACGTTATGCGAGCTTAAGTCGGTGTGAGTTGTTTTAGACCTACATATTTTCTGTTAAGATGTTCTTGCGGAAAATTTTGAGCTTATTTTGGTACTTTTTGGATTTAAGACATTGTTGCAAATAAAAGTATTAGGTTTTTAGTCACACGTTTCAGAAATATGCACTATTATGACACTCTTGCGCTAAGGGTTCGGCCACATTGCGATTTAACTGTCGTAACCAGCGATTTTTAGACGCAAATACGAACACACTGCGACAAGATTTGCAAAGGAACTTCAGGCATGCGCAGAACCAATATGCTCACTTGAAGGAATGTCTTTGCCAGGAACACATGCGCTAACTCATTTGTCCGCTATGCAAGAAACTTCCGAGCACGTCAGAGTCAAATGTCCAAATGATGTGCGCCTGCGCGAGTATCAAAAAATCTACCTACTAAACTGGTTTTAGGAAAAATCACGAATTCCTGCGACTGCCGACCTGGACAAAATTGTCGAGAATCGCAGTGTGCGGGCTTCCATTTAACCATGTGTAACTTGTGACAGAAGTCTGATGCATCCCTAAGTAGGATTTAGTATTTATGTTTTCTTCTGAAGTATTTTAATTAATGTCATTATTGTATTGGTAACTTACTGCAATTCGATATTTGAAATCAAAATAAATCATACACAATAATAATATTATAACGAAGAATATCATTGAAAAGTCAAGACTCTTGTTAATTCTATTTAAATATAAATCAATAAGTACAATTTACTTGACCACATACTTGTGGTTAAATTTCCAGTCAAAGAATCATGAACTTAAATAGTCGAGGAACAAAACTGGTGTTAATGGCGTTGAAGAACCAAGCTAGTAATACAGAAAAATGGCAGATAAAGCATGCCTCGCAAGCTTCTTCTGAAGTACTTAATACCAGTTTAACATCTAGGGAAGACCCTTCAGTAGAAAGCGGTATGTTATAATAAGCGATACTCTATTTTGTAGAAACTAGTTCTGTACTGTAACATAGCATTATTAATTTTTAAGGGGAATGTTTTACCTGCTATTAACTAATCAATTACAAGTTTGGAAGTTTCGAGTACTCCTGCAAAAGTTAGGTGAAAATCAAGATCTTCATCGAGCTCAACTTCTTTCTCCGAAGATAATGATGACTCGCTCTCAGATATCACTTATTTACCGCCCAAAGTTAGCAGCGAGAGTGACAGTGATGTTGGTAGCGAGAGAGACAGCGAAACAAACTTCAATAAAAGTGGTTGCGGTACTCTTGTGGCTGAGGTCGAAACTTTTACGAATAGCTCGGCCATTTATCCTTTATCAGATGGCACTGTTGGATCCATTCTGAATACTCCCAGTTCATGTACACTCTCCAACACTCCATCTCCGATAATCACACGCCCAGTTAAGAGAGGATTAAAGCGTAAAAGGAATGAGAATACTTGGATCAGAAATGTGAATAAAAAGCTCCGAAACAATGAAAAGATATATAAAATCCACACAACAGAAAGTAAACTCCGAAACGAGAGGAAAATGCGTCCTCCATGCACAGAAAAGTGTAAAATAAAATGTGCCACAAAATTCAGTGCAGAAGATCGAATGCGCATTTTCACTTATTTCTGGGACTTAGGTTATATAGAGAAGCAAAGACAATTCATTGCAAATAATATGGAGCCGGTTCAGCCCAAATATCAATATGTGCGTGTCGGTTGTACAAGAAAGAAAAGGGACAACAATAATGGCTTTAATCCCGTTCTAATGAACAGAAAGTGCGAGTATGTAAAACATTTTTTAAGAACACTCTCGATATAAACGATCGTCCTATCCGCACAGTGCAGGAAAAACGAAATAGGATAACGACTGTTTTATTAGAGGAAGATTGTCGAGGAAAACATGGTAAACAAAAGAAAATTGACGATGTTTTGAGGGAAGGTTTGAAGAAATTTGTCGACCAAATTCCAAAAATTGAAAGCCACAACACGCGTGCTAACACCAGCAAACATTTTATTGACGGAAGCAAATCTTTTATCGAATATTGCAAAGAACAGAACATTCCATTTGTAAATTACGTGATGTTTTATCGGATATTTGCAGAAGATTTTAACATTTCGTTCTTTACACCAAAAAAGGACTTATGTGAAATTTGCTCCGCCTACGAGAATGCCAAGGGGGAAGAAAAAGAGAAAAAAAGGAATATTATGATCAGCATCTAGTGGAGAAAGAATTGTCCAGAAAGGAAAAGATGCATGATAAGGACAAAAGCAATGCTACACTGGCGGTATATGACTTACAAGCCGTTATACAATTTCCAAAGCGAAATGTTTCTGTTTTTTTACTGTAAGTCTAAATCAAACGTGTTCAATTTCACTATTTATGAATTAGACAGCCATGAATGCGAGTGCTTTGTGTGGGATGAATCTACTGGATAAAGAGGTATTAATGAATTGGGTTCGTGCATTCTTCAATTTCTAAACAAAAGAGCCTCAGGTGATCGAGACTTCATTGTTTACTCTGATAACTGCGCAGGCCAGCAAAAAATAAATTTATGGTTGTGCTCTACCTTTACGCTGTATCACACCTCAACATCAAGAGTATAACGCATAAATTCCTTATCAAAGGCCACACGCAAAATGAGGGAGATTCCGCCCACTCCTTGATTGAACGCCAAATGAAACGACAGCTGAAACGTGTCCCTATATACACACCGGAATCGTTCATCGCTTCTATCCGGTCAGCTAAAAAAACAGGAAAGTCATTCGACGTTACGGAGCTTTGCTTTGAAGATTTTTTTGACATAAAAGCCTTAGCTACCGAAATGGGGCTTCTAAATATGTCACAGCTTAAGAAAGCTACTGTAAAGGTTCTTCGAGTAGAACGTGAATCACCAACTTCTATTTTTTTAAACATCTTACGAAGACGAAATGTTTAAAGTGGCAACTTTCATTAGGAAGAAAAAGATTAAGGAAAATATTACTCTGACGAGAGCATTTAAGACGAAACCCCTAATATCGATCAAAAAAAAAACAAGACATACTTGAATTAGTGGAGAAAAGTCATATGCCTGAATTCTATAAAGCATTTTATGAGCAACTATAATCAATATAAAGGGTTTTCCAACAAGAGGTGTTATTTTGAATAGCCCGCTATTTAGGTAGATGTTACTTTTGAAGCTGTCATTTTTTGGCATTCGACAAGGAGAAACTACGCTATTAATAAAAATGAAACGAAACACGCTTCAACAATACATTGAAACTATTAAAATTCACTATAAAAATGGTGAAAATTTCGCAGAGATGGTTCGTAAAACTCGAAAATTTTTGGGTCGTCGTGAAGCACCTTGTCGGGCCGCAATACAGAAATTGGTAGAAAAATTCGAGCTGTTGGGACAACTTAGTGATGTGAGGAATAAAACCCGTGCACGTCACTCAAAAACAGCCGAGAATATTGCTGCTGTAGCCAAAAGTGTTGAAGAAAACCCAGGTTTGTCCATTCCTCTTCGTTCTTTGGAATTAGGCATTCCACAAACGTCGATACATCGTATTTTGCATAAAGATTTGGGTCTTAAGGCTTATAAAGTTCAGTTAACACAAGAACTCAAGCCGGTCGATCATCAACAACGTCGTGTCTTTGCTGATTGGGTCCTTGAAATGCATGAAAATGATCCGGAATTCCATCGAAAAATCATCTTGAGTGATGAGGCCCATTTCCACCTCGGTGGCTTCGTGAACAAGCAAAATTGTCGCATCTGGGGCTCGGAAAACCCAAGAGTTATTGTTGAAAAGCCTCTCTATCCTCAACGTGTGATTGTTTGGTGCGGTTTATGGTCCGGCGGAGTCATTGGACCTTACCTTTTCGAAAATGAGGCTGGAGCAACAGTTACGGTGAATGGATTGCGCTATCGAGAGATGATTAATGATTTTTTATGGCCGGAATCGGATGGTATTGATCTGGACAACGTTTACTTTCAACAAGACGGCGCGACGTGCCACACAAGCAACGAAACCATTGATCGGACCGTGTTATCTCTCGAAGAGGTGATCACAATTGGCCACCGAGATGTGATTTAACACCTTGCGACTTCTTCCTTTGGGGCCACGTGAAACAGAAGGTCTACGCCAACAACCAGCATCGATTCAAGACCTCAAAGATGGAATTCGTGAGGCTATCGGGACATAGGGCAGCGACTTTGCGATTTGGTTATGGAAGATTTCTTGAAAAGGATATGGTGCTGTAAGCTTGGTCGTGGTGGTCGTTTGCCTCATGTTATTTTCCACTATTAACGGCATACCTTCCTCTTTATAATGAAATAAACATCCGATCATTTATATTAAAAAATGGCATTCTTCTTTTAATATCAAAATAACACCTTAACACCTCTACACCTGTATAAGTCTAAATTATACGTGCTCAATTTCACTATTTATGACTTACACAGCCACGAATGCGAGTGCTTTGTGTGGGAGGAATCTAATGGGCATAGGGGCATTAATGAATTGGGTTCGTGCAGTCTTCAATTTTTAAACAAAATAGCCTCGGGTGAGCGAGACTTCATTGTTTACTCTGATAATGGCGCAGGCCAGCAAAAAATTAATTTATGATTGCGCTCTACCTTTACGCTGTATCACACCTCAATATCAAGAGTATAACGAATAAATTCCTCATCAAAGGCCACACGCAAAACAACAAACACAACCAGTCCGCATGGTCAAAGTCACTATGCTAAACACAGAGTCCAAGATAAAGGTAAATGGTGAACTAACGTACAGGTTTATAATGGAATCAGGCTTAAAACAAAGGGATGGACTTGCCCCAATGCTCTTTAATGTTGCGTCATCAGGAAGACATCAGCTGAAACGTCTGGTACACTTATATTCAAGTCCACACTATTCGTAGCATATGCTGATAACGTCAATATTATGGCATGTTCAATTTCAGATGCCAAAGGAGCATTTCTGAGCATAAAATCTGAGCAAACCGAATTGGCTTATGAGTAAATGAAACTAAAACTAAATTTATGACTCAAACGAGAAAGAACACTCGATTCTGACAAAACCTGACCGTAGGAAGCCATAGCCTTGAAAGTGTGGATAATTTCATGTATCTTGGAGCCACTGGCAACTTGCGGACAAAGTTGCAGAACCGTGATGATTGGATGAGATAAATCCTGGGGGCCAAGGCCCGGCTTGATGAAGATGACCAAATTATTTTACAAAAACTTAGAAATTTGCAATCCGGTAGAGGAAATAAAACAACTCGTGCCAAGTATTTAACCAGATTATGAAAATATTGCAGCATTAATGGACCTAAGATACAAGCGGATGTAAGATGTGTAATCCGAATCAAATTCAAATAACTGCTAGCTTGAGGTACAATAGGTAATAAATTGTAAATATATTGTATTATCTATTAAAATGAAAAAAGATGCTTAGACTTGCGAACATTAAAATTTTAAATCACCTAGTATGACAAATCAATGAATAAATCCGCTTTCACTTTAATTCCCATCCTTGAGTAACCAAAACCCATTGAATTCCTCTTTATCATTAGTAAGGCAGGTTTGTTATTATTAAATATGATATAAAATATTGATAAAGCCTTGGAAATAAAATAATAAAATAAACAAGTCGTCGGAATGAATTACTAAAATGGCCATATAAAAATAGAAATCATGGGCAGTTTAATTTCGTGATAATATTGATTCATCGATTTACATTTATTTGATTTTACCCAGAAAAATTAATAAAACATGTGTAATCTTTATCGTTGAATTAATTAAAGAAACCCGAAAATTTTTCATTTCCGTGAATGCAACGGAGAAAATCTATTTGGTTTGCTACATGATAGAAGTAATAAATAACTATTTTAAGTCACATCATTTATCTACAGATCAAGTTCTCAGTAAATATTAGAAAGTTTTTAGGTAGCTTATTAAAATGTTAATACTTGTCGCTGTTTTCACTTTTAGTACCATTATGTAAGTTACATAATTTATATTTAGATTATCAACAGAAAGAAAGCTTGTTTACCACAGATTAATGGTTTTCACTTACTAAGATTCTAAACGTTCAACAAGTGAAGTGACTAACTATAATTGCTGTTTTTTGCTAATTGTTTCATTCTTTTCACATATAAGTTGGAAATTAGCGACGCGCATTACCTTTCTGTGGTAATAACTTCACAGAACACTTTTGATTCCATTGCAAGAGGTACGTGAGAGTTGATCTTGTTTTGTTTGCCAAGCTTTAGTGTGGGCAAGCATGAATATTGACAAAGAAACAAAAAAGGAATAAGACTCATTTTTGTCCATTAAGATAGCTTTCTCACGCAGTTATTATAGTTCATTTGACCATAATAGATAATGCCACAAATGACGTTTACTTACGCATTATTTGCTAATGAATATGACACGACTAAAAATTATAAATCATAAAAACATCCCGATGATATACATACATAGTCAGTTTTTCAAGCAATCTATTATTGTAATAAACTGATACCTTTAATGAGAGAAAATATTAAAAGGCCTCAGGAATGCGTTCGTTTTTCTTATATTCGCTGTAATGTGTGTTTATGTTCAGAAGTACATTGTACGTTAGCTTACTTTGCATTGCACAAGGAAAGGCCTAGTATCGATTTCCCAATCAATGCCCATTATTCTAGTCTAATAAACATCAATCACTTATGATCCACTTACGCCGGCAGCATAAGCACACAAAGGTACCGTCCCAATAGAGGAAAGCTCCATAAGATTTAAAATTAATAAACTAAGATGAAGGAGAGACCTCTTGATCTTGCAGATATTTATTCTCTATCCATCCGTAATGTGCATTATTTAACTTTTCCGTATCGTTCGCTGGCCTCCAGAAAAGAATATGAAAGTGCTGGATGTTTGTGTTGCTCAAAGAAATAAGTATGTGTCCACATGAGACAAGCATTCATGTGACATATGGTGTGGAAGAATTAATTTCCCTTTTTACTTGGCAACACAATAAGACTTTGTTTAGTGTTCGGAACTTCTTAGAAGTTATACGACCAAAATAACATCCGTTTTGTTATTAACAATGACATCTACTATATAACATACCAATTCTGCCAGCGGGCATTGAGTTCGATGAACATGTTAGCATATGGTGTAGGTAAAAGCAATAAAATTAAAAGAAAACACGTGATGCGAAAGTAAATGACATAAAAAGTATATTGACTCTTAGTTTTACTTAGGCGTGGGAAATAAAAAGTTTGATGAGATCTTTGACTAAAACTGGGATTTCTTGGGTCACTGAATTTTAGGGACATTTTCTTGGAAATGAAAATTTGTTGTCATCTCTGGATGAAAATAAAATAATGATATTCTAGCTAAGAAGTCGAACGAAAGAAATTATCTTTGCATAGGAGAGTTGTGGAAATAATTTGGGTGACTTATTTGCTCGCAAAAATTTCTTTTACGCATAATGAATAATTAACTGGATAGCATGAGACGAAATTATTATTATTAAAGAGACGAAAAGTAAGCAAAAATTGAAAAAAGAGTTTCAATTAGCAACAACTGTCAAGTGAAATCCTGCACAAATAAGGGTATGCATTTAAATCAACTTAAACATAAATCGCCGTGGATGGTTTTTGAAGCGTGATTGATTTCCGTTTGCAGGAATTCATGAAATTCATCGCCATTTGTTGGGATATCTAAAGCTCCATAAATGTCAACAATAAGTTGGCATTTACGGAGTTCCCTCTACCAAAAGAAAGCAAAAGTATTTTCGTTGAGCTATACAAGAACGAGATGTGTTTGTTCCTTAGCACTTTCTTTTGTTTCTAAACTAATGATAGCAAACTTTAACAATACACTAGTAGAGCGTATTGGTTTTTGCCTCAAAAATTATTGTTTAATGAAAAACATCCAGAGTAAAGTACGTGATGTAGTCTGTGTGGGTCTAGTGGTTAGAGCATGAACGCATAAGCCGAAGGTGCCAGGTTCAAATCTCGTTGGGAGCAACGTGATGTAGTTCAGGGGATTTTTCGGACAGACTACGAGTGTTCACTCATTGGTGATATGTACTGATTTAATTAGATCATATCATAGCCGAGCAAGCACACGGGGAGCATGGTACTGACCAAACCAACTTCCGAAAAAAATCAATACGGTCATGAAAATGAGAAACTCTATCTCTAAGCGAACGCCCGAGAGGGGCTGTAGTGCTACAAAGAAAAAGAAGGAAAGTACGTGATTTTGGTATCAATAATCGTCCATCCGAGCAAAAGATTTGAAATTTGATTGAACAATTTAACGAAAAAGGATCTGTCTGTAATGGCGAAAGGCTAAAATTTTGTCGACTAAAATTACTTCGTTGGAATGAAAGTATTACTACTGCAGGTGAAAGTGTTGCTGACTACTCAAAAAACTCTATATAAGATCATTTTCAAGAATTAAATGGATCTTTTGTCCAATTCGAAACATGCATGAAGATTTGCATTCAAGCAACCCCTCAATTGAAATAACGTAACCATTCACGTAGCATCATCTTAACGATAAAGTTCATTTAGCCTTGGATGAGGACATGCTAGTAAGTCAGTCGTCGCATCTGGAATGATAATCCAAGAGCCATTTAAGAACTACTTTATCTTAAAAAATTACGGTTTATGGTCGAAGTCGGTACACTTTTTCCGAAAACGATTATATTGAATGTTGTTTCATTCAGCGCATTAGATCTTTTATGGTTTTTTTTTTAAAGCAAACCATGATCATAAGAAATTAAATTGGAGAACCAAACGGCAAGCAAAACGAAAAATTTAACGGCAACATTAAGAGTGGCATTGTCAAGCAAAAGCATGTCTTGTTTATTCGCAAGTGTGTAAGCACAAATACCAGACTAAATTTATACTCGTAGGATTACCATGTTATATTTTCTAATATCTAGTAGTGAAACACATGGTTATTCATCATCATATATGGCGCGACAGCCCAAGCCGGGGCCTTGGCCCCCAGGATTAATCTCCTCTAATCATCACGATTCTACGACCTCACTTTTAACGTGTTTTCCCATCGAGTCCTCGGTCTTCCCGCAGGACGTCTACCTGGTGCTCTACGCTTTAGTGTTATTTTGTGTAGCTGGTTTTTCCATTCTTTCTGCATGGCCCGCCCGTTGCAATTTGCATAACTTTACGCAGGTAGATACCGGTGGTTCGCCAGAGTTCAAACAAATCATCGTTGTAACGTAGTCAGTAATGGTTTTGTCTTCTCGTTGTTGCTTCGCGAGATTTCCCAAAGGAAATCTAAACCGGTTTGAGACGTGTAGTCTTGACACACATCAACGAACTATACCTCTTAAGGCCTACCCGTTCGGATGCTCGCAGTCTACTCCGATTTGGCTGTTTGTGAGTCAGCTAGTTTGGAGGGGAAGTTCGGTCGTGAGTAGACTACGCTCGAATACATTCGTTTAGCCACCGAGTCAAATTGCCAGCTAAAATGCATTGAAAAAATTCTGACATTACTTTGCATCTCTCTCTCTCTCTCAAGAAAAACTTCCAAATCACGCGCTCCGTACCGACGCGATGTCAAACATACTCCACGTTAATTCTAACCGAAACACTCTACGCTAAGCAAAATTTCCAAAATGCAAACTATGACATGGCGTACCCAAAGTCGGTTCTGCTAAAACGCTAAGCTACTCAAAGGAAAGAGAGTGTTTAAATTCAGCAATTCATTTTAATTTCAAGTTTTTTATTCTTCCTTAATGTAAAGTTGTCTTTTTCGTATCGGGACTAAACATTATCTATTACAAAATAAGATCATATTTCGTTAATGTGAGAAAAAATCTTTGATAAAAAAATCGTCGGATAATCTAATTTTTATCTTCTTCTAGTTTTTCGCACTACTGCCCCTCTCGAGTCTCTGTTTCCTTCAACGTCTCCAACGGTCCATTGACCGCGTCCTCCAATTTTGAAATCCGCGCAGCGATGAACTGTCTGCGTCGGCCGAGTCAGACCATCGTTTATTCCGGTTCCCTACTGGACTCCGCCCTTCTGTTCTTCCAACGAATACCTTCTTGGGTATCCGTTATTCGTCCATATGATTCACGTGGCCAACCCATTGTAGCTTTCACAGTTTTAAAATCGTTGAGACCTCCGGTTCGTCAAAAGTTTCATACAGCTCATGGTTGTATCGAATTCGCAATTCCTTCCCGTCTAACTTCGCTTCCATTATTTACTTTAGGACCCGTCGCTCAAAGGCGTTCACTATGTTTGCGGATGCTTGGGTTAGGGTCCAGGTTTCACATCCATAGCATAGCACCGATTTGTATACGAGTACATGGAGTTTTGTTTCCCTGTTTATGCAGCTGGACTTCAACATTCGCAAAACTGAATAAAATATTTTATTTCCGAGCTGTATTCTTCAGCGTATTTCGTATTTTTCATTAGCAATTGGCATATCGTGCCTCGTTATTTTGGCGCATAAATCTCCAATTTTTGAAACTACATATGTTCACCAAATGTGATATTTTGTGTATTTGAGGTAATTTTTCTCGACTGCGTCATAAGCTTTGTTTTATTTTCATTGATTTGTAGCCCTACCAGTTTTGCTTCGCTGTCGGGTTTCAGGAATTCTCTGGCAGTTGTTAATGACCGTGACAAAGTGTTGATGTCGTCCGCATAGGCTACTACTTGGCTCGGCTTTTATAGCAATGTACCTTTTGTATCGACAGGTAGCTTTCTGATGTCGTATTCCAGAGCCAAATTGAATAGCAATGGGGCCAGCCCATCTTCCTGCTTTAGTTTGATATTTGTGTCAAAGTCATCGGTGAGCTGGTTATTGATGCGGGATTGGGAGATCGTCGACGTAATTACTGAGATACTACAGCAAAGCATTATGTGGGATAGTACGTTACGATCAATACTGCCGTATGCTTGTTTAAAGTCAACGAAAATGTTGCGTATACCTATGTTGAACTCCCAGCATTTCCCAAGTACCTGCTCCACTGTGAACAATTGGACTCTCTACGATCTACCTGGTCTAAAACCATCTTGATACTCCCCAATAATACTATTAGCGTATGATCCGATTTTATTTTCTAAGATCTTTGAAAATATTTTGTACGCCGTACAAAGCAGTGATATGGCTCTATAGTTTTCGCACTATATCTTATCACGTTTTTTTGTGGATAGAAAATACACTCAGCGGAAAAGTATTGCAGCGTAAAAAAGTGCCTCATGAATTTTTTTAAAGATCAAAGTATATCCTTTTCCATTGAGTTAACTATTAACCCTGCCAAGCGGATGTGCCAAAGGTGCAACCGTGATGACTGTCCCAAGCCAGGTAAAGGGGGAGGGAAGGGTTGAAGTGAAGTGGAACTGGACGTGAAGTATTCTTGTTGTCGTAGAATGTGAATCTGAAGGGAAGCGTAGCGGAAGCCGGAGCAGTGGGAGATATCGTTGACTTTGCAGAACTGATGTACCGCAGGAACGGAAGTACCGAGTGTACCCACGTATGAAAGGACCGAAGGAGTAGATGGCCGGAAGGAGAAGTGGAACTGAGCGAAAGGAGTAGTGACCTTAGTAGCGAGGCGAAGCGAAGACCTGAAGGTGTGCTGGCTGATGTAGAAAGGGGAAGCGATGTACCTTGAGGCATGTTGGGTGGTGGTGGATGATGGCTGAAGGGAGAAGTTGGACGGAGCGAAAGGAGTAGTGAGCCCAGTAGCGAGGGGAAGCAGAGACCTAGAGGCGAGGAGGCTGAAGGAAGAAGTGGAACTAAGCGAAAGGAGTACTGACGCTAGTAGCGAAGAGAAGCGGAGACCTAAGGCGTGATGGCTGATGGGAGAAGTGGAACCGGACGAACGGCGTAGCCTAGTAGAAAGGGGAAACGATGCACCTTGAGGAATGTTGGGTGGTGTATGATGATCGAAGGGAGAAGTTGAACCATGCGAAAGGAGCCAAAGCCTTGTAGTGAGCAGAAGCAGAGACCTGGAGGTGAGGTGGCTGAAGGAAGAAGTGGACTAAGCGAAAGGAGTAGTGACCCTAGTAGCGAAGGGAAGCGGAGACCTGAGGCGTGTTGGCTGATGGGAGAACCGCAGCCTAGTAGAAAGGGAAAACGATACATCTTGAGACATGTTGGGTGGTGTGAGGTGACCGCAGGGAGAAGTTGAACCTAATGAAAGGATCCAAAACCTAGTAGCGAGGGGAAGTAGAGGACTTGGCTGTGAGATGGCTAAACGGAGAAATGAAGCTGAACGAACGGCGCAAGCTTAGTAGGGAGGTGAAGTGAAGGACCTGGAGGCGTGAAGGTGTTTGGCTCGTTTTGCATAAAGAGCAGAATTAAAGAGAGGCTCGAGAATTGTAGTCCGCGACTACTTTTCTCGTCCCTAAACTATAAGATGCTTGTCAGTTTGAAATCCGGTTGTCAAAAGCGCAGGGGGATTAGCTAAACTCTGAGAGAAATCCTCAGAAACTAGTAGTCTTTGGGGAAGACCGCCCCAACGCACTCGAGGCAATGCAACCTACTTCGGTTTGGGAGCCACATAGGCAGTGGCACTCAATCAGAGTGTCACGAAGAGCTGAGCAGAGCTATGATCTGTACCACGGGCTAGGGGGAGCCCATGCAGGTTACTGTTACTCCCTACACGGTTGAGGAGCCTATCCTTGGCTGAAACGTGGTGGCTGTAGCTTGAATAGAATAGAAAGTAGATTCGAACACACACCAGTGTATTGCGGGTATCCCAAAATGGAGGGTAACTGGGACCCCAACCTTCGGGCTGCGGGGCGTTGATTGGCGCTTCAAACCAATTCTTGTCTAATGGAGACCGTGAGGTTACGCCTATTCGTGGCAGATACTCACGTTAAACATTTCAACTCTATTAGTCCTGTTGTCGGGCATTATTGTGCAAGGATGATGTACACGTCTTTTGAAAAATTCAAAGCCAGTATTTGCTTTAGAAATTCAATTTAATGATTAACTGCACAGTGACAAAAGGAATGCAACATGCGGCAAAAGTATTGCAACGTGGATATTGTCGACCAAACATTGTATTTGGCAGTTGCTGCGATATCAATTGTTTTTGTAGACTAGTTACCACTTCCAGAAAAAGTTTTTGCTAAACTTTGTCGGATATTAAAGTTATTCTTCTTAAAAATACAACAAAATGGTCACAACAAGGGAATTGGGCATCGAAGAGCTAAAAGAAATCGTTGAAAAATATAGAAACGGTTTTTCAGTGGCTGATATCGCTGTAGCCTATAAAATCAACAGATGTACTGTAATAAGGCTCTATAATGAAAAGATCGCGGGAGGACCGCTAAAAAATAAAAATAGGGGCGGACGAAAACGCGCGACTGCTGACAAAGAAGACCGAAGTGTCACAGTGTCACAGTGCTGTTAATCATTAAATTGAAGTTTTAAAGCATATATTGGTTTTGGAATTTTCTAAACGTTGTACTCTTATCCTTTCATAAAAATCAGTGATAGCACGATGAATAGTGAACGAAGAGTAAAAGGGATTGGATATACTTTGTTCTTCAAAAAAAAAACATGTTAAAATTTTTTACGTTGCAATACTTTTGCCCCTGGGTGTATAATTGATTGGCTTCACTCTTTCGGCATATGTTCTTGTTGCCAAATGTGCTGGATGATTCTATGGATGGCTTCCTGAACACCGCTGCCACCATATTTAATGAACTCCACTGGAATCTCATCGATGCCCAGCGCTTTATTATTCTTTTAGGCTTTGATGGTGGAATAAACTTCATTCAGAGTTGGTAAGGCCAATGGAAGCTCTCCGGAAGCTGTACGGAGCGTTTAGGAGATGCTTGAAACATGATTCCTATCTTTCCTTAATCTTGGTTTCATCCGCGACGATATTGCCGATGTCATCATGACGCATCGTGATCTTGGGCAGATAACTTCGTTTCAAGCTTTTCACTACTTTGTGTGCTTGTCTTGTGTTGTTGCTCGACAGAGTCTTCTGAGATTTTCATAATGTTCCCCCTTCGTCCTGATTTCCCTATCTAAGTATTGTCTGTACGCCTGATTCTTTTTGTCTAACACATCATCATTGCGCCAGGCTTGATGTCCCATTGTCTGTCTCAATAGCCGCTTTCACTTCCACCCATAGCTCGTTTTCATCGATGTGTCTGATAGGATGGGAGCCAGCTCGCTGTCGAGGATCTCTGTGAAGTTTTTTGCCACAGACACAATTTGGAGCCTTCCGATGTCAAATTTTTGTAGCGGGCTGATATTCACCGAACACGCCTTAGACATACGACATTGAAAGGTTAATTTTATCAAGTAATGATTCGAGTTACATTTAGCTCCTCGGTATGTACGGACGTCAAGCTTGCTCGAGGCTCAACGTTGCTAGATCAGAACATTTTATGTATGTGTGGATGTGGGAAGACAGGCGAACATTCGACTAGATTTCTGCTGCATGCAAAGTTAGTCTGGCGCTAGCCGTTGTCATTTGTTTCATCGTGGAGGCGATATCCCTCCACGATGAGGTAGTTCATTGCTAACCCTAGCGTTGAGATCACACAGAATTACTTTTGTGTCGTTTGTAGGCAATGAGTTGACTAGTGTTTCCAGGTGATTGTAGAACGTTTCCCTCGTGTGCCCGTCCTTTTCTTCGGTAGGAGCGCGTACGTTTATCAGCCAGATTTTGAATGAATGCTCTACAGCAAATAAGCTCATACATCACAGATATACAAAAAAAACATATCAATCTAAAGATGATAAAGAACCGTTTGCAACAATAACTTTATGTGTGTGTCTAAGGAAATCTATGAATCACCTACCAAAACTAGAGTTGGCGGTTTTTGGTGAAAAAACCGGTTCTTCGGTTTTCCTGTTTTTTCACCTTCTGTTTAACCGGGCGTTTTTTCGAAAGTACCAGTGTCTTGGTTTTTCTCTTAGCAAAATAATTAGATCGAAAAATTCTAATCAAAATTAAATATCAGCCAGATTTCAATATTTTTACTTACAAAATTATTTAAATCAAGATGAACTGATGGATATTTCGTGTTTCTGTTGAAAACAAGTGACTGACGTTTTGAAATCCAAGCATCATTCTTATACAGTCTAAAGATGAAAGGATTGAACTAAGGGACCCTTAATTCAGTACCCAAGCATTTTGCATTTACCATGACTGTGTGTCAGCTTCACTTCGACGTAAAGTCATCCGCATTAAACCGAAAAATTAACAACCAATACCAAAAACCAATCGAAAGGATCTTTGTAAAAACAAAAAAAGTTTTTAGATTTCTTGTTTTCAATACTTTCCTATATGTGTCCGGTTTTCATCCCGCTCTTGAATTCAAAAGAAAAAAACCGGTTTAAACTGGAAGAAAAAAACGGGTTTTCGTACTAACAAAACCGGTTTTCTCCTAAATCGGTGCGGTTTTTCCCATACGTTATCAAAACTGGTGGAAAAAATTGACCATTTGTTAAATTCAGTTTTTCTCTTCAATATTATGAAACTATTGGAATAGAAATCAATTCTTCTTGTACACTATTTCCAACACCGTTAAAATATCACTAGGTAAAATACTGTAGGTTTTTAATTCTACTTGTATCTAGGAAGCGATCATTCAATAATTTAGCATAAATACTTTCATTCGCATTAAATATTTCAGGGTTTAAAACAAATCCTACTAGCGCTTAATATCTAATGATGTCTTTCGGATATTTCCATCAACTATTGTTAAGGGTCATCTTCCTCGTGCAATTTATAATTTTAGGCCAACTATATAATAAAAAATGCGTTTGGTCATTGCGATTAATAATACCGAATTCGAATAAGACCCTCATGCAAATTACAGTATACGAGTCCGTGCCAACACTCTCGACAGCTCGCACTCTCACCTCGAGGGTTCGATATACAGGTAGCTTTATATGAGTTAAGACCCTCCAACACAGAAGAGCTCGCAATGATCCACCACTTATGATTATACTGCAATCACTCGCACGATTTCGTGACAACCAATATTGGACAAAATATCAACCGTCCGGAAGTGCCCCGTCATCCAGCACAGTGTATTCCAAGATGACAGAACACTTCCCGGCATTATGGGGCGATCATAATCAATCGTCTTTTACAAGTCTCCATTATGTTTCTTATTTACTGGACCGAAAATTTTCCGGAGCGCTTTGCGTTCAAATATGTCCATTGCCTTTTCGAATTAACCCGTCAGAGTCCATGTTTCACTTCCATATAACAGCACAGATGTGACTAGGGATTTGTAAATACGGAGCTTATTTCGCCTGAGCACAACTCTGGACCTTATAATGGGAAGAACGGAATAAAAGGCTTTACTTGCGGCGTTTTTGTGACGTCCAGTCTCGACCTTTTCGGCGCCTCTTCTATTCAGGTTAGCTCCAAGATAGATAAAAGCCACAAAATATCTATAAAAGACGAAAAGGCGTAGCTCATAACTCCTCGTTCTTAGTCCTCTCAAACTTTAATACTAAACAGTAAAATTTCTTTTTATAGTCTCTGATTTAGTGCATCCCTTTGCCGAATATTTCTAGGTCTGCTGAAGAGCTCCTTGAAGAAAGCAACTGGTGGCCAGAAGTCCTTGTGTAGTGGGTTTTTAATACCTGAGCTGGTTGTAATGAGGAACAAAGCAATTGTCTACGTAGTTATGGCGAGTGGTGAATCCTAGTCTAGCAATGACAAAGTTTCTTACGGCATCAGAAGTTGTGTTATAAATAAGATAATAGGTACTGTCATAGTACAGCTTTAATTTTCTTTCTATGATAATTGAGAGCACTTTGCAAGACGTATACAGTAGAGCGATGCCTCTATAATTTTCACACCCTAGCTTATATTATAATTTTTCGAATATAAAAATAAAATGCGTAAAAAGTATTGAAAATACCCCACCCCCTGCAAAAACCGCAAGTCAATTTAAAGCTTTTTTTTCCACAAACTCTTTCTTTTAACGTTTATAACTCTTTCGGGCACAAAATGACACGCTGAAGCACCTTTTCTTTTTTAAGGGGTTTTGTACCAAAACACAACCAATTAAAATCGCGATCTGTGTCCGTCTGTCCGTCTGCTTTTCTAACTATAGAGGCTACATTTATGAAACTCTGTGGAACGGTCAGAAGTGAGAACTTCTTGAAAATTTTGGGTTGAAAAAAATTTTCAGAGTTCCCCATATGCGGCCCTTAAACAAATTTGTTTATCAACAAAGGTAGTCGAGTGGGATATCATATATGAAAAGCCTCAGTGAGATATTTTCAAAACACTATCCGTGTCGAGGAGAGTAGAGTAAAGGGAAACGTACGAAATCCTCGCAATTGGACACCTTTCACATGAAAAATCTGAAAAAAATTCATGGTTGTAGGCATTTATGAGTACTACAACAGCAAATACATCAGAAGTCGAAATTCACTCAACTTCGTTAGTAATAGTATGATTTTGTTGATTAAAATCCTAAGAGCACCCTCAAAAATTAATACACAAGTAGTTACTTGTAAGATTAATCTATCTTGGAAATATCAGATAGATCAAATAGTATTGGGTTGCTCGATAATTAATGTCATTGTTTCATGTTTTCAAAGCAAATTTATTTATATTAACAATAAACATTAATTATGTATTGACCATTTTGTTGCATGACCTTTTGCCATCTTTCGGTAAGTTGATAAATTCCACGTCCGAAGAATCCTTGGTTTTTAGAAGCGAAGAACTGGCCCAACTCATTTTTAACAGCCTGATCGGAATCTAAAGTTTCACCATTTAAATGGTTTTGAAAGGAGCGAAGCAAATGATAGTCTGATGATGAAGTCAGGGCTATAGGGTGGATCTGGCATCAGTTCCCAATTGAGCTCCATTAATTTTTGACGGATTATCAAAGAAGTGTGCGGTCTGGCGTTAACATGATGGAACATTACGCCTTTGCCATTGGTCCGTTCATGGCGATTTTCTTGATTTCTTCGTTCAATTTCGATAATTGACGACAGTAGACATTCGAATCAATAGTTTGGTTTCTTGGAAGCAGCCCAAAGTAGACTATACCCTTGTAATGCCACCACACAAAAACCATAATTTGCTTTTGGTGAATATTGGCTTTGGATGTCGATTGTAGGGGCTCATCTTGCTTGGTCCATGATCGGTTTCGGACTACGTTATCGGAAACAATCCATTTTTCATCATTTGTTTTGATTCTTTTCAGAAAAGAGTCGTTTTGGTAACGATTCAGAAAAGAGTCGCATATGTTAATGCGTTTGGTGAGGTGGATTTCCTTTAACCAAACCCAAACATCGAGTTTGTTTTCGTAACCAAGCTGTTGCAAGTGCAAGCCAACGGTTGAATTCGATATATCGAGCTCACCATGACAGTTCACGACATGAATTATCGAACAACCCAATATTTCAAGAAGTTACAAGGATGATCCGATAAGAACTTAGCCTAAAAAACGAAAATCTTGGAAAAGTGGCAATTTATTTCTCAACATAATCTCCCTCCCAACTTCTTTAACCCGTCTGAAAAGTACGTTTTCTCGAGATCAGCCCAGTAGGCCTCCGTGGCGGCGATGACCTCCTCTACAGACTCAAATTTCTGCACGGCTAGTAACTTTTTCAAGTTTGGAAACAAAAAGAAGTCGCACGGGGCCAACTCTGGAGAATAAACGGTGGATACGGTAGTAGTTCGTCGCCCGATTCGACCAATTTGGCCGCGGCGATGGCGGACGTGTGAGCCGGTACGTTTTCATTGCGGAAGAGCACTATTTTCTTCGCCGAACGGGGCCTTTTTTCCGCAATTCGGCCCAATAATTCGGTATAGTAGTACCCTATGACCGTTTTGCCTTTCTCCAGGTAGTTGATGCAATCAATCGACAGTCACGAAACGATGCTGAAACTCATTTGAATTGCGCTTAAACAGCGTCAAACTGTAGTAATCGAGCAGTCGCCTAAGCAAACTGCTCGAAAACCACCATAATGCTGATCCAAATTTCAATTGTAAATTTAAAATAATATTAATCATTTAAATTTGCAATTGAAATCTGGACACGGCAGACCCTTTACAACGGAGCCTATCCGCGAATTACACTATCGCAATGCAATGGAAAGTGGATGGAAGGCTTGTCAACTGTTGTTGTGAGGAGTCCCGCAAGGCGACGAGCAGCAGCAACAGTGGAGTCTGTCGTTGGTCATGACCGGAACACGTCGGAGAACCGCGCCGGCAAGCTTTATAGAGCACGGGACGTGACAACTTTCTTTTTTGCTCGGGTTTCTGCCGTTCATAACTCAAAACTTCTAAGTAAGTTGTTGAAACGCGAAACCTGAAACTACCTCGATTTCCCATCGATGTCGTGTTCGCAATTTATCATATAAATGAACGCGTTGCGCTAGCAAGAACGGCTCCCTTGTCGTGTGTGTTCGAGTTCTTGGATTCTTGAATTATTGTTCCATCAACAATATCAATGCATGCACCTAACATACATAGATTCACGATTAAGAGCACGGGATATAACAACTCTTTGCTTTGCTCGGGTTTCTGCCGTTCATATCTCAAGACTTCTAAATAAATTGTTGAAACACGAAACCTGAAATTATTTCCATTTCCTATCGATATCGTCTTCGCAATGTAGTGAATGTTCGATGTGAAAACAAAGAATCCATTACTGTTACGCATCTTCACGAAAGTCTTGCGTCGTAGCGTGGCAATAAAAATCGTTCATATGTGGAATAGGATTAAATTTAGGGTGTATTATTTTCTGATTGAGAGGTGTCAACTCTTACGCGATACGCCTATATCGGGGAGTTGTATGCGCAATTAAAAAGGCGGTTGACGAAAAAATTACAGTAAAGTGAAGGCAGAATTGAAATTGTTGGTATTTCATAGTGGAATGAATCGCTCCTGTCGTTTCTATTTTAGCTCAGTCTCGTTTATTTTGGAACGCACCTTGTATTTAACATAGTTTTGCGAAGAGGATGCGTTATATTCTTTTCAAAGTAGTCGGTTCAATTATATATTTATATTTAATGCACAAAGAAATTTTCGTCTATATTTTAGAAATCTGTAAGTTGTTATTATCATGAATACAATGAATTGTCAAACGTATACCTTCGGTCTTTCCTTTCCCCTAACTTGATCGGGTATAGTACCCGCAACGATGGCAGGCCCCTCCACTGAAATGAGCTAGCCATCGGGCGCGCTCTTCGCTTCTTTTTTTATAGGGGCTCTTGCCGGGTAGAGTGGCCTTCCGCTCACGTGCCGTTTTACGGTATAGAGTTGTGAGATTCCATCGCATAATACTATAACATAAATTTACCATTGGTTTATATTCCCCATTTGATAGAAATTTCCCGATTTGTTGTTTGAACAAGCAATTATAACCCTTAGTAGGTTACCTCAGCCTTGACACCAGTCGAGCGGCAGTTGACATTTTTTAATTCGTGAATGCGAAATTTTTTTGTAGTGGGTCCTTGTGCTGGGGGAAAGAACCCGCCCCGTGATACCGCTACGCTAGCCTGCCACCGCATTCACGCGTCCCTAGACAAGGCTAATCTCGGCGGATCTCACCATCCTCTTTCGCCGAGGCAGCAGACCATCGCTGCAGCCCTGCACGGACATATATCTACCTAAATTCACTACAAAACACTGACCTAAAGTGGTCTCACAGTTGCGTTTGTTGTTCCGAATGAGCAAACACGGCACCCACCGCACCGATAGCTTTCTCATGCCCAAAATTTCATCCAGTATATGACCCACGCGGTCTTTTGAGATGCCTACTGTTTCAGCTATTGCGCGTACCTTCAATCGGTGGTCTGCCGATTGAGCTCATGGATTTTTGTCACGTTATCCTTCGCTGTAGCCGTTTTCGGGACACCTGTGTATAGCTAATCAAAAACCGACGTGCGACCACATTGACACTCGTTGCAGGAGCAGAGTCACCGTACACAGCATCCAATCGCTCTTTAAATTCGCTGCGAGGTTTCCCTTCCAAAAACAAGAATCGAATCACCGACCGATATTGCTCTTCCTTCATTTTTCTAAAATCCGAGGACATGCCCGCTTCCTCATGCGGCCAAAACAAAACTACGAGTCCGAATCAGATGTCGAAAATAACCGTCTTCGAGAATGTATTACACGATAGTGTAGCGGCGACGGGGCTAAGTACTTATTGGACCGCCCTCGTATAGTGGTTTGAATTTGTAAATTTAACATTTTCGCCAGTAAAACTGTATTAGTATCATTGAGTTTGAACAAATTAGATATTCAAGTAGCCTGTTAAAAGGTTCTTATAAGTTTCCATAAAATTTACAGAAGTTACAGCCGTTTGAATTTTCTCCGATTACAACAATCATAAACGGTTTCTCTACTTCATGGGCTTCTCATCGAACCCAGACACTACACTTTTGATTGGGTCTTCTCCACATTTTCAAATGAATAACATACATAAACTTAAAATTCCGCTAATTCAATGATTTTAGCAATATTGCAACAAAATGTAGGCCAGTTAAAATGGAGTAACACTGGTTTTTCTTCTAAAGCAAGAATATACTATATGTGTTGCGTGTCATCAAAGGTTTTCAGAAAATAAATTATATGTCTAAATATTATATGTTAAGTACAAAACCCTTTTGATATGAGCGCAGTTCTGTCTGACTAACTTTTTCACTTATGCGTCAGGATATAAGAACTTTTTTGATGCATTGTTCCAGGATTGATCAATTTGCACTTGCAGAAACTTAAATTATAAGGGCACTTGAAGTCTGTTATGTTTAAACATTGCTAATGGTGGTTAAATGAAAAAGTTTAAAGAGAGTAGGTCTGCATATAATAGTCCCAAATGTATGTTTGCATCCGAATTGCCATACAAGTAGTGTTCATCAGAGATGCATCTAAAGGTTTTCCAATAAGAGGTGTTATTTTAAATAGCTCGCTATTTCGGTAGATGTCACTTTTGAAGATGTCATTTTTTGACATTTGACAAGTAGAAACTACGCCATTCATAAAAATGGAACGATACATGCTTCAACAACGCATTGAAATTATTAAAATTTACTATAAAAATGATGAAAATTTGGCAGAGACGGTTCGTAAAACTCGAACTTTTTTAGGTCGTCGTGAGGCACCTTGTCGGACCGCAATACAGAAATTGGTGGAAAAGTTCGAGCTATTGGGACAACTTAGTGATATGAAGAATAAAACCCGTGCACGTCACTCAAGAACAGCCGAGAGTATTGCTGCTGTAGCCGAAAGCGTTGAAGAAAACTCAGGTTTGTCCATTCCTCGTCGTTCTTTAGAATTAGGCATTCCACAAATGTTATTACATCGTATTTTGCATAAAGATTTGGGTCTTAAGGCTTATAAAGTTCAGTTAACACAAGAACTCAAGCCGGTCGATCATCAACAACGTCGTGTCTTTGCTGATTGGGTCCTTGAAATGCATGAAATGCTTCGTCAACAAGCAAAATTGTCGCATCTGGGGCTCGGAAAGCCCAAGAGTTATTGTTGAAAAGCCTCTCTATCCTCAACGTGTGACTGTTTGGTGCGTTTTATGGTCCGGCGGAGTCATTGGACCTTACTTTTTCGAAAATGAGGCGGGAGCAACAGTTACGGTGAATGGATTGCGCTATCGAGAGATGATTAATGATTTTTTATGGCCGGAATTGGATAGTATTGATCTGAACAACGTTTACTTTCATCAAGACGGCGCTACGTGCCACATCTTTTACGGGAAAATTTTCCGGACCGTGTTATATCTCGAAGAGGTGATCACAATTGGCCATCGAGATCTTGTAATTTAACACCTTGCGACTTCTTCCTTTGGGGCCACGTGAAACAGAAGGTCTACGCCAACAGCCCAGTGTCGATTCAAGACCTCAAAGATGGAATTCGTGAGACTATCGAAGACATAGGGCAGCCACTTTGCGATTTCGTTATGGAAAATTTCATGAAAAGGATATGGTCCTGTAAGCGTAGTCGTGGTGGTCATTTGCCTGATGTTATTTTCCACTATTAACGGCATACCTTCCTCTTTACAATGAAATAAACATCCGATCATTTATGTTAATAAATTACATTTTTCTTTTAATATCAAAATAACACCTCTTATTGGAAAACCCTGTACTTCCAGGTCATCAAAATTAGCACCAATCGTAATTCCATTTGCGTCAACGGGACTCGATTTGCGCAAGCTTCTCAGCAATTGAGTACTCTACTAAGAAAATTTATGGTAAATTACAAGATATGGCTATTCAATAGCAAATCTTTTTATTTTTTTGTATCTGGCTAATCTGATTGAGTAAACCTTTCGTTTTTATCTCATCAACTTACACAAGACTTTGGTGCTTCTGAATGAAAACAAGTTTTTCCTGAATCAATTATATATCCACATATGGTATGTACGTGAAGTTAATAATTACAAACTCTGATTTCGTGTGACAAATGTCTAATAACCATTTTGTCAATGCATTTTAATTGCACCGAAGGCAACTAACTAACTACTGATTCGTGCAATGCTTTCCCTCTCTTCCACTGTCCCATTCCAAGAGAAGATATTTGACACGGTAGGTACGTTAATAATAACAACAACATTCGATTGTTTATGTAATTTTACTAGTCATAACTTTGCTGTCAATGTAACAAGATGACTGGAGCATTAGTGCACATTAATATCGAAGGTGTCGTTGAAGTGGTTCAGCAGCAGTAGTTTCTAGTCATAATTCATATAAATACAATAACATACGCAATGTGTTTAACTGTTTCATGTAATATGTATTGTACACGTAGAAATATTGCAGAAGACCTATGTTTCAAGTGGCTCAACAACTTAAGAGATACTTCCACTTGTGGCGTTTACATCAGTCCAAGACATTGCTTTAACAGTCTAAGATACAAAGTGATATGATGCCATACCCTATGAGACATGCGGATACGTAAGTGAACTGCTGAGGCAATCTGGTTGAACGAAATGTTAAAAGATTTAACGATGGGGATTCCATCCTAATAAGACCTGAACTCCTATGTTCGCTACATCGCTCAACATTGGCAGAATCGGACGAAAGTTTTACAGCATTAGTCATTGCAATTTCCCAGACTTCCAGCTTTATTTCTCGCATAAGACGCACTAATGATGATTCATCTTAAACAAACTGTGTGAGAAATGATAGGGAGTTGAACTGTTGCAAGTCTGGATATGGAAATAGATACGAATGTGTATTTATGTTGTACGATAAACAAATTCTTGAAATAATTTGACTGCGAAAAAAACGGAAGCTTGCTTAGCAGGAAGGAAGCATGTAGGTCATTATGTGGCATTGACTTGTTTCGAAATTCAGTTGCATAATGATCTGGTCTGTAATATTTAAAAATGTCCGGCGAAATTAAAAACCCCAAACCGATTTATAATAAGATAGTATTGCATTTTTCAGTCTTTTCAGAAATATATACATACATATGCATATTCCTGCTGGTCTACTTCTTTTGTCTGAAGAATATTCTGACCATGATTTATACAAGGCTTATCATGGCTGCTAGCCTTATCATCCTGCACTCAAACACAAGTCTAAACTTACGCTTATCTCTTCTCTTGACCACGAATAGATTCTTTTCAGTGGAAAAACGATCCGATAAAGCCATCAACAAATGTGTGTAGATGCATTTCTTTGGTGTATAACGAATAATACTTCCGTTTCTATTTAGCAGGATTGCAACATTGTATGGTATCCTATTCAAAATGACAAAAAAATTATCGAAACACTGACTCTTATTAGCGTACTGCGCTATATCTAGTGTGTATTAATTTCAATTTATAACTAGCGATTCCACGTTATTTTTCTCCACCCACCCTTACCAAGTTTGCAGCTGAAGCTAACGACAGATTGATCTTCTGCTCAAAATCCAAATTTGACTATTCTATGAGCCAATATCGGCTGTACTCGACAAGAAGTCTAAAGCGGTTGCGAATAAATTAACTGCGGCTGCTACACGCAAAACCTTATTTACACTCTAAAAGGTTGCAATTCAGAACGAACCGCCGTGGCTAATATCGAGTACCCAAAAAGAACAAGAATAAATTATGCCAAGCTGTTCGCGGAAAGTTTGAGGGCGCCGTCTATTCATTTCGGGTTGCGCGCCTCTAGTGTTGAAAGCAAACGCAGAAGTATTCCCCCTGAGGGAAGACGTCAGTTTGCACCATAGTATACTCAAATAGTAGCCACACCTTTCATTTACCCTGTGTTGCACACTTTTTGAATTTTCCCAGGGGCATTACAGCTGATCCGGGGCATTACAGCTGATCCATTTTTGGCGCGCATAAGAAACAAAGCAAAATGCAGATAAAATTTCCGACGCACGTGTTCTTTTACGCATTACAGAACATAGGAGTACGCATTACAGAACATAGGAGTGGACCGAATTTGTTTTTCTGCAATGTTATTGATTTTTTAGCTCTGGTAGCCCTGAAATCTCTCATCGAAGCATATGTTTATATTCGCGCCATTCCTCGCATCAGCGTTTACCATCTACCTGCTACCGAAGATTTATGGTTCGCTGTTCGGCTTGTGTTCGAATTTTTCCGGAGGGTTGATGGAGTGTGGTTACTAGTTGAGTATACTATGGAGTATACTATGGTTTGCACTACGTCGTTTTCCCGGTGGGTATGTCCTGACGATATATTCCCCACGACGAATGTTATCCATAATACATTCACATCGTATCCACACCTTCTATTTACCCTGTGTTGCATACTTTCTGAATTTTCCCAGGGGTCGGTCAGCTGAGGCGGGGCACGTCAGCTGAGCGAAGGCCTGTCGTATACGAAAAACAAAATGAAAAGGAAATAAAGTTTCCGTCGCACGTGTTCTTTTACGCATTTCAGAACATGGGAGTGTTGCCAGACTAAAAATTGCATAGAGCGAATTTGTTTTTCTGCAAAATTGTCAATTTTTTGAGATCTGGTAATCCTAAAATCTGTCTTCAAAGCACATGTTTATATTCGCGCCAATCCTCGCGTCAGCATTTACCACCCGTCGAAGATTTGTGGCTCGCTCTTCGGCTTGTGTTCGGATTTTTCCGGAGGGTTGATTGAGTATGGATACTACGTGAGTATATTATGTGATCTTCGTAACTCGCTAACAGTGGCCGGGTTCGTTGGCTCGCTTGCGGTGGCATGAAAGCTATGACTGATTATTGCGACTATATTAAAAAAAAAAACGAACACTTTCGACCTTTACATCAAATTTATTATTGTCATCAGCGATATGTATGTGCATAATTAATTAGGTCAAGATATGAGAAGAAATGCGTGTGAAGCATTCGCATCTTAATGCCATTGATACATTCGGGATTAATGTTTCCTTTAAAACTCTTATCAACCTTTCCTTATCGATAGTTGCAAGACGTATGTAATGCCTATCGAAGCCGGGATGAGGCTGCTCATGAGCAAATTGCCTTCGGAAAATATAAGTTGTTTCCTGAAAACATTCATAGGTACCTCACAATATGGTTTGAGTCCCGAAATATGCTCCATAGCACTATGTGCAGTTCCTGAAGATGAAATAAGAGTATTCACTTTCAGCGGTAGCGGTAGATTAGTTCATAGTTAAACTCCTCTATTCTTGCCTTCCATCGCTTGAGTTTTGCGTTGTGATTGGCATTGCTCAGTGTAAATGTTAGTGGCTGATGGTCCGTTAAAATTCTCACTTTCCTTGCACCATACAAGTAAGCTCTCAACTTGTCCAAAGCGCACATGATGGCCAGCAACTCCCACTCATTTGTGGCATAGTTCTCCTCTGTCATATTTAGGGATCGGTCGATCTCTGCCGATGTCACCTTGCGAGAGTACTGCTCCAATTGCATGCTTGGAAGCATCCGTGGTTCAGTTAAACGGTTTTTCGAAATCAGAGTACGCTAGCACCTCTGATGAAGTAAGAAGTTCCTTTAAATCGCTAAAAACCTTAAATTCGAGTTCTCCCAGTGAAACTTCCTTTTTCTTTGACTGGTTAGCTTTAACCTGCGCATTGTAGCCCCTAGCCGAGTTCGTCAAGGGTTATGCTATGTCCTTGATAAATTTCCTGTAGTAAGATGCTAAACCAAGGAACGCTTTCAAATCCTTTAAATTCGTAAGGGGTTTAACTTTAGTTATAGCGGCTATTTTCTTGGAATCTGGAAGAATGCCCTCCCTTGAAATAATGTATCCCAAATACTCTACCTGAATCTTCAAAAATGAGGATTTCTCCAGGTTAACCTTTGAGTTTGCGCGCTCAAGCTAGGAAAGAATAGTTTCTATGTTTCGTAAATGTTCGTCCTCCCCAGGATGATAATGTCATCAATGTACACAAAACATAGCCGTCCGATAAAGGGTTTCAATACATCGTCGATCACCCTTTGGAAAATGGCTGGCGCAGCCTCGTAAACTCAAATTTCGCGTTTTCGGTAGAAAAAGCCGTTTTTGGAATATCCGTTTCCAGCATTCTGATCTGATGAAAACCGGATGTCAGATCAAGGGTAGTAAAATATTGCGAACTTCTAAAGCTGGCAAGTGTGTTCGTGATATCCGGAATTAGGTACGTATCCGATATTGTGACTGCGTTTAACATTTTAAAATTTGTAACTACCCTGTTTTGCTTCTCACCCGCTAAATTCGCCTTTTTAGGGACGACCCAGATTGGAGAATTATGAGGACTCTTCGCAGGTCGAATGATCCCATCCTCTAGCATTTTCCCTATCTATCTATCAACTTCTGACCTCAAATTAACTGGGTAGCTATAAGATTTCGTGTAAATTGGATCCAATGTAGAGTTCTAATTTCGGCCCTCACGCTTGTTTCGACGACCTCTCTGTCACTGATTTGTCACGCACGAGAATTTATGGCAGAAACGGTTTGCTCAAGGGCAGAAAGTCTAGCATCCGCCCTCTTTGTGAGTTCGATTTGAACATTGACTGCCCCCTGTCAATCACCGGAAATTAGAAAAAAGAGACAATTACAGTCACAAGACCACTTCAAAAACACAGGCAGACCTAATCTCCAGAAATCAAAGCGAAAAATAGAGAAGCAATATCACTGCACTGACAATAATTACACCGAATTCACAGTATTTCACTTTATAAAACCAGATGCACCGACATACCTTTAAAACAACATGTAAAAACTTCTCACGACACAATTTAAAAAAAGAAAAAAAAATGCACCACTTCATGTGATTGCGAAAATAATTCAATAACAGTAATTGAGCCAGTAGTTAAAAAATTGTATCATTTTATAAAAAATTCCGTGATTTGCAACTACTCCTTTGTACGAGCTGCTGCTTGAATCCCCCAATTAAATGCCGTATGCGCTGGTTCCCAGTACGCCGTGTTCTTATGGAACAGATCAAAATATTTATCCTTGTTCTTACGGAACGGATTAAATAATATCAGGATAGCTGTCCGTGTTCTTATGGAGCGGAAAAACTGCTCGGGCGCCAGTTATGACTGATTATCGCGACTATGTTAAAAAAAACGAACACTTTCGATCTTTACATCAAATTTATTGGTTCACAATTTATATGTTCACAATTCACTTTTTAACTTTTATAATAAACTTATTCAATTAAAATTTGCTTCCAACTTTTACATTTACAATTTACTGGTTCGATTGTCGCGGACAAGAAGTACTCGATTCAAAAACTCTCTACTACTTATAATAAATTAATTAGGTTACCTAGATGCATTTGCATTGTATTGCGTACCAAAGTTCATCGTTGTACTCATCAGCAATTAAGCAATAATGTAACATAAGATGCAATGATCGTAGAACTGCAATTATTGTCATCAGCGATATGTGCATAATTAATTAGGTCAAGATATGTGAAGAAATGCGTGTGAAGCATTCGCACGAATGGTGATAACTTGAATACCGCTGAGGAGGTTGGGTTGTCTTCGGTAGATGATACTTCATTGGATACGTAATCAGATGGCATGGTCTCCAGGTAGGCAGGTTTCAAACATTCTGTTGAAAGATTTCCGACTCAGCCGTTAACTTGAATGAAAAAACGGCTGTACAAGTGATCGGTGCGCAGAAAGACGTGATTGCTGGCTGGCAGATCCTTCTTGATGAACGTTCCACGCGTACCGTGCTGACATGTTAGGAGTCGGACGGAGTCGCCCCATCATCTGGCAAATTATGTCCAAGAACGCATCCGGCTCGACATTCTTTTAAACGGAAACGAGAGATTACCCTGGCAAAATAAGATTGGTGCCATAGACCAGCTCAGCGCTCGACGTGCCAAAGTCCTCCTTAAAGCCATTACGCAGACCAAACAGCACTGTACGAACAACATTCCCCCAACCCAAGTTTCGCTCATGGCACATGATCGCTGCCTTTAGTGATAGGTGCATACTCAACTAATCCGTTCCAGGCGGGGTGGTAACGTACGTACGGATTCTTTCACAACCAATCAATGTCGAAAGCTGCCGAAAAGAACTGGAACTCGCATTGAACTTCCTGGTCTATGGGAACTGTGCCTTGGCCGTCGAGGAGGCTGTCTGGTCGCATAATAATTACCTTGGCCAATCACCGTAAGACAGTACAAGTACGGGACAAGGGAACCAATAATGTCTAGATGGACATGCTCGAACCTTGTTGAGGGCATTTGCAACGGTTCACCCCCATTTCGCTGATGACTCCTTGACTTGGAACGTACGAAAGCGTCCACTTGGTAATATCCTTTTTTATATCCGTCCACACCAATTTCTTACACATCATCTTGCTTGTAGCACACCCGCTGGGATGCGATGGGTCATGGAAGGTATAGAAGACCTTTCTTCGTAGCGTCGCAGCGACGGACGAATTAGGTTGCCAGAAACGTCACAGAAAAGCTTTGCCCCGCTATCCACTGTGACCGCTCTCAACACCAACGAAGTTCCATTGTCAATCAGCAATTTCTGCAGCTAAGCATCGTTGAGTGAGTGAGCAGTCACAAGTTGCTTCACGTCAAAGGAAGTGGGCAATGAACTTACATCTACACGAAACAATGCGTCAGCAAATAAATTCTGCGCTACGCTAATATGTCGTATGTTGGTAGAAAATTGTGATATGAAGCTTAACTGGCATTATTGTCGAGGATTGGCACGATCTGCCTTTTGATCGTTAGCTTAGATTAGTGGCTTATGATTCGTTCCAATATGGAAGGTTGTGCCTTCCAGAAAGTGCTGAAATATCGTATATCGTAATATATAGCCAAAAGTTCACGGTCACATGTACTTGGATTGCCCGAGTTTAATTTCCTTTGGAAAAACGCGAGCGGTAACCAGCTCTCACGCTGCTTTCATTGCAACAACGCACCGATGACATCAGACGAATCACTAATTAACTCCGGGCTGCATCCAAAATGGTAGTGTACCAGGAGAGTGGTCTCAGTTAAACTGTTCTTGCTGTTGGTAAATTGTTCCGTCGTCTTTGCAATCCATTGTAACTCTGGTTTATCCCCCTTCTTCGTACCCGACAAAAACGCATTAAGTCGTGCTTGCATGTTAGCAGCATCGCGTATGCAGTGGATAAAAATTAAGTGTACCGAGGAAACGGCTCAGCTGCTGTACCGTCTTCGGAAGGGCAAACTTTCGAATCACCTCAACTCGGGATGCTGGCGGTGAAATTCCATTCTTGCTGACTATGTGCCCGACATTTTCTACGTGGGGAGCGCCGAAAACGCACTTCTCAGCGTTGATTACCACACCATAATGAAGTTTAATTGAGAGTACCAGAAGCAATGTCTTCCGTCTGATTATGGCAACGCTTGCTTAATGGTTCCTAATAACAGAAATCTAACTGACGATGAAATAGATCTCTATTTTTCGAAGTTAGAGAAGCTGACGTTGAAAATGATTGAGAAAGTAGTTCCCAAGATTAAACATCGAAACAATATGGAAGGATATGAAACACCAACCATCGCAAGGTTAAAAAGATTGAAAAGCCTTCTCACACGCGTCAACAATATTTATCGACGATTTATGGACTACAACCAATCCTCGTTGACTTTGTTGAAATTACACCTGAAGAATGTCCGGAACTTAATCCGTTCATACTTCAGGAGTGAGGTCAGCAATCAATGGGCGGAAAAACTGAGGGGTATTAGCCCACAGGACCCAGATGGCGTTTTCATGAAAGTGAATAACTTATTCCGTAAGAAGTCTCGAGTCAAGGAATCGAATCTTGGAGTCGCTAGTGATGAGATAAATCTTCTCGATAAGGCTGGTATCGAAATTGATAGTACGACTCCGGATAGAAATGGAAACAGGATTATATGTGATGGATTGCAGAAACTTGCCCTGATTGGAACACATTTGAATTGGTTCATCTACCAAACCCTGAGAGAGGGAACGAATTTTTTTCAGAAGTCGTTGAAGCAAAAGTTTTAAGACTTCAAATCAAGCCGTGGCTCAATTCTTCATTTCAATGAAACATTAAATCTGACCTCATACCGAGCTTGAATCTTATTAATTATTTTGTTAGCTATGAAGACTTTTGTTTCATATTTCGCGGAATAAACAACAAGAAATCATGTGGTACTGACGGCATACCAAATGTAGTTCTCGCACATTTGCCTGAGGTTGCTATTAGGAATTATTGCATAACATTCAACAACATGTTGAACAATCCATATTTCCCAAATGAGTGCAAAAAGGCTAAGGTATTTCCGATCTTGAAGAAAGGAAAAGAATCTTCATGCCCTGAAAGCTATCGCCCAATCAGCTTGCTGCCTAACATCAGCAAGGTGTTTGAAATGATACTCAACAGAGTATTAAACGCCCACATTGAGAAATATGAGTTGATGCCGAATTGCCAGTTTGGTTTTCGTGCCAGGCATGCGACTATACATGCGATAACGAGAGTTACCTCAGACATCTCTTGGAAACTAAACAACAAAGAATGTGTTGGTGCATGTCTCATTGATATGGAGAAAGCCTTTGATACGGTGTGGTTAGATGGATTAGTTCTCAAACTTCTTCAGGACAGGTTCCCCACACACCTTGTCGCCATAATGTGCAATATGTTATACGGAAATCATTTGTTGTAACTGATGGAAATCTGACAACAATGCGCGAATTCAAGGTCTTGAATGGTCTACAGCAGGGGACAGTTACTGCGCCTCTGCTTTACTGAATATTCATTCGCAAGCTATTGAACAGCTTTGATTTTAACGTCTCGCCAACGCGATCATTGGAAGCGTTTGCTGATGATCTGATCATCTATACGGCAAACCGAAAAGCTACAATAGTTCGGAGCAATCTTCAAAAAATATTTAATGATGTGCAGCTCTACATCGACAATTGGCGAAAGAAAATCAATGCGCAGAAGTGCGAAACAATGTTGTTTCGGACAACGCTGCAGGGGGGTAGTCAAGACCTGGAACGTAATTGGAAGGATTTCCCCATTATGGGTGCTGAGGATAGTTCAGAACGGGTTCCACATAAATCCTGTGTTCGATACCTCGGCGTTCATCTCGATCAGTATCTGTCTTATACTGGACATGTCAAAATCATGCTCAGTATAGCACAAAAAGTAGTCATGGCCCTTCGACGACTCTTTCATTCCAGATACATTGATCAAAAAGACAAAGTTATTTGTTACAAGATCCTGGTTAGACCAGTTTTGACATATGGATGTCAGATCTGGTTCAACCAGAGTGCTAGAACAATGGAAAGATTAAGAGTTTTCGGAAGGAAATGTCTTCGTGCATATACTAGTTTGTACCGAAAGCCTCAGACGGATTGGAAGCATTATATATCGAATAAAAGAATTTATCAAACTGCTCAAGTGACAAGAGTCGATATCTTTTTATTGAAACTTCTTCGGAATCATATCGCAACTTCTGTAACTGTGAGTGAAAACTCCTGTAGTTTACAGCCGTTCCATCCTACAGACGGGTATATTGCGACTTGTCCCGCTACTGGCTTCGTTCCTCCAGAAGCATTCGTGTATTTGGACATGAATCGATATGTTTTTGATTCTGACGGTGACCCAATCATATATCACATAAATAGACGGGCCACCGAGAAGAAGATAAAATATCCTTCGAATGTGAGTTCACGAGACCAACAATTCCAATGGAGATAATCATTTGCTAGATTCGTTGAGGCTGGTCGAGCTGAGACGGAGCAATCTAGGTATTGGTGGCTCAATGACAATGTCTAAATTATTCGTGTTTATTTTCAGTTTTTGTGTTTTTTCTCGTTACTTAGTTTTTAGTTTCATCTCATTATTGCTACATCTAGTGTTGTTGTTTATTTGTATTATAAATTAGGGATAGATTTCAGTATAAGGTGACGTTCTTTTTGATTGAACTTATTTAGAATTAGGGTGTAACATATGAGGTATATGATAAAAGTTCACTGTTGTGTTAGTAATATAAGTAATTTTTGAAAAATGCTGGTTGGTTTTTTCTCCTTTTTCAAATTGAATCAAAAAATATGTAATAATCTTAATTAATTTAAATTTGCTAGTGTTTTTTTTCATTAAATGTGTTTCATTGATAACGTATAAATTTAGAGAGCCGTTCGGGCCATTAAGTCTTTCATAGTTTTATTGTTTGGAATTTGCTTTATGTTCTTTTAAAACTTATAACGATTGGTATTGAATAAAACGCTTTTGACTTTGACTTTACGATCAAGCATTACGTTAACCATATAACTTTCTAGAGCTCCATTTGGGTCGGAGAATGAGACGTTTACACTGATCTCAACATTAAGACGGGATCAATTACAATTATGAACAATGCAGAAAATAAGAAAGTAGTTCCACTTTTTACGAAATTATTATAGTTCAGCCAGATTGGAACCAGTTTAAGTTCTCCTTTTAAATTTATGCAAATAAAATGCCGTCCTGAAAATGCCCATATTTAAATGACTCATCCCCTCTCTCACCAACCCTTCAGACTTGTTATCTCCACTGCAAAATCAATAAGGAATATGTATATCATATAAATATATGCGAGCACATATGAATGAAACCCAGTAACGTCACAGAGAGCCAAACAAAATCCAACAATTCGAAATTTCAGTTTCCATTGAGGAAAACATAAATGCAACTCACACCACGAATATGAACTGGAGCGCAATAAATGACCTGTGCTGATGTTTGTCTGTGCCTGCCTAGGGATTCCACGCTATGACAGGGATTTCAGCCGATGAGCAAACGAAGAACATCCAAAAGTCCTTTCGGCAAGACGAACTTGTCTTGCTGGTTTGTAGTCAACAAACAGCAACAACGTTCCAGTAATCAAGATTGTATGGAAAAAGGACGAAAGCGATAGGAATTGCTTGCTGCCGAGTGCTTTTATGGTTCTTGTGTTTAACAGGCGAAGGAAGCAGCTGGCAGTCTCGCGACTGGAACTGTAGCAGAGCATATGACTGTAGCATGCTCAACCCTTCACACCATCCCTTCCTGATTCCTTCACGTCCACTAACTACTCCCTGAATCATCCAAACATTGAACAAACACTGTGCCAACCACTACCCACACAACACGCACTGCCGATTCCACTTTATCGAACTGGCAAGGCAAGTCTTCCACGTACAGAACAGGCTACAAAGGGAGCGCGTGCCCAATGCAAGTGTGTTGGTTGAAGGGTGTGTTTTTCACTGCAAATCTTTTTCAACCAATATTTTTCCTTTTGTAAGAAAATGCTAAGAAACAGATGTTCTCCAGGTGCTCGATAATGAATCCGAGAAAGTATTGTAACTTAATTAAACCTCAGGTTGCATTCTAAGAGGGATATTAATTGAGGATCCTTCACTTACCCTCGAAAATAATGGGAACAGCCATTTTTATTGTGCAGTGGACACTATAGGCAAACGCCTAAGTCCAAGTCTTTGATCCTTGTATTTTATTATCCCAATAGCAATTGAACAAATCACAACCACTTCATTTCACTGAAAACTATTTATCCTAGACACTTTCTTTAAATTTTTCAACACTTTCATTCATTTCCTTGCAATAAATGCAAATAAAAATTGATAGTAATCACTTCGCTTCAGCTAAATTCCGAACAGTGAGCAAACAAGAACTATTCAAGATAAAACCTCAGAAAGAACAGTGGTCACACGACACCATCTGCAACGATTTGCACAACAACTCAACACGAACGCGTTCCTCAAGAAACTGATTCAAAATGTAATAATCGAAGCAGGCTAACTGGCGAACACGAACTTTTCCATGCACGAATCCGACGAGCCATTTGTCTACTCATTTTTATTTCCAAGAAAATAAATGCGATGGGAGAAGAGAGGAGAAATTTTGCTGAGAGCATAAACAGAAGTTTATGAGAGAAGAATGGGACCAAGTGATAAGCAAATTCACAACAAAACAACTCGCACATGGCATCAAATGTCAAATTGACAAGAACTTGAATTAGTGTAAGTAGCGAAAATCATGATAGCATAGATATGTCTTTGCATGATAGTGTAGTGATTTGGTGGGGGTTTGGCAGTTTTTTTGTAGCTGTTGACTCTCCAAACAGTTCTGCCATATTTATATGATTATGCCATTTCCCCAGAAAAAATATATTCAATAAGCTTGATGAGTGGGAGATCTAATTCAAATCACATATAAATCTAAATGTAAATTATTTGTCCGAACCCTGAATTATTCGTTGACAATTATAGATTACATTAGATATTTTATTGAGATTTTTTACGTACAAACATTTTTAACATGTTCAGATTGATTGATTGATTGAAGGTACATAGCTTGACAACTGCACTAGAGTCAAACAGCAAATATTACAAGATTCGGTCGTGTGATCAAAAGATTGATAAAAATAGTATTACACCAGTGCTAAATGGCTTATAAATTGAAAAATGAAATTGAGAATTATTTGCAAAGAATAACAAGACAGTAATTGGCACTTGAACACTTCGAACTTATAAAATATGGAAAGATATTTAACAATGAGAAAAAGAGGAAGAAATAAATAAAATATAAGAACTAAAAACTTAATCACGATCATATGCGTAATATTCAAAGCCCGTTGAGTAAAATAATGGCCTATGTCCATCTAATGAGGAAGGAGCAATTAACGAGGAATTATCTACACAAAGTGATTTGATAGGTGAGATATAACGACTAACATTCTCTAAAGTTATGTTTCGATCAAATAATTATCTTACAACTGGGTTATAACGAGAACCCCAAAAAGTTAAGCGCTTCATACTCTGCTCGATCATGAAAAATAGAATTGGTCTAATTTTGGTCTCATCTTAATGTATACTGTCGTGAGTTATGGTTCGCGGCTGATAAGTTTAATGTCCTGGGAAAGTGAAAACGCGCTGCCTTTTAAATAAAGTTAAAAGAGTTTATTTACTAAGAATCGACAATAATTAATTTCAGTATCTTACAAATCGCATTTAAATTTACTTTTCACTGTCTATCAATTTATATTCCACTTGTCTGTATCATGAAAATCACTTCACTTTCAATCAATATTGCCTTTAATTCACCCTCTAATCTTATCTCCGTTTTACTATCGAAGTTTCACTATCGCAGTTTTACTATTACTATATCTCCCATTTATTCAGCTTGGCTTTACATAGGGTCTTTAGTCATTCAATCCATTTCTCGTATATTGGCGAACGTATGGTCCCTCCCAATCATGTTGCAATTTCGGAGACCTACCCTTCCGCCGTTGTGGGTTACATAGCCACACCAAGTCATCTTGCTGGAAGCCAGTAGAATTTGCCTTTAGATCATACCTGGTCTTCATGCGGCAGCAGCCGATTCGAGGTAATTTCACACTGTCCGATGTATCTGATTCAACCGTTGCCTAAGCTCACTTGCGTACTCCGAGATCGTTTGGGGTTTCTCAGGGGGTGTTCCGAACTTTATATCAGCTGGCAGACGAATAGTCTTTCCAAAAATGACTTTGGCTGGGGCTTGGCCCGTCGATGTATATTCGCCAGCTCTGTACGCCATCAATAATAGTGGGATGTGTCGGTCCCAGTCTCTTTGGTTCTCGTCAACCATTTTGGTCAGGTGTTTATTGAGTGTGCCGTTGAAACGTTCGACCATTCCATCGGATTGGGGATGCAGCGGTGTTGTCCTCATTTTCCGTATTCCAAGCAGCTCGCATTTTTCGTCAAAAACCAGTGACTCAAAGTTTTGGCCTTGATCCGAATGTAGTTCACAAGGTACGCCGTACCTACTGACCCAATTTAACACTGGCTGTTCGGCTACAGTAGTTGCTTCTTGGTTGGGAATGGGGTAGACCTCAGGCCACTTGCTGAAATAATCAGCCACAACCAGCGTGTATCGATTTCTCCATTCGGATTCAGGAGAAGTTCCTGCGATATCAACAGCAATCCTTTCAAATGGTACACCCACGTTATAGGTTTGCATTTGTCCTCTCAGTCGTTGCTTTAGAATTTCGACGGAAGCGGAAATTGTGCATCTGCGATACCAGTCCTCTACGTTGTCTCGAGCACGGAGCCAGTAGGATCTTTCCCACAATTTCGCTATGGTCTTGTTCACACCTCTCAAGGATCCTTCGCGCATTTCCTTAACCATATCGTGGATTCGGCTTTTGGGAAGTATAGTTTGCATCCTATAGGAGCTGCCATCCGCCGTTTCCCATTTCCGCTTGAGTACGCCACCCTCCACCCGAAAGGAGTTCCATTGTACCCAATAGCTTTTCAGGATTGTGCCATGCATTGAAACGTCCTTCCACTCAGGTCGCCCAGTTGTCTTCTTCCATACGAGCAATGGTCCGATCTCTTCATCGGCTAGCTGGGCGTTTCGAATCTCCTCCAATGACCAACCTTCATCGAATTCGGCCGTTATCACTCGCAGATCAACGGGTGGCTCCTTTTCCTCAATCCGTTGGCAACACTTGTCGCTAGCTGGATATGGACGACGAGATAGGGCGTCAGCGTTTCCATGAACTCCACCCTTCCGATAAACAGTTTTGTAGTCGTATGACTGCAATCTTTCGATCCGTTTCGCAACTTGTCCCTCGGGGTTTTGAAATTAAGCCTGTGAGGCCTATTTGAAGAACAAATTTCTAGCCATATAGGTACTTGTGGAACTGCTTAGTTACCTCTATTATAGCCAATAGCCCCTTTCTGGTCGCGCAGAAGTTCCTCCTACTGTTTGAGAGAACTCTACTTTAATACGAGAGGACTCTTTCTTTGGGAGAGTACAGCTCCAATCCCGTGGTTACTCGCATCGGTGTCAACTACAAACATTTTTCCGGGGTTTGGATTTACCAGCACAGGTGATTCACACAACTTCTCCTTCAAGGTCTCAAAGGCTGCTTGGCATTGCTCATTCCAGATATACGGACGATTTTTCTCGGTTAACTGATGGAGACACTTAGCTATTTTGGCAAAATCTTTGACAAATCTTCGATAGTAGGGCGCCAGACCCAGAAAACTTCGTAGTTGGCGCTTGTTGTTTGGTGTTGGCCAGTTTTTCATGGCTTCAATTTTCTCAGGGTCTGTCTGACTCCCCCCTCTCCCTCCTGCTGATACATGTCCCAGGTATTTTACTTCAGCTGCGAAAAGGGTACACTTATCGGGACTAAGTTTCAGATTCGCCAGTTGCAATCGGGAGAAAACCTCTTCTAAGTTCCGCAAATGATCTTCGAACATCATCATCTAGGTACACCAAGCAGCTCTTCTAGGTTAGGCATCGTAGCACGTATTCCATCAGGTGTTCGAAGGTGGCTGGAGCATTGCAAAGCCCAAATAGCATCACCACAAATTACCATAATCCGGTCCCAACTGAAAACGTGGTCTTCTCTTGGACCTTCTTATTGATTTCTACCTGCCAGTAGCCACTCTTGAGATCGAGTGTAGAAAACCATTTTGCATCGGCTAAAGTGTCCATGAATAGAGTCTGTGTGCCCTAGTGGTTAGAGCATGAACGCATAAGCCGAAAGTTCCAGGTTCAAATTTCGTTGGGAGCAACGTGATTTAGTTCAGGGGATTTTTCGGATAGACTATGAGTGTTCGCTCAGTGGTGATATGTAATGATTTAATCAGATCATATCATAGCTGAGCAGGCACATGGGAGCCAAACCAACTTCCAAAAAAATCATTACGGCCATGAAAATGAGATACTCTAACTATCTCTAAGCGAAGGCCCGAGAGGAGCTGTAGTGCTACAAAGAAGAAGAAGAAGAAAGTGTCCATAATGTCGTCGATGCGTGGAAGTGGGTAACCATATTTCTTAGTGACATCTTTAAGCTGCCTATAGTCGATCCTTTTTCTTTACTAGAACTATTGGCGCCACCCATGTACTGACAGAAGGTTTGATAACACCTTGTTTTTCCATGTCCAAGATCACTGCGCTCACTTCTCCTTGTTTGGCTATAGGAAACCATCTCGGTTCTTGTCAAATCGGCTTGGCTCACTGTGTATCTATGATGTGAGCTACCATCGTTCGGCCTTGGTCATTCGAGCTTGTTGAGAAGATGTCACTGTACTTGGTGACCAGGAGAGGCTTGGTTGAATAGCTGCACTGGCAATTTGGTCTGCTTCAATATTGCAGACGCGAAACCCCGGGCTTTGTCTGTGTCTTGCCTCCTTTTTCAATTTTGGTTGTGAGTAGCTTTCAAAGAGGTGGTGGTAGAAACAAGCTGGCAGCTGCCGATGACTTCTCCTGATATAGCTGACGTAGTGAGGAAATCCTGTCCTTGTGAAGTCGTTGTTGCCTCACTATGTCTGGCCAGATAATCGATCGGGTTGCACCAGTGTCGATTATTATGGTGCAATGTTCTCCGTCAACTTGACACGGAAGGCATAAGTCCGCTTCTCCACGATGTAGTGTTGACACGGTGATGATGGTGCTGGGGACGTCGATCCTCCTAGCTCACCTCTGCCCCACGAAGTTGGCTCTTACATATTTCCTGACCCTTCAGTTTGAAGGGCTTCCGTTCTGGGCTCCTGACTCGGTCTGGAACTTCGTCTAGCTGCAGAACGGATCAATAGCTCGGTTTTCTTCACTTCTTGCAGTCTCTTTGTAAGTGCCCCTTCTCTGTGTGATTCCAGCGTCTAGGCGCACCATTTACCTGTGGGTCTCGCTCAAATTCGCTGCCTCAAAGTTTAGAATATAAG
Source organism: Odontomyia ornata (assembly GCA_963969285.1). Taxonomy (NCBI): domain Eukaryota; kingdom Metazoa; phylum Arthropoda; class Insecta; order Diptera; family Stratiomyidae; genus Odontomyia; species Odontomyia ornata. The sequence goes on along the minus strand of OZ017739.1, from coordinate 78,067,379 downwards.
CCAATGCGTCCTTAACCCTTTGCTTTTGAGCCAAATGCACGCCTTGTTTCAATTCTTTTAATGCACCAATGAATGCTTCTGTCACTGCATCATCTCAATGTTATGGATCGTAAGCTGGGTAAGCTAAAAGTGCTAGTCACTCAATGTCTTGGGCTACCTGCTGTAATGTTTCACCAGACTTCTGCATCCGATGCCATAGCTGTGACCGATAAATCTACTTCAGATGATCGTCTCCATAACGCATGTCATGTGCATTCATTATAGCAGCCGAGTTTGAGTGCAACTCAATAGGGACAGCTTGAAAAACTCGATAACTGGGCCTCTTGGAGCCAAAATTAATGCAGTTACTCGTTTCTGCTCATTCCAGTGATTCTTCTGAGCAGCGGCTTCAAACTGGGTTTTGTAAATCCTCCAGACCGGTTGCCCATCGAATATTGGTGCTTGCACATTTCTGGATGTGCTTTGCGCTTAAACGAGGCTAGTGAGGTGGTTACTACTGCCTTCGCTGCTTCCAATTCCTTTTTCATTTTTCCCATTTCATGGTCGACTCTCCCCTCAACCTAGCTGACCTCATACTTGATTCTCTCCTCGACCTGGTAAACCTTTTCCTCGATGCACTCCACTTTTATTACGATTGACTGTTTTTAAAAATCTGCTTTCAAATTAGTTGACTGTTTTTGCAAATTTGCCCTGATTTTGATTGCCTGTTGATCTAGCTTCGTTGATGGCTCCTCCAGCTTCTGTGTGATTTCTGCCTTGTTTTCGAATATTAGTTTGTCCAGCTTCTGATCTAGCTATGATGATTTTTCATTAAGCTTCACTGATTGTTCATTTAGTTTTGCAGTCGAACTGGATGACTGTTCTCACTGTTCTTACTGCAGCAGCATCAACAATTGCATCAGCGCATTTTCTGGCTCCTTTGATTTTGGTGTTTCTGCTTCTCCACCTTCTGTGGCTTTTTCCGCATCTGAGGGCTCACCCAAACCCACATGCATGCCTTCCGATTCAATCACGTCACGCAAGCGTGCAATCAGTGTGGCCTTTGTACCTTGTGTAGCCAGATTTCGCTGTTCCAACTCTTCCTTAAGCTCCAACATGGTCAATTCATTAATTTTTAAATGTAGGCTTCGTGGCATTATTCCAGCCTTTTTTCCCACCAGTTTCCACGTTAAATTGTACACTTCAAAAATGTTTAAAAGTTTTCACTTTTAAAGTTTTCTTTCTCACTTCTCGACACCACTGTCACGTGTACGGTTCGCGGCTGATATGTTTAATGTCCCGGAAAAGTGAAAAAGCACTGTCTTTTAAATTAAGTTAAAAGAGTTTATTTACTAAGAATGCACAATAATTAATTTCACTACCTAACAAATTGTATTTTAATTTACTTTTCACTGTCTATCAATTTATATTGCAACTATCTGTATCACGAAAATCACTTAAATATCAATCAATATCGCCTTTAATTCACGTTCTACTCCTATCGCCGTTTTACTATCCCAGTCTCGCTATCGTAGTTTTACTATTACTATATCTCCCATTCATTCAGCTCGGCTTTATATAGGGTTTCTCGTCATTTAAACTATTTCTCGTATATTGTTGAACATTCTGACGAGAACTACCAGGAATCGTCAAGCAATTCTGAATACCCGCAGTGACGTCACTTTCAGATATTGATCATAGATCTACTTAGCCCCTACTCGTACTTTCGAGTACATTCGTTTACGTTTCAATAAGTATTGATCAGGATGTTATTAATAGTTGCGACTACAATTGCGACAGTAGCTCGCAGAATAGTTTGGACATGTAACAATACTCTTTCTGAAATATATTTTATTTGGCCTTCCGTATTTCGATAAGCTTTCCTAAAATTTTGCGTTCAAAAATTTGAATTTCATCAGCAACAGTTGAGGAAACAGAATGCCAAGCAGGAAAATAATAGGTAATAATTGGAGCAATAAGAGATCGGTAAACTAAAAGTTCAGTACTGTAACTTACAGATTTGCTTGAAAGAAGAGGTGGCAATGCTACAAATAAACCACTGCTTTTCTCAGAATTTACCGGAGATGGTAATTGAATTTTAGCCTATAATGTAAGTGAATGCCTTATTATTTTATTGATGTTTTGAGATGGATATTGTGACCATCAATTGATAAAAAGAGTAATTTACTTTCAGCTGGAGCATTTATATGACCTTTCCCATGAGCATTACGAAAGGAAATCAACTCGCATTTTTCAGGGTTAATTTTCAGAGTCCAATAAAACATATAATTTTTTAGAACTTGAAGATGAAAATTAGTTTTATTTAAAGCTTGTTTCGCTTGCAAGAAGGATAATATCGTCCACGTTAAAAAATATTCTAAAATTGTCATTTATATTATTTTGATAACCCCAAGGAATATCAGCCAAATAAAAACTGAATAAAGATGGTCCCAGAATAGAACCCTGAGAAACACCAGGATCACACTCATTAAAGAAGAGTAGGAACTACCTATTTTAATCGATAAACTATGGTTAATAAGAAAACTTATGGCAATACGAGCTAAAAGAATAGGGCAGTTACAATTTAAAAGTTTCTAAATTAAGCATTTTACCCAAACCGAATCGAAAGCCTTTTCAAGATCAATTGTACACGCCACTGCAACTTCTTTGTTTCGCAAACCAGAAGAAATTTTATCATGAATGGATAAGATTGCATGTTTGTAGTATTCGAGCAGCCGCCTAGGAAAATTGCTCGAAGGGCCTTTGCAAAGAAATTACCATCTCGTAAAAACAACCACGGTGCGGAACAATTTGATAAGCAACTTATTAACATCATTATTACTAACCCATTATAAACCCTATCACTACCACCGCTACCGTTATCCATGAAAATTTTTTCCAAAGCTAAAATAAAAAAAAAATGAAAAATCAAAAAATTGATAATGGCAACCCCCTTTGTGACACAATCTAGTGAAGCAATTGCTAGATTGTGTCGACGAGAATCTTCCGTTACTGCCATGAAGAGGCTCGTCGAGTCAAGTGGAATTGATTCGAAGCGGGACTGAGAGTTAGTACTACGAGCAGGAGGGTCGTCGCGTTGTGTTGACGGGACTCATATGTTATTTACTCCACTGCCCGTTCTTCAAGCATTTCGCATCACATTGAGAAATTAAACAAGTTTCGAAAGGCAGTTAATTGAATTTTTGGAAAACGTGTCTGCAGAGAGTGCGTTACATTCGCGAAAATTGATGTTTTCTGAGAGAATTTTGCATTCAAAATTTTCGGTCGTGCGTTGCAAGTTGGAGTTGGAAAGTTGCTATCATCGTTAATGAGGAAGAAAATTGAAAGACGACTCATTTGAGAAGTATTTCAGTGACTCGAAAAGTTCATATGGGAGTTTTGTTATGTTGGGATATCAGTGGTGATTTTTTGCGTGGAATTCCACTTACTCACATAACTGTGTGTTTTCGCCAACTTCCTTAATTGAGAAACGCAACCGACCTATGTGAGAGTCTTGTGGAGTGCCCAGTTACAGCTTTGGTGCCCTGTCGCGACCTTTTAGTGTGTTTTGCCGCGAGGAAAAGTTGCAGAGACAGTGCTGAGCGCGAAGTTTGGTTCTGATCTTCGGTGGTGCCGCCTTAAGGGTGTACATAGTTCACGTTGAGTGAAGTGCGAAATCGCAATATTGGTTTTATGTGTACTTTGATTTTTGTTGCCATTTGAAATTAACGGCAATTTATACGGCGGCAAAGTAAATACGGAACAGTGCTTCAATTATTGGATTTGAAAAAAGAAAAAAATAGCCAAAAAACTATAACACGCCATGGCTGTAATATTTTCAGTGATTGGTTTTGGGTATAGACATTGCAATTCAGACGCTGGTTTGTGTTGGTGTGAATGTGTTAAGACAGGGTTTTAAAAGCTACACATTTTTCATTTATCATTTCCACCGGAAAATCAAAGTGTGAACCAAACAATAATTTCATATGGAATGTCAGTGTCGCAAACGTTCAAAGTGTGATTATACACTATTTCATGATTTATCTCAATTTCAATCAATTTTAATTCGCGCAATGATGTGAAATGGAATGTTTTAATTTTTTGTGGAATTTTGTATTTTTGAAACTTGTTATTGTCATATTATCGAAACTCATTATTGTCATATTATCGATCACTTAAGCATCTTGGTTTTTTATTCTTCAAAATCGATCAGCCATTAAGGAACATATTAATTTTAAGCAACAATTTATGCGTGTAATTAACTCTTACACGTTGGAGGAGGACTGAGTAAGTACCCTTCTTTTTTCTAAAATTAAAAAGAAAATATTTGAAAGGTGTTACTTATAACGAATATATTACAATTTAAGTTATAAAAATACAAATCGGTATATAAGAAGTAAAGACAAATATTTTTTAATAACCAAATCTTTTTTCAGCGTGATATTTTAATTTTGTATGCGAAGTAAATATTTGAAATTATTTAATGTGAAATGTCTAACTGTTCGTTTTTTTCATCGAAATTAGTAAAAAAATAGGATTAAGCTATCTGTTCATAGAACAATTTAAAATTTTTGGATGATCTGAACTTTCGTCTAACGTTCGAACTTTGAGCATGTGGAATGAGCGTACAGTGTAGGATGTTTTCTTCGCTTATTTGTTAAACTATTCTCTTCATTTAAAAACTTGAAATGAAAGTATTTAAATACCAACAAGATGACACGATAAAATCATACCTTTTGTTTGCATAAATACTAGTACATATATCCTGAACAACATTATTAGGAGATAATATTGTCAACAAAGATCCTCCCAAACCCAAACTTAAAGAATTGACTTTACTCTCTACGAGTTCTTTTGAGCATTGTTAGCAGAAGGTTTTTTACCGTAAAGATTATTATAAAAGGAGGAGCAAACGTTCAATTTTCATCTATGGTAACTTATGATTGTCCGTTAAAACTAATAGGATTCCTGCAAATTTTCCAATTATTTGATAACTGGCCGGTCAAGTTATTAATTTCATTAATAACATGTGAGGATGCCTTTATAGAAGAAAGTCGTAGTTTATACGCCATATTCAATTGAAGGTGCATCGTGTCTCTTATAAATTTACTTATGTAATTAATTTGTGAACGAAGAAGAATAAACCGTGGATTTACTCCATCGTAATTTTGGTGAAATATTTTTTTCAGTTTTTGCTGCCATTTACTTTCAGTATGTATTAAATAGAGTGTTGACGGGGATAGTTTGTCATATTTTGAGATATTACATTTCTGGCACGTGCAAAAGAGTCCATGCATAAAGAAATCATAGAAGAGAGAACATGGGTTGGCTCATCGATTTGTTGGTGTTAAGTACACGCTCATCCGGAAATTTGTCTGACAAGAGATCAGATAACTGCCCGTCGAAACAAAACCAAACAACATTCTTAAACGAGCCAAATGAGGAAGGATGAGGGATAATTGGATATAAATCAGCAAGAGGAAGCGTAAGAAAAAGCGCATGATGATCAGAAGGAGCTGCAATTGAGAAATAGTGATATGTTACACAATGAGCATTAAGAAGTGAAGGCGAAATCAGGAAATTATCCAAGAAGGAAGACCCGCTGGGAAAAGTTGGAATGCTTGCATTAATAATTGTTATTGAAGAGCATTACCTGTCATTAGTCAATTTTTATTGATTCCATCGTTAAAATTAAAAGTACTATCACCCTAGCTAGGATGTCTAGCATTAATATCTCCTCCCCAAATGAAATCATAAAATTCGTTAGAAAAATTTAATAATTGGTTAAAATCAGAGAAAAGTGATTAGCCGAGACCACAAGGAATATACAAAGAATTTAAAAATAATTTTCGAATATGACCACCAGCATCACACATATATGAACAAGCAAAAGTACTGGATAATGAGAGCATTGAATTTTGAAAACGGTATGTTTAAAACGAGCAAGGATTGCTATGGCTCTGCGGGTATTATTGCGAACATTGTGAATGGGAAACCGACATAACAATCTCATGCCAATTTTGACAATTGCTTTGACAAATGTCAAATGCTCCAATTGTTTATTTCCAGTGTCATAACTTCCATTAGTGATAAAATTTATTGACGTTTCACATTTAAAATGTATTTAAATTATTAAACCAGACATTCAAATCCAACTTACGCTTATTTTATATATTCCTGAAAGTAAAACGCTGTAACCGAGCCTTGTAATCATAATGGGTGCAACCGAGACAAAAGAATTTAAGCAACAACTTCCCAAATTACACCGACAAAAGCGAGAAGTCAATTTCACTGATGTTCCAGCTCGTGTAGATCGTGTGCATATTTCCGGATTGAGTAGAACTCACGAGGACTATGTACAGCGTGCGGCCAAAGGACTCTTCACAGCTACCAATTTTCAAGATGTCATAGTCGAAAGCACAAATGCGTACAAAAATTTAAATGAATTAGGTATTTTTAAGAATATTCGGGTACTAATCGATGTGAGCAGTGGAGAAAATGCATCACCCAACGGATATGACGTCACGTTCTCGGGTACTGAAATTACACGATTAGTTGGGGCGCTTGGCACAGAAGTTGGACAGAACGAAGGATCGATGACGCTGGAATTGACAACGCCAAATGTTCTTGGTCGAGGAGAGCGATTAGGACTGCATGCTAGTTGTTCGAACAGCAAAACGACCGATGTTACCTTGAAAGTTTCGAAGCCGTTTCTACATACGAGCCTGGGAGATTATAAGCCCGAGATTGCGTTGGGTGTCTCTCGACATGCTACGTCCGTTCCTGTTAGCTCTTACAAAACTGAAAACTTAGGTATAATCAGCGAATTAAAGTTCCTGTTTCCTCTCAAATGGATGATATCGCACTCGCTGCAGTACGAAGCCTCTTTCCGCGAGGTATCTACATTAGGTAAACAATCACCGTTCTTCGTATGCCAGCAATGCGGACCTCGAATGGCTTCACTTGTGCGCTACATTGCGTCCTACGATCAACGCGATAGTCAAACGTTCCCCACGCGGGGAATGCATTTGAAGTGTTCCAGCGAGTACAGTGGATTGGGTGGAGACATATCTTACTTGATGGGCAACATTCACGCCGAAGTAAGCCTTCCACTGTTTGCAGGAATGTCAACGCAACTTGTTTCCCGTATTGGTCTTATTAGGAATATCGACAAAAATCGTCCAGACCCACCTATCAGCAGTTTGTTCCTTCTTGGAGGGCCGCTAACATTACGAGGCTTTCAACTAGGTGGAGCAGGACCACATTCCGACGGATACGCAATGGGCATGAATGCGTATTGGGCGACAGGATTGCATTTGTGGGCACCTTTACCGTTTTACTCATACCTAGGACGACTTGGAAATAATTTTAGATCACATTTGTTTTACAATTTTGGGAATTGTAACTCGTTCAGTCTTGACCGAGTTCGTTCAGCTGTTGGTTACGGGATTGCTATTCGACTGGGAGAACGAGCTCGTATCGAATGCAACTATTGCTATCCAATCGACAAGCAAAAAGATGATCGGACTCAGGCTGGCTTCCAGTTTGGAATTGGATATGAGTTTATCTAGAGTGCATATGAAAGCTGGACTTTGGTGTGCTTAGTAGTAATTTTAGAGATCTCAATCGATGTATTTAGTAAAATAAAGCGTAATGTTATTTTTGTTGCAGTTAAATGGTATTTTCTATCGATCTTACATAAGCTTAAATTGTATCCGGCTTTTTGAGTTAGAGTAGACTCATTAATGAAGATACGATTTTAAAAATAGTTCTGCAATGATCCCGGAAAAGAATTTAATGTTTGTTTAGCACTTGCGTCCGCCTGTGTGATAAGTTCCAACAATTTTTAAAACATTTATTAGAATAATTTTCAGTTTCCGGTAATTGTCAACTGATATCTAATTATTTTTGGCTCTTTCCTTTCAATATATTGTTCACGTGGTTTTTTATTGTCATGAATAAGCCGATTTCCTCAGGACATAATCTTTGAGCCTCTTCTTTAGTGAAAAATCTGTTTTCTATGAGCTGCAATTGATGTGGTTTTTATACTTCTCCATTACCAATTTTAGTTAGAGTATTAGAAAATGGGATGTCATTTTGCCGCATTACTTGCTTGAGTTCATAAAATTAAAAAAAATGCCAGAGTTGGACCAGTTAATCAAGATCTAATTTGTTGCTCACTGGTGGTAATTGCTGTAAATCCCCGATAAGAATACTTTAAAGTCCAACGTATTGTCTACGATGGAATGAAATTTTTCCTGCATTTATTTGTAAACAACTTTTTAACCTTTACATAATCATTTGCAAAACGAAGCTAAACTTACCACCGGACACTCCCAGATTGCCTCACCGCTGTTTTGGCGTAATCTTCTTGTGGTGTGATGGCTTTGTGACATTGGGAACGCGGTGGATCATTCTTGGAGCATTTAGGGCACTTCCTATCCAACCACCTTAGAGTGCAGAGCGTTTCGCGATTGATTGTGTCGGAAAGTTAACCTAAAGAAAGTTAAGAAATAACCATCGCTTAATTAAAATCAAATTTTTCATCTTTGCTACTTTAAATTACTTCCAACATAAGGTTTTTAAATCCCCCAACCACCAAAAGTTAAGTTTCATTCAGTTACAATCAATCATTTAAAGTAGAGAATATTGCACCATTAAGTAAAATTAAATTAAGTTCCTTAGAGTTTGTTCGATTCAGGTAAGAGTTTTTGCTAAAATAATGATATAATGGAAGACCCAATAAATAAAAAGAAGGTACCGCGCGACCCTGGGGAAAGGAAGGATGCTGGACTAAGGAAAATCACAGAGGAAACAGATGCAAAAAGAATCAAAAGAAACATTAAAGGAGATATCACATGTAAGGTTAATAACCTCAATCATAATGCTAACGGTGAATTCAGCGAACCAATGGGCACGGTTGAAACGGAGAAAAAAAATGTTAATTTGCTAACTGCAAACCGTCAAGCACACCAAAAACAATGACAAAACAAAATTAATGAACCAACAATGTCAACGTCTATGGAGGACTTTGAAAACTTCATGTCGGACACCCTGAACAAAACGATCAAACCAAAAAGTACCATAACTCAGATTCTGAAAGACCATATAGCCGCATTAAAGGACAGCGAAAATCCAATCACGGAACAAGCGAAAACTGGGCTAGTCACCAATAAATACGACAAAAACGACACCAGGAAAACATTCTTTGTTCTAATGGATCTATTTTAGAAAAAGCAAACGAAAAATGAGACATGAATATCAAAAACATAAAGGACATCAAACAGATAGGATACAACAGAATTAAATTGACGTTCAATAAACCTGATGAAGCATATGATGTAGTTATGAACAACAAGATTAAGAGCTTTAGAGTGAGAGCTTTCACTCCAAATAACTTCATAGTGAGGCATGGAATAATAAAAGGAGGAAGAAGAAATAGCCAAAAACGGAAATCCTTGCAACTCCCATGGCATACAACAAAAAAATATAAAAATTATGAACGTTTACAGGATCAAAAGAAACGATCCAGAAAACAGAGAAAAATTCATCCAATACAAACAGTAAAGGTATAATTCTCGGGAGATAAAGTGCCGGAAGAAGTCAGACTAGAATACCTGAACATTCCAGTAGAATACTATTACCTCAGACTAAAACAACGTATAAAGTGCCTCAGACTGGGATACATTCAATATTTCTGCAAGGAGTTTCAAGGAGAAAACCAAAGATGTTCAAAATGTGGAGACAAAGAATGTCTGGACTAGGAATGTAAAAACATGAAATGCTTCTTATGTGGAGACCTAAATCACAGTTCTATGGACAAAACCTGCTCCAAATGGATCAATTACGATAGGGAAGTAAAAGTCTGTTCCATAAGAAACATAACCCTCAAACAAGCCAGAAATATCTTAAACAACGACAACCAATTCGAACTGCTCGAAGACAACGAAACCATGGATTCAGCGTTCCATCTCTTGTCAAAATCAAAATTAACAAATAATAGAGACTCGAACAATACCATAAATAAACTAATGCTAAATAAACCGTACACTAAAACAACAAGAACACATAAAACAAGACCACACATAAAATGTTCTAATGAGTAGTCAACAACTACTACAGTCAATCAACACGCTAATGGAAAAAAACACATTACAAGAAAATATTTTCAAATCTGCTAATCAAGTCACACCAATAGAGAAACTAATTAATCTACTAAACAATAACTGCAAAAACCAAAGTAACGCTAAGTACTTACAAATAGAATCCAATTTAATTAAGGAAATAATACAAACACTGACAAACCACTGTCAGAAAAGACAACACCAACGACTTATAATATACAGATTGGCTGACAAATAGTAACACTTAAAACATGAAAGGTTATAAAAATATCAAATTTCTCCAATATAATATCCAAAGATTCCCAAAAATAAAGATACATTAGAATACATTGTGTACAAAAACAAAATAGACATTGCACTTCTACAAGAAACACTTCTAACAAAAATCGCCTATCTTAAGAATCAAAAACCACCAACTCATCAACAAAATAAGACCAGACAAAGAAGGAGGGGGTGTCTCTATAGGAGTTAATAACAGGATAAAATCTCTAATAAACCACCTAAACTACTGGAATCAATGGATTACAAAAAATTATAAAATAGGCAAGAGCGAACATATCCCTATTGAATTTACACTGCAAGTCGAAAATTGGAAGAAAAAGAAAAGATGAATACCAAACAGAAATCAAATCATGGAGGACATAAACACAATCAACTTCACTAACAACCTTGCAGAGAACATGAAAATGATCAATGAATCAATCAAAACCAACCAGGTCAGCGCGAAGAACTTCAAACATAATCCGAAACCATGGTGGTCGAAGGAAATAAAAATCGTATGGAGAGAAAAAACAAAAGCTTGGACAAAGTTCCAAAAAATGAAAAGTAATGAAAATGAAGCAAAATTCTTAGAGTGGCAACATAAATGGAGAGAAACTGTAGCTAAAGCGAAAAGAGAACTGTGGGACAAAAAAATTAATGACATAAACCAAAGTGGAGACATAAGACAGTTTTGGAATTTTGTCAACGCAGTGAAAAACAACAACAATCCGAGATCGCAATGGGAGCCCAAAAACAATAAAAACTTTCTCAAAATAATAAAAAATATACATCAACCGCTCAATCCCCTCTGGACTCCTTCCCTCCCCAGTAACATAGAACCAGCTGAACCCTTCAAAATACACGAACTTCTCATAGTACTAGAAAAACCGAAAAAAAGATCATGTCCGGGCCTAGATGCAACTGATTATAATATTATAAACTCCCTCAATGATCACAATAAATCAGCTCTACTAAATTATATAATCGACAGCATCAAAAATAACAATATACATAATGAACTGAGAGATATCAAAATTGTACCCGTCCCCAAGAAAAGCAAACCAATACATAAAATAGAAAGTTACTGACCTATATCTCTTATAAGTATTCCGCTAAAAATAATTAACTGCCCAATCAAAAACAGAATTTCTAGTGACATTGAACACCAAAACCTTCTGAGTAACTTCTGTTTTGCTTACAGAAAGGGAAAGTCGGTAATTTCATGCATAAACATTGTAAAACACCTCTTTAATAAAAACAAGAAGGCTAAAAACATCATGATTATATGTATCTCGTGGATCTTAAACTTCCTGATGTACAGGAAATTACATGTAGGCAAGGATTTGACCGAAATATTGTAAATAATGGACTTCCGCAAGAGGACGTACTGGGCCCGCTCCTATTCAACCTCTACACATCTAGCCTTCATAAAATCACGGACAGTCAAACTACACTCATTCAATCCGCTAATGACTTTTTAATCATGAGCAAAGGAAAAAACAGACCAACTAACCTCAATAATCTACAATAAAATTCAATAAATTTACAGACTTATGTAATAGTTTAAACCTCCCCCCAGAACTTGGAAAAGTCGCAAGCCATAGAATCCTACACTAACAAAACTCACCCCAACAAAATCAAATATGGTAACAACCAATTAGAATGGGTCAAAAATTGCTCCTTCCTAGGCAGAAACTTCAATAATCAAAACCACTTCAACGAATTCTACAATGAATCCCTAAGCAAAGCAAACAAAATAATCAGCATAGCCTTCAAAATCAGATCCCCCAAACATGGCCTTCCCCCCAAAAAGGCATTAAGTACCTACAAATCTCTAATAAGACCGGTAATCGAAAGCAATCTGACTAACATTATTCACACTCCCAAATTACTTTCCAAACAAAATAGACAGTATTAAAGCCAAACACATAAAACGGTGTCTCGGGGTCCCTTTAACCGTGCCAATTATACTAGCGCTTGCTCTAGCTAAAGAATTACCAGCCAGACTAAGAGCTGAACAACTCCTTGCCAAAGAAATAGGAAAAAACCTATACCGCCAAGACTTCAAGAAATGATCTCGGAAAATCAAAAAAACTCTAACAATGCCACAATATACCAAAAATACGCCGACATCTTCAACAACACCTTGTAGTAATCGAGTAGGTAAGGCTCAAAAAGCCAGCGTGCGAGAGTTCTATGGAAACCAAACCGAATTTGGCAACATCATTCCTTCGATATACTTCCATCCGATAGATGATTTTGGTAGCTTATTCTATTTAAAAAGACGTTAAAATATGGGACTGGCGAACGAATCGGCTGTTATATGATTTGGAAGGGAAATCAAGAGCCAGGTTCCAGCTGATCAAGTTGAAGAAGAAATTATCAATAACGAAGCGTACATATTGTTTTATCAACGACTTAAAATTGATAATTCAGAATGTTCAGGCTCCAGTTCGACTTCAGGTGACCTCTGGGTGTCCCGCTTAGCTCCTGCTACTATTTCGGCGCCAAATCCTTCAATATTACTTACTAAAAGTGCGAGTGTCGAAGTCCGGTGGCTCCAACAATGGATGAACACTCAGCTGAGGAACGAGAAATTGAAACGAAAACCCACATCGAAATAAAACCGGATAGTACTAATAAACTAAAACCCAATCCAGTATCGGATACAGTAGTGATTGAAAAAACCAACGAAACAGAGAAGGCAATTATGGAAGAAATTCGAGCGACAAAAGGAGTGCGTATTGAGGATCCATTTACACGGCGTACAACACAGCCAAGAATGACATTCAACAAAGCGGAAGCAGCAAAGGAAGAGGTTAAAACTGCACAGCAGCCGCAACCACCACCGCCACCTAATCGTAGGAAGCAGGAGGATGAGAAGAAACCTAAAGCAAATTCCACAGATTACAATTTATACTCGTTACACGATTTTGAAATCGATCTTGATGTTCCATTGCCTGTTAATCCAGTCAGCGTTCTGCCGAAACCAGTTAATAAAGCAAATGAAACGGCTCCAAAGCGTTCTCTAAATTTGGAAGACTATAAGAAGAAGCGTGGGCTTATATAGCTACTAACTCACATTATCTATTAGTTGAACCATTTATAATAACATAATAGTTGCTGTTAAGTAAGAATATTTGCGCGTTAGGAATGATTTATATATTTGAAAAAAAAAAGAATGATAACTAGAAGGATAAGTTGAACTTATTTTACTCTTATATTGCCTAATAATACCATTTATTTTTTTTACGAATAGTTTTTCACTCATTTTTTTTCTTATTTTTTTTATTTTTGTTCTCTGTTTAAATATAATGGTTAGTAGTACAGTGCATGAAGCTAAATAATTAGTATGCGTATGAGCGCAAATAAATGTTCATTTCTAAGCCCACAATTTAAATATACTATTAAACATTAAATAAATACAATAAATGGTACAGTAGACAAAAGATAATGAGCTCAATTGTAAAATTTCTCTGAAAATCGCAAATAAAGCCGAACTCATCTTGAAATGGAATCTTCAGATAACATTCAATTGTATCCAAAATATCCTAGGAAAATTTAATGTCAATATTGTGAAAGATAAAGTTGGGCAATCAGAAATCATGAATTACAAGCCCGTATCTGAACAATAAATGTATAATGAAGTACGATATTTATAGCTTAGTGAATCATACAAAATCCCCATACAGACGAAATGATCATGCTAGTTTATTTGTTTATTTTTAATTATTTGATTCTAAAAGAAAGAAGCGATCCAACAACAATGACCAAGCAAGAGTACTGCAAGAAGTACAGCAAATTCAGTGGCCAACTACACGACATCTGCAAATAGTTGAGCTTACGATCGGTAGGACTTACAAACACTAGAGAGAGTCGATTTGTGTGTTTGAAGAGGTGGAGTGGTGCTTGTGAGACAAGACGGCTTTTCTGTCAGTTTCTGTTGGTGGCTTCTCGAGTTGTTGCGAGAAGAAGATGAACTTTTCGCGAGGAGGAAAGAAAACGACTCGGGAGTGGAAGCGGAGAAAGTTCCGAGATCAGCTGGGATGTTGGATGTGTGTGCGGGGATCGTCGGATGGATGAGGGAGTCTGTTCGAAACCGCGAGACAGCGCGGACGCCGCGTGGAGAAATAAATTTTAAGTGTTGGATATACGAGATTTTGTGAAATTGAATGACAGTTCGTTTTACCAATTGATGAGTTTCGAATAAAAAAATCAGTTGCTTATCAAATGTGCGGTTAGAACGTGTATACTACAAATTATCACCGAGTATTAAATAAATTCAGTTCCAAGATAAATTCAATTCGTGGAGTATGAAGTCGCTTTTATTAAATTTGTTCAAATCCTGACAAATATTTTATAGCGCAAAATTGCACCAAATAAACTTAACGAATGGTTCGGAGAGTGAAAGTGAAGGAAATATACCAATAATAGTACTGTTGAGTTAAAGTCAATTTCCAAAATGAATTTCTTAAAATTATCGAAACGGTACAAGATTCACTCCCGCTTTCACCGTTAAGTGAAGGAATCTCTTGATAGTTTGCGTGCTGTACAAGATTCGCTCCCGCTTGCACAGATAAGTGAAGGAAACTCGTGATAGTTTGCGTGCTGTACAAGATTCGCTCCCGCTTGCACCGTTAAGTGAAGGAATCTCTTGATAGTTTGCGTGCGGTACAAGATTCGCTCACGCTTGCACAGTTAAAGAAAGGAAACTTGTGATAGTTTGCGCACGGTACAAGATTCGCTCCCGCTTGCACAGTTAAAGGAAGGAAACTTGTGATAGTTTTCGCGCGGTACAAGATTCGCTCCCGCTTGCACAGTGGCCGTTTTTCGCCGACTGGCCGATTGAATTGTCGAGAATCCCATCTTTCTGTTGGAATTTACTGCACACCGGAGGGGAACGAGATTTTATATGACTTTTGACAGAATCAGCGGAATGCCCGTACTCCAAAGAGCTCATTTGTCTCCACCGATAAGACGGAAGTTAGCTAGGTCGCGTAGGAATACACATAGGCAATAATTGAGTCATAGGACTTCAAAATTTTCTAATGATAGACATCGGAAACTTCAGCCGTTTAGGGAAAGGTGAGGCAATCATTGATTGTATTCGGTTATGTGCCCGTTACTTTTTTTGTTTAAATTTATTGATTTTGGTGAAAGCAAATAATTACTACTAAATTTTTTTTGGATAATAAGTCATAATTAAATGAAACCGGTTAGTGCGAGTGGATTTTGGTTTCGGTTTCGATTATTCACCATTTACAGGCTTCCCCGCCCCGAACACGAGCGCTCGTAGGAGGAGGTTTGGGGGTAAGTACCCTTCTTTTGTTCAAAAATTATATTTTTCTTTGCATGTTTCATTGAATTTACCTACATACAAATACTAAAAAAAAACACTCGGACACCTGCGTTTCTTGCGATAACGTCTGTAGTCTCGAAAAGACCTTGCTTAATCGGTACTCAGTCGCTTTTGTATTGATTACTTAATGTTATAAACTATTAGATGATTGCCCGGATCTCTCGTTTTTATATTTTCTTTTTGCACAGAACATAATGTTATTTTTTTTCAAATAAAAATGTGTTAATATCCCAGAACTTTCGGTCTTTTTATTTTGCTTCTTTTGGACCGAGTATAGAGCCCGGTACGGTGGCAGGCTGCCCCCTAAAAACATGAGCCAGCCGCCGGGTACAATTTAATCCTTTTTTTTCTTTTTGTTTCAGGTGACATCGAGGGTTGAGTGGCCCAAGCAGAGTGCCTCTTTATGGCATAGCGTTATGCAATCGAATTGTATAGTTCTATGGCATAAACTGGTCACCGGGGTACTCCCCTTCTGATGGGAAAGTTTATACAAGTCAAGTTGTATGAGTTTTCCACTCAGAAGAGG
This sequence comes from Odontomyia ornata, assembly GCA_963969285.1. Lineage (NCBI taxonomy): Eukaryota > Metazoa > Arthropoda > Insecta > Diptera > Stratiomyidae > Odontomyia > Odontomyia ornata. Next base: position 78,051,130 of record OZ017739.1, on the reverse strand, counting down.
AATACCTGGCCACTGCAACAAAAATATGGATTTAATTCCGGTTGGGTGGGTGCGAAGGGGCTCCATCACCACCCGGTAGCCCTTCTTTCATTTGTGGGCGATGAGCTTCGTCGGGTAACGACGAGGTTACCCCAAGTCCGCCTTTTTTTTCAGGTTCCACTTGTTCTCGGAACAAGTACTTTCTCTCTCGTTGTAGTTATCTACACTTTTTGCGACTTCGGTCGCCTCGTGATAGATTGACCACCGAATTCGTGAGTGCGAAATTTTTGTGTAGAGGGTCCTCGTGCTGGGGAAATGAACCCGCCCCACGACACCGCAATGCTAGCCTGCCAGCGCATTCACGCGTCCCCAGACGAGGGCATTCTCGGCAGATACCTTCACCTTCTTCTGCCGAGGCAGCAGAACATCGCTGCAGTCCTTCACGGACAGTTAGAAATTCATTAAATTCACTACATTCTGTTTGGGTTCTGCACCACCAAAACCGCACAATATGAAATTCCAATCTGATAGTTTCATGAACAACATCTCCAACAATTACCAGACAATAAATTATGAAAACTTCAGCAATTCGATTGAAGCAGTTTTACAGAACCTTACTACTAACAAAGCAAACATAATCTTCACAGACCCGGCAAAAACAAACTAGGTACTGGTATAGCCGTTCACTGCTATAACTTTAAAAATATACTAAAATACTGCTTAAACACAGACTTAACAGCTGCAAATGCAGAATTAAAAGGTATACAGGAAGCTATTGTATAAACTACGCGGAATCCAACCCCAAAAATACCATAGCCATTTGCACTGACTCCAAGAACGCAGTAAACGAGATCATAAACAACACAAACTAAAAGCTCATCACAGAAAAAATCAGAAAAACCCTTAATAATAGACAACTCACTACTACGCTTATACTGGATAGCAAAATCGGAAAAATTTCACAGCTTCGAATTGGTTGACAAAGCAGCCAAACTGGCCATAATGGAAGGCTCAGAGGTCAACTCATTTCTTGAATGGGACGACTCTATCAAAAAGATAAATGACTCCATAAACATAGAATGGCATTAATACTATCGAAATAACAGCAAAAACCTAGCATACAGCCCTTGGCTACAAACTGACCTCATTTTCAGAACAAAACCATGGTTTCACTATTTAACCCCAAACAGCAAAAATAAATTAACAGAACTCTCATCAACAGAGCCTACAACCACAAAAGATTAAAAAAGCAAAAATAGTTCCATCCCAAGGGTGTAAGTGGTGTAATATCACAAACGATCTTGAACACGGAATCCTAAACTGTGAACATTTTGAAACTCTAAGGAACAAGTATGAAGTCTTTCAAAATAATGATCCCATATCAAAATTTTTTAATAAGAACAATGAAAAAACACTTACTCAATTAAGTGCCTTTCTTGAAAAACAAACTTAGAAGAGAGAAGGAAAATTCAAATTAGAATCCAAGACACAAGAAGGAACTCCAAATTCGAAAGAAGAGAGAAGGAAAGTTCAAAATAAAAGAAGGAACTAAAAAAATCCCCGCTGGCAGCACCAGCCGGAAAGGTAAATTTCTCGTATGTAGCGTAAGGTTTCGAAAAAGAAATTGGCTTATCTACTACTAGACTTCTTATTGCAATTTTTGTAGCACTACATGGGTATTTATTAACAGAAAGGGTCTCCCGCCGTTCTTATTTGGAGACCCTTCATAGAGGCGCAAATATTTTGCTAATTAAATTGAGTTGCACACGTATGGACCACATATTGAAAATCGGCGGGTAATAAATTGTTATGAACGCATTTATACTCGTTTCGCCCTTCTCACATTTGCTGTTTATACATTTGACAGTGGTTGTCAAACAAAGGTGATAACTTTTTGGCTTAAATAGCTCAAATAGTTAATTTCAAAAGATTTCCATAAAATTTTAATCAGCACTTGCATTGCCATTAATATATACATTTTCGATTCTTTCCTGAACCATCAGGGGCCGTTATTTTGAATTTTTACTGAAAACGGCTGCTAAAATTATTAAGCTGTAAATTTTCGAATTTTTTATTTGTCATCCGATTTGATAATTAAATTAAATTAACTTGCCTTAATAACTTATAATTTCAAGTTTTATCGGAATCTGTTGAGAAACTTGGCTGCTAGAGGGCTACAGAAATAAAAAAAATGTTTATGTCACCCCCTGTATGGGGAGACCCCCTTAAATACTTTAAAATATGTTCTTACACTGCAAATTTCGAGAGGCACCACTTTTGAGCTACGTAGAAAATTTCCTCATTCTAGCTCATTTGGTTTGCGAGAAAAATTGTGACACACGAACAAACGGACGGACGGACAGACAGGTAAGTCGCGATTTAATAATTTTTTAGGGTATTGTTAAAAATATTTTACAATATTTAAAAAATATTCTGATTGATAAATACGTTCAAGATAAGTCATTTAAAACGTTTCCATGAAAAAAACTCATTATTTCAGTTGCTACTAAAATTTGCAAATTGCGCTTGTTCCTTACCTTTGGGGGCCGCCATTTTTAATGCATGCGTTTGATTTTGGACAATTTTAAATCTCTGTGGGCTAGGACCTCGTCAATCAATGTGCCAAATCTCGTTCAAATCGGAGTTTCACTCTAGACAGGGCAAAATAATTCAATTTTTAGTGAAAATGGCAGCTTAAAAATATTGGGTTTTTTTTTATTTTTCATTCAATTTTAATAATTTTCTGCGTAATACAAGAACATAGTACAGTCATCCATAATCTCAAGTTTCATCAAAATCCGCTCGAAAATTTGACCACTAGAGGGCCACAAAAACCTGAAAAAAACGCATATTTAAAACGCCGCCATTTTGAAATTTGCACATGCATGATCACCAAAATATTAAAAACTGTAGATCTGTATAATGCTTATCTTGAAACCTAGTTTCATGTATATCAGATTAAAATTGCGACTTTTAGAAGCCTTTGAAGTTTTGAGCCTCAACTGGCCGCCATTTTGTTTTTTGTGATCTGACCTCCAAATTTTTCACGCAATACTTTAGATACTCATAATTTCTATCTAAATGCCGAATTTCATGAAAATCTGTTGAAAGCTTTGACCACTATTACAACAACAAAATTTTGCACGGTTTCCGACCTTTGAGCGGCCGCCATTTTGTTTGTGCTGTACCGACTTTGACTTTTATATTGTGAGATTCATCACATACATCAGTGAACCTTTGTACCAAATTTCATCCAAATCGGAGCTATACTTTGGTAAGAACAGAAATCACGCTTTTTCGTCTAAAATGGCCGCCATTTTGTTTTTGCCCATATATATATATATATACATATAACCCAATACACTTTTTCTGAAAATTTGGTGAAAATCGGAGCAAAATTGCAACCTCTAGCGTGGTCACAAATTTCGTTATATCCCATATATATATATATATATATATATATATATATATATATATATATATATATATATATATATATATATATATATATATATATATATATATATATATATATATATATATATATATATATATATATGATGCTCTCCGCAATAGATAAATTTCTCTCGAGAAATTTACCTAAAAAGAGAAACAAGAGAAGCCGTACAGTTATTGTACCAATATTCCGTTCGGCGTCGGAAAGATTAAGTTAAGACCACCACATCCAATTTCAAAAATTCTTACCAGCTCAGGTTTTAAGGCGTTTGTAGATAATGAGCTTGTCGGTTAAAATGGCTTTAGCTAACAATTTCAATAAAATGAGCAAAAATGATGAAAGTAAAGAAGTAATGATGGAAGTTGTCGATGGTACTGGTGCACCTTCTTCCCTTGGCGATCCGATAGACCAGTTTTGTTTAAATTAGCTAATAGAAAATGAGTGAGTGAGAATGACAAAAAAAAATAGCATTAATTTTAACAATCCAGCCAATTCATGTAATATAAATCCAGCCAATTCATGTAGTATATCTAATAATCATCCCGACCAAACTAGTTCTATGCTAACCAAACCGTTGTGGCTACCTTCAATTTTCATAAACAATATACCTGCTATAAATTTGCAGTCTTTTTATAAAACTTTTCCAAAAACGTGAATTCATTTTCGTTTTATAAAGTTTAAAGTAATAATTCTAAGCCAATGACGCGCTTTTGGATCTTATGAAGGAATAAAATTTGGAGGTCATTCTTTTACCCCTCTTGAAAGGCGTAGGCCCTCTTTAATAATTAAGCTCCTGAGTGCGCTTTTCACTTTAGAAGAAATCAAGAATGATATAGTTATGCAGGCTTCTGATATTGGAGATTTTCATATCTCCAATCCATCTACTTCCTGGTCTTGTAGAAATTGTGGTAAACTGAATATATTTCGAGTTGTTTTTATTAGCAGAGAAGAAGGGAAATAAATACGTGTGGTCGGCTCAGTGACTACGACAGTAGTAAGGTTTTATTAAAAAATAGGCTATGAAGTACATAAAAGATAAATAACAGTGTTATAATGAACATTCCGATTATATGGTGGCTCTAACACCCTCCTTAGGACGATGGTTCTTGTTGTATGGCTTCTCTGAATTGTGCATATTTAGTCTTGATCAGAGATTTTGTAAGAACATCTGCAACTTGCTAACTGGTGCTTATGTAATTGACTTTTATTTGATTTTAGTTGAGTACATTCTGTATGAAGTGATGACGTATGTCAATATGTTTGATTCTGGGATAGAACCCTGCATTTGAGGCGATCGCAGTTGTGCTTTGGTTGTCACACAGGATTTGATGTGCCAGCTTCAGTGCATCTTGTAAAGTAGCTGAGAGCGCCATGTGTTCAGCTTCACATGACGAAAGCGCCACTGTATGCTGTTTTTTGGAACTCCAAGATATCGCTCCTCCTTGAGGAATTAAGACGAATCCTGTGGTTGACCTACGATCATTACTCTTAGCTGCACAATCAGCATCGGTGTAACCAATTACGTTGTTGTTACCATTTTTACTCAATTTTAGTTTAATTGAAGATGTACCACGCAGATAGCGAAGTGAATGCTTCACAGCATTCCAATGTCGTGGTCTAGGACTGGAACTGAATCGACTAAGTAGGTTTACTGAATAGCATATGTCAGGTCGTGTACATTGTGCCAAATACATAAGACAACCAATTGCCTCTTCGTATGGAACATTCTTCATGAGTTCAACATCTTTTATTTCAGATGCACTATCTTTAGTTGATATCTATTCACTAGAATTCATTGGTATCATCGTGGGTTTGGACTTTTCCATCCCAAATTTTTCAGAACTTTCTCGATATATTGCCCTTGATCAATTGCAATTACAGATATTATACTGAAAAACTTAAATAATAAAATTTCCTTTTTTTCAGCGCTATTTATTATTAAATTTACTATCCAGATACCGGTATTTTGAAGGCAAGTTATCCTCTTCATCATTGGCGGTATTCTGAAGCTCTTCATATAATATTCCGAATATTTTCATCTTTCACATTTAATGGCAGAAGAGATGCATCAAGTAATAAACATAAATATCCTTAAGTACTACAACGGGAAATAACATACAGTTATAATGCAATTAAGGGTTAGCTGGGGCAGGTGCAAAATTAACAAAGAGCTTTAAGGTAAATTTATTACAGGGAATTACAAAAAGTTGTAATGAAATTACGGGGTAGCTACGGTTTTTTTTTGACAAATGTGCTGGATGACCTTGTGGATAGCTTTCTGAATACTGCTGCCACCATATTCAATGAGCTCCACTAGAATCTCATCGGTGCTTTATTATTCTTTTGGGCTTTGATGGTCGAACAAATTTCATCCAGGATTGGCGGGGCCAATGGAAATTTAGGAGGTTCTTGAAACATGAAGCCCATCTTTGCTTAATCGTGTTTTTATCAGCGATGATATTGCTGATGTCATCACGTCAGAGCGTAGTCAGAGATACTACATAGCTCGCAGCTGCAATCAAGGAGCTGTCAAAATGAAAAGAGAGGTAAATACTCGTACATGTGTAAAAGGTGGATTAAAGTTTAGCATCTGTTGGTTCAATTGCCTGAAAATTCAAGTTTTCGTTTACCATACATATGCACTTTTATTCCAATTCTATTTACTCTAAAGTACCGTAAGAAATAAAATTTGTTCTAATTACAGCTGCTTTTTAGTAGATATGCTCATGCGTGGTCTTGGGCTGAGAACCTTGCTTCAGGCTTTTCACTACCTTGTATGCTTGTTTTGCTTGCTAGACTTACATCGATGTTTCTAAATTGGTCGTCATTTTAGTTTTCTTTTCTTAGACTATACTAATGATCTTATTCGCTGCTCTTCAGAGATTTTCATGAGATCTCAATGTTGAAAAATTTATAAAGTTGCAAGCCTGTGACAAGTCAAGTAGAGAAGTAACGGGTTGATCGGGATGATTGAAGATTATTACTCCAGAGGGAGAGAGCTTGTACTAAATTTTTGATTATTAGTATTAGGCCATTTGATCCTCGAACATGTGATGAGTTTTGTTTTCAACCCTTTTGTATAAAAGCTCAATAAATTTGTATAGGCTCATATGTATGTACTTGTCTGCAAAGTGTGCGCTGAGTAAAATTCGATTTTGTCAATTATTGTCAAATAGTCGTTGATGGAAAAGTGAAAAGCTATGCGAAATTAAGTTAATGAAAATTTAAATTTTGCGAAAAAATTTTTGTCTGATAATGGAAAAAGAAATGAAAGTTAAACTAGTTAGAAGTGAAGATTCTACAGTCAAAAGTAAAAACATCCAGAAGAGGTATTTTTTTCATTTTTAACGTTTGCGCATTATTTGTAAACTAGATTAAATTTTGCAGATCAGTGTCGAATGAAAAATTCGGTAAGGATAGTATTGAATGGTTTGCTCATGATAACGTGATTGATCGTCTATCAAAACCAAAGAAACATTATGAACCTCCACCAGTGGTAAATACAGAAATGTTTATCTTCGGTTAATTATTTTAAAAACTGGCTTCTTCCAATTAGGTGCGAAAGAAGGTTCCATTAGAAAAATTACTCCCTCGAATTGAGAGACTTTCGCAACCAAAGTTTCGATTACAAGTTAAGCAACAACCTATCTATGGCATGAAAGTTTAATACTATTTTTTCAAAGCTTTGACAATTGGAATATTTTGAAATCAACACAGGAATTGTATTTGTAAAAAGATGAACAATGGAATAACTAGTTTGTGAATGAATAAAAAAATTAAAAAATTGAAATTAAAATGGTTCTGTGCAGCTATGATTTCTATATGGGCATAATCAGGAGTTTTGGTTGAATATATTGGAGGTTTTTGAGTCCAAGAACAAGGGTATTACCAGGTCAGCAATAATAGGTGTGGGTAAAGTCTTTTTTAGTACTTCTATCCCCTTCTACTTTCTATTTCTTCGTTAAAGTCAAAGTCAAAAGCGCTTTATTCAATACTAATCGGTATCTGACCTCATACCGAGCTTGAATCTTATTGATTATTTTGTCAGCTATGAAGACTTGTGTTTCATATTTCGCAGAATAAACAACAAGAAATCATGTGGTACTGATGGTATTCCAAATGTAGTTTTCCGACATTTGCCGGAGGAATTATTGCATATTGTTCAACAACATGTTGAGCAATTCATATTTCCCAAATGAGTGGAAAAAGGCTAAGGTATTTCCGATCTTGAAGAAAGGAAAAGAATCTTCATACCCGCCTAATCAGCTTGCTGCCTAACATCAGCAAGGTGTTTAAAGTGATACTCAACAGAGCATTAAACGCCCACATTGAGGAATATGAGTTGGTGCCGAATTGCCAATTTGGTTTTCGTGCCAGGCATTCGACCACACATGCAATAACGAAAGCAACTTCAGACATCTGTAGGAAACTAAATGATAGACAATGTGTTGGAGCATGTCTCATTGATATGGAGAAAGCCTTCAATACGGTGTGGTTAGATGGACTAGTTTTTAAACTCCTTCAGGACAAGTTCCCCAGACACCTTGTCGCCATGATGTGCAATATGTTATACGGGAAATCGTTTGTTGTAACCGATGGAAATCTGACAAATATGCGCGAATTCAAGGTCTTGAACGGTCTACAGCAGGGAACAGTTACTGCGCATCTGCTCTTCTCAATCTTCATTCGCAAGCTATTGAACGGCTTTGATTTCAACGTCTCGCCTACGCGATCATTGGTAGCGTTTGCTGATGATCTGATCATCTACTCGTATACGGCAGACCGAAAAGCTATAATAGTTCAGAGCAATCTCCAAAAAAATATTCAATGATGTACAGCTGTACACTGACAATTGGCGAATGAAAATCAATGCGCAAAAGTGTGAAAAAATCTTGTTTCGGACAACGCTGCAGGGGGTCAGTCAAGACCTGAAACGTAATTGGAAAGATTTCCACATCATGGCTGGCGAGGGTAGTCTAGAACGGGTTCCACATAAATCCTGTGTTCGATACCTCGGTGTTTATCTTGATCAGTATCTGTACTATACTGAGCATGTCAAAATCATGCTCAGTAAGGCACTTAAAGTAGTCATGGCCCTTCGAAAACTCTTTCATTCCAGATACATTGATCAAAAGGTCAAAATTATCTGTTACAAGACACTGGTTGGACCAGTTTTGACATATGGATGTCAGATCTGGTACAACCAGAGCGCTAGCACTATGGAAAAATTAAGAGTTTTCGAAAGGGAATGTCTTCGTACATGTACTGGTTTGTACAGAAAGCCTGAGACGGATTGGAAACATTATATATCGAATAGAAGAATTTATCAAACTGCTGAAGTGACAAGAGTTGATATCTTCACATCGCAAGATCTGTGACTGTGAGTGAAAACCCTTGGACTTCACAGCCGTTCCACCCTATAGATGGGTATATTGCGACTTGCCTCGCTACTGACTTCGATGCGCTAGAAGCATTCGTGCATTTGGACATGAATCGATATGTTTTTGATTCTGACGGTGCCCAGTCATATATCACATATATCGACGGGCCACCGACAAGAAGATAAAATATCCTCCGAATTTGAGTTCACGAGAACAACAATTTCAATGTAGATACTCGTTTGCTAGATTCGTTGAAGCTGATCGAGCTGAGGCGGCGCATTCTGGGCATTGGTGGCTGAATGACAATGTCTAAATTATTCGTGTTTATTTTCAGTTTTGGTGTTTTTCGTTGCTTTGTTTTTGAGTTTCAGCTCATTAGTGCCACATTTAGTATTGTTGTCTATTTGTGTTAAAAATTAGGGATAGGTTTAAATATTTAGGATAGTTATATGTTGTACTTATATTAGTAGATTTAAAGATAAGTTTTGACGTTTAGGTTAGGAATATTGTGATAGCATGATTTAGTATAAGATAAAGTTTTAAGTTGAATTTTACTATAATTAGGTTATAACATATTAGGTGTAGGATAAAAGTTCACTGTTGTGTTAAAATTATAAATAGTTTTGGAATAGTGTTGATTGGCTTTTTCCCCTTTTTCCGATCAAATCATGAAATATGTAATAATCTTAATAAATTTGAATTTGCTATGGTTTTTTTCAATTAAATGGGCTTAACGGATAACGTATAAATTTAGAGAGCCATTTGGGACACTAATTATTCGTATTTTTATTGTTTTGAATTTGCTTTATATTCTTTGAAAATTGATAACGATGAGTATTGAATAAAGTGCTTTTGACTTTGACTATGAAGCACGACACAATTATCATAAATTACTAGTACAAGATTAAAACTTTCGAATGCACATGTAATATCCCAATTTATAGTATAGTTCTTACCAAATCCGGACGAGCATATTGAAAAATTAATTCGTATAAGAAAAAGTAAGCTTTAATTCCACCACTACAATTTCCATAATTAGATCTTAATTTAAATTTAAAAAACCTACATCCCTTAATATAAGCACTTAGATTTTAGGATCACTGGCTGTCAGTCCGACAATTTTTGCTGATTCTTCCCACAATTTCTTGGCCTTATCCATATCCATGGCAGCTGCACTGAGACCACGTTCCTTCTTATCCATATAATATTTTCCATTAACCCCTTCTACATCTTTTGATGTGGCCAAATAGATGGTAGTTTCAGCTCCTTGTTTAGGGGTCTTAAAGCAACACTTTGTTATGGCCAGCATAGGATAATTCAGCGGGAACGGAACGTTTCTCCAGATACCAGAATCAATCATTCCAGGGTGAAGGAATGTCGTTGTAACTCCACTACCTTCAAGTCGCCGAGCCAACTCTTGGGCGAAGTAAATATTAGCATATTTAGACACGTAGTAAAGATATGCAGCTGGGAAGGTTCCAATTGGGTTGAGTTTGTTCAAATTGACTGATGCCAATCGGTAAAGCTCGGAAGCAACAATAACGATTCTGGCTGGGGCACTACGTTTCAAAAGATCAATCAGGAGATGTGTAAGCAAGAAAGGTCCGTAATGGTTAGTAGCCATAGTTAATTCAATTCCATCCTCACTGGTTGCACCTCGGAAAGCAAGAGCCATACCAGCGTTATGAATCAGAACATCGATTTTGTTTTCCGTTTTCAAAATATCTGCAGCGAATTCGCGAACTGATCGCTGTGATCCTAAATCGATTTTCTTTACAACAACATTGCTATTTCCAGTTTCTTTGCAGATTTCATCTATAAAATGTAAAAGGTACAAAAGGTTAGCAAATAAATTATAAGAGAGCGTGAATATTTTATATACCTTTGGCTGCGTTCGCTGTCTCTTGATTTCGACAGGCCATGATAACTCGTGCACCTAATCTTGCTAGCTCCCGGGCTGTTTCTTTTCCAATGCCACTGTTGGCACCCGTGATTAGAACAGTTTTTCCCTCCATGATGCTCTAAAAATAAAAAGTTAAAAATTGTCTATATTTTTAGTCATAGTAAAAGGGGGACTTAAAAGTCTTCAACTTAAAGCTAAGCCTAAAAACTTTTATATGCTCTCGTAATAGGACAAAACATCGGGAATCTCGTTTTATCGAAATTAGAGAAATTGGCATTGGAAAACATTGAATAGGTGGTTCCACAAATCAAAAATCGAAATAATATGGAATGATATGAAACACCAACCATCGCAGGATTGAAAAGATTGAAAAGCCTTCTTCTCACATGGGTCAACAATATTTATCGGTGATTTCTGGACTGCAACCATCCGTCTTTAACCTTGTTGAAATGACACCTTAAGAATGTCCGAAACTTAATTCATTTATACTACAGGAGTGAAGTCAGCAGCTAATTGGCGGAGAAACTGAGGGGTATTAGACCACAGATTACAGATGGCTTGTTCATAAAAGTGAATAGCATATTTCGTAAGAAGTCCGGAATAAGTGTGTCAAATTTTGGAGTCATCGTGTATCGAAATTAGCTATAAGGCTTCAGATGCAGATGGATATAGGATTGTATATGACAGTTTACAGAGACTTGCTCTAATTGAAATCCATTTTAAATAGGTCCATCTACTAAAACCCAAGAAAGGGAGCCAAATACTTTCAAAAGTCGCTGAAGCAAAAGTTTTTGACTTCAAATCGAGCCTGAATGGTGAACCTATTCTTCATTTCAATGAAACAATGACCTCATACCGAGCAGAAATCGTTTTGAATTGTCAGGTATGAAGATTTGTGTCTCATACTTGGCCGAATAAACAAGAAACCATATGGTATTGCCGGTATTCCGAATATAGTACTATGACATTTGGCTAAGGTTGCTATTAGAAGTTATTGCTGATTACTGTACTCATTGTCGGATTAATAGTGTTCTAAAGTAAATGGAATACTTATAAATATTCCTTTAAAAGCACTTTTTTTATTTGTCAGATATCGATATTTCGGGAGCAAATTGTCTCCTTCATCAATTGCAATATTCTGAAGCTTTATTCTCTTACATCGGCTTTCATTCCAATAGCTTTTCCCCTAGGGTAATTAAAGGTGATTAACATGCAATTTTACAGAAAAAGGTTTTTTTTCTATGGAGAGGAAATTTTCTTAGATGGTGACTTATATACTACAGGAACTACACCAAGTCGCTGTCATTTAGTCAGCCGGAACTCGCAGCAACAAAAACTTTCACATCCATCCTATTTCCTTCAATCTCATACTTCCTGCGCTATCTCAAATTTTTTCCATTTGGTTTTGTGTTTTTCTTCGACTATATGTCTCGCTACCGTAGACGTTGCTGTTTCTGTGGAACCTCGTTTGGTAATTTGTTCCATTTCTTTGATGTGCTTTTGCTACCTGATTTTTGCTAGTCGTTTTGCTTGCCCAATATCAACCTTTTTTTACTCTGGACAAGTGATCTTGTAGATACCTTCTTTATCGTCCTTCTTCTTCTGGTTTTCCACTGATCCTAAGCCTGCTTCTAGACTTTATTTTCTGCTGATGAATGTCGCGTTGTTTCCCGTCTTTCCTATTATCTGCTCGAGCCATTTCGAGATTGTTGTGTGAGTGAGAGGAATACTTCTGCCTGTTGCTCTAGCTTCTGTTTGAAAAATGTTTTCAGTTAATTTTTGCAGTAAAAATATACCAAGCTACGTGCGAACGGAACATGAAAGATATACGACGATCATGTAGAAAGCGTAACGTGGCTCACTGGAATATGGTTGACTAAGCAAGTATCGAACAAATCACGGTAAAACTTGTAAAGGAAACATTCGTCAAGGTAGACTCGACGCTTCTAGCGCAGGAATATTGAGGCATGATTCATAATAAATGTAGGGAGTCCGGAACTTCAAGAAGACGATTCATGTAAATTTTTTCTATGTAGCTTTTAGCGTGGACTTCAAAAACTTTGGATGAGGTGACCAAACTGGCGAAGAGTACTCAGGAATACGACAAACCAAACTAGAGTCTAGTTTAATGCAGGATAAAGGATTGAAAGAAATACAGGTATTTCTTAAGATCAAGCCAAAATCGCGAGAGGCTTTTAAAGTTATTGTATTTCAGAAATATGACCATCAAACTTCAACTTAGAGTCAAAAGCGACATCAAAATTCCTGAAATGAGTCACTCTACTTAGGTAAGAAATATTTAGCAAAAATTGAAAGCGAAGAGGACTAGGCTTATTGGAAAATGAAAGATGAATGCATTTAGAAACATTTTTAGGAAGCTAGCTATAAGAAATCCAATTGTGAAATAGCATCAAAATCTTTTTGAAGCAGGGCACAGTCATCGTTAGACGACACGACTTTAATCACTTTGACGTCGCCTGCATATAGAGGACATGCGGAGTTGAAAACGATGGACGGTAAGTTATTTATAAACAGAGCAAAAAATAGTGAAACAAGAATGGATCCTTGAGGAACATCAGATGGAAGGGAGCGCAAAGTAGCCCTGAGAATACCTACCTAATATGATCGGATAAATAAGAGAATAACTAGGAGCAAATACTCAGGAACGCCAAGAAATTTAACTTTACTCAATAAAATGTTGTGATTTACTGAGTCGAAGGCTTTAGATAAATTCAAATACAAAGATTCAACTTATAGTCGGTCCACCAAGGCTTTTGAAGCAACACTTAGGAATTGTAACAAATTGGTCAAAGTTGACCACTCTTTGATAAAACCATTTTTTCAGGAGCTAACACATTCTGAATAAGTGAAAAAAGGTTCAAATAGATGATTTTCTCCAGTAGTTTGGAAAAACAGTGTAACAAGGAGATCCAACGTCTGAGATGCTACATAAAATATTTTCCAACACGAAGGAAAAGAGTCTGAAGATAAGCTAGAGCTAAAGTGCGTTGAAAAGGGAATGCCAACAAAGTTAGCTAATGATTTCACAAAGTCATTAGGAATACCATCAGGACCTGAACTGAGCTAAAATGAGTTTCACAATTTCTTTTGAAAAGCAAAGAGAAGAAAACGAGGACGGCATGTGTATGCTATTGCTGGGGATAGCATTAAAAAATAAGAAAACTGATTTCTAAAAAGTTTACAAATCTTGAGAGGTGAAGTTGCTAAGCAGCCATTTAAATGAAGAGAGGATGGAATATTGGAAGAGGATTTTAGAGAATATATATATATATATATATATATATATATATATATATATATATATATATATATATATATATATATATACTTCCAAAATGGTTTGGAATGATTTGAGTTCAAAAAGCCTTCAATACTACGAAAAAAGGAAGCCTTAGCGATCTGCATCTCTTTTTTTAGTTATAGACCTCCAATGACAAAAAGTTTTACATAACTCAAGGGATTGGTCACGTGAAAAATGTTGACGTGATCGATCTTTGGCTTTCAAGGCATAAATTTCACCGAGAGTAAGAGCTAGAGATAATCGGAAGAGTTCCGTATACTCACAAGCGGTGTCGTCAGAAATTGCAGCGTATAAGAAGTCATAGAATTTCTACCGTTCCTTAAATGACAACCTCGATCGTTCCTTGAGTAGAACTCTTGATATCCACGAAAGGTATTTGGCGGTTTTTCTCTTTCTCCATTGTAGAAACGATCTATGGATGTATATTATTCAGCTCCTCCAAAAGTTTTTCTGCTTCCTTGCTTTTGATTACCTAGAAGATATTATCTATGTACCTGATCTAAATGCGTGGCGTAATTTCCTTGTTTTCAAGTTCCACGTTGAGCCAGTCTTTGAAGATATCACTTAAGATAGAGGAGAGAAGTTTTCCCATTGCTGCTCTTGCTGTTGATTTGTAGAATTTTTCTCAACACACAAAGCAATTTATGCTCATGCATAAGGTGGATAGTTTTACGTAGCATTTTTCACATTTTCTACACTCCGGAGACTTGATCATGTTTTCGCAACTAGTCTTCAAAAAGTGCCAAGGCTTGCTTTACTGGTAGGTTTGGAAGCACTGACTTGACGTCGTATGAGACCTGTATATCATCCTCTTCTGTTTCCACTATTTTGTGTAACTCGACCAACTCTTGCCTGCTTTTGACGGTGAGTTTGTTGGTCTTCTAGGGGAGCTTATTACATTCTTCTAGCAGCCACTTGGCTGGTTTCGTCGTTGGACCATTTGTCATCGTAGTTATCTCCCTCATTTCAATCATCTTTTTTTATTAACCTTTGGTGCAAATTTACCTCTTCGCAGACGTGAGTTTCATATTCTTAGCCTTTTGATGTCCCCAATAACTGCTTTGCATTCGTTTAGAGTTTTTTCTTCTCTATTTATTGATTTTAGGAGCGGGTATGTTCCCAGTGAATGGATACTACAATTATTAAGTTAACTTGTTAGGTCATAGTAGCTTCAATTCATTATCATAACCTAAGTCCCTTTATCCGCTCTCAAGTAGTAAACTGGTTTTGTTTTCATTTCCTTGAGTACTCCCCATCCACAATCAAAGGTTCTGGCAAAATCAACATAATCAAAGGTTCTGGCGAAATTGAATTTGACACATGATCCCGAGCACGTCAAACCACACATATGGTGGCAAAATGACAGCATACAATATGATGATTACGGAGCTATAAAAACCAAATTCTAAGTAATCACTTTTAAAATAATATATTCTATTGCCCAATGTGACTCTTTAAATGGAAGGACTATGAAATAGCTTCTTCAATTTCAAAAGAAATTTAAAAATTGTCCATCGATAAACTACAAGATATTAGTGCAGTTTTTGAGTGGCACTAGAAACTAATGTTACTATATAATATAGTATTGTACTGTATTTTGTTTATACGTACTATACATATACTGTTGAAGAAATATATAGTACTATATTTTGTTTATACGTACTATATACTATTGAAGAAAATATATAGCACGCAAAAATACTATATTTTCAGTGAAACCAAAATAAATACATAAATAATTGGACACAAGACATACTCTATGTGAGCCAACACATAAGCAATGCAATTTTCGCTTACTTTTCCAAAAACATAAAATATATTTTATTGTTTGCAAGAATTAAAAGAACAGGCATAGAACGAAAAATTAACATCTGCAACCAGATACCATATACATATGAGAATAGGGCAGAGTGAAGTACGATGCATCGAGTTTCTATTTTCAAGCTTTCACATGCAATCATATGCTTGGGGTAAAATTGTAATGAACACCTTGCTGCTAGGCGGCTTGTCATTTAACGTTGGTTGTGACGGGCGCACATCCCACGTCAATTTTGTCGTGGGATGTCAAGGTGAATTGGCAGCCACATGGCGGTGGAGTGTGTGAGTGGTGGCCGTCACACAAGAGCGGTCGGCGATTTTTTTTGGTAATTTCGCGGGTTAGTGTGAAAGTGCCGAAAAGTAAGCAGGTCAAAAGTGAGGGACGCATGGCATGCATACAAGTCAGGAAAGCGCAAGAATATTTCTGGTTGCGAAATTGTTTGTCTGACGTAAGTACACGTTTTTACGTTAACTGTGTTATCGCGTGAAATTCTTGAATAGAAATGGCAGGGTCGGCTTTACGCCGTCTGATGGCTGAATATAGACAGCTCACAACAAATCCGCCTGAAGGAATCGTGGCAGGACCAATAAGAGAAGATACTTTTTTCGAGCGGGAAGCTCTAATTGCAGGCCCGGAACGAACTGGTTTCGAAAGCGGAGGGTTTCCAGCTAAATTAGTTTTTCCGCCAGACTACCCATTAAGTCCGCCCAAGATAAAACTTACTTGCGAAATGTTTCACCCCAAAATAATTTCTGACGGCGTGTTTGTATATTAATTCTTCATGCTCCTGGCGATGATCCGATGGGTTAGGAACTTTCAGCCGAAGGATGGAGCCCTGTGCAGAGTGTAGAGAAAATTTTATTGAGCGTTGTTTCCATGTTGGCAAGGCCAAATGATGAATCGGGTGCTAATGTCGATGCCGCAATTTCGTGGTGCGATAATAGTGAAGAATTTACAAAAGTTTAAATGACTATGCTCTGGGCATATATCCTACAACTCTCAAATATGCTTTGTTGCTTTGTGCATCCATTGATTCTATTTACGACCACATTATCGCGTTCATGTTCCTTGAGAAATGAATTAAATGGAGAAACAGAGGTAATAAACAAAGCCTGGCCCGTATTTCGCAGTGTGTCTTAAGACGGCTGTAACCCTAATTTAAATTTGATCTCCTACGTTTTCAATTCTTACAGCCTCCTCTGCAAAATAGGGACCTTGATTTCCATAGGAAAATTTCATGGGTGTACTTTGGGGTTTTTGCAATACAAAGCTCATTTTTGTATAATTTCAATGTAATTGTATCACACCCTTGTAACGATATCATCAAACTATATATAAAGTTTAGGTTATAAGTAGACATAAAAAAAATACAGCCAGACTTTCTCCATATAACGAGAAGTGACGCAACCCGGTATGTTGTTCTTGTGATTGCAGAGAGCATATCAGGCGCACTGCTATGGTGGAAAGAATGTGATACAGCTGAACGCCAAGTAGCCCCCATTTGTTTGAAATTGCTTGTGATTATAAGTTAAGGGTAAACATGGTTTACTGAAAGAGGAGGGAGCCCCGGCTACATCTTTTGCAGCAACATTAGCAACATCATCAGCGACGTTAAAAGTTTGATGGACTTACATCAAACACATTCATTTGGGCTCTTGATCATCATGCAAGTGGAATAAGGGGGAAAATGGTAAGTATGCCGTCGCGAGGGTAGGGTTTGAGAAAATCCGCTGAGGTCGGTTTCGCGTCGCGCGCGGTACGCGGTATCTTTGTTGGTTTTGCCTTTTCATTAGCGTAGCTTTCGTCGGGATTGAGTTAGCGTAGTATATTTTTCGGTACCGCGTCGGGAAATTCGGGAACGCGAAGTAAAGATTAGATTGTTGTTCTTTGACTGGTTGAATGAAGAAATACGGAGTAACGTAAAGTAGGTTTCTTCTCCGTATGATTGTGTTTTGTGACGCGTTTGGAAACGGGCATTTATTGGTGGCTGAAAATTGTGGATGAGCGTAATCCATTTGGAGACCCGCGACCGAAATCCTCTCCGATCTAGCTGGCCGACAAGCAGCCACCGCGAAAATGGATTACGGTGCACGGATTGGTTGACCGGTTGGTACCATCCTTTGGCACGACTCAGACTTAACGTCTGGACCGATGAGAGGTCGGTTCCTCGTTCGGACTTAGAATTAAAAACATTACAAAATGCTTGATTTGTCTTGAAGTATTTTTCACCCTTCGTATCTCTACTACTTTCTTTGACAATACTGAAATGAACAACTAATGAATCTCCCAATTTGTGATTTACTGTCAATATTTATAAAATGCCTAAAGCCTAAAGGTTTTCATAGGTTCCTCCAAAGACACATAAATTAATGGACGAGCAACGAAAATCTGTGCACTCGTCCATTTGGGAAGCATATTTCACACATAAATAACTTATACTCTCGAAACTATATGATTCCCTCTGCTTCTGCCTCCCTTTTGTTTCTTTCCTCTGTTTAGAAGAATCACTTTCCTCATTGAAGCCCGCGCACACCTACAAAATTTCGTTTCATGTGCATCCGATCGCACCTTCGTTATCATTCGTTGAACAGTTTGAGTACAACACAACAAACATTCTCCCACAGAAAAGTCGACCGTCAAAGCTGATGAAATTCGTAGAGGCGAGAAAACTCATGTGTCAGAGCCGGTGGAAAATTCGTAAGTTTCTAATAAAAAAAGAGACCTAAAGTGCCAAGTTCGTGCACGCAATCTTCAAAACCAAAAACTTTATAAACGTGAACGTATTTCGGAGTGAATTAAGTGCAAAGGCGAAAACGTATCACTTCAAACCTCAACTTCACACAAATCTGCAAAGGTTGCTAATTGCTTCGGCTCTCGCGACCGGTTGCGGATCTAGTACTCTCTATATCTATGGTTTCCTCTCACATTTCATTCATTTTTTCTTTTTCCAGTGGGTTTTTGATAATTTTCATTGTTTCGCTTGGTAAAGTAGCAGCAAGCTTTAGGAGAAACATTTGGCAAAAAATGCATTTAGCATAAGTTTTAATTCAAAGTAATTAGCGTTTTTCAAAGAGGATTTTAAAAAGTGTTTGCGTGAACTGTGTTTTCTTTTGAAATTTAAATTTTTTTTTGTAATATTGTATATCATCGTAAAATTTCATTTGGCACTTTTTTAATTTAATAATCTTTGAACTGGTGAGCTTTGAATCATTTTAACAGTATTGAAGAAGGATGATTTTCAATAATTTTGTTTTTGTTGCTATGGGCTAACTGAAATCAATATTCATAGAAATAGACTGATTTGTTATGAACAATATGTTTAAAATTTAGAGTGAGTATGTATTTTTTTATTGATACGTGTGAAATTTGTTTTCTGTTTGAACATAAAATCTTTATTATTTAATTATATAAAGCAGCTATAAATTTTAATTCACTTTTTTCTCCATACTACAATCTTTGTGTTTTAGTTCTTAGTTAATTATGGATTCACATCAAGTGAAGGTTCATTTCTAAATATTCAAAATTTTAAATGTAACCTTCTTCTACTATAAGGCATTTTTGGGGGTTCGTTCAAATAGATCTTCAATTAATTTGATATAATGCTTTCTTGTGACTTTTAGTGTTTGATACCTTATTGCAGATAAAACTACATGGTGAAACAAAGTACGTCATGCGGAAGCTACCGGTCGAAACGCGAGTTACATTACTATACAATTCGAGCCAAGTAGTAGCTTATGCGAACGACATCAACATTTTGTCACGGTTATTAAAAACTGCCAAAGAACTTTTTCTGAAACTTGACAGCGAAGTAAAACTAGTAGGGCTACAAATCAATGAAAATAAAACAAAGCTCATGATGCAGTCGAGGAAAAATATCTCAAATACACAAAATATCACACTTGGCGAGTACGGTATCAAAAATGTGAGCAAATTTGTTTATTTACTAGCCAAAATAACGAAAACGGGTAATAAAAGAGACGAAATACGCCGAAGAATACAGCTTGCAAATAAAATATTTTATTCAGTTCACACACAGCACGCGCGACAATGGATATTGTGAAGGAAGCGTTCTCTGGTCACGCAATCTCCTTTGGCGATTTGGCATGGCCAGCAAGATAATACTTAATTCCGTTTTGACGATCTTGAAGACAAGCTGGATACACACGAAAACAAAGCTCCAAGTATACAAATCTGTGATAAGACCTGTGTTATGCTATGGGTGTGAAACATGGACCCTAACCCAAGCATCCGCAAATATATTGAATGCCTTGTAGCGACGGGTCCTGAGCCGAATAATCGGAGCGAAGCTAGATGGGGACCAATGGCGAATTCGTTACAACCATGAGCTGTATGAATTTTTTGACGAACCGGAGGTCTCAGTGATTATAAAACTGAGGAAGCTGCAATGGGCTGGTCACATGAATCCTATGGACGAACAACGGATACCCAAAAAGGTATTCGTTGGGAGAACTGAGGGGTGGAGACCGGTGGGGAAACCGAGGAAACGCTGATCTCACTCGGTCGACGAATACAGTTCATCGCTGCTCGGATTTCGAAATTGGAGGACGCGGTCAATGGACCGAGACAGTTGGAGGCGCTATATCCAGGAAGCGAAGGCTCGAGAGGGGCTGTAGTACTAAGAAGAAGAAGAAGATTTCTCGAGATAACACGTTCATCAAATTTGTCTTTCAATAAACCAATTGTGAGGCGTGCTGTGTGCCTAGTGGCACCATCTTGTTGAAACCATGTATCGTTGATGTCAAGTTCATCAAATCCCGGTCACAAACAATCTTCCAAAATAACACGATGGAGATCTCCGTTGACGGTAACATGCCGGTCGTTTTTATCCACGAAAAAATACGGCCCAATCAAACTTCCGGCATGAAAGCCGCACCAAACAGTAATTTTTTGTAGAGGTAAGGATGTCTCAAGAAGCACATGTGGGTTCATTGCTAACGAATAATGCATATTTTGCTTATTAACAAAGACATTGAGCCAGAAATGAGCTTCATCGCTGAATATGATTTTTCGATGAAATTTTCCATTTTTTCCAAGCTTTGCTAGAGCCCAATCGGAGAAGCTTCGGCGTTTTGAACGATTAAGTGACTTTAGCTCTTGAGTCAATTTGATCTATTAACTATTTAGGCCAAGATCTTTTCGCGAAATACGCCACAGTGTCATTTGAGCGATGCCCAATTCTTAAGAACGACGTGGAATCGACTGATGTGACCCATTTTGAGCAGTACGACATCTTTTTGGTACCGAAACTTCCAATAGTGAAAATTCGGGCTCGAACTTATCCACTATAGTACGCACAGCCTGTCGGGTGGAACGTTTACTACGGCCGAAAATTGGAATAAGCATTTTTGAAGTTACGACCACCGACTCAGAATTTCGGTAGTAATTTTTAATAATTTCCAAACGTTGCTGTTATGTCAACTTTACATGATGAAAATGTTGACTTTAACTAACGTTTTAACATTGACAGTTTATTAAAAACTTTAAGGGTGCGTTCATATAAAGACACGAAATTGTTATGTACCTAATGGAAAATCCTATAATTTTCAAAATATTTGGTTTTTTTTCTTTTCTAATTAAGTGATAATATTTTTTTTTTTTTTGATTGAATATTGATTAAATTTAGAGTGTCATATGAGCCATTAAGTTTTTGAGTACTTTAATATGTCAAAACTTGCTTTACGTTTTTTTTTTTATAAAATTTATGATGATTGAATCGATAAATCCCATTCGCATTTGCAAAAAAAAGTCGAGGGACAAGCAACCATATTTAAATTTTAATTTCTTTTAAGTGATTTTTTTTTACAAAATTAGCTTTATTTTTGATGGTTTTTTATAGGCATTAATTTTTTTCCGTGATTGAATTTTGTTTTCAAAACTTAATCATCTCTTGATTGAATTTGTTTTTGCTTTGACTTAATAGTTGTTGAGACTTAGTAAATTCATTATTTTTTTGCAATATCTGTACTGATATTGATATATTCTAATTTTATCCAATCGTAGGGGGGACATTAATTTTCACAGATTTCCCTTCACTCTGCGCCCTTCAATGCAAATAGTGTCAATTTAAGACTTATTTTGAAAGGTTCTAATCAAGATTTTTTATTCGATACCCATACTGGCCACCTTCAGCAAAAAATTGTTTAAGGGCCAGAGAGGTGACCCTCTTAACAAACTTATAATTATTTTTCCGGTTTTAAGTTTTGAAGAGAATAACCTTTCTAATCTACTTGCAAAATTTCATGTTTTTAGCTTATATATACCGTATCTTTATATGAACGCACCCTTAAGCTTTTTTAATGAAGTGTCAATGTCAAAACGTTAGTTAAAGTCAATATTTTGATCATGGTAAAGGTTATGAACCAGCAACGTTTAGAAATTATTCAAAGTTACAACCGAAATTCTGAGTTGGTGCTTACTCCAATTTTCGGCCATAATATTCGTCGCACCAGACAGGCTGCGCGTACAATAGTGGGTAAATTCGAGTCCAAATTTTTACTATTGAACAGGCTGGTGCCAAAAACCATCGTACTGCTCGAAGCAAAAGAAATTTCACAGCCGTAAATGCATCGATTCAAAATGAGCCAAATCAGTTGATTCCACGTCATTCTCAAGAATTGCGCATCGCTCAAACGACAATGTGGCGTGTTTTGCAAAAAGATCAAATTGACTCAAGAACTAAAGTCACTTAATCATATGAAACGCCAAAACTTCTCCAATTAGGATCAAGCAAAGCTTGTAGAAAATGAAGAATTTCATCGAAAAACTCAACTTCAGTGATGAAGCTCATTTCTGGCTCAATGGCTTTGTTAATAAGCGAAATACGCATTATTCGTCAGCAACAAACCCACATGTGCTTCTTGAGACGCCGTTGCATCCGCAAAAAATTTTGTGCGGTTTTCATGCCGGAGGTGTGATTGAGCCGTATTTTTTCGTGGATGAAAACGACCGTCATGTTACAGTCAATGGGGAGCTCTATTGTGTTATGTTGGAAGATTTATGTGGCCAAAATTGAATTAACTTGACATCAACGATATGTGGTTTCAAAAAGATGGTGCCAATAGCCACCCAGCACGCCTCAAAATTGATTTATTGAAAGGCAAATTTAGTGAACGTGTAAGCTCGAGATATGGTCCATTCGAATGGCCGCCTCGTTCATGCAATCTAACGCCATTGGATTTCTTTTTATGGGGCTATATCATGTCACTGATCTTTGCAAACAAGCCAGCAACTTTAGACGAGCGCAAAGACAATATCCAACGCGAAATTGCCAACGTTCCGGTTGAGATGTGTCCGCTCTAAACGGGCTCGTGGTGGTCATATGACCGAGGTTGAATTTCATTCATAAAATGTAATGCATGTACTACACCCACAGTAAATTTGAACTCTTTATCTCAAATATTTCTGTGTTTTATTAAAAGGTGATATTGTTAACGCGTTATGATTTGTGAGAAAACTTGCTGTGATGGACGGACAGAGGAACAGATAGGGACCGAGTTTAGTAGGATTTTGTAAAATTATTTTACAAAACCTTAAAAACGAAATTCCAAGTACAGTACTCCCCGTTTATAAGCAACCCGCTTACAAACACTTCCCGCTTAAAAGAAATTTCATACTACTCGAAAAAAGTTGAGCTCATATAAAAATCAACGGCAACCACCCGCTTCATAGCAAAGCAAACACCTTTTATAAACACAAAAATTTTTACCATATGACACTAAGTCCTCCAAATTCATGCGGTTATAAACACGAACACTGACTTAGCCAGCTACATTTGAAAATATTTCTGGTGATTTGGTTCGATAAGTTGCATTTTTTCCGCTGAAATAAGCTCTTGCGTGGCAAAGATTTTGCTTATATCGTATGTCAGTCATTAATTTTCTTTCAAGGGGCATCGACAAAGTGATTATCTGTCTATCCAACAGTGATTATTAGTCTATTTACATTGTAGTGATCCTTGTTTATATGTGATTAAAGGGTATAGTAGAGTGTTTTAAATATGGACTTTTCATCTAACGGTAAAGTTTATATAGTAGATTATGAATCACCACAAAAGGAAAGGACTTAACGTCACAGAGAAGATTGAAATCATTGAATTAGTGTAGCAAGGATGTTCAAGAAAGGAAATTGCTGAAAAGTTTCAGTGCAATATTTCCACATTTTCAAGAAACTTGGGCAAAGAAAATGAATTGTGACAAATTGTTTGCCAAAATAAAAACATAAATAGAAAAAGACTTCGAATAGGGAATCATGACCAGATTGAAAAAAGTCTGACTTGCTTGGTTTAACGAAATTCGATCTAGAAACGCCATTATTTCTGGTCAATTAATTAAGGAAAAAGCAGCTAGATTTGCGGAAATGTTAAACAAAAGGAAAACATAGCCGTTAACCAATTGCATGGTGAAAAAAACTCCGCAAATAAACCGGCAGCATTGTCAGGGATGAATGAAGTTCTTCCTTTCATTCTTAATGAGTACTCTGAAGATGACATATTCAATGCTGACGAAAGCGGCCTTGCGTTTAAGGAACTGCCGTGTGGAACATTGGTAAGACGAGGAGATAATATTAGTGGAGAAAAATTAAGAAAGTACAGAATAACATTTCTTTTTATTTGCAACATTAGCGGGACCGATAAATTTGTTTATGCGATAGGGAAATCTAAAAATCCGTACTGTTTTCGAGGAAAGTCGGTGCCACTTTCTTACCATCATCAGCATAAGGCTTGGATGACTGGAGATTTATGGATAAACATCATGCTGAAGTTTCAGTTGAAAATCAAAGCTCGAAACCAACATCGAAAAGTAGCCTTGTTCATTGATAATGCACCTAGCCATCAACTGACGACAAACATTGAATTGGAGAATATTCGGTTTTATATGTTGCCAGCGAACACAACGCCGATTACATAGCCATGGTTATGGGCATAATTCGTTGTTTCAAGGCGTATTATCGATCAAACATTTTAAGGCAACAAGTGTTAGCTATAGAAACAGGGCAAAGTTCTCCCGAGTTTGCTAAAACAATCAATGTTCTTGGTACTTTGCAAATGACGAAAGTAGCATGGGATAATGTTTCGATACAAACTATTAAAAACTGCTTCCGGAAGGCTGGGTTCTCTAACGGCAACCAAGAAGTACTTAATGAAACCACAATAATCGATGAAACAATACCGATTACTATTGATACAAATTCGTTTGATGCATATATCGATTGTGATGAGGAACTTGAATGTTTGCGTGTTTCAACGGATGAAGACATCCTACAAGAAATTTTGGATACAGACAAAGAAAAAACAGAGGCTATTGAAGGTGGTCCGGTTGCTTCTGAAGATACACCAAGAGAATATCTGATTCCATCAAGACAAGATGCAGTACAAGCTTTCAATACACTGAATAAATATTTTGTGGCAAAAACACTTAACTCTAAGACTCTACAAGAAGTTGAAGCATATTTTTTCAGTACTGCTGCCATCAGCTTTAGTCAAAAAAAATTTCTGATTTTTTCAACTAAAACTAAAATCTTTGTATACAACATGGCTGAATAAAATTAAACTCGCATATAAGCACAGCATTTGTTCCTATTCGGGTCTCGGTTAAATGCACACACGCTTATAATCAAGGCATTTGGCTGTAATTTAGTGGTTGATTTTGTCCGGAGAGTACTATATTCACTTATAAAATACTTCATTCTATCGTCCAATCTGACTCCTTAAATGGAAAGACTATGAAATTACTTCTTCGTTTTTGAAATTGTCCGTATTATTGCAAGTGGTACCACAAACCCAATTTTAAAAACTAATGCCGGAAAAATCATCATCAAAGCTATTTCTAGAAAACATTTTTCCTTTTTCTTATAATTCGTTTTCTAGTTATTTTTTGTAAACCGATAAATTACATCTTACGTAACATATCCAAATCAATACCATAAAAACTTTTACGGAAAAGTTTAATGCGTTTGCATTATATTACACCTTCGGCTCAATTTTTTCTCACAAGAAAGTGAAAGTAAATGGTTAACATATACAGTCGCATATGCATTGTATGCTGATCATGGCTTTCTTTCATTCAATATCTTAAGACACTATGTCAGAGGTTATTCACATTTGTACTTGACTGCAGCTTCGTAGAAAGATATATAAAATCATTTTTTTTTTAAATAATTTTACGCGACTACCAAGGAAGTGAATATTTTCAAAGGGTAAGCTTTAATTAGAGATTGTTTTTGAAGCTTATAAAATATGAGCAACAATTTTTGACTGGTTGAATCGCTAGTTTAATAATATTTTACAAATGACTTGAATGCATTCACTTTCACTTGGCGAAAGGGGAATTCCCAGGTCATTTATCGTCTACGCAAAATTGATAAATGGTCAAAAGTCATATTACGCTGTAAGTAATCAGAGGCCTGATTGTCAGGGAATTAGCGATCATAAAACACATTTCAAAGTATTTTAAGGTTTTTCCAAATTTTTAATTGAAATTGAAATCAATGAATTTGTGTGATTTGAACAAATATGTCCGAATTATAGAAAAGAATATAGTATATGGGAGGGACTTCCGGAGATATCTTATTAATGAGCAAAATATTACTAGACTAGATCTTAGTTCCTGATACTAAATATTTGCTTAAAAGTATTATTAAAAGTAAGGATTTTGACATTTTTGAATGGAACGTTCATATCACGGTGTTTATTATTGTTTGCCTCCCCGAAAAGCTTTGATATTTTAAATTTTATCAATTTAGACGTTATATTAACTTAAAATTCATACTAGTGAATCTATTGGTTTTATTTATAAATGCCTATTTTGCATATATCCTTGATTTTACGGGTTGATACCGGAAAAACAAGCTTTGAAACGACGGAAAATTTTTAAAACTTTAAAGAAAATATTCTCTTACGATGGAATTTTAGATGGGATTGATTGCTTTCTCTTATTTCATTAAATTTTGAGAGTTACGTAACCTTTTATTATATGATATTGAACGATTGAAATAATTTTAAACTAGCAGAAATATGATGATGATTGAGTCTTGCCACTTATGTAAAAGCTAAATTAACGAGCTCAGTACAATAGTAACTTAAAATTATTATGGAGTACTTTCAATATTTCTTCCATTCCGATGAAATTTATCCCATTATGATGATTCGCTTCCAAAGATTATATTGTGATCACCACATACCAAATGCATTTCAATTCACAATTGATGCTAAACCAACTAAATCACTTATTTCTATTTTTTCTTTCAAAGTGCTAATTGAACGAACGTTGTTATTACATTCTTGGAAAAAAATACTTTTAATCATATTTGGACTTTTATTGCTTGAAGCAAGTGGTAGTTACTACAGTGAAACGCAACTTCTTGCTCATCATCAAACTCAGCAAGTTTGCAATGGGCCTCATTTATCTTTTCTGGCAAAACTACCCAATAATCATTTTTAGATAGAAGAAAGTTCATTAAACTTCGATTAGTTCCAGTCACTATTTTTAAATACGCCGATAGAAATTCACTAAGCTGCAGTCAGAATGGATAGACTATCTAACCATAGTAATTAAATGTTCAAGCACCATCCCAAAAACAAATTGTATTGACCGATATCCAAGTAGTCAGAGAAAGAAATCCCCGTTTTCCAACAGTTACCTTATTAGACTGTACAAATTCCACCGAAACACGACACTAAATTCCAATTCAATTTTAATATTGCGAAATATGCAATTAATGTGCAACGTGTACAAAGTGAATTTACACACTAATGAGCGCGACCGATCAAACTATGCACAACACGCAATAAAATCGCGAAGTTCCGATTTATTCAAAATCTGAATAGTAAATGAAGGAAGTATCTTTCCCAACAATAATCACAATCTTTCGGATACCTTCAATCTCAAACAGACTTCAGTTCTCTAGCTCACAGCTTATGTTGAGCTTACTTGGCCTCAAACTACAGTTGGTATCTATGAAGCTATGAATGCTTCTCCAGCAAGACGTAAATCGAAAACCAGTCTTAACTTTTTAACATAACAACAACCCATGCCGGTAGCAACCGTGAAGAAGAAGCATGCCTTACAGACGTTACAAGCACGGCTCGCCGTCACCTTTAGTGCTTTCAAGGTAAGAAAGATGGTTATAGAAGCAAACGGTTAATTGTAATAACTCTCTCGGGTGAGGTTATCCAATGTGATTGGTTGCTCATGAACGTTGATAAAAAGCTTGCGGAGAATATGCTATTTGCGTGACCAAAGTCGTGGATGCTCTTTTTGTCGTCTTACTGCTCGATCGTTAAGACTCTAGATGATAAAGTTGTCTTGATCTTAAACTTCAAGTTCTTCAAGGGCAAACATTTAATTCTTGGCCCATATCTCTATTTGATAGCCATGAGCATTTTGAATATCATTAACTTTTATAAATAATTTTTGTTATTAAGTCTTTCATCAATAAAAATTCTCAATACATTAAACATTATTAAATGTATTAATGCAGTGAGCTTCTGTTAAAAGGTTGATTTGTTTCATTAACAAGTTCATTAATCAAACACATAAAGGATCTGTTATTGGGTGCACAACTTAATAACCGGAATTTATTAGCGAAATTTGATGCTTTATTGTGGAAAAATCTTAGAATATATTTTATTCGAAGTATTGTCCATCGGAAGCTACATCATTTCCCCATCTTTCAGGCAATTTATGAATTCCATCCTAAAACAATTGCGCCGGCTTGGCGGCCAAAAACGAATCTATCCAGTTTCGGATGCCTTGCTCTGAAGTGAAGCGTATTCCGGTGAGGGCGTTTTGCATCGAGCGAAATAAACGAAAGTTAGATGGAGCAAGGTCCGGACTGTAAGGTGGATGGGCCAAAACTTCCCATCCACTATTTTCCAAATAGTTTTTCACGGGTCTTGCAACATGCGGCCGAGCGTTGTCATGATGAAAAATTATAGCCTTGTGTCTGGTCGCATATTCTGGGCGTTTTTCGAAGATGGCACGCTTCAAACGTATTAACTGTGTTTGGTACAGGTAACCCGTGATTGTCTGGCCCGATTTCAACAACTCATAATATAACGAGTCCTTCTGATCCCACCAAATACACAGCATAACCTTGGCGCCATGGATATTTTGCTTCGCCGTTGATTTGGCTGGTTGGCTGGGCTTCACCTATGACTTTTTGCGCTTGGGATTGTCATAATGGATCCGTTTTTCATCTCCAGTCACGATCCGATGCAAACAGGATTTCTTTTTATGGCGCTCAAGCAGCATTTCAGACATACAGAAGCGCTGTTCAACGTCTCTAGGCTTCAACTCATTGGGGACCCAATTCCCTAACGTCTTTTGGCTGTCCTAAGCGTTCTTTGTCTTTGGGTTTTCGCTAAAGCATCGTCACCACAAACTTTTTCAAGCAAACGATGACTTTCCGCAGCAGTTGTCTTTGCAAAAATAAAAATGACCCAACAGAACCTCCCGCAAATGCTGTCTCTTTGCCCAATTTTCGAAGTAATTCATTGTGAAAAATAATAACGATGCACACAAGAAAAATTGCTTTGTTGACTGATTTTGATAGCTGTCAAATGTACCTTCAAAATGACATATGTATATATAAAGTTCGAGCTTTCACGATATTTTTTAGTACGGACATCTAGCGTCAAATTCCGGTTATTAAGTTGTACACCCAATATTTATAAGATCAGCGACACCAATGAATTAATTATGGATACAAGTTGACAGCTCGAGATTCGAATATGATTTTCTTATCCATAGCTGCTGGTTATATTTGTAGTAATCCAGCAGTCCGCATAGGCAACCTGCTCGAGCAACTTTCATGAAAAGGACAATAGGAGATTTGTACCTTATTTAACCGTCAGACAGAACGAGCAACTGGAGAAAGCGGTAGATAGATTTTCATGCATAAAAAAGATGGACTTGGATTGGTTGATTTGGTCTCTCACATAATTAAGTTCAGTGATATCGATGAAGCGTTTCGTATTAAAAGTCCTGTAATTATGTAGAGAACTCCGCCATAGACGGCCCCAAGCCCGTTTGAGAAAGGAAGAGGGCACCCCTTGCTTCCCCAACCCATAGCTTCCATGATTCCTCATCCCAAACCCCCCCCCAAACTAAATAGTAGTAAATGCTCTCGGTGTGCACATTGGGTTTACTGGTTCCCTAATAATGTAACATTTAATGTCGAGAAATGCTCATAACTGTAAATACATCTACAGCTCTGCTACTAAATCCTGCTTACGCCTCCTTTGTGAGGACGTAAGAGGGTGAAGGCGAATCTTCCGCGCCTGATAACGGAATCGACGTAATAACCTTGCCACCGGAATGGAGGTTGGGCGACAGGCTAACTCCCCGTCCCTGGAAAATCTTTAATTGTTTCGAAACCTGCAGATAGGCCTCGGAATGGATTGGACTCACGCCAACGACCTCGCAAACGAAAAAAGGACTATGGCATTGGATTCTGGAAAGTCAGATCACTCAATTACCTTGGTGCTGTTAAGGACCTTTTACAACAGGTCAGTCAATATTAATTAAAAGTACTGGGAGTCCAGGAAATGAATTAGACTGGAAACGACATTCAAGACATGAGATCGCACACAATATTTAAAAGTGGGAAGCCTACTGGAAAACGAGAATTTGGAATGGCCTTCATTGTGGATAGGGAGTTCAAATCGCACGTTATTGATTTTAAGGCAGTCAATGAACGGTTGTGTGCGATCTGTATAAAAGCGAAATTCTTCAAAATCTGGCTGATTAATGTTCACGCCCCGACCGAAGAAAAGGACGAAGAAACGAGGGAATCGTTTTCCAATCACCTGGAAAGACTGGCCGACATAAACGAGACAAAAATTATCCTGGGTGATTTTAATACTAATGTTGGCAATAAGCTATCTCATCGGGGAACGACTGGAGGATATAGCCTCCACGATGAAACAAATGACAACGGCCAGCGCCTGATTGACTGCCTCTCACCTTATCAGACGCATCGTTAAAGGCGATCAACGAGCTCTGGATGGAAGTGAAAGCGGTTGTCAGAACCGTGGCAGAACAGACAATCGGACATCAAGCCCGGCGCAAGAGGAATGATTGGTTCGATGATGAGTGCCAGAATGCGTTAGATAAAAAGAATCAGGCGTACGAAGAATACGTAGGTAGGAAAACGTACACCAAATTTTCGTTGGCTTCAAGCAAGCATACGACAGTATTGATCGTAACGTACTGTACCAAATAATGCTTGGTTTTGGTATCCCAGCCAAATTGGCCCGTCTTACCAAAATGACAATGATGTCGACGACCTCCCAAGTCCGCATCAATAACCAACTCACCGATACCTTTGACACAAATATCT
This sequence comes from Odontomyia ornata, assembly GCA_963969285.1. Lineage (NCBI taxonomy): Eukaryota > Metazoa > Arthropoda > Insecta > Diptera > Stratiomyidae > Odontomyia > Odontomyia ornata. Next base: position 78,019,909 of record OZ017739.1, on the reverse strand, counting down.
GACTAAAGCAGGGAGATGGGCTGACCCCATTGCTATTCAATTTGGCTCTGGGGTACGCATACGGAAGCTACCTGTCGATACGCGAGGTACATTACCATACAAGTCAAGCCAGGTAGTGGCCTATGCGGACGACATCAACATTCTGTCACGGCAACTAACAACTGCCAAAGAACTCTTCCTGAAACTCGACAGCGAAGCAAAACTAGTAGGGCTACAAATCAACGAAAATAAAACAAAGCTCATGACGCAGTCAAGGAAAAATACCCCAAATACACAAAATATCACACTTGGCGAATACAGTATCGAAAATGTTAGCAAATTTGTGTATTATGGCGCCAAAATAACGAAAACGGGCAATGAAGGAGACGAAATACGCCAAAGAATACAGCTGGCAAATAAAATATTTCATTCAGTATTGACGATCTTGAAGACCAGCTGCATACACAGAAAAACAAAGCTCCAAGTATACAAATCTGTGATAAGACCTGTGTTATGCTATGTGTGTGAAACAAGGACCCTAACCCAAGCATCCGCGAATATATTGAACACCTTTGAGCGACGGGTCCTGAGGCGAATAATCGGAGCGAAGCTAGACGGGGACCAATGGCGAATTCGATACAACCATGAGCTGTATGAAATTTTTGACGAACAGGAGGTCTCAAGGATTGTAAGACTGCGGAAGCTGTAATGGGCTGGACCCATGAATCGTATGGACGAACAACGGATACCCAAGAAGGTATTCGTAGGGAGAACTGAAGGCCGGCGGCCAGTGGGGGGAAACCGAGAAAACGCTGGTCTGATTCGGTCGACGAAATCAGTTCATCGCTGCTCAGATTTCGGATTTCACCGTCAACGGACCGAGACAGCTGGAGGCGCTATTTGCAGGAAGCGGAGGCCCGAAAGGGGCTGTAGGGCCAAGAAGAAGAAAAAATTATGTAGAGGGGACCCAATCGGTACAAAAGGCGGCTGACGTTTATGCTGGATAATTTATCAGCTCAATATATGCAAAAAAGCCTTCCCGTAGCTCCCCTCACACAAAGACTATGGATACCTCTTGCGAGACCAAACAAAAGTAGGCCTTCATGTATTTTTAACGGTGATGTGCTATAATGTTTTTTGCGATAAATATGCAACTTGAAAAATGTACGGCTGCAACCCAAGTTGGGCGCACAGTTGAGATTATAGGACAAGTTGGGTAGATAGACCTACACTCATATCAGAAGGGTTTTGTACTCAACTTACGAAATGCGGTCACCAGCAACAAATAAAATCAAGAAACATGTCAAAGATATGTGCACGTTTATAAGAAAATCCATTGTTTCTCCATTTTCAACGGTTGTCATTTCGTTGCTAGCTAACAAAAATCTTTCAAATCATGAATTCATAATAATTTAATCACGTCTCGTAAGTTCGAGATTTCCTGAGGGAAATCTAAACCGACCTTCCATCGGTTTGAGACGTGAAGTCTCGGAACGTGACAATGGACTGTACAAATCAGGTCAACAAGTCCGGACACGCTTAGTCTACTCCGAGGTGGCTGCTGGCTAGCTAGCTAGTTTGCAGAGGAGCCTCGGTCATAGGTCCTACACTCAGCCACCGGTTAAAATGCTGGATTTAAAACGCGTCGAACAACTTACAACTATACTACTTTAAGTTAAGCAACTTCATTCCGCGGAAAAGCAAACAAGACATCCGCTGGAAAAAATGGACGCTCCCGAATATTACCGACGTGGTGCCCGAAATACACTACTCGAATTCAAAACCTAAAAAAATCTACTCTAATAAAAACACGCAAATACAAACTGTGGCACCGCGTACCGACCGCAACGCCAAACTGACCATTCGCGGATTACTGGAACTCTACCCTCTCGGTGGCACACTCACATCTCGCTCGCATTATTCTGCTAGAAAAGAACGAGTTTACTGGAAAGGAAAGACGTGATTAGCAGTTCAGCAATTCATATTTTTTATTTCATAAAAACAAAGGAGCTACATATTTCAGACTTTCTGAGTGTACTTTTGTCATGCTTTTATTTTCTATTTTAAGCTAATTTTCTTCAAATTGTATTGTTTTGTGTTTGGGAATTAGTTTAAAGAATTCAAAAAATCAAAAATACATGCTTTGTGAATAACGATTCCGTATAATCTATTAAGTAGCGTCCGAACCAAAATTGATAAAAGGGAGTCGCTGTGCTTATTTTATTAAGCATTGCTTAAGATTATCATACTTTGTTTGTACTTATTATTATTTGTATTATTTGTTATTTATTAACGTGGTTCGTTTTATTTCTTATTATTATTTGTATTATTTGTTAGTTATTAATATGTTTCGTATTATTTTTTTATTATTATTTGTTAGTTATTAATAGGTTCGTATTATTTTGTATTATTATTTGTGTTATTGGTTATTTATTAACATGGTTCGTATTATTTCTTAGCATTGTTGGCATTATTCGTTATTAATTATTATGTTTAGTATTATTCCTTATTATTTATATGCATTAATTTTTATTTATTATTATTGTATTTCTTATTTCAATATACAATCGATAATAAAACTAACACAGATACGAAGACTTATTAACTAATCTTCTATATATTTGCTTTATATTTATAAAACGGATCAAGCTACGATAAAGTCGATTTCATTGATTGAAATTACAAATCGATTTTTTGGTTTTCCATAATGTAGAACTTACAGCTATATGATAATTGCCATAAGATGCCGGTATTTAAGATATTCTTTTTATTTTCATTAGAAAAAATAATTGAAGGATACATTTGTTTGACCCGTATCCATTTCTTCTAACTGATAGAGGTTAGTCTTAAATCTATTTTAGACTAATAATTCCCTCATTTCTTTTTTAGTTATATTTCTGTGCATTTTCAGTTATAGTATTCTACTACCTAAATGCTAGACGTCACAAAACGATAGTGCCCAACTATTTAGGCTTACACTAGTTTATACAATTTGCACAAAATTTAGTTCATCTTTCAGTCTATCTCCCTTGCTATATTAAATACAACCAATGCTACACAAAGGACGCATGATTACAAGCGTAAAAGCAACAACCCAAAAATAACAGTAGGAAAAAGATAAATTACTATCGCTTCTCTTCTCTTTCATTTCCACAAAGACAGGCATTGTGGTTTCTTCCTTTCCTTACTTGGGATTCAGTTCATTCAATTTACATTCAGTAGAACTACTTTTATGCTAACTTCCCTCCCCTGACAACACTACTTCGCTGCTGCCGTTTCAACTACCTTCTCATGTCCCTGGTAAAATGTGTGTCAACCTTATTTTGATTGTGTTTCAACAATCCGCACCTTTTCAGATTTCTTTCACCCTTTGTTACGGATATTCTTGATCATTCATAATGTGAACACACCTTCAATTCACCAACACCTTCCTCCAAAAAAATTTCCAACATTCTAATGTGTCCTCTGGTGATGTCCTTCACTTCTTCAAGCGGATATGTTTACGATTGGTTGAAACTTCAGGGCGACTTTTCAATCGGAAAGCATTAAAGCTTTAAGTCGTACGAAGCGAGTGTTATTCACAAAATACATGGGAGATTCCATCACTTACTTCAGTGATATCTGATTCAATGACAGGAAATAGGACATCTGCAAAAACTGTATGACGCAAGTAGTGGTGTTCCAATTAGAGCTGATGGTACAAAAACGATTAAGCAACAAAAGATGATCACGCGTTTCACGCCTTGCATTTTATTTCGGCCTCGCTACTCCGATTATATGTAGGCGAATCAGCATGAATCAGCCTGATATGAGCACAGTTAGCAAACACCCAATTTTTCGACATACTATTCTCACGAATTACATACCATCCATTAACTTTAGATAAAAATCTCCACAAAACTGATTGATTTAACCACAGCAGCAAGTTCAACTACGATTTTTTCACGGTTCACTAACGCGTCAAACCTGGTGCCATATGGTCACCGTACCTCATTTAGTAGTACATGAACTGTTAGTCCGAACTGCCACACGAAAACTTTCACACAAGGTTTTGTAATAAATATAAGCGGTCTAGCAGCCCCATGGTGATCAGGAGTGGCTGCTTCTGAAGAGATAAGGTGGTCACCCCGTCGAAACTGCTTAGTTTGTTGTTTTACTAGTTTGAAGTAAACTACATTCGTCAAGTTTCCATCCTTTTGGCAGAGGAGTGGTTCATTTCAGCCACTTTAACGTCTTTAGGTTTGACATTTCCCTTGTAATGCAACAATATTCTTCGGAAAAAGTAGCGATTTTTGGAAAAAAAGAAATTCATTACAGTTTTCCAATAAATGTCAAGTCGCGGTTCAGTGGCAGCAATTCAAGTTTTAATTAGCTCACCACCCGTCGACGTCCGTGGCGTAGGGTATCGGGGGTCAGCGTCAGTGGCATATGGTCTAGGGATCTGCTGGTCGCGTCAGTGGCTTAGGGTGTAGAGATCTGCTGGTCTCGTCAGTGGCGTAGGGTGTAGGGACCTGCTGGTCGCGTCAGTAGCGAAGGGCGCCAAGACCAAGGTTATCACAAAATCCTAAAAATATTTATATTATTGAGCTTTTCTGAAAATGTTAAGGAGATCACATCAAAATTGCAGTGTCTAATTCGCTGAAGAGTCCATAAAATACTAAAATCGTGTGTTATTTTCGTTGTAATTGGAGAAATTTCAAATGGCTATAACTTCCGCGAATATGATTCGATTTTCATCAAGCTTACAGAGTATTAGAATCTTTTGTAAGACTACAAAAGCTTAAGGCAATATGTAGGATTCTATTGGGGAAAATGTGAATTTCGAAGATTATACTATCATTAGCAAATTTGAGTGAATTTTGACTTCTGAGGTATTTGTTGTTATTGTACTCATAAACACCTGCCTCCATAATTTTTTCAGAGTTTTCAGATCACAGGTGTCCAATCACGAAAGGGTACACTTTTTTTCACATATTTCCCCTCCCTGTGCGCCCCCGAAGCAAAAAATGCCCCTTTAGCACCTGTTTTGAAAAGTCTAATTAAGACCTTTCATTTGATATCCATATTGGCTGCCTTTGATGAATTTTTTTTTCGCGGACCACTCCCCTGTATGGGGAGGCCTCCTACCTACACCTACATACAAAATTTTCTAGCTTATATGGTTTTCGAGAAAACCTGTTGTGACACACGAACGTAAGGTAGTAGGGTTTTTGTAAAATTATTTTACAAAACCCTCAAAAAGGCAATACTAGATGAAATCCAATATTTATCAGCTGATATTATAAGTTTGCAAGAAATATAAACTGATCAATTCTACAACTTCCTCCAGCCCGAACTGAAAATGACGGATATGAAGGTATATTTTCTCCGACATCCTGAGCAAAAACAATGTCCGAGCAGGAAAGGAAATATGTAGACGGTTACGCTATATATTTTTGATCACCAAAATTTTCATCTAAGGTTTCACACTAATTGAATTCCATCAATTAGCAACGATCAATACTGAAGGCTCCAACAAAATACTGAATCGTATTATCTCCTCCTTCTTCGTAGCGCTATAGCCCCTCTCGGGCCTTCGCTTCCTGCAAAAAGTGCCTCCAACTATCTTGGTACATTGACCGCGTCCTCCAATTCCGGAATCGAGCAGCAACTAACTGACTTCGTCGACCGAGTCAGATCAGCACTTCCTCGGTTTCCCCACGGGTCTCTGCCTTTCAGTTCACCCAACGAATTTCTTTTTGGGTACCCGTTGTTCATCCATACAATTCATGTGGCCAGCCCATTGCAGCTTCCACAGTCTTACAATTGTTGAAACCTCAGGCTCGTCTAAAGTTTCATAGGTTTCATCGTTCTATCGAATTCGCCATTGGTCCCCATCTAGCTTTGCTTTAATTATTCGCCTCAGGACCCATCGCTCAAAGGCGTTCAATATATTTACGGATGCTTGGGTTAGGGTCCATGTATACTTTGAGCTTTCTTTTCCTGTGTATACAGCTGGTCTTTAAGACTGTCAAAACCGAAAACAATATTTTATTTGCGAGATTTCATCTCTTTCGTTACAGGTTCTTGTTATTTTGGCGCCTAGATACACAAATTTGCTCACATTTTTGATACTGTATTCGCCAAGTGTGATATTTTGTGTATTTGAGGTATTTTTTTCTTGACTGTGGTATGGGCTTTATTTTGTGCTCATTGATTTGTAGCCCAACAAGTTTGGCTTCGCTGTCGAGTTTCAGGAAGTGTTCTTTGGCAGTTGTTAATGACTGTGACAAAATATTGATGTCATCCGCATAGGCTACTACTTGGCTCGAATTGTATGGTCATGTACCTCGTGTATTGACAGGTAGCTTCCTTATGACATACTCTTAATCCGATATTTATGTCAAAGGCATCGATGAGTTGGTTATTGATGCGGACTTGGGAGGTCGTCGACGTCATTATCATTTTGGTAAGACGGACTAATTTGGCTGGGATGCCAAAGCAAAGCACGATAAATACTGTCGTATACTTGCTTAAAGTGGACGAAAATTTAGTGTACGTCTATCTTGAACTCCCAAAACTTTTCAAGTACCTGCTTGACTGTAAACAATTGGTCTGTTGTCGATCTACCAGCTCTAAAATCATCTTGATACTCCCCAATAATACTGTTGGTGTATGATCTGATTTTATTTTCTAAGATCTTTGAAAATATTTTGTACGCCGTACAAAGTTGTGATATGCCTCTCTAATTTTCGGACTGTAGCTTGTCACCTTTTTTGTAGATAGGGAATATAATTGATTGGCTCCACTCTTTCGGCATATATTCTTGTTGCCAAATGTGCTGGATGTCTTTGTGAATAGCTTTATGAATACTGCTGCCACCATTTTTGAGGAGCTCCACGGGAATCTCATGGGTGCCTGGAGCTTTATTATTCTTTTGGACTTTGATGGTCGAAAAAACTTCATCCAGAGTTGGTGGGGCCAATGGAAGCTCTCCGCCTACATCTATAGGCTCCGATATTGTGGAGCTGTGCGGAGAATTAAGGAGGTTCTTGAAATATGATGCCCATCTTTCCTTAATCTTGGTTTCATCAGCAATAATATTGCCGATGTCATCCCGACAGAGCGTGGTTTTGGGCTGGTAACCACGTTTAAGGCATTTCACTACTTTGTATGCTTGTCTTGTGTTGTTGCTCGCTAAACTTACATCTATACTTCTCAATTCGTCGTCATAGTATTTTCTTTTCTTAATCCTGATTATCATATATGCTACTCTTCTGAGATTTTCATAGTGTTCTCTCTTCCTCCTAATTCTTTTTATCTAACGCATTCAGGCACTCATCATCGAACCAATCATTCCTTTTGCACTAGGCTTGATGTCCGATCGTCTGTTCTGCCACGGTGCTGATAGCCGCTTTCACTTCCATCCAGAGTTCGTTGCTCGTCTTTAACGATGCGTCTAATAAGATGGGAGCCAGTCGGTTGTCAACGGTGTAAAGATTTTTCCTCTTTTCAGATCGAACGCGGAACCGACCTCTCATCGGTTCTAGACGTTAAGTCTGAGTAGTGCCAACGGATGGTACCAACAGGTCAACCAATCCGTGCACCGTAATCCATTCACGCGGTGACTGCTTGTCGGCCAGCTAGTTCGGAGAGGATTTCGGTCGCGGGTCTCCGAATGGATTACGCTCAATCACAATATTTCAGTCACCTGAACTTGCCCGTTTTTCAAACGCGTCAACAATTACTCATCCAGAACGAGAAACCTACATTACGTTAGTTCTGGATGTGATCTATCCACAGATCTCAAATCAAAAACGCTACAAAATCCCATAGGCGCGTTACCGATTCACCGACGCGGTACCGAAAAATATACTACTCGAACTTAAACCGAAGAAAACTACTCTAAAGAAATGGCGAAACAGCAAAGGTACCGCGTACCGCGCGCGACGCGAAACCGACTTCAGCGGATTTGTCGAAACCCTAACCTCGCGACGGCATACCTACCCTGCACTCTCCTTTCACGCTGAAAAAAAAACGAGCCACTGAAAAGGAAAGTCGATAGTTAACTAGCAATTCATGTTAATTTTTATTTAGTCCCTAAAAATATGTATAATTTTTCCATTAATATTTCTATTTTTATCTACCCGTATCCTGTAAGCTACTTCAATTAAATATCATATTTTGTCGTAATCTGTATGAGACTTTTATACAATTAATTATTCGTGTTTAATATTAGGTTTAATGATTATTGAAAAATACGGTTAATAGCCATTTTACTAATCCTTGTTCAAATTTGTTGAAATTGATTTTTTTTTCTTAATAATTCAAAGGTTAAAAGAGTATGGAACTAATGAACATAACTAAGCTAAAGTGACGTAAACTAAGATAATGCAAATTTTGAGTACAATGCAAACAGGAAATGCGCTTGAAATGGACTCTTGCAGGTCGATTTTGTTTTATCTGCTTGGCAGTGTTTAAAATTGAAATTAAATTTGAAAATGTTTGGTAGTAGTCAACCAAAAGGAATAATATTGTGAATATGATTTCCGCGACAATCAGGTGGATCGTTCTTGTTATTGCTTGCTACAGTTTATAAAATCTCCGTAATAAATATTTCTTATTTAAATTTGAATAAAACAATTAGTAATATTAGCAATATGAAAAAAAGTTAACGACCAAATTGTTTGACATTATATTCATTTTGCTAAAGAAAGATGAAGCGCATTGAAATCAAAATTTCAAAGGTATTTCATGCAAACATAATTTTAAATTTTTACTGCTTTTAATAAAATTGTTAAATTTTTCTATTTTTTTGGCTTATACTTCTATAGAAAAATCACCTCCGTTAAATCACTTAGCAGTAATTTGCCTTAGAGTTAAAAGTTTTTCAAATGGACTTTTACAATTATTTTAAAATCAAGAAAAGTTTAACTATAACTGACTTTGAAACAAGTGAAAAAAAAAGAAGACAGAAGGTACAACGTAATGTTAAAAACTTATAAATTAAACCCTAAATGTAATTATTTTTAATGTAGCTTAATTTGATTTATAACTATTTTACTCAAATATTCATAGTTGCTCAACGTTTTAGGTGAACGCATTCTACTTTCATTACGCTCCAAGAAGCTGCATATAATAATATTAAGGGAATTTTACTTTCGACTAACTCTCTTATCTCGCTTGCAAATTTTCGAGAGAACTTTCTTTAAATGGTCGGTATTCATCACAATTTAACGCTATATATTTCAAATTCTTTGAATGTATTATAAAAAGGCCGTCATGACGTCTTTTAACAAGTATTTCAACAGATTATCAATTTTTTTAGATTTATTTATTTATCGAATTTTTTTAAAGATTTATTTTACACGAATTTTTAGTAAGAGTTTTCATTTATCTTTTTGCTAGTTCTTCCTTTTAAAATTTATGTGATTATTCTTGTTCATAATCTTTTTTCTTTCGTATAGCATTCAATGATGAATTTAGGTAAACAACAATGCGATTATTAAAGTGCAAGTTTAAATTTTATTTTTAGTTTTTGCATGAATAGAAAATAAATTATTATAGTCTGGTGATTTATTTATTTATTTTTTATTTTCCTAGCCATAAACAAATTCAATTTTGTTAGATAGATTGTTTACTTTATTTCTTGCCCACTAAGGTGAATAAAGATAATTTCATTATACCGTATAAAATATATAGAGATTTACTTTTTTTTTCTTGTACACTTACTACCTTAGCATTTCAATTAAATAACGAAATATTTCCGTGGGGATGTTTTGAATCGAATGAAAAAAAATATATATATATACATAAGTTTTTCTTTTCATCTGTGCGTTATTGTTGTTAGGCTGGCTCTCTGTTATGAATTAATTTAGATGATGCCTTTTATAGATGGGATTCTTTGCTGCTATATGGATTCAGTATTTAGAACGTGTATTGTATGGGTCTAAAAATCCTTCTGATTCAGCGATAAGTGCATATTCCAAAATAACTCGTCCCTCTTTATATTTTTGGGAGTCTTCTGTGGCGAATTCATACATCCATCCTAATTTGGCTGAACAGTTTTTTGCACATGACGTCACGTACCATGTGACGTCCGGTCAACATTACCCGAACCTGTACGTTGCTGTACGTCAGATTCACGACGCGTTTAAAAAGACACGCTCGGCCTGTCACTCGTTTTGCGTTATTTCCAATGAATAATTCGATCGAATTTGATCGATTTGGGCACTTTTTCCCAATAGCAGCCTTGTCACGTATCAGCTGTTCGTTGTTTTCCTGTGGCAACTGTGGTGTTACCTCAACCTCGATTCCCGCATCAACAATTGTAAACTCGTCGACCTCATTTGTTACTATTTCTATAATTTTGTTTACAGCCGGCTGCATGAAAGCCCTCACATCCGCCAACAATTCCTCTTCTGGAACTTCTTCTTTGATACCGACTGAAGGTTTTATCGAAGGTATATTTCCACTTAGTCCGCAGTTCACGCAACGTTAAAATTGATGAGGTGATCAGCCGCTGCATAGCTTCGCAATAATAGCAGCAAAGCTCTAGTGGATCACAATACCGAGTCAGTTCATTGTCACAATTGTCACCACTTTTCAAAAAGACATCAGACCCTTCAAGAAAATTGTTTGCAGATGTGAAAACTTTCATGCAACCAGCTGAAAACAAAATTATCATACGAACGCAACAATTTTCGTTCAGGATTCTTGCGACTTTCTATCAAGAATGAGGTTGGAGACGGAACTCGGGAGATATCCGTTAGCAGACTTACCTTTCTATAGATTTTCGGCACAAACGAGCGCGAATACCGGAATCTGCCGCACCCCACAATTAGCAGCTGCTATCTCTGATTACGTTCGATATTTCGCGACAATGGACACTATTAGAAGACGACAGCCACGAAAAACCAAGCCGACATGTGGCTGTCAAAAATTTCGGTTGTCACCTCGGACAAAACATCTGTGTGTGGAATGGCACTTCATATGGCGGCAATGTGCCTCTCCAGATGTCGCCAGTGGCATAGTTTTCTCGATGGCCATGGTGGAGGGGCATTTCCAGATGGCTATGTCTCGAAATGTGCCGGGGTTGGATTAATTCTATATTTCGAATATTTATATCCACGGGTCTAAATATTTGGACAGAAAAAAAAATATTTTCTGCACAACGATATCCGCACAACAGATGAAGTCCGCTGGCACTTCGAGGACATATCCATCTGGCCGGTTACAAGGGTTCGGGATCGGAATCACTTCGATTCCTGGGCGTAGGCGTCACATTACACATTCCCCCCCCCCCAAAATCGAAATAATTACGATACCGTCTCCTATATAAAAGGTCTTGGTTAGGGCCGTGGCGGGTCGAAGGTCGGTTTCGAAGGATAGGCTACAACCATGTTCGTGAAGACTCGACAGTGACTATATAGTAGGGAGTCGGGTGTTATTCGGAGGCCTTCGTCTAAGCAGAGATTTGGGGTAAGCCAAGGTTTCTCGTGGGAATTAGTTGCACTTCATCGTCTAAGGTCTTTTGCGTGGTAAACTCCCAGGGTTTTACCAGTCATGTTCGCGATGAGGTATCGGGTGGGGCTTATGACTTGTATGACTCGACACTTCACGAATTTCTTGTCTAGTTTGGCATTGTAATGTCGGGTGGCATCGCTCTGTCGGAAGTTTCGACGGTATATTTCGTCGCCGGCCTTAAAACCAGAAGGATGAGATCGCAAGTTGTACCGCTCCTCTCCCATCCGTCTACTTTCTTCAATCTTCTCCCGCAGTTGATCTCGCAGAAGTTGGAGCTTTTCGTGCGGTTCTAGAACCACGATTGGGTCCTCTAGCGATTTCAGTTGCCGCAATAGCCGGTAAGCGCTCCCATGACAGATCATGTACTGGCCGAACACTGCGAAATACGGCGAAATGCCGGTAGTGGCGTGGTACGACGAGCGCAGCGCACTAGTGATGGCGGACAATTTGCGATCCCAGTCCCTCTGATTCGGGTGGACATAGGCGCGAATGGCCGCTATGAGCGTACGATTCAGTCGTTCGGATGCGTTGGCTTGTGGTGAATAGACGGCAGTTCGTTGGTGGATGATGCCGTATTTGGACATTAGGTCTCGGAACTTGCTGGATGTGAACTGGACCCCATTGTCGGAGACAAGTTTCTCCGGAACTCCAAACATGTGAAAGACTCGGTTCTCCAAAAAGCTGATTATAGGTCCAGTGTGCATGTTACGTAGGGGTTCTATGATAGGGAATTTAGAGAGCTGGTCCAGGACCACGACAGCTCCCGTGTGACCAGAAGCAGATCGAGGGTAAGGACCGATAAGATCAATGTACAAGCGCTGGAACACGCGTTCGGGGACCTCAACCTTACCCATGGGTGGCCGAAGAATGGTGTTGGGCGCTTTAGTGCACTTGCATAGCTCACAGGAGGCTACGTACGCTTTTATCTGTTGTGCCATCTTAGGCCAGAAGAAACAGGTTTTCAACCGCCTAAGTGTACGACCGTATCCGCCGTGCGCACTTGTTGGGTGGTCATGAGCCCGTCTGATAAGATCAGTGGTTAATTCTTCGGGCACCCACAACTTCCACTGTTCTTCTTCTTGTATGGGGTCTCCGGATGCGTGTCCCATCCGCTTATAAATAAATCCATCCGTCAACCGCAGTTCAGGAAGCTGGGGCTGTTGATTCTGGATAGTGTGAATCAGTTGTGTGTAGGTTGCTGACTTGAAGGCAGGATGGTCCAAATCGATCAATTGGGGGCTGTCGTCCTCTTGGACCAACTCGGCTCCTTCAGGGGCGAACATTCTGGATAGGGTGTCGGGGACTACATGCTGGCTTCCTTTTCGGTGGCGAATTGTGAAGTCAAATGCCTGTAGTTTCAGTGCCCACCTGGCCAATCTGCCGTTGAGATCAGTCTGGCTCATTAGCCATTTCAGAGAAGCGTGATCCGTAACGATTTCAAAGGTGTGTCCCTCCACATAGGCTCGGAAGCGTTTCACTGCCAACACCGCGGCTAAACATTCTTGCTCGGAGACCGTGTAATTTCGCTGGGCTGGGTTCAGCTTGTGAGACATGAAGGCTATAGGTCTCTCCTCGCCGTCTTGTGCAACCTGGACTAAGACTGCTCCCACCCCATGTTGACTCGCGTCACAATGGATTGAGAACGGTTTGTCAAAGTCCGGGCTGTGCAGTACGGGGGCCGTAGTCAGACTCTTCTTTAGCTCTTCAAAGGCTCGCAAGCTGGGCTCTTCCCAGACGAATTTACGTCCCTTACGCAGCATGTCGGTCAAAGGAGTGGTAATGGTGGCATAGTCACGTACAAAACGCTGGTACCATCCGCATAAACCTAGGAATCGGCGTAGCTGTTTGGTGGTCTTGGGTAGTGGAAAAACGTCAATCGCTTGAGTCTTTTCCGGATCGGTCTTGATATGGCCATGCCCAATGATGTGACCTAAATACTTCACCTCCGTCATTACGAACTGGCTCTTCCTTATGTTGATGGTTAATCTTGCCCTCCGGATATGTAGAGCCACCTCCTGAAGCAGGTCGATGTGTTCGTCAAAGGTCTCGGTTATAAGCAACAGATCGTCCAAGTAAACGAAAACTTGGTGCCGCAAATGAGGTGGTATCACCTTATCCATAAGGCGCGTCATTGTTTGGGGGGCATTACACAATCCGAATGGCATGGTCACGAATTGATATAGGGGCCGGCCTGGGACTGTGAAGGCTGTTTTCTCCTTTGAACCGGGGTCTAAAGGAATTTGCCAGAAGGCGTCCTTGAGGTCTAAGCTCGTGATGAAATGGGCTTTAGGCAATCGACTCAAAATGCCTTCGATCAACGGTAGAGGATATGCGTCCTTGACTGTGACGGCGTTCAAGCGTCTGGCATCTAAGCATAACCGGACCTTGTTCGGCTTGACCACTAAGGTGACTGGGGAAGCCCACGCGCTCTGTGATTCTTCGATTACGCCTAATGATAGCATTCGATCCACTTCGGCATATAACGATTTTTCCTTCGCCGGAGATATGGCGAAATGTCTCTGTTTTATGGGTTTAGCGTCCCCCACATCTATAGTGTGGAACACCAGGGCCGTCCGCCCGAGACCTTCCTTCTCGTGCGAGGGAAAAGCCGATATAGCCGAGTCAAGACGCAGTTGCTGAGTTACATCCAGTGTATGCCGTAATAAGTTAGTGGGTTGAGATTGGTCAGGAACGGTGGTGACGGACTCCAGGGTCGAACCGGAAAATAGTGCCGGGGCCAAGTTAAATTTTCGAACGAAATCCACTCCTAGATAAAGATTCTGGGTTAACTGAGGTATGATGAAAAATTCCATAGGTTTAGTTACCCCTTTAAAGGTGACATCCGTCATAATTTTTCCCACTACAGAGTGACGAGTTCCGTCCGCCGTGCTTAACCAGGAGGTGAAATGACGGATTTGGTCCGCGTGCTTTGCCAGTACCTCCCCTGCAAACTCGGCAGAGATGCAATTCACACTGGCTCCCGTATCGACTAAGCCTGAACTCGTTTTTGCAGGAGGTGTACTGACGCATATGGCCGGACATCCTCCCTCAATAATTCGTCTAAGTATATGTCCTTCAACACTTTTCTCGACTGCCTGACTTTTCTCCAGAAGCTCCGCATCCGACGCGTGGCTCGCTTGCTTCGCGGTGGGACAGTTGTGGCCAATTCCTCATGGAAGATGCGCTGTCGAGTAGCCAAATAATTCCGCAGCCTAACATGAAAAGGTTTTACATGCCAAGGAACCTTCGTCTCGCTATCATTTCCCTGCGCATTGGCCTCGGCGAAGGACGGCGTCGGTTGTGGAACTTCGGGAGAACTGTGTTTAGCGGTGCGAGTCAGCAGAGTTGGAGTCATGTTGGGAGCTGGGTCATAGCTGGTGATGGGGTCTGGACTGGTTCGTCCGGGGTCTAGGAGTGCCGACGGGTGGTCGCGGCACTCGGTGGCAAGTTTTTTCGCCCTTTGCAATTGGCACAGTCAGGTGCGTATGTGTCGGCCTTCCCGCATCGGTAGCAGAAAAGCGTTGGCTCCGCTGGACATGCATAGAACCGATGTCCCGGTTGTCGGCAGTTCCAACAGACCGTCGGGCTTGTAATTGCTTCAAGGGAGGGTCGATTAATCAATGCTGGGTCCTCAAGCTCCGGTGGTGCTCCGCTCCTCGGTACTGGTACTGGATCAGCAAGTAGGTGGTCAGCTGCCATCAACTCCGCGGTGTGATGATTTCGGGGATTTGGTCCCGTTATGCGAGGTTGTGGACGGAAGGTACCTCGTCGCTCATCCAAGTGTTCTTGTCTACGCGCATGGAGGCGCAATCCCTGTATGGTGTTGATGGGAAAATGTAGCAGGCTGTTCTGGAGATCCCAGCGCATATTCTCTCTGATAATTTCTACCAATTCGTCCTCGGGCATGGTATTTCGCAGGCGAGTGCTCAATCTCACTATACTGGTGTAGTACTGGTCGAACGGTTCATGAGCGCCTTGTTTCCGTTTCTTTATTTGCTCTCTTAGCTCTCTCTCAGTGAAGCCATCCTCAAATCGATTGCGGAAGGCTGCACTGAAAGAGTGCCAAGTGGGACGTGGCGTTGACTCTTTAAAGCTCCAGTACCAGTCGGCAGCGTCGCCGCTGAACAAAAGATGTGCATGCCGGAGGAAGGCCGAGGAATCACCTCCCAGGGTGCTGGATACCAACGCCTGAATCCGGAAAAGGAACCGGTCCGCCGATATCATATCGTTGAACCCTGTAAAGTTCAGGCGCCAACTCTCCATGACACGAGGCGTCGGGTCTCGAAAAGGTGCCAATGCGTTCCCGGGGGGAATCACATCCTCTATTGACCTGTTGTACTGAACTGCCTCGGGGGCTGGAGGTACCAACGGAGGTCCGGTACTGTGTCGCGGTCTGTATTCGGGAGCTCTGGGATCCATTCCCGAGTTCCTTGGGGGTGGGACCCATTGCTCGGATTGTCGGGAGTGGGGCATCGCCACACTGGGATTTGGCTCCCAGCCAAGCGGAGTTCTCACGCGACTGGGTGGTTGGCTCATAGGGAGATTCTGGATCTTTCCCTCCAGGTTGCCAATCCTCTCCGACATATCCCTCATCAACGCCACGAGGGTGTCAATGGAGTGGGCGGAAGGCATGGTTGTCACCTCGGAAACGACACTTGCTGCCGGAACTTCACCGCCTACTGCTCCTTGCAGGTCTAAGAGTGGTTGGGACTGTTCGGCCTCTGGAGCTCCTTTCGCCACTGCTCCGCGCGTCGGTAGGGGCGTTCCGATGGGGACGTCTAGGGCGGTCCGCTCGATGGGTCGCCGGCATAAGGGACACAGCTCTGACGTGAGGAGGAGCTGTTGTACACAGGCACGATGGAATAAATGTCCACAATCCAATCGCACGCTGTGTACGCCCTCCACTACGTCTTCGAAGCAGATCCCGCAGTTAGCTGGTTGGACCGTTTTGGATCTGGTCCAACGCTTTTCTGGGGTCCGCTTCGTTGCCATTTTCGTTCAATCTGGTGGGAGAAGTAAGTTCCTTAACAAAAAAAAATGTTACAATATAATATATATTTAAAAAACTTAGGAATAATTTAGTGGCCGATAGTGGCGAGCTATTTTGATAAGATAAGTGGAGAAAAAAAAATGTATTTGATACACTTTCCTTTCCAGTGGTCGACTCCTTCAACGGGAAAAGAGAGTGCGTGGTAATCTGCCGAAGAAAGGGTGCTTTTGGTCGATTTACAAAATTACCCCATAACCCACATACATTACAAAAAAAAACCGTCTCTAAACTACGTTAAAGTGACTCGACGAGACAAGTGGTAGAGCTACCGTAACGACTTTGTACGCGGTCAAAATTCCCGACGCGTGGAAGCATTCCGGGCTTCGCAACTCCAGCATACGCCACCGAACGTTGAACCGATACCACTCGTCTAACACGCATAAGAAATAGTTAGAATCCTTCCGCGACATAAAGGCAAGGTAGCCTTCTATTTTCTTGAGAGTCCATGCTGATAGGTAAACCCATCAGACTGGCAGTTCCATCAAGAAAATAGAAGGTCCTTACAGGGGTTAGCCTAGGACAACACATCGGAAGGATTCTGTCGCGCAAGCAAAATCAAACAAAGGAGAGCGGAAGCTACAACTCATGTGAAGCGACTTCTAGTGTGTATCACACAACTCCACTGCTCCTGATAGTGGGACTCGAGTACCAAAGTACCTTACATCCTCCGTAAAGGACCAACTCGTCAGAAGACGCGAAGTTCTTTTCCCCTTAGGATGTTTTTGGCCCCACGTTGGGCGCCATTTGTAATGATTTTTCCTCTTTTCAGATCGAACGCGGAACCGACCTCTCATCGGTTCTAGACGTTAAGTCTGAGTAGTGCCAACGGATGGTACCAACAGGTCAACCAATCCGTGCACCGTAATCCATTCACGCGGTGACTGCTTGTCGGCCAGCTAGTTCGGAGAGGATTTCGGTCGCGGGTCTCCGAATGGATTACGCTCAATCACAATATTTCAGTCACCTGAACTTGCCCGTTTTTCAAACGCGTCAACAATTACTCATCCAGAACGAGAAACCTACATTACGTTAGTTCTGGATGTGATCTATCCACAGATCTCAAATCAAAAACGCTACAAAATCCCACAGGCGCGTTACCGATTCACCGACGCGGTACCGAAAAATATACTACTCGAACTTAAACCGAAGAAAACTACTCTAAAGAAATGGCGAAACAGCAAAGGTACCGCGTACCGCGCGCGACGCGAAACCGACTTCAGCGGATTTGTCGAAACCCTAACCTCGCGACGGCATACCTACCCTGCACTCTCCTTTCACGCTGAAAAAAAAACGAGCCACTGAAAAGGAAAGTCGATAGTTAACTAGCAATTCATGTTAATTTTTATTTAGTCCCTAAAAATATGTATAATTTTTCCATTAATATTTCTATTTTTATCTACCCGTATCCTGTAAGCTACTTCAATTAAATATCATATTTTGTCGTAATCTGTATGAGACTTTTATACAATTAATTATTCGTGTTTAATATTAGGTTTAATGATTATTGAAAAATACGGTTAATAGCCATTTTACTAATCCTTGTTCAAATTTGTTGAAATTGATTTTTTTTTCTTAATAATTCAAAGGTTAAAAGAGTATGGAACTAATGAACATAACTAAGCTAAAGTGACGTAAACTAAGATAATGCAAATTTTGAGTACAATGCAAACAGGAAATGCGCTTGAAATGGACTCTTGCAGGTCGATTTTGTTTTATCTGCTTGGCAGTGTTTAAAATTGAAATTAAATTTGAAAATGTTTGGTAGTAGTCAACCAAAAGGAATAATATTGTGAATATGATTTCCGCGACAATCAGGTGGATCGTTCTTGTTATTGCTTGCTACAGTTTATAAAATCTCCGTAATAAATATTTCTTATTTAAATTTGAATAAAACAATTAGTAATATTAGCAATATGAAAAAAAGTTAACGACCAAATTGTTTGACATTATATTCATTTTGCTAAAGAAAGATGAAGCGCATTGAAATCAAAATTTCAAAGGTATTTCATGCAAACATAATTTTAAATTTTTACTGCTTTTAATAAAATTGTTAAATTTTTCTATTTTTTTGGCTTATACTTCTATAGAAAAATCACCTCCGTTAAATCACTTAGCAGTAATTTGCCTTAGAGTTAAAAGTTTTTCAAATGGACTTTTACAATTATTTTAAAATCAAGAAAAGTTTAACTATAACTGACTTTGAAACAAGTGAAAAAAAAAGAAGACAGAAGGTACAACGTAATGTTAAAAACTTATAAATTAAACCCTAAATGTAATTATTTTTAATGTAGCTTAATTTGATTTATAACTATTTTACTCAAATATTCATAGTTGCTCAACGTTTTAGGTGAACGCATTCTACTTTCATTACGCTCCAAGAAGCTGCATATAATAATATTAAGGGAATTTTACTTTCGACTAACTCTCTTATCTCGCTTGCAAATTTTCGAGAGAACTTTCTTTAAATGGTCGGTATTCATCACAATTTAACGCTATATATTTCAAATTCTTTGAATGTATTATAAAAAGGCCGTCATGACGTCTTTTAACAAGTATTTCAACAGATTATCAATTTTTTTAGATTTATTTATTTATCGAATTTTTTTAAAGATTTATTTTACACGAATTTTTAGTAAGAGTTTTCATTTACCTTTTTGCTAGTTCTTCCTTTTAAAATTTATGTGATTATTCTTGTTCATAATCTTTTTTCTTTCGTATAGCATTCAATGATGAATTTAGGTAAACAACAATGCGATTATTAAAGTGCAAGTTTAAATTTTATTTTTAGTTTTTGCATGAATAGAAAATAAATTATTATAGTCTGGTGATTTATTTATTTATTTTTTATTTTCCTAGCCGTAAACAAATTCAATTTTGTTAGATAGATTGTTTACTTTATTTCTTGCCCACTAAGGTGAATAAAGATAATTTCATTATACCGTATAAAATATATAGAGATTTACTTTTTTTTTCTTGTACACTTACTACCTTAGCATTTCAATTAAATAACGAAATATTTCCGTGGGGATGTTTTGAATCGAATGAAAAAAAATATATATATATACATAAGTTTTTCTTTTCATCTGTGCGTTATTGTTGTTAGGCTGGCTCTCTGTTATGAATTAATTTAGATGATGCCTTTTATAGATGGGATTCTTTGCTGCTATATGGATTCAGTATTTAGAACGTGTATTGTATGGGTCTAAAAATCCTTCTGATTCAGCGATAAGTGCATATTCCAAAATAACTCGTCCCTCTTTATATTTTTGGGAGTCTTCTGTGGCGAATTCATACATCCATCCTAATTTGGCTGAACAGTTTTTTGCACATGACGTCACGTACCATGTGACGTCCGGTCAACATTACCCGAACCTGTACGTTGCTGTACGTCAGATTCACGACGCGTTTAAAAAGACACGCTCGGCCTGTCACTCGTTTTGCGTTATTTCCAATGAATAATTCGATCGAATTTGATCGATTTGGGCACTTTTTCCCAATAGCAGCCTTGTCACGTATCAGCTGTTCGTTGTTTTCCTGTGGCAACTGTGGTGTTACCTCAACCTCGATTCCCGCATCAACAATTGTAAACTCGTCGACCTCATTTGTTACTATTTCTATAATTTTGTTTACAGCCGGCTGCATGAAAGCCCTCACATCCGCCAACAATTCCTCTTCTGGAACTTCTTCTTTGATACCGACTGAAGGTTTTATCGAAGGTATATTTCCACTTAGTCCGCAGTTCACGCAACGTTAAAATTGATGAGGTGATCAGCCGCTGCATAGCTTCGCAATAATAGCAGCAAAGCTCTAGTGGATCACAATACCGAGTCAGTTCATTGTCACAATTGTCACCACTTTTCAAAAAGACATCAGACCCTTCAAGAAAATTGTTTGCAGATGTGAAAACTTTCATGCAACCAGCTGAAAACAAAATTATCATACGAACGCAACAATTTTCGTTCAGGATTCTTGCGACTTTCTATCAAGAATGAGGTTAGAGACGGAACTCGGGAGATATCCGTTAGCAGACTTACCTTTCTATAGATTTTCGGCACAAACGAGCGCGAATACCGGAATCTGCCGCACCCCACAATTAGCAGCTGCTATCTCTGATTACGTTCGATATTTCGCGACAATGGACACTATTAGAAGACGACAGCCACGAAAAACCAAGCCGACATGTGGCTGTCAAAAATTTCGGTTGTCACCTCGGACAAAACATCTGTGTGTGGAATGGCACTTCATATGGCGGCAATGTGCCTCTCCAGATGTCGCCAGTGGCATAGTTTTCTCGATGGCCATGGTGGAGGGGCATTTCCAGATGGCTATGTCTCGAAATGTGCCGGGGTTGGATTAATTCTATATTTCGAATATTTATATCCACGGGTCTAAATATTTGGACAGAAAAAAAAAAATATTTTCTGCACAACGATATCCGCACAACAGATGAAGTCCGCTGGCACTTCGAGGACATATCCATCTGCCCGGTTACAAGGGTTCGGGATCGGAATCACTTCGATTCCTGGGCGTAGGCGTCACATTACAAGGGTCTCCGTGAAATGTTTGGCCATAGACGCCGTTTGGAGCCTTTCGATGTCAAATTTTTGCAGCTGGCTGGTCTTCGCTGAATATGCCTTTGACATACGACATCGATAGGTTAATTTGATCAAGTAATGATCTGAGTTACAATTGGCTCCGCGGTATGTGCGGACGTTAAGTATGCTCGAGGCCAAATGTTGTTGGATTAGAACCCGGTCGATCTGGTTTTGTGTATTGCCATCCGGTAATACCCAGGTCATTTTATGAATGCATCGATGTGGGAAGCAAGTCGAACCTATGACTAGGTTTCTGCTACATGTAAAGTCAACCAGGCGCTGGCCGTTGTCATTTATTTCATCTTGGAGGCTATATCCTCCAGTCGTCCCCCGAGCCAACCCTAGCATTGACATCAACCGGAATTATTTTTATGCCGTTTGTACGTAATAAGTCACCTCGTCTTTCCAGGTGATTGTTGAACGTTTCCTTCGTTTCTTCCTCACCCAGATTCTGAAGAATTTCTCTTTTATACGGATCGCACACAACCGTTCATTGACTACCTTAAAATCAATAACGTGTGATTTGAACTCCCTATCCACAATGAAGGCCACTCCGAACTCTCGTATTCCAGTAGGCTTTCCACTTTTGAATATTGTGTGCGATCTCATGTCTTGAATGTCGTTTGCAGTCCAGTTCGTTTCCTGAATGGTCATTATTTTTAATTGATATTGACTGGCCTGTTGTAAAAGGTCCTAAACAGAGCTAGGGTAATTGAGTGATCTGACATTCCAGCATCCGATGCCATAGTCTTTTTTCATTTGCGAGGTCATTGCCGTGAGTCCAATCCATTTCAAGGCCTATCTGCAGGTTTTGAAACATTTTAAGGCTTTCCAGGGATATATGTTGTATATATATATATATATATATATATATATATATATATATATATATATATATATATATATATATATATATATATATATATATATATATATGTATATATATATATATATATATATATATATATATATACATATATATATATCTATATATATATATATATATATATATATATATATATATATATATAATATATATATATATATATATATATATATATATATATATATATATATATATATATATATATATATATGTACATATATATATGTATATGTCCATATATATACATTTTTTTGAATAATCGTGTTCTCGAATCGCCCCGTAGCTTGGCCACTACATTGTGATGTTTCTCGTGACGCTAGTCGCAACTCAAGTCTCTGGCTAGAGTTGTCACCGGGGATATATGCGGAACGAAACGTGGAATCCACAATAAGATCTCTACCCAAGGCCGCGACTCGAGAATTCGATGGTCACTGCTGGGACTGCTACCGAAGCGATTGAAGCAAGGGTCTTAAATCCCAAATTAGTAAAGAACCATCCTGAGTCAACGAGGAGATTACGGCAGGAAAAGAGACGAGTGACCAGGCAAATAAAGCGACGATGTTTGACTTCATCGCAAACGTCGAAAAGGTGGCGGAAGTACTGTATTTGGAAACAGAAGCCGATAACCTCTCCCAAGGACGATGACCGCAAAGTACAATTGCCGCCCAACGACATGAAAAAAAGGCTATTCCGAAAAGAGGTAGTTGTTCTAAAAAGAATACAATCTGCATGCGACTAGCCAAACATCACCAAAGCAGTAAGGATTGGGCTCCTTGAACTAGCGGAGCTCCTAGACCGCATAGGACATTATCGAAGGAGCTGGTTAAACGCCAAAAAGGAACAGAAAGCCGAAGAAGAGCAGAAGGGTAAAGAAGCGCTGGGGGCAAAATCTAGAGAGCACGTGCATACGGCTCCACAGTTAAAAATTAATAAAAGAATGGCGTCCAGCCCAATCGAAGGAGATCGGGATAAAAGAAGGAAGGAAGAAACACTTGATGGGCGGGGAACATCAAATCAGGGGTCCCTGAAAGTGCTTACAAAAAGAGCGAAGAAAGCCGCTAAGAAACTCCTTCAAAAAGTTCCAGAAAGTAAAGTTTGCACGGACGCCCAAGAAGAAAAAGACCTGATGCAAAACAGGAGAGAAAGAAGCCCCGATGAAGACCCTGGCAGCAGGCACTGCTCGTAAAACCCTAAGATGGTCGATCTTACGTAGAGGTGCTGTGGGGCATCAGGGGAAACGTAAGGCCCGAAGACACTAACAATGCCATTAAAGCAGTACGACCAACGCGGTCGGGCCACATACTGGTTGAATTTGGAACAGAGGCCGAGAATAGGGAAGCATTCTGCGATGCAGTAAAGAAAGTACTGGGCAAAAGTGCAGCTATGGCCTCACTCAAGCCGATGGCAACGATCAAAATGAGAGCCATTGACTGCATCACGGATCTGGCCGAGGTGGCCATTAAAAGGGAGTTTCCTAGCGTGTCCGGGATCAAGGCGAGGTTGACACTTAAAAACCATAGGGGACAACGCATGTCCATAATTGAATTGACCAGAAAGGACGCCGAACAATTTCTGAATAAGAGCAAAGTATGAATAGAGTGGGTTGTCTTTAGGACAAAATGGACAGGACAAAATGGAACCAGGTGGCACATTACGCTTGGGTAGCCCTAAACTATAAGAGGGATTCACAGCATCCGGGGGCTTTGGGGCTGGGGGATCGCTTTTCTGAGACTTCCTCTTCCCCTCTCCCCTCCCGCTAGGAAAGGTATCCCCCAGTTTGAAGGCGCCTCACGGCGTAACAAAACGAGACCTGGCCCGAAGTAATGTATCAAACGGTTCCAGTCTGGGTCCTCAGGTTGACAGGGGAGGTGTTTAGTGGATAGTCCAGTCGCCTTCTTGCAAGCATGAGACTCCCACACTCTGTGCGTAAATGGCAGTCACTTCCCTACCACAAAAAAAGTCCGTTAACTCTCTCTTTTCATCAACTTAAACAGTCGCGGTGGGTTCATTTTACATCAGTGCGTATGAATTTCGTAATTTTCACGATGGTAATGTAATTAGATTACGACTTTGATGTTCTTCATTGTGAATATTGCCAGTAAGAAAATAAGTATGTGCCATTTGCGGACATAACAGATAATTTTTACCAGGAGTTGATGAAAATTCGTGATAAAACCGCAAATAAATTTAGTATGTGCTAGTTATTCATTATTTTTCTATCTGAATTAATTGTGCGTTGTGCAAACTTTAGGAAAATCACTGCGCATGACGTGACGTTATAGTACTCCTTCACAAAATTTGATCCACAAATTCTATTGACGAATCTGTTTGCAAGCCTCTTATACATTCACTTTAATGACCTGCAACGACTTTTTTTATTGTCCGCCTAGCGTGTACGAGTTCCATTTCATCCCACTCTCCTATGTATATTGATTGCATTTCATTCCTTAGCTCTTCATTAGTAAATTGGTTTTCTATATAATCAATGATAAATCTAGATTGACGCAGTCTAGTCTCCATGATATCGTTTTCATCCTTCATTGAATCCATCGCTAAATTATAGGTCGATGCTGCGCTTACATTTCTGGACGACTTAATAATCAACCCAACGTTACGAATAGGCCACAGCAGGTTAAGGATAAATTTTAGATTACGCTGGTCTGATCTTTAATTTAGTTCGAGTCCCAAACTATGGTTTTTTCAGATTGAGTCACAGATTCACGTGCACAGAATAGCTTTGGACTCAACAAAGTATTACCTCATTGTCGGAGCACTGGACTTTGAAACAGTTGTGGACATTTCTGACATTCTCCGTATGTCATCGGTGGCAGACTGTTATAACACGTTGAAGAAAGTCATAGTTTCGCGCGTCACCGATTCACCAGACGCGCAGCTCCATAAACTCTTGACTGCAGTAAAGCTCGGGGATAAAAGGCTGTCGCACGTACTACGCCACATGCGGACACTTACCAGCACACGTGTTGGAGATGGCGTCTTACGAGTCAAGTGGCCAGTTCGAAAAATCACGAAAAAGAAAGCTAAGCTTGCCTGGTCCGAGCAGGCCAATGATTCTTTCATGCGCTGCAAACAGGCTATAGCTTCTGCAACAACCTCAGCTTTTCCCTCACTCACTCAGCGGCTCGCTTTACGCACGGGTGCATCCAACACCGCCATAGGCGCAGTTTTGGATCAGCAGCTAGCAGTTGGTACATACGTCCCACTAGGATTCTTCTCCCAGATGCGGAGCAGAAATATTCGACCTACGATCGGGAGCTTCTAGCCATATTCGCTGCAATCAGGCATTTCCAGGGCATTCTCGAAGGCAGGCAGTTCACCACCTATACAGATCATCGGCCGCACACTCATGCACTCAAACAACGATCAGAAAAAGCATCTCCTCGGCAGATTTGGCAATTACGTTTTATATTGCAGTTTAATACCCAGCTTGAATACACACGGGGAACAAAACGCTGTAGCCGGCGCACTCTCGCGAGTGGAAACTGTCACAAAAGCTACCTATTAGCTATCCCTCGTTTCAAGCTTCGACGCCTCGAGCTCAGTAGATATTGATTGGTTTGCACCGAACGCGACAGCACTATCAAGCCCTACTTGCCTGTCTCACTACGCAAACAAGCATTCGACGCAGCTCACAATGTGTCGCATCCGAGTGGCCGTGCTACTGCTAAGTGGGCCAAGCAGTGTATCTCCTGCCAAAAGTCAAAAGTTCATCGCCACAACAGAGTGGAGCTAGGAAATTTCACAGCACCGGATCAAAGATTCGACCATATCCATTTGGACCTGATCAGAGTGCCACTCGTTGAAAATGTCTAACAGTTATAGACCGCTAGACCCGTTGGCCGTAGGCAATACCAGTACGTGACATAACAGCCGCACTCGTCGCCCGTGCTCTCGTTGTCAATTGGAAATCCTGCTTTAGAACGCCGCTCGAAATTACGACCGATCAGGGCACGCGGTTCGAGATCGAGCTTCACCGTGAACAATCTCGCCTCTTGGGAGCTCATCAAATTCATACGACCTCTTATCGCCCCAAATTGAACGGCATTGTAGAGCGTAGGCACCGCACGCTCAAGGTTTCTCTCGATGTACATTATTTGCACCCTTCGACAGTGCTCCAGAAATCTCCTGGGCAAAAGTACTTCGGACCGTACTCCTTGGTTTGTGAAAGACTTTCAAGGAGGACCTTCAGGCCTTACCAGCAGAATCAGCCTTTGGGACATCATTTCGCATCCCAGGCAAATTCATTGATCCTCGTCCTGTTCCCGTTTGTACTCCGGCAGATTTCGTTACCGATCTCCATCGCCTGTTCAACGCCATTTACCCAATCCAAGCTTCCAGACATGTCAACTATCGCCCTTTCGGACTTAGCCACTTGCGAATACGTTTTCCGCCGAATAGACTCAATCAAAAAGCCACTGGAGCAACCGTACTCCGGCCCTCATCGAATGATAAAGCGTATTGACGAGCGCATAGTAAAAACACTATCGACCGATCAACTGAAGCCCGCTTATATCGCTACAGCAGATTTAAGGCATCCAGTAATCACAGATTCACGAACGTCCACTCCAGTCGATTCACCAGCCTCCATACCAGAGCCTGTGACTTACAGCTTACGCAACAGCTTAGCAGCTCACCGCCTTATTCGCCTACTTCCGTCGTTCCTTCGTTACCTGCTCAGCTCCCATCACCGGCAAATATACCGAAGGCCAAAAAGCGCGTTACATTTTCATTCCCTTCGCCCCCACGAAGCTCATTGGGGAGGGACTAGCTGTAGCGCCTCTGCTTCCACAGTCTCTGCGTCAACAAAGAATTATACCAAGGGAGATTTACGCGTGCCTTGGTTGAGATGCACACACACGCACATGCAGAGTGTGGACATGTCATTTCAGGCATATAGACGCGTTTTCCTTTCGATCGTCATTCGTTCCTTGGCGACGCTTGGATTCTTTGCAGCGAGCATCGAGTGAAAGGGAGTTGCGATACATGCGTCGCAGCATGTGCTAGTTTATTGCACGAGCAGCAAGGCGCGCCTTTCATTCTACATTCTTCCCAGCCTAACTTGTATCTAGAGAAATGTTAATTGTAGTTTCTGTTCGCGAATAAATTTGTTAGTGTTAATGAAGTACCATTTCATTTCCTTAAAAATCATTTAAAAACCGTTAAATTTTAAATCGATGGCAACGGATGTATGTAAACTCACTTATGGTGGAGAGTATAAGCAACAATGCCAATTCACAATAATCAAGAGCAGCAGCTGATTGGGACATTGCGCATGATTATAAATAAACAATTTGACATTCGGTATGTTAGACATAATACGCTGTCTCGATCGTTCAACGTATAAAATTAATCAAGTCTGCTTGTCCAGGTCTTTTCCTTTTCCTAAATTCGCTGTAGTAAATATTTAAAATGCCAGCTCCCCGAATCATCTTAATGGCGTGCGGGTCATTTAGTCCGCCAACACCAATGCATTTACGAATGTTTGGTAAGTGATTGCAGTAAGTGGAAAATCAATTTTATGAGTGGATAAATCTAACAGAGCTGTCTGATGTATCATGTATCTAGAAATAGCCCGAGATCACTTTCAACAAACAGGCAGCCATGAAGTCATCGGCGGAATCATCTCACCTGTTCATGATTCGTATGGAAAGAAAGGGTTGGAGCCGGCCAGACATCGTTGCGCTATGGTCAAATTGGCGCTGCAATCATCCACTTGGATACGAATGTCAGACTGGGAAGTTAGTCAGGATAGTTGGTCGCGAACTGTTTCAACGTTAAAGTATCACCAGGTAGGATCTCAGATTTAAACTTTAAGCATTACTGTGAAGATGCAGGCAATATGCCCTTTCCTTTTGTACTTTGAACTCTTCTGCCAAACAATGATAACTTTTCAACCTTCTGTCTTTAATGTAAATAATTGATTACTTGTCTACAGAATTTCATCAACAATTATTTGAAAGACGTAAATGGTCTTTCCAATGATATAATCCCTGCATGGTTACCAAGTGGCATACGTTCCCGACGGGACGCAGTTCAAATAAAATTGCTTTGCGGTGCCGATCTGCTGGAATCTTTTGCTGTCCCCGGTCTTTGGCAGGAGGAAGACGTATTCAATGAAAAATAAGTTCTTTACCTGTTTTAAATAATTCCATTTACAGATTGAAGCAATCCTAGAGAATCATGGGCTTGTGGTAGTGTCCAGGAGTGGAGCTAATCCAGAAAAATTCATCTTTGACTCGGACCTGCTAACTATTAATAGAGTAAGATAAAACATTCACACATTAAATGGTGTTTGCAATTCATTTCTCGTTCTCAACAGAGAAACATTGAAATGGTAACAAATTGGGTACCAAATGAAGTGAGTTCAACCCTTATTCGAAGACTTTTAGGACGCGGACAGTCAGTGAAGTATTTAATAGATGATTTGGTGATTGACTATATCCTAAAGAACGGCCTGTTCAACTCGAACAAAGCGTAAGTTCCGTTTTTACTAATATCATTGGGTACAATAACTTTTTGGTTTCATTGACGTTATTAATGGTTTGAATCGATGTAAAGTTCAATCAAAAATTATTGTACAGCCTCAAATCATTTCCCAAAATTTCCGAATCATAAAATCATTAGAGTTTCACAACGAATTTACTTTTGCCCACGCTGCTTTCTTAAATGGACGCAGTAAGTATATTCTTACCCCGAATGAAAACGAAATGCTGGTAATGAATCGAAATTTCCTGAATGAGAATTATTCCTCGTCAAATACGGGGTTGATTGTATCTTCGCCCTCAAGCGATGTTGAAGTAGAAATGGATCAAAGTGATATGGGCTCACCAACGAAGCCTTTGGTGACCGCCCGATTGGACAATGAACAATCGAATGTTTTCTGCTGTGGTAAAGAAGGACTTAAACTCAAATCATTGCTTAGACGACCGGGTCAAGCAGTAAAAATTATAACATCTCCACCAGAATCGGCAAGTCGCAAAAAAAGTACCGATGAGGTAGGTAAAAGTAGTTTGAAAAGTGGAAATAGTGCATGGATGACTTTCTCCTACCGTTCACACTTTACTAGTCATAAACGTTAATTAACACTGTCTTCCAGGTCGACACCCTTCACATATGTCTTGCCTTCATATAATTTAAGTCTAATTTTAACTTAATTTTAGTAGATGTAGTTGTTATCACTCCTTTGTTTAATTCATTGCTCACAGCACTCTATACTTTATTATGATAAACATAGATTTTATTTGTTATTTATTCCTTGTCCTTCCAGACGAAATCGAAAAAGGTAAAAAAGTCATCGATAGTAGCAGTGTAAAAACGATTGAGACCTGAAACTGAAAGAGACTTTCACGATATTGTTAAATGACGAATGGGAATAATATTGTGGTTCTATTTGGTTCGTAATTTAGAAGATTAATATCTGAATACACCATAGGGTTTGAATGATTGTTGCAGATGAATTTTTAAAATTCTCAGAAATGTGATTAGATTTCATCGGTTGATTTTAAGATTATTTTAGGAATTAAATTGAAGGCGCTTGGTTTGCATGAAAGTATTGTATTTTAGACAGTAAAAAATAATTTAATAAAAATAACTATTTTCAATGTATTTCATTCCACAAGTATTCTGGAATTTTGTAGTTGCTTAATTTTCCAGTCTCTGTTCTGGAAGTTGAAATTTAGTATATCGGTATAAATATATGGTGGTAAGAATTAAGTTTAAAATGTGTGAGAATGGCAAAGGACATTGATCCATGCTTCTTTCAGGCTAATTGTCCCTGCGAAATTGATCCAAAAGTATTAGCCCTTGGTGGAAACAGGGCGGTTTTACCACGGGAGATTCTGCTCAACCTGCCACACTAAAAACACAAATGTGTATGAATACAGCTTTGAAAAGCCAAGCTATATTATTTTAGACATGTAGTTTGGCTTTTCAAAGCTTCCAATTGGTTTCTTTTTCTCTGTTATATCCCACTTTTACTTATAATATGATCTGGCAGCACTGTATATGTCATTTAATGTCAAATTATATTATGAAATGTCGGCATTGCTATCCCAGAGGCCCAAGATATTGCATCTCTTCCTAGCAGCGTGACCAGATTTAGTAGATTTCTACTTTTTTGGTAGTTTTCGAGGCATTGGAAACAGTATTTAGTACGTGAAATAAATTTGGTATATTTTGGTAGAATGTAAAATTTTTATTAATATATTGTATTTTTCCCCGTAATATAGGCACCCTGTGTAAAACTGCTTTCTATATCGGCGACTTCCCTTTCTTTTGAATCAAAATTTAAGAATTGCTCCATTCTTACACGAAACGAGAGAAAAGTTTCGGGGAATCCCCCCATTTCCTCATAGTTTTCGCATATGTTTTGATAGTTGACTAGTTTAGTTACATTTCGTGTCATACGTGTGGAATGGAAAACATTAGTGAACTATTTTCTGTTGAAATTTGTGATAAAAAATGAAGCGCTTGTATAAGCAAAGTTATCGTGAAGAGTGGGAGCAAGATCCATTGTTTAAAAGCTGGCTTTGTAAAGTTGAGCAATAAAAATGCTCGGTGCAAAGCATGCAATTGCGAAGTGCTAAGTAGATTGGCGTCTTTGAAGGACCACATGGCTACATCAAAGCATATAAGAAGTATGAACGGATATTCTGGAACTTCACAGGTATGGAATTGACGTATATACATATGATTCTTTAGTTCTAGTTTAATTATTTAAAAATCGTATGTTTATGTGAACTTTTAGGGATAAAGTTGTGATTTATATTGTTAGTTTTGAAAGTGTTCTTCTCGTTGTGCATAGAATTTTCTTTCATACATTAACTTCAATCTCAATTCCGTATTATCTGTATGATCATTTTAAGGATTGAGGCTGTCCTTTTTCCCGTTAAACGTTAAAAATATGTCACTTCAGATAATCATTGTTCACATCTACGTTTTGAATAGATGTCGATTATTTCTTGAAAGCTGCTAGGGTAAGTGGACAAATAAAGAGTCCATGAATTATGGAATGGAAGGTGAATATCTGGAAGTTTCGAGGATGGTTTGACAGGCATGGGATTAGTGTCGGAAAAGTTACCTTTTATTTAAATCTCAAAATTTAATTTACTGCTTTCTTTAAATAGTTTAAAATCTAGTGAGTTTGTGCTATTATTACCGGATAACACTCTGAACTCAGAGTGCGTTTGCCTGTGAATCATTTTACCTTAGTTTGAAACGTATCAAAATGGGGAATAAATTCAATTCAGAGAATTAAAAGAGATAGTTTCTTGACTCTGTAATCCCATACTCGTCAAATCACTCTTGGAGTACCAAAATATTCATGTCCCATTCCATGATTCCTAGAATTTTCCTTTCAATTCTACTTTCTTTAGAAGTTTTCAACAAGGAACGAACAATTATTCTTTATATGGACGATTTACGTAAAACTACCCATAGTATAAAACCTGCAAAGTTTGTCAAATGTCCCAGACATTTCTCGGTTTATTTCTTTGTTTACAGATTGATACAATTTTCAAAACATCGACGATTTCAGAAGATATAAAAAAGCAGAAATCAGCATTGTAGCAGCCTTAGTAGAGCACAATATACCTTTTCACGTAATGGATCATTTAAGCGAAGTAATTGCTAGGTCATTCCATGACTCCAGAATTGCAAAGCGTTTTTCCTGCAGGAGAACAAAATCTGCTGCCATTGCCTACAACGTCTTAGGCAATAGCTTTGAAGAAGAATTGCTTGCAGAATTACGCCCAGACCCAGAAAATGAGACTGAGAAAAGTTCAGTATTTTCACTCATTATCGACGAGAGTACAGATGTTAGTACTAACAAAGTACTTGTAACTGCGGTAAAATACTATTCGAAACAAATGCAGTCACCTCATACAATATTTTTGTGCATGGTGAACCTGAAAGGTGAAAGTGCGCAGGATTTGTTTGAAAGTTTAACCAGCGCCTTATATGAAAGAAAGCTTAACCTAGCAAATTTGATAGGATTTGCTGCTGATACCACGAATGTTATGTTCGGGGAAAGGAATAGTGTAGTATCTTAAATCAGGGAAGTAAATCCTCAGTGTGTTTTTTTCAAATGCATCAATCACTCAACACACCTTTCGGTGAGTTATGCTTGTAAAAAATTACCTCGTTCTATAGAGCTATTTGTCAAGTATATTTATGCATATCTTTCGCACAGTAGTCAAAGACAGAGAGAATTTGTAAGTTTTCAAAATTTTACCGATACTGCGACACACCGAATGCTTCGGCATTATGACATTAGATGGCTTTCTCTATACGAATGCATTCACAGAATTGTAGAGCAGTGGTCTGCGTTTAAACTTTTTTTTGAAAGTGAGTTTTTAGAAAGTAGAAATTCAAATGCCACTTGTCAATTTATATTTGATCATCTTAGTAGCGAAGAGACAAAGCTTTATATTTACTATTTAGATTTTATATTGCCTATAACAAATAAGTTCAATATAATTTTTCAAAGTGACCAAACGGTTATTCACAGAATTCAAAGAGACTTAAAAGACATGATGAGTTCCATTTTGAGCTGCTACATGAAAACTAGTTATGTGAAAACGACGTCGCTTCGATCTTTAGATCCAAAAGAAAAGATGTATTTTTTACCTTTAAAAAGCGTGTACTTAGGTACAAACGTAGCAATGACATTACATTCTCTAAAAGATGATTTACGAATGAGACCAAAGATTGATGAATTTCTTAACAGATGTCAAACATCATCAAACATCACAATTTTTGCAAAGAACGCCTATACAAGATGACCTTTTGCAAGATTTATCATTCGTCGACCCCCAAATAGCAGTATATGGCGAATTTCATACTTTGAACAGAGTTCTCCAACGGTTTCCTAATTTGGTACCAACAGAAAATATACAGACTATCGATAATGAATATAGAGAATTAAAATTTGATGTTTCCATTTCCAATTTATCATCCAGTTCTAGTTTGAGCACTGAAACATTCACGGTTGATAAATTTTGGAGTGAAGTCAGCAAAATCTCTGATTTGAATGGAAACCCCAAATATCAAAATTTTTCTCGATTCGCTCAACAAATGACGATACTGCCTATATCTAATTCAAAGGTTGAAAGAATATTTTCAGACCTAAATCGAATTAAAACTAATGATCGGAATCGTTTTGAAATTAAAAATGTAGAGGGAATAATGCATACAAAAGAAGGATTGCGAAAGATTGAAGGAGAGTGTAGCAATTTCGTACCCCACAAAAACATGATAAAATTAATGGACTCAAAACAGCTGTATGAAAGCATAGACTAAAGAAGACGAGGAACCATAACTCCTCCAAATATTTTATTTAAAGTTGAAATAGCTTCTTACTTTAATATGTAAGCCAAAATTGTTGATTTTTTTATAGTAAACATTGTTTTCTTGTTTATATTGCGTTTTTTAATTTTATTATTTTGACTTAAAAGTGAAAAAATGAAGTAGATTTATCAGTGATTTTAAGGTTTGCTTTCAGTATAATTTAGTAGATTTTAACTTGCACCAGCAGTAGATTTCTCAAATAAAATCAGGTCACACTGCTTCCTAGACCATCGCAATTATCCTTTAAGGTGTTTTGCACACGATTTTGTGAAAATAAGCTTAGTGGATTGCAGAAATTCAATCTGAAGACAAAGTGTCTATCGGATTGATCAAGTGTAAACCTATTATCTTCCTTTTTTTAAACTCTACCTCCGTTAAGAAATCGTTTTATCTTTTAATACCGAATGTGAGCAGTGGACTTAAATGGAAAATATCTTCGCAAGAAAGCGATGATCATGATGGTGCTGATCGTGCAAAACTTGCACTAAACACTAAAAATTATAGCCTCTTGAAGCAAAAATACGATCCAATGATACTACACTCAAGCAATAGTTTTGAGCCCCTTGCAGACATTGATTGTGGTGACGAGAGGGCCCAGAACCTAGTGACAAATCCCCCAAAAAATTAAAATAACACCCATCGTGTTAGTGAATCAAACCAGAAAGTTTTGAGATGACTTATTTAAAAAATTTGCTACGGTCTCTGATAGCATGAAGTATATGTCGATAGGAATCAAACTTTTTCTTGACAGTGAAAGTGATAAATGCAAGGTAACGAAATTGCTTAAACGAGAAAAATTCGAGTTCTACACTCGTCCATCACAGTCTGAACTTCCATCAAAGTTTATACGAGGAATTAATATCGAATGGTATAACGTGCGAAGATATAAAAATGATATATCATCCGCATCCTCGATTTGATGAATAGACAACATATGTCTTACATTTTAAGCGAGGATCGATCAAACTGTAATATCTCCGAAACGTAAAAGCACTGTTCCATATAGTTATTACGTTCGAGCACTATTAAAGAAGACCGAACAAACCCACCCAATGCAACAGATGCCAGATGTTTGGGCATGGACAATCGTACTACAATAGAAAGTATGTAGTAATCGAGCAATTACCCTATCAAACTGCTCTGAAACTTTCCTATCTCCTTCACCCCTACAGCATGGTGATCAAGAAAATTGAAATTCCTACTAGAAAAAAAAAGTGAAGACAGTTCGATTAAACGCATATTGCTATAGGTGGCGACAAGTAGACATTAATGATTATTCAGTTTAGAGATTTTTAAATATCTAATGTCTCCTTTAAAATAATCAAGAACTAACAAACACCGTGCATACCAATTTTGTTTCAAATCAACGTGATATTACAAAAACTGCGATATATTATTACGCATTATTCATTATTGTATCTATACGTTGAAAATGAATTCAAATTTATCAATAAAACCGTATGATAATAATATTAGTTAAAAACACCAACAACTACCAAGAAGCAATTCTGTTTATATCCTCCATAATTTTAATTTATACTTATTAATTATACGCAAACACACATATAAGAAAAGATAATATGCAAACTAATCAGAAGACTGCATCGAAATATATGAGTGAAGTGGTGCACGCTTATGGCGACGCAAAAGTTGACGCGTTTTTGCGTTCCTCGACCGTGTACGAAGGTGGCCGCGACGACTGACATTGACGGACCGAAAAGAGTCTTGTCCGAAGTGGTGTGCCTTCTTGATCGCGGCCAGGTAATTGCTTCGTTTTCGCCTAGTGCCCGCCGATACTGGTCGTATTCGACAGCTAAACACCCACAACACCATTATCTGGATGCAAGGGCTGTTAGCAGTTAGATAACCTCTACCATCCTGTTGATGCACAGCGTAAAAACTTCACAGATTGCTACTTTTCTACTACAGTGCCTGTAAAAAGGTAGCAGTTGCCAATATCGCCATGAGCCATCAGCATTAGGTCACGAAGTGATGTGTAATAGGTGGTTGGAAGGCCGTTGTGAAGATTTTCATTGTAAGGAGCGGCACATGTTGATTGGGAAAGTGCAGAATTCTGGCGGGACAATAGCGTTACAGAATATATGAAACGTATGGAGAGGCGTTTAAAAGAAGAGCAGAAGCGTGTACAAACGTATTTACATGAAAGCACATCGGAACGTTTAGCAAAAACCTGCGAGCATGTTTTAATTCAAAAGACTTTGCATACATTCCAAACAGAGTCCAACTATTATTAAATAAGTACTTCGCAAGCAGAACCAGAATTCGACGAGAGTAATTTCCTAGCACTAGGAGGTAAAAATGCAACAATTGCTAGAATCAACGAACAAGTTAGATCTTCAATGTCGATTGATGCGCAAAACTGCATCAACGAATGCCTGGGTCCGTCTATATCAACCACTTGGACAGACGAACCTTTTTACGGCAAATGAGTTGCTCACCATAACAATCGAATTAATAATCAACCTCAAAAATTGTAGATCACACAAAGATCAGTTCAATGTAATTGCTTCTTTAGCAATTAATTTTATTTACAACTAAGCTGGCGCCTCAACTTGTAATATGTAATTGGAGTGCAGGTAACGTTAGAAATAAGATAACAGACATAAATAACTTCATTATAAAAAATAATATAACGTAATAATAATCGCGGAAAATTGGATCAAGACCGAAAATACGTATTATTGCCCAAATTATATAACCTATCGATCTCATAGATCTACCACTAGAGGAGGAGGAGTTGCAATAATTATAAAAAATAGTATTGAGCATGTACTCAACAAACAACTCAAAACTAAGTACTTCAAAAATGTCTCTATCAATATTAAAGTTCATGACCAACCTGACATCACTTTAATAGTTGCTTATTTCCAAGGAGGTAACTCCAACTCGGATAAAAAGCTAAAATTTAAAATGATGTAATAAAACTTTCCTCTTTTTCGACTCTATATATAATTGCAGGTGATCTTAATTCCAGAAATACTATGTGGGGATGTCAACGGCAAAACATATGGAGACAAACGCTTCATTCCTTGTATACAACAAGAAATTTTGCAGTCTTATACTCAAAAACTCTAACTTTCTATCCAACAAATGAGAATATGTCACCTTCAATAATTGATCTGATACTAACCAATAAACCTTCGCTAGTCACACAGATAGTAACATATGATTCTCTTAACAGAAACCATACCGGTACTGTGTGTAATTCAGAATTGCACAGTACAATCATGAGAGACTACTATGTTTATCTAACTACAACCTGCCAAATTGGGGACTTTTCGTTATATTCATGGATAGTAAAGTGAATCTCAAAGAGATGTCATTAGAAAAACTAAACTCAAGAGAACGCATAGATAGCCACCTAACCCACTTCGTTTCCAATATCAAACAACCACGCATTAGTACATACATATCATATACTTCATATAATTCCTAGTAATTGGCGCATGTCAAAGCTAGAATATATCACTTCATTCAATTTGCTCATGCTAATCATATCTTTAAAGCTCATTAGCAGCGAGCAAAAACATTCACGTAAACCTTCAATATATGACTGCCACTCCCATTAACAACATTAACCATACATATTAAGGAGAAAGTTTATGTATTACACTCATTATCTCACACCCTATAAAGCCAAGGTATCTTATACTAAAGTCTTGGGAAAACAACGACAACGACTCCCAAGCTACATCAATGGAAAGCTATTTTCTCGGAAAAACTTCTTCCCTAGCGAATTAATTACCGAACGTAACGATCGTGTCAAATGTTCATTCCCCATTTACATATTAATGCGTTCCCAATAAGTAACCGCTAAAGCTTTAACAATATTTACCAATAAAACTTCCCTACTAACCTTTTAGCACAATAATTTAAGAGAATGGTAGCAAAAGCTTGCATAAAGAGTTTTTTTTATAGCGTTAACGAAATTAATTTAATAGAGTATTAATAAACCATGAACGATATAACCAAAAATTTTTTTTGTGAAACAAAAACCAGAACATTTAAACTATGTTGAAGGACGTCCACATTAAATCCTCGCTAACGCTAACTGTTTATAATTTACTAAAACCTGCACACATTAACAATAACCAATAACCAAACAAAGCGTCAAATTCTATCTTTGGTATTCATTTGCAATTACAGTATTTAAAAAAAAAATACAAAAACCCAAAGAAATGCAAAATCAATAGATAACAAAAATAATTCTGAGATGAGTAATGCTAAAATAAAAGCAAATCATTAACTTCCAAAAAGAAAATCAGCATTGAGTGTGAACGTAAAGTAAAGCCAATTAAAAGTAAAAATTTAATTCCGGCATCTTTCACATGTAAAAAATACTAGTTTATTCTTAAAAAAAACCATTTAAGACGGGAAAATATCTTCAGTATATTCTTCAACATTATAGTAAAATGAAATAATTTATAGTCCTGTATTTACGACAGAGTCAAACGTAACACTATTTCATTAATGTATGGAATCAAATGAAACAATAACACTTTAATTTATAATTGTATCAAACGAAACAAAGATTATTAACTGTACAGAATCAAAACAAACACGAACTTGTTGACATAAGATTTAATCAAACAAAAACAATAGTGAATAATTATACAGATTAATGATTGAAGCAAACAAAATATTAATCCACGATTGTATAGAACCAAACTAGATCGAAGCTCATTGCATCCAAAGAAATTCTAAAGTATCATGATTGCATCAAACAAAACATTGTATAAAATCAAACATCAACTTATTAACTTATAATAGTAGTAATTTATGAATGAAACATTGACATGTAATGCATATTAATTAGTATAAGCTTATGGTACCTACCTAACGAAATATTAAAATGAATCAAATATATTAGAATGTTAATATATAGTTGTACAAAACTAAACCTGAGTTAACGTCAATTAGAAGTTATAACGCCTGTCAATAAATATACGGAACTAAGCGATGGAATAACGTTATCATCTACAAAGCCAAGCGCAGCCCTTCAGCAGGATAACAACCGAATGTGCGAGCGACCTAAAGCGAACATACTCCATTAGAGATTAATTAATTTATTCGGATCATCAACGATTTATTGTACTCTCCAAGTACACCAAATCCCATTTTCAACTATCGGAAGAAATGTTACGAGCAAATGACCTCAAGTTTAGCCAACAAACTTTTACGATCAAGCACATAACCCATTGCCGTTTGATCATGTACATGTCGACCAATGAAAAGAATACACCCAAATTCACTTCATATTAGCCATCACATTGTGAACGATGCACATAATAAGCTTCACTACGATCAAGGGCATAAGCTTTGGGGTATGCTTCCAGCGGAGTAAAGTCGAAGAGAGAGGGGGAGAGAGAGAGCCAAAAGACGAAACAAAAGCTCTCCCTTGCTCAATTTCCCCAATTTCGTCAATTTGCCGCAAAAATCTACAAATGAGACGAAACGGGAGGAAGAGCTTCCCTAGAATGGGAGCTCACATGTTGCATATGCGGCAAAATATGGAACAAAAACTCGCGTGACCAAATACAAACACTTGATGGACTTCAAGTCCAGTAGGGAGCGTGCTGCTACCCATTTATTATCAACAACGTTCGAGTAGTTAGAAGTGCTGTTCAGTGTTCAACAAAATGGTGAGGGGACCTCAATCGGCCTTTTGGTGTTTCACGCCATGCGGCCACCGCAATCCATTAGCTCGACCAGTTGATTCCCTCTACAGGTTGGCGCTCACCTGTGACTCGCGACAAGACAAGGAGAAAATGAAAAACACCACTCAATATTGAAATATGTTTCCAATAATGTAATACGTGAAAATGTAATCTATAAATGTTTTTAAAAAAAAGGAACAGTGAAATAAAAATAATTCTCCAAAGTTAACTCTTGCCATGGTTTGGATGGTTATGGTAGCAGGTAAGTGTTATGCAGGAAGACCTCTCTCTCCCCGGGAGCCTTGACGGTATATATAGGATAAATATCCAATGGAGCTCCTAGTTCATACCAGTTTACATAGGGTATACTGGTTATGTAACAAGCAGGTATTGATGACATTAAACCGGTCGCCATTAAAAATCTGTCTCGCAAATGTAAAGCTTTTCTGATACCTATTTATAATGCATGTATGAATCTTTCATACTTTCCTTTAGCGTGGAAAGTTGCCAAAGTTACACTTGTGCTAAAACCCAACGAAGGCTCAGCCAAAACAGAAAGCTATAGACCAATAAGTCTACTAAACTGCTTGGCCAAAATTTTCGAAAAACTTATACACGAGGAGTTAATGCGTTTCACCTCCGATAATAATATTATTCCTAACTTTCAGTTTGGTTTTCGTCCAGGGCATAATACAACCCAGCAA
Organism: Odontomyia ornata; assembly: GCA_963969285.1. Lineage (NCBI taxonomy): Eukaryota > Metazoa > Arthropoda > Insecta > Diptera > Stratiomyidae > Odontomyia > Odontomyia ornata. The sequence goes on along the minus strand of OZ017739.1, from coordinate 77,980,148 downwards.
ATAAAGATCAACGGGTGCAATTACGCTGGATATCGAAAAGACTTTCGATACCATCTGGCATGATAGCTTACTAGAAATGTACAAATATAAATACTCTATGCTATTAATTGAAATTCTACAAAGCTTCTTATCAAATAGGATCTCCTTTGTAACTATTAATCAGGGATTCTCGTCGTAGTACTCTTCAACAGCAGGTGTACCACAGGGATCTGTACTAAGCCCAACACTCTATAATATTTACACTAGTGATATTTCCACTCTCCCACAGTGTGAGCTTGCCCTTTACGCTGATGACACAGTACTTTATACCTCACATGAAGATCCTAAAATGATCACAGAAAGTTTGGAAAAAGGCCTAAAGAAGCCGGGTGACTATTATTCCTCGTGGAAAATAAAAGTGAAACCACAGGCAATATTCTTCACGAAGCGAAAAGCCTCGAAATACCTTCCTGACAGACCTATTAGCTACCACGGTGGAAGTATTGACTGGAACGATACTATTAAATATCTTGGTTTTATTCTTGGTAGTTTATTGATTCAATCCTTATACCCATTAATCAATAGAAATTAGCTTTTAATATCAGGAAATAAATTACTTCCGTACAAAACACTATTTCAACCAATGTTGACGTACGGCACCCCACTACTTATTACTGCTGCAAAATCCAGCTTGCAAATATTACAAAACTTACAGAACAAAGTACTTAAACTCATTCTAAAGCTTCCTCCGAATAATATATCCGGGATGGGTACAATTGACGACAGCTGCAACAAATTAATTGCCAATTTCAAACTTTCGTACACCATGCCAAATAACCCTCTCGTCAATACTGTAGTAATCGAGCAGTCACACAAGCAAGCTGCCCGAAAACCTTCCTATCTCCTATTCAAAATTTTAAAGGCAGATTTAGAAAAATACAGGTTTTTCCAATAAGAGGTGTTATTTTGATATTAAAAGAATAATGCCAATCTTTAGTAAAAATGATCGAGTGTTTATTTCATTATAAAGAAGAAGGTATGCCATTAATAGTAAAAATTATCATTAGGCAAATTACTACCATGACCACGCTTACAGGACCATATCCTTTTCATGAAATTTTCCATTACCAAATCGCAAAGTGTCTGCCCTATGTCCTCGATAGCCTAACGAATTCCATCTTTGAGGTCTTGAATTGACGCTGGGCTATTGGCGTAGACCTTTTCTTTCACGTGGCGTCAAAGGAAGAAGTTGCAAGGTATTAAATCACAAGATCTCGGTGGCCAATTGTGATCGAGAGATAATACGGTCCGAAAACTTTTCCCGTAAAAGATCAATGGTTTTGTTGCTTGTGTGGCACTTAGTGCCGTCTTGTTGAAAGTAAACGTTGTCCAGATCAATACCATCCAATTCCGGCCATAAAAAATCATTAATGATCTCCCAATAGCGCAATCCATTCACCGTAACGGTTGCTCCGGCCTCATTTTAGAAAAGTAAGGTCCAATGACTCCGTCGGACCATAAACCGCACCAAAAAGTCACACGTTGAGGATAGAGAGGCTTTTCAACAATAACTATTGGGTTTTTCGAGCCCCAGATGCGACAATTTTGCTTGTTGACGAAGCCACCGAGGTGGAAATGGGCCTCATCATTCAAGATGATTTTCCCACAGGATTCCGGATCATTTTCATGCATTTCAAGCAAAGACACGACGTTGTCCACTGGCTTGAGTTCTTGTGTTAACTGAATTTTATAAGTCTTAAGACCCAAATCTTTATGCAAAATACGATGTAATGACGTTTGTGGAATGCCTAATTCCACAGAACGACGAGGAATGGACAAACCTGGGTTTTCTTCAACACTTTCGGCTACAGCAGCAATTTTCTCGGCTGTTCTTGAGCAACGTGCACGGGTTTGATTCTTCACATCATTTAGTTGTCCCAACAGCTCGAATTTTTCCACCAATTTCTGTAAGGTGCTTCACGAGGACCCAAAAATGTTCGAGTTTTACGAACCATCTCTGCCAAATTTTCACCATTTTTATAGTGAATTTTAATCATTTCAATGCGTTGTTGAAACGTGTGTTGTTTTTATTAACGGCGTAGTTTTTACTTGTCAAATGTCAAAAAACGATAGCTTCAAAAGTGACATCTACCGAAATAGTGGGCTATCCAAAATAACACCTCTTATTGGAAAGCCCTTTATTTAATTATTTCCATTCATAATCGTAATTTGTAAAATAGTTTTCTTTCTTATTATTATTATTAAATGGTATTTTATAACAATTTTACTTTATATTAAATTTAAATGTTTCCCTTTAATTATATTCTTTATGAGATTTAACTTTTATTACTATTTCAAATCCTCTTCATTTCTCTTTAATTCAGTCAAATTTTGTTTTTAAAAATTGCAAATCCGCCACATAAAATTTAGAGTATGGAAACGCTGATCTAGTACACCCTAACAGTGTATTACATTGGCGAAGGGAATTGAACTCAGCTGATGCGATTTACCGTGTATATGGTAATGAAAAAGAGACAGAGAGAGAGAGAGAGAGAGAGAGATTTTGGACGGATCGGGGAATCTGTTATACACCTTCACCGCCGAAAAGACAAAGAAGTCGACGGGAGATCTTGTTTCGGTTATCATATCGTAGGGTGTTCAAAGTGAATATAAATTTTTCATTGTTTAATCTTCTTTTTTGTCCGGGTTTATTTTACTATTTCACTACCCCATTCTGCAACCCCATCGGCTTTAATATCAAAATTTATCAAATACTCGTTAATGATTGCCAATTCGAATGCATATGCTATGAAGTCGGAGTTGGATGCGGGATCTTATGCGGGTCGGATCGCAAATCGTGCGTAGAGAGTTGCAATCTGAGCTTGAAACTAAACGTATTAAGCAAGCGAGTCGGACCTCAAACTTCTTGTTATATGTTATAAATTGTAAAGGAAGCTATAGTGCTTATAATGGTTCAATATTTATGAATTTACAATGAAATACAAACATCTTTGAATGATATGTCACAGTTTACATTTTTGAATCATCTAGTTTAACTTTATAATGCCTCCTTGGTGCTAAGTTTATTGTTCGTGTAAGTGCAAGTCAAGTAAATGGTGACAATTTGATTAGCCACTTCCTGTTATTTCACCTTCCTGCAGTTGGAAGTGACAAAACAACAGATGAATGTATGTTTAGCATGTCTGTTATCTCATTCGAAATTGATATTTCGAGACCGATATCTCCGAATCGTGATTACAGTTCGCGTGCGTGACATCCCGCAGGTCCCGTTGCACTTTTCAGTAGTAATTGATAAAAGTTTCACTACAAGAGAAAGAATCTTTTTGTTTTCAAAAAACGAAATGTGCAAAATAGTTCATGTGGTGCAAAATTCTTGTGACACATTAAAAGATTGATTACTGCTGTAAACAACAGATTATTTCAGTGATAACCACCAAACGGTGCAAAGTGCAATCAAGCAAACTTCGTCCGACCATTTTTCTGAGACATCTTTCACTTGTAAATTGTCGTCTTGTGAAGTGTTTTTATCGATAGTAAAAAAAACCAAATCATTTCCTTGTTACGATAAAAGCGAGTATCGTCTGCTATAGTTTTGTGTGTGACAAGACGAGTCCCAGTCAAGGAATTTTCCCACTCATATCATTCGGTTGATTATGCGTAGAAGGGCTTCGAACGATACAAGATGGTTTTGATGGTAAACATGCAAGGCGAAAAGGAACTAGTGGACCTTTGGGTGAATTATTCGATCATGGCATGTTAAAGGAAGGGGACAATTTGCTCCTCTAGCTGCAGAGGTAGTCAGAGTGGTACGAATACATCATCATTTTTGGCTACCCGTCGGAATGAAAAACTCTCACCAACATAGCGAATGAAGTAGGCGGTGCAGACAAAAAGACAACCAGGTAAGCCTTTTTCTTTTTTTTTTTCTTATGCTCAGCAACATAACATCCAGATGTGTTTAATTTGTGAATCCTTTGAATTTAACTCAGCGGTTAAAAATACAATTTGGCAACATTTTAGTTGACAATTTTCTATTTTCGACAATGTGATCTGCCTAGACTGAAACACTTGTAGCTTTTTCATTGATCATTTTGATAAAATACGTTGACAGTTGCTGAAGATTTCAGTGAGAAGAAACTAACAAAAAATATATTATTTGCAATTACTGGTGCTAGTAAAAATACTGCAATAAATACTTCATGAACAGAGCAAGTAGTCAAACGTTTTTCTTTTTGGCCAAAAAGCATGCGTAGAATTTTATAAATTATAAAATTTACCTTTTTCAACACTATAGAAAATATAAGCACAACTTCAGTTAAATCTTTTGAACAAAGTAAATATTGTCCTTAATAGCAATTAAATTTAACATTCACATAATTTGATGTCAGTTCAAATATCGAAACACCGTACATCTTCTTGTGATAATTTCAATTCCGATGAATTAAAAAGAATAAAAAGAATTATTAAACCTTAAACTTGGTTTTTCCATTTTGTTTTATCTGACTGGGTATAGGACCCGCAACGATGGCAGGCTCCTCCGCTAGTATGGGCTAGCCATCGGGTGTGCTCTTCCGTATTTTGTTGTTTAACAGGGGCTCTTGCCGGGTAGAGTGGCCTTCCGCTCGCGTGCCCTTTTATGGTATAGAGTTATGTGATTCCATCACATTATTCTATATCATAAATTTGCCACGTCTATATTTCTCATTTAATGGGAAAGCTCATGCAAATTATGTTTGTATGAGTTTTTCACTCAAATGCGAAAAATATGGCCACGTTTGGATCTTGATACGGTTGGGAGGGTGCGACAGGGCACCACCTCCATCTGGATGCCCCACTCTTATTTGTGGGCCATAAGAATCGTTGGTAACGATGAAGTCCTCCTAAGTCCGTCTATCTTCCCCAGGTCCAGCTTGTCCTTAGCGTCAGCAATTTCCGACCCTTAGTTGATCACCTCCTTTTCGACTTCGGTCGGCATTGATTTGACCCTAGAAATTCATGGATGCGAAATTCTTTCGCAATGAGTCCTTGTGATGGGGGAAAGAACCCACCCCATGACCCCACAACGCTAGCCTGCCAGCACATTCACGCGTCCCCAGACAAGACCAATCTCGGCGGATCTTAACATCCTCTTCCGCTGAGGCCGCAGACCATCACTGCAGTCCTTCACGGATATTTAAATCTACCTACTATCATGACAGCTATCTGCATCTTCACTTTTTGTTCGAGACAGATTTTTCATTTCAGTGCACATTGTTATTGCATATCTCTCATCACTGCCCTGCTTTTGTTTTGCTAAACATGTTCTACATGTTCTACATAAAAACACTCAATATGTCGTTTGTTACGCGATTTACTTTTCTTATCGCTCTTCTCAAATGTTACCGACGCTGATGTTCTTTGTTTACCTTTGATGCTCACAGCTGCAAACGCTGTTGCCATATCTTCAGAGTCCTTGTTCTTCTTTCAATAAACGTGCTGCTAAATTATCAAATTTTTGTATTGACTCATCGTATGAATCCCAAGCTGTCACAAATGCATTGTATTTATATGGCCAACCTACTAGCAATTTTACCATTTTGTCAATATCTTTTACAGATTCACCAACATTTGCTAGCGCTTGTGCTTGGTCTTCAGCTTTGCTTGTATGTTGCGCAATCGAGTCTGTTTCTGATATGCTGAAACTGAACATTATTGCTTCAAGGCGACTTTATTTACTGATGATCTCTGTTCATGAATCATTTTCAGGCAAACCCAGATTGCCGCTGCCGTCTCAAATGTTATAACTGTCTAAAGTTGCTCAAAAGTCCATTTCTGACGATATAAGTAACATATTATTTGCATTCAAAGTATCCCAATATATTCTCCTTGCCAAATCTGTTGCCGCTGGATGCACCGTTGTTCCATTTACCAAGTTTTCCTTTCCTGATTCTGCCCGAAAGCTTATTTTCAGCTGGTACTTCCATAGCTGGAAGTTTTTCCCATTAAGTTTCTGCAACTCAGAGTTGCACGAACCGAGTTCATGAGTTGCACGAATCGTTTCCCAATCACAATTTTCCCGCGCACTTCTAATTGAATTGGCACTAGACACACCAGATATCACTAACGTGGCGTCAAGTTCTTTGTTCCGTCTACTCACACTTTCTTACTCAGTTCCCACACGCGACACTGGCCCAATAACCTGTTGAGTGACAAATTATTTATTGTTCCGGGGAGTGTGAATTGAGGTGAGAAGATATTGAACTGAAGAAGTTATTTTGATGAAAATACAGATAACTTTTATTTATACTTAGTTAGCAACTTTACATTGAACTGCCCAAAATGCCGGTTTTACAAGAACTAAAAACATACCCTTGATTAGTAGCTGACCAAAGAACAACTATGACATCTATCTCTTACAATGTTGCCAACCATGGAAAAACAAAACATAATAAAATTATATTGAAATTAAAACTGAACAAAGTGTCTAAATTAAACATATTATTTTCAACAGTTGTCACTTCGTGTTCTGGTAATGGTGGGGCTTAATCTTAGAAGCATCATGAAACTTTTTATAAAACACACATAGCAGTTTCTTAAAACGACTGATGCCTATCAGTATGCCGTATATCTAATCAGCAAACGCCACTAATTATCGTTTTGGCGACACTTTAAAATCAGAGCTATTCAATAGGTTGCAAACAAATATGGAGAAGAGCAGAGGCGCAGTAACTGTTCCTTGCTGTGTATCGTTCAAGGCCTTATAAGCATGCATCATCATCAGATTCTCATCAGTTACAAGAAAGGATTTTCTGTGCAACATATTGCGCATCACGCTTGTTGCCATAATGCGCAATATGTTGTTGTCTGGAGAACTTGTACTGAAGGAGCTTCAAAATTAGTCCATACTGGTTATAAATATATCGAAGGCGTTCTCCCTATCAATGAGGTGCAACCCAACATTGATTTGTTTGCAGCAAATGTCTAAGGTTACTTTCGTTATGGCAGGTATGATCGAATGCCTGGCACGGAATCCAAACTGGCAATTCGGCATCAACTTGTATTTCTCAATGTGGGCATTTAATGTTTTTTTCAGTAGCACTTCAAAAACCTTGCTGATGTTTGGCAGCCAGCTTATTGTCCGATGACTTTTAGGGTATGAAGATTCCTTTCTTTTTTTCAAGATTGGAAATTCCGTTGTTTGAATTACCTCAGATTATCACAAAAGCAAGCTGCGGTTTTTTTTAACCATTTGGGCTTTCCATCAAACTAGATATTCCACTTTTGATTGGATAGTCTCCAAATTTTCAGGTGAACTGAATTACAAAAATGTCTTTAAGGTTTCATTCAGTCAATAGTTATTTGTACTATTGCAACGAAATAGCGGCTAGTTCAAATGAAGTAACAACAACAACAATAGATGTTGTTAAAGTTGATCGTAAGTTTATTCACCATCAGTGTCTACATATCGTAGTTTGAGTACAACTTGTTTAATTGTTGAAAGAAATTACATTGGAACTAAACATTCAAAACAGTTCCATAACTTTTCATTCTTATTGGATTTTTAGAGCCCTCAATGTAATACGTTACTATAATGCGTAGGATCCTTTAACTATCAGTATCTTCGTCACAAGTCATCAAGTAGTCGACGCATTTACAATTAATGAATTTGACAGTGCTACAAATTGTTTAGAATCAATTTTTAAATATTAAAAAATAGTAATATAATTTTCTCCCACATTATAACCGAGTGTATATGATTAAACATGAAAGAGTTAAAGAAAGAACAGCTGGACGACTTATTTGCTTGGCTCGAAAAATTTGAGCTGCAGCAACCAAATAGAAATCTGAATCGGAATTTTTCAGATTGTGGTAAAAAATATTTGGCTGTGACAAATTCATTTTGATAGAATGTAATATATAAATAATTTTTGATGCTATTTATTTACAGTATTGCTAGCGCAAATTTTGAAAAGTCTTTACCCTAAATTTGTGGATATTCACAATTATCCACCAAGAAATTCAACTGCGCTTAAAATAGATAACTGGCAAACGTTAAATCGTAAGGTGTTGTCGAAATTGGGATTATCTCAATCGAATGAATCTTTGGAAAAGTTAGCGAGAAGTGCTCCTGGTGCGATAGAACATTTACTTTATCAAGTTATGATTCAGTCCAATATGGATTTGCAAAGAAGTAAAATACCAAATGCTGATAGTGATATCGATGATGATGAAAGTAATTTTGTCAAGCATTTATGAATTCTATGTAAATAATTATTTGTGCCGGCAGCTATCATGATTGTTAATGTTAGCAAAAAGGTCGGTGATGCTCTCGTGCAAATACCACAGAAAATGGTATTATTTTCGATGTACGAACAAGCACAGGAAGAAATAGCTGCAAAGGATCGAACTATTGCATTGCTATCACAAAAAGTAGTCTGTTCACAATGATACTTCAATAATTTGACTGAACATATCTAATTCCAGGTAACACATTTGGAAAACTTTTTGAAATTGAAGAGTGAGAGAATTGAACATCTTTGTAGTCAACTTACGGGCGGGCTATCGAGCAAACGATACTATAATAGTGAAAATATCATATCAAATCCAAATTCGACTTCATGTCTCACTTATTAATCTAAATTACATATACTGAAAAGCAAGCAATTAAAATTGAAATGTATGTTTGATGTCTTTATATTTTGTCAGAAATATATTTTAAGAATTGGAATTATAAAATACCTTCTTGAACTTTCATTCCTTCCTCCATCATATTCGTCAGCTACTGAATGCAAGCTGGCGGGCTTTTCCATCAGGAGCAAATACGATGGCCTTTTTCTTTTTTAGAATGGGCAATGGGATCAGATCGGATGCTGAACGTCTTCATTAAGAACAAGTGAAACTTATTCATTTCAGTTACTGGCATGATTCATCATACCCCGAAGTCAAAATCGCTTTCTTCAATACCAATCGTTATCAATTTTCAGCTGCATCAGAAATTGAATTTATTTCCGTCAAAATCTTTGCGACAAGTAGATAGACCGTAAAAAGGAAGAATTTACCACTTTTTCAGGTAAAAATTTCAAACAAAAGTCCAAGCGCCCTTCAACAAATAAGGTACTTGAATTTCAGAGTGGTAACGTGAAAACGCCTCCCGAAAAGAGAAGTCAACCAGTGTTGTTATCGGTGTCAAAAGTTTGGTCATTCGGCTACCAACTATGCCATGCACTATCAATTCTACGTCTAGCACTCGTTGCGTGTAGACGTGTTTTTAATTCGCTCCTGTCAAGAATTTTTAAATTAAAATAATTTTTAAAAACGTCAATTACAAAGTAATTTTATAAAGAAACTTATAACATCGTCGAACTATTCGAACAATTTATCGAGTATCTTGACTTTACCTACGAGAAAGTTTCAAGAAAGGAAAAACGTTTTTTTCACCGGGGGGATGGAGGAGCCCGACAGCTTCCCACCGCTGGGGGAGCCAGAGCCAGGCATTTTGAAAATTACAAATGATAAAATAAACAAGCGGAAAAATGAACAAGACAATTGTGAGCATGGAAAGCGAATTACGATTTCAAGCGAAGATTATGAAAAAGTAACCATGGAGAATTCAAGGGTTACGAAACAAAATGACGAATTAAAACTCCGGATACAGAGTTTAGAAGATATGGTCCGGACGTTGTCAAATGGGAACAAACAAAAAGCGAAGCCAGAGAATACGTCCGGCCAAGAAGAGCCGATACTAACTAAGAAGAATGAAAAACAGGAAACAACAAGTAAGACCAACGGGAAAGGAGTACCAACATATAAAACGAAATCGCAAGATATGAGCAAGACAATCCATGATGCGGAAAATATCCTGAGCGCAGGAGGAGCGAACGACAGCGCCAATTATTATGCGGTGCTGTCTGCAATGCACGAAGAAATGGACGTCGAGATAGAGAGCAACGATAAGATAGGTAATATCGATAGCGATAATAATTTCATTAAATATTTAAAATTAAAAAATAAGCAAAAGGAGAAGAAGCCAACCGGTGTGTCTGCTGGTCCTCCTAATAAAATTAATGTGGTAAATGAAATAGTTCCTCCAATAAACGTTTTTGGGCAGCGTGGAGGAGATATGGTTCGGTTATTGGCAGCCGAACATAAAATCAAAAACTTTGAAATTAAGAGAGTGACCGGTGATAAGCTCTCGATCAAGACAAAGACACTGGCTGACTTCAAACAGGCGAAAGATGCTCTTAATAGTGTCCAAGCTCCCCACTTCACATATACGCCAAAGGCGGAAAAAAATCAGACCTTCCTGTTGAAGGGCCTGGACTGTGGGGAGAATACAGTTGATCTCCTTGAGATGTTGCAGGAAGCAGCACCAGCTGTTAAGTTCCTGTGTGTGAAAAATTTTGCTACAAGGAGATCAACTGTAGAAGGTAAAATATTACCATTTTATTTGGTCCAAATTTCCAACGACAGCAGTCCGAGTGCCCTCCAACAGGTAAGGTACTTAAACTTTAGAGTTGTGAGGTGGGAACGCCTCCAAAAAACTGAGGTCAACCAGTGTTACAGGTGTCAACGATTCGGTCATTTGGCTGCCAATTGTGCAATGCACTATTGCTGCGTTAAGTGCAAAGATATCCACGCCCCCGGTGAATGCAAATTGGCTCAGGTGGAGCCAAAAGAAAAATTGTATTGTGTTAATTGCGGTACATTTGGTCATCCAGCATCATACCGAGGATGCCCTCGGTATCAAGATGCAAGAGCTAAATTTTCCCCAAAGCAAACCAAAGTAAATCACAATCTGTTACCTCCCAACTTCATCAAACCCGGGGTATCATTTGCACTTGCTGTCAGAGGACCAGCAGACAACAATATAAATAAAATAAATAATGTAAGTGGCAATAATGAGCTGCTTCTTAAAATCTACCAGCAACTTGAATCGCTTTCAGATAGAATTAATAAGCAAGACCAAAAAATCAATTTCGTTTTTCAAAGTTTAGGTCAACATGCTCCAAAATAGTTTGTCATCCAGTCACATTCCCATGGATAGGATTCGTCTCATCTCGATCAACTTCAACTCCATTGTTACTATACATCGGCGTGATTATCTCCTTGAATTCATTGTTAAGCAAAAGCCTGACATCATGCTTCTCACCGATACCCACCTCAATTCATGGCACTCCCTGACATTCAAGGATTTTGAATTCATAAGAAACGATAGGGTAATAGGTGATGGGGGAGGTGGCACCGGGATATTGGTTCAAAGACCCTATCGTTTCCAAAATATTGAAAAAGTCGAATTCAAAAGCTTTGAATCTCTTGAAGTGTCCGTTATCAAAATTTCACTGCCAGGTGGGGATAACCTCTTCGTTATCTCTGCCTATGCAACTGGTGGAACTGTTCTCAGGCTCAAGGAGGAGCTCAATTCCTTGTTTGAAATACTCGAATTGAACAGGCTTCATAATTATTATATTCTTGCTGGTGACCTGAACGCCAAGCATACATCATGGATGAACGCCACCAATAATCCAAGAGGTGTATTCCTGAAATCGTGGATAACAGAGAACCAGATTGAATACAGGTGCAATCTATATGGGTCGGAGTTCCCAACATACCCTAGGACAAATTCATATTTGGACCTCTGCATTGCTGGCGCAAGACTCGAATTCAACTTTAATAGTCCTCAACGGAAACTGCAGGTGCTTCCTTATGATAGCGACCATAACGCAATCGCAATGGAAATCAATCATCAAAGGGATGATTTCTTCCTCATTCCAGTTCAACATGAAAATCATCGGTTGAACTTCAAAAAAACAGACTGGGGAAAGTTTCAAAAGAAGTTTAATCGGGAGTACCAGAAGCAATGTCCCCCTTCTGATGGTGGCAACTCTTGCTCAATGGTTCCTAATGACAGGAATCTAACTAACGATGAAATAGATGCCTATTTGTCGAAGTTAGAGAAGCTGACGTTGGAAACGATTGAGAAAGTAGTTCCAAAGATTAAACATCGAAACAATATGGAAGGATATGAAACACCAACCATCGCAAGGTTGAAAAGATTGAAAAGCCTCCTTCTCACACGCGTCAACAATATTTATCGACGATTTTTGGACTACAACCATCCCTCGTTGGCTTTGTTGAAATTACATCTGAAGAATGTCCGGAACTTAATCCGGTCATACTTCAGGAGTGAGGTCAGCAATCAATGGGTGGAAAAATTGAGGGGTATTAGCCCACAGGACCCAGATGGCGTGTTCACGAAAGTGAATAGCATATTCCGCAAGAAGTCTGTAATGAATTTTTCTACCTTCAGCTCGAACGCGGAACCGACCTCTCATCGGTTCTAGACGTTAAGTCTGAGTAGTGCCAACGGATGGTACCAACAGGTCAACCAATCCGTGCACCGTAATCCATTCACGCGGTGACTGCTTGTCGGCCAGCTAGTTCGGAGAGGATTTCGGTCGCGGGTCTCCGAATGGATTACGCTCAATCACAATATTTCAGTCACCTGAACTTGCCCGTTTTTCAAACGCGTCAACAATTACTCATCCAGAACGAGAAACCTACATTACGTTAGTTCTGGATGTGATCTATCCACAGATCTCAAATCAAAAACGCTACAAAATCCCATAGGCGCGTTACCGATTCACCGACGCGGTACCGAAAAATATACTACTCGAACTTAAACCGAAGAAAACTACTCTAAAGAAATGGCGAAACAAACAAAGGTACCGCGTACCGCGCGCGACGCGAAACCGACTTCAGCGGATTTGTCGAAACCCTAACCTCGCGACGGCATACCTACCCTGCACTTCCCTTTCACGCTGAAAAAAAAAAAAAACGAGCCACTGAAAAGGAAAGTCGTTAGTTGCTTAGGAATTCATGTTAGCTTTATTTAGGTCCTAAAAATTGATATAATTTTTCTATTAATATCTATCCTTATCCTGTAAGCTACCTTAATTAAATATCCTATTTTGACGTAATCTGTATGAAAATTTTATACAATTAATCATTCGTGTTTAATATTAGGTTTAATGATTATTGAAAAAATACGGTTAATAGCTATTTTACTAATCCTTGTTCAAATTTGTTGAAATTGATTTTCTCCTTAATAATTCAAAGGTTAAAAGAGTGTGGAACTAAGGTAACATAACGAAGCTAAAGTAAAGTAAACCAAGATAATGCAAATTATCGTGTTGTGGTTGGTTGGTTGTCATGTGTTCATATTATTAGTAAAGGATTTTTGCTTCATCTAAATACAAAATTAGGCTCAGTCGTTTGTTGCTCGAACAAATCCGCCTTGTTGTGTATTTAAATTAAGTGCTTTCTCTGTCGGTGTGCTGTCTACTTTTCGTTCCAGCTTGCCGTTTACGCGTTCTCTTGACAGTTGTTACGGTTGTTAATTCTGTGGTGTTAATGTAATAATCGATACATAAACTAAAGTTAAATCTTTACATGCTTCTAAATCCTGCAATACATTTAAATTGATGTTATTAACTTAAGTCTGAAATTCTACCGTTTAGTTTGTTTTTATCTAGTGTAATTAAATTTAAGTTGCATATATTGTATCGTTATCCTTTATAATTTAATTAGCTGAATAGATTTATCGTTTCTGTTTGATAAAATTTCATTCTCTTATTTATTGTGTTTTCTTAAATGGGTTAGTTGTAGGGTTTCTAGATTATTTGTGTATTATTATTACTAAATGTTTGTTTTGCTCTAGGTGTTTATTTTAAATGGGTTATTATTTGTTGTAATTAAACGATTACGTCCGGCAATTTTGGAACTTATTCCATAAAAATATTTCTTAATATTTTTGGGCCGAATGACTAGGAGAACTTCTGAATTTCTTTAATTCTTACTTTTTTTTCAGATTCAATAAAAAAAACAAACCCCAGCCCACAACACTCAACTTTCAATAAATATTTAGAACTATATTAACTTGTTGTTAAAATCTTTTTTCTACAGCTAACATTTCTGCATCCTATTTAGGTATATGATAATGTTTCTACTAAACATTCTGAATCGATGCAAACGGAATGCTTATTCGCATAAAATTTACTATATAATTAACAGAATTTGAGTTTATGTACAAAATGATATCAACTGTGGCGCCATAACATGAAATTTTGCTTATATTTATGACAAAATAATTAATTTAATTAATCTTTGATAGTTACAAAATTCGTTCAGCCTTATTTCATTAAGTTGTAAATATTCAAATGTACAAGCAAATCTTTTCTTTAAGCCAATCACCTTGATATCACGTTTAAATCTCGAATGTAAATATCGTGCAGTTTGATCTAACTATTTTTCTTAAATGGAAACCAGCTGACTCTGAGATAAATCTTGATTTCATGTTATGACATCCAGAATTTAAAAATAGGTAACGAGTGATATTAGAAACTGTAACCTGAATTGTCCTCCTTTGGTGTTACAATTTCTTCCTCTATAGGTATATATTGTGCGTCTCTGATTTGTATTAAGTGTTGGCGAGATGTTTCACATTTTTCCAGAAAATTGTACGATTGATGGATAACGTCAAGGCATCTGATGCATATTTGGTCGGGTAAATCATTATTCTCGCTGACTAACAACTTTGAAAATAGGTTCCATAATTCAACAACGCTCTTTCGGCACATATCCGACACAATTGGTTGAAATTCATTTTCACATTGAAAATTTATTATTAACTGCTGCGAGAAATCATCAAATCCTCATCATTCTCATCGCTGATCGCCGTTGATAGTTTATTCTCCTGATTTCGTGCAATCAATTCGGAAAGTGGTTGCCAATCCTCGTCGTCATCATCATCTTCATTTGTTACTATTTCTATAATTTTGTTTTCAGCCGGCTGCACGAATGCCCTCACATCCGCCAACAATTCCTCTTCTGGAACTTCTTCTTTGATACCGACTGAATGTTTTATCGAAGGTATATTTCCACTTAGTCCGCAGTTCACGCAACGTTAAATTTGATGAGGTGATCAGCCGCTGCATAGCTTCGCAATAATAGCAGCAAAGCTCTAGTGGATCACAATACCGAGTCAGTTCATTGTCACAATTGTCACTTTTCAAAAAGACATCTGACCATTCAAGAAAATTGTTTGCAGATGTGAAAACTTTCGTGCAACCAGCTGAAAACAAAATTATCATACGAACGCAACAATTTTCGTTCCGGATTCTTGCGATTTTCTATCAAGAATGAGGTTAGAGACGGAACTCGGGAAATATCCGTTAGCAGACTTACCTTTCTATAGAGATTTTCGGCACAAACGAGAGCGAAATCCGGACTCTGCCGCACCCAACAATTAGCAGCTGCTATCTCTGGTTCTTCCGATATTTCGCGACACTGGACATATTCGAAGACGACAGCCACGAAAAACTAAGCCGACATGTGGCTGTCAAAAATTTCGGTTGTCACCTCGGACAAAACATCTGTGCGTGGAATGGCACTTCATATGGCGGAAATGTGCTTCTCCAGATGTCACCAGTGGCATAATTTTCTCGATGGCCACGGTGGAGGGGCATTTCCAGATGGCTATGTCTCGAAATGTGCCGGGGTTGGATTAATTCTATATTTCGAATATTTATATCCACGGATCTAAATATTTGGACAGAAAAAAAAATATTTTCTGCACAACGATATCCGCACAACAGATGAAGTCCGCTGGCACTTCGAGGACATATCCATCTGGCAGGTTACAAGGGTTCGGGATCGGAATCACTTCGATTCCTGGGCGTAGGCGTCACATTACACATTCCCCCCCCCCAAAATCGAAGTAATTACGATCCCGTCTCCTTTGTAAAAGGTCTTGGTTAGGGACGTGGCGGGTCGAAGATCGGTTTCGAAGGATAGGCTACAACCATGTTCGTGAAGACTCGACAGTGACTATATAGTAGGAAGTCAGGTGTTATTCGGAGGCCTTCGTCTAGGCAGAGATTTGGGATAAGCCAAGGTTTCTCGTGGGAATTAGTTGCACTTCATCGTCTAAGGTCTTTTGCGTGGTAAATTCCCAGGGTCTTACCAGTCATGTCCGCGATGAGGTATCGGGTGGGGCTTATGACTTGTATGACTCGACACTTCACGAATTTCTTGTCTAGTTTGGCATTGTAATGGCGGGTGGCATCGCTCTGTCGGAAGTTTCGACGATATATTTCGTCGCCGGCCTTAAAGCCAGAAGGATGAGATCGCAAGTTGTACCGCTCCTCTCCCATCCGTCTACTTTCTTCAATCTTCTCCCGCAGTTGATCTCGCAGAAGTTGGAGCTTTTCGTGCGGTTCTAGAACCACGATTGGGTCCTCTAGCGATTTCAGCTGCCGCAATAGCCGGTAAGCGCTCCCATGACCGATCATGTACTGGCCGAACACTGCAAAATACGGCGAAATGCCGGTCGTGGCGTGGTACGACGAGCGCAGCGCACTAGTGATGGCGGACAATTTGCGATCCCAGTCCCTCTGATTCGGGTGGACATAGGCGCGAATGGCCGTTATGAGCGTACGATTCAGTCGTTCGGATGCGTTGGCTTGTGGTGAATAGACGGCAGTTCGTTGGTGGATGATGCCGTATTTGGACATTAGGTCTCGGAACTTGCTGGAGGTGAACTGGACCCCATTGTCGGAGACAAGTTTCTCCGGAACTCCAAACATGTGAAAGACTCGGTTCTCCAAAAAGCTGATTATTGGTCCAGTGTGCATGTTACGTAGTGGTTCTATGATAGGGAATTTGGAGAGCTGGTCCAGGACCACGACAGCTCCCGTGTGACCAGAAGCAGATCGAGGGTAAGGACCGATAAGATCAATGTACAAGCGCTGGAACACGCGTTCGGGGACCTCAACCTTACCCATGGGTGGCCGAAGAATGGTGTTGGGCGCTTTAGTGCACTTGCATAGCTCACAGGAGGCTACGTACGCTTTTATCTGTTGTGCCATCTTAGGCCAAAAGAAACAGGTTTTCAACCGCCTAAGTGTACGACCGTATCCGCCGTGCGCACTTGATGGGTGGTCATGAGCCCGCCTGATAAGATCAGTGGTTAATTCTTCGGGCACCCCCAACTTCCACTGTTCTTCTTCTTGTATGGGGTCTCCGGATGCGTGTCCCATCCGTTTGTAAATAAATCCATCCGTCAACCGCAGTTCAGGAAGCTGGGGCTGTTGATTCTGGATAGTGTGAATCAGTTGTGTGTAGGTTGCTGACTTGAAGGCAGGATGGTCCAGATCGATCAATTGGGGGCTGTCGTCCTCTTGGACCAACTCGGCTCCTTCAGGGGCGAACATTCTGGATAGGGTGTCGGGGACTACATGCTGGCTTCCTTTTCGGTGGCGAATTGTGAAGTCAAATGCCTGTAGTTTCAGTGCCCACCTGGCCAATCTGCCGTTGAGATCAGTCTGGCTCATTAGCCATTTCAGAGAAGCGTGATCCGTAACGATTTCAAAGGTGTGTCCCTCCACATAGGCTCGGAAGCGTTTCACTGCCAACACCGCGGCTAAACATTCTTGCTCGGAGACCGTGTAATTTCGCTGGGCTGGGTTCAGCTTGTGAGACATGAAGGCTATAGGTCTCTCCTCGCCGTCTTGTGCAACCTGGACTAAGACTGCTCCCACCCCATGTTGACTCGCGTCACAATGGATTGAGAACGGTTTGTCAAAGTCCGGGCTGTGCAGTACGGGGGCCGTAGTCAGACTCTTCTTTAGCTCTTCAAAGGCTCGCAAGCTGGGCTCTTCCCAGACGAATTTACGTCCCTTACGCAGCATGTCGGTCAAAGGAGTGGTAATGGTGGCATAGTCACGTACAAAACGCTGGTACCATCCGCATAAACCTAGGAATCGGCGTAACTGTTTGGTGGTCTTGGGTAGTGGAAAAACGTCAATCGCTTGAGTCTTTTCCGGATCGGTCTTGATATGCCCATGCCCAATGATGTGACCTAAATACTTCACCTCCGTCATCACGAACTGGCTCTTCCTTATGTTGATGGTTAATCTTGCCCTCCGGATGTGTAGAGCCACCTCCTGAAGCAGGTCGATGTGTTCATCAAAGGTCTCGGTTATAAGCAACAGATCGTCCAAGTAAACGAAAACTTGGTGCCGCAAATGAGGTGGTATCACCTTGTCCATAAGGCGCGTCATTGTTTGGGGGGCATTACACAATCCGAATGGCATGGTCACGAATTGATATAAGGGCCGGCCTGGGACTGTGAAGGCTGTTTTCTCCTTTGAACCGGGGTCTAAAGGAATTTGCCAGAAGGCGTCCTTGAGGTCTAAGCTCGTGATGAAATGGGCTTTAGGCAATCGACTCAAAATGCCTTCGATCAACGGTAGAGGATATGCGTCCTTGACTGTGACGGCGTTCAAGCGTCTGGCATCTAAGCATAACCGGACCTTGTTCGGCTTGACAACTAAGGTGACTGGGGAAGCCCACGCGCTCTGTGATTCTTCGATTACGCCTAATGCTAGCATTCGATCCACTTCGGCATATAACGATTTTTCCTTCGCCGGAGATATGGCGAAATGTCTCTGTTTTATGGGTTTAGCATCCCCCACATCTATAGTGTGGAACACCAGGGTAGTCCGCCCGAGACCTTCTTTCTCGTGCGATGGAAAAGCCGATATAGCCGAGTCAAGACGCAGTTGCTGAGTTACATCCAGTGTATGCCGTAATAAGTTAGTGGGTTGAGATTGGTCAGGAACGGTGGTGACGGACTCCAGGGTCGAACCGGAAAATAGTGCCGGGGCCAAGTTAAATTTTCGAACGAAATCCACTCCTAGGTAAAGATTCTGGGTTAACTGAGGTATAATGAAAAATTCCATAGGTTTAGTTACCCCTTTAAAGGTGACATCCGTCATAATTTTTCCCACTACAGAGTGACGAGTTCCGTCCGCCGTGCTTAACCAGGAGGTGAAATGACGGATTTGGTCCGCGTTCTTTTCCAGAACCTCCCCTGCAAACTCGGCAGAGATGCAATTCACACTGGCTCCCGTATCGACTAAGCCTGATACTCGTTTTTGCAGGAGGTGTACTGACGCATATGGCCGGACATCCTCCCTCAATAATTCGTCTAAGTATATGTCCTTCAACACTTTTCTCGACTGCCTGACTTTTCTCCAGAAGCTCCGCATCCGACGCGTGGCTCGCTTGCTTCGCGGTGGGACAGTTGTGGCCAATTCCTCATGGAAGATGCGCTGTCGAGTAGCCAAATAATTCCGCAACCTGACATGAAAAGGTTTTACATGCCAAGGAGCCTTCGTCTCGCTATCATTTCCCTGCGCATTGGCCTCGGCGAAGGACGGCGTCGGTTGTGGAACTTCGGGAGAACTGTGTTTAGCGGTGCGAGTCAGCAGAGTTGGAGTCATGTTGGGAGCTGGGTCATAGCTGGTGATGGGGTCTGGATTGGTTCGTCCGGGGTCTAGGAGTGCCGACGGGTGGTCGCGGCACTCGGTGGCAAGTTTTTTCGCCCTTTGCAATTTGCACAATCAGGTGCGTATGTGTCGGCCTTCCCGCAGCGGTAGCAGAAAAGCGTTGCCTCCGCTGGACATGCATAGAACCGATGTCCCGGTTGTCGGCAGTTCCAACAGACCGTCGGGCTAGTAATTGCTTCAAGGGAGGGTCGATTAATCAATGCGGGGTCCTCAAGCTCCGGTGGTGCTCCGCTCCTCGGTATTGGTACTGGATCAGCAAGCAGGTGGTCTGCTGCCATCAACTCCGCGGTGTGATGATTTCGGGGATTTGGTCCAGTTATGCGAGGTTGTGGACGGAAGGTACCACGCCGCTCATCCAAGTGTTCTTGTCTGCGGGCATGGAGGCGCAATCCCTGTATGGTGTTGATGGGAAAATGCAGAAGGCTGTTCTGGAGATCCCAGCGCATATTCTCTCTGATAATTTCTACCAATTCGTCCTCGGGCATGGTATTTCGCAGGCGAGTGCTCAATCTCACTATACTGGTGTAGTACTGGTCGAACGGTTCGTGAGCGCCTTGTTTCCGTTTCTTTATTTGCTCTCTTAGCTCTCTCTCAGTGAAGCCATCCTCAAATCGATTGCGGAAGGCTGCACTGAAAGAGTGCCAAGTGGGACGTGGCGTTGACCCTTTAAAGCTCCAGTACCAGTCGGCAGCGTCGCCGCTGAACAAAAGATGTGCATGCCGGAGGAAGGCCGAGGAATCACCTCCCAGGGTGCTGGATACCAACGCCTGAATCCGGAAAAGGAACCGGTCCGCCGATATCATATCGTTGAACCCTGTAAAGTTCAGGCGCCAACTCTCCATGATACGAGGCGTCGGGTCTCGAAAAGGTGCCAATGCGTTCCCGGGGGGAATCACATCCTCGATTGACCTGTGGTACTGAACTGCCTCGGGGGCTGGAGGTACCAACGGAGGTCCGGTACTGTGTCGCGGTCTGTATTCGGGAGCTCTGGGATCCATTCCCGAGTTCCTTGGAGGTGGGACCCATTGCTCGGATTGTCGGGAGTGGGGCATCGCCACACTGGGATTTGGCTCCCAGCCAAGCGGAGTTCTCACGCGGCTGGGTGGTTGGCTCAACGGGAGATTCTGGATCTTTCCCTCCAGGTTGCCAATCCTCTCCGACATATCCCTCATCAACGCCACGAGGGTGTCAATGGAGTGGGCGGAAGGCATGGTTGTCACCTCGGACACGACACTTGCAGCCGGAACTTCACCGCCTACTGCTCCTTGCAGGTCTAAGAGTGGTTGTGACGGTTCGGCTTCTGGAGCTCCTTTCGCCACTGCTCCACGCGTCGGTAGGGGCGTTCCGATGGGGACGTCTAGGGCGGTCCGCTCGATGGGTCGCCGACATAATGGGCAACTCTCTGACGTGAGGAGGAGCTGTTGTACACAGGCACGATGGAATAGATGTCCACAATCCAATCGCACGCTGTGTACCCCCTCCACTACGTCTTCGAAGCAGATCCCGCAGTTAGCTGGTTGGACCGTTTTGGATCTGGTCCAACGCTTATCTGGGGTCCGCTTCGTTGCCATATTTGTTCTTGCTGGGTGTGTTTGATCCTATGTGTAACTAAAAGGGTAAAAAAAAGAGAAAAAAATGTAAACTACGCCTACTCTAATAATGTAAAATATAGGTATATCTATTCGCTTAAGACTTATTTAGTGGCCGATAGTGGCGAACTATTTATATCGAATGAGAAGAAAATTTATTTGATATACACTTTCCTTTCCAGTGGTCGAACTCTTCAGCGGGAAATGAGAGTGCGTGGTAATCTGCCGAAGAAAGGGTGCTTCGGTCGATTTACGAAAATTACCCCATAACCCACATACATTACAAAAAACCGTCTCTAAACTACGTTAAAGTGACTCGACGAGACAAGTGGTAGAGCTACCGTAACGACTTTGTACGCGGTCAAAGTTCCCGACGCGTAGAAGCATTCCGGGCTTCGCAACTCCAGCATACGCCACCGAACGTTGAACCGATACCACTCGTCTAACACGCATAAGAAATAGTTAGAATCCTTCCGCGACATAAAGGCAAGGTAGCCTTCTATTTTCTTGAGAGTCCATGCTGATAGGTAAACCCATCAGACTGGCAGTTCCATCAAGAAAATAGAAGGTCCTTACAGGGGTTAACCTGGGACAACACATCGGAAGGATTCGGTCGCGAGAAAAAAAAAATCAAACAAAGGAGAGCGGAAGCTACAACTCACGTGAAGCGACCTCTAATGTGTATCACACAATTCCACTGCTCCTGATAGTGGGACTCGAGTACCAAAGTACCTTACATCCTCCGTAAAGGACCAACTCGTCAGAAGACGCGAAGTTCTTTCCCCCTTAGGATGTTTTTGGCCCCACGTTGGGCGCCATTTGTAATGAATTTTTCTACCTTCAGCTCGAACGCGGAACCGACCTCTCATCGGTTCTAGACGTTAAGTCTGAGTAGTGCCAACGGATGGTACCAACAGGTCAACCAATCCGTGCACCGTAATCCATTCACGCGGTGACTGCTTGTCGGCCAGCTAGTTCGGAGAGGATTTCGGTCGCGGGTCTCCGAATGGATTACGCTCAATCACAATATTTCAGTCACCTGAACTTGCCCGTTTTTCAAACGCGTCAACAATTACTCATCCAGAACGAGAAACCTACATTACGTTAGTTCTGGATGTGATCTATCCACAGATCTCAAATCAAAAACGCTACAAAATCCCATAGGCGCGTTACCGATTCACCGACGCGGTACCGAAAAATATACTACTCGAACTTAAACCGAAGAAAACTACTCTAAAGAAATGGCGAAACAAACAAAGGTACCGCGTACCGCGCGCGACGTGAAACCGACTTCAGCGGATTTGTCGAAACCCTAACCTCGCGACGGCATACCTACCCTGCACTTCCCTTTCACGCTGAAAAAAAAAAAAAAACGAGCCACTGAAAAGGAAAGTCGTTAGTTGCTTAGGAATTCATGTTAGCTTTATTTAGGTCCTAAAAATTGATATAATTTTTCTATTAATATCTATCCTTATCCTGTAAGCTACCTTAATTAAATATCCTATTTTGACGTAATCTGTATGAAAATTTTATACAATTAATCATTCGTGTTTAATATTAGGTTTAATGATTATTGAAAAAATACGGTTAATAGCTATTTTACTAATCCTTGTTCAAATTTGTTGAAATTGATTTTCTCCTTAATAATTCAAAGGTTAAAAGAGTGTGGAACTAAGGTAACATAACGAAGCTAAAGTAAAGTAAACCAAGATAATGCAAATTATCGTGTTGTGGTTGGTTGGTTGTCATGTGTTCATATTATTAGTAAACGATTTTTGCTTCATCTAAATACAAAATTAGGCTCAGTCGTTTGTTGCTCGAACAAATCCGCCTTGTTGTGTATTTAAATTAAGTGCTTTCTCTGTCGGTGTGCTGTCTACTTTTCGTTCCAGCTTGCCGTTTACGCGTTCTCTTGACAGTTGTTACGGTTGTTAATTCTGTGGTGTTAATGTAATAATCGATACATAAACTAAAGTTAAATCTTTACATGCTTCTAAATCCTGCAATACATTTAAATTGATGTTATTAACTTAAGTCTGAAATTCTACCGTTTAGTTTGTTTTTATCTAGTGTAATTAAATTTAAGTTGCATATATTGTATCGTTATCCTTTATAATTAAATTAGCTGAATAGATTTATCGTTTCTGTTTGATAAAATTTCATTCTCTTATTTATTGTGTTTTCTTAAATGGGTTAGTTGTAGGGTTTCTAGATTATTTGTGTATTATTATTACTAAATGTTTGTTTTGCTCTAGGTGTTTATTTTAAATGGGTTATTATTTGTTGTAATTAAACGATTACGTCCGGCAATTTTGGAACTTATTCCATAAAAATATTTCTTAATATTTTTGGGCCGAATGACTAGGAGAACTTCTGAATTTCTTTAATTCTTACTTTTTTTTCAGATTCAATAAAAAAAACAAACCCCAGCCCACAACACTCAACTTTCAATAAATATTTAGAACTATATTAACTTGTTGTTAAAATCTTTTTTCTACAGCTAACATTTCTGCATCCTATTTAGGTATATGATAATGTTTCTACTAAACATTCTGAATCGATGCAAACGGAATGCTTATTCGCATAAAATTTACTATATAATTAACAGAATTTGAGTTTATGTACAAAATGATATCAACTGTGGCGCCATAACATGAAATTTTGCTTATATTTATGACAAAATAATTAATTTAATTAATCTTTGATAGTTACAAAATTCGTTCAGCCTTATTTCATTAAGTTGTAAATATTCAAATGTACAAGCAAATCTTTTCTTTAAGCCAATCACCTTGATATCACGTTTAAATCTCGAATGTAAATATCGTGCAGTTTGATCTAACTATTTTTCTTAAATGGAAACCAGCTGACTCTGAGATAAATCTTGATTTCATGTTATGACATCCAGAATTTAAAAATAGGTAACGAGTGATATTAGAAACTGTAACCTGAATTGTCCTCCTTTGGTGTTACAATTTCTTCCTCTATAGGTATATATTGTGCGTCTCTGATTTGTATTAAGTGTTGGCGAGATGTTTCACATTTTTCCAGAAAATTGTACGATTGATGGATAACGTCAAGGCATCTGATGCATATTTGGTCGGGTAAATCATTATTCTCGCTGACTAACAACTTTGAAAATAGGTTCCATAATTCAACAACGCTCTTTCGGCACATATCCGACACAATTGGTTGAAATTCATTTTCACATTGAAAATTTATTATTAACTGCTGCGAGAAATCATCAAATCCTCATCATTCTCATCATTATCATCGCTGATCGCCGTTGATAGTTTATTCTCCTGATTTCGTGCAATCAATTCGGAAAGTGGTTGCCAATCCTTGTCGTCATCATCATCTTCATTTGTTACTATTTCTATAATTTTGTTTTCAGCCGGCTGCACGAATGCCCTCACATCCGCCAACAATTCCTCTTCTGGAACTTCTTCTTTGATACCGACTGAATGTTTTATCGAAGGTATATTTCCACTTAGTCCGCAGTTCACGCAACGTTAAATTTGATGAGGTGATCAGCCGCTGCATAGCTTCGCAATAATAGCAGCAAAGCTCTAGTGGATCACAATACCGAGTCAGTTCATTGTCACAATTGTCACTTTTCAAAAAGACATCTGACCATTCAAGAAAATTGTTTGCAGATGTGAAAACTTTCGTGCAACCAGCTGAAAACAAAATTATCATACGAACGCAACAATTTTCGTTCCGGATTCTTGCGATTTTCTATCAAGAATGAGGTTAGAGACGGAACTCGGGAAATATCCGTTAGCAGACTTACCTTTCTATAGAGATTTTCGGCACAAACGAGAGCGAAATCCGGACTCTGCCGCACCCAACAATTAGCAGCTGCTATCTCTGGTTCTTCCGATATTTCGCGACACTGGACATATTCGAAGACGACAGCCACGAAAAACTAAGCCGACATGTGGCTGTCAAAAATTTCGGTTGTCACCTCGGACAAAACATCTGTGCGTGGAATGGCACTTCATATGGCGGAAATGTGCTTCTCCAGATGTCACCAGTGGCATAATTTTCTCGATGGCCACGGTGGAGGGGCATTTCCAGATGGCTATGTCTCGAAATGTGCCGGGGTTGGATTAATTCTATATTTCGAATATTTATATCCACGGATCTAAATATTTGGACAGAAAAAAAAATATTTTCTGCACAACGATATCCGCACAACAGATGAAGTCCGCTGGCACTTCGAGGACATATCCATCTGGCAGGTTACAAGGGTTCGGGATCGGAATCACTTCGATTCCTGGGCGTAGGCGTCACATTACAAGTCTCGAGTGAAGGTATCGAATCTTGAAGTCACTGGTGATGAGATAAATCTTCTCGATAGGGCTGGTATCGAAATTGATAGTACGACTCCGGATAGAAATGGAAACAGGATCATTTGTGAAGGATTAGATAAACTTACCCTGATTGGAACACATTTTGAATTGGTTCATCTACCAAACCCTGAGAGAGGGAATGAAATAGTTTCAGAGATCGTTGAAGCAAAAGTTTCCGACTTCAAGTCAAGCCTGAACGGCCAATCAATTCTTCATTTCAATGAAACATTAACATCTGACCTCATACCGAACTTGAATCTTATTGATTATTTTATCAGCTATGAAGACTTGTGTTTCATATTTCGCAGGATAAACAACAAGAAATCATGTGGAACTGATGGTATTCCAAATGTAGTTCTCCGAAATTTGCCTGAGGTTGCTATTAGGAATTATTGCATATTGTTCAACAACATGTTGAGCAATTCATATTTCCCAAATGAGTGGAAAAAGGCTAAGGTATTTCCGATCTTGAAGAAAGGAAAAGAATCTTCATGCCCGAAAAGCTATCGCCCAATCAGCTTGCTGCCTAACATCAGCAAGATGTTTGAAGTGATACTCAACAGAGCATTAAACGCCCACATTGAGGAAAATGAGTTGATGCCGAATTGCCAATTTGGTTTTCGTGCCAGGCATTCGACCACACATGCAATAACGAAAGTAACCTCAGACATTTGTTGGAAACTAAATGATAGACAATGTGTTGGAGCATGTCTCATTGATATGGAGAAAGCCTTCGATACGGTGTGGTTAGATGGACTAATTTTTAAACTCCTTTAGGACAAGTTCCCCAGACACCTTATCGCCATGATGTGTAATATGTTATACGGGAAATCGTTTGTCGTAACTGACGGAAATCTGACAACAATGCGCGAGTTCAAGGTCTTAAATGGTCTACAGCAGGGAACAGTTACTGCGCCTCTGCTCTTTTCAATCTTTATTCGCAAGCTATTGAACGGCTTTGATTTTAACGTCTCGCCAACGCGATCATTGGTAGCGTTTGCTGATGATCTGATCATCTATACGGCAGACCGAAAAGCTACAATAGTTCAGAGCAACCTCCAAAAAATGTTCAATGATGTACAGCTGTACACTGACAATTGGCGAATGAAAATCAATGTGCAGAAGTGTGAAACAATCTTATTTCGGACAACGCTGCGGGGGGTCAGTCAAGACCTGAAACGTAATTGGAAAGATTTCCACATCATGGCTGGTGAAGGTAGTCTTGAACGGGTTCCACATAAATCCTGTGTTCGATACCTCGGTGTTTATCTCGATCAGTATCTGTACTATACTGAACATGTGAAAATCATGCTCAGTAAGGCACTTAAAGTAGTCATGGCCCTTCGAAAACTCTTTCATTCCAGATACATTGATCAAAAGGTCAAAGTTATCTGTTACAAGACACTGGTTAGACCAGTTTTGACATATGGATGTCAGATCTGGTACAACCAGAGCGCTAGTACTATGGAAAAATTAAGAGTTTTCGAAAGGAAATGTCTTCGTGCATGTACTGGTTTGTACAGAAAGCCTGAGACGGATTGGAAACATTATATATCGAATAGAAGAATTTATCAAACTGCTGAAGTGACTAGAGTCGATATTTTCATATTGAAACTTCTTCGGAATCATATCGCTAGATCTGTGACTGTGAGTGAAAACCCTTGGATTTCACAGCCGTTCCACCCTACAGACGGGTATATAGCGACTTGTCTCGCTACTGGCTTCATTCCTCCAGAAGCATTCGTGTATTTGGACATGAATCGATATGTTTTTGATTCTGACGGCATCCCAGTCATATATCACATATATCGACGGCCCACCGATAAGAAGTAAAATATCCTCCGAACTTGAGTTCACGAGACCAACAATTCCAATGGAGATACTCATTTGCTAGATTCGTTGAGGCTGATCGAGTTGAGACGGGGCAATCTAGGTATTGGTGGCTGAATGACAATGTCTAAATTATTCGTGTTTATTTTCAGTTTTGGAGTTTTTCGTTATTTAGTTTTTGAGTTTCAGCTCATTATTGCTACATTTAGTGTTATTGTTTATTTAAAAATTAGGTATAGGTTAGGTTTATATTATGTTTATTATATTAGGTTAGAGATAAGGTAAAACGCTTAGGTTAGGAACATAGTTATAGGTTTTTTTTAGTATAAGATAATGTTTTTGATTGCATTTATTAGAATTAAGTTAAAACATATAAGGTGTAGGATCAAAGTTTCACTGTAGTGTTAAGACGATAGATAATTTTAGAATAGTGTTGGTTGGTTTTTTCTCCTTTTTCCAATTGAATTTTAAAAATATGTAACAATCTTCATTGATTTGAATTTGGTATAGTTTTTTTTTTTTTTTT
This sequence comes from Odontomyia ornata, assembly GCA_963969285.1. Taxonomy (NCBI): domain Eukaryota; kingdom Metazoa; phylum Arthropoda; class Insecta; order Diptera; family Stratiomyidae; genus Odontomyia; species Odontomyia ornata. Next base: position 77,952,463 of record OZ017739.1, on the reverse strand, counting down.
TTTTTAAATGTGTTTAATGATAACGTATAAATTTAGAGAGCCATTTGGGCCATTAAGTTTTTTGATTGTTATTGTTTGGAATTTGCTTTATATTCTATTAAAATTTATAACGATTAGTATGAAATAAAGCGCTTTTGACTTTTTGACTTTTGACTTTTGCCATGCACTATCGGTGCTCAAAATGCAAACATTCATGCTCTCAGTCAGTGCCTTAAAAAAAATTATGCTTCGTTAACTGCGGTGTATTTGGTGGCCATCCAGCATTATATTGGAGATGCTCCCGATATAAAGATGCAAATGTAAAATTTATTCAACATGGTGTACAAGTACACCGCAGTGTCATGCCTTTTTTTTATTACCTCCATTCCCTACCACTCTCTTCATCACACTTTCTTCGTCGCACAATGCTCATGCGATCTGCACTTCACATTTCGTCGCTTCTTCTAGTGTGACACCCAGACAATGTTTATAACATCGGTATAAGGGTGCACACAAAAATATTTGGTCATTCTATTAATCTTTTCTTGTCCAATTCGTGATCAGCTCTCAGACATAAAAAAATTATAAATTCGACGCATTAAAAAAACTCTGTTATAAAAAATAGCTGTCTCTTCAAGCATCTCGACGATAGGGTTTCAAAAATGCCCTTAGATGCTATGTTGAACTCTACTGGACTGAATTTCAAACGTTATTAATTAAATATTCTTTAAGCCTTTTCTTAAAGACTATAAGTGAGTTTGCTTCCTTAACTGAATCAGGAAGATTGTTGTATATTCGCAGCGCATCATTTGTAGCATCGTTCTTCAGACGGTCCGTTCTTGCAAAAGGTATTACGAATTGATTTGCATTTCTAGCATTGTACTGATTCTTTTGCGATACTTTAATAAATTGAACTTGTGATGACGATTTTGATTGTAAGCATTTGAAGATAAACTTGGCTTTCTCCATTTCAATGATTTCAGGAAAGGTTAATGCTTTCGCTGATCGGTACACTTATCTGGTTTGATGGAGCATCGGAAGATTTAGAATGTTTTTATACGCTTTGGTGAGCATTCTAGAGATGATATTAAGATGCTGCTTTGATGACTGGCTTCAAATTACTACTCCATAATGTAGTTTTAACAGTACGAATGCATTTAGGATCATCTGCTTGATGTTTTTTGGAAAACCTTCATATCTTCTCATAAATCGGAGTCGGACTATCTATTTCAACACCAGCCCTGGTGTTGAAGTAGATAGTCCGACTCCGAATTTTTTTTTTCTCTTTTAAATACCTAAATTCCCTACCACTCTCTCAGTCACTATTTCTTCGTGGCACAACGCTCGTGCGATCTGCATTCACATCTCGTCGCTGCGTCAAGGGTGCCTCCCAGACAATGCTCAATACATCGGTATAAAGGGGCACACAAAAAAAGTAAATTCATCCTTCCATGAATATCTAGTCCAAATCCATAATCATCTCTCGGCTATAAAAAGATTAAAAAAAAACTCTGAGTTACTGTCTCTTTAAGTATCTCCCCGAAAGGGTCAAAAATACCCTAAGATACGGAGCTTTAAAAACAGATCTTCAGGTCTACGCTTCAATCAGTGTTCATTAAATGATCCTTAAGTCTGTTCTTAAATACAAAAAGTGGGTTTGCTTTCTTAATAATTTCTGGTAGATTATTATATATACGCAGACTATCATTCATGGCATCGTTCTTTAGACGACCCGTTCTGGCAAAAGGTATTACAAATTGATCTGCATTCCTCCCATTAAAATATATGAGTTGATATATTATACCTTAATTATTGGTGTTTGGTTAGATTGCTTAGTTTTTTAATTTTTGTAGGCAAACTTAGTTTTCTCCATTATAATAATTTGACTAAAGGTTAATGAGTTCGCTGGCTGGTAAACCAAACTAGTTTGAGTAAGCATTGGCAGATTCAGAATGTTTTTATACGCTTTGGTCAGCAGCTTGGATATACTATACTATAAAGATGTTGCTTTGCCGATTGACTCCAAATAAGTACTCCATAATGTAATTTCGTCAGCACAACCGCATTTAGAAAAAGTTTCTTGGTGTGCATTGGAAAATCCTCATATTTTCTTAACAAGCCTATTATTTGGGCTCCAAGTACTTTTGTAAATTGGAATTGCAGAAGGCATATTTCCATTTATGGGTCGGTAAAGAAGGGTGCAAGATTCAAGCGATTCAAATGCATAAGGGCACATTCAAAATAAATCGTCTCAGCTGCAGTATTAAGACCACTCCAAAGGAATTCAACTGGATCCTGGGTCAATTGCTGAACGGCCTTCTAAAGGTTGAGGCCTTTGATGACATCATCTGCCATGGCTCAGAAATCTCGGCACATGCCCGGAACGTCTCAAAAAAAAAAAAACGATTTCAATCGTGCTAAATGCACATTCTTCAAGGAAAGCATAAATTTCCTCGTTCATGTAGTGTCACGCAATTAGATTCAGAAGTGCCCAGCTAAGGTCTAAACACTTTCTTGGATGCCGTGACTGAAGAATGTGGATGAATTGAGAAGATTCCTTGGCTTGGCCACATATTATGCCAAATTCATTCCAGACTTCTCTTCAAAGACCTACCCACTAACTCAGGATGGGTGAAAATTTCTTTTGGTTGGCAGCTGCTGAGGCCTCCTTTGTGAATTTCAAGACAGAACTATGCTCAGACAGACTGCCCATTCCATTTGATTCTTGAAAACATGCGATAATCACAACTGATGCCTCGCTAACCTGAATAGCTGCAGTACTGAGCCACCAATTGGCTACGCTTCGCACAGAAACCTGGCTATCGTATATGTAGTGACGATCTTTTTCAACTATTTATTCGGCAAACGTTTCGTTCTTGTCACAGTCAATGAGCCAATTTCAAGGATTTTTCGTCTAGACCGTGCACTGCCGTAGATGACTTTTTCGAAAAAATAACGAAAATTTCAGCTGTCTGTCCCGCCCACCAGTTTCTACAACTAGTGAGTTAACTGTGATTTTAAGCGATCAAGAAGTCAATGCACTGTATGCTGAAACACTGTTCCAGATCCCCAGTGTGTCTATCACCATCGAGACAATCGTCAAGGAATCTGCAAAAGTCCCGAAATCGCAAGCATTACTACGGGAACTCAAGACAAGCCGCAAGGATAGCTTGTACACTGTCTCTAGCAACAAGCTTTTCCGTTTTGAGTGAGCAATGATCCCAAAGTCTCTCCAAATACCAATTCTGCAAGAGTTTCATTCAACGTATGTGTGAATCAGGAAGATGAAGCAACTCGCCAGGAGATACGTTTATTGGGAAGGCTTGGACAAGGACATAGAGTGAGTCCTGTGCCAAAGCTCACTGCAGTCCGCAGAAAGCGCCAATGCATCCCTGGGATCAGCCCGATGAATATTGGGAGAGAGTGCACATCGACTATGCGGGCCCTTTAGATGGAGATTTTCTTTTGATGTGCATGGATACAAAGTCGAAGGGGGCAGAGGTTCGCATAATCCGCAATGCTTCGTCTTCTGCTTCAACAATCTCTCTGCTTGAAGGTATCTTTTCGATGCACGGTTACCCCTACGTGATGGTTCCGGACAACGCTACAATTTTTATTGGTGACAAGTTCCAGAGATATTGTGAAGAGCGTTGTGTATTAATCGAGCAGTCACACAAGCAAACTGGTCCAAAACCTTCTTATCTCCTACTCGGAATTTTGTGGCAGATTTGAAAAAATATGTAATTATTTTTACCCAATACTCATAAATTGTAGAATACTGTTTCTTCATATTATTTTTATCAAATGTTAGTTCATATCAATTTTCCTTTATATTAATTAAAATTTCTCCCTTTAGTTTTATTCATCATGAGGTTTAACTTTTATAACTATTTAAAATCTTCATTACCTCATTCCCGTTGAAATTTCTTTACCCATTTAAATTATCTTTACTTCATTTAAATTTTCTGTGCACCAATTAAATTTTGTTTTAAAAATTGTAAATCTGCACATAGAATTCCGAGTTTGGGAATGCTGATATAATACACCCCAACGGTGTATTACATCACGGAAGGCAAGCTAATTGGGCTGATAGAGCTCAACTGATGTGATTTACCGTATACACGGGATGCGAAAGAAGAAAGACAAGTTTTTGGGACGGATCGAGAAGTGAATCGGGGAATTGGTGATGCACCTTCACGGCGGTCACATCGCGACGCGGAAAGAACAAGAGAATGCGACGTTAGCTGCGGTTTGATAAGAGTAAGAAAAGTGACGAGCGATTAAAAAGTGTAATTTTATCAAGAACTTAGTGAAACTTGGAAAATGTGATGACTGCTGTGCTAGGTGATTGTTGATGGAGAGTTGTGCGAGGATCTGGCCGGTTCGGAAGTTCCACTAATCACTGACGAACAACGGATGACAATGGAGATTGTATTTTAAAGGAATTCGGAAAAATTCGTCTATTGGCGAGGGACTGTTTGCGGTTTGTTTGAAGAAGCTTACAACAATTGTATTAAAAATCGCAATTAGATTCTATTTGTCCCATTTTCTTTCATTAACTAAAGAACTTACTTACCGGCTTTTGATATTTTGTCCCGTATTCTGTTAATTTGCGTGTGTAAAATACAAAATCTGAAAGTGTGTTAAAGTTTTTGGAGTGAAGTGCATTGTTCAGTTGAAAACTAATAGTAAATACCTCGCAAGCTTGCTGGTGATTAATAGGTGAAACGACTACAGTTTAGCACCACTCAGGTATCCGCGACCATGAGGGCATCGCGTACTGTTGGATTGGTAGTGAAATTTTCAATTTTTGTTTTGGTCGCGCAAGCATTATCGAATCGGTCGCCACGGCGGGGAACAGTGCATCAAGTTAATCGTCCCTATATAAAATTGAAGAAGCAATGTAAACAGATAGAGATAGTGGCGGCATTTATACAAATGTAACGATAAAATATGAACTGCTAGTGCTCATTTTTTGCGCATTTTACATAGAAATATTAAAGGTATCCCCCTGAAGAACTTATAATAAGTTAAAAATCAGCGACTAAGTATTCTGAATTTAACCTAAGTGAAATATGTCAAACATGTCTCATGAAGAGTGCAACATTTGTGTAGGGTTTTGGATAAAGATCCTGCATTAAATTCCACCGCTTAGGTGTTGACGTCCTAACACATTTTTGTATAGTGTCACCTACTTACGACGTCAAATCGCTCAGCAAAATTTTTCCTATCTGCGCAGAAGTAAACGCAAATGGTTATACGCATCCAAAATTAAGTGTTAACGCCCAACAGAATGAAGTTGCAAGACAACTTAAAATTTGTAATGTCACTTTTCTCGATTAAAGTGCCTTCACTTCATCGTCATCGAGCGCTCGTAGGGATGTGGGTAAGTACCAGCGTTGCCAGATTTTTTTTTTGCCAAGTCGGGATTTAGGAACTATTTGAGTGAAAAAGCGGGATTCTTTCGTCGAAAGCGGGACATAGTAAAAAAACCGAATACAATCAAAAGTTTTTGAATATTTATCTTTTTATTTGAGTTCAAATTACGTTTACGTGACAATAGATAGTACAAACATCCATAGCAAATGTATTTTAATAAAAATATGATATTTTAAATCAGATTTACCCTATCGTTAAATAGTTGAGTCTTATTCATCTTCTCAATTAAAAAAAAATAAAAACAGAAATCAACATCAAAAAAGTTTTATTCATTCGAAAAATATGGCATTTCATATAATAGTCTGAGAAGTGAGTCTTACAAATTGCAACTTATAATAAGAGATTAATTATTTATAAGAATTACTTATTCATTATATTTCTGTGAGGATTTAACTTCTTTTAAAGTATCCTTTGTCTCTTTAATAAAGATGAAAAACTCTTCACAGAATAGCTGTAGATCAAACTGGATGAGTAATTCTGCTTTCATTAAATTTACGGAGCATTTATTTCTAGCATCTGACCATTTTAAATTCATCTGGGAAAAAACGCGCTCAGGAATGCAGTTTGGTGTTGGAATACTTAATATGAAAGACACTAGTTTAAACATATTCCTGGTATCTTTTTTGGAAACTGTTGAAAGAGCTGGTGCCATTTCTGTGCGGTGGTGGCAATGGGATCTCTGCAACTTCCCACTAATACGTCCAAGGATGATTTCAACAAGTTAAATTCTTCATATAGGTTACTACCGAAATATTGTCTGTAAATTTTATTAAAGCTATAGCATTTTCAATCTGGTAGAAAAAATATTTTCATCTGAAAAATTATAACGTTTCTCTATATATTGTTGACAATTTGTGTAAAAAATTTTGAAGTCTTCGATGGCTTTGATCCGTTCAGATTCAACTAATTTATTTAAAATATGTTTCGTCTGGTAGCTGAAAAACCCATCCTTTAGCCTTTGAGTCAATCTTGAGCGGAAGAGGCATAATGACTCATGCATTTCTGTTATGGCAATATCATTTCCCTGAGACTCTTTTATTAATGTACCAAAAGCTCTCATCACATTATGAACAAAATGCAAGTAGGCTAGAGTTTTTGTTTCCTCTCCTTCAGAGTAAAAAATCTTTTCAATGGCTTTCGCACATGATTTCTGTTTATCAAAGTAGCTTTTCAAAGCAGGCCAAACCTTGATTACTCTCTCAACAGCAGGACAGAGCGACAGAAATCTTGTATTTACGTGACGTAATAATTCGACCCACTCTATTTCTGTAGTTTCAAATATCTCCATCGATTCCGCACGACGTTTAGCTGAATGTGATAAATGGCCGTATATTTTTAAAATGATAGCTTCTACATCGATGTCTATTCTATCACATGCAAATCTGCTCATGTTTTGCAAGATGTGCACTGAACAGTTAGCTTTTAATATTTTTTCGTTTTTGGCAATAAGATTCATGAAAACAGAATGATTTGAACCAAAGTTTACATTTGCATTGTCAGCACCATATGATGTTACTTGCGATAATTTTAAGTTATGTTTATCCAATGTTTCACAAAGTACCTTTGTTATTTGCTCGGCAGTTTCGTCGTTACTCTCCACAAAATCTATTAATTTGTTTTGTATTTCTTTGTCTAAACTGAAATATCGCACACATATTGGAAATATTTTCCGGTTTCCTTATTGCTAGCATCCGTAGAAATCGAAAAAAATAAATCTTCTTTTAAATTTTGAATTACGTCCTTCAAAGCTTCTTTTGCCAATATTTTACAAACTATTGCTTCACTCTTTGTCCTACCACATTCCACATTCTTCGCTATCTTAGAATCGGCGAACATGAGAGGTAATAACTTTTGAAAACAATCCATACTATTGTAGCTTAACGAATGTTTAACGGTGTGATACATAGAAGTAATTTCTGCAGCTGACATTTTGTACATAATATCATCGTGATCACGATCAGATGTGGAAGTACACGGTGCCTGGAAATAGCTAGTTATGTTTCTTGCAGCGCGAGAATTAGTGATCTTCCAGTGTCTACTTGTTTTTGAATGCTTCACTACGTCGTTTAATCCGCCATGAGAAAAAGTAAACTCTTTTTTACACAGTCTACAGTAAGCTTTTTATTCATCCGACGTCACAATACACAACCAATTATAATCATTCTGCAATTTGTACTATATTTCGTGAGGCGATGTTTTCCTAGTTTGACTTTCTTCTTGGGTGTAATGTGTTCCGGTTCCGAGTAATCCGAAACATCACTATCGGTTTCATTCATCTGATTGATTGATTTTAATAAGTAAACTTCAGTAACTTACGAACAAAACACGTAGAAAACTGTAACTTTTGTTTTCTTAATGTAATTACACCAAATTATGCACGCAACGCAGCTCACTATTTGCTCACTCACTGATTTCCAAGCACTAAAACAAATGGTATACGTTGTTCCTTCGGATCTTACATAATCGTGCGTTCTCGCGAAATAGAAATTTATAAACAAATGAGAATAAGAAAAGAGCGAAAGAGAAAAATTAGATGTCGCAGTCACACGCACCGATTGCGTGACGCACCCCTCTCTCTCGCACGCTTATCTTCATTACGCGCCAGGCAGACGGCCAGTCCACACTTGTCTGTGCTACCCGCCCGTGCTTTCTCAGTACGCTGCGCGCACAGTCAAGTTATTCCCGAAAAGCGGGACTGAGCCCGTCCCGCGCGGGACATTAAATTTTGATTTAAAAATCGGGACGTCCCGCTAAAATCAGGACGTCTGGCAATGCTGGTAAAAACCCTTTGGTTAATGTTTCGTATACAATTATTAATTTTTTTAAAAAATTTTTCTAAGTTGTTTTGCATTTTTTGTTATACCACTTTTAATTTTTGGAAAATTTTTCGTAAATTCTTTTTGTCAATTATTAAATTTTTTTTTCAAATTCTTTCTAAATTATTTTGCTTTTTCTCTTATAACATTCTTAATTTTCGCAAATTTTATCTACATTTTTTTGTCCCTTTTTCCATACAATTATTGATTTTCTTGTTTTTGCTTACTATTGTATTCCGAATTATGTTGACTGTTTCTCCCGAATAGATGAATTGCTATAAAAAATCCAACTTCGGTCTTTCCTTTTTTATCAAATCTGACCGGGTATTGGACCCGCACCGATGGCAGGTTTTTCGTATAATATGGGCTAGCCATCGGGCGTGCTCCACTGTTTTGTCGCTAAGCAGGGGCTCTTGCCGAGTAGAGTGCCCTTCCGCTCGCGTGCCCTTTTATGGTATAGGGTTATGTAATTTGATCACATAATTCTATAACATAAATTGGTCACATCTATATTTCTCATTTTATGGGAAAGTTCATGCAAATTATGTTTGTATGAGTTTTCCACTGAAAAGTGAAATATATGGCCAAGTCTACGTTTGGATCTTGATCCGGGTGGGAGGGTGCGATGGGGCACTACCTCCATCTGGATGCCCCACTCTTATTTGTAGGCCATAAGAATCGACGGATAACGACAGGTACCACCCTTAGTTGGTTACCTCCTTTTTCGAGTTCGGTTGATTTTCTTTTTTCGTGACTCAGGAATTCGTGGCTGCGAAACTCTTTTGTAGGGGGGCCTTGTGCGGGGAGAAAGAACCCGCCCCATGACACCGCAACGCTAGCCTGCCAGAGCATTCACGCGTCCCCAGACAAGGCCAATCTCGGTGGATCTTACTATCCTCTTTCGCCGAGGCAGCAGACCATCGCTGTTGTCCTTTACGGACATTCATCTACCCTATTTCACTACAGTATGGTATTCCAAGAGCTCAATGCATCGAATCATCCAGCCACGAATGGTCTCGCAAAATGCAGCATCCAGACATTGAAGAGAAGGCTCCTGGCTACTGCTGATGATCCCGTTCCCCGGTTTATCAAGCTACAGCACATAATGTTCCGCTATAGAGCAATACCTTTAGCATTAGGTCTGTCTCCTTCGGAGCTGTACCTCAAGAGAAGGATTCGCACTCGTTTCGATGGCCTGTCCCCCAATAGCAATATTGCTGCAACAGCACCTACCCGCTTGCGGGTTCGTAGTCTCGAAGTGGGAGAGAGAGAGAGAGTACAAGCGAAGATTCACTTGGAAAATCAATACCTTCAGACATCAGGGCAAAACTTGGGCAGTATTATTATATGGTCGAATTGGATACCGGCCGAACTCAGAAGTGCCACTTTAATCAGTTGGCCACAGCCTTGGTTCCAAAGAAACAAGGTTCCTTCGCTCCTCCAATTCCACATCACAGAATGGGTGTATCATCCTCAAAAGAAACAGTAGGGGTACCAACAGACTGCCAGTTGCCTCGAGTGCCAGCTTTAACACATGAAAATCGACCAGGTGCACAATTCGACATACATGGTCCACTTGTTCAGCCTAGTCCAACTGCGACTCCATCATCCAAGTCTACCAGAAACCGACAATGGAGAACTGTCTCGTTCAGCCGGTTGAGTAGTGTAAATTGCATATCATTATTGTCACAATAAAGAGTATTATGTGTAGCTTACATCAAATGCCATACATTATTCGGCTCATTGTCACAACAATAATAAATTATTGTATTAAATCAAAACTGACGATAGATACAAGCCATATGGTAGCATTTTGCACATGTATTAGTCGGCCTACTATGGACAAGCTTCCGGTAGCTGTCACCCAACTGCGGCATTAGCAAATGCTTATATTTCGTCATATATACTATTTTCCGAATAAAAAACTTGCCGAACGCATTCCGTGCATGCTATAAATTCACCTTGTATAGCCCATTGTGCTCCTAAACTTTCCAAGACGAGCAAATGAAGCACACGTTTTGCACCTTCGACTGATAGCTCAGCGTTGAGATGGAAACAAACTCCTATAAATTCACTTTTTGGAAGGCGATAAAAACTAAACGGGTATAAGAACTGAAATAATTTTCACTTCACTAGGAGCGCTATTGTGTTCTCCGCGGATCATCTGGATTTCACTGTAGAAATCCGTCTCTAAACCGTACAAAACCTCGAATTTTTGTTGCCACCTCCACAATTCTTCATATAACGCCATGTAAGTTAGCCAGCAAAGTCGGCCTACTAATGGTCATGTGTGTGGTAGTAAGCGCTGCTGCCATATGGCTTGTATCTATCGTCAGTTTTGTATTAAATCCATTTTTGTTGATATTATTCCAATAATGATTGTATAAATTTTTTCCAACTATGTGTGGAACTATAAGGAGAATTAGAATTTATTTTCACTTTTTATAGATTATTGTTTAAATTCGAGCTATTCCCTGTTTGCGGTCTTCATAACTTCTTCTATACACTGTTTTCTATTTACAGTGGTTGCTGCATGTTGCTGATTCCACGAAACATAACTATTGTGAATTGATACAAATTCCGATACACGTTAATCAAAACTGACGACAGATACAAGCCATATGGCAGCAGCGCTTACTACCACACACATGACCATTAGTAGGCCGACTTTGCTGGCTAACTTACATGGCGTTATATGAAGAATTGTGGAGGTGCCAACAAAAATTCGAGGTTTTGTACGGTTTAGAGACGGATTTCTACAGTGAAATCCAGGTGGTCCGCGGAGAACACAATAGCGCTCCTAGTGAAGTGAAAATTATTTCAGTGCTTATACCCGTTTAGTTTTTATCGCCTTCCAAAGTGAAATTTATAGGAGTTTGTTTACATCTCAACTCTGAGCTATCAGTCGAAGGTGCAAAACGTGTGCTTCATTTGCTCGTCTTGGAAAGTTTAGGAGCACAATGGGCTATACAAGGTGAATTTATAGCATGAATGGAATGCGTTCGGCACGTTTTTTATTCGGAAAATAGTATATATGACGAAATATAAGCATTTGCTAATGCCGCAGTTGGGTGACAGCTACCGGAAGCTTGTCCATAGTAGGCCGACTAATACATATGCAAATTGCTACCATATGGCTTGTATCTATCGTCAGTTTTGACGTTAATTTTTCGTCATATGTCAAGTCAACTAAGAACTGTCAACGACAAAAAGTCATTGCTAAAGGTAAACATGTCTTTCTAGCAATCTGATCCGGATATCTTTAAACCAGCCGCGACTACCACGGCTGGCTATTAGACTTCATTTGTCACCCGAAGAAAAATGTTGTAAACAATGCCATACAATCAGCATATGGCTAGAGTGTTTTTAGTTTGTGTTTCATTCTGTTTTGTTACCATAGTACTAATATGTTTGTTGCCAGTTAATTCCGGTATGTACTGATTGCGATGTAATTGGTATTAAGTAATATTTATTGCTTTTATGTTCTTGCTTCGTAGACAGTTGTGATTGCCTTCGAGATGATCCCCACCGAAACTACTTGCACAAAGATTCATTTGAGGAGGGTGAATCCGTTCGGAAACGCAACAAGGACGGACATCGTTTAGCGATTTTGGTGCCATTTCGGGAAAGATTTGAAGAGCTGTTACAATTTGTGCCACATATGAAACGCTTCCTGTCCACTCAAGATGTGGACTTCAAAATATTTGTGTTGAACCAAATGGATAGATTCCGATTCAACCGGGCGTCGCTGATTAATGTAGGATTCCTTTATACCAAAGCAGACTTTGACTATATCGCAATGCATGACGTAGATTTACTGCCGCTGAATGCAGGCCTGAAATACAACTACCCTAAGGATGGTCCCCTACACATCGCTTCACCGAAATTTCATCCCAAGTACCACTACGACACATTTGTAGGGGGAATTCTTTTGGTTCGACGCGATCAGTTCGAAAAAATGAACGGCATGTCGAATAAATATTGGGGCTGGGGTCTTGAGGATGACGAATTCTATACGAGAATGCAGGATGCTGGGCTGAATGTCTTTCGTCCTGAAAACATTACAACTGGGCCGGAAAATACGTTTGCACACATTCATGATCGGAATCATCGCAAACGGGACACCGGGAAATGCTTCAACCAGAAAGAAGTGACACGGAAGCGAGATCGTGAGACTGGTTTATCGACTTTAAAGTATCGAATTAGTGATGTAACACATTTAACAGTTGACGGTGCTGCTGCGACCGTTCTGAATATTCATTTGGAATGCGACCGAAAATTGACTCCTTGGTGCGACTGCAGTGGAGGCACCAAGTAGTATTTTAGTATTTAAATTCATGCTCGACGAGTTTTTTATGTTATCTGCTAAAAGCAAAAATTTCTCATTGTATATACCCGCATAAATTTTAATAAATTTCATGTAATTTTTACAAACTTAATTTGAACTTTTAAAGATGGATTCTTTGAGGATATTAAACCCTGGCGCACAACCAGATATTCTTATCTTTTCGATTCTACGCTTGATATGATTTTTTATCTGGAATGAATGGAAAAAATATATTAGCTTTGGAAGTGATGATAAATATTTTGGTATGCGATTGCAGAGTAGTAATGAACAAGATCAAATATTTTGAGTGTTTGGATAAGGAGATAATCACGATAATATACGATTACTATAGAATTTAATTTTAACTGCTCCGGTTGTGATAACTATCTGAAATTAAAAATAATTGACAAATATTTTGCATTGATAAGGAGTTCTAAATATAGAACTCCATATTAATGGAAAATATTTCTTAATTTTTTCTTATTTTTAGATATGGAGTTTAAAGTAACGGCCAGCAAAATCGCTATCTGAAATTGTTCAAGAACATTCATGGAGGCCTAGAATTTTACTGACAGTGTGAATATATTATTTTATTTTGACTTGAACTGTTAAATTTGCTTTTCTGTGAGCCAGAGGTGAGATACTAACAATATTTTATTTAAACATTTTATCAACCAAATAACATTAATGTTTCGAAGTTTTATTTCTGAAGAAGTTTCAAGATACGGAAAGGAACCATTCAAGGGGCAGTCCCGTTTGATGAATGTTGCTTTGAATCACGCTGCAAAAGCAACGAGATGGAGGAGCCCGATGTATTCAGCTATCAAATAGAACGATCATGTCCTTCGTCAATAATGACGGGTGAGAAACAATTAAAAAGAAGATTCGAAGGAGACCTATTGAAGAAAAATGCAAATTGAGAATTTTATCAGTCGACGAAACCAAAAAAATAGTTACAGCTAATAACAATATGGAGAAGATCGAGAGAGAAAATGAAAAACTCAGACTAAGAATCCATTCGTTAGAGAAGCTAATTGGCAAATTTATTTTCAACGAACAAAAACAAAGGACCAAGAAAGAAACGGAAATAAAATCAAAGCATCCGATGAGAAAAAATTAAAGAAATCACAAGAGGAACCTAATCATGAAGATGTCCTCAGCGCAGGTGAAACAAATGTTCGTACAAATTATTATGCAGCGCAAGCTGGGCTAGATAATTCAATGAACATCGAAGAAGACGAAGGTAACAAAAATTCTGAAAATTTCTATGCTAAACGTGACAATACATTTATTGAATATTTAAAAATTAGAAATAGGGAGAAAAAATCAACAGTCTTGTCTGCTATTCCGTCTGCGAACATTAATAAAAAGAAGGAAAAGTTCCATCAACTTAGGTAAATTGGCAAAGATATGGTTCGGCTTTTAGCAGCCGAAAATTAATTAAATGATTTTGAAATCAAAAAAGTGAATGCCGATAAATTGGCGATTAAAACTTAATCACTAGTTGACTTTCAAACAGCAAAAAGTGCTTTGAATTCCGCACATTACGTACACCCCGAGAGCGAGATAATCAGACTTTTTTTTATGAAGGGTCTGGATTGCGGAGAAGACACAGTGCGGTCGACCGCCGTGATCACGTCGAAACACAATTCCATCGATCAATTCGTACCCATTCACATTTTCATTCATCAGTTCACCAATCTTTTCGTCTCGATTTTGAGTCAATTGAATTTGAAAATCCAATTCATGGGGTTCGATAGCAGCAGCGGTACTGCACCGACTAAGTGCGTCGAGATGTGGCATTAAAACGCCCTTACGGTGGATTATGGTAGAATCATACTCTTGTAATGCCATCTTCCAACGCGCTACCTGTTTGTTTGAACAAAAATTACTTAAAGTGCGTTTCAGGCCCACAATCGGTAACAATTTTGAATGGGACTCCGTCTAAATATGTGCCGAGCCACTCGATCGCATACACAATTGCCAAAGTTTCGAGCACGTAGCTGTGCAAATCCTTGCCACTGCTAGTCCTTCAAAAATATGCGACCGGGTGTAATTCGGTTTTGCGAGAGGGGTTGTAAATGGCCAACACAGGGGTCGAAATCAAAAAGTTGTTTCAACCGCCAAAACGCATTCAAATATTTCACATCAAAATCAAACATAGCGTTCTTCTTCAATAGATTTTGCATGGGCTTTGCGATGGCTGAATATGACGGAACAAATCGGCGAAAATATGAAAACAATCCCAAACATGACTGTAGTTCACGTACATTAGTCGGCATAGGATATTTCTCAATAGCAGTAATATGCGCATTGCTTGGCATTTTTAAATATTCATAATGGCCGTCAAGTGTGTGTTTCGAATGCAGTGTATTTGACAGAATCGGCGTGCATGGGCACCTGGTGAAAGCCCTGATCCAGATCAAAAACAGTAAAATATTTTTTTCCTTTTAAATATTTCATACAGTTGTCGATCAACGACAAAGGAAAATTGTCGCGATAAGTCAAATTATTTAACGGCCGGTAATCAACACACATTTGCTTCGTATCATCCTTTTTTTAACCAGCACGATTGCACACGCGTATGGTGGTAAGCTCGGTTGAATAACACCCTTCTTTAGCAACTCATTTTCTTTCGCGCACGATGACACGATCGGCAAACGACAATGTACGCGGAGAATAATGCACCGGTGTCTTAGTACTCAACTGAGTTTTCATCTCATAATCATGGGGTTGGCACTTCAAATCAATTAGTTTTAAATAATTGTCTTCAACTATGAACGTTAATTCATCAATTTCTTTAGTTTTCAATGCCTGATTCATTTTAAACCCCCTTTCATAAGCTAATGAATTGTCGTATTCGATCGAGAAGATTTGCCTGTTCACTGTCCTAAGACATTGCAACATGTCGCTAACGTCACCGGCAGGAACAACCGAACACACGTCATCATCAACACACAAGCCAGATCTATCAAGCCCAGAACTCCGACCTGCACAATCAACATCAATTACATCAGAGCTCTCAACAATATTAGCAATCAGGGGTACATCAGCTTGGCCACCCGTCTGGGTACCACTAGCGACATTACAATAAATTTCATGAACACAAGGAATGTTATTTTCAATCAGTTCATTTAAATTTTTATTGAAGCTATCTTTTACAAACTTGGCTAATGGCGCTTTCTTGATTTGCGTTCACTTAATATCGAATGCCTCCAGATAATCGCGGCCTAGAATCAGCGGTAATGACATTTTGCCATCCGGTACAACATGGAAAGTAACTGGTTTGACATTGTTTCGAAACTTAATTAAATAAATGATTTTTTCATAAATTTTAATGTTTTGGTTTCCATTGATGCATCTGAATATTTTTGTGGCACTTGCGAACTACGGATCTACGTTATAGCGCTGCCAGTGTCAAAAAGAGAGAAACATTCCTTGAATTCATTACACTCACTTAAAAATGAAGGAAAAGCAACACTCACCAGGTTCATGGCGTCAAAAGCCTCGATGACATTCGCTACAATCGTTTCTTCAAACCGCTGGATTTCCTCTGGGCTCGTGCTACCAACAGCACTGTCATCAACTCGAGTTCGCTTCGGGCAATCAGCATAACGATGTATGGTGGACTGACATTTGAAACACATGCCGGTCGGTCGAACTGGTCCCGTACCGCTGCTTTTATAATGGCCAAATTTCTGGCAAATAAAGCATCGCACATCCTTCCAATCGGCTGGTTTAACGGTGGCTTAGCTACGAACGGCTTAGGACCCTGTGGCTTCACCTCGCTAGTTGTGGAAACGGTGATGGCACGCACCTGTTCGTATTTGTCTAGCGAACCCTTCAATTCAGCCACTTTATAAGTAGCGTAGAGCATTGTTGCGGTCGTCGATGTATCTAGCGAATTATCAATAAATGCATGGATTATCTCGATTTCCTCGACGTAGGCATGTTCGGTGATTATTTGCAATTCCAGCAGGTATCGTTTGAAGGATTCATTTCTTCTGCGGGCGCGTTTGTTCATCTGACAATAGACTTCGTGATGTGTGTAATGTCTTTTAAATTCAGCTTGCATCGCAGCATACAATCCAACAAAGTCGTTCACATCAGTTAATTGCAACCACAGTTTAGGTGTTCCATCTAATTTCTGGCGCAATAGCAAATATTTCGTTTGCTCGTTGCATTGGTGAGCGTCAAGCAATTGATTGAATCCCGAATATATTGTATTTGTCCAAAAAGTAGTTGCCATCGCCCGAAAAATCCTCAATCGATTTCACAATTTTCGAAAAGTCGACGATGTTCTACTGCTGGGCGAACGATTTGTGGAATCTGCAAATCATTGATTTCCGATTGTAGCAACAATAACTCACTTTGCAAACGCAATTGTTTGATTTTCTGTTCCAAGCTTGGGGCTCCGTTTTGGTCGTCATCATCGGCTCGTCGATCGGCATCGCCATCGGGTCATCGGACATCAGGTTGGTCTTCATTTCGCTGGACACCAGGTGCTTGATCGTTGGCATTTACATCAGGTGGTCGGACATCATCTTGCTGGGCATCAGATGGATTTGGAGCATGCACCACATTGCTCAATAAATTCGCAATTGAGCGACAGTCACGCCGATTGGAACATCCACGTTGCGTGCACGTAAAGCTGTCACCAAATCTTGTCGATTCATCGTCGGAAGAAAAACTCCCAAATCGATAGTACACTAATAAAATAACGGCTGGATCCCACTTCTGAAGTTTTACAAGGCTCGATTTTGTTACAACTTCGGATTTTAAACAATTAAGAATAGCGGATGAGTTCCGATTAATTCTTCATTCTTACAGACAAGGGTATATAGCCCCTTCAATCGATCGTCATTTTTCAACCGATCTCAAAAAATGGCCGCTTGAGTCTTGCCGTCGGTCACTACAGATGTCAGGTGCACATGACGTCACAACTAAACACAACCGGAAATATAAAATGTGTATACCGTCTTTAATTTCTTTACGGAGTGTATACTCATTGAAAGAAAGTATATGCATTGGCTTGTTAATGATATTAACATTTGAGAATTTGGTTTTTTGGTATTTTGTTACCCTTAGGTAGCTTAGCCATCAACAATACACTTTTGGTCAAATTCAGTTAGTATTGGAGGGTAAAACACACCTTTCGTTGTGTTTAGTTTTTGATGAAGCTCGATAGATACTTCATAAATACCTGTCAAAGATTTTAATTTGCGATGCCTAGAGCAATAAGAAAATAGAGGGGACAGTTCCATGCAAAGTATATGGGAAGAGATGAGAGCCACATTTCGTGTCGGACTGTCAAACTGGTACGAGTTGGTTCTCTTGGACTCTCTTTCGTGCGGTAACGTCACAGTTGATCTTGGCTCGTGCTCCAAGTACAAAAGTGCAGTAGGAAAAATTGACTTATGGGGGCTTCTTTTTAAACAATTTCAAAATCACACTTTGTTTCATTTTTGTATACCGTACAAATATAATATTTACATAAATAGATATAATATAGATTGAAACCAAAAATATTTTATTATTAAGATGGTAGATAAGAGTTACTAATATTGAATTTCAAATCGCTGCTGAACGAAAGCCCTTACTCCGCCAAAATCGTGCTCCAAGCTCAATTGAAATAGGAGGAGGGTGGTATTTTTAATTTTATAAAAACCTCAGTTACCCGTTGTCTATTCATCTGTCAACAAAATTAGACATTGGGTAACTCTTTGCTAACCTTTTTTTCCAAATTCAAAAGCGCTGTATCTGATCAATTGTTATAAACTTTACAAAAACAAATCAAACTTTAAAATAAAAAAAAACTTCAAAATTGGATGGCCTACATTCCGCTCTAAATTTAAGCAATATTGAATCAAAAAATTTGTCACAGGCGACACCAAATTATATTTATAGAAAATTACTATTTATGATTCATAAATTGAAAATAAGAGAAAAAATCAACCAAGCTATTCAAAAATTAAATATAATACAGAGAGCACAACAAAATGTTGACTATCTAAAAGTGCATGAACCTAATTCTAATGAAATTTCATAAAAAAATTTCATCTTATTCTAATATTATCCTATGGCAATACATGTAACCTAGACTTTCAAACTGAACTCCTCTATAGCTATATGATCAATCTGATTGTACTTATAATATTTCTAATAGGAGTCATCATCATCAAATAAAACTGCTGTGGTGGGTCCTTGTGCTAGGGGGAAAGAACGAAAAGAACGTCAGCCTTTGTTATCATTCGTTTGAGTACAACACAACAAACGTTCTCTCACAACACAGCAAACGTAGAGGTTAGAAAACTCGCGCGTCAAACTGCTGGGAAATTCGTAACTTTTGAATAAAAAAGGTGCCGATTTCATTCACGCGATGTTCTAAATCAATAACTTTATAAATGTGAACGCGTTTCGGAGTATATCTACTCGTATGTCTTACCCACTCAAACCACAACTCCATTCAACTTAGCGAAAGTTGCTAATTGCTTCGGCTCTCGCGACCGATTGCGGGTCCAGTACTCTCTATATCTATGCTTGAATTTCATTTTTACAAGTATTAAAATATCGCTTTCCCTAATGAAGTTAATAAATTTTGAAAACACAAAAATGTTGAAAGCTTTGAGGGGCTTATTTGAATCCGTGCTTTTAACTAAAATGAATTCGGGGGAGTCAAATTTTTGAGGCCCGTAAGCCGAAGGTCTCTGGTTCGGGTTTCGTTGGCGTCAACGAGATTTAGTTCAAGTGATTCTTCGGACGGACTATAAGTCTGTTCAGCTATGATACGTGCTGGTTTAAAATCAGAACGTACCGCAGCTGGGTGGATGACTACACGGCCAAAGCGTGATAATGATCATATCACCTTGTGGAGTGCCGATACATTCGATCATGACAATAAGATACTCTAACTATCTCTAAGCGAAGGCCCAAAAGGGGCTGTAGTGCTTCGAAAAAAAAAATATTTTTGAGGTGTTAGGAGGGGGATTTCCACTCTTTTTTTCTTTCTTACAGGGTCTGAATAATAAGTAACCGGACTGACCTCAGGAAATTTTTTATTGGCAAAATATGTACAATTTTTCTTTAGAAATCTTCAAAGTAGTCCCCATTGGAGTCGATAACACGCTGATTTCAGATTTTCCAATCACCGAACGCTCCCTGGAAGCTGGCAACCTCGATTCTGTCAAGAGCCCTCGTCGTAGCACGTTGAACGTTTTCCAGAGTCCCGAACCGCGTCCCCTTAAGGTGCCTCTTGATCTTGGGGAACAGAAAGAAGTCCACTGGTGCCATATCCAGGCTGTAAGGAGGCTGTGGCTACGTTGCCCTCGACTGTTTGGCCAACTTCTCGGTGACGAGCAGGCAGGTGTGCGACGGAGCATTGTCGTGATGGAGGATCCACGAATCGGCAATCTCCGGACGGACTCGGTGAACCCGGGCGGTTAGTCGACGGAGCACCTCTCTGTAGTACTGGCCGTTTACAGTTTGGCCGGGTGGCACAAACTCTTTGTGAATAATGCCTTTCACGTCAAAGAAAGCAATGAGCATCGACTTCACCTTCGATTTGCTCATGCGCGCTTTTTTCGGTCGTGGTGACGCCGGTGTGTGCCACTCCGAACTCTGCCGCTTCGTCTCAGGATCGTATTCGAAAACTCACGTCTGGTCTCCTGTAATAACGTGGTTAAAAAACTCTGGTTCGGTTGCCCGATCATGCGCTCCATTTTCACTCGGACGACGTAACTGAACACGCACTCCGCTCTTGCTCGATGCTATCTCTCCAAGCGCTTGGAGGCAACTGCTGCAGTCCGGTTCCCGTTACCTAGACCGCCACCACCACTATAGCACCAGATACCGGTTAGCAGACGCTTTGCGGACGCGGGGCAGACTCAGTTCATTTACTTATTATACAGACCCTGTATGAGGAGGCTTTTGATGTTATTACAGTCGGTGTCAAAAACTATGTGGTAATTTTTTTCTGCTTCTCCCCGAGGTCAGAGACAGTGATGATTTACAGTCAGTAAAAGATTAGTTTGTTGATTAATTTTCACTAGATCGCTCATTAACTAGCTGGTACAGTTATCGCAACACAACCGACGAAGCCCACCCGTGCTAAAGAATCAATATTCTAATCCGATACCTACCTTTATTTATCCATCCATTTAACATTCCATCGTATTAAAGTAACTTGATTTTGTTTATCTTGAAACGCGAAGATCTTTTAAAAATCTAATGACAAACTTATTGTGTTGCGCTCGTGTTTTTCTTAAGTTGAAGATTGTTTTGAAATTATCACGCAACACATATGGTTTGAATAAAATATGCAAGACCCTTCAAAGTATCCAATTCCATTCTATGAAAATGTCATATCAGCAAAATCTCGAGTGCACTTTGGCAGAGATATTAGTTTTTAATCAGTTCGTTTTCTGTACTCACAAGATTAACATTTTTAAATAGTAAAATAAGTTTTGAAGTTCTAAAGGATGAGTTTTAATTAAAGTTCCTGCAAGAATTAGGACGATCCGGTTACTGTACACACAACTAGAAAATCACGCTAGAAAGTTAAAGCTTACAGACAGAGGGAGGACCTTTCAGCAAGAACGTTAGGTACAGATTGCACTAAGCAATAATTGTTTGTTTATATGTATATTAACTTTAACGAGAATAAAAAGCACACATACAGATATCAGCAAGACTAGAAAAAGTCAATGTTTTTCTATATTCTCGGCACTAAACTTTTTAAAAATGGAAAACATTTCTTTTTGAAAGTTTCAAAGTATTTAATGTACTAGAAATCGGCAAAATCTTTTTATAAATTTTTATTTGGGAATTCTTATAAAAATTATATTTTTAATGCACATTCCTTTTTTCAAGAGTACTGTAAATTGGCAATCGCTTTCAAATTGAAATGTCTTATATTCTAAAATCTCATTAAAGTCCATCGCAGTGGAATTTGAAATGTCAGTTACCAATGGAAGTTTTAATAACATTAATCAAAATTAATACATTGGGCCATACACTGCAATCATTCATTTTTGACAAGATAATCTACCAACTTCTCATGTCCATTTCATCCATCAAGGAGCTCATATCATCCTTTCCCCAAAGGCCCCAAAAAGTTTACTTCAAAATGGAAAAAAACTTAACGTTCACATGGAGGATATGACTTCAACAAATTGCAAAAGAATCATTGGGATCAAAAATCTCCCAAGAGCTATAACTAACTGAGAATGTAAAGGAAAAAGTTACAGCGGTCCTGGAAGTCATTAGTTATTTTTGGCATTTTGTTTGAATTTGTCTGATTGCTACCGAAGATTCATATTGTTACATGTACAAATAATTCTGCGAGCTACTGTCGCAATTGTTTTCACAACAATGAAGAACACGAATTCACTCGAAACGACGAGAACCCAACAAGCATGATCAACATCTGCAAGTGACGTCACGCCATTCATTAATTTTCTCGGTAGAACATTCGCCAATAAACGAGAAATGGGTGAATAGGTAGAGACCCTATATAAAGGCGAGCTGAATGAACGGGGGGAATAATTCATTCGACCGCGAGAAGAACTGCGATTGTGTGTGGGAAGCGAAATACTTCGAGTAGTAGAAAAGTGTGTTTCGTAATAGTGAAGTAATTTAGAAGACAATTGCGATAATAAATTTATGGACAAGTGTTAGATAATTTTAATAGTGACAATTAAAATTAGTGAAAGTGTTAAACTGATTATTGTGCATTTTCTTGAATTGAATAAACACTTTTAACTTAAATTAAAAGACATTGCGTTTTCACTTTCCCGGAACATTAAAATTATTGGCCGCGAACCAATAACACGCGACAGTGGTGTCAGAAGTGGGATAGAAAAATTTTGAAAGTGAAAATTTGAACATTTTTACAGTGCACAATAGTAAAATTTAAAGAAACATTAAAAATGCCACGAAACTTGCATCTAAGAATCAATGAATTGAACATATCGGAGCTCAAGGAGGAGTTGGAACAGCGGAATCTGGCCACACAAGGTACAAAGGCCATACTGATTGCACGCTTGCGTGACGCGATCGAGTCGGAAGGCGTGAATCTGGATTCGGGTGAGCTCTCAGATGCGGAAAAAGGCGCAGAAGGTGGAGAAGTAGAAACACCAAAATCAAAAGAGCCAGAAAATGCGCTGATGCAAATGTTAATGCTGATGTCATCGAGTCTGACTGCGAAGCTAGATGAACAATCCACGAAGCTAAATGAACAGTCATCAAGTCTGACTGCGAAGCTAGATGAACAATCAACGAAGCTAAATGAACAGTCATCAAGTCTGACTGCGAAGCTAGATGAACAGTCATCCAATTTAACTGCGAAGCTCAATGAACAGTCGTCCAATTTAACCGCGAAGCTTAATGAACAATCAGCGAAGCTTAATGAACAATCAGTGAAGCTGGATCAACAAGCGATCGAAATCAAGGCAGACATCGCTCAGAAGCTGGAAAAACAGTCAACCGAAATAAAAGCGGAGCTCAGTAGTCTCAACAGCCAAATTAAATGCGTCGAGGAGAAGGTATACCAGGTCGAGGAGAGAATCAACCTTGAGATCAGCCAGGTAAACCGTGAGATGGAAAAAGTGAAAAAGGACTTGGAAGCAGCGAAGGCAGTAATAACCGCCTCACCAGCCCCAATTATAACCGCAGCGCAAAGCTCATCTAGAAATGTGCAAGCACCAATATTCGATGGGCAAACGGTCTGGACTATTTA
Source organism: Odontomyia ornata (assembly GCA_963969285.1). Lineage (NCBI taxonomy): Eukaryota > Metazoa > Arthropoda > Insecta > Diptera > Stratiomyidae > Odontomyia > Odontomyia ornata. The sequence continues at coordinate 77,929,167 of OZ017739.1, read as the reverse complement.
CAAAACCCAGTTCGAAGCAGCCGCTCGCATAAATCACTGGAATGAGCAGGAACGAGCAACTGCATTGATTCTTGCTCTAAGAGGCCCAGCTGCCGAGCTTTTGCAGACGATCCCCGTTGAATTGCACTCAAACCCGAATGCTATAATGAATGCGCTCGACATGCGTTATGGAGACGATCATCTGAAGCAGATTTATCGGTCACGGCTAAGGCATCGAATGCAGAAGTCTGGTGAAACCCTACAGCAGCTAGCCCAAGACATTGAGCGACTGGCACTTTTGGCTTATCCAGCCTACGACCCAGAACATCGAGATGATGCAGCAACGGAAGCATTCATCAGCGCACTAAAAGACCCGGAATTGCAACAAGCCGTGCGGTTAGCTCAAAAGCAAACGGTTAAGGACGCACTGGCTTATAGTCTGAACTTTGAGGCAGCAAAAAATGTGACTCGTACCACTGCCCGGGTTCGTGAGGTAGTGACAGACGAGTGCAGGTGTGAGCGCGTGGAAATTGAGCGAGACCCGCATGTAAATGGTGCGCCTAGATGCTGGAATTGCGGAGAGAAGGGGCACCTGCAAAGAGACTGCAAGAAGCGAAGAAAACCGAGCTATTGTCCAGGGTGGAGGAGATCCAGACCGAGTCAGGAGCCCAGAATGGAAGCCCTTCAAACAGAGGGGTCGGGAAACATGTAAGAGCCAACTTCGTGGGGCAGAGGTTGGCTAGGAGGATCGACGTCCCCAGCACCACCATCACCGTGTCAAGACTACATCGTGGAGAAGCGGACTTATGCCTTCCGGGTCAAGCTGACGGGGAACACTGCACCATAACAATCGACACTGGTGCAACCCGATCGATTATCCGACCAGACCTAGTTAGACAGCAACAACTTCACAAGGGCAGAATTTTCTCACTACGGACAGCTACGGGAGAAACTGCACCTGTTTATGGAGAGGTCAACCTCCAGATACAGTTGGGAGACCTTGTGTTCCGACATAATTTTTTGGTCGCGAACATTATGGATGACTGCATTCTCGGAATGGATTTTCTGCGACCACATGGAATCACGTTGGACTTGGGAAAACGTGTCTTGAAATGGCAGAATGTCGAAGTACTGATGGAGGATCCCAGCGTCCAAATCCCCAAGATGAATGTAGTGGTATGTACTGACACTGATGTACCGAATTCTTCCGAAAGCATTGTATGGGCCAAGCTTGATGGTGATTCTGGAGACCACCGATCTTACCTGATAGAGCCAACGAAGACGTCCGCATTGCGCAGTTTGATTGTAGGACGAAGCCTTGTAAGATCTTTAAGGAACGGATATGTGCCGGTTAGAGTCCTTAACACCGCAGACTCAACTACTAGCATCAAAGCGGGAGAAGTCATCGGCAGCTGCCAGCCTGTTTCCACCATCACCTCTTTGGAAGCTACTCACGACCATCATTGGAAAAGGAAGCAAGACACAGACAAAGCCCGGGAATCCACGTCTGCAATATTGAAGCAGGTCAAATTGCCAGTGCAGCTATTCAAACGAGCCTCTCATCTGGTCACCAAGTACAGTGACATCTTCTCAACAAGCCCGGATGACCAAGGCCGAACGAGTATGGTAACTCACGTCATAGATACACAGGGAGCCAAGCCGATTCGACAAGCACCGAGACGTCTCCCTATAGCCAAACAAGGAGAAGTGAGCGCGCTGGTCTCGGAAATGGAAAAACAAGGCGTTATTGAACCTTCTGTCAGTCCATGGGCCGCACCTGTAGTTCTAGTCAAGAAAAAGGATGGTAGCACTCGCTTTTGTGTCGACTATAGGCAGCTTAACGACGTCACTAAGAAAGATAGTTACCCACTCCCACGCATCGATGACATCATGGACACTTTAGCCGACGCAAAATGGTTTTCTACACTCGATCTCAAGAGTGGCTACTGGCAGGTAGAAATTGACAAGAAGGACCGAGAGAAGACCGCATTTTCAGTTGGGACCGGATTGTGGCAATTTGTTGTGATGCCGTTTGGGCTTTGCAATGCTCCAGCCACTTTCGAACGCTTGATGGAATATGTGCTACGTGGTCTAACCTGGAAAACCTGCTTGGTATACCTAGATGACATCATCGTCATCGGTAGAACGTTCGAAGAGCATGTGCGGAACTTAGAAGAGGTCTTCTCCCGATTACGACTGGCAAATTTGAAACTTAGTCCCGAGAAGTGTACTCTTTTCGCAGATGAAGTAAAATACCTGGGACACGTCGTATCAGCAGAAGGGGTCAAAACAGACCCTGAGAAAATTGAAGCCGTGAAAAGCTGGCCAACACCAAACAACAAGCGCCAACTACGAAGTTTTCTGGGTCTGGCGACCTACTATCGAAGATTCGTCAAAGATTTTGCCAAAATAGCTAAGTGTCTCCATCAGCTAACCGAGAAAAATCGTCCGTATGTCTGGAATGAACAATGCCAGACAGCCTTTGAGACCCTGAAGGAAAAGCTGTGTGAATCACCCGTGCTGGCGTATCCGAAACCCGGAAAAATGTTTGTAGTTGACACCGATGCAAGCAACGGCGGTATTGGAGCTGTACTCTCCCAGCAGATCAATGGCGAAGAAAGAGTCCTCTCGTATTACAGTCGAGTTCTCTCAAAAAGTGAGAGGAATTACTGCGTGACCAGGAAGGAGCTATTGGCTATAATAGAGGCCACCAAGCAGTTCCACAAGTATCTATATGGCCAGAAATTTGTTCTTCGAACGGACCATGCATCGCTGAGATGGCTACTTAACTTCAAAAACCCCGAGGGACAAGTTGCGAGATGGATCGAAAGATTGCAGTCGTACGACTACGAAATTGTTCATCGAAAGGGCGGAGTTCATGGAAATGCTGACGCCCTATCTCGTCGCCCATGTCCAGCTAACTGCAAGCATTGCCGACGGATTGAGGAAAAGGAGCCGCCCGTTGATCTGCGAATGATAACGGCTGAATTCGATGAAGGTTGGTCATCGGAGGAGATTCGAAATGCCCAGCTAGCCGATGAAGACATCGGACCATTGCTCGTATGGAAGGAGACGACTGGGCGACCTGAGTGGAAGGACGTTTCAACGCATGGCGCAACCCTGAAAAGCTATTGGGCACAATGGAACTCCCTTCAGGTGGAGGGTGGTGTACTCAAGCGGAAATGGGAAACGGCGGATGGCAGCTCCTATAGGATGCAAACTATACTACCCAAAAGCCGAATCCACGATGTGGTTAAGGAAATGCATGAAGGATCCTCGGGAGGCCACCTTGGTGTTAACAAGACCTTAGCGAAATTGCGGGAACGGTTCTACTGGCTCCACGCTCGAGAAGACGTAGAGGACTGGTGTCGCAGATGCACAATTTGCGCTTCCGTCAAAGGCCCAAAGCGACGACTGAGAGGACAAATGCAAACCTATAACGTAGGGGTACCGTTTGAAAGGATTGCTGTTGACATCGCTGGACCCTTTCCTGAATCTGAATGGGGAAATCGATACACGCTGGTTGTAGCCGATTATTTCAGCAAGTGGCCCGAGGTCTACCCCATTCCCAACCAGGAAGCAACTACTGTAGCTGAACAGCTAGTGTTAAATTGGGTCAGTAGGTACGGCGTACCTGGCGAACTACATTCGGATCAAGGCCGAAACTTTGAGTCACTAGTTTTTTGCGAAATGTGCGAGCTGCTCGGAATACGGAAAACGAGGACAACACCGCTGCATCCCCAATCCGATGGAATGGTCGAACGTTTCAACGGCACGCTCAATAAACACCTTGCCAAGATGGTTGACGAGAACCAAAGGGACTGGGACCGACATATCCCACTATTTTTGATGGCGTATAGAGCCGCTGAACATGCGTCGACGGGCCAAGCCCCAGCCAAAGTCATTTTTGGAAAGACTATTCGTTTGCCAGCCGATATAAAGTTCGGAACACCCCCTGAGAAACCCCAAACGGTCTCGGAGTACGCAAGTGATCTAAGACAACGGTTGAACCAGATACATCGGACAGTGCGAAAACACCTCGAATCGGCTACTGACCGCATGAAGACCAGGTATGATCTAAAGGCTAATTCTACTGGCTTCCAGCAAGATGCCTTGGTGTGGCTTTATAACCCGCAACGACGAAAGGGTAGGTCTCCAAAGTTGCAACATAATTGGGAGGGACCATACCGAGTTACAAAGCGAATCAACGACGTCGTATACCGAATACAGGAACATCGTAAGCCGAGAGCTAAAATGAAAATCGTGCATCTGGACCGTCTTGCCCCATATTACACCCAGGGAGAATTGACTACAACTGGCGACACATCTTTTCGGGGCGAAAAGAACTGAGGTGGGGGCAGTGTTACATGTACAAATAATTCTGCGAGCTACTGTCGCAATTGTTTTCACAACAATGAAGAACACGAATTCACTCGAAACGACGAGAACCCAACAAGCATGATCAACATCTGCAAGTGACGTCACGCCATTCATTAATTTTCTCGGTAGAACATTCGCCAATAAACGAGAAATGGGTGAATAGGTAGAGACCCTATATAAAGGCGAGCTGAATGAACGGGGGGAATAATTCATTCGACCGCGAGAAGAACTGCGATTGTGTGTGGGAAGCGATATACTTCGAGTAGTAGAAAAGTGTGTTTCGTAATAGTGAAGTAATTTAGAAGACAATTGCGATAATAAATTTATGGACAAGTGTTAGATAATTTTAATAGTGACAATTAAAATTAGTGAAAGTGTTAAACTGATTATTGTGCATTTTCTTGAATTGAATAAACACTTTTAACTTAAATTAAAAGACATTGCGTTTTCACTTTCCCGGAACATTAAAATTATTGGCCGCGAACCAATAACACGCGACAATATCAAATTGCTAAATAAATATGATTGCAATGTGAAGTACATATGTATGTTATGTTTAATACAAAGAACGTGATTGATTATGTTTTGTTGATTTGAATTTTTTTAATTTAATATGTGAATGGTAGCATTTTTTTTCTTTATAGCTTCCTCCTTTATTAATCAAAGGATTCAGTTAAAACTAACATAAAGATCATACAAACTTGACGTCAAAAGCACACATTTCGAATTACAAATCGACGAAATTCAATTGAAGTGTTAAAAAACCACTTGCTTTCATCTTTGAAAAGCTTTCACCTACTTCTCAACAATCAGGAAAACTCAATGTCACGAACACAAAGCCTATCAACGAATTACATCCATAGAAAATATAATGGCATTTAGCTATCAGGAAATATAACTTTCAATTTCATTTTTATTATGACCTAAACCTGCTGTGCTCTCTTGTCCTACTTCTCGACATCCTGAATCGGTTGCTACTCACTTTCAATATCCTAGGGGCGAATTGATTTCGATGATGAAAAAGCTTGAAAATAGAATAAAAGTACAAAAATGTCGACAATAAGTATCGATCGGATTACTCGCAGCTGGATTTATTGACTGAATAAAAACACGAAAATCTTGTCTCTATTTTGTTCATTTTTTGAATTTCTTTAGGTAAGCAACTTCTGATGGTAATAAAAACGCGGCTAACAATTCAATGCTGGTACTTTCGGGACAAATGATTTTAGAAATGGCGCTTTTGTTTAGTAGATCAAGGAAATCGGAGAGTGTTCAATTGATAATGGGTTTGAAATCTGAGTTGACTAAAATTTATATACTTCCTTCGTAATGTTTGTCACCAAATGATTGTAAATCGTCACAGGATTACCTTAGGTAATCTACTGTTAAATGCCGAAGAACTTCAATTGTAATAGTGTGGACAATTTTACACCTCTATTTTGACGATCTAGTGGTGAATGGTGTAATTGAATAACATATCATGATAACCCTAGTCAAAAACATAAAAAAAAACATTTTTTTAATACTTCAAATGGCTTCATGCGATTTATATTTTATGTACTAGGTATAATGTAAAATGTCAAATAAAACATTTATATAATATAACAGTTTTACAATATATTCTTATTTATTTACTTTTTTAACTATTTCTATACAAAAAAACATTTACTTTGGACAATTAAAACAATCTTTTTCATTTTATCATTTGTCGAAGGTACTATGTGGTTGCAGTCTCCTTAACTAACACTCAACAGTGGTCAGGCAGCATTGCAGGGGTTAAAGATATAAACTCTACAACGTTTCCCATGTAATATATGTTAGGTTTCGCCATCATATATCAATCTCTTTTCACTTCAACTGACTAAAGTAGATGCCGCTTTCTCTTTAGTTTTCGTACGAGTTTTATTTCACGAATCATAACCATCTCAGGATATGTCACGAAGCATCCTTCTTAACTAGGTAATATTTTTGATGACATACTTACGGGATTACTCAAAGATAACCCAAATGCCCAGCTCCCATTGTCACTGCTTCTTCATTTTCTTCTTCATAGCACTACAACCCCTCTCCGGCCTTCGTTTCCTGCAAATTTTGCCTCCAACTGTCTCGGTCAATTTAATCCAAGCAGCTATAAACTGTTTTCGTCAACCCAGTCAGACCAGCGTTTCCTCGGTTTTCCCACTGGTCTCCAGCCTTCAGTTCTCACAACGAATACTTTTTTGGGTATTCTTTGTTCGTCCATGTAGTCAGCGGTTCAGGTGGTCAGCCCATTGTAGCTTCGATAGCCTTACAATCGTTGAGACCTCCGGCTCGTCAAAAATTTCATACAGCTCATAGTTATATCGAATTCGCCATTGGTCCCGTCTAGCTTCACCCTGAATATTTGCCTCAGGATCCGTCGTTCACAGGCGTGCAATATATTTGCAGATGCTTAGGTTAGGGTCCATGTTTCATACCCATAGCATAACAAAGGCCTGATCACAGATTTGTATACTTTGTTTTCCTGTGTATGCAGCTAGTCTTCAAGATCGTCAAAACTGAATAATATATTTTATTTGCGAGCTGTATTCGGCGTATTTTACCTCTTTCATTACTGGTTCTCGTTATTTTGGCGCATAAATCCACAAATTCGCTAACATTCTCGATACTGTTTTCGCCAAGTGTGATATTTTGCGTATTTGAGATATTTTTCCTCGACTGCGTCATGAGCTTTGTTTTATTTTCATTGATTTGTAGCCCTACTAGTTTTGTTTTGCTATCGAGTTCTTTGGCACTTGCTAATGACCGTGACAAAATGTTGATGTCATCCGCATAGGCTACTACTTGGCTCAATTTGTATAGTAATGTACCTCGTGTATCGATAGGTAGCTTCCTTATGACGTACAACAGTGCCAAATTGAACAGCAATGGGGCCAGCCCATCTCCCGGCTTTAGTCTGGTATTTGTGTCAAAGGCAACGGTGAGTTGATTATTGATGCGGAGTTGGGAGGTCGTCGACATCATTTGCTTTTTGGTAGGATGGACTAATTTGGCTGGGATGCCAAAGCAAAGCATTATTTGGTACAGTACGTTACGATCAATACTGCCATATGCTTTCTTAAAGGCAATGAAAATTTGGTGCTTGACAGTGAAAAATTGGTTTATTGTCGATCTACCTGGTGTAAAACCACCTTGATAGTCCCCAGCAATACTGTTGGCATATGATCCAATTTGATTTTCTGAGATCTTTGCAAATATTTTGTACGCCGTACAAAGTGGTGATATGCTTTTATAATTTTGGCACTATAGCTAGTCACCTTTTTTGTTGATAGGGAATATAATTGATTGGCTCCACTCGTTTGGCATATAGTATGTTCTTGTTGCCAAATGTGCTGGATGAATTTGTGACTAGCTCTATGAACACTGTTACCACCATATTTGATGAGCTCCACTGGAGCTTTTGGCTTTGGTGGTGAAACAAATATCATCCAGAGTTGGTGGAGACAGTGGAAGCTCTCTGGAAACATCTATATGCTCCGATGTTCTGGAGCTGTGCGGAATTTTAAGGAGTTTCTTGAAATATGATACCCATCTTTCCTTAATCTTGGTTTCATCAGCGATGATATTGCCGATGTCTTCACGACAGAGGGTGGTTTTAACCACGTTTCAGGCTTTTCACTACTTTGTATGCTTGTCTTGTGTTGTTCCTCGCTAGGCTTACACTGATGCTTCTCAATTGGTCGTCATAGTATTTTATTTTCTTATTTCTAATTATGTTATTCGCTAATCTTCTGAGATTTTCATAATTTTCAAAACATATGGTTGTGAGTATCAATATTATCGTTCAAGTTGGTATCGTGTTCCAGAAGCCAAATAGACAATAAACTTCCTTGTTGCTTTGCGCTAGATTGAGAATTCACAGATGCAGGGAAAATCACAGACACTTGGTTGTTTCTTTACGAAATCTAGACAGCAGAAGCCGCTGAAAAATCAGTACTACCAGAATTCAGCACCAGACTCTTCCTCGGCAAATAAAAAGGAGAAAGAAAACTAACCGTGTTTATTTGCTAAACTTTCAAATAGATCATTTCACCCTTTTTACATCAACTTAATGTAAATCTCTACCATAATATTTACCTCTAGAGTGAGTTTTTATTGCATCTTGCAGGTATCGATCTCGATTTCGGATAGCTCCCATAGCTTGAAATTACTTATGAAAATTTTTTGTGTGTAGCTTGTTACGGGTGAAAATTAAGATTTCATAGTGTGGCTCACCCCGAACACCACCATACGCGATTTCGTAGGATTTAAACCTACGCAATACTGAGGTGCACTTTATTAACTTTTATTGATTATCTAATAATGTAACCAACAGCAAGGAATTAAAATTTTCATTCATAAAATGACTACTTGTTGAATTACGGAAAGCAAGCCACATAATATATTTTTGCCTTTTAACATCATGTTATTCAACTTAAGTAGCTAGGTCGCTTCCAATTTACACGCCGCATTATGGACAACACGAGCAATAGCAAGCGCCGAAATCATCAAGAACCAACGTGAGCCCGAAACGAAACGCAAATTCCCGGCACTACGACTAGATCACACAGTACCGTAAACTTTCGACATTCAATCAAATTATCTGGCAGCATAAAGTATATAACGCCTCGAAGTAATCAAAATCGCGTCACAAAAAAAATAACATGTAACGTTGGGAGGAAATCCGAATTTGAATCAACGCGCGATAATTTGCGGGCATTTAAACCATTTCCCCAAATCAAGATTTCATACTGCCTGTATTTTCATTGATTCTACTTTCTTACATAGACTTCCAATGAATTTGGATGCATATATAATTCAACTAATTTAGACTCGAGCTTGAGTGCTGTCGAAATTTACAGCGAAACGATTCTGAGTGCGGATCTAAACGTGAGGCTGTCGTTAAAGCTGACATTCCTATCAGATGTGCAGCCACTAAGTTTTCAGCCAAGGACACAAACTTAACGATCCAACGTCGCAAACATCTTCACACTTACGCAGATTCAGCCACCATAAAGGAACGAGCCGAGTGACGAAGCCAGAGATGTTGCTGAGGCAGCAATGGCACGCATACCAAAGAAAGACACTCGAAAATTTAACAAAAGTAGCAGCAACAAGAAAACGAAAGTGCTTAGGAGGAGGTGAAAGAAGTGCTTCAAGCTCAAGAAGAATTGGCTGTTAGCTATGATCAAAAATCACAAGAAATTGAGACCAAAAACAAAGATATTGATACTATGAATGAGGAATTGCAACAGAAACAGGCCACATTGAATGTCGTTACATCGGAGTTGCAACAATTGAAAGATATGTCAGCGCATCAAAAGAAACAAATTTATGAAATGCTCCCAAACCTTTTGCGTGATCTGGCGAAAGTTGGACAAGCCTTCTGCAAGGATAGTACCAGCGATATGAAAATGAATACACCTGATCCAGGTGATAAGGTTGTGAGTTCCTACAGTGGCTCGACTATATATTAGTAAAATGAAATCGGAACCTAAAAATATTGCACAAAGATGTCAGAATCTGGAGGCGTTACAAACAGATTTAAATAAAAAGGTTTCTGAATATAAAAATGATTTCAGGCGAATGTTGTTTTTTTGTGCTCACAGCATGAAGTCAGAATGAAGTCATTGAAGTAATCAATGCGAGAGTCTGAGAACAAGAAGCGAACTCTTGAAGAACACATTGATGATCTTCAGGAAGAATGTGCGAAATTGAAAGTAGCTGAGTATGTTTGAACAATTAATGCTGAAGAAAAACAAAAGGCTGAAGTGCCACATACAATGTTCGGTAGTCAAATGGATGAACTACGTGACACCCACACAAAACAATTGGCAGAGCTTCGTGATGAGTTCCCAGCCCAACAAGAGGCTATGCATGAGCTTAAAGCTATCAACCAAAAACTCACTTTTGCATACCAATAAATGATTGCCGATTACGACAAGCTCAAACATGAGGAAGCTGATAAATCCACTAAGCTGCAAGAAACTTACACATCGTGATGTAGCACAGATACAGCTTTTAAATATCTTACTTCCTCTCCTAACTGGCTAACGACATCGTGCCGAAGCGCACCATTCCCTTTATTCGCACCAAATTCACTATAATCCACTACGGAAATCTAAATGAACAAATCGCGATATTCCCGAGGAGAGATTCCACGACCGAAATTACTTGAAACTGGTAGATATATATATATATATATATATATATATATATATATATATATATATATATATATATATATATATATATATATTGGCACGGTGATAAAACTACTGGCGGGGACGAGAAAAACTGGGAAATATTAGCGCCGGCTCAAGGAAAAATGGAAAAGCGAGAATTATTGTCGAAATCCTCACCTCGCGTCGTGATGTAAATAAACATTACTGAAAGTTTGAACTGTCAGTCAAATGCATTCACTAGGATCACCACCGAGTGAAACTTGTTGTGAGTGAAATCAAAGCGAAGGGAACTACTTCAACAAACGGGAAATAACCACTCCAAAAACATGCTTTTCTCGGTGGACGCGAGGAAAAACGTTAACCCAGAGGTTTTTCAAGCCCGGGAAGGCACGTTTTCTCTTTTCTTTGAGAGTTTTCGAGCAAACGGGGGGAATAATCAGAGTTATATTCAGCGACAAAATTTACTACGAGTTGTAAACAAAGTCTGGATTTGGGAACATTTAATTAGGACGAGACAACTGAGACCCGGCGGTGGCGATATTCAAGAATACGGAAGAAGTGGGCCCCCTACTAGGGTAGGGATTAAATAAATTTAAGTGGTTTAAATTATATTTTATATTGGTCGAGTTTGTAAATAAAGATAGAATATTACTCAAAGTCGAGTGAAGATAATTTTAAATTTTTCTATCCTCGCAACCATACAGCATAAATATATTCATTTTCAGCTGTGAAAGGTGTGGCTCGGGAATTTTTTTCCCAGGACGTTGACCAGGCAGGAAGACCTGGAAAAGTTAAGTAAGGTGGTAGTGCTTGGCGGAAGCAGTGAACGTTAGTGTCATTTCAAATAATTTGGTTGCCCTGGTGTGGAAAACTACGAATTTTGTGTGGCGGTGAAACATTCTAACTCGTTCTGCGTGTTAGAGTTTCTTTTTGAAGGTGATCTTCGTGGCTAGGTGATGGCCAACACCAAAATATATACAAGCATTAATTTCGCTCCGGGCGGTTGTCTTCTCATTTGGACGACTCCTTGGGAGTCTCGGAGAGTCAAATGAGTGGCGTCCTCACTCGTCTGCGGGTGAGTTAGTTTGATAGGCGTATTTTCAGCCAAAGTAGCCCCAATATATCGATGGGGCAGCAAGAGAATTGGTAATAAGCTACATAATTGAATTGCTTAGAAAATAAAAATGTTAGAAGATGGTGGTTTCGAAGCGTGTACTAATTCTCTTCAGATCATCACTCTTATTAGATACACACCGGTGATGGCGGCCACCACGCTTGGAGGTGAGAGAATTATTTTTAGAATAATTCTCTCACCTCTATGCATGGTAGCCACCATCACCTATGTGTGTCTAAAGTGTGATGGCTTGATGAGAGTTTAAGCAGTACACACGTCAAAACCACCTTCTTCTAACATTTTTCTTCTCTAATAATTTTTCGGAAAAATTATTAGAGCTACTCAATCATATAACTACACACAAAGAATTTTCATAAGGAACCGTGTTAATATTGCAAGAAAATCGGCCATCTCATTGCTAATTGCCAAAACTCACGGTAGCTGGACAGAAAACGACAAGTTCAAAAATCAACAGCTCCGAATCAACTCTGAAATGGGCTTAGTAGTCAATGCAGACTTCACTTCTGCAGACTCTTTACTCTCAAATTTCGGCACAATACATGGTATAATGGCGAATAGACAGTACTTTGATACATTCGAGAAATTTGCGATCCCGTAAAGCACTCAGACAGTAAGTGAAAGATGGTCACCTAAGACTCTGAATGACGTTTGGTACGTATCCGAGGCTTGCCATTAACTTTTTATGTTAGACAGGCTATCAAGCATGGAAATATAATTACATTCAATCATCACGGCGTAGAAATTAGACGAGACGATGAAACAGTTGTAACTGGAAAGCTTGTTGACCCTGTGTACATCATGAATATTCGTGGTTCACCAGTGGAATTTAACTTCGCTACAGCAGAAAAAATACTCCGAGGATGGCACGAACACTTGGGCCAACAAGACTTACACCATGTGTGCAATGTGTTGTCCTATATTGGTATATCGATCAAGTGTTTGGACACTACGTCATTTTGTGATGGTTGCGTTCTCGGTAAATCACACTGTAAACCGTTTCACTCGCCTCGAGATCGTCCGCAGACCGTCGGTGAACTGATTAATGCCGATGTAAATAGTCCAATGCCAACCGATTCAACTAATGGTTTCCGATATTATGTGGCCTTTAAAGATGACAATTCTCAATACATTCGCATACTTTTCATAAAAGAAAAGTCGAAAGTTGCTCTCTATTTAGAAATATTCCACAACGAGTGTAATATTGTGGACCAAAGAGTTAACCTTTTTTCGTTCGGACTATGGTTCCAAGTTTGGGCGTGCTGCGGTATTGACTCAGCTGCAAAAACGTGGCATCCAATTTCATCTCAGTACACTGTTTGAGCGATTTAACAACCGGTGAGACTTGATGACTACAAAGTGAGCTATATGTGAAATGGTATGTCTGACAGAAGCATTTCAGGAGAACCTTGAGCCCAATAACTATCCTAATGAGATGAAGAAAGAAAAGTTAGAGAAATAGATTAGTGAAAGGAGAACGAAACGTAGGACTTAGTATCATTGCCGTCGGGTAAGCGCACCATCGATAATCGTTCTGTTCTTTGAGTGAAATACAAATCTGATGGTTCGATTGATCAATATTATACTCGATTATTTATTAGTGGTGTATTCTTGTGGGCAGGGCTGGACTATGATGACATTCTGGCTGGGGTCTGTGCTCTTTGTTCGGAATAACCTATTCCCGAAAATGTTTCCCAATCCATTTAACTGGCGCACAAATGCGCGGCAAAGGGACCAAAAAGGGATTATTTCCATTTGAAGCTATAGCCACGTTTGATCATCACCCAAACCAAGGTTCCCAATAAAGTTGTTGAAGTAACGCGAATACTTATCAATACTATTTAATACTTAAACACAAAGTTTGTAGTACCACTTCACTTTTTCTTTAGCTGATTTTCATTTCAAATCAATACAAAATTAGAAGGAAACCCCCGTTGACGCTGCCGAATATTTTCCACTCCTAACACCTAGTATGCACCACTGTTTGGCTAATACTCTCCTATAGGTTCAAACCTACCACTCGCCGAATATCCGATCTCAACTCTTTCTCAAAACTATTGTTTCAAGCTGGTTGGTAGTCCCGCTAAATCTCGTTGAACTCCACCTGTTGAACTTGGCCCATTTAACTCCACTCGTTGAACCTCACCCGTTGAATTCCACACGTTCAGTTCCTCTATTGGAAAAGACAAACAAAAACGTACAATACCTGGACTCTCTGTTATGGCTTTGTTACCATCTCGTTCAGCTCAACTATCGAAAAAGACCCACCACTTAGAGGGTCCCATTGTACCTCGCATTCTCCAGAAATTCTTTAACGGCTATCCCCTGGGGAATCAGACCTTCCGTTGAATTGTGTATACTCGTACATTTATTGTGGACTCAAACCTATTGAGAGTACTGCTTTTTGGTGCGTTTTTGTGCAGTCATTGCACTTTCGGGTACTTTTCGTTTCTCTTTTTCTACCCGACGAATGTCAGCTGTCAACAACAGTGGATAACAGTAGTCAGTGTTTATATTTACCCCCATTGGCCGTCATCACGGAGTAATTTACCAGATTTGAGTTTACACCGTCCTGGCAACGATTAACTGTTGCCAGAGTTCTATTGCATTTATCGATAATCCGCAGATTGTGTCTTCATCAGTAAATAAACCTTAATAATATGTATATCATGTAGTTTTCTAGTAAGTTTCTTCTTACATTGCTTGCGTTTTACAAATTACCTGCTCCTTTGTTGTAGATACTTGCTCTCACTAAAATATTAATTTTACTTTAGTAATGATAATGGTAGAAAAAATGCCAAGCAATGTTCGCTCGTGCAAAAAAGCGCTCCAAGCGACGTTACTTGGATCGTATTCGGAACATACTTTCAAACTTTGTGCTTCTCTATCCGTTGAGTTTTTCGACGGATTTGAATGAAATTATGATATTGTGGAAGTTCAAGAATCATTCCTAGGGTTTTTTGTGATTGTTGGAAAAACGGCAGAAGATATGTCAAAAGATATTCATCAGAAGCTTGAAAAAGATGGCCTAGATATTGTGTTGTGCAGACTATGAAAATGCCGCGTCAATGTCACGTGTACATGGAGGGTTGCAATAAAAAATTCGGGAAATCAATCCAAAGGCTGTGTTCAGTCCCTGTGCGAATCGTTCCTTGAACCCTTACGGAGTACATGCATTCTCATGTGTTTCTTTCTGCATTACATGTTTTTTAAGTGTAGAAAGGCTATATTTATTCTTATCATCTACACAGAAGTGGGAATTACTTAAAAAGAAAACAGGTAAAAGTGTAAAACTTTTGTCTGATACTCGCTGGAGCGCTCATTACGACTCAGTTAAAGTCATGACAGAAAACGTTGAAATTATTGTGAGTACTTTAGGATATATGCAAGATCCATCAAAATTCAATCTTGATACTAGATCAGCAGCAAGCTTGCTTTTGCCAGCTATTTGTAACTTTAGCTTTTTAACATATATTAAATTTTGACATACAGTACTAGAAGAAGTTAACTTAATATAACAGTAGCTATAGTCTCCTAAAATGACTTTTGATAAAGGACTCACTAAACTAAAAACCCTGAACAACTATTTAGTGACAGAACGAATCCTGATTATAGACAATGCTGTTACATTTGGCACAAAAAAATGTAATGATATGGATATTGATGTCGAGCGAAGAGGAAGGAGGGTAAGAAAAATAATGCCGGGTGAAGTAGCTCTTGATACTGCTTTGACAATTTAAGAGGAAGTACGTCGATCAATGTTCAAATGCATGATCGATTTATAAAAGAATTGTCCCAACAATGCGTGGCAATCAATGATATCAGCAAAATTTTCAAAATTGTTGAAACAAAGTTCATGCTGTAGCAGCAGTCAATCTGGTACAAATTTACGATGAATTCGATAAAGAGCAGGTACTGCAAGAAATAAAGCGATATCGTAGGCATCTAGTTGCCACCAATATGAGTGTGGACATTGCTGCCAGCTGGACAGCCCAAGAAATCCTACAATTCATAATAAAATGGGACTTCAGTGAATGTCTACCAGTACATTGGTTATACTTCAGTACTTCTTGACAATTTGCATCTCAGTTGCATCATGCGAAAGAAGTTTTTCCAAACTCAAACGAATTAAAAGTTACCTTCGATCTACGATGCGTCAAGAGCAACTGATCAATCTTTCCATGCTTTCAATTGAAAGAAGAGTTTCAAAGGAAATTGATTTCACTAAAATTATTGAAGAGTTTACTAAATAAAGGCAAGAAAACATGTTGAACAAATACTAACAGAAAATAAAAACGATGTACAATATTGTTTGTTGTTTCATCTCAGATTTAAATTGCAAGTTACTTTCTTTTGTAAATCATTATATATCATATAAAAACATTAAAAAAAATTATTATAAAATCAAAAAGCTTGATGGCCCTCTTGGCACTCTAAACTTAAACAATATTACAATAATATCGATCAAAAACTAAGTATAATATTGCGCTGATCAAATGAAAGTTTCAACATATTATACGTTAGTTAAGAAAAAGGAGTAAAATTTAACCGACCCTATTGAAACACACACACACATATATATATATATATATATATATATATATATATATATATATATATATATATATATATATACTCGTGTATATATATATATATATATATATATATATATATATATATATATATATATATATATATATATATATATATATATATATATATATATATACGAGGTGTGTTCAAAAAGTATCGCGAATTTTGAATTTTCGCGGGTTACGTATATTCGAATTTCGTTTTTTTTTTGTGGCGTTATGGTGGTACTCATGTCTGTCACTTACGCCGACAAGCTCGGCCATTTTGAATGTTCACTTAATTGGTGATAGCTGCTTTACTTGCACGTGTTTTCAATCGTCTTCGATTTTTACTTATTCAAAAAAATGTATCAAAGAACGTGTATCAAATTTTGTGTGAAAAACGAAATTAAGTGCGCGGATGCATTCCGAATGTTGACTGTGGCATACGGAGAAGCTACCTTGGACCGAAGCAACGTTTATCGGTGGTACAAAATGTTTTTAGAAGGCCGAGAAGATGTGAACGACGAAGAGCGTGCCGGACGCCCGAGCACTTCAACAACAGACGAAAAAATTAATGAAGTGGAGAAAATGGTATTGGCCAATCGTCGAATCACCGTTAGGGAAGTTGCTGAGGACCTAACATATCGATTGGCTCGTGCCATTCGATTTCGATCAACGATTTGGGCATGAGACGGGTCGCCGCGAAATTCGTACCAAAACTGCTCAATTGCGACCAAAAACAGCTACGCATGAACATTGCTAATGAGATGTTAAACTCTGTCCGCGACGAACCAAATTTGCTCCAGAGGGTCATAACTGGTGACGAATCGTGGGTTTATGGTTATGACGTGGAAACCAAAGCTCAATCATCTCAATGGAAGCTGCCGCATGAACCAAGACCGAAAAAAGCGCGCCAAGTTCGGTCGAATGTGAAAGTTTCGCTGACAGTTTTCTTCGATTGCAGGGGCGTGGTGCATCATGAGTTCTTGCCACAGGGAAGAACGGTCAATAAGGAATATTACCTGCAAGTTATGCGCAATTTGCGAGAAGCAATCCGCCAGAAACGCCCGGATTTGTAGGAGAACAAAAATTGGCTTTTGCACCACGATAACGCCCCTGCTCACACATCGTTGCTTGTGCGCGACTTTTTGGCCAAAAACAACACACTAATGATGCCGCAGGCACCGTATTCCCCAGATCTGGCCCCCTGTGACTTTTTCTTGTTTCCTAAACTGAAGAGGCCCATGAAAGGCCTAAGTTAGGCTACGCTTGACGAGATAAAGGCGACATCGAAGGAGGAGCTGAACAAGATTTAAAAAAATGATTTTTTGAAGTGCTTCGAAGATTGGAAAAACCGTTGGCACAAGTGTATAATATCTCATGGGGATTATTTTGAAGGGGACAAAATAGATATTCATGAATAAATAAATGATTTTTGAAAAAAAACAAAATTCGTGATAGTTTTTGAACACACCTCGTATATATATATATATATATATATATATATATATATATATATATATATATATATATATATATATATATATATATATATATATATATATATATATATATATATATATATATATATATGGGAATGAATAAACATAAGCTCATCCTAGCCATCTCCAGCTGTGTTCCTCAGTCTACACTCATATCATGCAACTTCGCAATACTAACTTGTTGCGTATTAATTTGTTACAATTACTTTCCGAGTCTTGCTTGTATTGAAACTAACCGTAATGTAAATCGTATCAATTGGATGCAGTCACTCAAGATCGCCCTCTTGCCTTTTGACCGTGGACGTGGACACATCAATTCGTTAACACTGTTTTATTTACCTCAAATTCCACATCCCACATAATTTCGGGGCTCAACCGGGATGTGAAGTCAACCGAGATCTGAACTCAACCGGGAGCTGAAATCAACCAGGATTCAAGTCGTCCGGGATGTGAAGTCAACAGAATTGGAACCAATAAAGATTTGGAATCATGCGAGATTGGAATCATTTACAATTGGACCGGCAACAGTGATTTCTAAATAATAAAAAGTGACTGGAAACTGAAAATTGCATTGGGGTGATGAGTGAGTGACTGCAAATTACATATCAATAAAAAATGTACAAAACGCGTAACAAGACATAACCTATGATACTGATAGTGAAAATTAACGGTATTGTCCAGTTAACTTCAACAGTTCATTTCATGCTGCATAACAGTACAAACATATAAACAGCAAATTAGCAAAGTTGATATATCTACACGGATATAGTGCATTGCGGATATAACGCTTATTTAAAGTATATTTCTTGATTAGAAATGAGCGGAAGAAGGAATAAAAATCGACAGAACAGGCACTCGTTGGTAGATTTTGACTCTGGTATGGATGGAACTTCGACACGAATGACTCACATACAAAGAGATATGTCTGTAAAATGCAGTTACACCGACTTCGAAAATATCCTACGTAAATTTTCCGGCGACGAAACAATGAGTGTTTAGAAATGGATCTTTGAGTGCGAGCAATATGCGAATACCTTCGGTTGGAGCGAAATACAAAAGTTTATATTTTGAAAACGTTCATTGACGGGAGCAGCCAAGATTTTTGCGCATTGCGACACTAAGCCACTCACATACCCGGAGCTGAAGTGTGCATTGACTCAAGAATCCCAACCCAAAATATCTAGCGCAAACGTCCACAGCAAGCTCAAGGAAAGAAAAAAGAAAACTGATGAAACACTCTGCGAATATTTGTATCGTATGATTGGCATCGCGTCACAAGCTGATATAGAGGAAATTTCCATAATTCAATATGTCATACACGGAATAAAAGGTTACACGAGTAACAAAAGTGTTCTTTATGGCGCAAGAACAATGAAAGAATTTAAGGAAAAGTTTGAAATTTACGAAAAACTTAGAAACGAGAACAGTAAGTACGTGAATACTAAAAGTAAGGAAGGAGAAAGACAGTCTAAAAAAGAACCAACGAAGAGAAATGAAAAAACAAAACCGAAGCGATGTTGCTTTAGCTGTGGATCGGTGGATCATGAGTTCCATTCTTGCCCAAACAAGGAAACAGGTCCTAAGTGCTCCGGTTGTAATCAGTTCGGACATAAAAGAACCAACTGTCCTGCGGTAGCAAAAACGTTGTTGTTTGCTACAAGGTTTACTAGATACGGGAAGTGACATCTGCATAATAAAGGAAAGCCATTTAAAGTCGACTAATCCTAAATATTACCAAGAAGTTGTTCAACTGACTATTGCAAGATTGGGAGCAAATATCATGACGAGAGGTTCTGTATGCTAGACATCGAAATCAATGGAGACATTTTTGATAATATTGAAGTACACGTTAAAAATCTCATATGATACCAAATTTGATAATCGGAATGAATCTGTTGCAGTTAGCAGTTATCTTAATTGAAGAAGTGAAAGTGAATATAAGTAAAACGAAAGTGTCGAGCAACATTGACAATACATTGCAACCCGAAGATTACAGTCAGACATGCTTCTTAGCAGAAATTGAAGGAGAAACGGTGGATAAAACTTTCAAGTTTCCTGACCTATCCCATTTAAAAGACGAAGATATTGGGAAGAAGGTGCTTGTATCAATAGAAAATTATGTTCCCCAAGTTACCCCAGAATCACCTATCCAAATGAAAATCGTAGCGACCGATGACCTATCGATACACAGACCGCCAAGGAGATTCCCACCGATAGAACAAAACATAATACAGAATCAAATCAAGGAGTGGTTAGGGCACTATCCAAGAAAGTAGTTCTGATTATGCAAGTCAGGTAGTTCTAGTAAAGAAAAAAGACGAACACCGATCATGTGTTGATTACCGGGGTATCAATAAAAAAACCCACAATCATAGAAAATCAGGTGGACAAGTTACAGAATTCTAAGTTTTTCACCACCCTCGACTTAGAAAACGGATTTTTTCATGTGGCAGTGGAAGAATTCAGCAGAATATATACTGTATTCGTGACCAGTAGTGGACAATATGAATTTATTCGAGCTCCATTCGGTTTCTGCGATTCCCCTTCAGTGTTTCAGAAGTACATAAATTACGTGTTAAGAAATCTAGTTAACGAAGGCATTGTAATTATATATTTGGATGACATCGTGATACCACCAGCTACAATCGAGGAAGGAGTAGAAAGACTCCAGCAGGTGCTGAAAGTGGCTGCCAGAAACGGATTGAAGATTAAATGGCCAAAATGCCAGATATTGCAGAATGAAATCGAGTACTTAGGGTACCAAGTCAGAAGTGGTCACATATCTCCAGCAGCGAGGAAGACGAAGCCTAAATAAATGTCCCGATCCCCACGATGATGAAACAGATGCAGGGCTTCTTAGAACTGGCGAGCTACTTTACGAAATTTATATGCAACTTCGCAATCAAAGCTAAGCCTCTTAGTGATTTATTAAAGAAAGGGACTGATTACAAGCTAGAACGAAAACATCTCGAAGCAATAAGAGAATTGAAAGAAGCGCTCGTCAGCAAACCATTATTGAAAATTTTTGAATACGGAATGGAAACAGAGTTACGCACAGATGCTTCCAGAGACGGACATGGAGCGGTTCTTTTACAAAGAAGCAACGACGACGGTGCCCTACACCCTGTTTATTTTATGAGTAAAAAGACCACAGATGCGGAAAAGCGATATTCCTGCTATGAACTGGAAGTGTTAGCGGTGGTTGAAGCAGTTAAAAAGTTCAGAGTATATCTCCTTGGACAGTGATTCAAACTAGTGACCGACTGTAAGGCATTCGAATGTACATTGAAAAAGAAAGATCTAGCGACACGAGCCGCTTGGGCCCACCAAGCGGCCCCCTTCTCCTAGAAAAATTTGATTATAACGTGGAGCACAGAAGTGCAAATCAAATGAAACATGTAGATGCTCTCAGCCGCAACCTCATTAGCATGTGCATAAGCAGTAAAAACGATGGTCTTTTGAAGAAACTAAGAAAAGCCCAAGAAAATGACGACAGACTGCGTGCGATTATCGAGATCTTGAAAGATAAACACTATCGAGACTACGTTGTTCATAATAATATACTTTGTAAAAACGGAAATAATAAACTTTTGTTTGTAGTTCCAGATACAATGATTACAGAAATCATCAGGAAGACGCACAAACAGGGCCACTTTCATGCAAGAAAGATGCGAGATATTCTTGACAAGGAATACTTTATACGAAACGTCTCTAAGAGGATAGAGAATCAAATACAAGGTTGTGTTACCTCCAACCAATTCCGAAAGGTGACAAGCCATTGCAGACATTTCACATCGACCACATTGGCCCGATGCAAAACACAAAAAAGAATTATCGGTATATCTTCGCTATAATAGACGGTGTTCAGATATCTAACCTTAGGTCAGATATTAAACTTCGCCACAAATATCTAACCTTGAGTCAGATATTAACTTTGTGAAAATTGATCTGATTTTAAATCAGATCAGAGAAAATATAATTACACCTTGACTTGTACTTAGCGAGTGAATTTTATTTTCATTTCATGCTCTTAAATACTAAATAACATCTTACATTAACAATTTTCTTTTAGCATACAATGTTCAATTGGACAATATGCTGGCGTAAGCTAATTTTGCTCGCGCACGCATTATTACATTTATGCATTCGCGGAAACAAAAATGAAAATTGATCTATCTACCTTAAATGAATGTGCATGAACTAGAACTTCATGTGAATTTAGTGCTGATTCGGAAAGAAACCATGAACTTGATTTTAACGTTAAGGAATATTCTTCACATGAATTTAATTTTGATGAAAGGTGTTAAATTTCGAGTTTATAAGCTGATAATATGAATTAGATTTTGATTACGAATGAATTCACTTTTTAATAAGGGTTTATTGAACTCTACATATGGTTTTGATTATGAATTAGGGTTTATTGAACTCTTACATACCGCCCGCCAAGAACCACTGTGATGTTTTTTTTTAAACCGGGTTGTCCAAGCTATACCATCGAGCTTCTTTTCTATTATTGATTGTACTATTTTGTCTTTTACAATAGTAATTGCAAAAACTAATCATTAAACTAATACTAACTATAACTGAAATAGTTGTCGATACAATATGACGACGTAAGTGTCAGCAAACTCTTGTTGATTGTCGTACGCTTCTTGGATTAAGTTCGAAAATGAGTCCGATGCTTGACGTAGCAACGACCCGTTGAGCACTGGTAGCCCAGTCATATTAGGGCTTTCACCTCGGAATGAAAGATAATAAGCTGCAAATTGGTATGAACCTTTGTTTTGTCATTCTAAATGTTGTCTCAAAAGTCACAATCGTTATCGTGTTCGCGTCTCAAGATATTCAAGGTCAAAGGTCACAAAAATCGGTTTTTCGCGAATATCTGGCTTCCTATCGGTTAAATGAGATTTGCATTTATTATAAAAGTTGTAGGCTATAAAATTCCCTACAACTTTTGTTTAAACTTTTTTTTCATACGACCAACCGTTTTGAAGGTAGAGCGCGAAGAGTGCACATCGTACAGTCATATACGGCCTAATGCAAGGTCAAGCGTGAGTTATGGTTATCAGTACGTTATAAAGTCAATTATTTACTTGGAAATTATAATTATTAAACAATGCCTATTATTTATGTACTAACTATTAATTATTTATATTTAATTAAAGTAAGTAACTTGATTTGCAACGGTACAATTTCAAACTAACGAATAATCTTGACTCATACAAAGTGGAGAGAGTGGCCTTGAATACTATAGAACATCTGTCCCGGCAATGAATAGAAAAGGGCATAGGGTAGGGACAAGTATTTCCAGGTATATAAGTATTGAGAAATTTACGCGTTTTAAAGAAAAGATATATAATGTCGTGTTAACTTAAAATAAAACTAAAATATATAATCCAGAATTAATAATATTTTATACTTAAATAGTTAAATATGAATAATTATATATATTATTTATGTACTAACTATTAATTATTTATATTTAATTAAAGTAAGTAACTTGATTATTTATATATAATTATTCATATTTAACTATTTAAGTATAAAATATTATTAATTCTGGATTATATATTTTAGTTTTATTTTAAGTTAACACGACATTATATATCTTTTCTTTAAAACGCGTAAATTTCTCAATACTTATATACCTGGAAATACTTGTCCCTACCCTATGCCCTTTTCTATTCATTGCCGGGACAGATGTTCTATAGTATTCAAGGCCACTCTCTCCACTTTGTATGAGTCAAGATTATTCGTTAGTTTGAAATTGTACCGTTGCAAATCAAGTTACTTACTTTAATTAAATATAAATAATTAATAGTTAGTACATAAATAATAGGCATTGTTTAATAATTATAATTTCCAAGTAAATAATTGACTTTATAACGTACTGATAACCATAACTCACGCTTGACCTTGCATTAGGCCGTATATGACTGTACGATGTGCACTCTTCGCGCTCTACCTTCAAAACGGTTGGTCGTATGAAAAAAAAGTTTAAACAAAAGTTGTAGGGAATTTTATAGCCTACAACTTTTATAATAAATGCAAATCTCATTTAACCGATAGGAAGCCAGATATTCGCGAAAAACCGATTTTTGTGACCTTTGACCTTGAATATCTTAAGACGCGAACACGATAACGATTGTGACTTTTGAGACAACATTTAGAATGACAAAACAAAGAGGTTGACCCCTTTTTTTACCTAATATGACTGGGCTATGGGATGATATCAGGGGGCGACATACTGAAGTTTGTCGTCACTGGTTTGAAATAGCTATCTAAAGTTGAACTGAGTTTTGTATTTTCTGCCAGCAGGAGAGCTTCCGATGTATAAAGTGAACAATCTGGTGTGAATCGAACAAATTCCTGCATCTTCTAGTCGAATCTCAGATCTGGTTCCGTTGCATACAGCTATGCTACGGTGACAGAAGGGGTAATATACAGCCAACAGTTTGGTTTTTATTGTGATCTAAATGATTTTGATTGTTAAAGTCATTGATTTTTCCTTTGGTCCCATTCAATTGCGAGTGGAAGCGCGACAATCGATCTGCAATGAATGATTGGTGCTATCTAGAGTTTTTGTTGCCTTTATCATCAACTTCCCCTGTTTGTCAACGGCCCAACGAATGTTGATCTGGTTGTCGCATAAATGATCAATTTCCTGATAGACCTCGTCGTTTACTCCAAACATCTTGGTTAGAAGATTTCCTCACAATCCTCGTCATAGTCGAGCTCGAAGGAACTGAACTGTTTTCATTTCACGATGAATGTCATCTATCATTAATTGCAAATGTCGGTTTAGAACTTTGCACTGGATCTCTTTGTTCATCTTATCCCCTGTGGAGCATAATGCCTGCATATTTTGAAGTACTTTTTTGGTTCGTTTCAGGTCTTCGCTAATGTTGCAGTATGGTATTGTTAGGTTTAGTTGTAATATTCCTTTGTTCATGAGTGCTTGGCCCAAATGTTCTATATAGAGGCCACCAGATAGTCGCGTTGTGTTTACTGAGCATTCAGTTGCCGGTAGAGAGATCGTAAAGATTGTTAACAGACCTATCATCATAGCTGGCCATGAGAAAATCCCCAAGTTAGATGTTGTTATATGATGTTTTCTCGTGACAGCTTCTCGCCCACTACCTTCATCGGTGTTTACTGGTTGTTCGACGAAACCTTGATTGAAATCGGTAGGCGCGACGTCGACTGGTACAGGGTGCGGCAGCATAACTTCCTTTTTTCAAAATTCAACAAAACAAATTTTCTACGCTTCAACGGTAAATGCACGCTCCGCACTGTTCCAACGCATGATAGCGACTAAACAAGGGATGAGCAAAACTTTAAAATCACCTCTCTCGAATGAGACTACTAGCGCCGCGCTATAACAGTTAGCACTTTAAGGGCGGGCATTTCAAAAAAGGAAGTTATGCTGCCGCACCCTGTAAAAGGCATAGCTTAACGATGGGTCGCTTTGTGACATATCCGCGTAGCTTGACCGTCACTACACGAACACGTCCGTCTTCTCCTGGATGAACGTCTATGATTTCTGCTAAGGGCCATTTCGTAGGTGGGGTGTTCTCAGTTTTCACTAATAACAGCTGCCCTGGCTCGGAATTTTTCAGCGGTTTCAGCCATTTAGGTCTTTCTTGTACCCTGGTGAGATATTCCCTGTGCCAGCGATCCCAAAACTGAAGTAACAGTTTTTGTGTCAGCTGCCACCTCTTCAAAAGGGATACGTTGTCAGGAACTGATTCCGGAACGGAGAACATTGGATCCCCGGTGAGAAAATGTGCTGGTGTTAAGGCTTCGTTATTGATTACGTCAGAGCTTAAGGGTGCCAAAGGACGACTGTTCAGACAAGCTTCAATTTGCGCAAGAGCCGTGTACATTTCCTCCACGTTTAGTAGCGTTTCACCAAATGCTTCAGTTAAGTGTCGCTTCACCGATTTGATGCCTGCCTCCCAGAGGCCTCCAAAATGTGGGCTACTGTGGGGAATATGATGCTAAACAATGCCTTTATCCGCTAAATATGCTCATGTTTCAATGGTTGTGTAGGTCATCCGCAATTCCTTCCCGGCTGAGAGGAAATTAGTGCCGCAATTACTGTATATATTCTTGCACCTTCCTCGTTGGGAAATGAATCTTTTAATGGTGGCGATGCATGCAGATGTGGTAAGGTCGCTCACTAATTCCAAGTGCATTGCCTTGGTTGCCAAACAGACAAAAACTGCTATGTAAGCTTTGGTTGTTTTTGCGCCACGGCCACTGGACCATTTTATCTTGATTGGGCCGGCAAAGTCTAGACCAGTAGACCAAAATGGTTTGTTTAATATCACACGGTTGGAGGGGAGATTTCCCATCAGTTGCTGCTACGGTTTGGCATTGCTTCTAAAACATGTCATACACTTGTGAATGGATGTTTTTACCATTTTTGGCGCTCCTTTTTTCCAAAATTCCTTGCGTACGGCATCCAAGGTTAATTGCGCTGATCCATGTAGTGTTTTTTGATGGAAGTAGCTGATTATCATTTCGGATAACTTGCTCTCATGACTCAATATAATTGGATGCTTTTCCGCTATACTTAAGGCTGCATTTTGGAGTCGTCCGCCCACCCTGAGGACACCATCGGTGTCCAAGTACGGGTTCAGTTGCAAAACTTTCGAGGTAGAGTCGATTTGTCTACTTTTGGTCAATCTCCTAATTTCAGCGTCGAAAACCTCCTGCTGTGTAATTTTGACGCATACCAGTTTTGCTTTTTGTAGTTCTTGTGCTGTCAAGAACTGTTCAGACCCATCCTGTTGCATATGATGATGTGGCAGCCACCGTCCGCAATAAGCTATAACCCTTAAGAGTTTAGAGTAGCTTGAAAATCGATGTATTATGCTATTGTTCCCTTCTGATATGACCGTAAGAGCCGCTTTCCTTCTTTCCAATTGAGTAGAGTGATTATTAGGTGATTTTGGGATTATTATTCTAGGAGACTGCATGACACTTGGGCCATTCCACCATAGGTTGAAGTCCTTGAGTTGAGTGGATGAGAGTCCCCGTGATGCGCAGTCAGCTGTGTTGTCTCCGGATGATATATGGTGCCACTGAGCGATGCTGCTGGCTGAATGTATCTCACTTACGTGATTCACAACGTAAGTGTTCCAACTGGCGGGTGGTCACTAAGTCAAGAGAGGACGACACTCGAGTCTGTCCAATAGTGCACTGGAATTTCGGCGCCGTTGCGGAAGGATGATCTGAATTGTTCCATCATTTTGACAAGCAATGAAGCGCTGGATAGTTTGAGACGCGGGATTGTTTGAACAGCTAGAGGAGGTACCTTTGTTTTTGCGGTTAATAACTTGAAAATGAGTGTATTTTGCCCAACCCTTTTGGTTCGAAGGTATATTACCGCTGCTATTGCTTGCCGGGAAGCGTCGCAAAATCCATGGAGCTCGAACTGATCACGTGAAGTTGTGCCGATCCAGCGTTGCACCTTTATGTTCTTGATTGCAGGTATTTTAGATAAATAGCTCTGCCATTCATTTTCCAATTCTTGGGGCAAAGGGTCATCCCAATCAAGTTTGTGTAACCACAGCTTTTGCATGAAGATTTTGCCTTTTATTATGATTGGCTGAAGCCATTCCAAAGGATCAAACATTGCTACCATGAATGATGCTACTGTTCGTTTTGTAATCCTTTCTCCAGGTTGAAGCTCTCTTGTACTGAAGATGAAAATATCTTGTTGTGGGTGCCATTGCAAACCCAGAGTTTTGATTGTATCCTCTACCTTTAGACTCAGTGGATAATCTGCTCTTCTAGCATCTGATCGTTTTTCATGCATTACTTCGTTGCAGTTGGAGTTCCATTTCCGCAAATTAAATCCACCCATGCTTAAGAGTTGTGTTAATTCGTGATATAATGAGATCGCTTCATCAGGTATGTCGACTCCAGTCATCAAATCGTCTACATAGAAGTCGTCAAGCAAATAATTCACCGCTCTTGGAAATCGTTCTCTCTCATTGTTTGCGAGCTGCTTCAATGTGCGAATTGCTTGAAAGGGGGCACTTGCGGTTCCAAAAGTAACTGTTTTCAGCCGGTAGTGTCGGATGATGTCTGCTGTTTGAGGGCACCAGACGATTCTTTGAAAATCAGTGTGCTTTGCCTTGACTTGAAACTGCCGGTACATTTTCTCTATATCGGCTGTAAGGACTACTGGATATAATCTCCACCGTAACAGTAGTGTCACCAAGGTGTCCTGAATCGTTGGTCCTACTAATAAAATGTCATTTAATGATTTGCCTGTTGCAGTTTTTGCAGATGCGTTAGACACGACGCGGACCTTTGTAGTGGTGCTAGTTTTCTTAGTAACCGCATGGTGAGGTAGATAATAAGATGGATTATTGACCTCACTTTTCGGTACTTCTTCCATTTGATTCGAATCTAAATAGTCCTGAAGGCATTTGTTGTATTCTTCCATCAACTTTGGATCTGTCATTAAACGCTTTTCCATTGCACAGTACCGTTGTATTGCCGATTTTTGTGATACTGCTAATTGTGTACGTGGGTCTCCCTTAAATGGAAGCTCCACTTGAAACCTTCCGGTTTCGAGTCGTTGGGTGGTGCTACGATAGTGAGCCTCTATTTCTTGTCCTTCTTCCGTTGGGAATTTCATTCGTTCTGGTTCTTCTTGTTCCCAAAATTTCCGGAGCGTAAGGTCGAGTTCCGCTGTGCTTACTTTCTTGTTGAGCTGCCAATGCCAGATATGATGATATTGACGTTGTCTCGTTTGATTCCCAATATCCTTGCTGCTTCCTCAGTCACAAAAGAATTCTATGATCCTTGGTCCAATAGTGCTCTAAACTTTACGTAATGTCCGTACGCATCCTTTACATTGATGATTGCCGTTGCCAACAGAATGCTCCAGAAATTGTGTTGATTCATATGGTTGCTCTGCACCTTGACTCCACTGGATGTACTTGCTTCTTTGAATTCAAAACCCTTTGTTCGACTATCGATGTCCAGGTGCAACATCAAGTTGTGCTGTTTATTGCATGTTTTGCATACGGAGGCCGATTTACACTCGTTGATTCGATGGTTCTTAAGGATGTTGAAGCACAAATTGTGGGTTTTCACAAATCCCTTACGTTTTTCGACGCTCATTCCTTGAAATTTGCCGCACTTGTAAATTAGATAGTTGT
The DNA here is from genome assembly GCA_963969285.1 of Odontomyia ornata. NCBI lineage: Eukaryota > Metazoa > Arthropoda > Insecta > Diptera > Stratiomyidae > Odontomyia > Odontomyia ornata. The sequence goes on along the minus strand of OZ017739.1, from coordinate 77,900,211 downwards.
CCTTGCAAACTGGACATTTGTTGGTACTCTGCGCCGTTACGTGAACCTTAGTTCCTTGCCGGTATGGTGAGAATTTTCGCTTCAAGAAATTTGCAAAATCCTGCCATGCTGGGATTTTCGATTGAACGCCAAAAGATAACTCCCAATCCTTCCTAGCTCCCATGTCTAGTTTGTGCGATGCGATATGAATGATGATTGGATACCAAGATGATGTCTCTATGCCGATTCCACCAATTCCGGCCATCATCTCATTCGTTGCATCCAAAATCCTCTTGTAGCCAATCGCTGACTCAGATTTTATTGTCGGCAAATTCAAAAATGTCTGCAAGTACGCTGATAGTATGACGCGTTTGTTATGGTAACGATTCTGTAGGAGCTGCCATGCCTTCTTGTAGTTCACTTCCGTCATACTTAGGTTTTCTACAAAACCCTCTGCTTCGCCTCCAACCAAAGGAAGGAGGTACTGCAATTTTTAAATCTCCTTGAGCTGCGAGTTCTCATGAACTAGCGTTTGAAATAGTTCAAGAAACGTGGCCCATTTCAGACAATCCCCTTCGAATTTCGGGATTTTAATCCGCTTCAGACGTATGGCGTCGTTCACCAAAGTTTCTGATGGTTGAGCCTGTTGGGTTGTTTCTCGAGGTTGATCTGCTTTTTCGAATTCCCTGATTGTCTCATAGGCTGCGATGTAATCCTTAAGTAGGGTTGCATCTTGCAATTTTGCCAGGTACACACTGGGATGCAATTCTTGGGTGTTTCGCCAACATTCCTGCAGACGCTCCAATAGAATTTCGAAATACTGTAGGCTGTGTCGCTTCTTCGAATTTTTTGAGAAGTTAGACTTGATTCGATTGATGGTATCGAACTTTATCTTCCGAAGAGTCCCTCGCGCTGGTTCGGTCATCGTACCCAATTGGTATCTCGAAGATGTTAGGATGATGATAAGGATGCTTCCAAATCAAGCCGGCTCGACGGACCAAAAAAGTGCTCAGATATTTAGCGTTAGGTCAGATATTAAACTTCACCACAAATATCTAACCTTGAGTCAGATATTAACTTTGTAAAAATTAATCTGATTTTAAATCAGATCAGAGAAAATATAATTACACCTTGACTTGTACTTAACGAGTGAATTTTATTTTCATTTCATGCTCTTAAATACTAAATAATATCTTACATTAACAATTTTCTTTTAACATACAATGTTCAATTGGACAATATGCTGGCGTAAGCTAATTTTGCTCGCGCACGCATTATTACATTTATGCATTCGCGGAAACAAAAATGAAAATTGATCTATCTACCTTAAATGAATGTGAATGAACTTGAACTTCATGTGAATTTAGTGCTGATTCGGAAAGAAACCTTGAACTTGATTTTAACGTTAAGGAATATTCTTCACATGAATTTAATTTTGATGAAAGGTGTTAAATTTCGAGTTTATGAACTGATAATATGAATTAGATTTTGATTACGAATGAATTCACTTTTTAATAAGGGTTTATTGAACTCTACATATGGTTTTGATTATGAATTAGGGTTTATTGAACTCTTACAGACGGGTTCACGAAATATTCCTGGTTGTTTCCCACTAAAACGGTAAATACAGAAGAGGTAATCTAGAAAATCGAAAACATTGCAGAAACTTTGGGTACCCAACGAAAATAGTAGCAGACCACGGAGTGCACTTACTTCAACAAAATTTAGAGAATACTGTAGAGAACACGACATTCAACTAATCCATACTACAGTAGGTGTCCCGAGGATTAACGGTCAGGTCGAGCGACTCCATTCCACAGTAATCGCAGCATTAACGAAATTGTCGATGGATCAGCCCGATAAGTGGTACAAGTTTTTGAAGCCTCTGCAGCAAACTCTGAATTCGACCTTTCAAAGAGCGATACAAACAACACCATTTCGCCTATTAACTGGAATCGAGATGAACACCAATAAAGAAACCAGAATTATCGAGCTCATAGAAGAGGAGTGAAGGAAGCAGTTTGAAGACAACAGAGACGATATTAGACAATAAGCGATGAGTGATATTGATGCAATGCAGGGGGAAAACAAAAACAAAACTACGATAAGCGAAGAAACAAGGCCAGAAAATTTGTAATTGGAGATTTAGTTGCGATAGAAAGGGTGCAGTTTGGATCGGGGTTGAATATTCGGTCTAAATTTCTAGGTCCATACAGGATTACAGCAGTGAAGGCGTTTGACCGATACAAACTGGCAAAAGAAGGCAACCACAAGGGTCCGAATCTTACAGAATCTAGCGTAGACAAAATGAAATGTTGGCCAAGAAATGAAGTGGACCTGGTAGACGATGCTGAAGATGTAGAAGATGACGTGAGACGAGACAAACAACGATGAAGATACATTTAGTGGCAGGAGTCCTTCATCAGAGGCTGATGAATGATCAGGAGAAGCCGAGTGTGGGAATGAATAAACATAAGCTCATCATAGCCATCTTCAGCTGTGTTCCTCAATCTACACTCATATCATACAACTTCGCAATACTAACTTGTTGCGTATTAAATTGTTACAATTACTTTCGGAGTCTTGCTTGTATTGAAACGAGCCGTAATGTACATCGTATCAATTGGATGCAGTTACTCAAGATCGCTCTCTTGCCTTTTGACCGTGGACGTGGACACATCAATTCGACTACGGCTAAACATATTAGCACTGTTTTATTTACCTCCGATTCCACATCATATATATATATATATATATATATATATATATATATATATATATATATATATATATATATATATGTATATATATATATATATATATATATATATATATATATATATATATATATATATATATATATATATATATATATATTAATTATAAAAACAAAAATTTATCATCAATATTATTCCTTCTTCCGAAATGTATTGTAAAACTACATCAACTTTTTTTTAGATGGGGGGCCTCATATAGATTTTGCGCCCCGGGCCTTTGACAGCCTTAGTCCGCCACTGCTTATGACCATGATTGAAACCTTAATTTTCATATGCTTAACCTCATACGAGTACAATTAACTATCTTCTAAGATTTAAGTTTTGAACGAGAAGATAAGTGCTTTTCATGCATTTAATACATGTATCAAAACCAAATCACATTCGTACCACGATTAAGAGTCAAAAGATACTACCCAAAGATAATATCAAGTGAAAATTACAAGAATATAAAGTCAGGACTACTGCACAGTCTGCATCAACTATCATTGCTTGGGCTTTGCTCCATACATTTCATCAAAATTGTAAGAGCATGAAACAATCCTTTCTTGCGAAGAGATAACATGATGATGATGATGGAAACTACATTGTGCAAAGCAACACTTACGTGTATTTATGAAAACATAAATGCATAACTACTACCGTTAAACTACATGCTTTCACCTGGGAGCATGATATAACATTATGTACTCGTATGTTCTATAGTTTTCAAGCTCCTATTATCTGTTGTCTGCAAGCTCAACAAGCTGATTGAAAATTCCATTGCAGAAGACAATAAAGCTAAGAGATGAACAGAAATTCACTGATGTTAGGAAGATGTGACGATTATATCTGGGTGATCCTTGTCATATGTGGTAACCCAATACAATGGATATGACCTGACAGAAAATGTCATGATTGTGGGTACTGGTTTTATCCTCATGTCTGCAGGAAATATTTTAAACATAGTAATTCTAAATATACTAATTTACTCGGAATTCGTCACTCTAACTGGCAAATCTTATTTTAAGGTTATTTTAAATTGGTTTTAGTATAGCCAACCTAGAAAGTTTAAATTGAAAAAGTTAGGCTTCCAAACAAGAGCCCATATCAATTTCAAAGAACGCTTTCTATCACCCACTATCGGGAATTATTCAACCCATATCAAAATTTTTTCCTCAAGGAAGAATATTCTTATTACCATGTAATAGGTAGCTGGTTGGTGTACCTTGTAGAAAACTTGTGTTGAAAGAAGAAGTTTTCATTTCCAGTGAAACCACTCTAGGAAATTTTTTACCGTTATAAAGTTGAATATGTTGTTCCAAACGAATGTTCATACGAACTTGTACAATGTTAACAAGAACTTAGTGAGAAAGTTTTATAGAATGTCAATTTACACAAAATTGTACATGCTTGAGCTCAATATACGATACAAGTGGGAAAGACAAACAACAAGGACATTGGAAGCAGCTATAAGTATTTTGCTTGCACTTCATGGGTAAGTTTTCCGGATTAAGAAGTGTTCGAAAAGTTTGTGTATTTTTAAGAAAATTCGTTGGAATATTTACAAAAATCGTAAGATAAACAAGAAGTTTGGAATGTATGCAAACAATCTAAATGCTAAATATATACCAAATTCCTAGACCGGAAGATGTATTGAGTGTAAGTCCAATCACTTGACATGAATTTGAATTGATCTAGCAGTTTAGCTGGAAAGTACTCCTGCCAAAATGCAAAAATGTATAATAAACTAAAATTGCAAATGATATACATATATACATGCATGGATATGTACTTGCTCTTCAAATATACAGGTTTAAAAGAAAATCTATGCAATTGTATGACATTGAGTCTTATGGGAGACTTTCACAAGTCAATATCTCCAGGAAAATGTTTAATGCGAACTTAATGTTTGATGAAAATTAGTATTTCAAAGCAAAGTAAATTGAGCAGCAGGAGAAAAGAGGTGTGGGAGCGAGAGAGAAGGAATATATTCAAGCGAGGAGGATAGGAGTCAAGTTTGATTGAAATAAAGCGAACTTTAAGAGAAGAAGAAGGAGGAGGTAGAAGATAGAAAGGGGGAGAGAAGGGCATAGAAGATAGGAAGAGAAAGACAGAAGAGATAAAGTGAAGATTGTAAGAGAAAATAAGAAAAGGAAAAGATATTCGAGGGAACATAGATGATTAGTGTGAAAGAAATCGAAGAAATCTTGAAGAAGAAATCTGGGATTCTGGGTAAGTATTATATTTCAGTTTTCATTTGCCAAATAGATTAGTTTCAGTTTTCAAAATTTTCGTTGAATTTTATTGATCCTATAAAAAGTTATTTGGTGGGTACTGTTGTAATAACTTAGCCCTACGCCTCTGACGCCGATCCATGTACCCTAAGGCTCTTGACGTCGACAGTTCGGGAGCGACTTTCTAACTACTCGCTGCCACTGAACCGCGATTTGATATGTGTCAAAAAGAAAAAGAGACGGAGATGACGTCCCTTTCGTGTTAATCGGGAGTTCACGTTACGATAAATCGTGGCGGTGCTGATCCCGGCTCTGAAATTGTAGTGACAGTGGCAGTCGCTCCATAATTGGATGTTCCCCGGACTTCATCCCAGGTTGCGGATGACTGCGCTTCCACCTACACCATCGGCCGTAGACGAAAATCCTGTGGTTTCCCACGACAAGTGAAGCCCTTTTAACTTTACAAGTAAGTTCTATAAAAGATTTATAATACAGCTCGTCTAATGTTTCTGATGCCAGCGTCAGTGGTGCAGAACTCCCACCAACTGCAGCCCCCCCAGCGAAACAGGAAGCGCAGTGGCTGCAGCCGGCATTGCATTGTTAGGTAGGTGCTCGTAGGATAGATTTCACGCGAAGAATTGATAGAAAAAGTTATGAAACTAGAAGCACATAATGTGCAACTTTAAAATATTATTCAGAAAAAATCAAAATTGGAATCAACATAGGGTTGTACGATCAAACTAAGAAGTGCGAATTCGACTTTATTGCATCTTATAAAATACACATTCTTCTGAAATTTCTTAACTACGGTTGGGATTACCAAGGATTTACGAGTCAAGAAGACCCTATTGAAACAATCAAGCATCACCTTTTCAGTGCACTACAAAAAAACTTGCTTCATTGAATCGCGTGACACTTCAAATTATAATCGATGCGGACGCACTGATAAGGGTGTTGGTGTATTTAGCCAAGTTATGTCAATTGACGTACGGAGTAAATTTCCAGAGTCAGAACAATTTGAGCTAGAAAATATCGCGGTATTCTGAATCAAGTATTACCCAAATAGACACGTTGTATTGCATGCATGTCTTTGAAAAATAAAACGTACAGTGCGCAATTTGACTGCATTCAACGAACGCATATATATTTCTTTCCTAAAGGAAGCTTAGATATTATGAAAATGAAATTATTAAAGTTATTTGATTTGCAAAGAAAAATGGTAATAAGAGTTGAGTGAGATGTTGTTGCAATTTCCGGCGTACCGACATTTTCCCATTCGCGACTTTAAATTGCCGCCGTAACGTAAGGCCGTATACCTTTTCACCTGTGTATTTCCTTTTTTTTTTTAAATTTAACCAATTTCCCTATAATTTTAATTTCCACATCATTATAATCCTACCCTTTCCCCTTATTTTCAATTACAAAAATAGTATATAATAATAATTTTAATTTTCCCACTAACAACATTCCATTCATTAATTTCCACTAACAAAAACTCATTCGATACTATTTCCTTAAGAAAACCTAATTCCTTCCTTCCTACTAACTAATTCTATACACTAGCTCCCACTAACAAATTTCATTTTTAGGGTTTTGTACTAAAATACAAAACCCTATTGCAATCACGACCTGTGTCCGTCTGTCCGTCTGTCCGTCCGTCCGTCCGTCCGTCCGTCTGTATGTCACAGCACTTTTTCTCCGAAACTATAAGGGCTACAGCCATGAAACTTTGTAGAAAGGTCAGAAGTGGTGACCTCTTGAAAGTTCAAGGGTGGAAAAATTTTTCAAAGGCGTTTAAGGGGGGTCTCCCCATATACGGGGGTGACCCCTCAAAAAAAAATTTTCACCATTGGTAGTCGAGTAGGGTGTCATTGAAAAGGTCTCAATGAGATCTTTTCAAAACAAGTCTTAAATTTGTCTTATAAGTACCGAGGGGGCAGGGGAAGGGGAAATGTACGAACTTTTCGCGTATCCCCCCCTCGCGATTGGACACCTTCCATCCGAAAAACCTGAACAAAATCATGAATGTAGGCCTTAATGAGTACAACAACAACAAGTACATGAGAAGTCGAAATTCACTCAACTTTGTTAGTAATAGTATGATTTATCGTTTTTGTGTTTTCTTGAATAAAATCTAAACGGTACCTTTAAACTCAATAAAATTTAGCAAAGAGCTGACTATTTATAAGATTGATTTTTTCTGTAAGTTTCATAAAGATCGAATAGTATTTACCCAAGTTATAGCGATTTGAATTTTCGTGTATTACTATGGAGCAATATGCCCTGTATTACTATGGAAACATATTGCTACGGAGCCATATGCGCTTTTTACCGACTTAGACACTATAGCTTGGCTAGAATTTGCATGAAAATTTCAGGAGTGATAGGTATCATGAAGATGAGTACATACAATTGAAACAAGTCGAAGAGGCAGGAGAGAGCTCCTAGCAAAAGGGCTTTGGAACCATTCTAGGATTCGAAAAAATTGGCTATGAATCGATGATTACAGTACAGAGGAGTGGCCCCTCAAAAAAAATTTCATGAAAGGTAGCCGATATGAGTATCAACTGAAAGTTCTCTATGAGAGCTTTTCAAAACAGTTCTTAAACTGACAGTTTTTGCTTCAGTGGGAGCACAGGGGGGGAAATACATGAAAAATGTGTTTCCTCCCTCGCGAATGGACACCCGTGATCTAAAAAATCTGAAAAAATTATCAAAGGAGATATTTATGGGTATAAGTATAACAAATATCTCAGAAGTCAAAATTCGTTCAACTTTCTTAATAATAGTATGATCCTCGAATTTCACATTTTCTCCAATTAAATCGTCTTTGACATGTTTCTTGATTTTATTCGTTGCTGGTTACTGCATTTTGTAAGTTGAGTACAAAACTCTTCTGACATGAGCATAGGTCTGTCTACCCAACTTGTTTTATGTTAACATAAAAGAGTTGAAGTTGCTAATATGATGATTGGGAAATCAACAAAACATGGCTCCGTTGATAGCGTCGCGAATTCTCGACCGGGGGTCTGCTGGGACCCTGGGTTCAAGTCCTCCGAGCGCAGGGAAGCACTCTTTTTGGAGCATCGGCAAAATCAATAGTTTCCGTATATATGTAACACTTTGAATCTAATCAAACGCTTCTTTGATTATGCAAATTGCCATATATGAAAAATGAAAATTGTTGCGTTTGTCGGTACTACAAAGATGTGTGGGTAGCGGAATCGAAGTGTAATGAACTTCGATTACGTTACCCAGATTGCGGGATTGGGGATGGAGTTCTTGGATTTGGGGATTTGGTATTTGACTGGCAGATAAAAGGGATTGTTTTTGGCGGTGCCGTTTGTTAATTTGAGGAGAAAAGATTCGTTTTTTTTTAGTTTAAAAAGAGGAGGAAGTTATTTGGCAGTGGAAAAGATTTGTTTTAATTTGGACTCTTTAGAAGGATTTGCAAGTCTCGTGCCTCTTTGGAAAAATCAGAAATAGAAATCAAAATTGACTGCATGATTAGTAGTAAGGATAAAGTGGAGCAGATTTTTCTTTCCCTTTGACCACCAAAACCAGCTACAACATTTACACATATAGCCATTAAACCTAAACCAAAATCGACAGTACTTGTATAACTATACGATCCGAATCGAAAACAGTACCAATCCTTCTAAGGGAGCCCTCAAAATGGTCCTAGGCACTTGATATTGTGGAAATTCATCACATTTTGTATTCATCTGCTAAAAGGGTCTACCTTGGCATCCAAATTATACCTACCTACAGATTTCAGACAGCTGACAAAAACATTAATTGACCATAACATACAGTACCATACATATATTCCTCCCCAAGGTGGAGAGCTGAATATTATCATTACGGGTTTGTATGGCCAATTAGTAGAAGAAATAATAGAAGACTTGTAGTGTCAGGGCTTCAATCTATTTGAAATATACTATATTTATATGAAAGGAGACTTTTTGTGGTGGTCAAGGACCTACTCTTAAAATCAGAGACTAACATTTTTAACATAAAATCTGCTAAATTGACATTGAACGCACTTTCATCTGACAATAACAACCCTACACTACTTGTAAGGAAGCAGTATCAACTTACTCTTTGATCAATAAGGCACCTTAACTAAGGTACTGTCTTTTTATCAAAAGCTAATAGGTTATGGGCCTAGTCTTCTACCGAGTAAAAAATTGTAGCAGTGCCTTGCAGAAGTTTGACGCAAATCAAAGTAGTTCACGATTAGGCTTGAATAATAAATGGATATTGTGGCGCATCGATTGGATGGCGGAAGTTTCATACTAACGTGATTCTACTCGTACTTAGTCAGGAACTGCTTGGTTTGGTGAGCGGTATGGACCCAAAATCTGCTAAGAATAATGCCGAGAAATCAAAACGTTGAACACAGCGTGATGGCAAGGCAATGACAATTTTGTTTCCGTTAATTAATTCTGAGCAAAGTCCACGAGCTTTGGATTGCAAGTCAATAAAAGACATCATGGACATTTTGGAGAGTATTCATCAAAAGAAGCGTGATGTTCGCATCATGTTATCGTACGAGGACTTTTTTAGTTTAAAAATAAATGATGACGAGTTAGTCAGTACGTACGTTTTGAAGGCTCACACGATTGCATCAGAGTTGGAAGACCAGGGTGAGCAGCTATCGGATAATTTTAAAAATGTGCCAGCCAAATTGTGAGCAACTTAACCCCAAAATTCCAGAAGTTTCGAATGGTCTGGTATAATATTAAAGAGACCCGTACTATGGATATACTCTTCGCAAAACTACAGTTAGAGGAGGATCAGCTGAACAAAGCAATTCGTGACTCAGAGCAGCATGTTGCTGGTGGAGCGGTTTTTAGCAAGCAACATAAAACTGGTAATAATCGGAAGATTTCGTTGAAAGAAAAAAAGGCAAAATCGAAATGTCATTTGAGTGGTAAGATGGATCATTGCAGGACTAACGGTGTTTGCAGAAAAACACAGTAACAAAAAGAAAAATGGCGGTGAAAATATAAATGATAATTCGAAGAAATACGTGGCCTTTTCTGCGAAAGATGAAATTTTACCCGCTTGTTCGGTTGATCAACTCTGGAGGAACCCGCCATACTACTTTCCGACGAGATTGTTTTAAAACTTTTTAAAGCGAGACTGCACGGAAAGGTGTAAAGATTTCGAACGACAAATTTTTGGATGCCAAAGGTAGTGGAACCATTGAAATTCAAGCTTGGACTAATGAAGAATGGGAAACACGAATTTTGGAAGATGTTCAATTCATTCCAAAATCCAAAGTCAATTTATTTTCCATCAGCCAACTATCAAATAAAGGCTATGGTATGCATTTCACGGACAATGGATGTAAGATTCAAACGATTTGGTTCTTATGGCATTCAAGCTGTCCGAAATTGATCGTGCCAGTTGTGCGTCAAGCACCAAGAAATCAGCGTGTTCATTGGAGAAGTAGCACAAGCGACTAGGACACGTCAATGTGGCAACAATCAAGAGCATGTGCGCGTCTGATTCCGTGCATGGCACGGCATTAACTAATTTTCAGGAATTCTGTTGCGAAGAATGCAAATTGGGCAAAATGCATTGAGTATCGTGTCAATTAAGTGGAACGCGTACATTGGAGAAATCTGGGCGCATTCATATCCACTTGTGCGAGCCTATGGAGCAACCGAGGAACATGTGATTCATCTTCTTTCTCAAACGAAAATCGGAATCCTTTAAATATTTGAAAGAATTTTTGTCACAATGCGTGAACAGGGCTGCCAGATCGAAATTGGCTACGGGCCACCGATAAGAAGATAAAATATCCTCCGAACTTGAGTTCACGAGACCAACAATTCCAATGGAGATACTCATTTGCTAGATTCGTTGAGGCTGATCGAGTTGAGACGGGGTAAGCTAGGTATTGGTGGCTGAATGACTAATGTCTAAATTATTCGTGTTTATTTTCAGTTTTGGTGTTTTTCGTTATTTAGTTTTTGAGTTTCAGCTCATTATTGCTACATTTAGTGTTATTGTTTATTTTTGTTAAAAATTAGGTATAGGTTAGGTTTATATTATGTTTATTATATTAGGTTAGAGATAAGGTAAAACGCTTAGGTTAGGAACATTGTTATAGATTTTTTTAGTATAAGATAAAGTTTTTGATTGCATATATTAGAATTAAGCTAAAATCTATTAGGTGTAGGATCAAAGTTCACTGTAGTGTTAAGATGATAAATAATTTTAGAATAGTGTTGGTTGGTTTTTTCTCCTTTTTCCAATTGAATTTTAAAAATATGTAACAATCTGCATTGATTTGAATTTGCTAGAGTTTTTTTTTAAAATGTGTTTAATGATAACGTACAAATTTAGAGAGCCATTTGGGCCATTAAGTTTTTTATTGTTATTGTTTGGATTTTGCTTTATATTCTTTTAAAATTTATAACGATTAGTATTAAATAAAGCGCTTTTGACTTGACTTGACTTGATCGAAATTGGCTGAAAAACGTACAGTGAGGGAAAAGGGTGGGGGGAGGTAGTCAGAAAAAACGTATAAAAACGTATAGTCCTTTCTCTCTCTCGCACTCATGTAACACCCGGTAGTAGTAGTATATATATGTAGGATGTACTCTATAGAATGGTTTATCATCTCTCTCAGCCGATTATCTCTGCGAAATAAATCACATTTTAAACCACGGTTTTATTGTACTCACGCATTACATACATTATTTATCTTAAATAGACGACAAAATGTATTAATAACGACAATCAATTACTAAAACTTGACGTGAAAAAAATTTATCACAAAATACTCAACAAATAAATAAGACTATTGATTACAATTACACCTAGTAAAAAAAAGCTTTGAATTACCGGGTAATGTAATATGTAAATAAAAAAAATGTATACATTTACATGTTGGTCAAAAAAGCTCTTCCAGCAAAACTTGAGGATTGCATTTTATTTCCAGAATTCTCCAAGGCTGATGCCGTGGTTGAGCTCTGCGTCGAATGTCATCAAAAGTAGGAGAAACTCCACGTGAACTGCTTCGACGTCCATTTGAAAAAAACTTGCCACATCTGAGAGATTATTGAGATTCTTCAAAACGGATGGCTCCATGAAACCCAGGTGTTTCAGCATCAGGACACTTGGTTCTTTGAATGGAAATCTTTTGTAGATTTCTCTTCCCAGGCCAATCAAAAATGCTCTGCATGTCATTCTGAATTCTTCAATTTTTTGAACTGGATAATTCGGATTCTCTTTTAACCATTTTTTGATTTCGCAAGGCAGCACTGGACCAAGATCCAATTCTCTGAGTGGGACCCAATGTTTTCGATTTTTTTCAGTTTGCGCGAAAAAGTGCGATTCTGGGTCTTGGATTTCCTCCAAATACATTCCTCTGACGTACTCTTTGTCCAAGTAGCAACTAATGATTGCTTTGAAAAGAATCTTCATTTTTTTGTACAGTTCGTGAATTTTGGGCTTCTCTGCCTGGAATTCTCTGTTTTTCGCACATACAAGTGTCAGTGGAAATTTCAAAAATTGCAAAAACAACTTTGTGAAGGTTTTGCTCAAAACATTGAAAATGCGCTGAGCTTCCGTGTTTTTGGGGTTCCGTGCTTCAATCTGGAAGTACTCAAAAAGACCATCGTATTTTAAGATGGTAACTTCAACAGCAGGCAGTTGGGATAACCGTAACTTCCGTTCGGGAATATCCAGCAGTTTTTCAATTTCCCTCAGTTTATGTTGGCGTTTGCTGCTGTGTTTAAAATAGTTGTATAATTGAGACAAAAGCTCTTGAACTTCCCGAGGAAATAACTCAGAAGCCACGGAGACAGCTCGGGCCAGGGAATGACAGATGCATTTCATTGTGAAGAGACAGGGGATCTCTTTACGTAACAAGGCGGCGACTGACCTGTTGATGCCAAACATGACACTTGCCCCGTCGCTGGCGAAGCCCACCATATTTTGATGATAGTTGACACCGTTGTCTTCGAAAAATTTGACAATCAGATCATAAAGCCCTTGATGATCAGCTTGTGTGACCTGCCAAAAATAAAATAACTTGATAGAATAGATCGTTAACAAATTGACTTTTTTTTTACATTTATTAAATACCAATTTCTCTAATAATGTAATCAGAAGCTTTTTTGTTTTTCAAAAAATTGTTCGTATATTTATGTCTATCATGTGAGAATTTTATGTAATTGTATATTTTTTTATTTTTTAGATATTTATTTTGGTTTCATAAATTAATAAAAACAGAGTAAAATTCAAATAAATAAGAAACAATAAAATATTGAAAATGTTATTTCATTGTCCATTATTATCTTTTATTTTTCTAGGATTTTTTTTATCCTCAATACCTATTTTGTTTTCATACATTCATAAACATAGACTTGATTTAAACACAAAAAAAAGAACAATAAAATTTTTATGATATTTTTTCATTTTACATTATTATCTTTCATTTTTCTAGCATTTTTCTCCTCAATTTTTTTCAATGCGCTAAATTAATTTTTTCATCAATGCACAGCAATCTCTTATGATGAGAATTCACACGATTGTCTTTCTAATAATTAGCATTTTTATTACACCACACAAAAGTCAAACATTGAATGAAACTCACCTCTATAAGGGCCAGAAATTCATCAGTTACTCCTTCTTCACTGCTGTCCAAACGCACGCAGAGGACAAGGTGTTTGGAAGTGGAGATGTCTGTAGACTCGTCAATAATGAGAGAAAAGTAACTCTCTTTCATTTTGACGAGTAAAAGCTCCAGGTTCTGCTGGCCCATGACATTACGGATGAAATGAGTGCATTTAGTGCGATCGCAAGTAACCTGCCTCAAAGTTTCAGGTTTGCATTTGATGCTTTTGATGAGCTCTATCAACTCATCTGAGATCACTATTGGCAGGTTTTTTTTAACAATAAAGGCAGCGATTTTGAGCGACACTTCGTTAGCCTCAAGGTTAGAGTCGGCCGCGTCTTGAAAAAATTTTGCCACATTACCCGCAGTTGCTTTGGTTTTTGCAGCAGCAATATTGCTCTCAGTTTTAGCGTGATTAGCTAGAGCTGTGCATCCTGCATGTGCGCAAGTTCGAGATTTCTCGGCTGGCTTGCACCATTTGCAGCAAAAAAAAGAGAGCCTGCAACACAAATTTATATTTCAAAATTAGACGTAAAAAATCAAATATTTATTTATCAAAAATGTTTTGAAGAACGAACCTGCTGTAGATTTCGTACACAAAGGAAAATCTGCCTCCCACTTTGACGTATAATGCTGAAGATTTCTGAAACATTTATGAGTATGAGAATGTCATATTTCAGAAAAAATTGATAATTTGGAAAAAAAAAATATTTTTCAATACCTTTGCCCTAATGCTTTGCGTTTGGACCTGTCAACACAAAAATTATCAACTTTTTAAACTGACAAGAAAACGAAAACAGATAATACAAAATACAGAATTTTGACTTACGTTCCCGTAGAAATTTCTTCTCTATCTGATTCTTCAGAATTTTTTTCGTCGTGAACATTTTCCATCTTGCACTTGAGTTTCTAGAATTTCGAGTGAAAATATTTATTCTCGACACTTGACAATGTAAAGTAAACAAAAACATATGAAACGATGTGAGGCAATGTGTGAACTATTGTGAATTAAACACTGCAAACACTCGATATAAAGCTGTATTATCACTAAAACCACAAAACCATAACTTGTGAAACCGTCGGTGTCTGGTATGTCAGGCTCAAATCAGGCATATATTATATGTATGCGAAATGTGAGAGGGAGAGAGAGAGGGAGTACCTTGGTTACAAATCGCACCTTGGCAATAGTCGTCGGTGGTGAGAAAAGTCCGAAAATCCCTAGGAAGATGTAAAAAAGAACAGTTTTGTACCAAAAACACATAAAAAACGTATTTGTCTGAAAAACGTATAAAAAAACGTAGCGCTCTCGGAAACCCCTGAAAAAACGTATAATACTTTAAAAAACGTATATCTGGCAGCATTCACGCAGCGTGAATGCTTGGGATGTACGTGCTAAATATATTCAGTGCGACAATGGAACTGAATTTGTGAATAGTGATGTTGCAAATCTTTTCGCGAAGCATGGAATGATGGATCGGATTTCCCCATACATACCAGAACAAAATGGACTAATCAAAAGGGATAATAGAACCGTTCAAGAATCAGTGCAAAATTTGTTAATTGCAAGTGGCCTGCCTAAGTTTCTCTTGCCAGAGGCAGTTTGAACAGTGGTATACATTCTTAACTGAACAACAAATGCAAGCGATCCATAACATACACCTTTCAAACGATGGTTTGATCAGAAACTGCATATTAACTATCTGAAATTTTTGGGACAACAGCAACAACATCTCCGGTTGCGAAGGAATATTTTCAGTGCAGAGGAGTTGATTATAAAGAAGCCTTTTCACCAGTAGTGCGCTACGAATCGGTGTTTTGGTATTGGCGGCCATCTACGATATGCATTTAGTGCAGTTTGATGTAAAGACCGCTATCCTGAACAGAATATTGTGAAAAGCAATTTGTATGGAAGTTCCGAAAGGTGTCGAGTATAAGGACGGGGAAGTTTGTCGACTGATTAAAGCAATCGATATATATTTAGAAATGCATCTTTTCGAATTCATGAAGAAATCCTAGATGAAGCAAACGCTTTCTGATCCATGTGTATTTTATCAGGACATTTGCAACGAAAAGGTAGTTCTTTTACTATATGTTGATGATAACTTAATTCTTTCACCAAGTAAGGCGTCACTTGATACATTGGTCGTGAAGTTGGTAAGCAAGTTCGACATAACTTTGGGAAATTCTAACTATTATGTTGGATTGGAGGTTATATGCGATTGGGAGGCAGGAACAATCAGCATTTGCTAAACATCGTACGTTGACAAAATTGTTCTGTAATGAATTTCCTAACTTCAACTCGAACGCGGAACCGACCTCTCATCGGTTCTAGACGTTAAGTCTGAGTAGTGCCAACGGATGGTACCAACAGGTCAACCAATCCGTGCACCGTAATCCATTCACGCGGTGACTGCTTGTCGGCCAGCTAGTTCGGAGAGGATTTCGGTCGCGGGTCTCCGAATGGATTACGCTCAATCACAATATTTCAGTCACCTGAACTTGCCCGTTTTTCAAACGCGTCAACAATTACTCATCCAGAACGAGAAACCTACATTACGTTAGTTCTGGATGTGATCTATCCACAGATCTCAAATCAAAAACGCTACAAAATCCCATAGGCGCGTTACCGATTCACCGACGCGGTACCGAAAAATATACTACTCGAACTTAAACCGAAGAAAACTACTCTAAAGAAATGGCGAAACAAACAAAGGTACCGCGTACCGCGCGCGACGCGAAACCGACTTCAGCGGATTTGCCGAAACCCTACCCTCGCGACGGCATACTTACCCTACACTCTCTGTTCCCCCTGAAAAAAAAAAGACCCACTGAAAAGGAAAGTCGTGGGTTAACTTTTAGCAATTCATGTTGTATTCTATTCTATCATATACTTTAGAAATTTTGTTTTTTTTTTGTTTTCTTACCACTACCTTACAATTTATGTATCTTCCTTTGTCTTTGTATGTACAATTCAAAATCCTTCTTAATTTACATGCATTATAATAATATATTTTAAAGGTTAGTTTTTCTATAAAACTTGCAATTATGGCCTTTCTTTTCCGAGATTTCCAGTATTTGATCCGTGCCGTTCACAATTTTTCTCAATTATTTTCATTCTTCATTAATATTTTCATGAATTTTTCAGTGAATTGAATTTTGTAATTTTAACATATCAAAGAAATTATGGAATTATTTATGTATTTCAACAGTCGGCTCGAGATTATGTTTCTTTCTAAACCACGCCGCTTACTTTCAGTATTTTGTTTATTGTTGGACTTTTCTTGCTTGTTTGTAGCAAAATGATACTAGAAAATACAAACTATTATTTTATTATTTTCTTTTTTATTTGTGTGTGGCTGGTCGTATTGTAAGTACACTATTGTATTTATTGTTGTTCTTCGGCTTATTGCTTCAATAAAAATCAGAAAAGCATTTCGTAAATATATTGCAAACATTTCGGCTCTATGGAAACTAAAGCTGTTTGTATACTATAGTATGTATAGGTTGAGTGAAGGGTAGTAACAAGTCACAAAATTCAAAAACTATTAGCACCATTTTGTACGATTGTAGTTCTTATGATATTTAGTTCTATTAATATTCTTTCATTGTCTTCTTACTGTTAATTCTAATGCTAATTGTTGTGTTGTTTTTTTGAAAACAATTCAATGTTCAGTAAGCGTTCCAATCGTAATCAATCGAACCATCAGGTCTTTTAGGATTTTTAGGTTTTAATAGTTTTAACTTAGATTTTATGTCTTTAGTTTGTTTGAAAAAAAAAAATATTGCATTTATCTCATATGTTTCAATTAACAAAAATATTAAGTTTATACCGTATTCTCTTTTGTTAAAATTTTCACAATATTATCGCAACTCTACCGTTTATTTCGTTTGTATGAGGTTTTGCGCTCAGAATCCTTTTTATTTAGTTTTTTGTTTTTCGTTTGTTTTAAAACATGTTTTTGTAAATATATATTATTAGTACTATTGTTTTTTGTTTCATGGGTTGAATGTTTAGTGTATGTTTAACATATTTGTTCACCTTGGCTTTTATTTTTTCAGTTATATACTTTGTTTGATTGTGTGTGTTAGGGGAACAGGCAAATGGCTTTGTAGTGTAAATGATCAGTTAATCTTGATAAATTGTTTATAAATCGGTCTGTTGTCAATATATAAAATATCCCTTTTCTATTTTATTATTAATTAATTAATTAATTATTGTTATCTATTGCATATCTTGTCTATGGCTTGCTAAGTTAGTTTGTTAGACGCAGTAAACAGAAAATTGTTTCTTTTTTATAATCAAAATGGCCAAGCGTTGTTACGCAAATATATTTTTTCTTCATACTGTTGTGTTAAACTGGATATTTGGGTTTACTTTAATTGCTCCATCAATTTTCCTCATTCGCCTGATAAAATCTCCGTAGTTTTGGTAAACCTACACCTTCTTGAAAATATGTGGAATAGAGCCAAGCTGAGTTTCGTCAGGATGCTAAGACAACTTTCAACCCGACCAGCGTCGTGGCAGGTAGACAACGCTCTAAGGCTAGTCTAACAGCAAAATGCTTACATTCCTTTGGTTAAGTGGTAGGTCAACAAACCATCTAGTACTCATAGTTGTCAGAAGCGAACCCTCCAAATAAATAAATAAACGGGGCATATCCTCTATTCAGTATTCAGTAACATGAAGAAGGACCTTGAAAATGGAGTGTGATATGCTGTTGTATTTCATAAAAAAATATCTATGAAAGTGGAAGGAGCGTTAATGGTGCTGACTTGATTGATATCACTGTTCTCTGACTATTCCTTATAAGACCATTATGATTCTGTCAAGTCGTTGGTGAGTTCATTCTACTAACAGAGATCTACTTTTGACTTGCACTAAGTCTTCCATTTGTTTTGTCTTCTTTTCAACTTGATACTTCTTTTGTGATCTATTAATCAACGACTGTTCGCGGTTTTACATCTTTTCTATATAACCAGCTGATGAATGTAGTCTAAAATGGTGCTACTGCCGATATTTCATCATATCACTTGCTTTTCGTTAATAGGTACCTAACACCAAAGAATATTGAACACATAGTCGACTATTATGATTTTGAGTTGTACGTGCCTAGCTCTGTGCACACTATATTAGTATAAATGCTTATAACTACTTCTATACGATTACTACCAAATCGTAAATTTGAGGGCGTCCAAAGAAGCTTCATCGGTAAAGTTGGGAGGTATCGTTTTGTACCTTACATTACCGAACATACTTAACATCCAAAGCGTTTCAGTTTACATACTATATGTATATATGTTTCTAATGTGTGAATGTCACTTAAAACTATTACTATATATTACAGCAATGATATCAATTTCGTTAGTGGACATCCGTCACATTGGCTCCTGTTCAAAGTATTCGTGTTTGAGACACATCAAGGCAGAAGGGCGAGATCGAGGCTCAAATGCTAACATTTTGCTCAATAAGTCGTTAGAATATTCGCATAATTGTCGACATAAATCGAATGGTTGCTTTGGCATCCGGTGAGGAAAGTTTTCGCGAGCTAGATATTCATCAATTTTACCGAAGACTGCACTCTGTACTGCGGATTGCAAGCGATATGCCAATTGATCAATCTGAACAAGGTAGCAAGCGTTACTTCGAATTTCCGCATTAAGAAGCGTCAAATCATTTTGGTGTTGAATTATTCTCCTACTGGATTCATTAAGAGAAATTGTTCTTTTTTTTTTTTTTCTAAGTTTTCTTAACTAAACTAACCTCTTTCCTAATTTGCCTGTTGCTCCTTTCCGACCTTGACAGAGCTTCATGCTCCAGCCTGAGGCAATGCTCCGGTGAATGTCACTGCCTCACGAATAACGTTTTCCCAAAAACACTTTAAGCACACCACGCGTTTCTTCACAGATTAAACAGGGAATACGCTTCACTCCACCACGTCGCGCCAAACGACGTATAGCTGGTTTTGTAATACCTTCGATATTCTCACGAAGAACTTTTCGATGACGTTTCGCGCCTCCATGTGCTGTCAAGATTTCCGGTTGTCACCTCGGACAAAACATATGTGCGTGGAATGGCACTTCATATGGCGGAAATGTGCTTCTTCAGATGTCGCCAGTGGCATAGTTTTCTCGATGGCCACGGTGGAGGGGCATTTCCAGATGGCTATGTCTCGAAATGTGCCGGGGTTGGATTAATTCTATATTCCGAATATTTATATCCACGGATCTAAATATTTGGACAGAAAAAAAAATATTTTCTGCACAACGATATCCGCACAACAGATGAAGTCCGCTGGCACTTCGAGGACATATCCATCTGGCAGGTTACAAGGGTTCGGGATCGGAATCACTTCGATACCTGGGCGTAGTCGTCACATTACACATTCCCCCCCCCAAAATCGAAGTAATTACGATCCCGTCTCCTTTGTAAAAGGTCTTGGTTAGGAACGTGGCGGGTCGAAGATCCGTTTCGAAGGATAGGCTACAACCCTGTTCGTGAAGACTCGACAGTGACTATATAGTAGGAAGTCAGGTGTTATTCGGAGGCCTTCGTCTAGGCAGAGATTTGGGATAAGCCAAGGTTTCTCGTGGGAATTAGTTGCACTTCATCGTCTAAGGTCTTTTGCGTGGTAAATTCCCAGGGTCTTACCAGTCATGTCCGCGATGAGGTACCGGGTGGGGCTTATGACTTGTATGACTCGACACTTCACGAATTTCTTGTCTAGTTTGGCATTGTAATGGCGGGTGGCATCGCTCTGTCGGAAGTTTCGACGATATATTTCGTCGCCGGCCTTAAAGCCAGAAGGATGAGATCGCAAGTTGTACCGCTCCTCTCCCATCCGTCTACTGTCTTCAATCTTCTCCCGCAGTTGATCTCGCAGAAGTTGGAGCTTTTCGTGCGGTTCTAGAACCACGATTGGGTCCTCTAGCGATTTCAGCTGCCGCAATAGCCGGTAAGCGCTCCCATGACCGATCATGTACTGGCCGAACACTGCAAAATACGGCGAAATGCCGGTCGTGGCGTGGTACGACGAGCGCAGCGCACTAGTGATGGCGGACAATTTGCGATCCCAGTCCCTCTGATTCGGGTGGACATAGGCGCGAATGGCCGCTATGAGCGTACGATTCAGTCGTTCGGATGCGTTGGCTTGTGGTGAATAGACGGCAGTTCGTTGGTGGATGATGCCGTATTTGGACATTAGGTCTCGGAACTTGCTGGAGGTGAACTGGACCCCATTGTCGGAGACAAGTTTCTCCGGAACTCCAAACATGTGAAAGACTCGGTTCTCCAAAAAGCTGATTATTGGTCCAGTGTGCATGTTACGTAGTGGTTCTATGATAGGGAATTTGGAGAGCTGGTCCAGGACCACGACAGCTCCCGTGTGACCAGAAGCAGATCGAGGGTAAGGACCGATAAGATCAATGTACAAGCGCTGGAACACGCGTTCGGGGACCTCAACCTTACCCATGGGTGGTCGAAGAATGGTGTTGGGCGCTTTAGTGCACTTGCATAGCTCACAGGAGGCTACGTACGCTTTTATCTGTTGTGCCATCTTAGGCCAAAAGAAACAGGTTTTCAACCGCCTAAGTGTACGACCGTATCCGCCGTGCGCACTTGATGGGTGGTCATGAGCCCGTCTGATAAGATCAGTGGTTAATTCTTCGGGCACCCACAACTTCCACTGTTCTTCTTCTTGTATGGGGTCTCCGGATGCGTGTCCCATCCGCTTGTAAATAAATCCATCCGTCAACCGCAGTTCAGGAAGCTGGGGCTGTTGGTTCTGGATCGTGTGAATCAGTTGGGTGTAGCTGGCTGACTTGAAGGCAGGATGGTCCAGATCGATCAATTGGGGGCTGTCGTCCTCTTGGACCAACTCGGCTCCTTCAGGGGCGAACATTCTGGATAGGGTGTCGGGGACTACATGCTGGCTTCCTTTTCGGTGGCGAATTGTGAAGTCAAATGCCTGGAGTTTCAGTGCCCACCTGGCCAATCTGCCGTTGAGATCAGTCTGGCTCATTAGCCATTTCAGAGAAGCGTGATCCGTAACGATTTCAAAGGTGTGTCCCTCCACATAGGCTCGGAAGCGTTTCACTGCCAACACCGCGGCTAAACATTCTTGCTCGGAGACCGTGTAATTTCGCTGGGCTGGGTTCAGCTTGTGAGACATGAAGGCTATAGGTCTCTCCTCGCCGTCTTGTGCAACCTGGACTAAGACTGCTCCCACCCCATGTTGACTCGCGTCACAATGGATTGAGAACGGTTTGTCAAAGTCCGGGCTGTGCAGTACGGGGGCCGTAGTCAGACTCTTCTTTAGCTCTTCAAAGGCTCGCAAGCTGGGCTCTTCCCAGACGAATTTACGTCCCTTACGCAGCATGTCGGTCAAAGGAGTGGTAATGGTGGCATAGTCACGTACAAAACGCTGGTACCATCCGCATAAGCCTAAGAATCGGCGTAACTGTTTGGTGGTCTTGGGTAATGGAAAAACGTCAATCGCTTGAGTCTTTTCCGGATCGGTCTTGATATGCCCATGCCCAATGATGTGACCTAAATACTTCACCTCCGTCATCACGAACTGGCTCTTCCTTATGTTGATGGTTAATCTTGCCCTCCGGATGTGTAGAGCCACCTCCTGAAGCAGGTCGATGTGTTCGTCAAAGGTCTCGGTTATAAGCAGCAGATCGTCCAAGTAAACGAAAACTTGGTGCCGCAAATGAGGTGGTATCACCTTATCCATAAGGCGCGTCATTGTTTGGGGGGCATTACACAATCCGAATGGCATGGTCACGAATTGATATAAGGGCCGGCCTGGGACTGTGAAGGCTGTTTTCTCCTTTGAACCGGGGTCTAAAGGAATTTGCCAGAAGGCGTCCTTGAGGTCTAAGCTCGTGATGAAATGGGCTTTAGGCAATCGACTCAAAATGCCTTCGATCAACGGTAGAGGATATGCGTCCTTGACTGTGACGGCGTTCAAGCGTCTGGCATCTAAGCATAACCGGACCTTGTTCGGCTTGACAACTAAGGTGACTGGGGAAGCCCACGCGCTCTGTGATTCTTCGATTACGCCTAATGATAGCATTCGATCCACTTCGGCATATAACGATTTTTCCTTCGCCGGAGATATGGCGAAATGTCTCTGTTTTATGGGTTTAGCGTCCCCCACATCTATAGTGTGGAACACCAGGGCAGTCCGCCCGAGACCTTCTTTCTCGTGCGATGGAAAAGCCGATATAGCCGAGTCGAGACGCAGTTGCTGAGTTACATCCAGTGTATGCCGTAGTAAGTTAGTGGGTTGAGATTGGTCAGGAACGGTGGTGACGGACTCCAGGGTCGAACTGGAAAATAGTGCCGGGGCCAAGTTAAATTTTCGAACGAAATCCACTCCTAAATAAAGATTCTGGGTTAACTGAGGTATGATGAAAAATTCCATAGGTTTAGTTACCCCTTTAAAGGTGACATCCGTCATAATTTTTCCCACTACAGAGTGACGAGTTCCGTCCGCCGTGCTTAACCAAGAGGTGAAATGACGGATTTGGTCCGCGTGCTTGGCCAGTACCTCCCCTGCAAACTCGGCAGAGATGCAATTCACACTGGCTCCCGTATCGACTAAGCCTGATACTCGTTTTTGCAGGAGGTGTACTGACGCATATGGCCGAACATCATCCCTCAATAATTCGTCTAAGTATATGTCCTTCAACCTTTTTCTCGACTGCCTGACTTTTCTCCAGAAGCTCCGCATCCGACGCGTGGCTCGCTTGCTTCGCGGTGGGACATTTGTGACCAACTCCTCATGGAAGATGCGCTGTCGAGTAGCCAAGTAATTCCGCAGCCTGACATGAAAAGGTTTTACATGCCAAGGAACTTTCGCCTCGCTATCATTCCCTTGCGCGTTGGCATCGGCGAAGGACGGCGTCGGTTGTGGAACTTCGGGAGAACTGTGTTTAGCGGTGCGAGTCAGCAGAGTTGGAGTCATGATGGGAGCTGGGTCATAGCTGGTGATGGGGTCTGGATTGGTTCGTCCGGGGTCTAGGAGTGCCGACGGGTGGTCGCGGCACTCGGTGGCAAGTTTTTTCGCCCTTTGCAATTTGCACAGTCAGGTGCGTATGTGTCGGCCTTCCCGCATCGGTAGCAGAAAAGCGTTGGCTCCGCTGGACATGCGTAGAACCGATGTCCCGGTTGTCGGCAGTTCCAACATACCGTCGGGCTTGTAATTGCTTCAAGGGAGGGTCGATCAATCAATGCTGGGTCCTCAAGCTCCGGTGGTGCTCCGCTCCTCGGTACTGGTACTGGATCAGCAAGCAGGTGGTCTGCTGCCATCAACTCCGCGGTGTGATGATTTCGGGGATTTGGTCCCGTTATGCGAGGTTGTGGGCGGAAGGTACCTCGTCGCTCATCCAAGTGTTCTTGTCTACGCGCATGGAGGCGCAATCCCTGTATGGTGTTGATGGGAAAATGTAGCAGGCTGTTCTGGAGATCCCAGCGCATGTTCTCCCTGATAATTTCTACTAATTCGTCCTCGGGCATGGTATTTCGCAGGCGAGTGCTCAATCTCACTATACTGGTGTAGTACTGGTCGAACGGTTCGTGAGCGCCTTGTTTCCGTTTCTTTATTTGCTCTCTTAGCTCTCTCTCAGTGAAGCCATCCTCAAATCGATTGCGGAAGGCTGCACTGAAAGAGTGCCAAGTGGGACGTGGCGTTGACTCTTTAAAGCTCCAGTACCAGTCGGCAGCGTCGCCGCTGAACAAAAGATGTGCATGCCGGAGGAAGGCCGAGGAATCCCCTCCCAGGGTGCTGGATATCAACGCCTGAATCCGGAAAAGGAACCGGTCCGCCGATATCATATCGTTGAACCCTGTAAAGTTCAGGCGCCAACTCTCCATGATACGAGGCGTCGGGTCTCGGAAAAGTGTCAATGCGTTCCCGGGGGGAATCACATCCTCTACTGACCTGTTGTACTGAACTGCCTCGGGGGCTGGAGGTACCAACGGAGGTCCGGTACTGTGTCGCGGTCTGTATTCGGGAGCTCTGGGATCCATTCCCGAGTTCCTTGGAGGTGGGACCCATTGCTCGGATTGTCGGGAGTGGGGCATCGCCACACTGGGATTTGGCTCCCAGCCAAGCGGAGTTCTCACGCGGCTGGGTGGTTGGCTCAACGGGAGATTCTGGATCTTTCCCTCCAGGTTGCCAATCCTCTCCGACATATCCCTCATCAACGCCACGAGGGTGTCAATGGAGTGGGCGGAAGGCATGGTTGTCACCTCGGACACGACACTTGCAGCCGGAACTTCACCGCCTACTGCTCCTTGCAGGTCTAAGAGTGGGTGTGACGGTTCGGCTTCTGGAGCTCCTTTCGCCACTGCTCCACGCGTTGGTAGGGGCGTTCCGAGGGGGACGTCTAGGGCGGTCCGCTCTATGGGTCGCCGGCATAAGGGACACAGTTCTGACGTGAGGAGGAGCTGTTGTACACAGGCACGATGGAATAAATGTCCACAATCCAATCGCACGCTGTGTACGCCCTCCACTACGTCTTCGAAACAGATCCCGCAGTTAGCTGGTTGGACCGTTTTGGATCTGGTCCAACGCTTGTCTGGGGTCCGCTTCGTTGCCATTTTGTGTGTGTTACTTGTGGTGCTAAAATAAAATAAAAAAATATATAGAATGTACTTAGTCCTAATATAAACTTGTCGCTAAATTAGTGGCCGTTAGTGGCGAGCTAGATATAATACGAGAAAAAAAAAAATTTGGTTGATACACTTTCCTTTTCAGTGGTCGACTCCTCCAACGGGAAAAGAGAGTGCGTGGTAATCTGCCGAAGAAAGGGTGCTTCGGTCGATTTACGAAAATTACCCCATAACCCACATACATTACAAAAACCGTTTCTAATCTACGTTAAATGACTCGACGAGACAAGTGGTAGAGCTACCGTAACGACTTTGTACGCGGTCAAAGTTCCCGACGCGTAGAAGCATTCCGGGCTTCGCGACTCCAGCATACGCCACCGAACGTTGAACCGATACCACTCGTCTAACACGCATAAGAAATAGTTAGAATCCTTCCGCGACATAAAGGCAAGGTAGCCTTCTATTTTCTTGAGAGTCCATGCTGATAGGTAAACCCATCAGCCTGGCAGTTCCATCAAGAAAATAGAAGGTCCTTACAGGGGTTAACCTGGGACAACACATCGGAAGGATTCTGTCGCGAGAAAAAAAAATCAAACAAAGGAGAGCGGAAGCTACAACTCACGTGAAGCGACCTCTAATGTGTATCACACAATTCCACTGCTCCTGATAGTGGGACTCGAGTACCAAAGTACCTTACATCCTCCGTAAAGGACCAACTCGTCAGAAGACGCGAAGTTCTTTCCCCCTTAGGATGTTGTTTGGCCCCACGTTGGGCGCCATTTGTAATGATTTTCTACCTTCAACTCGAACGCGGAACCGACCTCTCATCGGTTCTAGACGTTAAGTCTGAGTAGTGCCAACGGATGGTACCAACAGGTCAACCAATCCGTGCACCGTAATCCATTCACGCGGTGACTGCTTGTCGGCCAGCTAGTTCGGAGAGGATTTCGGTCGCGGGTCTCCGAATGGATTACGCTCAATCACAATATTTCAGTCACCTGAACTTGCCCGTTTTTCAAACGCGTCAACAATTACTCATCCAGAACGAGAAACCTACATTACGTTAGTTCTGGATGTGATCTATCCACAGATCTCAAATCAAAAACGCTACAAAATCCCATAGGCGCGTTACCGATTCACCGACGCGGTACCGAAAAATATACTACTCGAACTTAAACCGAAGAAAACTACTCTAAAGAAATGGCGAAACAAACAAAGGTACCGCGTACCGCGCGCGACGCGAAACCGACTTCAGCGGATTTGCCGAAACCCTACCCTCGCGACGGCATACTTACCCTACACTCTCTGTTCCCCCTGAAAAAAAAAAGACCCACTGAAAAGGAAAGTCGTGGGTTAACTTTTAGCAATTCATGTTGTATTCTATTCTATCATATACTTTAGAAATTTTGTTTTTTTTTTGTTTTCTTACCACTACCTTACAATTTATGTATCTTCCTTTGTCTTTGTATGTACAATTCAAAATCCTTCTTAATTTACATGCATTATAATAATATATTTTAAAGGTTAGTTTTTCTATAAAACTTGCAATTATGGCCTTTCTTTTCCGAGATTTCCAGTATTTGATCCGTGCCGTTCACAATTTTTCTCAATTATTTTCATTCTTCATTAATATTTTCATGAATTTTTCAGTGAATTGAATTTTGTAATTTTAACATATCAAAGAAATTATGGAATTATTTATGTATTTCAACAGTCGGCTCGAGATTATGTTTCTTTCTAAACCACGCCGCTTACTTTCAGTATTTTGTTTATTGTTGGACTTTTCTTGCTTGTTTGTAGCAAAATGATACTAGAAAATACAAACTATTATTTTATTATTTTCTTTTTTATTTGTGTGTGGCTGGTCGTATTGTAAGTACACTATTGTATTTATTGTTGTTCTTCGGCTTATTGCTTCAATAAAAATCAGAAAAGCATTTCGTAAATATATTGCAAACATTTCGGCTCTATGGAAACTAAAGCTGTTTGTATACTATAGTATGTATAGGTTGAGTGAAGGGTAGTAACAAGTCACAAAATTCAAAAACTATTAGCACCATTTTGTACGATTGTAGTTCTTATGATATTTAGTTCTATTAATATTCTTTCATTGTCTTCTTACTGTTAATTCTAATGCTAATTGTTGTGTTGTTTTTTTGAAAACAATTCAATGTTCAGTAAGCGTTCCAATCGTAATCAATCGAACCATCAGGTCTTTTAGGATTTTTAGGTTTTAATAGTTTTAACTTAGATTTTATGTCTTTAGTTTGTTTGAAAAAAAAAAATATTGCATTTATCTCATATGTTTCAATTAACAAAAATATTAAGTTTATACCGTATTCTCTTTTGTTAAAATTTTCACAATATTATCGCAACTCTACCGTTTATTTCGTTTGTATGAGGTTTTGCGCTCAGAATCCTTTTTATTTAGTTTTTTGTTTTTCGTTTGTTTTAAAACATGTTTTTGTAAATATATATTATTAGTACTATTGTTTTTTGTTTCATGGGTTGAATGTTTAGTGTATGTTTAACATATTTGTTCACCTTGGCTTTTATTTTTTCAGTTATATACTTTGTTTGATTGTGTGTGTTAGGGGAACAGGCAAATGGCTTTGTAGTGTAAATGATCAGTTAATCTTGATAAATTGTTTATAAATCGGTCTGTTGTCAATATATAAAATATCCCTTTTCTATTTTATTATTAATTAATTAATTAATTATTGTTATCTATTGCATATCTTGTCTATGGCTTGCTAAGTTAGTTTGTTAGACGCAGTAAACAGAAAATTGTTTCTTTTTTATAATCAAAATGGCCAAGCGTTGTTACGCAAATATATTTTTTCTTCATACTGTTGTGTTAAACTGGATATTTGGGTTTACTTTAATTGCTCCATCAATTTTCCTCATTCGCCTGATAAAATCTCCGTAGTTTTGGTAAACCTACACCTTCTTGAAAATATGTGGAATAGAGCCAAGCTGAGTTTCGTCAGGATGCTAAGACAACTTTCAACCCGACCAGCGTCGTGGCAGGTAGACAACGCTCTAAGGCTAGTCTAACAGCAAAATGCTTACATTCCTTTGGTTAAGTGGTAGGTCAACAAACCATCTAGTACTCATAGTTGTCAGAAGCGAACCCTCCAAATAAATAAATAAACGGGGCATATCCTCTATTCAGTATTCAGTAACATGAAGAAGGACCTTGAAAATGGAGTGTGATATGCTGTTGTATTTCATAAAAAAATATCTATGAAAGTGGAAGGAGCGTTAATGGTGCTGACTTGATTGATATCACTGTTCTCTGACTATTCCTTATAAGACCATTATGATTCTGTCAAGTCGTTGGTGAGTTCATTCTACTAACAGAGATCTACTTTTGACTTGCACTAAGTCTTCCATTTGTTTTGTCTTCTTTTCAACTTGATACTTCTTTTGTGATCTATTAATCAACGACTGTTCGCGGTTTTACATCTTTTCTATATAACCAGCTGATGAATGTAGTCTAGAATGGTGCTACTGCCGATATTTCATCATATCACTTGCTTTTCGTTAATAGGTACCTAACACCAAAGAATATTGAACACATAGTCGACTATTATGATTTTGAGTTGTACGTGCCTAGCTCTGTGCACACTATATTAGTATAAATGCTTATAACTACTTCTATACGATTACTACCAAATCGTAAATTTGAGGGCGTCCAAAGAAGCTTCATCGGTAAAGTTGGGAGGTATCGTTTTGTACCTTACATTACCGAACATACTTAACATCCAAAGCGTTTCAGTTTACATACTATATGTATATATGTTTCTAATGTGTGAATGTCACTTAAAACTATTACTATATATTACAGCAATGATATCAATTTCGTTAGTGGACATCCGTCACATTGGCTCCTGTTCAAAGTATTCGTGTTTGAGACACATCAAGGCAGAAGGGCGAGATCGAGGCTCAAATGCTAACATTTTGCTCAATAAGTCGTTAGAATATTCGCATAATTGTCGACATAAATCGAATGGTTGCTTTGGCATCCGGTGAGGAAAGTTTTCGCGAGCTAGATATTCATCAATTTTACCGAAGACTGCACTCTGTACTGCGGATTGCAAGCGATATGCCAATTGATCAATCTGAACAAGGTAGCAAGCGTTACTTCGAATTTCCGCATTAAGAAGCGTCAAATCATTTTGGTGTTGAATTATTCTCCTACTGGATTCATTAAGAGAAATTGTTCTTTTTTTTTTTTTTCTAAGTTTTCTTAACTAAACTAACCTCTTTCCTAATTTGCCTGTTGCTCCTTTCCGACCTTGACAGAGCTTCATGCTCCAGCCTGAGGCAATGCTCCGGTGAATGTCACTGCCTCACGAATAACGTTTTCCCAAAAACACTTTAAGCACACCACGCGTTTCTTCACAGATTAAACAGGGAATACGCTTCACTCCACCACGTCGCGCCAAACGACGTATAGCTGGTTTTGTAATACCTTCGATATTCTCACGAAGAACTTTTCGATGACGTTTCGCGCCTCCATGTGCTGTCAAGATTTCCGGTTGTCACCTCGGACAAAACATATGTGCGTGGAATGGCACTTCATATGGCGGAAATGTGCTTCTTCAGATGTCGCCAGTGGCATAGTTTTCTCGATGGCCACGGTGGAGGGGCATTTCCAGATGGCTATGTCTCGAAATGTGCCGGGGTTGGATTAATTCTATATTCCGAATATTTATATCCACGGATCTAAATATTTGGACAGAAAAAAAAATATTTTCTGCACAACGATATCCGCACAACAGATGAAGTCCGCTGGCACTTCGAGGACATATCCATCTGGCAGGTTACAAGGGTTCGGGATCGGAATCACTTCGATACCTGGGCGTAGTCGTCACATTACAGTTCGAAAGTTCAACATGGAAGAGTCGAAGTCGATTTCTACACCGGCTGAAGTTGGAACATTTTTGACATCGTTCACGGATGACGATAGCGAGGTAAAGTTCCCTTACTGAGAGGCATAAGGTTCACTCATATTTACTGCAACTATTTCTCGACCAGACATGTCATTCGCAAGGAGAGATGTTTGCCGCTTCATGCATAGGCCTGGTCAAATGCAAGTCAACGCAGTCAAAAAAATTTTTCGTTATCTAAATCATCCAAAGCAGATGAAGATGACATACGGCGTTTTTGCTAGGAAATGCAGTCATCACTTGAAAGAGCAAGCTACAGTCTGAAGTCACATTATCCACTACGGAATCGGAATACGTGTCATTATGTAAAGTTACAAAAGAAGCGATATGGTTGCGAGATCTTCTTAAGGAAATTGGATTTGGTCAATCAGACGCAACGATCATTCTTAGCAACAATTTGAATACGGTTCGCTGGGTCAAAAATCTTCAACATCATCATCGGACCAAGCATATCAACAAACGTTTGCATTACACCCGGGAAAAATACAGCCAAGGATTACTCACAATTCGTTACTTTGGATCTGAAAATCAACTGGCAGACGTACTGACGAAACCGTTGCCTTCAATCGAGCTCAACTCGAACATCAGAAAATTTGGATTGAGTGATTGGTTAGGATTTGAATTCTGAAGAATATTTACAATGCGTGAGAGTGTTAAATTGACATTTTAATAGTACATCCAATGCACTCCTATCTGACAATAACTCCTATCTGACAATAACAACCCGTACTTACTTGACAATTAAGTAATGAGACATATATGTGACAATAAAGTAATGAGACATATATGTGAGAATTAAGTAATGAGACATATATGTGACAATTAAGTAATGAGACATATATGTGAGAATTAAGTAATGAGACATATATGTGAGAATTAAGTAATGAGACATATATGTGACAATTAAGTAATGAGACATATATGTGACAATCAAGTAATGAGACATATCTGTTGCAATTATAACAATTAAGTAATTGAGTATTTGCCCAAAACGCGGCAATTCTGCTTGTAAACGAATCCACTGAGGTGAAGGTGTGCCTCGTCGCTGAAGATGATTTTCTTTGCAAAGTCACCATTTCCTTCTGTCTGTTCAACCAACCATTCGGCGTATTGCCGACACTTGAAATGGTCACTAGGCTTCAGCTCTTGAGTCAATTGAACCTTGTAAGCGTGTAAATTCAAATCATTATTCAAAATTCGCATGAGTGCTGTTCGTGAGATGTTCAATTGTTGGGCACGACCACGAGTTGAGGTTGACGGCCCTTCTGGCGCACTACCGCGAACAACAGCAATGTTTTCCGCAGAACAAACTGGGCGAGCGTGCACAGGTAATTTCAAATTTTATACAGACCCGGTTTGCTGAAATTCGCACACAATTCTTCCGTTTGTGGATACATTTGGCTGATTATGCTGACCAAACAAACCACGAAGTGCTCGAAATGCATTTTGGCTTGAGCGCCTATTTTCGTAAAAGGCTTCAACAACCTTAATGCAGTGCTCAATTGTGTAACTCTCTATGGTTGAATTTGTCAAACACTGAAACAAAGAAATGTCAGATTAAGTTGCGCGAAAAACTTGACTGTCATTTTTCGATTGAATATTTCTATCATTTAAAATGGATTTTATTTAAGTACATATTACCCATTATTATATATGACCTTCTGCCATTTTTCGGGTAGAGCCATTATTCCATCTGTGTAGAACTTCTGTGGCTTATTGGCGAAAAACTTTGCCAAGTGATTTGCACAGTCCCTTTTTGAAGTGAATTTCTTTTCATTAAGGAAGTTTTGCAGAGACCAAAAAATATGGTAATCTGGTGGTGCAAGATCTTGAATATACGGTGGATGTATCAAAACTTCCCAGCCAAGCTCTGTCAATTTTTACCGGGTCATCAAAGATGTGTGTGGTCTGGCATTATCATGATGGTAAACAACGCCCTATCTATTGATCAATTCTGGCCGGTTTTTTTTAATTGCTTGTTTTAATCTGGTTAATTGCTGACAGTACACTCATTTCGTGTTTGACCAGGTTCTTCCATCTCATGATAAACAATTCCCTTCTAATCCCACCATACACACAGCATAACCTTATTTGGTGTCAGTCCTGACTTTGAAGTCGTTTGTGATGATTCACCTGTTTTTAACCATGATCTTTTTTGAATGACATTCTCGTATCTTATCCATTTTTCATCACTCGTAATGATTTGCTTCAAAAGTGGTTCGGTTTTGTTGCGTTTTATTAGCATTTCACAAATGGAAATATGGTCGATCAAATTTTTTCGTGTTAATTCATGCGGCACCCAAAAGTCGAGGTTCTTTGTGTATCCAGACTTACGCTAATGGTTCAAAACTGTTTCGTGATGGACATTCAGTTCCTTAGCAATGTGATGGCTGCTTATGTGTCGGTTTTCTTAAATTTTTTGTAAGATTTCATAGACTTTTCAGTGATTGGTCGACCTGAGCGAAGTACATCTTTGACATCAAAATTTCTAGAACGAAAGCGAGCGAACTTTCTCTTAGCTGTGGCTTTTGATAAAGTATCTTGACCGTAGACACCACAAATTTTTACACGAGCTTGCGATGGATTCTCACCTTGATCGTAGTGATATTGTAAAACATATCGATTTTTTTCAGAAATTTCAGTCATTTTTAAATGAATACAACTTTTGACACGAATGACGAAATACAAACCTGTCCGTATGAAAATTATGTACTGGAATGTCACTCTTCAAACGCATGTCAGTTTGATTCAATCTGATTAGTATCGCCCGATAGATGACAACGAACACCATCTCGTGACAAAAAAGGCTCAATACTTTTTAGAGTATCCGATATTTTCTCCAAATATATAACAAGAAGACATTTAAGATTCGGCTTAGTCAATGATTGCAGCAATTTTGCAACAAAATGTTAGCTGGTTGAAATGGAGCGCATTCAAAGCAAGAATATATATAGTACGATGTCATGTCATGAAAGGTTTGATTGAATTAAATTCTTCTACAAAACTGCAAAATGTAGGTTAAGCCTTTTGACATGAGCATACGTCTGTCTACTAAACTTGTTTTTTTTTCTTGAAAAGCCGTCGGACTTTGCTTTTTAGAGTGATTAGACGCGCTCCGACTACTTTGAGTTATCTTCGGGGTCTAAAGGATGTGTGGAAGGAAATGCAGTTCCTTTTTGTCACTAATTATTTTGTTTATTTGATATACATACGTAGGCTAATTCTCTTTATTCTTGAAAAACCGTTTCATTGAATTTTGGAGTGTGGTCTTCCTAGTGGTTTGAAAATTCACTCCTCAGAGTATTAAATAAAAGAACATTTAAAGTTAAGTGCCTCCCAGAGATCATCTTATTATCCTTGCCCTTCTCATGCGGAAGAAGTAAAAGCACTTCAAAGTAAAGCTTCATCAACTTTAAAGTAAACTCAATTCAAAGTGGTATTTAAAGATGAAAGCACAAAACTGTGAAAGTGAAAAGCAATTCACACCCAAAGAGAATACCTCTTTCAACTCTTTTGCAGTGCTGGTGAATATAAGATGAAAAAGATTTCCTTCAATGTTAAGGACAGCATCTAAAATTAATAATAATCTTTCTTAGCGTTGAGTTATTCTGAGTGTATTTGATGTGAAAATTCCTCAACAAGAGCACTCTCGTAGATAAGCTATGAATATTCTTGTTGAATGCTTTGTTATCTTCAGCTTATCCTTATCGGACATTGCCATTAACCTGCAGAATAAGGAAATCTGAAGAAGGGAAATCGAGTGGAAAATGTTAAAATAGCAAAAATATGCTGTTAGAAATGTAGTAAGAACTATTCATTTGGTCTTAAGTAGGCGATAGGAAGATTTACATAACGACATAAAGATGGTTGGAGAAGAATAATAATGATGTTGTCGAGATATCATATTTAATTCAAAGATTGCTTTTAGGAGCTTGGTGAAATTTCCTGCCGTTCGTCTGTGTGCCGATGCAGTTTTTTTCCGAAAATATGGCAGCTAGAAAAAACAAACTTTGTTCGTGCAGTGAGTGTAAAAAGTGTACGTATGGCCAGAAATTTTCAATACAAATCAATATTTCACCAAAACGTTATAATTTTTTCAGGAATTAATTGCACGATATGATCATCTTAAGTCTAATGCTAGGTTTACACCTGCCAGAAAAATTGTGACAGTACTTGCGCAATTAGTGTCGTATAGTGTAAACACAATGATGCAATTTTTCCGGAGAGTTGGCCGCAAGTTGTCCTGCGAGCTAGTGTCTCTGGTTGTTGCGACAGTTCGTATAATATCCGTTTACACGTGAGAAAATTCAATGCAATGCCAACTTGCTTAAGCAGTCTGTTTCATGTCAATTTCAGTCGATTCTAACCATACCACCAAACAGACGAGTTAAAACTGCTAGTGCACTTGTGATTGTAGATTATTGGTTGAAAGCAAATGAACGGAAAAAGCAGAAGAGAAGAATATGGGTTAGAAAACGGATTAAAAGAAGATTAGATCTAGGAACGTTTCATAGTTTAACTAATGAACTAAGAATTGGAGACTCTCTATTGTTCAGGAACTTTATAAAGATGTCGGCTGGAGAATCGGAGGATTTGCTACACGTTGATGGACTAAAATCCAGAAGCAGGATACTGTTTTGAGGGAAGTTATACCAGCAAGTGAGCGGTTGATGGTCACTGGTAAGTTAACAAAATTTGTTCAACCATTCAATTAGCCTAGATATAAATTTTTAGGTGACTCGTATCATTCTCTGCTATATCTATTCAGAATCCTAGTATACACAATAAGTATATTAGTACCGGAAGTGTGTGCAGCAATTTTTGACTCCCTCAACAAAACGTTGATGAAGGTAAGGTTATTACTTTTACGTGTATAGAGTGTGTATTCACTGTGATATTCTCATGAACAGGAAAATCCTTACTTATTAATATAATCAAACGCTGACGATAGGTTAAAAAACAATACTCCTTGTTGTTTTTGTACCAGATAGTACTAAGTTACTCTGATTGTTGAATGACTACTATTACAACTAAAGTTTCATATTATTAAATGTAAAGTCGAAAAGTGAAGGGCTAAAATAATAAATAATAACAACACAGCAAGTTATACTAAAGTTTATGTATTGCTCCATGTTTTTTTTGTGGTAGGGAGGTGAATGCCATTTATGCACAGAGTGTGGGACTTCCATGCGCGACTGGACTACCCACTAAACACCTCCCCTGTCAACCTGAGAACCCAGCCTGGAACCGTCTTGTTTTGTTACGCCATGAGGCGCCTTCAAGCTGGGGAGTCCCTTTCCTAGCGGGAGGGGAGAGGGAAAGAGGAAGTGACAGAAAAGCGATCCCCCAGCCCCAGCGCCCCCGGCTGCTGTGAGTCCTTTTTTATATTTTAGGACTGCCCGAGCATAATGTGCCACCTGGTTCCATTTGTCAACCGGTTCGAGCATCACCGCAGCTACGAGTATATTATTCGGGATGAGCTCTCCCGTCTCCCTGTAGAGTTTCCCTTCGTGCAAGGGAAGGTGGACTGCGCACCTCATCCCGGATGTGAGATCGTGGCTGAATCGAGGGCATGGTGAGACTGATTTCTATCTGACCCAGCTTTTGAGCGGGCCTGGGTGTTTTCAGTCTTACCTGCACAAGATCGGTAAGTCACGGCCCCGCGATTGTCGATTTTGCTCCATGTTTAGGATTTTGTAAAAATAAATTACAAAATTCTACTAAAATTGGTACCTGTCTGTCCGTCTGTTTTTTTTATTTTTAATGTTCACATTGGTCTACATGCTGTCATTATAACTACTTAGCTGCAACAAAATCCGTTCAGGTCTAGGTTGCTCGCCGGTTTTCCCTGGTACTGCAACGCAAAAGGGCATGAAAGTTTGCTTGATCCAGGAGACGGGGAAGCCATTGTAGAGGGAATAGAAAAATTGACATCAAGGGACTGATTGTACGGCGCATAAACCGACCCTAATGCTTCAGCTTTCCTAATGTTTGTGATGGCTTCCATGACAACTTTTTTGAACATTCGTTTGTTGGCTTGGTTTTTTATCTGTCTAAGCTCTGAGGCACAAAAATCGCCGAATACCTGGTCCTCATCATTGGTTTGATTAAGTTGACGTACTGCCTGCTGAACGTAGAGTGGTATATCTTGAGAGGGCTTGATTTTTTTTTCTTGACTGGATGTGCTCGAATTTCAGCTTCTGCCTCTCCTTGCAGTTCAGTCATGCATGTGGAAGACTGCTCAATATCCTCGTCTTCAGATTTTAACTCTCCAGGTGTTTCAAAGTTGCTTTTCTTCGCTTTCATTGCCTGAAATGGAAACAACTTTTAAGATACTATATATGTAGTCCTTGCTATGAGTTTGCATAAATGTTGGTAAGTAGTGGCGTGGTTATTCGATACATGTGTCTTTTCGTAATAACATTTTGAAATATCGTGTGTTATTTTATGTCTCATTGCATAGGTATGCCGGGAACCAAAGATGAATGGAAAAATTTTGCAGCAGGTTTTGATATCCAATGGAATTTTCGTAATTGCATTGGTGCGATTGATGGCAAATATATTGTAATGCAACCACCTCCAAACAGTGGAAGTTTGTACTTTAACTACAAGGGAATGCACAACATTGTGTTGCTCGCAGTGGTTGACAGTAACTACAAGTTTATCTACATTGATGTTGGATGCTGTGGAAGAATTTCTGACGGTGGGGTGTTTAAAAGCAGTTCCCTAAAAGAAAACATCGTTAACGGGTCCATAGATCTACCAGATTGTTCTCGATTAAGTGGAAGACAGAAACCAATGACATATGTGATAGTTACTGATGATGCATTCGCATTAAACACCTACCTGATGAAGCCTTATCTGTTTCGCATCCTACCTCTAAGGCAACGTGTATTCAACTATCGGCTACCTCGATGCAGAAGAGTTGTTGAAAATGTTTTTGCGTTGGCTGCTAATAGATTTAGGGTTTTACGAAAACCAATGCTATTGCATCCAGAAAGAGTTAAGGTTGTTGTTTTGGCAATGTGCATGCTGCATAATTATCTTATGCAAGGAAAAGAGTCCAAAAAGAGGTATGCCCCTCAAGGAAAATTTGATATGGAAGACGCTGAAACCGGTAACTTAATTGACGGATTCTGGCGTTCAGAAGAGGGTATGCCTGAAAACAACTTGCTAACTCTACAAGCAACAAAAAGTAGAAACCGCCCAAAGCCTGCAGAACAAGATCGTATGGAGTTCACAGAGTACTTCTCATCTCCTCAAGGAAAGATCCACTGGCAGTATAAGCACATTTAGGCGACGACAAAAATCAAATGAGATACATTGTAGTGCATGGATTTATGCATATACACACACACACACACACACACACACATATATATATATATATATATATATATATATATATATATATATATATATATATATATATATATATATATATATATATAATATATATATATATATATATATATATATATATATATATATATATATATGTATATATATGTATATATTTAAATAAATAAATATATATATATATATATATGTATATATATATGTATATATATAAATAAATATATACATACATATATATATATATATATATATATATATATATATATACATATATATATATATATATATATATATATATATATATATATATATATATATATATGTATGTGTGTGTGTATACATACATATATATAGGGTCCGTACGGTATTTGAGGATATGCATAAATGTGACTATAACTTCGCGATTTTTTTTTGAATTTTTTTCCTTTTAAAATAAGAAATGGCGGACTACAACATCACTCAAGAAATGAAAAGACATGCTCTCGTCATCGCTATATGTGCGAACCATACAGATTAAGAGATCTTTAATTTTCTTAGTTGCGCCCGTTCATTCGTGCATAAGGTTCGACGCGAATTGGAAGCATCAGGAGGCGATACAGAATCGGTTGTAGACCGCAAAAAGCACGAAGAACGTTCTGACACTGTTCGATCTGCAGAATTTTTAAGAACAAGTGCAATGAGGGTCCTTGCGAGTGAGCTTCACGTTTCTGAGTGCCTTATTCGTAGAGTTGTCCATGAAGACCTTTGGTATAAGTCTTACGTGATGCGCAGAGGAGAGTTCATGTCGGAACGAACACGGGAACAGAGAGTTCTCCGATCAAAACGTCTTTTAAACAAAATCAAATACCCTGAGGCACCCAAAATATTAAGGTTTTTTCCAACGAAAAATTTTTTTACAAAGATCAAAAGACTAATCGCAGAAATGACAGATGGCTAGTTTAAATCCTACGGAGGTTCCTGTTGTTATGCATACAAAATTTCCAGCCACTGTTATTGTTTCAGGTGTTGTCAACAACGAAGGATATGTTATGCCACCACACTTTTTTACTCAAGGACTTCGAATGAACTCTGCTGCATACATGGAGGTTTTGGAGACGGTAGTAAAACCGTGGAAAGACAATGTAAGCAGAGGAAGACCATACATTTTTCCTTCACATAAAGCGATGGTGACACAAGATAGGATGGCCGAAAATTTTCATGACCACATAACACTGAACCTTTGGCCACCAAGCTCCCCAGACCTTAATCCTTTGGATTATTACGTATGGAGTGTAGTTGAGCGTGAGATCAATAAGCGTCCTCATAATACCACTTCTTCGCTGAAGACTGCTATTAATGCCGTTATGGTCAATATGAACAAGGAGCATTTGATTCGGGCATGTAATCATTTCCAAACCCGGGTCAAAGAGGTTATTGCTGCCAATGGCGATTTTATTTAATAACTTTATAGCCATATATTAATTTAACGTTGGATAAAAAATTCCTGAAATTTCATGAAATTTTGTTACAAATACAAGCTAATTAATTTTACTCTCAAGTTGTCCTCAAACACCGTACGCACCCTGTATATAGATACATATATATATATATATGTATATATATATATATATATATATATATATATATATATATATATATATATATATATATATATATATATTATATAGGTAATAGGTAAATATCTCTCAAGAAATTTACCTAAAATTTTTAAGAGGGACATATAAAGCAAAACTTTCAACTTAAAAGAAACCAAACAACGCCTTGTATGTTTAAGCAACAGAATATTTACAAAAATAAAAAGGTAAAATTTTTTTGAAATTTAAAGAGAAACCTGACTTAAAAATTGATATTCTTGGTTGTAACATAGTGAATAACCGTTGTTGCTTATATACATGCACAGGCATCTTCAAACTGAATCCTATATAGGATTATATTTTTATTTTATTACTTACTTAGATGTTGTGGGTGTCTTCACGTTGATGAATATCATAGCAGCGAAGTAGGGCCAATTCGATACATAAACTTCGTCGGTTGCCTGACTTGATGATTTTTTCTTTAATTTCTTCAACTCCGAGTTGAATTGACTTCTCAAATTATGTAGTTTTCTTTGTACTTCAGGTTCATTAATTCTTAGTTTCGTGCTAATATCACGTAGTGCTTCATGTTTTTTTTAACTCGATTACTATAATCAATCAATGTTACTTTTCATAGTATTTCGTTTTCTACGTACAAAGCAACGAATTGTCTTGTCTCCAAATCAGACCACTTTTTACTGTCATGTGTTGTAGTTCTGGAGATGCAATTAGACAATTGCTCAGGGGGTCGATTCCATAGTCTTATCTTCAGCCATAGAACAACACAATACGAAACACGCGAGACTTGGCACAACCGCTCACTACCCGTACTCGCGCAAAAGTGTGCCCCAATGTTTGATCGGGCGACAGTGCGAATGAGAGAAATTTATAGAGCAGGGCTTCATGTTTAGAACTGCAAGCTTGATTGTCGGACACCTCAGCGTTCTACTCGCGACAACGCTCGCGAGAGTAATTACAACACTGCTCACAAATCTGTTTACATTTGCAATTTTGACTGTCAGACAGAAAACTCACGCAAT
This sequence comes from Odontomyia ornata, assembly GCA_963969285.1. NCBI lineage: Eukaryota > Metazoa > Arthropoda > Insecta > Diptera > Stratiomyidae > Odontomyia > Odontomyia ornata. Next base: position 77,860,056 of record OZ017739.1, on the reverse strand, counting down.
TTCTCGCAGATGTAAACCTAGCATAAGGAGCAAAAATCAATTAAAAGAAAAAACTTCGAAAATTCATAAGTGGAGAAAAGCTTCTTGAACTACAAATCCTCCCTTTAGCACGCAAAAAGTCTTCGTACGATCGCTCCTATAGAATAGTAAAAATTACCAAATTAGATTAAAGAATAGGAATAGAGTGTTATAACTTACACTCAATATTTAATAGGATATCCTCTCGCTTTAATTATTGCCTTAAGTCTCCTCGGCAGTGAGTTGACGAGGTTTCTGGTCACGTTCTCCATTATCAAGTTCCATTCTTCCTGTAGTGCCGATTTTAGGGCTACCTTGCTTGTGACATTCCATTTTCGAATCCGCTTATCGAAACGTCCCACAGATGCTCTATAGGATTAATATCTGGAGATTCTGGGGGTGCTGTGAACACGCTGGGTGTATTATATAAGAGCCAAAGCTGAGTATTCTCTGCAGTATGGGAAAGTAGCCAAATATGGAATACCATTTTGTTTAAGGGACATAGCAACTGCATACTATTCGCCCAAAGCCCACAAATTATGCACTTGATCCTAGTTTCGATGTCTATTATATCGATATTACGAGTGTGACAAATCACATGAACGTGGCGGCCAATTAACATCGCCACAACGTGCCTTTGTAATTCGCGCGCAAAAGAGCCATTGTTTCGTTGGCTGTGTAGCAAGTGGCACCATCCTGTTGGAACCACATATCGTTCAAGTCCATAACCTCAATTTCTGGCCACAAGAAGTCCGTTATCATCTCGTAATAGCGAGCACCATTCACAGTAACTGCTTGACCGTCCTCATTTTCCAAGAAGTACGGCCCGATGACGCCGCCAGCCCATAAACCGCAGCAAACAGTTACTCTTTGTGGATGGATCGGCTTTTCACCGATCACTCGTGGATTTCTTTTGCCCAAATGCGGCAATACTGCTTGTTAAAGAGTCCACTGAGGTGAAAGTGTGCCTCGACCCTGAAGATGATTTTCTTTGTAAAGTACCATTACCTTCTGTCTGTTCAACCAACCGTTCGGCGTATTGCCGAAGCTTGAAGTGGTTAGTAGGCTTCAGCTCTTGAGTCAATTGAACCTTGTGAGCATGTAAATTCAAATCTTCATTCGAAATTCGCATCAGTGATGTTCGTGAGATGTTCAATTGTTGGGCACGACGACGAGTCGAGTCGCAAACAACAACAATTTTTTCCGCAGAACGAACTGGGCGAGCATGCACAGGCAATTTCACATTTCCTACAGAGGCGGTTTGCTGAAATTTGCGTACAACTCTCCCGATTGTCGACACATTTGTTCGATTATGCAGACCAAACAAGTTGGGTAAACAGACCTACGCTCATGTCAGAAGGGTTTTGTATTCAATTTACAAAATGCCAGATCGAATCAAATCAAGAAACATGTCAAAGACGATTTTGTTGGAGAAAATATGAAATACAAAGATCATAATATTTTCAACAAAGTTGAACGAATTTCTACTTCTGAGGTTTTTGGTATTGTTATACTCATAAATATCTCTCTTGATAATTATTTCAGATGTCCATCCGCGACGGAGGAAACACATTTTTCATGTATTTCCCCCCCGTGCCCCCATTGAAGCAAAAACTGACAGTTTAACAACTGTTTTGAAAAGCTGCCATGAAAACTTTCATTTCATACACATATCGGCTACGTTTGATGAATTTTTTTTTTCAGGGGCCACTCTCCTGTACTGAAATCATCGATTCATGGCCAATTTTTTTCGAATCCTAGAATGGTTACAAAACCCTTTTGCTAGGAGCTCTCTCCCGCCTTCTTGACTTGTTTTACTTATGAGCATTAATTGTAGGTACTCATCTTCAGTCATTCATTAAATTGAATCAAGTGTTCAAAGCGTGCACCTTAAACGTTGAAGTTGGGAAAAAATAACTCAAAATAATTCAATCTTCGCATTTAAAACAGCCACTATTTTGTTTTGCGATTACTGATACCACTAGCTGAACCGATTCTCAAAGATATACATGACACCTATCATTCCTGAAATTTTCATGCAAATCCTAGCAAAACTGTAGTGTCTGAGTCGGTAAAAAGCGCATGTTGTTCCATAGCCATATGTTGCCATAGTAATAAATGCAGCGCATATTGTTCCATAGTAATACAGGAAAATTCAAACCGCTATAACTTCGCCAAATATGATTCAATCTTTATGAAACTTTCAGGATAAATAGATATCCACGTTCTGAATTTCGTTGAATTTAAGGCTACTGTTAAGATTTTATTCAAGAAAACATAAAATCGATAAAACATAAAATAATTACTAACAAAGTTGAGTGAATTGTGACTTCTAACGTATTTGTTGTTGTTGTACACACCAAGGCCTGCATTCCTGATTTTTTCAGATTTTTCGGATCACAGGTGTCCAATCGCGAGGGGGGGGGTTCACAAATTTTTCGTGTATTTCCCCTCCCTGTGCGCCCCTCGAAGCAAATTTTGGCAAACTAAGACCTGTTTTTCAAAGTTCTCATCAAGACCTTTCATTTGATACCCATATCGGCTAACTTCAATGCAATTTTTTTTCAGGGGGCCACTCTCCTATATGGGGAGACCCCCCTTAAATACCTTACAAAAATTTTTTGTAATTGAACTTTGAAGAGATTACCACTTTACACCTACACACAAAATTTGCTGTTTCTAGCTTAAGTAGTTTCCGAGAAAAGCTGCTGTGACACACGAACGGACGGACAGACGGACAGACTGGTCGCGAAACTAGTAGGGTTTTGTAGAATTATTTCACAAAACCCTAAAAAATCACTAAGTGTACGAAATGCATTTTGCTTTGAACGCCTATTTTCATAAAACTTCAACAACCTTAATGTGCTGCTCAATTGTGTACCTCTGCAAGGTTGAATTTGTAAAATACTGAAACAAAGAAATGTCAAATTAAGTTGCGCAAAAACTTGATGTTAAGGTGTGACTCACAATTAACAAAGTGCATTATGGCTGGACCACTCTTTATATAGAAGTCCCTATAGTAAAAAAACGCCTTTAGGCAAAGAACAAGTTGAAGTAGCTGGAGATTGCTCTGGCGAGAAGGGTCTTGTAAAACAACTAGCAAATCGAACAGTATATTCTGCATATCAAAACTTGTCTAATATACAGATTCCATAAATTGAGTTCGAATTATTATTATGGTTTTATGTTTTTAAATTCGCCGCCGTTTTGTTTCAAAATTTTTGACCCCGTCGCTTGATTAGCCATGATGATCCATCAATATAACAAACCAATTTCTAAAATTTTTATCAAATTTCTTACGTATTTGTAGTGTCTCGGTCCGTTGCAAACGTGTTTCTCCTTAATATAACGTGTTAATGTTGTTGTAATTGTTAAATATTCAATCGACTGTAACTTAGCTGTTTATTGTTCAATTATTGTGAAATTTTCATAACACATATAATTGCTACCAAAAAACTTAAATTGTAGCTTTTGGGAAATTTAAGGGTTCCATTTTGATTTTATAACCAAAAATATAAAATTTATAAAATGTGCTATTATTAACAAAGTTGATCGAATTTCTATTTCTGAGGTATTCGATGCCCTTGTACTCCTTAAGTCTCACCTCTGTGATTTAGTTCCGATTTTTCAGCTCAAAGGGGGGCTTAGCTAGATTGGATTGCCTGGGGACGCGTGAATGGGGTGATGAATTAGCGTTGAGTTGTCAAGCGGCAGGTTCTCTTCCCACAGCACAAAGGCCCACTACGAATTATTTTCGCATTCATTAATTAAAGGGTGACCTTTGTCAAAGGTCCAACTGATTGACTGATGGAAAGGTGTCAATGGCCGAAGCAACCTACCGAAAGGGGTTACAAATAGAAAACAACGATAAATAACCTATTAATTACGCGTGATACTCAAGTTAATTTCGTCCCTGCTGAAGATGATCACGGCCCGACAATAAGAGTGAGGCATCCAGGTAGTGGCGGTGGCCCCACGCACCCCTCTCAACCGGATCGAAATCCAATGATTGCTGCCTTGGCCCATATCACCCTGCGAGAGCACCTGTAACAAATGAAAAGTGGTAGCTCATGAGCGGAGGGGCCAGCCAACGTGGCGGGCCTCATACCTGGTCTGGGTTTAAAATTGCAAAGACAAAATTTTCGGGTTCAATTATCGATCCGTCTTTAGTCTCTTTTTTTCTCAATTCTCAAATACAAACAATTAAAATTTCCACTTTCTTTCTTTTGAAGATCCAATAAATATGTTTTATTTACAATATATCATTCAATAAATAATTTTATTTATCAGATCATTGTTAAAATTCAATCGCAAAACGTATTAAAAATTCAATCCATATTTTTAGGGTTTTGTACTAAAATCAACTTTGTTAGTAATAGTATTTAATTTCAGAAAGATCGAATCGTATTTAAGAGAGATATGGGGGTTTAAAATTTCCTGTATTACAGCAGCAACTATACGTGGCTATGGGACAATATGCAATTCCAATCAACTCAGAGACTACGGGTTTGCTAGGATTTGCAGGAAGGAATGAAAAAATAATGAAGGTAGATCCAATAACAAATAACTTATGGTTGAAATTCGTTCAACTTTGCTGATATGTATGTAATGTAAATTAAATATTTTCGACAGTCAAACTGTATTATGTAGTATGATTATATTGGATGAAAGTAAATATTTAGGTGTTCTTTAAAAGGTCTTTATAATCTGTAAGTTTTAATAGAATACATAGAAGTATGCTAAGTACAAAAACCTTCTGATATGAGCATAGTTGTTTCTTCCCGACTAGTTTCGTTTGCATCACGAAAAAAGTTTTAAATCAATTCCATATATAATTTTTAACTTATATCACAGTTGAAAAAAATTGTTATTTTAAAGTTTTTTGTAAATATTTTTCGTTACTGCGCCTCGAAAGTTTAAAAATATTTTTTTTTGTAATCAATAATATTGTTACATGTACAAATAATTCTGCGAGCTACTGTCGCAATTGTTTTCACAACCTCATGTTCAACAAAATGAATGTACTCGAAAACCCACCAAGCATGATCAACATCTGAAAGTGACGTCACTGCTCCATTCATTAAGCTGCTTGAATATATCAGGTTCCTTTCGGCAAAACATTCGTCAATGTACGAGAAATGGATTGAATGACTAGAGACCCTATATAAAAGCGAGATGAATGAATGCGGGGATTCATTACAACCGCGATATAGTAAAGCTGCGATAGTGTGGAGTGCGAATTAACAGCAATATTGATTGTGAAGTGATAGATGGTTTAAGTAAAAATTGATTGACAAGTTTGGAAAATAGTAAATTAATTATTGTGCATTTTTAGTAAAGAAACTCTTTTAACTTAATTTAAAAGAAAGTGCGTTTTCTTTTTTCCCGGAACATTAAAATTATTGGCCGTGAACCATAACACGCGACAATATGATAGTAAAAAATGTTTAATTATATATTTTTTGTAGCGGTCATCCCCAGTATTCCAAGACCCGCACACACATTTCTGTAACCCCCAACTTCCAAATATTTAATTGTTTTTCTTGAATAAATTTATAGTTAGTAAAGTAAGGCTTTGCGTTGTCATTTACTGACTATCTTAATCCCTACAACTGGTGACTCCGTCAAAAAGGATCACGACGACGATTTTGTTACGTCATTGCGAAATCTGCCGGTGCCACGCCGCGAATAATTTCCTTAATTTTTCTTAATCCAATGCATCTTGTCGTAACAATGCTAAACACAGTACAAATCACTCATAAGCAGTGCAATAGTGCAATAATTTCATATATAAAACAGTGTCATTCAAATTATATGCGATTAGCAGTTGAAATAATAAGACAATCGGTTTTATCCGATCACAGTGTATTTGCGTACAGTAAACAACCGGCGCATAGCTGGGTACCTATAGACGTTGTACCGCGCTGGTGAACCTGTGAATTGTGTCTAGTGAACTACTGTCATCATGTGTAACGACAACAGAGATTCACTGTCAAGCGAGGCCGATGCGGTAAGCAACAAATCAGCGATAAAACCACCGACCTTCTCATTCGATCACCCGTCGCATTGATTCACACAGCTTGAAAAACAATTTGAGCTATTCAACATTAAAGTGAATTAACACGATTTCGGAATGCTGCTGCCTATTTTGATACGCATGCTTCTATCGAGGAAGTGCCAATTATCAACAGTCTGCCCATCACAAATCTATACCAAACACTTCACGACACTCCCATTGAATGTTTATCGCAATCACGCGAAGCAAAGCTAAAATAACTGCTCGAGAAAGAGGAGCTAGGCGACAGAAAACCGTCACCATTCCTACGCTTTCTTCGCACACTCGACAACAGCGTGCCTGAAAATACGGCCTGCTCGTCAACCTCCAAAACTTCAAACTCATCGACTCAACTACTGGCTAAAAACCCAGATCAAGGTATCTCGCTCCAGCAACGTATCATCCATTAAATCAACACAAAATCAATGCCCTTATTCATTGATCATAAAACAATTCTCAGGCGTAACACGACCCGATGGCATCTGCAGAGCAGCTAAACATTCAACCGAACATCGCATCAAAACAATGCCAGGTTAACCCATTGCCAGCAGAGCACGTCGTCTTGTTTCAGGCTACACTGAACGATTGTCTCCAAGGATCGGACTTTAAAGGCTCTAGTCCAGTGCCCTGGACATCTGAACGCGAAACTGCCTTCGAGAATTGCAAAAACAGCTCGAGTCACTCGTTATGCTCGTTTATCTAAACACTGAAGCACCTTTGTCCATCTTCATCGATGCTTCAGACTTTGCAATCGGTGCGGTCGTCCAACAGCGAGTCAATGACACGGGGCAACTGCTTGCATTCTTTAGCCAAAAGCTCTCACCGTCACTAACTAAACACAGCACTTACGATCGTGAACTTCACGCAGTTTATATGGCCGTCTCTCGCTTCAAGCACATCTTCGAGGGCAGAAAAATCACAATTTACACCGATCATCGACCGCTCCTCCACGTCTTCAAGCAAAATCCTGGTAAAGCAACACCTTGGCAATTCCGTCAGCTTGATTTTATCAGCCAATTTACAACTGACATTCAATACTCGTATGTCTCTGGCAATGATAATGTCATCGCCGATGCGCTATCGAGAATCGAAACAATTTCTGCAGCAATCAAAATCATCGATCTCGCCCGCGCACAAGCCGACGACGTAGAACTTCGCACGTATCTTCAACACGACAATCACTCACTTCATCTTCGACCGATCAACGTTCCCCAACATCGATCTACCAGCCTACTACAATACATAAATCGACACAGCACGTTCATTTGTCCCAACGCAACTAAGAAAACGTGTCTTCGATGCTCTTCACAGCATAATTCACCCCGGCCAAAAAGCAAAAGTCAAATTGAAATCACAGAGATACGTTTGGCCAAGCATCAAACGAGAGTGTAGGGCATAGGCTCAACCCTGCATCGAATGCCAACGTGTCAAAATTACTCAACACATTGCAGCGCTAAAACAGCACTTCCCAGGTCACTCTGGCCAATTCGAACATATTCATGTCAACATCATCGGACCATTTACTCATCACGAGGCTATGGATACTATCTGACAATAATATACAGATTCACATGGTTCCCTGAAGCCTTTCCAGTCGATGACATCCCCGCAGATTGCGTAGCTAGAACACTTTTTGCAGGCTGGATCTCTCGCTACGGAGTACCACTCAGAATCACTACTGACCACGGGCGGCAACTTGAGGCTGATCTATTCAACGCCTTAGCTCGTTTAATAGGCAACAAGCACATTCATACAACAACATATCACCCAGCATCCAATGGTCTCGTCAAACGTCTTCATCGTCAGCTAAAAGCTACAATTCGATGTCACACATCCAACGCATGGGTTGATACGTTACCAATTATTTTGATGGGCATACGGTCTGCTTGGAAAGAAGACGCGTAAGCGACACCAGCTGAACTAGTTTTTGGCGAACCAATCCGACTCCCTGGTGAATTTTTGGCACCATAAGGCAACTCGACGTACCTCCAGCCGACTTAGTATAACGGCTTCGTAACCATTTCATTGACTTTCGACCCTCACCAATGTCTCAACACGGAAAAAAAAACCGATCTTTGTCTTCAAAGACCTACTCGCATGTTCTCACATACTCATCCAAGTTGATGCATCTTAGCTAGCATTCGAGCAACCATATGAAGGTCTATACGAAGTCATCAGGCGAACCGACCGATACTACATCGTCAAAATTTTGCAACGTCAAAACGCCGGTAAGCATTGACAGACTGAAACCAGTTTTCATGCCTCCTGATGACAAACCAGAGAACGTAACTCCGCCGCCTGCAGCCAACGAACCAACTCCGTCGACGTCTGGCCATACAGATCCAGCTTCTTCCGACTTATCGAGCAGCAATTCATCACCCCAATGACAACAAAGAAAACGTGTGAGATTCAATGACAACAAGTAATTCATTTTCCTTTTTTCTTCAAAGGGGGGGGGGGGGAGTAGTTGTACCGGTCAGCTACAGTATTCCGAAAACCGCACAAACATTTCTCACACACATGCAAGCATCCACACTACATTCACGCAAAAACTCATTGTCTGAAGTTGTATTGCATTAAGCAGTCAGTCATACACACGCCATCAATCAAGCAACACGTGTAACTCCCAATTCCCAAATATTTAATTGTTCTTCTTGAATAAATTTATAGTTAGTTGAGTAAGCATTTGCGTTGTCATTTACAGACCAACTCAATCCCTACATTTTTTTTTATACTCGAGAATATAATAATAACAATTTTTTGAATATATTGCAAGAAAAAAAACAAAGCATTTACCCACTCCATTCGACGAGCTTTCGTTGCTGGGTCATAGTGCCTGAAATCTAGTACAGTTAGCAAGCGGTATTTTAAACGACGATAAACAATTTAGTAAGTGATACACATTATCTGATAAATTTGGAAAGTTCAAGTGGCAGTTCAAATTCTAATTGTAAAGCACTGGTTAGGCTTAGATCTAATGGATCCTGTTTTAAATAACAGAGCGAATACCAGATTATTTGTATAACGCTAAGTCAAATTCCGGACATCAATTGGGGCGAATGCCAAGACACAACCGATTCTCCTATTGCAGCCTCGCTCATACATCACTGTCGCGTCAATTACCCTTTCAGAAGGATACACATGAAAGCAACGCTTTTTTGTGAAAGAGTACACTTCAGTTCATACGTAATCAAAACTTGCGAAAATGTAAGTAGCATCGTCCCTAAACAACTTTAAACCTCTACGCGAAGACCATTTTCACTTGTTCCCGTATCGCTGTACTGTTTCTATGACACATTTTGACACGTCAGTACGTCGATCCATTCAAAAAACACATTATTCCAATAGATAAATTTTACCAGCGACAGTTCTATCTCAAAGTATACTCCTGATCTAATTGCTTTTTGGTATCCTCGGAAGCTGGAAGCTTTTCTAGTGCCTTCAATTGGGGAATTTTGAAGGTAATGAGAGCGGGAACTTTATATCCCATCACCAGACCTGAATTGGGTTGGGTGTACTAAGAATGGAGGGAAATCTCGTTGTATCACAGAAAGGCTTGGAGCAACGGTATGCTCTTGTTGAGACAGTTTTATGTAACGTGACTTTGAGGCATACTACGAATTCACAAAAAATGGCGTAGAATCGTGGGGTTGAAAACATTTCACAGCTATCACATCTCTAACGATAAGATTCGATTTGTGATGGCATTTCGGTCAATCGAATTCTTGCGAGGCACATGCGAAACAAAGAAATCGCTCTATTCAGGGGGGCACCTCGTGCGGACAAGGTGTGGGAACTGAAAGCCGGAATACGTCTTTCAGCCTGATTGGGGAAGTTTTCTTTTTGCTACGCACTTTTAACCACAAGCCTTGCCTTGTCTCACACTATCTTCAACTCTAAAACTCTATTTCTTATCTCCAAAGCTCGCGTTGATCCATCCGCGACGGTGTCTTGGTAGCAACTCCCATTGGCAAATCGCTAAGCTCACCGTCACGACGAGATCTATCTAATTTCTCTAGCACCGCAACAGGACTTTGCCAATTCGTTTGGTTTTGGTGCAATTCGAGATTTAGATGCATGAGAATCTTACAGGTATAATGGGAATTATGTCCAGACTAGCACCCTGGAAAAATTATTCCCCGTTTCTATGATATTTGAGAAAAGAATTTTAAGTGAACGACATTTAGGACTATTGTCGCGAATCGTTAACGAAGGTGCGGGTACAAGGTTATGAAGTCTTGCATGCAATGCCATTAAGGTATGTGAATAATACCATGCATAAAAGAAAATAGTGAGCAGGACTGCAGATAGTACCATGGAGAACGTAGAACGTGACTGGGTGGTAACGCCATTCTTTGTAATTCCCTGAACTCAGATGCTGTTCCTATTTCTTTTTTTTTTCTATTGGCTATTTCCATCTAGCTTGCTTTCATCATATCTCGGATGGCAATAAACTTAATGTGGATTTCATAGAATTAATAAAGCAATAATAAATTAGATCTACTTTAATAATATAAAACTTTCTCGATCCCAAAGGAACAAGATATAGATATTAATTTATATTTTCAGTTTTTCACATTAAACATTTTTCGCGATGAATCTGTTAGTTGGTCGCGGTTCATGCTTAACAGATTTTTTCCATTTTTCGAGTGATAAGATTGGGAACCGAGAGTCTAAGTGATTTAAATTTATAGCAAAGGACGTTTGAATTATTTGAAGTCCACAAGAGATGATTTGATTTAATTTGCAGAGAATTCGTTGAGGTTTAAATAATTGTGTAACATTTCCACATCGTATCATATACTAAAGACATACATATTTTGCAAAATTTAAATAATGTTGTGAATTATTGCATTTATAACTGTTTGTCGTTGATGATGTTGTTTACATAGATAATGATGGTGATGACCAGTATTTACTGTCGTTGATCGTCATACAGTTATTTGAATTGTGTACAGCTCGGGATTCTCGTAGCGCTCAATATAAGAGGTGATGTTTGAAATAAAAAGAAAGCATTTTTGTGATGAAAACACTAGTCTTTTATTTAATTCACTGATACAACGTGTTGATTTTTAGAAGAGTAGAACGGAAGTGATACAAAGAAAATCTTATACCAACATAGACATTTGAACAACATGTAATATTTGTATTGTTGCCAACTTAAACATTTTCAAATAAACATTGCCTTATTAATAACACCACTTCTCAATGTTTATGCATTTTAAACAGATTAATCTAAATTAACATCAACATATGACTGGAAACATTATTCATTCTCTACATCCTTTCTATTTGACATTGCATTTTGTCAGAAACTTAATTCCTTACTTAATGACTTTGTTAGCATGTCTGCCAATTGTTCGCATGTATTTATATACAGAATATTAATTTTGTTATTTTTGATTAAACTTTTAATGAAGTGGTATCTAATGTTAACATGTTTAAGACGTTTGACTGAGTCTGTACTTGCACTCAAAATAGCTGACTGATTGTCACAATACAACTTAACTGGGCTATCATTTTGAACATCCAGATCATGTAATAAATTAACAAGCCAGCACGCTTCACTTGCCGCCACACTCATAGAAACATATTCAGCTTGAGTAGAAGACAAGATTACAGAAGATTGCTTCTTTGGACACCACATAACCAAACAATTTGCAAAAGTGAACAAATAGCCAGAAGTGGACTTTCGGTCCCTCTGATCACCTCCCCAATCGGCATCACAGTAGCCTTGTAATACACTTTCATTACACTTGTAAACTATTTTATAATCTAAAGTATGCTTCACGTAACGCAATACTCTCTTAAGTGAACTAAGTAATGTACTATTGGCACATTTCTGATATCTACTTAGTAAGGAAACTGCAAAGCACAGGTCAGGCCTAGTGCCTGGGACAGCGTACTTCAAAAAGCCAATAATTTGCCTACAGATTCCTTCAATGTCTACGAGTATATCGCAATAAGTGTTTAAATCAAATATTTTAGTATTAAAGTTACTATCCAAAGGTGTCAACATGGGTTTGCAATTTTCCATATTAAATTTTTTTAATACATTTTCCAAGTAATTTCTTTGTGATAATATATTATACCATTTTCAAAGTTTCGCTCTACATGTATTCCTAAAAATTCTGAAATTTGCCCTAAATCTTTCATTTTGAATTTTTTGTTTAACATTGTTTTAAGGCTAGTGACCTCACTTTCATTCCTTCAAAAGATTAGCAAGTCATCTACATATATTAATACAAATGATTTATGTTTACCACTATACTTTTTATACAAACATGGATCACATTTAGACCTTGTAAAGCCTTCTCTAGTTAATACAGAATTAACTTTAATATTCCAGGATTTAGGTGAACTTTTCACCCGTACAATGACTTGTTAAACTTTACAATATTATTCTTTCCTTTGCAGGCCCCTTCTGATAAACTTACATATACATTTTCTTTAATATCACCACATAGAAAAGCCCCAGTGACATCCATCTGGTATATAGGTAAATTATATTTTGTTGCAATTATTACAAACAACCTCAAAGTACTAAATGTCACCTTAAGTTGATTATATCTTGTTGTTCAAACCCCCTAGCAACTAGTCTAGCCTCGTACTCCTTGATATTATTTATATTTTTTATTTTGAAAACCCATTTGCTGCTCATGGGCTTTGCACTTATAGGTAATTTACAAAATTGCCACGTATTATTGTCACTCAGAGTCTTAAGTTCCCTGGCAATAGCTGCACTCCACTTACCAGCATCACTTCGGCTCATGGCATCATCATATGCGATGGGATCACATTCACTTTGGACCGACTGCACATTGTTACACTTGTAGAAATCAGTTTGTTTACGGTCACGCTTACATCTTTCATTAGGTGAATCAATTCCGTCCAATAGATGTTTTTTTTCGCTGCATGGCAGGTAGACACTGTCATCTTCCGAGTTATCTCCTAAGATATTACTTATGTGGGTTGTCTCTATCTCATTGTGGCTGTTATTTCATCAATATCTCTCTCGGGACTATTCTCTTGCACTGTCTCCTCTTCGAGATTTAAGGACACAACAGTTTGCTCTTCACCTTTCTTCACTTGATGTTTTTCCTTCTCTTCTTGCTGTAAGAATATAATGTCTCTTTTTGTTTCCACTACATTCTTTTCAGGATAGTAAATACGATAACCTTTCACATCTTCCTCATATCCGACCATCAACCCCTTCTCTCCTTTCGGATCCCACTTCAGTCTCTTCTCTTTTGGAATGTACATATACAGGGTTATCCATTTCGTGGTAGAAAAGTATAACCCTGTCATTTGACATCTGTCAAAATTAAATTTCATTCAAAACATGTTTTTTTTAGTTGAAGGTTTGCCATTTAGAAATAAGGGTCGTTTAACAGTCGAAGAACGCGTTGAAGTTATTAAATTTTATTATAAAAATGGTGATTCTGCTGTATCAACATTTAGGGCTTTACGAGCCGATTACGGTCGACATAATCGACCTACACAGCAAACAATTTCGAACAATTTGAAGAGACTGGATCGTTTCTTGATATTGCAAGGCCTGTGCATCATCGCAACTTTCGTTCTGCTGAAAATATCGCTGTCGTTGCTCAAAGTGTGGAGGAAGACCTGAATTGTCGATTCCTTAAGCCTCAAGACCATACACAACGCAGAATGTATGCAAATTGGGGGATTGAAAGACAAGCCATCGATAACGATTTTTCGAACAAAATTTTCTTTAGTGATGAGGCTCATTTTTCGCTCAGTGGTTACGTAAATTAACAGAATTGCCGCACATGGGGCTCTCAAAATCTTCAGGTGATTGCAGAAAGGCCTTTGCATCCGGAAAAAGTGACAGCTTGGTGTGCATTATGGTCTGATGGTGTTATTGGCCCGTATTTTTTTGAAAACGATCAAGGAAGAGCCATTACAGTCAATTCTGACCGCTATGGACGGATGTTGAGCGATTGTTTTTGGAGAAAAATTGAAGATTATGATCTGGAAAACATGTGGTTCCAACAGGACGGAGCCACAAGCCACACAACACAGGCTAATCGAGCACTTTTGCAAGAGAAATTTCCAGGACGTGTAATTTCGAGATTGAGTGATGTCAATCGGCCTGCAAGATCCTGCGACCTAACACCTTTGGATTTCGTTTTATGGGGCTATGCAAAAGATCTTGTTTACGTGAACAATTCTCAAAATCTTCAGCAATTGAAAACCAATATTCGTGAAGTTATGGCCGAGATATTGCCGGAAATGTGCCAAAAAGTCATTGAAAATTACCTCAAAAGAATTTAGGCCCGTAAGAGGTCCCGTGGGGGACATTTGAATAATGCTGTGTTTGATCTATAATGGCAAGGTTCAATATTTAATTGAATAAAAATTTTGTTCCTATTTGAATATTTTATGTGTTTTCTTTAGCTTTATTTTCCCAAGCGCAAAATGGATAGCCCTATACTTCTGTACCAAAGACTCTTAATTCATGGATATTATATGCTTTCCCAGTCCTCAAATGGAGATCGCCCATCCTCATGGCTCTTCTCAGTCCTGCTCAACACGAACACTGCAGTATTTATGGCTTCAGCCCATAATTTCTTCATGTATCATTGTCCTGGCCGCTTCCAACAATGTCCTGTTTTCTCGCTCAGCCTAGCCATTCGGTTATGGGGTCTATGGGACTGTGGTTTGGTGTGTTATTCCACGCCTTGTAAACATTTCCTTCACATTCCTGTTCACAAACTCCAGGCCGTTATCACTTCTGAATGTCTTCTTCTTGTTTCCAGTACTATTCTCGGCCTTATTTATAAAGTCCTCAATTATATACTTGATCTTATCATTGTTCTTCACAAAATACACACTTCTGAAATTCGAATAATCATCTTTCAGCACAACGAAGTATCTTGACCCACCTGACGATTCTTCCATGGGACCGCATGTATCAGCATGAAATAATTCACATGGCGTGGTACTCTTATATTCGCTTCTATTGAATGGCAATCTGTGTATTTTCCCAATCAAGCAACTCTTACGCACCGGGTTGGATGTTTGTTTAACCTCAATGTTATTTTTCCGCAAAGTATCTTTGACGTAGGTGAAGTTTAGGTGCGCCAATCTTCTGTGCCACTCGTTTAAATCGTTCGACGCTAGTTCTGCAGTAATCGCATTTTCACAATTATTTCTCGTATTATAGCGTAAATCCAAATAAAACGAATTTCCAATTCTTTCCACAACTGCGCAAATTTTATTTGCCTTGAAGAATTTGCATGAGCTGTCATCTGTCACTATGACATAACCTTTATCTGTTGCGCGATTGAGCGAAAACAGATTCGTTTTTAACTCAGGAACATACTACACTCTGTCTATAACTGTGTCAATCCACTCTTTCCCGTTCGATACTTGAACTGCCATCTGTCCCTAACCAATCGCATTAATCACTGCTCCATTACCGATGATTACAGGTTTTGGCGAAGTATTTGAGAGTGATGTAAACAATGCACGGTCTCGACACATGTGTTCAGTAGCGCCAGAATCGACTAGCCACTTAGATTTTTGCAGTTGATGCGACAGATTCGATACCACGAACGCGTTACTATTCGTTTTATTTTCACTTTTTAACATTTTTTGTTTTCGAAAACGACACTGAGCTTTAAAATGTCCGAGCTTGCCACAATAGAAACAGTTATTATTATCACTCACGTTCCCTTCACTGTTAGTTTTATTGTTACTCTTACTCTCAGTTTGATACTGTCCGCTTTTACCACATTGGAAAACTTTTGATGGTCCTTTATTTTTCACAAAGAATGCAGAGGGTGTTGGTTGCTGTGCTCCTTCGTTCTTCTCTTTTACTCGCTCTTCTTCAATCAGTAGTCTTGCCACTAGATCATCAAACGTTTGTTTGTCATCAAGCGCCGACTCCCAAGCCGAAATAAAATGTTTATAATCGTCTGGTAACGACATTATCACTTCGGGATTACAAATTTATCTGAAATTTCTTCACCCATTTGTTCCAATTGGTTTTGTAGTTCTTGTATCTAAGATAAGAAAACAGACATGTCGATATTTCTTTCGAACTTGTATTGGAAAAATATCGGTTGTATAATTTGCACACTGGTCGTAGTTTTCTGTTCATATACACTGTGGAGTTTTCGCCACTTCTCGGCAGAACTCGTACATGTAATAATATGTAACATTGCCTCTTCTGACATTCGTGTTACCAATAGCGTCTGCGCTTTGGCATCTTTAGATTCCCATGCACATATCTCAATGGCCACTTCGGGCTTCACTTGTTTTCCCTCCACAATGTTTAACCATCCATGGCCCCTCAACTGTACTGTTGTTTGAATTTTCCATATATTCCAATTTCTGGCTGCTTCTAACTTAATCACATTGACGTTAGCGCCCGAGCCTGATCACGATGCCGCAAACTGTAGTGAATTAACCTCACTTTTTCCTTCTCGCCGATTTTGCTGCCGTCATAAATAACATCAATCTACATCAAGCTGTTATATGTGCCTGGGCCCATAACCTGATGTTTGAAATAAAAAGAAAGCACTTTTGTGATGAACACACTAGTCTTTTATTTCACTGATACAACGTGTTGATTTTTAGAAGAGTAGAACGGAAGTGATACACATCACAACATATAATATTTGTATTGTTGCCAACTTAAACATTTTCAAATAAACATTGCCATAATAATAACAAGATGTCAAGTGGAATGAAGTGTAGAAGTGGCGGGAACTATTTAACGATTGCAAATAGTATTTATCTCCTATCGTCCTGTTTGTGACGGCTCTTCGTGCAGTTTGCCTAGGCGGACTGCTCGATTGCTATACTCTTAAGACCCACAATTTTTTTTTTTTGTAAGCAGTTTTGATGAGATGAAGAGCTTTTCTTCGCAGGAACTACTACAGCTAATCTCCTCGGGGCAGTTCAACTGCTCATTTGAAGTGGACTTCCCGCTATTTCTCTATTTCTCCATGTGTCCGTTGGTCAGTCTGTAGTAGTTTTTTTTCTCATTTCTTTTTTTTTAATTTTTCAAAATAGCTCATTCGTTCAGAAAATTCGAATCGACACTTTTTCCGCTCAAATTAGTTAGTTAACTCTCAAATTCCTCTTTGAAATATTTGAAGCACACTCATTTTTCAAAGGCAAGCCTCAACAATTTGTTACAACGTTACTGGACAAAATGTTATTTTCTTTGTGTAAAGAGTTGGGAGTATACATCTCATTTTGTAAAGTTTTAAAATTCCACTGGGTTAACCAACTCAAGTTGAGGCAATGTGGTTTTATTTTTGACTTTAGTAACATCTTGAAATTAGCAAGACCAACACAAATAACTGGAAATTGTTAATTCTCGCTTTTCGTTCAAAACGTCATGGAAAGTAAAAGGCATGTACAAGGATGTAAATGAAAATTCATGAAATGAGAATGTAGTGCGAATGATATTTGACACTGCCTCTATGCAAGAACGCGAGCGTAATTCCAAGTAGTGCAGCATTCCAGACAACGACAGCAAACAAGAACGCTATCCTGTGTAAGATAAAAACTCTGGCGACAGGAAATTAAATAAGGCTCCTCTCAACATGTACACTTAATGGTTGGAAAGTAGTTTTCCGACGACGGTGTTAAATTATATCGCTAAACTGACAAAGATAAATGATGATAATTTGGATTGGTGCCAGAAAAGCTGCTATACATGGGAATTTTGTTGCATGTGCAACGTGCCATGGGGGTTATTTAGATAAGCGCTTATTTGCATAAAAAGGACTCGAATTGTCCAGGTAAGTTGGCTGTGCCGTCGAGCGTCAGGTGTGCTTGAATTTATAATGGAATTCGGCAACATGTTAGGTTGAATTTATGTATTAGACTTTGTCGTGAAACAATCTAGGAGACACCTTGAAGATTTAAGTGTTTATGATGTTATTAGGCAATCTCTCAAATATGGAATACTGAAGTATCAATTCTATTCAACTGAAAGTATCTTAAAAATTATTCTCTTGCGTTTCAAGTCTATTTATAGAAAGAACTCTACTTCCTTCCTAAACATCAATCCAAAATGGTGCAAGCTTTTAGTAACTCTGAACCTGATAGTTTTCCGTTTGTTGCTAGTTGAAGGTCCTGTATCGTTGGCTCGTTTACTGGTTGACGATACATGTTCATTCTTCTCCACTTGTACATTTGGACTTGAGCGTCAATATTCCGATGATGGTCCTCTTATTGGCTCCACAGAGTGTGGTTTGGTATTTGAGCTTATTGGTTCGCATTTTCGACCTCGATGGGAAGAGGTGCCACCTTGTGAATTGGCATGCTTGACGAATCCAAAATTCTTGCTTGATTCTAGTTAGTTCCTTCTGTCATATATTGAAAGTGTGTTGAGTTGTGCGTAGAGATCAATGGTAGAATTAAGTGAAACTACGATGAGCGAGTGGCCTGGGATGAGTGCGGTCACGTCGTGCGGGTCGTCGAATAGTGGGATCAATGGCCGTGAATTTAACATGGCTTATATTTCCACTAACAGGGCTGTAAGCTCTCATTCGTTAACTATCTGGATGATGCTGTTTTGGAAAATAGTTGCTTGGCCAACTTCACTGTTGCTTCCCACAAACTTGCAAAGTGGGGCACACGTGAAGGAATAAATTTGAAGTTGCTCCTTTTTCCCGAGCAGAGCTCTTGGATTTTCTGTGTTGCTTTTGAATCATGTATGACCGATTTTAGTTGATTATGCTGATTGTTTGCGCCGACGAAGTTCAAGGCATTACCACAATAGATGGTATTGCAGTTGCCACGTCGTCCATCGTCCACGAAATCTATTGAGAGCGTGGATAAATGCATCGGCTGTGAGGTTCTTTACCACTTCCAGGGGCACCGCTTTTGTAGCGAAGCCACAGAATAATGCAGTGTAAACTTTCTGTGGTGGGTTGCCACGAATCTCGGTTCGCACGTAAAAGAAGCCGCAGAATCAATACCAGATCTTAAAAGCGGGCGCAACGGTTGGACTCGATATTTTGCTAGGCTGCCTATAATTCGTTGTTATAGCCTTGGTTTTTCTCGCACAAATAAGAACCATTTGTCGATTATAGTCCTTGCGACAGTTTTTCCATGGATTGGTTAGTAATTTTGTCGGTTTAAGGCCAATAGAGCAGCTTGCGAGATGTGATTATTGGCACAATCAATTTGCCTCATAATGAGCCTCCTAATGTGATGTTTCTAAGCAGAATGGCAGAATGGTTTCCCTCAAATGAAAGGTCTGCATTTTGAAGCGGCCCATCGACTCGCATAGTTCCATGCTCTTCAAGGAATGGATATATACTACTGATGCTAATTGTTGAATAGATTCTCTTATGCCTTCGCAATTGATCCAAGTCCTAGGAAAACACCTTCGGTTGGACCTCCTTTATAATAATTTTTATGGCCTGCTTTAGATCTAGCGCGAATAAGACTCTGAAGTGACTATATGTGGTTGTTTGGAGTTGTTAATAAATCGAAGATTATAGGCCACAATTTGCTTGATTCGATGTATGCTGCTGTTATGGGTTAAGGATGTCGCAAAGTCGTCATTTGTGAGTGCAGCAATCGAACCTAAATTAGAGCTTCTTCGCTCCAATGGAATATCAGTATCGATAGCTTTATTAGGCCAATTGTGTTGTGATTTATGAAGAAACATGGGACCGTAGAACTACGGTGATGATGATTGAATCTTTTGGGAGCTACTACCTTTAATATAAGATCTACTGGATTTTGTTTTGATGGCGCGTGCCTTCACTGGGACTCTAGCGTAAGTTGTTGGATGGCAACAAGGCAAATTTGAGTGACCTTAACCACTACAAAACAATTTCTGAGTCAGTCCAGCAGTTGACTAGATCGCTCAATTTGGAATCCGTCTCTCTCCGTTAGGCCAAGTCCGTGACTAGTTTCGTGGCGCACAGCTCCAATTGTGGTCATGTGATTGGCCTCGGTGGCTCTATTCAAGATTTACCACACAATAATCGAACGTTAATTGTACCATCGATGATGAATAACCAGATTTTAACTGCAGCTTCATACGTCTTCTTGCATGCATCACAAAAATGTGGAGCTGCCTCTCCTTAGCACGATTATGTAGGGGACGTTTGTCCAAAACCGGGTACGGGGGTAAAATCGGGACATGGCATTATTTATTAAGAGTGCTTTTCAAATTCCTGTGTGCTTTGTTTACTGCGTACAGTAATTGAAAGTGCGCTGCCAACAAAAATTGATTGATATATGTGTGTGCGTTCTACAAATAATTAAAAACAAGTTGAGTAAGCAGGAGAGTGCTCCTACCAGAAGGTCTTTGTAAGCATTCTAGGGTTAGAAGCAAGTTTTCTAATGGCGTGAATCTATATTATATTAATTATTCATCGTTCAAATTTATACAAAAGATGCACAGTTTCTTTCATAAGCACAGTGCAGCCGCCATTTTAATCTAGCTTAAATGATTTTTCTGAATGCTCGGCCGATTGAACATGTTCAAGCTAAACACTATTCCTTAAATTTTCATGAAAATTGAAAGAAAATAAAAGTACCTAAGTCAATTTTGAATATATATAGGGGTTTCCAATAAGAGGTGGTATTTTGAATAGATCTTTTGATTTAACACCTTGCGACTTCGTCCTTTGGAGCCACGTGATAGAGAAGGCCTATGCCAATAGCCCAGCGTCAATTCAAGATCTCAGAGATGAAATTCGTGAGGCTATCGAGGACATAGGGCAGCCACTTTGCGATTTGGTTATGAAAAATTTCATGAAGAGGATATGGTCCTGTAAGCGTGTCGTAGTGGTTATTTGCCCAATGTTAATTATTGTTATTAACGGCATAGCTTCTTCTTTATAATGAAATAAACATCCGATCATTTATTTTAAAAAATGGCATTATTCTTTTAATATCAAAATAACACCTCTTATTGGAAAACCCTATATGAACCATAAACACGTGTTATCGTTGTTGTAATTCCATATAATTGAAATGGCTATAACTCACTTGATTATGATTCGATCTCAATTAAATTTTGTGAACATATATATCTTATATCAGTCTATATAATTGCAAAATTTCAAGAAGTTTAAAGGTACCGTTTTGATTTTATGGACAAAAATGTAAAATCTACAAATCATACTATTAATAACAAAGTTGAGTGAATTTTGATTTCTAAGTTATTTATTGCCCTTGTACTCATAAAGGTCCACATTTGTGATAATTTTTAGATTTTTCGGCTGAAAGGTGTCCAATCGCGAGTGGGGGGGACACAAATTTTGGGTACATTTTGCCTTCCCGTGGACCCCCCAATTCATCAAATGATTTGTTTATTTCAGATTCTAAAAGTTTTAATTAAGACCTTTCATTTGATACCCCACTCGACTACCTTTGATTAAAAAAAATTTTTAAGGGCCAATTCGTTATTAGGGGGGACTCCCCTTAAACATTTTTAAACTTTTGTTTAGGCCTTAACTTTTGAGAGACTATCATTTCTGATCTTTTCACAAAGTTTGAGCATTCTAGCTTCTATAGTTTCTGAGGAAATTAGCTGTGACGCACGGACAGACGGACAGACGGACGGACGGACAGACGGACGGACAGACGGACAGACAGATCGCGAAACTAGTAGGTCTTTGTAAAAAAAATGTTTACAAAGACCTAAAAAGTTAGAATAGTGTTTTGCAAGATAATTGGACGAATTTGATTTGTGTCTTTTTTTCGAAGATAAAGGTAAACTGAATATCTATTTTATATAAAGATGGAGTATGAGATAATATTAAACGAGCATTGGTCAAAATCTGTATTGCATTATGTTTTGAGGTTATTTGGTTTAATTATTTCTCATGTCTGTGTTTGGGGTAAAACCGTATGGAGAAATACCAGGTGGTACCCAGTTTTGTACAATTAGGAAGTGTTAATCCGTTCTTGCTCTAAAAATTACAAAAGAGTAGGTAACAAATCAACAATCGTGGAGCAAAGAATCAATGAAAAATGCCATCTTGATTTTCAAATGACGGAAAAAATGGCATACTTCATAATTTTGATAAGGACAACGAATTGGCTGGAACGGCCTGGCTGTACGAATTTTTACGTCGCCATCCAGAGCTATCTTTGCGCCTTCCTGAACATACTTCTGTTGCGAGAGCAAAGGGATTCAACCAAGTAAACATAAATTTGGGCCAACAAAGTTTTTTAATCTTAATGAAACCGGCATTACGACTGTACCTAAAAAAAAATCGAAAATTCTTTCTTTAAAAGGCAAAAAGCAAGTCGGTCTGATATCTTCTGCTGAAAGAGAACAATTGACTTCTTGTGTGTATCAGCTGCAGGTGCTTATGTTCTGCCCCACTTAATTTTCCCCAGAGTCCGAGTGAAGACTGAATTGCTAGATGGAGCACCTCCTGAAACTGTTGCAGCATACCATCACAGTAGTTAGATACAAAGTGATATATTTGTGCTCACTTTATTGCAAACGCCAAACCCACTAAGACCGACCCTGTCTTACTTTTATCAGACGGACACGCAACGTACACTAAAAATCTTCCCCTAATAAAGAAAGCACGAGAGAACGGAGTCATCATCGTCAGTTTTCCTCCTCACTGGCAACATCGTTTACAACCCCTCGACGTGAGCATCAGTCGCCCGTTGAGTACGTGTTACAGCCAAGAAGTAATGACATGGCTGCGAAATAATCCAGGTCGTATTGTAACCCACTTTCAACTTGGGAAGCTTTTTAGGATTGCGCACGCTAAAGCAGCAACATTGCAGAACGCTATGAGTGGCTTCATAAAAACTGGAATTTATCCACTAAACCAAAATATTTTCTCTCATTTTGATTTCGCATCTGCGAGCACGACAGATAACGAAATTACGTTGACAGATCCTACAACGAACTTAGTTCATAATGAAACTCCAATGCTCGCAGAAAACAGCAATAACATCTCCAATTAATTCAGAGCAAATAACTTCAGGCACTCCAAGTAGCCCACTGCCAAGCACTTCACGACAATCAGCGTCGTTTCCTTTAGCATTCTCTCCGACTGATATTATACCTGAACCTAATTTTTTACGAAAACCAACATCGAATTCTCGTTGAGGAAAAAGTTCTGTCATTACTTCTTCACCATGTAAATTGAAACTTGAAGCAAATAACAAAAAAAAAAAAAAAAAAATAAGGAAGGTAGGCGTCCCGAGAAGAATTGATAAAATAGAAAGTTTTTGAAGTCAGTATGTGTATTTATTGTAATGATATGTGTATTTATTGCAATGAAATTTATGGAAATACGTGAAAAAACGATGGAAATGGGCACATGAAGGCTGTACTGGTTGGCGAGCAGAAGATCTTGACGTAATGCAGGGTATGAAAATTTGATATACACGGTTTTGGACCAGAGTTGGGGCAAAACCGTAAAAATTAAACTTTTGGAAAACCATTATTTTGTATTATTTAATTTAATGTAAGCAGTGATCTGTTTGACAAAATTTTCCTTGAATATAGTGAGATAACTGAACTTCAATAATGTTGACTGATATTTAAGGAAATATTTCTTTTATTTACCATTTCCTTTAACGTCCCGAAATCGCTATGTTGCATAGTGCCTTGAGATTCTGTTGAAAGCCGCGCCAATCAGTCAAGAGTTTATCAAGAATAACGTCATCCCAATCCAGGTTTAAACGCCAGAGTCTTTGTAACATGAGCTAAGCAGTAGCCGTGACAGGGCCCATTAAATACAAAGAATCGAATAGGTGAGCGGTATCAGACACCACTTGCCACTTCGTGATATTTAACGTGTCACTGTAGTTGACTGTAAAATAAAGCTCATCCATATTTGGAAGCTACCTCAGTGCCAGTGCCTTTATTTGAGGACTGCGTTCGTTGATCAAGTCTAAACCCGTGGCCCTATCACTACTGTGAAGCTCCTTGGTGGACACTTAATGAATCGTACACCAGTTTCGTAGCTTAGATCCACCTTGACTCAGAATGGCACGTAACTGCTTTTGGGTTTCTAATGCTTCGCTGTAAGTGTCTGCTCTAAATATTGCGTCATCTGCGTACATATTTTTGCGAATCGTCGCTGGCCCTAGTGGTTTGTTAGCTTGGTTATCCTGTGCTGATCAGTGGAGACACCGAATAGCAAGATATGGTGCGGTAGTAATGCGTGTGTGACCGTATTGAGTTGGTAGTATCTCAGAGTTTCCTGTGGATTCTCACGTCAGACCATCATTTGATACTGTCGGTCATAATTTGCTAGCTATATCAGCCAGTACATTTTCTCTATGCCTGTACTGCAAACATATCATGGAAGATGAAAACGGAGTAAAACAGAGAATGTGTCCTCTTGGATCTTAGGACCAGTAAATAAGATGTCGTTGAGCGAGAGTTGAGATGAGGTTTCGACGGATCCATCGAACAGAACCCTGAGTCTGGCCGTTTCACTGTCTGGTTTATAGATGCAGGGGTGTGGCAGAAAGTAGTACGAAGTCGGAAGTTATCTCAGACATATGTTCAAGCATTATGCATTCTTTCATAAAGCTGACATACTGGTCCTTAATTTCTGGATTTCAGTTGAGTCTTCCCTCGATGGCAAGAAACCTGCTTTGGGCTTGCTCTTTGGAATCACCTAATACTAAACGGAGAAAAAAAGCCTTACTACAAACTTTCAGTCAAGATTATGCTTCGCGTTCTCTTTAAAGTGAGCTTTACACTTATTTTCGGCACTTGTTCGAAGTCGTGCTGAAGCTTCTACCATTTCTACTTCCCAAAAGTTTTCGATTTGCGTGTTGAGTTCTCAATCCTCCCTTGTTGCTTATAAAGCATAACCTGGCATTATCTTGGGATGGTTTTGATATCTTTTGGGCCACCATTCAACCAAAGGTTGTGTTTTGCAGCGAAGGTAGATCTTTACCAAGGTTAATACACTCATCGAGTTTTAGGTCCTAGCAGTGCTCCGCTCCTATGAGTACCTCAATACGAGCCTATTTGTGGAATTTGGGGTCCGCCAATTGTACGCCCGCTGGCATTTTCCATGTAGATATGTCCAACTGTGTTGCAGGCTGGTTTGTGGTAATCTCGGTTTGCACGAATGCTTCTAGGTTCACTTTTAACTCGTAACCTGTGAGTACATCTGTACTTGTATTTGGTTTGAGCGATGTTTCGGTTTGGGCCAATTCATTGGATGCTAATTGTATCAGGAACTCCAGTGATCACGAGTCTTTTTGCTACCCTCTCGGTAATGAAATTTAGCTGTAACCCAGTGCCATTCAACTGATTGTCCATTCGTTGCTGTAAGTATAACCATGACGGCTCCCAGTACAACATGGGCTAGTTCATTCATAGTTGACTGCAATATGAGAGAAATCTTAAAGTCACCAGCAGAGAGCTGTTTGTGTGAGTTTTCGGTGTTATATTTTACCTTCTGTTGCTCGCCATCATTGTGAAGCAATGTATAGTGTTTTTGTTTAAATTTAGTCCAGACAAACAAGTTGGCTCGTTGAACGATTTTTTATTGCTTGGCCACTGATTGTCAGCTAAACTCCTTACAGGTAAATGTAGGATGTGATTCTGTGCACGCCATACAATATACCTTTTCTGGGTTTGCAATTAAGACCGATGTTCTTGCCTTTATATTTTATATTTGTCTTATTTTTGGATGATTGTTTACCCTTCATAGCTTCAATAGTCTGAAATTGTGTTTCTTAGAAGCTTAGAACTGTGCCGATGATTCCAATGATCTTGGGTTCTTCAATGTTTGTTTGTACAGCATGTGTGATGTCTTTTCTAATTTTTTCAAGATGATGTGTGAGACGATGGGATCCCAGTGCTCTCTGCTTACCCCAAGGTTCTGTAACCCCATGAGGCATTCACTGGTTCTATCATGCAGTTTTTTGATGCTCGCTGCTGAATCCACTTGAATCGATTTTTGTGCGAGGAATTTGCTGATGAACGCATTGACCAGTGCCCTATTGTTATGATATCATTATTTGAGCAGATACCAGGCTACTTTGTAGTTCCGGTTGCACATTGGTAGATGTTGGATCAATGGACGAGCTTTCCCGGACTATTTACCTGCAAGATAAAACATCTTCTGTGCTGAACTTATGAGGCTGTTATGTATTAGCTGCTTGAAAAAGTTCCCAGATTGCTCCCAGTCAGTATAATTGCACTCAAACGTCTAGAGGTTTGAATCCAGCCGAATTGATAGATAGTTCCTTATAGTGGAATGGACCATCATGGTTAAAAGAACGTGGGATGTAACTAAACAAAAGTACGGTTACCAAACAGAAAAGCAAGGAAGTTGAAAGGCGTGAAGTTGCACTCATAGTAACAAAGGCGTCAGACGAACCTGAGATATTCTGACGTTACTCAAATTTCAATAAGCTGAATCGAGTAATAGCCTATTGTAACCGTTTCATTCACAATTATTGTATACCTGCAGACAAAAAAAAAAAAATAGGCAGTCTCTCTATTATAGAGCTCATACAAGCATATAACATGTGTATAATGTTAGCACAGAAGCAGGCCTATCAAGAAGAGACTCAGCATCTCAAGAATAAAAAGCCCATACCTAAATCGAGAAACATTCGATCACTAACTCCTGGTCTAGACTCTGAGGGCATCCTCAGGGTGGGTGGTAGACTACGCTTTGCATTGGTAGGACAGAATACTAAACATTCAGCTATCATACCAAGAGGCAAGCTAGTAGAGCTACTAATCAAAAAAGCTCAACAACAAACCATGCATGGGGGCATTTAATTAACTCTTGCGACGCTGCGAATTGACTATTGGATAATATCCTACTCTACACTCATAACGAAGGAAATTCATAGTTGTCTTACCTGTTTTAAGGTGATAGCAAAGCCCAATTACCAACTAATGGGAGCGTTGCCATCTATTCACGTGCGTCCATCAAATCCGTTCGAAAATACTGGCGTTGACTATGCTGGCCCGATAACAATCAAATGGAATGGAGGAAGAGGTGCGAAAACCACGAAAGCGTATGTAGTCATCTTCGTTTGCACGGCAACAAAGGCTTTCCACTTGGAGTTAGCTTCAGACTTATCAGCAGATACGTGCATTGCAGCAATTTGAAACTGCCGCAGACTCTACAGTGATTATGGTACTAACTTTGTTGGTGCCAATAGGAAGCTTCGAGGGGAATCCGAAAAAACGATACACACAAGCATGGAGTTACTAGCTCGAGAAGGTCTAGAATGGAAGTTCATACCTCCCGGAAGTTTAAATTTTGGACTCTGGCAAGCTGGTGTAAAATCGATGAAGTGGCATCTCTTTAAAGTCATTGGTAAACAGCTGCATACCATTGAAGAGTTTTACACACTTCTTGCACAAATACAAGCGTGCCTAAATTCTAGACCATTAACCGAGATAAGCCATGATCCTTCAGGAAACGCCGCCTTAACACCAGGGCATTTTTTGACTGGTGGCAACTTATTTGAGATCAACAGTGATCCGGAAAAAGTGAATTTAACGTTATTGAAAAGATGGAGACTAGTGTAGGCGGTGAAGCATTCGTTTAGGTTTAGATAGTCAAGAGAGTACCTTCAAAGACTTCAACAAAGACAGAAATGGCTCAAACCACAAGAAAATCCAAAAGTTGGTGGCCTGGATTTGGTGTAACAGGATCATTTTCCATCATTACAGTGGCCATTAGCAAGAATACTAGCCACTCATCCAGGCGAAGATGGACTCGTCAGTGTAGTTACGTTAAAAATAAACGGAAATGTGACAAAACGCCCCATAACAAAGACTTGTCAACTACCGTTCAGCACCCAAACAGACGAATCGTCAACTGACAAAAATCCGCAGACAACTCACGCGTCAACAAACAACATAACCTTAACGAAAAAACGAAAAACCACTTCCATGGACACGACAAAAGACGATGCAAAGTCATCAATTCCTACGATACATCACACCGTCACTACCAGTTTTTAATTTAAGCGCCTCACCGATCAGTTTGAAGCATACTCAAACATCAATTATACTTCAGCCATTCGAATCATTTGAAACGATCGCTACCGAGCAGGACAAGTTATTATCCGAAGCAACAGAAACTACATGGAGAAAGTTAAGTTTCATGGAATCACGGCAATAATAGAAATATTTACTTCATGTATCCTAGTCCTAGTTGCAGTTGTTCTAATTCGATGTAAAACGTGCCAGCGGAAATAACGTAACCAAAACAGTGGACAAGCATCATCAACATTGTATGAGGAACATCAAGTTTAAGAGCCGGGTTGGCTCTTGGTGGGCGGCAATATTTGCATATAAATTCCATAAAGAAAAATATTCCCATGAATCTAATTAACTGACTCATATTTCCATAGTTAACATTCCCAACATCATTAGATTCTACATTTCATACATTTAACATTCCCAAAACCATCAGATTCATCTACAAATTCCAAATACCAGACAGTAAAAAGATAACATATGCCCAGTGTTAATTTTCACCTGGAAAAATTTGTCACACGGATCATTATGATCCGTCAGCATAACGGTTTTTCTCACGGAATTTTTTCCCACATTAGAATGTATTAAAACAAAGCAATTAGGAAAATAAAGGCAGTCATTTCAATTAACTCAAGAGAATTGTTTTATTTCATCGAGGAGGCGTCAGCACAGTTTGTCTCCATCATATTTGAACCACCTTCGTACTTCCTTAATACAATTTGAAATCTAATTTGCTTAGAATTAACATTAGAATTTACATAAGTTCCTTGATTCATAACACTGGAATTAGCATCGATTTTCTTCCTTTCTAAATTATGTATTGGAACTGTGTGGTTTGAAATCGAATGCTTACACACCATCTCTTTTCATTTATCTTATTTCAACTCAATACCTTATACTAGAAATCTCCTCTCTTGATCTTGTGTCAAACGTAAGTCTTCTCTCTAAATTCAAAACCAAATGCGTTTTATTTTATCAATCATTATAAAATTCATAAGAACACAAAGCAAGTTTCAAAACATTAAAATAATCAAAAACTTAATGGTCCACTTAGCCCTCTAAATTTTAACAATATTGCAATAAAAAAATTAGCGCAAATGAGTATCTTCATTGGAATCGTTGATCTCTGGAGCTTAAATTCAGAGTATATTTCATCTTCTTGTCGGTGGCCCGTCTATATATATGATATATAAAGCCAAAACACCGTTAGAATCAAAAACATACCAATTTATGTCCTAATACACGAATGTTTCTGTAGGAATGAAGCCAAAGGTGAGACAAGTCTCAATGTACTCGTCTTTGGGGTAGAACGGCTGGAAAATCCAGAGATTTCCGATTTGGTATATAGTGTTTCCAATCCATCTCAGGTAGGTGTATTATCTACATGTGGATTCCATCAATTTTATTGTTAATAATTAACTTGATATTGTTTTTTTTTATTAAATATTTTTGATTGATAATGTTTAAATTAAGAGAGTCATTTGAGCCATTATCTTATAAAAATAAAGTTTATTCATTGATTATATTCACATTTTTCTTACAGCGAGAGTCCTTCAATTCCTTTCTATTGCAATTTTAGTGACTCCAACTAGAAGATGAAAACATGAACTGCCAGAAACCATTTTTGAATCGTAAATATTTTCCAACAGACATAAAACGGTACAATCCAATGTCTGTGTCTATTTTAAAGGTCCTTTCATCATCGAGCATGTTCAAACACAATAACGTCACCAACGTTCTCGCAATCCAGAGAAATGTTGTAAAAATTCACGTTGTTGGCTTAATCCTTATTTAGAGTGGAATGTTGTATTTGTACACAACGTTGTTTTTACGAGATTAAATTTGTTTTATATCGTTTGGTATTTTGTCGGCTGGGATAAAGCAATACCGGTGTAGTTGGATGGATACTTTTTCCATTTACAAAAAAAAGTGATGCGAGTTTTCACCAGCTTCAATGGGTTTTTGATGTCGACGCTCCTGAAAGAGAGAGTAGTGTTAAAATTGAACGATTTTAAAATTGTCAATTGACTAGGCGGTAGGAGCTTACCTTTTCGACAAAAAAATTTCGATGGAATATCTCAGGGCCATAAACGGGGAGCAGGTAGAGATTATTAAAAGGATTAATGTGTGATTTAAAAAGTATAGAAAAATAATTCTGGAGCTGTAGGGAGAGAATCAACATCATAAGAGTATAAAGGATTTTAAGGACTTTGCAAGACGATTTTTTACAAGATCTAGATGTTTTGGTCTTATGAATGTAGCAATTTTTTTACATAGCATATTTGAAATGCAGGGTTATATACGAGTATCTATTGGGAATACAAAATAATTTTTTTGAGTTCCTATATTCATTTATTCACGATAAATATCCTACGTTTAAAATCAATTACAATGAATTTAGGTCCAAACAAATCTGTGATAGTTTGGGTTGTTTTTTCAACTCAACACTACAGTGTAGTTTCACATATGTGGTCTGCAGATTGCAGTTTTTTAGGGTTTTGTACTAAAATACAAAACCCTATTGCAATCACGTCTTGTGCCCGTCTGTCCGTCCATCTGTATGTCACAGCAGTTTTTCTACGAAACTATAGAAGCTGTAGCTATGAAACTTTGTGGAAAGATGAGAAGTGGTGACTTTATGAATGTTTTGGGGTGAAAAAATTTTGGAAAGGGGTTTAAGGGGGGTCTCCTTATATAGGGAGGTGAGCCTTGAAACAACTTTTTTCACCATTGGTAGTCGAATAGAGTGTCATTGGAAAGGTCTAACTGAGATCTTTTCAAAACAAGTCTTAATACTACCTTACCAGTACTGTGGGAGTCAGGGGAAGGGGAAATGTATGAACTTTTCTCGTACCAACGAGATTGGACAACTTTCATCTGAAAAATCGTAAAACAAAATAGTGGCCGTTTTAAATGAGAGGATTGAATAATTTTGAGTTTTTTTTCTCCAACTTCGACGTTTAAAGTACATGCTTTTAACACTTGATTTAAATTAATAAATGACGGGAGATAAAAGTACCTACAATTAAGACTCATAGATGAAACAAGGAGGCAGAAGAGAGCTCCTCATAGAAGGGCTTTGTAACTATTCTAGAGTTCGAAAAAAATTTTCTGATGCCATGAATCGACGATTTGAATTATTTACCTAATACTTGTTTAAACAAGTTGGGTAGACAGACCTTTGCTCTGTCAGAAGGGTTTTGTACTCAACTTAAGAAAGGCAGTAACCAGCAACGAATAAAATCAAGAAACATGTCATGTTTGATTATCATACTATTATTAGCAAAGTTGAAAGAATTTTGACTTCTGAGGTATTTGTTATAGTTATACCCATAAATATCTCCCTTGATAATTTGTTCAGATTTTTTAGATCACGGGTGTCCATTCGCGAGGGAGGAAACACATTTTTCATGTATTTCACCACCCCCCCCCCCCCTGTGCCCCCACTGAAGCAATCGATAAATCATACTATTACTAACAAAGTTGAGTGAATTTCGACTTCTCATGTATTTGTTGTTGTTGTACTCATGAAGGCCTACATTAAAGATTTTTTTCAGATTTTTTCGGGTGGAAGGTGTCCAATCGCAAGGGGGGGTACGCGAAAAATTCGTACATTTCCCTTTCCCCTACCTCCCTCGGTACTCATAAGGCAATTTTAAGACTTGTTTTGAAAAGTTCTCATTGAGACCTTTCTGATGATGCCCTACTCGACTACCAATGGTGAAAATTTTTTTTGGAGGGGTCACCTCCCTATATGGGGAGACCCCCCTTAAACCCCTTTGAAAAATTTTTCCACCCTTGAACTTTCAAGAAGTCACCACTTCTGACCTTTCCACAAAGTTTCATGGCTGTAGCCTCTATAGTTTCGGAGAAAAAGTGCTGTGAAATACAGAGGGGCGGACAAACGGACGGACAGACGGACACAGGTCGTGATTGCAATAGGGTTTTGTATTTTAGTACAAAACCCTAAAAATCGTTCAAATTCACCCAAAAGATGCAAAGTTTTATTTATCAGCACATAAGAGCCGCGATTTTGTTCAATGTTAAACAGTTATTCTGACTTCGAGGGTAGTCTCAAAAGTACCCGACCTGACTTATGAATACAGGTCGTTTAAAAACAAAACAATTACTGCGATTGACAACACCACCTTTCAATAACTTAATGTGAACCATCCATAACGGTACATTTATTTTTAGTTTTTACAGACATCCAAAGTGAACGCTCTCGGTGAAGTAAATATGGAAAAAATCGGGCATCGTTATGTGATACAATACTTTCATTTGAAAGGTTTAAGTCCAACCGACATCAAAGCCGAGTTAGATTCTACTCTGGAGAAGTCTGCTCCTTCGTTTACAACGGTCAAATATTGGGTAGCTGAGTTTAAGCGAGGCCGTACGAGCTGCCAAGATGAACACCGCAGTGGTCAAGCAAGTGAGGTCACTACGTCAGAAAATGTGAAGAAAGTCCACAAAATGGTATTGTGCGTGAGACATGACAGGCATGGGTGCTGTGCAAATTTGGACAGAAAGCTGTGCCCAAGATGGGTGCCGCGTTTGCTCGCAATGGAGCACCAACAGCAACGTGAGAATGTTTCTATCGTATGTTTGACAATGTTTTGCAGCAATAAAGCCGAGTTTTTGCGCCGATTCATAACCATGGACGAAACATGGGTCCATCATTTTACACATGAGACCAAGGAGCAGTCAAAGCAGTGGACTGAAAAGGGAGAACCGGTTCCAAAGAAAGCAAAGACAGTTCAGTCAGCTTGCAAGGTCATGGTATCCATTTTCTGGGATGCGCGTGGAGTAATATTTATTTATTATCTCGAAAAAGGAAAAATGATCAATGGTGCATATTATGCAGCCTTATTGCAGCGTTTGAGTGATGAAATCAAGAAAAAACGGCCCCATCTGACGAAAAAGAAAGTTTTGTTTCATCATGATAACGCACCAGTCTACACGTGCGTCATTGCGATGGCTAAAATCAATGAGTTGAAGTTCGAATTGCTTCCTGACGCACCCTTTTCGCCAGATTTGGCTCCTTTGGATTATTTTCTTTTTCCGAATTTGAAAAATTGCCTCGGCGGCGAAAGATTTACCAACAATGAAGAGGTGGAGTCTGCGGTTAGTAGCTATTTTGAGGAGCTTCACGGTTCCTACCATAGTATACTTAACTAGTACCCACACCTTTCATTTACCCTGTGTTGCACACTTTTTAAATTTTCCCAGGGGCATTAAAGCTGATCCCATGTTTGGCGCGCTCAAGAAATAAAGCAAAATGCAAATAAAATTTCCGACGCACGCGTTCTTTTACGCATTTCTGAACATATGAGTGCTGCCAGATCCTAATAAAAAACTAAAAGATTGCATGGAGCGAATTTGTTTTTCTGCAAAGTTATTGATTTTTAGAGATATGGTTATCCTGAAATCTCTCATCGAAGCATATGTTTATATTCGCGCCAATCATCGCGTCAGCATTTACCTACCTACCTGCTACTGAAGATTTATGGCTCGCTGTTCGGCTTGTGTTCGGGTTTTTCCGGAGGGTTGATGGAGTGTGGTTACTAGTTGAGTATACTATGGTTCCTACTATAAAACGGGTGTCGAAGCTATTAAACATCGTTGGGAAAAGTATATTGAGCTGAAAGGAGAATATGTTGAAAAATAAAAAACATTTTCGCAATTTTTATACTGTTTTCTTTGTCGGGTCGGGTACTTTTGGGACCGCCTCGTATTTGGCTCATTGAACATATTCAAGTAAACCACTACGAGTATTCCTTAAATTTTCATGAAAATCCCAAGAAAATAAGAGTGCCTTGGTCGATTTGAAATATATATGAACTATCAACATGTGTTATTGTTTTTGTAATTCCATACAATTGAAGTGGTGATAACTCACTTAACTAGTTATGATTTGATTTCCATGAAATTTTGTAGGCATAAGGATCTTATATGAACCTATATAAATGTAAAACCTTAAGGAGTTTAAGGAAACCGTCTTTATTTTTGAGGGGAAATGTAAAATTTACAAATCATACAATCATTAACAGAGGCAAGTGAATTTTGATTTCTGAGGTATTTCTGAGGCCCTTGGACTTATAAAGACCTATTTTCGTGATTTATTTTCGGGTTTTTGACTCAAAGGTGTCCAATCGCGAAGAGAAATATTGTTCGTGCTTTCACAAAGTTTGAGCTTTGTAGCTTCTATAGTCTCGGAAGAAATTTCTTATGACGTACGGATAGACGGACGGACGAACGGACAGTTGGATGGACGGGCAGACAGACGGACAGATAGGACGGAAAATAAATAGGTTTTTTTCAAAATTTCTTTCAGAAAGCCCTACAAATCATGGGGCCAGATCCAATTCAAATAACTTAGAGGCTGGAATTCGTTGAACTTTGATAAAAGTAGTAGGATTTCACATTTTGACAGTAAAACAGTATCAGTATCATTGAATTATATGAAATCAGCCCCTTAAGTAGTTCTTCAAAATATCATTTTATTCTATAAGCTTAAAAAATAAATTCACCAACGTTATAGCCATTTGAATTTTCCGATTACAACAATCATATACGATTTTTCTTCTACATGGGTTTTCCATCGAACCAGATATTACACATTTGATTGAATCTTCTCCAAATTTTCAGATAAAATGAATAACAAAAACACATTTAAGATACAGATCTGTCAATGATTTTAGTAATGTTGGAACAAAATGTTGGCTGGTAAAAATGGATTTGTTTCAAAGCAAGAATATATTTGTTAAGCATGTCATAAAAGTTTTCCTTGAATCAAATCATTCTAATCAACCACATATTGTAAGTTAAGTACAAAACCCTTTTGACATAAGCTGTATACCCAACATGTTTTTATTACAATTTAGGATATAGTTTTTTTTTTTTAAGTTTCCTAGTTCTAGTCTAAACAAGTTAGGTAGACAGACCTTCGCTTATGTCAGACGGGTTTTGTACCTAACTTCGCAGAAATGCAGTCACCAGTAACGAAAAAAGTCAAGAAACATGTCAAAGATATGTGCACGTTTATACGAAAATCCATTGTTTTTCTATTTTCTACGATGGCCATTTTGTTGCAAACCAACAAAAATCTCTCAAAACATGAATTTCCAAAAATTTTGATGTTATTGACCTTATTTGAAAATTTCAAGAAGATCAAATCAAAACTGCAGTGACTGGTTTGATGGAAAGTCTATAAAATACCAAAATCATGTATTATTGCTGTAATTGGAGAAATTTTAAACGGCTTTACGCTCCGTGCATATCATTGTCCCTTTAATTTTTAATTACACCTTATGTGATGTTGTTCTCTCCTCTGCAGACTCATGTAAAGATCTTGGTGTAATATTTGACCCCAAGCTTAAATTTGATGTCCACATTTTTAGCCTAATTACCAAGGCATCCAAAGTTTCGGATTTTCTTATGCGGCATTTGCATAAGTTTGCAAATATTGCTACCGCTGTTCGCTTGTTCACGTGTCTTGTCCGCCCGCTCCTTGAGTACTGCTCAGTGGTGTGGTCTCCAAGACATTTATATCTTATGAACTCAATAGAAGCTGTTCAGCGTAAGTTTACCCGTATTGTGTTTTTCAAATTCAACGTAGCTTATGAGCCTTATGAGCGTCGTCTATCCACACTTCGTCTCCCTTCTCTGTCGTCCCGTAGAACCTTCTTAGATCAATGTTTCCTTTATAAGTTGTACCACCAACAAATTGCCTCCACCCTAAGCGCAGACTTGCAATACAGACTGTATGCACGGCCTAGTCGGTCTAATCACATTCTCGAGGTTCCGTACGCTCGAACAGATTTATATTTTAACTCAATTATGCCACGAATCATCAGAATGCATAACAGTCTCGAGCTTGGCTCTCTATCCACGTCCTACTTTGTTTTTAAAATTAAATTAAAGATGTTACTTTTTGCGAATAGTGATTAATGTTCCTTAGCACTAAATTTTACAAACTTTGTTCTTGACTCTATCTTCATTTCTTTCATGTTTTAGATTCACTCTTTTCTGCTTGATTTGTTGTATTGATTTGTCTTACTCTGAATTATATTTAACTATATTTAATTGTCTAAGTCTATTTTGTAATTGGATTTCTGTCTGTTAAGTAGACTTGAATAAATAAATAAATAAATAAATAAATATCATTCGATTTACATCAAACAATCTGAGTATAAGGACCTTTTTTAAGACTATCTAATTATTGAATTTTGTTGAGTTTAAGTGTGCCTATACGATTTCATTAGGGAAAATGTGAAACTCGAATATCATACTATTATTACAAAGTTGAGGGAATTTCGACTTCTAAGGTATTTATTGTTGTTGTGCCCATTAAAAACCACCCTCTTAATTTTTTTTCAGAGTTTTAAGATCACAGGAGTCCAATCGCGAGGGGGACACAAATTTTTTGTGTATTTCCCCTCCCTGTCCGCCCCTCGAAGCAGAAAATGTCAAATGACCTGTTTTGAAAAGTTCTCATCAGGACCTTTCATTTGATACTCATATCGGCTACCATTGATGAAACTTTTTTTGTTCTGGGGCCACTTCCCTATATGGGGAGCGCTTTAAATGCCTTATAAAAGTTTTTTGTAGTTGATCTTTGAAGAGAGCACAACTTTACACTTACATACAAAATTTAATGTTTCTAGCTTGAGTAGTTTGCGAGAAAAATTGCTGTGACGCACGGACGGGCTGACGGAGGGACGAATGGACGGACGGACGGACAGATAGGAAAAGATTTTAGAAGGGTTTTGTAAAATTATTTTAGAAAATTCTAATAACCACTCTGAATGAGTAAAGACGCATTCTTTCGAAATAAACTGATCAGGCAGCAATTATTAAATTCAATAGCTAAAATTGAACGTCCTATTTTTCCGTCTGTCCGTCCATCCGTCCGTGTGTCACATCAATTTTTCTCGCAAACTGCTTAAGCTAGAAACATCAATTAATGTATGAAGGTGTAAAGTGGTGCTCTCTTCAAAGTTCAACGATAAAAAAATTTTGTAAGGCATTTAAGGGGGGTCTCCCCATATAGGGGTGTTGCCCCAGAAATAAAATATCATCAATCGTAGCCGATATGGGTATCAGATGAAAGGTCATGATGGGTCTTAATTTGACATTTTATGTTTCGAGGGGTGAATAGGGAGGGGTAATACATGAAAATTGTTGTGTCCCCCTCACGATTGCACACCTGGAACTATGGAGGTAGGAGTTTATGAGCACAACAACAACAAACACTTTAGAAGTCAAAATTCGGTCAATTTTGTTAAAAATTATATGATCTTCAAATTTCACTTTTCCCCTATAAAATCGTATAGGAACCTTTAAACTCAATGAAATTCGATGTTTAAATAGTCTTATAAAAGGTAAGTTTGATGAAAATCGAATCATACACCCGGAAGTTATAGCCATTTGAAATTTCTCCAATTACAACAACAATAACACATGATTTTGGTATCTTATGGGCTCTCCATCGAATCAGACACTGTAGTTTTGATTTGATTTTCTTGAGATTTTCAAAAAAATTCAACAGCATAAACATTATTGGGAATTCATGATTTGAGTGATTTTTACTATTTTGCGACAAAATGGCGACTGTTGAAAATAGAGAAACAATGAATTTTCAAATAAACATGCACATCTCGTTGACATGTTTCCTGACGTTGTTTGGTGCTGGTGACCGCATTTTGGAGAAGTTGGGTACAAAACCCTTCTCAAATGAGCGTAGGTCTGTCTACCCAATTCGTTTTGAATTATAGTCCAGAGGGTGAGGTCAAGTTGTTATGAAAGGCTATTGATTTTATAATAGATTGAAGTAAGATTAAAAAAAGCTGAATATAGGTTTATTTGTGATTTTTCAAAATGTATCACCCTCTAAACTAACCCTTACATTTAAAACTTATAAAACTGCAAATTAAAGCTTATAACAAGTTGAAAGCAAATTCAAATAAGTTGAATGAAGATGACAAGTATTGAATTCGATACAACCATGAGCTTTATGAAATTTTTGGGGAGCCGGAGGTCTCAACGATTATAAGACTGCAAAAGCTCCAATGGGCTGGCCCCGGATACCCAAAAAGTTATTTGTTGGGAGAACTGAAGGGCAGAGGCCAGAGGGGAAACCGAGGAAACGCTGGTTGGACTCGGTCGACGAAGAAAGTTCCTCGTTGCTCGGATTCCTAAATTTGGAGGACGCGGTCAATGGACCGTGACAGTTGGAGGTACTTATTGCAGAAAGCGAAGGCCCGAGAGGAGTTGTAGCACTACGAAGAAGAAGAATGAATATTGGTTGATTCTCTGGAAAACTATTTGTGATTTTTCATAACTATTCAACCTTTAAAACTACCCCCTATTATGAGTAATTTAAAATAAATTATTAGCTGGCGACTTTGAATCATTTATAATGTTGTTGTAACTTAATTGTCTTAAACATTTCATTACAATCTAATAAATATGTCTTTGGAAGCTTTCAACCCTTAAAAAATTGTCAATTATTCCGTTTATCCACTTCACCAAGCACAACTTAAACTTCACAAAACTATTATCTCGATCCAGCCTGTTGCTAATTACCGCCAAGCTCTTGCATACCAATTAGCATGGAACTTGGCAACAATATTGGCTGATGTGATGCACCTTAATGACAAGTACGTACTTAAAACAGCCGTAATCATCTCTCTAACATTGACTGGCACATGTCGATTTCTATCACTAGACATCACCAACCTCTATATTTTTCTCTCTCTCTCTCTCATAAAGACCACAATCAAGCATAACTTTTTCATGTAAAATAATAACACACCCACTGCCAAGCAACGTGTGGGTAAGGGACATCCAATGACCTCAATAATGTCAGACGTATTCTTACTCGTACAATCTTTAAAAGAAGTCTTTATACCCAAAATCAGTAAAAGACCCGATGCAATATTTTACAGATGATATGTGGA
This sequence comes from Odontomyia ornata, assembly GCA_963969285.1. Lineage (NCBI taxonomy): Eukaryota > Metazoa > Arthropoda > Insecta > Diptera > Stratiomyidae > Odontomyia > Odontomyia ornata. Next base: position 77,821,055 of record OZ017739.1, on the reverse strand, counting down.
TGACTGTTTAATCGTTATTGACTCACAATAAAATAAACAGACGAACTACCTTCCTATATGAATGAAATGCGTCTGAATAAAAATTTCACAATAGAAAAAGACAAAATGGACAGCTCAACTATATGGACCTAATTGTGACACAGGAAGAAACAGGATTAGACTACAAAATAAAAATATAAAGAAAACTAGCCACAATTGATCATACCATACATGTAACATCTAAGCACCCCGCTCAACATAAACTAGCAGCATAAAAATCAATGGTGCACAAGCAAGCGTTGGACGGTGATTGCAATCGGTAGTATTAGTGATAGCGGCAGTGATATTGTTATTATCGAAGTGGAAAGTGCGAGCAGGAGGGAAGATCCCAGCAAGCAGCAGAAAAAGGAAGAGAAAGATCAAGCAAACAAAAACCAAGGAATCTTCTGGTTGAGTGATATTTACTTTCCCTGGTTGCGAGACCCTATTATTTTGTTTATCTCTATTTCGCATTAAAATATTTCATTGTAGGATAGGGTTCAACGTACTTGAGTTTGGTTTGGTTTTGTGGATATGACGGATGTATAAACAGCGGACAGGGTTCAGCAGATTGCTCAATTAAAAGCTTAGCAAACTGTGCAGGCATAGATTAGCGAAGTCCTATGTAGCTGAACAACGCTGAGTTAATAAAGAGCTCATGGAGCGATTGAGGGATTTGGTGCTGGCTTAATCAAAAAAGAAAAATAATAACAAAAAGAGGAAAACAAAATCTTCATCTTCCTCATCATAAAGCTGTCCGCCCTCTCCTCCTTCTTTGGAAGAAGAAACAATCGAAGAGGAAGCCATAGAATGAGAAGAAGATGAGGACAATTAATCCATGCAGGAAGGATCTGCTAAGGAGAATGAAGAATTTCCTGCTCTGCCACCGCCGGGTTTCTTTGTCTTTACTAGAGCTGGCCATCCCAACGAAAACTTATTCGTCCAAAAAATTGAACTCTACATGTTGTCTCCTCCTGCCCTAAGAATCCTATTTTCAGTTGACTCTTGACTCCTTCTGGTTTCCTATCCGGCTCGACGAACCAAATGTTCCAGCTTTGAAAAAACAATGAAAACACTTATTGAAAGTGATTTAACATGAATGCTTTATAGCCACCTCTCTTGGTTAATACATAGTAACATTTTGCATTTAATGCATACATTTTTCAGTCGGCTCGTGGAAAGAATTATTGTCATCTCAAGCAAGTTCAATATTCTTTTATTGAATTTTAATTGAATTGCTATTTGCTTAACCCTTTGCGGTGCTGAGTAGCAGATCTGTATCATACTATTCCAACTAGCAAAATCGTTCAAAGCAACGAATAAAATACCTTCCAACGCAGCACTGCATATTCGCAGCGGAGCATTCTATTGAATTAGTTACCCCACGTTTGCGCTAGACGACGTTTTTTGTAATTTTTGGCCACGACAAGTGACGGATCCCTTAGAACCGGTTTGTGTTGTTCGCGCGTAATTTTCGCTGTTTTTTTTTGAGTGGTTATATTGAACATTTTGATGTGAGATTGCTGCGGAGTAACAATTAGTTGTTGGTTTTTGCTAAGAACATGCAATTCAAATATTTCAGATTGTTTTTAGAGATAAAGTCTGGAATTTCGTTTTGATGCAGTAATGCAACACTGCGCTAAACTGTTATATTTTATTTCTTTTTTCGTGTCCAATATGAGTTTGAGGTTTCCACGTTTAGGCTGTAGGCCTTTGTCAACTGTCGCATTGGAAAACATTCTAAACCAATGGCAAGATATTGAGGATGTCTTAGACTTTTCAAACAACGACGAAAAAATGGAAAATCAAAATTTACGCCAAGACTCGGATGAGGAATCCGAAATACCCTTCTTAGAAGATCAGGAAGATGACATCTTACTACGGAGCTCTGAGACCAGTACAAGCATTACAGTTCAACCATGTGAGATACCGCCTACTGTTTCAGTACCCAGTACCAGCTCCAAAGTCAACACAACTTCACGAAGCAACTTGTGATCCCAAAACAAATATCATTTGTAAAACTAAAAACTTAGAGCTTAATGAATCTTCCAAGTTACCAAATGAAATAATGGAACTGCAGACGCCTTATCAGGTATTTTCTTACTTATTTACGAGCACTGACGACATTGTGGATCTCATAAGAGACTAAACAAATCTGTACAGCGTGCAAAAAGATGTCAGTAAACCTATAAATGTCACAAGCCAGGAAATAAGACGGTATTGAAATTATTTACTTCATGTCCATTATTGCCCTGCCCAATGTTCGAATGTAATGGTCACAGAAATATGGCTATGCCAACATACGCGAGATAATGACGCGAAAATGGTTCAAGTTTCTGAGGTAAGTACTACACTTGAATGGTAACTCTAAAATGTTACCGTATAATCAGCCAAATTCTGATCGACTTTATAAAATCGGACCAATAACTGAAAAGTTGAATCATAACTTGAGAAATGTGCCTCTAGAAACACTTTTGTCTGTTGATGAACAAATGTGTTCAACCAAAGCACGAAGTGTTCTAAAGCAATATTTGCCAGACAAACACCACAAGTGGGGCTTCAAACTGTTCGTGATTTGTGGTGCAAGTGTATATGGCTGCAAATTTGAAGGTTACAGTCGCTAAGAGAATATATGCGCAGATGACGAGCCTCAATTAGGTGCTTCATCTAATGTAATGGTCCGACTTGCCAGAGAGATTCCTTCCAACCATAACTATAGACTGTTTATTGACAATCTCTATACATCGCTACCCTTGATTGAATTCTTGTCACACTGTGGTATATTAGCTTTGGGCACAGTTCGGAGAAACTGCAAGCCGAACTGTAAATTCCCAGAAGAAAAACAGCTGAAAAAACAGCCTAGAGGCACATCAGTTAAACAGGTTGCAAGTTATAACGGTATTGACATATCGGTGGTGGCCTGAAGAAATAATAAAATTGTGAATCTAGCATCCAACTTTGCTGGCGTAAGTAGATTCGACAGTCCGAAAAAGAAATAAATCAATGTTGAACGGCCCTATATTGTGGCAGAATATAATCGGCACATGGGTGGTGTAGACCTCATGGACTCCGTAATGAATCATTATAAAATTAGACTTCAGGGTGAACGTTCACTTATAAGGCTCTTTTACCATTTCCTGGATATGGCCATGACTAATTCTTGGCTATTGTATAGAAGAATTCATGCTGACGCGGAAAATAATGTCAAGGTGCTAAATCCTGCTGATTTCCGACTAGAAGCTGCTGAAACTTTAGCCAAATATAAAAGTATGAACCGGCTGAAGCGCACTAGCGATGTAAAAGAACTCATCCAGGACAAAAAGAAAAAAGGGCCTTGTCAGCATATCCCGCCAAAAGATATCAGATTGGATCAGTTAGGGCACTAGCCTGCTTGTCCCGACAAAAGGCTGCGGTGCAAATATTCAGGATGTACTGGAGCAGCCCAAACGGAATGTGAAAAGTGTGGCGTAGCCTTATGTTTTAGTAAAAATAATAACTTTTTCTGTCTTTTCCACAGTTCGTGAATATTAAGATGTTTTTAAACCATGATCCAAATCTGCATTTTTTTTCAAAAGCAAAAACCTTTTCTTACATATAATTTTTTTACTAGTTTTACCATTATTATATAGCTCATCTTAACATATTTTCAATTACAAAAAACAAAAACACGTTCTTGTGCCGTAAAGGGTTCAGGTGGCAGTTATTTCACATTTGAGTTATGGAACTTGTAATCATGTTTACAAAATGGAGTATACATTTGGAATATGCAAGTTTCAATTAGAGTAATGAGCTTTGAATTAAATGAATTGTAGGGTAAATGGACTGGACTTATATCTAGTTAATCTTAACAATCACAATAACTGAAATCCGTCAGCAGATCGATCATTTTGAAGAAAAATCGCTCCTAAAGTCGAAGAATGGAACTTTACGTAACGGATTTCTTTCTTTACCGTAACTTGATTTAAAGTTTCCTCCAAGGGAATCCAATCACCTAGGCCTTGGCTATGGTCACACCACACAAGTATGCATAGGACCCAGTAGGAGTTCCCTATGTTACAAGTGCGGTGAAATGGGACATACTCTTTGCGAAGGAGGCACACTGTATTCTTTACAAGAATGCTGATCCAACACCTGATTTTGGACACGTCTTGGGATCACGATAATGCCGGGTTTCCCAGGAAGCCCTAGCCAAGGCAAAACTAGATCTTAAATTACCCGCATCCTGCAGCTAAACATCTACCACAGTTCAACAGCCCAAAATCTGCTTGAGTAGTTTGCGAGGGACATGAAAGCCGACTTCTAGCCGCTGAGTGAGCAATACCAAGTTCTGCATCATGGTATCCTGACAAGACTGGTACTGCCACCATCTGGGTTCGGAACAGTGATTTCCATCCGGAGAGTTGTAAATGCGGGGATGGTTTCGTGTATGTTTGGTGTTCAGGGACCACCTTATTCAGTGTGTACCTAACGCCAAACGAACCGATATCATCTTTCCAAGCCTAGCTTTATGCTTTGGAGGGCACTGTCTCGAACGCAGATAGGAACGTGCTCTTTGGGGGAGACTTCAATGCTAAAGCTCGCTGTACTAAACACCGGAAATACGCCGACATTCCGCCGTATTGTCTGTGCGGAAACTATATCGAACGTGACATTCACCTTGGAGTCCTTAGTACGGCGGATACACAATTGAAATATATTAGAGGACTACTCAGCCAGTGATCAACAGTGCATTCTGCTTGAGATCAGTGATATCTCCTGATGTCCATGCTTCCGACTTTCTACAACTGGATGGAACATAGATAGGATGAACGTCGAAAGGTTCGTCGAGGTGCTCACAGCAGGTGAGCTGCTGCAGGAAGCTTAGGAGAGGATCGAAGAATTGGCAGCTCGAAACGTGGTGAACTCAACTATGAGCATTATCACGAGTACTTGCAATGCTTCTATGCCCCGTCGACGACCCCGGCACGGCAGATCCCCAGTTCATTGGTGGTCAACTGAAATCGCTGAAAAGCGAAGGAAGTGTCACAGGCTTCGACGGGCGCAGAACCATGGCGTGGCATGCAATTAGGTGGCAACATATAAGTCGGCTAGGAAATGCCTCCGCAAATCGATTAGCAATAGCAAGGCTTGCTCCTGGCAAGACTTAGAGGACAATGTGAACAAGGGTCCGTGGGGCCTTGGCTACAAGCTAGTTAGGCGGAAGCTTGGTGCCCTACGGAAGCCTTGCATACGTGATGCAGAAAAGATGGATGAGATAGTGCGGGCACTCTTCCCCACCCATGCCGTCCATGTTGACGCTGTCCATGGTGAAACAGCGGTCGAGTGTCCACTCTTCAATCAGCCGGAAATGGAGGAGGCAGTCCTTTCACTGAAACCGAGGAAGGCTCCAGTTCCAGATGGTGTTCCGGCTGAGGTGTTGCGGCTTGTCTAGCACCATTGCCCTGACTTGCTGCTCAGCACATTCAACATTTGCCTACGGGACGGGGTTTTCCCGGTACGATGAAAGGTGGCGAGGCTCGTGCTGATCAGCAAGGGAAAGGGAAATCCCATATCTCCGTCTGCATACTATCCGTTATGCGTGCTAGACATGGCTGGGAAAGTGCTACAGAAACTCATCGTGCTGCTGGGGACCTTTCTTCCCAGCAATACGGCTTTAGAGCAGGTCGTTCTGCTGTTAATGCGATTGTAGAGACAGTGAGCGCGGTCCAAAAGGCAGAGGCACATAGTCGTACTAAGCGACGGATCGTCCTGTTGGTGACACTCGACGTCAGGAACGCCTTCGACGCCGCTGGATGGGTGGATTTTCCGGATATGCTGGAAAACCCTTTTCAAGTTCCAGAATATCTAATGCGGCTTTTGAGGGACTACTTAAAGGACTGAAGCCTGCTCTACGACACGATACAAGACCAACGAAGGTTGACTGTTACATCGGGTGTTGCCCAGGGATATATCCTAGGTCTTGCGACAGGCTACTGAGACTGGAGACGCCAGATGATTCGCGCTTGATTGACTATGCGGATGATTTTGCGGCCCTGATCGCTGGATGCACCGGTGAACAGGTGCATCTTAGGCTACGTATGCTAATGCGCCAAGTGAGAGACTGGATGACTGCTCGCGGGCTCAGTTTATTACTGGCGAGCACCGAAATAGTCATCTTAATAAAAAAGAGAGTCCCTAGAGTAAGGATGATCAGTATTGGAGACATACAAATCGAATCAAAACCAGCGGTGAAGTACCTGGAGCTACTGATCGACTCAAAGATAAATTTCTCTGAGTAAATCAGGGCAAAGGCTGAGAAGCCTACCTCGGGAGTATCGGCTCTGAGTTGACTTACACCGAACTAGTCATCTTAACCGAAGTAGTCATCTTAACAGAAAAGAGAGTCCCTAGAGTAAGGATGATCAGTATTGGAGACATACAAATCGAATCAAAACCAGCGGTGAAGTACCTGGAGCTGCTGATCGACTCAAAGATAAATTTCTCTGAGTAAATCAGGGCAAAGGCTGAGAAGCCTACCTCAGGAGTATCGGCTCTGAGTTGACTTATGACTAACGTAGGGGGAACCAGCCCATCAAGAAAATGCCTCTTTATGTGTGCTGTAGGCTCAGTGCTCCTGTACGGAGTAGAGAGATGGGGCAACACTCCCAGTAAGGAGGTTTGCCGAAAATGCCTGACACAGGTACAGAGAAGAGGAGCACTGAGGATTACATCTTAGTATTCGACAGTCTCTGATTCGGCGGTGAAAGTCATTGCAGGCGTGATACTTGTCAGTCTTCTTGCAAGAGAGTGCTGCTCTATTTATCTGCGTCAAAACGAGCATGAGAGGGAGATGGTTGTCCGCAAAGAGAGACAGCGCTCACTCAACGATTGGCAGCAGTCTTGGGTGAATAGCACGAAGGGAAGGTGGACTGCGCGCCTCATCCCGGATATGAGACCGTGGCTAAATTGAAGGTATGGTGCGACTGACTTCTACCTGACCCAGCTTGTGAGCGGGCATGGGTGTTTCAGTCTTATTTGCACAAGGTTGGTAAGCCACGGTCCCCCGATTGTCAGTATAGCCCAGGAGAGGAAGACAATACCTGCCACACATTTTTTGCGTACATAAAATGGGACAGGCTACGAAGAGCCTTCTACAGGGAGATGGAAGAGCTCCCCTCGGATAATATAGTCACGGTGATGCTCGAATCGGTTGACAAATGTAACCAGGTGGCACATTATGTTCGGGCAGTCCTAAAAGATAAAAGGGACTCACAGCAGCCGGGGTGTTGGGGCTGGAGGATCGAACGTCTGGCACTTCCTCTTCCCCTCTCCACTCCCGCTAGAACCCCCAGCTTGAAGGTGCCTCATGGCGTAACAAAACGAGACCTGGCGAGAAGTAATGTGTGAAACGGTTCCAGGCTAGGCTCTCAGGTTGACAGGGGAGGTGTTTAGTGAGTAGTCCAGTCACCTTCTTGCAAGCATGGGAGTCCCAAACTCTGTGCGTAATTCGCATTCACCTCCCAAACACAAAAAAAGAACCCAATCACCAGCAAGATCAATCATCTGGCGAAAACAGAATCCTTTGACCTATCTTCGTTCTAAGGTTATGCAAGAATATACATAAGAAAGCGAATAAAAAACAAACGTATAAAACTCATAACCTCCTTCCTATGGAAGTCGATTAAAAAAATGAAAAAGTTTGGAAAAGATGAAGGTTTACAACCATCACGTGCACGCATACTTAAAACATATCAAAAATGCAGAAGCTTCTTATTGTGAGGAAGGATCTCAAATGGCTGAATGCATTTTTAATGTAAGATTCCACCATAAAATCCAAAACACCAGTACACAATTCCTGTTCTTGTCATACATCCCCCTCAATGATTTGAAGGTTTTTCACTGTAAAACGTTATTAATGTTGCTTCCATGTAGTCGAGAGCATATCCATGGGATATGTCTGTGCCAATTGAAAATATCATAAATCTACTGTAAATGTATTATTGCAGCAGGATTTTAGGTTCCGAATATAATTTATGTTGCCACAATGGTTTTCTTGTGTTTTCAATAAATTCACCCCCGTTGCGAACATAAATCTAAGGCACTACGTATCGATTGTAATAAACGCAACATGCGGAAGCTACGTTGCCAACTAGCTTTAAATCATGTAGCGGTGATATTGATTATTTGATTAATCAATTAAATTATTTAATTTACACTTTCATTTCTATAAGTTAATTCACAAAATTCTGTTTGCACTTTGCCATTCATGACTTAAACAGAATTGAACGTTTTAACCGTGCAAGATAATTTCATGCTGATTGATATTGAATTTGAAATTCAAAATCATATTCAATAGCCAATTTTTCATCTGTTAGCGCTACATATTTTATGTAATCGGAATACATTTCTGAAATATCTGCATTCGAAATTTTGACGTTGAGTAATGTTACCCGCACGACTAAACCCTCCTTTGACATGCAAGGATCAAACAGCTACTATCCAATTCAATCTACTCCAGAACTTACTTTTGAACCATTGAAAAATTGAAGGTTTAAGCACGAACGCACAAAAGTAGAGAAATATGAGAATATTGCCTGATCTCATATTACGTTACATAAACATTGTGAAAAGTCAATAAAAGTCTTCAGGCGGCGATTATGGAAATCAGGAAAAATTTTCATATTTCTGTTTTTCATACATATTTGCTTTTTCTGTAGCGGTAAAGTTGAAATATGATTGGAATGCAACCAATTTAACAATGTTCGTGTAGGATAAAAAATGACGCTTAATATTAAAGTCCATCATTCATTGATTTATTTGAAAACTGTAATTTAATTTTCAGATTGTTTTATATCCTAGAAATTTAAAGCTGTACGAAAGGTTCAACCAAAATTTAAAGGACATTGAAGCGTATTTTTTTCACTAAACTAAACAGAGGAAACGATAGCAACATTAAAAATAAGTCCACGTTATTTGTAACCGATCCATCTTTCACAGAATTACTTTTTAAAATTGGGTTATAAGCTTCTGCAAAGCAATCCCTCTAAATTTTTTTCAAATTCTCTTTGTCTTCCTCCATGAATATTACATACTCATTCCTAACGTAAAATATCTGAAAAAGAAAGTACACAGTTTTATGAAAATCATCCTTTCTTGGAAAGGAACATTAAAATTACAATAATTACTCAGCCGAAAAATTGAATTGAAAAAATAAAGAAAAAACAAAATTTGTTCTATATAAGTAAGATAAAGTGGATTCGGCATATAAAGGATGTTTTTTTTAGAGGTATAGAACTTTGAAATGAAATAAAATACGGATACACTGCTTTGAGCGCCATGAAATTGGTTTCATTGAAAGGATAATTCTCTGCCATTTTTATTTGAATATGATTTCGGGCATGTGAAGGCAGAGGAAGTCCAAACGAGAGGTCAAATTTTCGACTACTTTAACTAATAATTGGGGCAGTATATCTTCCATTCCATCCTATTTATGATAAAATGGCAAATCAAACTAACTACAAAACGCATGATAGCTGTCACACCATTCGTAGCATTAAAAAGTGTTGCCAACTTAAAGTTCCAAGCCTCTGAAAAAGCAGTTTTTAAATTTTACCATTCGAATATGGTGTCAAATGACCCTAACGAGATATACCGGAAATATATACCACTGACCCAGAAAACTTATTCGTGATGAAATGGCATACCAAACGTACCATAAAACGCATGACAACTGTCACACTATACGTTGTATTCAAAAGTGTTGCCAACTTAAAGTTCTATATCTCTAAAAACCACCCTTTATAAAGCTCAAACTTTGTAGGAAGGTCAAAAGTGATGGATCTTCGAAATTTTTGGTCTTACGGTAAATTTGAAAAGTTTTTTGGGGAACCCAACTTTATACTGAATGGCATATCTGTAGTAATCGAGCAGTTGACTAGGCAAACTGCTTGAAAAACACCCCCAGGCGAAAACAAGTAGCTAGAGAATGTACGTTCTAAATCAAATTTTCCATACGAATTGGGATAAATTTCCCACGCCACCTAGTGACAGAAATGGAAACTAATGGCACATGTAGCGGCCAGCAATGGAACTAATGATTTGTGTCTTGGGTATGTGAGTACTTGGCATAAGACTGTTTGAGCCCGGGATGAATGTGCAGCGAGGGTGTGTATCTAGGGCATGTATGTGTTATGCAGAAGCAATAGTTTTTTTAATAACGTTCACTTGCACTACATATGTTAAAAACACACAATAATAATATATACAGGAAAATCTTTGTTTCGCAGTTGTGACGCTTCGACGCTCCGCGTATGTCTCTGTTCTCTCAACTGCTATCTTAACTCGAGTGCCTGGCGGTGAACACAATAACTATCTGTCATATGGGAAACGCTTCATTACTTTGAGAATGGAACACTGGAGTGGAACATCAACTTAAATTTTGTCATCATTTTCAGATGCGCCACGAACGTTGGTCTTTTGATTTAATTTTCGAAGGGTGTAGCTTAAAAAGGGAGCTAAAATTTAGAAAATTTTGAATTTGTAAAAGTTATCTACGATTGCATAATTGAATGATAATGTTTCTATTTCAGACTTGAATAGTTTGCAAAACTTTAGCTAGATAAATAGAAACCTCACAGCGAGTTTAGTAACTGAAAAATAAATCTATTTCTCAGGTAATTACAAATTCATCTACTACTCCAACATAGTCTCTTCCTTTCATAACCGGTCTTCGGCGGAATCAAGGCGCAATTTTTGGTTCCACGGGTTTTATACTGCCTTTTTTTAGTGAAATGAATAATCGTTGAGATTGATCTTCGCTACGTGTGAAAGAACTACATGCCTTCAAAATGTAGTAATTCGTTGAAATATTGTCTAGCGGAAATTTTTCAGTGCCTAACAGAATTGTTTTGTTCTTATCCTTGAGTGCTTAAAAGAACCTTTTATTCACTCGTAGCTTTATTATTATCTGGTTCTCGGAGCGCAGTTCATTTCGACAATCCCTCTACTCAAATTAAATCATGTACAGAAAAATATCTACAAAATTGCATTCCCTTGCGACGAATTTCCACATTTACCTTCTAAACAAATAGTTTTAGGGGGTGGGGTTGAATACAAAAGGCTATACAGTTGACAAACAAAAGTAAACTCCGAATTATTTCAAAAATGCAAAGTATTTGGAAATATAAAGAGGAATTATTTCGAAATTATTTTTATCCATTTGAAAATTGAAAGAAAATGTAATAAATAGTATTTATGGATTACAATGAAAATAATAACACAATAATAACATAATATACATTTCTTCAATAGTATCCCATAGTTAACATAATGTACTAGCTTCCCCATCCAGTGGAACGCTTGAAATCAATACAGCTGCTACACCATTTGGTTTGTCTTCAAAGATAAAAATATGGCTGAGCTCCAGAAGAGATTCATAAAAGTAAACATTTTACCTATTGCTGTCCATTAATATTTACCAAAAGTGGATTTTCCACATTACACCCGTTGAGAATAATTAAACTGCACCCAGTTGCTCGTGCATTTTCATTAGCAGGAAATCTGAAAAACATTCATTCATTAATAATGTGAGTTTTGCATATGCTGAACATAATAAAATATATATTTTTTCATCTTCATATATGTGCAATATCATTTTGAAGTTTGCTTGAAAAAATCAGTAAAATCGACTTTATCAATAAAATTTTTCAAGCATGCCAGCAAAAATTTGCCCCCAAGGTTCAGGCGGTACTGCGCGAAAACTAAGCGAATAAAATTGTCGCCCCCGAAATGTTAACATGATCATGCATGAATTGGAGGCAATAATTTTCACCGAAAAAACACTTCCAAATATTGTCTTTTCTTTTCTACGTTTCATGTTGATACTAACCTATGAAATAATACTCCTGTGGGCTGACGGTGGCTTATATTATTGCATATGATTTTAGAAACTTCTTTGCACTTCTCTATTTTTCCGTCGAACTATAAAGTTTTTCTCACATACAATTTAAGCGATAAATAGTCTCTTATTGTCTTGTTGATGAACAATAGCGAATGCAAAAGAATCATATGATGATATGAAGATTTCTTCTTATCGACAGAGAGAAATGATGACAAGATCGAGCAGTGTGCCATTAGCATCAGGCCGTTCCTGTTAGCTACCTGTTCCAAGCTACACAGCTCCCTCTTGAGTGACATTCCCACTGTCGCGATGGCGCTTTGCAGGCGGATATGTTCTGACAGCCATATGAGGTCGTGCTATGATAGGTTCCCATGTAATTGTTTTTTTTTTTCGGGTGTAAAAACTATTCGCTTCGTTACGGACTCTGACGGAGCTTCGGTTTGCTGAGTAGTGGCGACGATAATGAAGGCAGGCTTCAGTCGTTCGGTGGAGACGTTGCTTTGTCTATCTTCGATGTCAATCGTAAACAGTACATCTGAAATTCGTTTGATCACTTTGTGTGGCCCTGAATAAGGTTGACATAGCGATTTTCTTATGGCGTTAACTCTTAAGGAGGCGTGTGTACATGAATTTAATTGATGAGGTATGAAGGTCGTTCGATCATTGCGGTGGTTAATTGGAACAGGTCGCAATTCATGCATCTGCTGTTTTGACATGGATTCAAAAGCGTGCGGATCAAACAGATTGTCGTCACTCACAAAGAACTCTCCAGAAAGGGTTAAGATTGTTCCGTAAGCGAGCTCTACGCAACTTGCGCCTATATCTTCTTTGTATGAGTTTCAGAGTCCTAGGAGAACGGTCGGCAGGATGCGAGGCCAGTTGGAATTCTGCTCATTGCACATGATGGTGGCTTTCAATGTGTGATGCCGTCGCTCTACCAATCCATTGGATGCTGGGTGATACGGCAATATTCGCGTACGTTTACATCCCAAAAGTTTGGAAAGAGAAGAGAAAAGCGCAGACTCAAATTGAGTTCCTTGGTCAGTTGTGATTATGTGTGGTGCTCCAAATCTCGATACCCAGTTAGTGTAAAATGCACATGTCACAGCGATAACCCTTGGCTGTTATCAGTGGTCCGATAATATCAAGGTGCACTTGCTGGAATCGTTTATCCGGTATGGAAAACTGCTGGATATCATTTCTTGTATGCCTTCTAATATTTGACATGGTATACAAGTGCGTGTGTAGGCTCGAATATCTTTCTTCATATCAGGCCAAACAAACTTTCTTTATACAGCTCGAATCATCGTGCGGGCTCCAGGGTGCAAGCATCTGTGGAAGGTGCTCATAACTCGATTACGTAGAGTTGATGGCACGTATGGCCGAATATTGTTCATCGACGTTTCACAATATAAACTTCCATATTCCTCTATAGGCAGTGGATGCAGCTTAAGTGATGAATTGTTTCCAGAGAGAAATGATTGAAGTGCAGTGTCGTTACGTTGTTCATCTATCAGCTCGTGTGTGGTCAACGAAGATGGCAGGTTGATTGCTTCGATTCTTGATAGCGTATTTGCTACAATATTTTCCTCTCCATTAACGTGGACGATTCGGGTACAAAGTTCCGATATAAAACTTAAGTGCCTATTTTGTCTCGGCGAAGATTTTTCTATTTTTTGAGTGAACGCATATATCAACGGTTTGTGGTCCATTTTGATAATAAACTGGGTGCCTTCGAGCTATTGTCGAAAGTGTTTTAAACTGCTGTAAATAGCCAACAGCTTTCGGTCATCAACACTGTACTTTGATTCAGCGTTTCAGCGTGATTCAGTTTTCGTTGAAAGTAAGCTAATGGTAGCCAACTGCCATTTACTTTTTGCTCTAATACTGATCGATTGCAGCATCGGATGCATCGGTGACAAGTTGTAATAGCATCGATGGAAAAAAATGTACTAGCAATGCCTCCTTCGCAAGGCTTTCCTTATAATCGTTAAAGGCTTTTATGGTTTATAATATTACATTCCACACAAATTGTACTGACTTTGATTATATTGACCAGCAAGTCTGATATATGTGTAAGATTTGGAGTGAGTACTTGCTTACTGAATCCAAGTACCGACCCAATAGAATTTTCCTTGTTGAAATATGTACGTGAATTGCTCCTGATTTCAACTTGTAGCATGTTATTATTTGAAATCATAAATACATGACAATTTTCTCCAGACCTGTCCAAGGCATCCGTAATATACTTGGCAATATCATTAATTTCATATGATCCTATCGGTATTTCAATCATTAGATCGCCGATGTGAAATAAGTTATTTGTTGATTCAACATTGGGAATCATGGTATAAGTCTGAAAATCAACCAGCCCCCACACGTAATCAGATTGAAGTTCCAGTATAGGGAAGTAGTCAGCGCTTAGTACTCATTCATTGCCTGTGAGAGTTGATGCGTAAGACATGATTACTTGGAACAAAATAGTAAGTCTTTTTGTAAATTACCTTTATTTATATGATTTATCGCTCCCATGCTGACGCAAGACCTCACAAAGGTAGACCTAATATGAACATTGAAAAATGTAAACGAATAACCAAAAATATAATTAAAACTTCCAAGATCAAACGAAATAAATTCAATTTGCTCAAGACTGTTACGCAAATGAGTGGGATAACTGTATGTTCATCACTAGGCTCTTCTTTTTTAATTACAGGGATATCCTTCGAAATCTCTGTCTTCTTATTGAGCTTCTTCAACGGCTCTGCGATCGGTTTCAGGTCTTCCTTGATTTTTATCCCACTCATTTGCTTACCAGTCCTGAGCAAATTACTAGTAGCATGCATACACTACCCATTGTTCCCATCATAGGGATCACCACAAGCGGCACCTCATAAATCATATTCTAATTATTACCATGCACTCATCTCACTTAGCTCAAAAACTAGCTTCTATTCTCGTCAATAAGATTACTAGAAGCAAATTCAAATGATCACCTAGTAAAATTTCAGCACAGGTACTTATAGTCTTTCTCTAACATGGATAAGATCAACTCACTCCATATCACGTGTGAAAAAATATCTTCAAGAATATGTGCCACATATGGATGCATGTGAGGGCATGCAATAAGAAAAACGCTGCTGAGGGTACTTGAGTTTGTAAAGGATCGTCTGTAGAATGAAGGCAGCCATGTAAATGATTTATGGTTTCAAGTATCTTGATCTCTTCACCATTTGGAATTGGGAAACTGATAAAAAATATCATCGGAGTATTTAGGAACTGATATCCAAATTATCTTTTCAATTAGAAAAATTCAAATAATTAAATGAATGGATAAATGAATAGAACTTCTATGTTAGTTCTAAAGATTCCAACAATAACTGATAGTATAACTAAGACAAGGCCAACCCCAATTAGTCTGAGGCAAACCCATCAATACAAAACATGTGCATATACCTGCAATAATCAAATAACAATGTTTGAGTTTATAAATAAGTTAGTCTACCACTGTAAGCGCCTTTTCATTCAAGCTATATGACTATTCTAGACAGTAATGAATTTCTAGTTTATATGGGAGACTGGGTACCAATCGCCTGCAACCTAATACTGGAAGCTCTCCCACATAGCCAAGATACCTTATTAGGACACGGATCTATACTTATCTAAGGCCCACACATACTCATCCCAGGCACCTACCTATACCAATCTGATACACATACCCAGATATCTAAGGTCCACGTCAACCCTAGACACACACCCTCGCAGCACATTTACCTCAGGCTCAAACCGTCTTATTCCAAGTACCCACCGACACCACTCTAATACACGCATCCACACTCCGAGACACGCATCCGCATACCCAAGACACAAACCATTCGTTTTACTCCTGGACACTACATGCGCCATTAATTTCAATTTCCACCACTAGATGGCCCGCAAAATCAATTCCAGTTCGTATGGAAAATTCGATCTAGCTACTAAAACACAATTTTTTGTCTGCTCAAAAATCCTTAAATATAATTTAGTTTCATTAGTAATGTAAAAATTTAAAAAAAATTCTATAAAAATATTTTTAAAAATAAAGTCGTTTTCGAATTATGTCTTACTATTAATAATAAATTTTAAAAAATCTAAATAATACTTTATTAATTTTAATCTTCGTTCTTAATTTTTATGCATTATCCATAATATAAAAACAAACAAATTGAATAAAAATTACAATCAAAAAGTTGATGACGGCAACCCCCTTTGGGGAAAAACTCCCTTTTGGAAAAAGAATCGTACCGTTGGCGGCATGCGGAGGGCTCGCCAAGTAAACCCCCATTGCCTGCATGTGGGAGTCTCGTCGAGATAAGCAACAAGGGTGCATCAACTGTGGGAGAGTTGTCGACATCATCGTGGTTGTGTACCGTCATTTGCCGTTCAGACTTGAAGTTTCATTGTTTCTGTAAACATTCAGAAATTCAACATTCATTTCGCATCCTGTCTGTTATTTGCTAATTTTGAGCGTTTCTCCCGTCGGTCAAGGCAAATTGTGTGTACGTTTGGCACATAGAACGGCATCTCGGAGAAACCGATTTCGATTGCATTTTGCACCATGCTCACGGTTCACGACTCACATTTGGAACATCGGGCGTGATAGACATCGCGTTATGGAAAATAATGGAAGGCAAAAACTAGAGTGATATCACTCGAATGGCGATGCATGTTCCTGTATTGCGCGTTTTTCACTGACAGCGTCGGCAGAATAAACTGAGGAGGGAGTAATTAACTACCGTGAAATAAAACGACATCCGACCGGCTTTCTTACTCGCATGCATTTTTATGACGAACTAAATAATAACTGCTCAGTGCAAAAATGAAACGTTCTATGCATCATTGTACTAATTGTGTACAATGGACATTATTTGATGGATAAAATAAGATTATATTGTGAGTTAGTCAGTGCTGTGGCTTGTACGGGGAAGCAAGAAAGTTATTGTCGCTTGAAATTTGTCGCATAGGTCGTGTTTTGCAGAATGTCCAGAATTTTGCATGTGGAAAATTCACGTTAATTTTTTGATGAATTTATTTTGTGAATCCATACCGCAATTGATTTCAGATAATCTTCAGTGTATAATCCTTTAAGGAAAAATTGTGGTAAAGTCGTGACCACATTTACAGTGAAGTGTGATTTACTTGCACGTTGGCCCCATTTTTGCAAGACTGCACGATACATTTCGTAGTGCCGTAAAACTAAATCTCTTCGAAGCTTGAGAATTCGAGACCATCTTTTAGCGGAAACAAATTTCCCACTGATGACCCAAAAAAACACCCTTGTTCCTCCGTCGGGAGCAAGAGTGAATTATCACTTGTCGTGTGTTACTTCTTGAGCCGTTGATTTGTTAATCGATTTAATTTTACGAATCCAGTTGAAATTAATTCAATTTTTTTTTGTGTTGATACCAAATTGCCTTGAGTAAATCAGGTGTGATAAAGATGATTGAATAATAATTGTTGAGTTTGTGCATTCTGTTGCTGCTCTGCGCTTTCTGAAAAGTGTTCATAATTTGTTAATACAATATCAGATCAATACTAATTACCATCTTTAAGTGCGAAAAAAAAATAAATTGAAAACCCAACAACATAAGCGAAAAATAAAAAAAAAACAGACTTCTCGCAATTCGACAACAGCAAAAAACCAATGTGTGTTAACGAGACTAGAAAAGATGGAAAAGAGGAGGGGAACATCCATGGAAGAATTATGCTGCTTCAATGATATGCATTGTCGTATTTTTCCATTTCAATTTATCTTTCGCTGAAGGAAGTATTGTATTTATGATATAGAAACAAAAAGGCTATTTGATCATCTGTGATAACAACATTTTATTTTGCCCATTGTAAACTATTGTTCAATACCGTGTTTAATCTAAAAGTTGAAAGATCTACCGTATGAAAATTAAAGTCCACAGGCCTTACCTACCTCGTCAACGAGCGTTCGTTGGAGGAGGATTAGATAAGTATCTTTAAATAACGGAAGAAATCAATATCGCGAATTTGAATAGAAATATTGATTTAATTATTGAATAATAACAATTTTAAAAAGTACAAAGAAATGATGGTAGGTAACAGTAACAAAGTATAAAAAACTACAGAAATTCTACATTTCATATAATTCTTCAAAACTCGTTTGCTTTTTTTTACTTTGTTTCTGATACATGGAAATTTCAATTGTTATGTCGTTCACGCTATTAATTAAATACATAGATAAAGCAAAAATAAGAAGTTCGGTCTTTTCATTTATATGGATCCCGGAGCAGGTATCGGACCCGTCACTTTGGTTGGCTCCTCCACAAATGAGCTAGCCATCGGTTGAGCTTGCCCTTTCTCTTTGCGTTACGGGTGCTCTTCCAGGGTAGAGTGGCCTCCCACTTGAGTTTCCTATTTATGCTAAAGTGTTAGGTGATTCCATCATATAAGACTTTAACATAAAATTGAAACGTTCATATTTTTCATTTAAAGGAAAAATTCATGCGAATTATGTTTGCATGAGTTATTAATTTAAATAGAAAATATATGGTCATGTCTATAACGAATCTTGATACAGATCGGGGTAGGGGGTGCGAGGTTGTACCGCTTCCATCTGGATGCCCCACTCTTATTTGACGGTCGTAAGTATACATGGTAAAGAGGATATCCTCTCAAGTCTCGCCCACGTTCGCCAGGCCTAGTCTGTTGTTTTGCTTTGGCAATCCATCCTTTCAGTAGATAACCTCGGCCTCGACATCGTCGAACTGAGTCCTACGACGACTTGATTCGTGGATGCGGCTTTTTTTTGGAGTGAGCTCTTGATCTGGGGAAAAGAATCCACCCCCGGAAAAGCAATGCTAGCCTGCCAGCGCATTCATATTCTTCTGCCTCCTTTAATACTGATGAAGTTATTTTAAGACCTGTTTTGGAAAGATCTTATTGAGTCCTTTCAAAGTATACCCCACTGGACTACATTTGATATAAAAAAAAATTTTAAGCGTCACTCACCTGTATGGGGAGACTCCCCTTAAAACTCTGAAAACATTTTCACTATGAAGTTTTCAAGAAGTCACCACGTGTGGCCTTTCCAAAAACTGTCTTGGCTGTAGTTTCAACAGTTTTGCAGAAAAACTGCTCTAACATACAGACCGACACAGGTCGTGATATTAATAGGGGTTTATATTTTGGTACGGAAAAATACATCTCTTATCTCTTAAAACTTTCAATTTTTCTTGACATGCAATAATTTAAGAATTATTAATGTATAAACTGCAGTCAGCAAAATGTCAGATGAAGTAGTTTTGCCGTTCACCTAATCGCTGCCGCCAAAAACACCGTCGAAACGCCAGTTAAATCTTTGAGTTGACTCCTGCAGGAGTGGCTGCAGTTATAATTCTTCCAACATTTGGTGGAATCAACAGCTCTTTGTTACTCGTTTTTGCTGGTAGAACTTGCAGACGTGGACGGCTTCGTTATCATCATCACCGATTCCCGCACAAGCATTATGCGCCCATGTTCCACAATGTAAGCATGATATCCACCTTCAATTGAAATAGAATACAGCTCCATACAATACATTGTAATGATTTTCTTAATGTCCGTGTAGGACACGGGTGCCGATGACCTGGCACAAGTGTCATCGAGCTAAAACAACACCGAGCTCAGCTAACTAGCTTCGCTTATCGACCGCGTACGCGTGCTTGACGACTAGCATTTGTGGGATCATATGAGGCGGGTTCTTGTTGAGCCACGAAGCTACACTACAAAATACTTCTCACGCGTACTCTACTCTACAAGACGTACCGATCAATTTTTATTATCTTTAGAAATGTGCTATTAGGTGTCAATTAAGCTGTGTAAAGGATGGAAACTTGACGGATACTTTACACTAGTAAAACAACAAACTAAGCAGTTTCGACGGGGTGACCACCTTATCTCTTCAGGAGCAGCCACTCCTGATCACCACGGGGCTGCTCGACTGCTTATGTTTATTACAGAGCAGTCTCTTCGATGCCGACCCAGGCATGGAGAGACTGAAGGATTTCGCTCTTCACTAGTGAAGAAACAATTGTTTCCGCAGTGGAGGGATGGTTGTTATAATTTTAGGCTCCTCTCCTTGAATACAAGTCCCTGTCTTCTACGAAAGTATGCTAATAAAAACCGCTAACCAATCATAAAAACAAATCGGGTGTCGGTCAGGACTAATTGATGATGCGGATTTTATCACTGCCGGCCATCAGATTAGCTCCCAGCAAAAACTGACGCAATTCCAAGTAATGTATTTGAAAACCCCTGGCACCATCAGTTTGTTCGAAAATAAGAACTGTCCGACTTCAAACTGTATAAAAATGTGCAAACCTTTCTTTTGGTAACATTAAGGGATGCACTACTCTATAACATCATCAGCATGTTCAGGCGGCAGAGCCACCACGAACGAAGAACTCCAGAAGATGCTATAGACCTTATTATACTGAAGACAAGACAAACAACACCAAAAGAAAGTTTATCGGTGACTCTATCTTTACTTTACGGAACCCTCCAAAGTATGCTAAGTTAATATCAAATGGTGAGGGCGCCAATAAAAATTGAATCGGTTCATCTGCCGACAGCAAACTTAAAAATGTGAGAACTCGAAGGAGAGTGGTGTTGTTTCCCCTTCGGGCCCCACGTTGGGTGCCATTGTAATGATTTTCTTAATGTCTGTGTAGGACACGGGTGCCGATGGCCTGGCACAAGTGTCAGCGAGCTAAAACAACACCGAGCTCAGCTAACTAGCTTCGCTTAACGACCGCGTACGCGTACTTGACGACTAGCATTTGCGGGATCATATGAGGCGGGTTCTTGTCAAGCCACGAAGCTACACTACAAAATACATATCACGCGTACTCTACTCTACAAGACGTAACGATCAATTTTTATTATCTTTAGAAATGTGCTATTAGGTGTAAATTAAGCTACTCTACAGTAATTCAATATTTTTTTTGCCTCGTTAAAGTTAGCGGACACGGTGGCTTGAGACAAACGCAGACATTACACAAAAAGCAACCGTTACTTTCTCCGAAGAAGGTCGTTACATTACAAGGGGAATGTCAAACATAAAGATGTTAAAGTGGCTGAAGTGAACCACTCATCTCTGCCTAAAGGATGGAAACTTGACGGATGTAATTTACTTATCACTAGTAAAACAACAAACTAAGCAGTTTCGACGGGGTGACCACCTTTTCTCTTCAGGAGCAGCCACTCCTGATCACCACGGGGCTGCTCGACTGCTTATGTTTATTACAACATACTATACAAATATGGTGGGCGTTATTCCTCTTCACTTTTATCCTCAACTCTTGGTCGTTTTGCTGTTTCAGTGTTCAGTTACTATGCCATTATTTTTTGTTATTATTACACTGGTCGGCACCAAAATAAGAGCAAAAATATGTATATGTGAACTCGATACATATCGACAGGGTAAATCCAAATATGTAGCCATAATTTATCCAGCACATCAAATTTTGATGCAATGAGCATTTTTGGATTTTACTAAAATTCGTCATATTTCGATGCAGGCAACGGTATTCGTGAACGTTGGTACATGAATTTCATTGTTTCCTGTATTTACCTCTGTATTAGAAAGAGATAGTGGGCTGTTGTTTACTACTAACCAACGAACATGCGCAAGCGCAGTGATTGATGCGCAAGCGCAGTTTTTAGTTCAGTTATTTTTTAAGTTCCACTTATCAGATTAAAAAACAATTCAATTACAAAACGGAACAAATCAAATTTAACAATGAATTATAAGGAAAATAATGGATGATATAAATTTAGAATTATGAATAATACTATTAACAGAGCTCATGACGCAGTCGAGGATAAATACCTCAAGTCCACAAAATATCCCACTTGTCGAATACAGTATCAAAAATGTGAGCGAATTTGTGTATTTAGACGCCAAAATGACGAGGACTAGTAATGAAAGAGACGAAATACGCCGAAGAATATAGCTCGCAAATAAAATATTTTTTTTCAGTTTTGAAGATCTTGAAGACCAACTGTATACACAGGAAAACAAAGCTCTAAGTATAAAAATCTGTGATAAGACTTGTGTCATGCTATGAGTGTGAAACATGTACTCTAACCCAAGCATCCGTAAAAACATTGAGTGCCTTTCAGCGACGGGGCCTGAGGCAAATAATCGGAGCGAAGCTAGACGGGGACCAATGGCGAATTCGATAAAATCTTGAGATGTATGAAATTTTTGACGAACCGAAGGTCTCAACGATTGTATGACTGTGGAAGTTGCAATGGACTGGCCACATGAATCGTATGGACGAACAATGGATACCCAAAAAGGTATTCGTTGGGAGAATCGAAGGGCGAAGACCAGTGGGGAAACGGAGGAAACACTGGTCTGACTCGGTCGATGAAGACATTTAATCGTTGCTCAGATTTCGAAATTGGAGGACAGTTGGAGGCGCTATTTGTAGAAAGAGAGAGAGAGAGTAGGGCTGTAGTGCTACAAAGAAGAAGGAGACGTTTAACAGATAAAGCAAAAGTAAAAAAATATAATAAGCAAAGGTACATCAAAATGGATTAAATTTATGAGTAAGAACTAGGGGTCTCAATTTTAATGGGAAAACAAAATATGAATTAGAGAAAGAACCAAGCTTTTATTTTTCCATGCTTTTTATGATTGGCGAAATGGGTGAATGTAAATATAGTATCTATTTGTACAAGCAAACGGAACTACAACAGAGTTATTTACCTGAGAAGGACATGTATCTAGACGGAATTGTAACTCAGAAGAGAGTGTTGAAAATATTTGATAGTTGCAAAGTCGATACAAAAAGCATTGATCCAGATAGATTGAGCGGGACAACAAGGTTGGGAGGCGAAGAAAGGCTAAACAAGTTTCATATGGTTGATATGGGAGTTTGAACTTATAAAATAGGACATTGATGAGACATGAGTACTGAGGAGACCAAACGACGGAGGAGTATTCAAGGATATGACGGACAAGGGTACAGAAAAGGTCCTGGGTGAGCGATACAAAAGGTAGGTGGACCGCACGCCTTATTGGTGACCTGAGGCCAAGGCTCAATCGAAGGCATGGTGAGACTGACTTCTATCTAACTCAGCTACTGAGTGGACATGGATACTTTCGGTCTTACCTGCACAAGATTGGTAAGTCACGGTCTCCTGACTGCATATTCTGCACTGGAGAGGTCGATGATGCCTACCATACATTTTTTGTATGCAAGAGGTGGGAAAGGCAGCGCGGTGACCTCATTGAAGAAATGGGATATCTCTCTCCGGATGAACTCACTGGAGAGATGCTCACATCCGTTGTCAAATGGAACTGTGTGGCACATTACGCTCGGGCAGTCCTAAGGATAAAAAGGAAAATATATGAGCGCCTGGAGGTGTCCAGGGCGGATGGGTCTCTTTTCTAGAAATCCCTCTACCTTCCCCTCCTTCCGTTGGAAAAGGGATCCCTGTAGCCCGGTGGCGCCTAAACGCGTAGAGAAATGAGACTTAGCCCGAAGTAATGTGTCAAACGGTTCCAGACTAGGTTCTCAGATTGACAGGGGAGGTGTTTAGTGGGTAGTCCAAGGGTATCCTCCATGGGAGTCCCACACTGCCAGACTCGGCGGGCGTAAATGCCTTCACCTCCCTACGACAAAAAAAAGGGTAGAGAAAAGGTAGACAGGAGTAGAAATAGTATGGAATTTGTGAGCATGTCTGAAAATGAGTCCCAATAATTCTCATGCCCTGAAGGTAACATTAAGAATGTGAGCATCTTAACTGAGCAAAGAATCAAAAGTAACACCAAGATCGTTAGCTAAATTTATAACAGTGAGAGGAACAGAATTTAACATATAGCTAAACGTTAATGGAGGGAACTTAAGAACTTAAGAACTGAAAAGCATGTATAGATCTAGCGGTATGAAATATGTTGAAATCATCTCCATATAATAGGGAAGCAAAGGTGATTACCGATGAACGATCATTTCTAAACAAGAGAAACAAAAGTGGGTCTAGAATGGAACCTTGAGAAATACGAGAGGAATGATAAAATGGAGTGGAAGATAGACCACAGTAACTAACACAACACATATGAGAAGACAGATATGACCTTATCCATAATAAAGGGGGACGAGCAATGCCGTACGCACTCAATTTGTAGCAAAGAAGCTGATGGTTGATGGATCAAAATGCCTTTGAAAAATCAATAAAGATTATATCAACTTACATGTGTTTATTCAATGCAATGTAATCAGTGAACTCAATCAATTTCCTAGAAGTAGAACTAAATTTAAGATATCCGTGTTGTTCCTTTGCCAAAATAGGGCTAAGAAACACTGGAAGCTGGTTGTGTATCAGATGCTCAAATAATTTAGGAAAACAGGAAACTAATGATATTGGACGATAATTGGATATAGAAGAAGGATCAGCACTCTTAAGAATGGCGATGATGTTGGCTTTGACTCTTTTCCAGTAAGCAGTTAGTACTTAAACTGAGGTTGAACAAGAAAACCAGAGGGATGGATAAGGAAGACGCTAAAGATTTTGCAAAGATATTTGGTAATCCATCTGGACCGGAGGAAAGATTGGTGTAAATAACTTAATGGGGGTCTCGATTTCAACAAAATCTGTTTTAAACTAGGAAACGTCGATGAAGTGGAGTTCTTGTATATTGACAGGACGGGAGATGTGTAAAAGTAAAAAAGTGGAAGAAAAATATTCAGAGAATTGGTTGCGGATTCCTAGGAGAGAGGAGCTCAAAATATTATTCCAGTGAACAGAAGAAGGAACAGAAGACGAGGCCTTGAAGGATCTAATGTAAAATCAGAAAGGTTTCATGTTGTACTATCTTTGCGAATTCTACATCCAGCTGAACTAGTTTTTTTTATCGCTGATTCATTTTCGTTCTTAGCTGCAGTACGGAAGGCACAAAAACGAGCTCTAGTTTCTGCAGTACCATAAAGCTTTTTGTTTTTAATTTTCAATGTGAAATGTACTCACTTAGTTAGCCAAGGCTTCAGTTCTCCTGTTTGAGTAAGCTGAATTGGCGTAAAATTTTTTATCAAGTTATAAAGGTGAGTGTAAAATTTACTCACTGCTCGCACAAAAAAGGTGATAAACTACAGTACAAAAACTATAGAGGCATATCATTACTTTGCACGGCGTACAAAAAATTTTCAAAGATCTTGAAAAAAAAAAATTCCGATCATAAGCCAGCTGTATTATTGGGAGTATCACGGCAACTTTAGAGCAGGCAGATCGACGAAAGACCAATTTTTTACAGTCAAGCCGGTACTTGAGAAATACTGGGAGTTCAACAAAGACGTATACCAAATATTCGTTCACTTTAAGCAAGCATACGACAGTATTGATCGTGACATAGTGTACCAAATAATGCTTTGCTTTGGTATCCCAGCCAAAGTAGTCCGTCTTACCAAAATGACAATTAAGTCGAAAACATTCCAATTCCGCATCAATAACCAACTCACCGATGCCTTTGACATAAATATCACACTAATGCAGGGGATGGGCTGGCCTCATTGCTATTCAATTTCAAAAGGCACCGGCACCAAGCAATGGATCATTCTGTTGGTGACACTCAACATTAGGAACGCCTTCAACTCCACTAAATGGGTCTGTCCGTCCGTCTGTATGTCACAGCAGTTTTTTTCGGAAGTTAAAGAAGCTACAGCTACGAAACTTTGTGGAAAGGTAAGAAGTGGTAACTTCTTGAAAGTTGTGGGGTGAGAAAATTTTTCAGAGAGTTTTAAGGGTTGATCTCTCCATATAGGGAAGTAACCCTTCGAAAAAAAAATCGCCATTGGTAGTCGAGTGGGGTGTCATTGGAAAGGTCTCAATGATATCTTTTCAAAACAAGTCTTAAAATTACCTTATGAGAGACCACCACATCTCACCTTTTCACAAAGTTTGAGCTTTATTGCTTGTATAGTTTTTGAAGAAACTTCCTGTAATGCACAGATAGACGGATTGATAGACAGACAAATGGACAGACGGGATGCGAAACTAGTAAGTTTTTGTGAAATTTATTTCACAGAGCCCTAAAAATCATGGAGATACGTCTATTAAAAAATAACCTAGAGGTTGGAATTTGTTGAACTTTGCTAATAATAGTAGGACTTAACATTTTTATCAGTAAAACTGTATGAGTATCATTGAATTGGATAAAATCAGCCATCTAAGTGTTACAAACCAGTATACCCTATGTATACTGGTATGAACTGGGAGCTCATTTGATGTGTATCCTATATACATCATCAAGGCTCCCGGGGAAAGAACTCACTGTAACACCACTTACCTGCTACTCTGTCCATTTTCACTATATCAACCAAGGCAAAAAGTTTATTTTATTAATTATTTTATTTTCTCTGTTCATACTTTTTTAACGTTACATTTTACATATTACATTATTGGAGACATATCAATGTTGAGCCTGCAGGGAATCAAGTGGACGTGTTAATGGTTCGGGGTGGCCATACGGCGTGGAACGCCAAAAGGCCGATTGAGGATCGCGGCGCAAGCCAACACCTCACCCCTCACCACTTCGTTGAACACTGGACGATATCTTCGGTTGAACTTTAAATCGCGAATACTTTAACCGTCTAAATGATAACTGGGTAGCAGCATGCTCCATTTTGGATTTGAATACATACTCACTGGTATAAGACTGCCAAGAACATTAAATACCATTCTTTCGTGAGCTTTCAACCTAAATTCTCTTGAAAGGTGAGGAGTAGCCGAACACGTGCGCTCTCGTTCCACGAAAGTTTTTCCTCCCCGCTTCGTCTCGCTTGCTCGGCTGGTGAATATGCGAAACTGGGGAAATTGTGCGAAAGAGTGTTTTTCGCTTAAGCTTTCGACTTCGAAAGAGTGCTTTCAGTTTAAGCTTTCGGCTTTCCCAAGATCTCTTGAGGTAAAATAGCAAAACTGGGGACATTGAGCGAAAGAGTGTTTATGCCGGAACTTTCTTTTTTCCTTTCCGCTTACCTCTCTTCGAAGCACCCCGTTCATTCACGATGTGAATCTCGTTGCGGGTTGAACTTTCTCGTTCACTTAACTGCTCGCTTATTTACTTGCGCATGTGTTTCCATGGCTAATTTTCATTGGCAAAGTGCGAGTACATAGGTACTATTGCAGTAATGAAGCGGGAATAAATCCGAGTATGTTTATGTGTTCACTCGCAACATAAGTAGTTTTCAAAAGATCCTTATATTCCATAAGTTCCAATGAAATTTTAAGAAACTATAGAAGCTTCAATTTCCTCCCGTTAGAACACTCACATACATGGACATTCCATCAAACCGCATACTATACTTTTGATTGAAACCTCTCCGAATTTTCTGAAAAGATGAATAACTAAAATACATTTAAGATTCTGTTGACTGGAATGTTGGCTGGTTAAAATGGAGTTCTTTTAAACCAAGAATATATATTTTGTGCATGTCATAAAAGTTTTGCTTGAATTAAATCTTTCTACATATCTGCATCTGACATGAGCGTAGATCTGTCTACCCAACATGTTAATCATCTTACTTGTACATCAAACAAAGTGAGTTGGCCCGGGGTACAAACAAGACTATTGGCCTCATGCAAAAAAATATTGATTTCCTGGGCCCTTAGACCATAACGGTTAATGAAATGCGAGGTTTACGATGATGCACTTTGCGACAGTGAATTTGGGGTATCAATGATTCCACTTCCCAAAGGGTGGGACGTTGTCATTTTTAGGGTTTTGTAAAATAATTTTACAAAACCCTTCTAAAATCGCGTCCTGTCTGTCCGTCTGTCCGTCTGTCTGTCTGTCCGTCCGTCCGTCCGTCCGTGTGTCACAGCAGTTTTTCTCGGAAACTACTTAAGCTAGAAGCATCAAATTTTGTATATAGTTGTAAAGTGGTGATCTGTTCAAAGTTCAACTACAAAAAAATTTTATAAGGTATTTAAGGGGGGTTTTGTATATATACGGGAGTGACCCCCCGAAAAAAAAATTTCATTGAAGGTAGCCGATATGGGTATCAAATGAAAGGTCTTGATGAGAACTTTTCAAAACAGGTCTTAATTTGGCAAAGTTTGCTTCGAGGGGCGCACAGGGAGGGGAAATACACGAAAAATTTGTGTCCCCCCCCCTCGCGATTGCACACCTTTCATCCGAAAAATCTGAAAAAAATCACGAATGTAGGCCTTGATGAGTGCAACAACAACAAATACGTGAGAAGTCGCAATTCACTCAACTTTGTTAGTAATAGTATGATTTATCGATTTTATGTTTTCTTGAATAAAATCTTAACGGTACCCTTAAATTCAATGAAATTCTGTACACAGATGTCTATTTATTAGATTGATCAACCCTGCAAGTTTCATAAAGATTGCAGCATATTTAGCGAAGTTATAGCGGTTTGAATTTTCCTGTATTACTATGGAACAATATGCGCTGCATTTATTACTATGGCAACATATGGCTATGGAACAACATGCGCTTTTTACCGACTCAGACACAACAGTTTTGCTAGGATTTGCATGTAAATTTCAGGAATGATAGGTGTCATGAATAACTTTGAGAATCAGTTCAGCTAGTGGTATCAATAATCGTAAAACAAAATAGTGGCTGTTTTAAATGCGAAGATTGAATAATTTTGAGTTATTTTTTCCCAACTTCAACGTTTAAGGTGCATGCTTTGAACACTTGATTCAATTTAATGAATGACTGAAGCTGAGTACCGACAATTAATACTCATAAGTGAAACAAGTCAAGGAGGCGGGAGGGAGCTTCTAACAAAAGGGCTTTGTAACAACTCTAGCATTCGAAAAAATTGGCTATTAATCGATGATAACAGTACAGGAGAGTGGCCCCTGAAAAAAATTCATCGAACGTAGCCGATATGGGTATGAAATGATAGCTTTCATGGGAGCTTTTCAAAACAGTTCTTAAACTGCCAGTTTTTGCTTCAGTGGGGGCACAGGGGGGAAATACATGAAAAATGTGTTTCCTCCCTCGCGAATGGACATCTGAAATAATTATCAAGGGAGATATTTATGAGTAGAACAATAACAAAAACCTCAGAAGTCGAAATTCTTTCAACTTTGTTAATAATAGTATGGTCTTCGAATTTCATAGTTTCTCCAATAAAATCGTCGTTGACATGCTTCTTGACTTTATTCAATCTGGTGACTGCATTTTGAAAATTGAATACAAAACCCTTCTGACATGAGCGTAGGTCTGTTTACCCAACTTGTTTTTATAGTTTTTACTCATCAGCCGAGGTCTTGGATGTTCATTTCATCAGTTTAAGGGCCATAACTACAACAATAATTTAGAAGAGACTTAGATAAAGAATTTTCATTCAGATGTCATTGCAGAAAAATTAAGTTGAGCGTATTTAATCAGGTGAAATATTGAAAAAATTGCCTTAATCTCTATTTGGTTAAGATTTCCTAGCAACAACTCTTTGATAACTGCAAATTTCTCGGGTAAAAAGATAATAAAATTAATTTGAAAGCAAGTCAAAATGTTTGTCATTTAAAATTTATGATAACTTAAAATTTTTATATGTTAAATTTCCACATTTCATTGAGGTTTTATAATTATTCATTGACATTATGTATTTTATTCAACTTGAAATAATTTCAATTATTAAAAAATATATCTATTTACACAGAATCTTCTTCTTCTTCTTTGTAACCCTACAGCCCCTTTCCGGCCTTCGCTTAGAGATAGTTAGAGTATCTCATTGTCATGATCTAATGTATCGGCACTCCACAAGGTGATATGATCATTATCACGCTTTGGCCGTGTGTCCGTCCATCCAGCTGCGATACGTTCTGATTTTAAACTAGCACGTATCATAACTGAACAAGCTTATAGTCCGTCCGAAGAACTACTCGAACTGAATCTCGTTGACGCCGACGAGACTTGAACCAGAGACCTTCGGCATACGGGCTTTGTGCTCTAACCACTAAGCCACGCGGACTACACAGAATCTTAGTCTTTTTTGATGTTGATGTCCCGAATATATCATCGCCAATATCATCATCATCATCACTGTCCGAATTTTCTTCTTCGTCAACATCGTTTTTGTCCTAAAAACATGCTTACTCCACCAGCATATTTCTGCAAGGATTGCAGCCGGGTAACTTTTTGATCTGTACCTGTAAGTTTTTATTCTAATAAAATATGCAGTGAAAAATAAGTCAGAACATTACCTAATTTCAAATGGAATAGCAATTTGATGATAACGTTCACGCTGTTCATCTGATTTGGTGGCGAATTTTCTGCTAAAATAGTCCACATGATGGTGCAAGTGCACTTCAATGTTAGAGAAAGCTGATAATATTTTGCTGACTGAAACTGCATAGCTGCTGGAACGGTCTTTCCGTAATAAGCTCCCCCTGACTTCTTTGATAGCGTTCCAACCCTTCGATTCAACACTCGTTAAAGTTGTGTTGAATGCATCACTTATCATCAGCTTCCGTATTTTGGGCCCATTAAGTATACCTGAAGTGAAAAAAATTTATTATTGCTTTTAAATATAATTAACATGAGTCTAAAAGTTTTATTTGTCATGACGTAAATCGGCTTACTATTTTTAAGTTTGGGATTGCAAAGTTTCGGGAAAATCAAGCCCAGACAAGAGAAAATTTCATCTCTTTTGGTAACAGTTTTGACAAAACTCTTTACAATTCCAAGTTTAATGTGAAGTGGTGGGAGTAGAATCTTTTCTTTTGACACCAACGGTTGACGAATTATGTGGGCCATTTGAAGTTG
The DNA here is from genome assembly GCA_963969285.1 of Odontomyia ornata. Taxonomy (NCBI): domain Eukaryota; kingdom Metazoa; phylum Arthropoda; class Insecta; order Diptera; family Stratiomyidae; genus Odontomyia; species Odontomyia ornata. Next base: position 77,790,363 of record OZ017739.1, on the reverse strand, counting down.
GCTATGTTCTCTGTTTCTCCAATTGTGGAACGAAAATTGGTCTCCAGTGTAACGACTATCCTAATCACAAAGTACATACTCGTATGTTTGACATAACCACTTTGAAGACCAGATAACATTGCCACCGCTTTAAGGCCACAAAAAATGCGCCACTTATCTTGGAGTTTCTAATCCTTCATATGTCTCTTTAGTATCGGTGCTGTATGCGATTGGAGCAGATGGTTTGATATTGATCTTATGCAGCAATACGGCTTTCAAACTATATTTTGAACTGTCAATAAACAATCTATATCGCGTTCATCAATTTTTCAACATCATTGCAATAAGCTGGGCTTTTTTCATAATTTACAAGGAAAAGGGATTGTATTTTTGATTGGCGACTTCCGTACGCGGAGACTTTTGTATCGGGTGCCAAAAGATTTTTTCCTCTCAAAAATGAGGCTAGTTCTTGTAACTTACGTGGTGATAATTCCAATATGGGCACAATAGAATCAAATTGATTTTCATCAATTAAAATTGGCTGATTTGATGATAATTTTGGTGCAAACAGTGGATCACTTTCGGTATCATCTGTTTGGGCAACCGTTGGAGCAGTCATTTCAGATATAAAGTCAGGACTGGGAAATTTTGGTACTGGGATGTTCAAAAAATGTGGTAACGGTATTTGAGCGCTTGGACCAGAAAAATATTTAAACGATACTTTTTCCCTTTTTCTCAACGGGAAAGTTTTTTTCATACAAGATTAGCAATTCACTGGATTGTGGTCGCCACTTGGATTAGCCCAAATCATTGGACTGCCAAATGACATGGCCTCACGTCTTCTACTCATTCAATCCATCAAACGGTTTTAGCAGCTTTTACACACAATATTTGGTACCCAGCCCTCGTTCACTATAACGCTTTGGTTGAAATACAACTCGTATGTCCAAACAAAGTCCCCACTAATATTTTCACCTTTTGCCACATAGTTACCACAAAAAAAAACAACAGCTGTTCAATCCAGGTTTACAAATATCCATATTTGAAAAATTTAGAAAAGAAGGTTTTAAAAACGAAACTTTCTATTTTTTTAAACAATTTATTGAACTTAAAAAAACGCTTCCTTCAATTTCTTGTAGAATATGGTTTAAGAGTAATACCATACAGAAACCTTCCTTGTGTGAATCTAACAAAAAACTTCTTACCATCCTTCTTTTATACAAATCGCTCTTAAGCCTATTTAACTGCAAACTTACAAAATTACGAATGATCGCTGGGAAAATAAAACCATCAATCTCTCTCCTAATTGCTACACATGAGCTACGCTAAAATTCTTTTCATAGCACATCATAAACATAAAAGATAAGTTTTATGATTGGGAAAGTACCCTGTTGCATTTTATAACCGACGCAATTCTTTTCACAGACACTTATCAAAATTAATTTTATGGAACAAAATAGTCACCTTTTGTCCGTAAAAGGACAATAGTTACGTACCTTCGAGAAAAATTCTAGGAACTCTGGAAAAACCTGAATAAAATACATAATGTCAATATAAAATGGTAAAATGTCAATAAAAAGTACTAATTTTACAAACTTTAAGTTCTCATGAGTTTTTAATGAATTATTTTTAGTCAATAACTTTGTTTATTTGATATCCGCAGGCCAATCCTCTTTTTTCTTTAAAAGCCGTCGGGCCTTGCTTAGTTGTGTGAGCAGACGCGTTTCGACTACTTTGAGTCATCTTCAGTGTCTAAAGGATGTGTTGAAGGGAGCGACTTTATATAGTCGTAGGATGGGTAATTAGCGAATAGGTAATTAGCGGATGGGTAATTAGCGGATGGGTAATTAGCGGATGGGTAATTAGTGGATGGGTAATGAGGTCAGGAAGTAAATTACTCAATTATGCCACGTAGGGGGATATTATGTTTTTGTTTTTTTGCTTGTTGGCTGTCCGTTTGTTCTGTTTCATCTCGTTTCCGTTTTCGTCTAAGAGTGTGGTCTAGGACTGAGAAAATTGCGTCGGAATTGGTAACAAGTTGTTCGTTGATAATGTCACCGTCTGTCTTTCTATGTTTATAAATTTCAAGCCTTTCTAGGATGTCAAGTCTTGGTCCTTTGTTTTGTTTGTGTAGCAATTTCATAGAGTTTGTCATAGCATCAGGCTCATGTGCGTGGTTTTGTAGGTGCGTCGCATAATTGGAGTCTGCCTTGTTGTATAAGAAAGATCGTAGGTGCTCTTTGTATCTTGTCGTTAGTTTTCGTGTTGTCCTTCCTATATATACCATGTCGCAGTCCTTGCATGTCAGTTTGTATATGCCGCTGCCTTCGTATATCGATGTGTCATTCAGTTTTGGCTTCAGTTTGTTTCCAATGTTGTTGTTCGTTTTGAATGCAGTTTGCAATTTGTATTTCCTAAGGAAGTTTGATAGTTTGTATGTCTCTTTGCCTACGTATGTTAACGATACCCACTGTTGGTCGTTCTTATGAGTTTCCGTCGGTTGGCGTTCCTGTTTTTGTTTGTACTGTGTGACTAGTTTGTCAATGTCGCATTGTTTGTATCCGTTATTATTAGCTATTCTGTAAATGTTGTACAGTTCGTTGGAGTAGTTAGTAGGAGTCATGGGGATGGAGTGAAGCCTCTGCACCATTGATCTGTACGCTGCTAGCTTATGTTGTGCGGGGTGGTTAGATGTTTCATGTATGGTATGATCAGTTGTGGTTGGTTTTCTGTATATTTTGTAGTCCAATCGTGTTTGTTCACGTGTCACAGTTAGGTCCATATAGTTGAGTTGTCCGTTTGTTTCTTTTTCCATAGTGAACTTTATATTCGGGTGAATTTCATTCATATAGGCAAGTAGTTCGTCTTGTTTATTTTCTTGTGAGTCAATAACAATGAAACAGTCATCCACATATCGTCTGTAAAATATTACTATTTTAAGTTCAATAGCAACACATACATTGCCAAAGACGGTCTGGGGATGGGACATCCAATGTCCTCAATAATGTCAGAAATATTCTTACAATCTTTGGAAGAAGTCTTTATACCCAAAGTTGTCAAAAGATTCAATGTAATATTTTACAGACGATATGTGGATGACTGTTTCATTGTTATTGACTCACAAGAAAATAAACAAGACGAACTACTTGCCTATATGAATGAAATTCACCCGAATATAAAGTTCACTATGGAAAAAGAAACAAACGGACAACTCAACTATATGGACCTAACTGTGACACGTGAACAAACACGATTGGACTACAAAATATACAGAAAACCAACCACAACTGATCATACCATACATGAAACATCTAACCACCCCGCACAACATAAGCTAGCAGCGTACAGATCAATGGTGCAGAGGCTTCACTCCATCCCCATGACTCCTACTAACTACTCCAACGAACTGTACAACATTTACAGAATAGCTAATAATAACGGATACAAACAATGCGACATTGACAAACTAGTCACACAGTACAAACAAAAACAGGAACGCCAACCGGCGGAAACTCATAAGAACGACCAACAGTGGGTATCGTTAACATACGTAGGCAAAGAGACATACAAACTATCAAACTTCCTTAGGAAATACAAATTGCAAACTGCATTCAAAACGAACAACAACATTGGAAACAAACTGAAGCCAAAACTGAATGACACATCGATATACGAAGGCAGCGGCATATACAAACTGACATGCAAGGACTGCGACATGGTATATATAGGAAGGACAACACGAAAACTAACGACAAGATACAAAGAGCACCTACGATCTTTCTTATACAACAAGGCAGACTCCAATTATGCGACGCACCTACAAAACCACGCACATGAGCCTGATGCTATGACAAACTCTATGAAATTGCTACACAAACAAAACAAAGGGCCAAGACTTGACATCCTAGAAAGGCTTGAAATTTATAAACATAGAAAGACAGACGGTGACATTATCAACGAACAACTTGTTACCAATTCCGACGCAATTTTCTCAGTCCTAGACCACACTCTTAGACGAAAACGGAAACGAGATGAAACAGAACAAACGGACAGCCAACAAGCAAAAAAACAAAAACATAATATCCCCCTACGTGGCATAATTGAGTAATTTACTTCCTGACCTCATTACCCATCCACTAATTACCCATCCGCTAATTACCCATCCGCTAATTACCCATCCGCTAATTACCTATTCGCTAATTACCCATCCTACGACTATATAAAGTCGCTCCCTTCAACACATCCTTTAGACACTGAAGATGACTCAAAGTAGTCGAAACGCGTCTGCTCACACAACTAAGCAAGGCCCGACGGCTTTTAAAGAAAAAAGAGGATTGGCCTGCGGATATCAAATAAACAAAGTTATTGACTACAACACTGCCAGCCAGGCAAAACTGTTGCGTTCATTCCAATACCGTACCCTAAAACTTCATCAAACAATAGCAAACATATGGTTCAACAAACAGTGCTTGAAAAACAACATTACACCAGCATTTGCAAGAATCGTGATAAAACAAAACACAATCGCTGCACGTAACACACAACGTAGCGCACAGATGCTCCGCATTAAAAACGAAATAAGAACACTGTACATAAAAAAGGACGAAATCAACCGACAACTACTACACTCACACTTACAATTAACTAACACTATACAAACTGAAAACTTTCTACAGTTTTATAATGACGTGAGGCAAAACATTGATATTCAGCTCAAAACTAAATATGAGACCATGACGAAAAAACTTGACAAATTGATGAAAAAACAAAACAAAATGACCACACCAGCGAACAGAACTTTCTATCCACGGACTGTAAACCTATCAGATACGCCTTTTACGACACAAGAAATGGAGCTATTAAATAAGGGACTGAAACACAACTTACATAATACAAACCGCAACAAAGACCTAGAACAACTAGTAATCGACACTGAACTAGCCATTAACAAACTGCCGCAGGAACAACAGACACATGCAAGACATACTGCAGTAGACATACTACAAAAAATACGCACTAGCATAAACAAAACGGATTTCCACGAAGACCATAAGATATTAAGACACATTCAGACAAAGCTAACGGATAACCTACTAACAGTGACGAAGGCTGACAAAGGACATACAACGGTGATCCTAAAAACAACGGACTATGTACAAAAAACAATAGACTTCATTAACGCCAACGGCTACAAACTGGTAAACAAAGACCCCACCAATAGGTTCCAAGCGGACTTACGTACCGCCATTATACAATCCCCACTAATTATTCCTCCTAATACTAAGCAACGCTACATAAACCCAAATCCATGCACACCACCCCTTAAAGCACAACCTAAGCTCCACAAACCCAATATTCCTATCCGTCCTGTCGTCAACTACCGCCCAGCTCCTGCATACCAATTAGCACGGTACTTGGCAACGATAATGGCTGATGTCGTGCACCTTGACGACAAATACGCATTAAAGAACAGCCGCGAGCTAGCAAATTCTACCACTTCTTTAAAATTGACTGAAAATTGTCAACTTTTATCATTAGACATCACCAACCTCTATACGTCTATCCCTGTCGATGAAACACTGGCCATACTAAAAGAAAAACTTTCATTCAACAACAGCCGACAATTCACAGATCAAATACTCAATCTCATAAAGACCACAATCAAACAGAACTATTTTAAGTTCAATAGCAACACATACATTGCCAAAGACGGTCTGGGGATGGGACATCCAATGTCCTCAATAATGTCAGAAATATTCTTACAATCTTTGGAAGAAGTCTTTATACCCAAAGTTGTCAAAAGATTCAATGTAATATTTTACAGACGATATGTGGATGACTGTTTCATTGTTATTGACTCACAAGAAAATAAACAAGACGAACTACTTGCCTATATGAATGAAATTCACCCGAATATAAAGTTCACTATGGAAAAAGAAACAAACGGACAACTCAACTATATGGACCTAACTGTGACACGTGAACAAACACGATTGGACTACAAAATATACAGAAAACCAACCACAACTGATCATACCATACATGAAACATCTAACCACCCCGCACAACATAAGCTAGCAGCGTACAGATCAATGGTGCAGAGGCTTCACTCCATCCCCATGACTCCTACTAACTACTCCAACGAACTGTACAACATTTACAGAATAGCTAATAATAACGGATACAAACAATGCGACATTGACAAACTAGTCACACAGTACAAACAAAAACAGGAACGCCAACCGACGGAAACTCATAAGAACGACCAACAGTGGGTATCGTTAACATACGTAGGCAAAGAGACATACAAACTATCAAACTTCCTTAGGAAATACAAATTGCAAACTGCATTCAAAACGAACAACAACATTGGAAACAAACTGAAGCCAAAACTGAATGACACATCGATATACGAAGGCAGCGGCATATACAAACTGACATGCAAGGACTGCGACATGGTATATATAGGAAGGACAACACGAAAACTAACGACAAGATACAAAGAGCACCTACGATCTTTCTTATACAACAAGGCAGACTCCAATTATGCGACGCACCTACAAAACCACGCACATGAGCCTGATGCTATGACAAACTCTATGAAATTGCTACACAAACAAAACAAAGGACCAAGACTTGACATCCTAGAAAGGCTTGAAATTTATAAACATAGAAAGACAGACGGTGACATTATCAACGAACAACTTGTTACCAATTCCGACGCAATTTTCTCAGTCCTAGACCACACTCTTAGACGAAAACGGAAACGAGATGAAACAGAACAAACGGACAGCCAACAAGCAAAAAAACAAAAACATAATATCCCCCTACGTGGCATAATTGAGTAATTTACTTCCTGACCTCATTACCCATCCACTAATTACCCATCCGCTAATTACCCATCCGCTAATTACCCATCCGCTAATTACCTATTCGCTAATTACCCATCCTACGACTATATAAAGTCGCTCCCTTCAACACATCCTTTAGACACTGAAGATGACTCAAAGTAGTCGAAACGCGTCTGCTCACACAACTAAGCAAGGCCCGACGGCTTTTAAAGAAAAAAGAATTATTTTTGTTTGTTGTTAAATAAATTTTATTTTCATTTTTCCACTGCAAAATTTTTTTGTTATTCAAGAGTTATTGTTGGAAAATGTTGACAAAATGGAGAAAGAAGGCAATTTTTCTAATATTTCATCTGATTAGACAAGCCCAACTTAATTTCACCGCATTTATATCTGGATAAAAAATCTTTCTCTATGAGGTGTGATAATTAAGTAATGAGACTGATTCCATGAAAACCATATATTTAAAAATTATTCTACAACTCTGCCATTGCCTTCAAAGTAGTCCCTTTTGGCAGCTATACAACGATTCCAGTGCCTTTTTCATGCTTCGCAACATTTCTGGAACGCCTCGACTGGGATACCAGTGAGTACCCTCGTCGCGGCCGCCTGGATATTCGTAATCGACTCAAAATGGGTTCCTTTGACCACCGAATTGGAAAAACCAGCTCCCATTGCCTGTAATAACTCGCTCAAGCAGCGTGGGATCGTTTTCCACTTGTTCCAAACAGTCTTCTGCGGTGATCATGGATGCTTCTTTTGCTCCTCAAAAAGGTTCTTTGGAACCATCTTCGCGCACAATTTTTCATCATCGGTTAAAATTTGTCTGACTGTTTCACGGTTCATACTCAGTTCCAAGGCCAACGTTCGAACTGTCAAACGCCGATCTTCACGGATTAGGGCGCGCACACGCTGCGCATTCGCGTCAGTCCGTGCCTCGTCTTCCACGCTTTCATGCCCCTCCTTAAACTTTTTATGTCATCGAAATACTGGGGCACGGCTAAGAGCACTATCATCATGCACTTTTCCTGTAGCTGTTTCGCCAACATTTTATCGCGACGCGTTGCTCTTGATTTCGTTTCTCCATTTCCGTGACGATCACCACGAACACATGTCTACTCAACACGACACAGCAAGCGAATTAAACAAGCTAGAGCAATGATAAATATATTAGTGAAGAGAAGAAGGATATCGATAAAGGGGAAGGGAATTTCAAGACTGCGGGTTTACCACAAGCACGGCAATAAAATTAGTCTCATTACTTAATTGTCACACCTCGCAAGTCTCTTCTAAAATATTGTTGCAGATTGTGATATCAGGTAATTAATATTGCAAGAGTTATGGCCCTTAAACGGATAAAATGAAAATCCAAGACATCGGCTGATGAGCAAAAATTTTAAAAGGCGATAAAAAAAATTTCGACCTGGCAACGTCAAACCCTTTGGGAGCTTTACTATACAAGTCTAGCACTTTTAATCTTTAGTGGACTCATTGACCCTCCAGACAATGAACCTGAAATTGTGGCACAGCTTAATCCATGAGCTATGAAATATTTGACGAGCCGAATATCTGCAAGGGAGCGCTGATCTACGTTATTCAGTCGGTGAAAATTAGTTTATTGTTTTGATTGTGAACTTAGAGGACACAAATCTTGGCCCTTAAGGTACTCTTTACCGTTAGCGTCTTTAAGAACGACTTACATGATTTTTTAGATTTTCGACAGATCACCCCTCATCTATGTGTGCATGTACCGTATTCTCCACACGACATAAAAAGTACTTATTAAAACTACCAACTTGATATTTATTTCAACAAATTTTTTTCTGGCAAAAATAATCAGAGCTTTTGAACTACCCGGTAAATTTCATGATTGTAAAATTTGTGATTTTTGGAAAAGTTTGCTACAATGCACGAACCGATGGAGGACTGAACAGACAAGTTGCTATTTTTGAAGAATTTTGCTGTAATTTAACCATGGAAATAAATTTATGGATCTCCTACTTTCCCTCTTTCTTCTTCTGCAGAACTTTTCTTTTTGCATAAACCACAAAAAATGTCTTTATTTATTCAACTCAATTGAATTCCTATTCTATCCAAGCAAAGAAAAACCAAAATTCTTCAAACTACTCAGTGGTTCGATTACGTCGGTATTCGTTTGAAAGATCACGTACAAAAGATTTTTTTCCGTCTTCATATCTTTTCTCCTAGTTAAATTGCAAATCTGAAAACTTTTCATCCATTTTTGCCCCATTTTCCGAAAAGCAACAACAGATAATATGTGGGTACAGCTTTAGAGGAAAGTTTTCAATGCATTGTACGAGTGGACTTTTATCTCTTGTGAAGGATAAATAGGTTCGCTGAGATAATGATATAGTCTGCCCGTCTACGAATAAGCCATTGTGTAACGAAAGAATGCGTTTTGAATTGCTAATAAGCCATTATTGAAATGAAGTACGTAAGAGAATGACGGTCCAAAGTTCTACGTAGATTTCTTTGAATAATCTAGTTTCAGTGAATATTGTTTCCACTCAGGTACTGCCTTTTTTTTCTTATTTAAACGCTCTTCTGGAATAAGACTATGTGGATTGAATTAATATAAAACTCTTGCGACCTGTACACAAAATTCAGTTATATAAAGGAACAGGAAGTGTCTTTAATAAATCCTTGACAGCTTAACAAGATTTTCCTCCTCTACGTTATCCTTGGCAAACAAATCGCGAATGATAGGGAAGAAGGACTGAAATGATAAGCATTTCAACCAAATTGGCATACTTATAAGCCAAAAACCATTATATTTCACCAAAAATGAGCTTGCCTCCCCTATTAGCTTGCTAAACCGATTCAAAGGCGTTATTTGCATACCCCAGAAGCAACGTGGAAAATCTGCAGTGTTCAGATGGTAATTTTAACTCATGATTTCACTTTGTCAGAGCATTTTTCTTTTGCTCCGTGAAAAATATTTTGCCATCAGCAAAGTGTGGATGGTAGATGAAGTCCAGAACGTTGCTCTTAGTTTGAATCTCCTTTGGTACTTGTTCTTTTCAGCATCCGCAAGAGTAGACAGGTAAAAGCTAGGTTATAGCTACAAATTGTTTGCTCTTAAGATAATGAATAGAGTTAGTGCTATCGCCTGTCTATTAGCGATTTGAATTACTACCAGCAAATATCTGATTATACTTGTACAAGTGAAGATTCGTATTAGAGGAATTTATCCAGATTGTGGTAGAGCAAAATACCCCAAGCGGAAATAGAGTAAATAATTCATGCTAGTGTGGTCAATTGTGGTTGCAATTGCACACGCTGCATGATGGTTTTGGCTATAGTTGCGGAAGATGTTATATTATAAAATTTTCAAAATCTGAGTACATGTTTCTGCAGTACTTGAATTGAAAGTACGAGCTACTGTTCTCTTTCTTTCTCTAATTAACGCTTTAAAATTTCCTTTACACATTTATAAATCAATTGACCGTTTTTGGAGGATGTCTGAATATTTCAGTTTAAAAAGAAAATTACTCGGAGAGAAATCTAAGCAATGAATTCTGCGAGTATTACAGTGTGTTGGAAATTTCAATATTCATAATAAATTTATCGAAAATAATAAAATCATTGCACGTGTTTCGGGTCACCACTGCGGTGGTCACCAGAAACATATGTAGCGAATTCCCTGGCAATATAAGCCAACACCAGAATGTATTCCTAACTAGCTAAATATCAAATATAATGTATTCCTAACTAGCCAAATATCCAATATAATATAGTCCTAACTATCCAATTAGCAGGAAGTCAAGCAAAACGGTGAAAATATCAGATAATTAAGCGAAATATCTCACTTAGCCTATAGCTAGCCTACTATCAGATATAATATAGTCTTAATTAGCTAAATACCAAACAATCAGTTCACTGAATCAATATAATGAACCCCTAATTAGTTTAACATCAAATATTACCCACAAATCAATTAATATTGTCATCGCTCTCAGGATTACCTGACAATTAGGTCATTAATCTAATAAAACAGAAAACCAGCAAAAGAGAAAAAACATCATCATGACGAAACGAAGCAACCTTGAAAAACATTTGCGCAAACTGCAAGCGTCCAATTTCTCCATCATTTGCTTACCACTGCCTAAACTTGAAAATAAACAATGAGTAACACACCTGGTGAACGAAACCACGCGTGAAAAAAATAAACAACAACAAACAGTAGCCTGAACCTACATTGTGAACCCGAGAACACGGAAATAAATGAATGTCTTTGTTTTAAAAAAAGAAACCAACAATAAGACGTTAGCGTCACAGGTGGAAATCATTGAACTTTCGAGAATGGCCTGCAAAAATTGCCCAATGCAAATGAATTTTACGGAATTGACAATTTTATGCTGAGTAGAATTTACGTGGGCAACATAAAAAATTGCAACAGTAAAATATTAAGCTTCGGGTGGAAATAATTGAACTCAAATAAAGCATGCCTTGCAAAAATATCTGAATGAAATTGGCTAAGGAGACATTGTTCACCATGGATTTCCGCTGATTGGGAAATTGCACCTCAGCAATTTCTTGGATGGAAAATCAGCACTAAAAGCCAAAGTGGATTTTGGGGTGGGCGCCTTTTCGTACTGCCGTTCCACGCGTACGCTTCCAAAAAACGCACTTTCGGCCTTAGCCATGGCGTTCTGCAAATAATCAACCAAACGTTTCTTCGGCATTAGTCTGGGCATTCCTCCAGTATTCAGCCAAAACGTTTCTTTGGCCTTAGCCTGGGCATTTCACCGGTATCCAGCTAAAACGCTTTTTCGGCCCTAATCTGGGCGTTCCACCAGTATCCCGTCAAAACGCTTCTTTGGCCTTAGCCTGGGCGTTCCACCAATATCCAGCCAGTTTTTTGGCCTTAGCCTAAGCGTTCTAAAAGGGTCCTGCCAAAACGCTTCCTCCTTTGGCTTAGCCTGGTGTGGTAATCGAGCAGTTAAGGGTTAAAGAAAATTCAGGCATAAAATGTCCCAGATCAACTAAACGATCGAACTGGTACGATTGCAGATTGAACAGGAACAATTTCAGATTGAACTGGAACAATTCGCGGTCGAACTGGTACGATTTGAGATTGATCTGGCACGATTGAATATTTTTGACAGCAGTTGCCATTGGACGGAGGAGTGAGAAGAAAGATTTTTCTTGAAGTGCAGAAAACAGGTAACACCCGTTTGGGAAGTTGTGCCCGATATTTGATTAGCAGTTTTATTTCTTGCCTGTGTTTAATTTGTTTAGCACATGTCCATCGAGAATTTGCAAAACTTTTACCCCTTTGCTGATGCATTGAATTGTGCTGAGGATACGGTACTGGACGAACTTGCGCACATGGGAATTCAGCTCGCGATATACTAAGAGGTAGATCGGCCATTCCGCTGCTTGGCGAAAGTGTTTCCAAGACGATTCCAATTGAGGTTGGGTTTTCCACAGGTAAGCGGAAAATTCAAAATTTCAATACGACTTACTGAACGAACGCGTAATTCGCACATATGAGACAGCTCGAAGGTTCACATCGCGAACGGAAGTGCACGCATATAGTGTGGCAGCTAGCCGATACCCGCGCCCACAGCCCCAACGGTAGTTTAGCTGGTGATGAAGTTACTCGCTGCTTTACGGTCTTCTACATTTCAGTTCTTCCCTGGCGGTCGACAGTTTTGAACCCTCACCGCGAGAGAGGTGATCTGACCTACGTGACTACATGCAATCCGCATATTCCGCGCTTCCGTGGTTCCATTGAAAGACCAAAGGACTTGAACATCAACTCCGACCCACCTGACCATTTCGACCGGTTTTTTGGTTTCAATTTGGTTTATTTGTTTTGGCAGTGAACGATTCGCGGACTTCCTCGCGAAACGCGACTTGGAGCTTCCTGTCTTGCAAGGCCAAAATTCTAATTAGTTGAAAGCGTAGATTAGTCCGCATACTAGATCCTTTATAAAGGGTTCTCTGACAGCATTCGTGGCAAGACTTGCGAACAACTTGTGCATTATATGATTTTTGCATTTGGATCAGTGCGACCGTGGAGGGGTTATTTGGATCTCGGGGAAAAGCAGGCAAAAAGTCGAGCGAATAATTCACCAACTGCTGTGTCTGCGCGCATAACCAGAGTTGACGTGAGAAAAAAAAAGACGGGCGAGGAGAGCCCATTATATTTGCGGGCGATATATTCTAGCGTGTAACAACCATGTGTTGACGTAAACATAGGAGTTAAGTTAAAAGTCACTACGAGCTAATCTCGTTTTCAATCAAGTTTTTTTTGTAAGTCCTGCCTTTTTATTATAAGGCGTGTTACACGTTAATTACTAAGCGAAACGTCGAAAGCAACATTTTACCAATATACCTATATTCTCGCCTATTCTATCAATGAATCTAATCCGCCAGTAACAAAGCTGTTATCCCGTTTTCAAGAGGCCTGCCACTCAAAACGTGATTTCCAAAAGTGATACGAAGTACAAAAATTTTTGAGTTTACCCGCCAGGTAAACTCAGTGGACTTTCGACGAAAACAGGGATCGGTATATCGCGAAAAAGTTAGTGACAGTTGGTAAGAAGCCAAAATTCGAAGGGACTTTTTTTTTGGCAAAACCATTGTTACATATGCATTGATAAGGAAAAACATATGTGTGTTGTTAGTACGCTTATCACGATATCCCATAAGGTTTAGCGACACTTTCTTCACTCGTGTGTAATTGACATTAACCCCGTGCTGCCGGGGAAGTGTGTGCGCCGATACGAAGTATGATGTTCAGTTCGATCCAAGTCATAATCAAATCTGAATAAATGCAGCCAACACAGTCACCATCGCCGCAAGCTTCATACATTCCATCCCAATCACCTCCAGACCAACAACCACAGCCATATCATATCTTACAACAACAGAATCCTTCAGCGGCTATCTTGCATCAGCAGCCTCCTCCGGGCTCGCAGTCACCCCAGGCAGGACAAGGCCAACCAGGTCCAACACCACTATATGTGCCACAACAGGCGGGATACGCCATACCAACGGGTCAATCCATTCGCATGAAAATGGCAACAACCTAATATCATTCATTAAACCAAATTCGGACTAGTAAGAAAAAGTACACAAAATAATTTTCGAGCCAAATTTTCTACGTGTCTCTTCTGTTATGTTGAAATAAACCATCTGAAAAAGGTACAATATTATTGAATGGACATAAAATCAATCAACTCATGAAAACTAATCGAAAAGGGAGGAGTAAAAGTGTGCGCGTGTGCGATGTTCCCCTTCCTTGTTGAACTTGAAATTTAGAGCGTATATATCGTGGAGTTAAACAAAACCAAAATAACGGAAAGGTGTAGCTTTGAACTGAATCGTGTGGAGCTGTGAAAATCTGACCATCCCAAGGATAAATTCCCTGAAGCAACTAGTAAATGCATTTCGAAACATCAAAGAAGGCGGAGTTTTGTTGTCTTTTCATCGCAGGTTGACGAAATTTGCCGGAATTTTAATATATGGTGAACGCATTTTGGTTTAGCCTTTTAGCTAAGTTCGGAATCGGATGTGGAGTGGGACCCAAAGAAACAGTTGAATGTCTAATCGGGATTCGTGTAAAAGCAAAATAACATCCAGCTGAGCGAAAGACAATGCTTTTGACTAAAACCCTTCGAAAAGGCTAGATAGAAGGCAGTTTGGTTCATTTATAGATTTGTTCCGTGTCGTTTCGTGGTAAATTTTAAATTGTAGTTTGGGCTGGATTCTAGTGGGCAGAACTGTGAAGTCTCGCATTCCGAACTCGCTTCTTAGGGCCGTCGCAAGTATGAAGTGCTCGGGAACGTTGCGTTGCTCAAATTATTGTTGTTGCTGAAAGCAAGCACTTATTAACATTACATAAATCTCAACAATTGAAGGAAGAACGGTACGAAGAGGCAGACGTAGTGACATTAAAATATTTTAATACACGGTGCCCCTAAATCATTTGGTAAAACTAGGAGCCAATAGTATTGTTTCTATCGATTTGCCGCTATACATCGAAGCTCCATTATATGCCCAAAATATCGGTGTCTTCAAAGGAGTAGGAAAGTTATTGTTTCGCCAACTATTCCTATGGATGGAAATTAGCAAGGGCAGCAACGACCAAAGAACAGCTGTTTGTCATTAATCTCCGATAATTTTGGTTGGAATTTTTCTTATTGGAATCTCAGTATTCGTCGATGCATGTTAACGTTAGAAGTAGATTTAACGGCAGTCAAGTTGCATTACAGGACCACCCACATCACCAGCGGGCGCCCGACGAGGATGTTTGGGCGAGTACCTTTGCTTTTGTCATATACATATATATTTTTTTAACATTTTTTTACATTTTGTTATATCTACATAATTTTTTTTGCACTTTGTCACATACATATATTTTTTTACATTTTTTACCTTTTTTCATATCTACATTTTTTAAATTTTTTTTATATCTACATAATTTTTCGCACTTTGTCACCTACATTTATATTTTTTTTTTACATTTTCTCTTATACATACATAATTTTTTTTGCATTATTTTTGGCATGTACATAGTTCTTGTTACCTTTTTTTTTATATACATATAATTTTTTTTAAATTTTGTTAGATGTATAAAATCTTGTTTGTACATATACCTATGTTTTTTCCCTATTTGGGCACATACGTATATCTTTGCGTGGAATTAACCAGTTAAATTTTGCGAAAATAAAAAGAAAGGATGAATTGCTAAATTTTTTTGAAAATCGGTCTTTCCTTTCCCAACATTCTGACCGGGTATAGGACCCGGTACGGTGGCAAGCTGCCCCCTAAAAACATGAGCCAGCCGCCGGGTACTTAATTAATACTTTTCGTTTCAGGTGACATCGCGGGTTGAGTGGCCCAAGCAGAGTGCCTCCTTATGGCATAGCGTTATGCAATCGAGTTGTATAGTTCTATGGCATAAATTGGTCACCGGGGTACTCCCCTTCTGATGGAAAAGTTCATACAAGTCAAGTTGTATGAGTTTTCCACTCAGAAGAGGAATACCTGGCCACTGCAACAAAATATGGATTTATTCCGGTTGGGTGGGTGCGAAGGAGCTCCATCACCACCCGGTTGCCCCTCTTTCATTTGTGGGCCATGAGCTTCGTCGGGTAGTGACGAGGTTACCCCAAGTCCGCCTTTCTTCTCAGGTTCCTCTTGTTCTCGAAACAAGTACTATCTCCCTCGATGTAGTTATCTACACTTTTTGCGACTTCGGTCGCCTCTTGAGCAACATCTAATTCGTGAGTGCGAAAATTTTTTTGTAGTTGGTCCTCGTGCTGGGGAAATGAACCCGCCCCACGACACTGCAATGCTAGCCTGCCAGCGCATTCACGCGTCTCCAGACGAGGGCATTCTCGGCAGATATTGTCATCTTCTTCTGCCGAGGCAGCAGAACATCGCTGCAGTCCTTTACGGACATATTGAAACTTATTAATCACTACACTGGGTGTTTTACCAATCTCCAACCAAACACATCTTCGCCCTTAGCCTGGGCGTTCGTCTTGGGAAATGGAAATGGGTCTTGGGAAATGGAATTTGAATCACGGCTCTGGGAGCCGTCGTCCCGTATCTACTAACCGTTTCATCTACAAGCTCCATTCAACCTCGTCACTAACAAGAGCACTCAGTGGCTCCTTACATCGCTACACCACGGCCTGACGACCGCGGGCCGGTTTAATCAATACATCAGGAGAACCCTCCTCTGGAGGATGCGTTAGCAGCCAACCCGCGAGTAGCATCCTGGCCTATTACTATCGAAGAATACCGGCCGAGGGTCCACCAGCGAGGAAAATATGAGCCACCTGCCGCCTCCATGTGCTTTCCCTCCAGGGCCAACGGAGTGGATCGACTCTAGAGACCACCACGCCGTCACTAACTCATGTTATGTCAAAGAAACAATTTATCAAACTCTGTTAGCTTTAAGAACTGTTGGTACGAATTATAACGTTTTTTGAAGAGAATTACCCAGGTTTATCCTTTTCTATGGTTTGGTATTTGCACTCCTCTGTGTTTGCAGCAACTAGTGACTAGCTAAATACTCTGGGCTCCGAAAAGGAGGCCCTCTCAACGACAACTAAAATACAAATAGCGTTACACACGGATAGTAATTTTACAAGGCCTATCCACATAATGTAGTAATTTTCACTAGAATCGGGAGTGATTTTCACTATTCTCTTTAATTCACTACAATTTATGAATTTTTTCGTTTCATATTCCTTCGCTACATTTTTGAAAAATTAGTAAATTTTACCACACATTGACAGTGATCCTGTAGTAGGTTATATAGCTGAAATCACAACGTTAGAATTAAACTAGGATACTACGTTAAGCTACTCACCACTAGACATATTGTTAGAACAACCACGAAAGCCACCGTAGCTGCGTACATTAGTTATTAGCTCGTGCTGGGCCATCTCATATTAAAATTGATCAAGAGGGGAAGTAAGGGAAAGGAGGCGATCATTTTGAAAAATGAAAATTAAATTATTTACCAAACAAACAAGTATTATAATTGGCGCAATTTCCCGGTAAAACAAAATCATAAAAAAATTAAAAGGACCCAAAAAATTACTATTAAAAAATTATAAACAATTATTGCGGTACTGAAAATCAAGTAAATTGGTAATACAATGTGGAAACAAGTTGGGTAGACAGACCTATGCTCATGTCAGTAGGGTTTTGTACTCAACATACAAAATGCAGTAACCAGTAACGAATAAAATCAAGAAACATGTCATGTTCGAGGATCATACTTTTATTAGCAAAGTTGAAAGAATTTTGACTTCTGAGGTATTTGTTATAGTTATACCCACAAATATCTCTCTTGATAATTATTTCAGATTTTTTAAGATCACGGGTGTCCATTCGCAAGGGAGGAAACACATTTTTCATGTATTCCCCCCCCCTCATGTGCCCGCACTGAAGCAAAAACTGTCAGTTTAAGAACTGTTCTGAAAAGCTCTCATAGAGAACCTTCAGTTGATACTCATATCGGCTACCTTTCATGAAATTTTTTTTCAGGGGCCACTCCTCTGTACTGTAATCATCGAATCTTAGAATGGTTACAAAGCCCTTTTGCTAGGAGCTGTCTCCTGCCTTTTCAACTTGTTTCAATTGTATGTACTCATCTTCATGATACCTATCATTCCTGAAATTTTTATGCAAATCCTAGCAAAGCTGTAGTGTCTAAGTCGGGTAAAAGCGCATATGGCTCCATAGCCATATGTTTCCATAGTAATACAAGGCATATTGTTCCATAGTAATGCAGGAAAATTCAAATCGCTACAACTTCGTTAAATACTATTCGATCTTTATGAAAGTTTCAGGGAAAATTAATCTTATAAATAGTCATCTGTATGCTAAATTTTATTGAATTTAAGGGTACCATCTAGATTTTCTTCAAGAAAACGTAAAATCGATAAATCATACTATTACTAACAAAGTTGAGTGAATTTCGACTTCTCATGTATTTGTTGTTGTTGTACTCACAAAGGCCTACATCCATGATTTTTCCAGATTTTTCGGATGGAAGGTGTCCAATCGCGAGGGGGGGGGGTACGCGAAAAGTTCGTACATTTCCCCTTCCCCTGCCCCCCTCGGTACTCATAAGGCAATTTTAAGACTTGCTTTGAAAAGATCTCGTTGAGACCTTTCCAATGACACCCTACTCGACTACCAATGGTGAAAATTTTTTTTTGAGGGGTCACCTCCCTATATGGGGAGACCCCCTTCAAACCCCTTTGAAAAAATTTTCCGCCCTTGAACTTTCAAGAGGTCATCACTTTTGACCTGTTCACAAAGTTTCATGGCTGTAGCTTCTATAGTTTCGGAGAAAAAGTGCTGTGACATACAGACGGACGGACGGACGGACGGATAGACGGACACAGGTCGTGATTGCAATAGGGTTTTGTATTTTAGTACAAAACCCTAAAAATAATAATAAAATAAAAAAAAATCTGAAAAATTAAATATCGTACTCACAAAAATGGAAAAAAATATTTAAAAAAATCAAGTAAGGTACTCACTCCTTTCCATGACGATCCCTGAGCGCTCGGCAAAGCAAATGAAAAAGGAATGCGGGGCCAGTGAAGTCTAATCTTAAATTTCATAGCAAATGTTACATAATCAAAATAATGAACGGAACGGCCACTTTTTAATCAGCTCTAACACTTTTTTGGAGCACTGAAGCTGCACATACTACTGTGTCCAAAAAATAAATTGACATTTGAATTTAAACTGCGCGCATCGAAGGATTAAGAGAATTATTTTTTAGGTTGGTAGTGCTGTCAGTGACATCTATGTCAAATTTACTATCAAAATATTGATTAGTGTTTGAGATACGCGTCGTTTTGTGAGCTGCGAAAAGTGAGTTTTTCGTTTTTTGCGATGTCGAAATTGGTTGAATTTGCATTAAATTTTGTTTGCGGAATCAATTTTCTGCTGCGGATACATTGAGGATGGTGCAGAAAGCTGTAATGATTTTAAGTCTAAGTCCGAACGAGGAACCGACCTCTCATCGGTTCTAGACGTTAAGTCTGAGTAATGCCAACGAATGGTACCAACCGGTCAACCAATCCATGCACCGTAATCCATTTTCGCGGTGGCTGCTTGTTGGCCAGCTAGATCGGAGATGGTTTCGGTCGCAGGTCTCCAAATGGACTACTTTACGTTACTCCGTATTTCTTCATCCATCCAGTCAAAGTATCAAACAAATCTAATTTCTATTTCGCGTTCCCGAATTTTACCGACGCGGTACCGAAGAATATACTACGTTAACGTAAACCCGAAAAAAACTACGCTAAAAAAAAACCAAAATCAACTAAGGTACCGCGCGCGACGCGAAACCGACCTGAGGGGATTTTCTCAAACCCTACCCTCGCGACGGCATACTTACCATGCACTCTACTTCCCGCTGAAAGATGGGACCACTGGAAATGAAAGTTGTTGTAAATGTTTAGCAACTCATATTATTTCATAAATTTCCAAAACTAAAATTTAATCTTAAAACATTTTGCTTATAAAAATCTTTTCATATCATATAGTAATTAATTAAATGTTACATAAACTATATCCTACATGGCAGCAAGGCATATTCGTGAAAAAGAACAAAAATATGACAGTTCTTACATTTCTCTAAAAAAAAAGGGTTTTAATTCTGCAAAATCTTAAACGGTTTTAACCATCATTGAGTGGTCCCACAGGAATGGTATAGATATAAACCTAGCAACTAGTCATTTATCTTAATCTCTTCTTTCTTAATGATTGTTACTTATACAAGAATTTTTGTCTTTGGACTGGATTCATGTCTTCTATATATAACAGAACGTATAAATATTTTGGTGGTTTTTCGTTTCTAAAAAATTTTGAAATAGTTTATACGCTTGAATATTTGTTCCACAGCACCCATTTAATTGCAATTTAATAGGGTTTTTTTTTTGTTAATCGATAGATTAATAGCTTATTTTGTTTTTTTAGGCCGCCTTTCATCTTATTCGAAAGCACAATTGACTAAGAACATTTAAGTTTGAATTTAATAATTCGTTATTTGTGAGGGATCAAAAGCACTGCCAGTTTACTCAGACCCAAAACTGACGATAGATACAAGCCATATGGCAGCAGCGCTTACTACCACACACATGACCATTAGTAGGCCGACTTTGCTGGCTAACTTACATGGCGTTATATGAAGAATTGTGGAGGTGCCAACAAAAATTCGAGGTTTTGTACGGTTTAGAGACGGATTTCTACAGTGAAATCCAGATGATCCGCTGAGTACACAATAGCGCTCCTAGTGAAGTGAATGTTATTTCAGTTCTTATACCCGTTTAGTTTTTATCACCTTCCAAAGTGAATTTATAGGAGTTTGTTTACATCTCAACGCTGAGCTATCAGTCGAAGGTGCAAAACGTGTGCTTCATTTGCTCGTCTTGGAAAGTTTAGGAGCACAATGGGATATACAAGGTGAATTTATAGCATGCACAGAATGCGTTCGGCACGTTTTTTATTCGGAAAATAGTATATATGACGAAATATAAGCATTTGCTAATGCCGCAGTTGGGTGTCAGCTACCGGAAGCTTGTCCATAGTAGGCCGACTAATACATATGCAAATTGCTACCATATGGCTTGTATCTATCGTCAGTTTTGCTCAGACCCAAAAATAAAGTAACCAACCTACATGACGTCATAGTATGAACTAACCACAACTGATTAATAGGTATAAGACAACTCAAGTGTTCTAAAAGCCAAGTCTCTATTGTGAGGTCGTGCAACAGATTCGAGGCCTGGATGAAGGGCCGATGTCAAAAGGTAAAGACAGATCTGTATTGAAATCGATCAATCTATTTGAGATTTTGTTAGCAATGATTTTTTTGTTTAGGTTGATCGACCAATCGAATTTCGAAGGTGGTTTTTAACATCGCATCGGATATAAGGTCTTAAAAATATATAAAACTATTCAAAAGCCGTCATAATTCAATAAATTTGGAAAACGTTGTTGAAATTGTATTTAACTCTTGATTTCGTTTTCAAGCTCTGCACGCTTAGAGGCTTTGTTAAAATCTCTGCGACTCTCAGCTGACGCGGATTTCAATAGACATTTAAAATGCTTAACTATTTGGGAAATTCTGAGTGGATGATTGCCCAGAGATTCAAGTCAAAAGTGTAATGGATAATTAATTGAAGGCTGATGATTTTTACAAATCTTCGGAGAGTGTTCCAACGGTTTTTGTGAACCTATCAATGTAGTCAACTAAGAGGCTTCAACACTCACTGAGGTAATTGATTGTGTAACTTATCTTATTTACGATTGGAAACCGTTTGTGAAATTGGAGAGCATTTAATTAACACTTGTGCAATATTAAAAAATGGAAACTCTCATATTATTTAAAATATAAAGCGTTAACATGCAATATAAATCTAGAGAGAGTTAATTTTATGATTTTTTTAACGCGCTGCCGATAGGAATTTAGTATTTTTGCAATCGCGCACCATTTCATTTATGATTTAATTAATTAAGTGTCAAACAATAACTAAAATAAATACTATAAAGGGTATAAGTTGAAAGTAATCAAATATTATTTCAAATGAACATGCATACCGGCTCTGAATCCTCCAGATACTTGTAGTTTTTTCATTTTCTATTCACATTCTGAAAATTGAAAGTGCATCCCAGTTGTCAAAGAAGTAGTTCTAGAATATCCAATGGTGTGACGCAGGATGTCTCATTTCAGTTTACTCACCACATATAATTCCCAATTTAATAAATCACGTTTTAAAATTTTGTTTTATATAAAACGAATCAAGTCCGCGAACATTCCACGACAACTTGGTTCACGTAACTAAGATACTAGCAACAAAAACTCGTTGTTAAAATGTGTAAATGAGTTTTTCCTAATAATATCGCTGCCAAAAATCTCCATCATCCATTCAAAAACAATTCTTATCATTGCCGGTGTATTCCCTTTGTGTACTGTTGTAAAGTAAATAAACCAAACAGCAATCTTCGAGGAAAGTCTGATCGACGGTAGCCTTGTTATGTATTTTCCAGCAGTCGCGGCGGCGGTGATTGCGATGAATTATTTTCAGTCAAATTAACCAACGATGGTTGTTTCTAGATACACTTTTCCATAGAAATGCTAGTTTTTCCTGCCGAATTACACCGAAGCGGATCGAAAGTTGACACATTAACGATGCTTTATTCGAGCTCCAATTCAAAACTCCACAAGTAGACCCTCCCCTTCTCAAAGCAGCACAACCCTTTAATTTTTCCGACACAAGATGGTTGACCTGTTATTGTCTCTGCATACCAATCATCTTTAACACCCACAATTCTTCCACTTTTTGTATTCTTCGGTTTCTTTAGACTTCATGCAATCTTCTGTTATCTTCGTAATTCAGTACTGAAGTTATCATGTCAATCCGTTTCTGTGGAACTCGATTGATCGACTGATGCAACATAATTGAACCGAATTTGCTTTCACAGATCTTGTCGTACCTACGCTCCATCACGACGATATGGAAAAATGCCTATTCGTGCATCCATGACGGGCACTCATTTTGACGAATTAAACAACACTCTTGCTAATTCAACAGCAAAATTCAAGGCAATATCGGCAAATATTCTTTACGTCCGCAATTTCCACAAAACCAACTCAAACAATGTCTGTCTGTGGGGCATTTAGTTATGATCGGATGCCTTAGGAGGTGATGGGAATGGAATGTATGCAGCTTGCGGCGATGGCGACTGTGTTGGATGCATTTATTCAGATTTGATTATAGTTTGGATCGAACTAAACATCATACTTTTGAATCTCCGCACACACTTCCTACTTTTGGTATGCTGAGCTTGCTAAATATGCTGCTTAAATTACTTTCGTCGATTTTGTCAATTGTTTGCCTTCGAGTAGATAGCAGCCGCGCGACTCACTACACACACTCTACTGCCATGTGGCTGTCCATTTTCCTTTTAACATCTCACGACAAAATTGACGTGGGATGTGCAACCGTCACACCCAACATGAGAAAACGAGCCACATAGCAGCAAGGTGTGTTGGTAGTGGTCACTCAGTGGCGTCGCCTGATTCATTACAAAGCCTTTGATGATGAGGCTATATCTAAAAAATGTTTACAAGTAGTATAGTGAGTTCCAAGCTGGCCGTGAACGTGTCGAAGAAGAAGAGCGTCCTGGGCGACCATCAACCTCTTCTTCGATTATCGTGGTGTTGTGCATCATGAATTCCTTCCGCCGGGCCAAACAGTCAACAAGAAATATTATTTGAACGTTATGCGTCGTTTGCGTAACGCTATCTGCCTAAAAAGGCCGGAATCATGGAAAGACAATTCTTGGTTCTTACACCACGATAATGCACCATCCCATACTGCACTCGTAATTCGTGTTTATTTCGCCAAAAACTCAACCCATATCGTTCCGCAACCACCGCATTCACCTGATCTGGTGCCGTGCGACTTCTGGCTGTTCAACAAGCGCAAAAGACCGCTGCGGGGACACCGTTTTGATACGATAGAGGAGATTCAAGCCGCAGCGAAGACGGAACTGAAGGCCATCCCGGAAACGACGCGTATCTCAAAAATGTATATTTTGACATGTAAATTTGACAAAGATGTCACTGACAGTACAATCAACCTAAAAAAATAATTCTTCAAAGCCTGTGACGCACGCAGCTTGAATTCAAATGTCACCTTATTTTTTGGTCACAGTAGTAGTCTCTTCGCTAATCAAAGGACTCTTCGATTTCAGATAACAATTAAATTCAAACTCAAAATTGAATTTCTGTTAATTCATAAATGAGATTAAATATTTCTTAGAAAACTTTTCTCTTTCCTTTGTTTCTCTTCGTCTTTATAGTTTATTAATGCCGACACTTGGCCGTCTCCCTTTTAATAGTCCACTGCGTAAATTGAAACTGGTGCACACTTTTACGCATTTTTAAATTTATTTTCAACACAATTTTGGAGTTTAAATTATACCGGAATATTTAAACTGCCATTATTTTATTTTAGGTTCACGCCCTACAATTTAATTTTTCCCTTCTCTTAACCAACTAAAGACAATATTAAAAAAAAATCGAGTTTTATTCAAGCCTTTTACCTTTACTTTTTGTCTAAAACCTGCAATAAACTTTCATTCCCATATGCCACAGGCAAAATTTCACTCCTTTTTACAATTCGCAGAACTTCTTCTTTTATCAGTCCCAAACGTTCGCCACTAACTCTCGCTATCCCCGTCAAATCACCGTCGTCAACAAATCCAAATCAAGTCTCGCCGTTAATCCCGCAAACCTTTTTCCCAATCATCCACTGCCGTTCAGAGGTAACGTGATTGAAGTTCAATACACTTAAATCCAGTTTCCTCTGTTAATTTTTTCTCTCGCTAATTGCAACAATTCCAATTGTATATATGGCGATTTGTATACAACCATGATAACGCTTAGTTATATGCAAATCATCATATACACAGAAATAATTACCATTGACGAAACTAAAAAGGGTTTCCTGTGCGCGGCGGAACTCGAACCCACCGTTCCAGTAGACCCCAGTTTGAGAGTCCACCATGCTATCACCTTAGCTAGCTTCCAATAGTCATTCATCAAACAGCGAAGTTCAATTGCGCAAGGATATCGATAGCTTACAGTAATATTATTGAAATGGGCAACGGTATAAAATTTTGTTAGAAGAAGCGAAAAATGAATTTTTGGTTCGTATAGCAAAGATGAGATTTTCTTAGTGGGAAATAAAGAACAAAATTGTGTTAGTGGGGAAGATATAGGTATTCAATTTATTTTATTTTGAGAAATAGGGTAGGAAATACAATATTAATGAAGATTTGGAATAAAAGAATAAGTAAATGATTCCTCGTAAAATTTCAGCCCCTCTTAGGTTTTTGCTACCTGCAACTAGCGCCCCCAGCTGTCTCGATCCATTGACCGCATCCTCCAATTTCGAAATCCCAGCAGCGATGAACTGTCTTCATTGACCGAGTCAGACCAGCGTTTCCTCGGTTTCCCCACTACTGCCTTCAGTTCTCCCAACGAATACCTTTTTGGTTATCCGTTGTTCGTCCATACGATTCATGTGGCCAGCCCATTGCAGCTTCCGCACTCTTACAATCTTTGAGACCTCCGGCTCGTCAAAAATTTCCTACAGCTCATGGTTGTATCGAATTCGGCATTGGGGTTCATTGAGCTTCACTCTGATTATTCGCCTCTGGACCCGTTACTCGAAGGCGTTCAATATATTTGCGGATGCTTGGGTTAGGGGCCATGTTTCACACCCATAGCGTGACACAGGTCTCTTTGCAGATTTGCATACTTGGAGCCTTGTTTTCCGGCGTATTCCTTCTCTTTCATTATTGGTTCTCGTTATTTTGACGCCTTCATACACAAATTTTCTCACATTTTCGATACTGTATTTGCCAAGTGTAATATTTTGTGTACTTGAGGTATTTTTCCTTGACCGCGTCATGAGCTTTGTTTTATTTTGATTGATTTGCAGCCCTACTAGTTTTGCTTCTCTGCCGCGCTTGGCAGTTGTTAATAACTGTGACAAAATGTTAATGTCGTCCGCATAGGCTACTAATTAGCTCGACTTGAATACTAATGGAACTCATGTATACTATCGTATGCTGACTTAAAGTCAACAAAAATTTGGTATACGTTTATGTAGAACTCCCAGCATTTTTCAAGTACCTGCTTGGTCTGTTGTCGATCTATTTGCTCTAAAACCACCTTGATACTCCTCAAGAATACTGTTGACGTATGATCCAATTTTATTTTCTAAGATTTTAGAAAATACGCCGTATAAAGTAGTGATATGCCTCTATAGTTTTCACACTGTAGCTTGTTATCTTTTTTGTGGGTAGGGAATATAATTGATTGGCTCCACTGTTTTGGCATATGTTTACGTTGCCAAATGAGGTGGATGACTTTGTGAATAGCTTTATGAACACTACTGCCACCATATGTGACGAGCTCCATTGGAATCTCATGGATGCCCAGTGCTTAATTATTCTTTTGGGCGTTGATGATGGAACAAACTTCATCCAGAGTTAGTTGAGCTTTGATGTGCTAGAGCTACGCGGAGGATTAAGGTGGTTCTTAAAATGTGATGCACGTCTTTCCTTAATTTTGGTTTCATCAGCGATGATATTGCCGATTTCATCACGACAGAGCGTGGTTTTGGGCTGATAACCACATTTCAGGCTTTCACTACTTTGTATGCTTGTCTTGTATTATTGCTCGCTAGGCTTACATCTATACTTCTCAATCGTTCGTCATAGTATTTTCTTTTCTTATTGCTAACTATCTTGTTGGCTACTCTTCTGAGATTTTTATAGTGTTCTCTCTGCGTCCTGGTTTTCCTACCTACGTATTCCTTGTACGCCTGGTTCTTTTTATCTAACGCATTCTGGCAATAATCGTCGAACCAATCATTGCTCCTGCACCGGGCTTGATGCCCAATCGTCTGTTCTGCTACGGTCCTAATAGCCGCTTTCACTTCTGATGCGTCCGATTCCAGCTGATTGTCGAGGGTCTCTGTGAAATTTTTGGCCACAGACGCCGTTTGGAGCCTTTCGATGTCAATTTTTTGTAGCGGGCTGGTCTTCGCTGAATATGCCTTTGACATACGACAGCGATAGGTTAATTTGATCAAATAATGATCAGAGTT
This sequence comes from Odontomyia ornata, assembly GCA_963969285.1. Taxonomy (NCBI): domain Eukaryota; kingdom Metazoa; phylum Arthropoda; class Insecta; order Diptera; family Stratiomyidae; genus Odontomyia; species Odontomyia ornata. Next base: position 77,763,332 of record OZ017739.1, on the reverse strand, counting down.
ACAATTGGCTCCTCGGTATGTACGGGCGTCAAGTATGCGTGAGGCCAAATGTTGTTGGATCTGAACATGATCGATCTGGATTTATGTCCTGCCATCTGGTGATACTCAAGTCAATTTGTAGATGCGTCGATATGGGAAGCAAGTCAAACGTATGACTAGATTGTAATTTGTTTCATCGTGGAGGCTATGTCCTCCAGTCATGCCCAAATGAGATAGCTCATTGCCAACCTTAGCTTGAAATCACCCAGAATTATTTGTGTGTCATTTGTAGGCAATGAGTCGACCTCCGTTTCTTCGTCCTTTTCTTTGGTCGGGGCTTGAACTTCGATCAGCCAGATTTGGAAGGATTTCACTTTTAAAGGGATCGTACACAACTGTTCATCGACTGCCTTAAAATCAATAGCGTGTGATTTGAACGTCTTGTTCACAGGCCACTTTGAATTCTCGTTTTCCAGTACACTTCCCACTTTTGAATATTATGTGCGATCTCATGTCTTGAATGTCGTTTTCAGTCCAATTCGTTTCCTGGGTTGGCAGTATTTTTGATTGATATTGACTGGACTGTTGTAAAAGGTCCTTAACAGCGCCAGGGTAATTGAGTGATCTGACATTCCAGGATCTAATGCCATAGTCTTTTTTAGGGTTTTGTACTAAAATACAAAACTCTATTGCAATCACGACCTGTGTCGGTCTATCCGTCCGTCCGTCCGTCTGTATGTCACAGCACTTTTTCTCCGAAACTATAGAGGCTACAGCCATGAAACTTTGTGGAAAGGTCAGAAGTGGTGACTTGTTGAAAGTTCAAGGGTGGAAAAATTTTTCAAAGGGGTTCAAGGGGGTCTCCCCATATAGGGAGGTGACCCCTCAACAAAAATTTTCACCATTGGTAGTCGAGTAGGGTGTCATTGTAAAGGTCTCAATGAGATCTTTTCAAAACAAGTCTTAAAATTGCCTTTTGAGTACGGAGGGGGGGGGGGCGGCAAGGGAAGGGGAAATGTACGAACTTTTCGCGTACCCCCCTCGCGATTGGACACCTCCCACCCGAAAAATCTGAAAAAAATTCATGAATGTAGGCCTTAATGAGTACAACAACAACAAATACATGAGAAGGCGAAATTCACTCAACTTTGTTAGTAATAGTATGATTTATCGATTTTATGTTTTCTTGAAGAAAATCTAAACAGTACCCTCAAATTCTCTGAATTCTCGTTTTCCAGTACACTTCCCACTTTTGAATATTATGTGCGATCTCATGTCTTGAATGTCGTTTTCAGTCCAATTCGTTTCCTGGGTTGGCAGTATTTTTGATTGATATTGACTGGACTGTTGTAAAAGGTCCTTAACAGCGCCAGGGTAATTGAGTGATCTGACATTCCAGGATCTAATACCATAGTCTTTTTTAGGGCTTTGTACTAAAATACAAAACTCTATTGCAATCACGACCTGTGTCGGTCTATCCGTCCGTCCGTCCGTCTGTATGTCACAGCACTTTTTCTCCGAAACTATAGAGGCTACAGCCATGAAACTTTGTGGAAAGGTCAGAAGTGGTGACTTGTTGAAAGTTCAAGGGTGGAAAAATTTTTCAAAGGGGTTCAAGGGGGTCTCCCCATATAGGGAGGTGACCCCTCAACAAAAATTTTCACCATTGGTAGTCGAGTAGGGTGTCATTGTAAAGGTCTCAATGAGATCTTTTCAAAACAAGTCTTAAAATTGCCTTTTGAGTACGGAGGGGGGGGGGGCGGCAAGGGAAGGGGAAATGTACGAACTTTTCGCGTACCCCCCTCGCGATTGGACACCTCCCACCCGAAAAATCTGAAAAAAAATCATGAATGTAGGCCTTAATGAGTACAACAACAACAAATACATGAGAAGGCGAAATTCACTCAACTTTGTTAGTAATAGTATGATTTATCGATTTTATGTTTTCTTGAAGAAAATCTAAACAGTACCCTTAAATTCAATAAAATTTAGCAAACCGATGACTGTTTATAAGATTGATCTTTTCTGAAAGTTTCATAAAGATCGAATGGTATTTAACGAAGTTATAGCGATTTGAATTTTCCTGTATTACAGTGGACCCTCGTTATAACGCGTATATCGGGCGGCACACAACACCCGCGTTATAAGGAGAGCCGCGTTATAACGAGCGGCACGGTAGTACCAAAATAAATTTACTCGGAACGATTTGCATAGCTGCATAATGAAACATCTCAAAAGCTTCACATTTTAATAACAGAACCATTTGCGTATTTATTGTCTTATTGTAATTCATATAACATAATGATACATCTTAATAAGCACATATACATATGCATGTATCAGTTTATTTATATACATAAGGTACGCTTGAAAATAAAAACATATTCGAGATAATTTTACTGACTTTATTTAAATTCATCACTTAAAAAGTTGAGTAACGTTCGTTTGTTTGGTTGTTGATAAGTTCTGCAGCATCTCTTTTTTGAAAGATGCTGATTGCAACAGTCTGAACCTGCTTACATTTTCTTGTAATTCAGCCCATCTTATAACAGTTTCCATGGCATTTATTGCTTCTTTGGTTGTTGGTGGTAAATCAGCTATCCCACTGACGATTTCTTCTTCACCTATTCCTTCTTGACAATCTTCATCACCACAAACGGAATCGATGATCATTTCGTCAGTCATATTCTGACAAATTTCTTCTTTAGCGTCCACATCTAACCAATCAGTCAAAGAATCATGAGTTATTCCCGGCTCATTCAATATTTCCCGGATGCGGTAAATTTCAGCCTCAGTGAAGATATGATCTGAAGCTGAATCTGAATGTGTTATGGACTGGTTAAGATCAGCTTCATTATTAGATTCATTTAATTTTTTCCAACGATTCCGAATTGTCTCCGATGTGATTGCCTGCCAGGCTAATCCAATACTGTACGACACGTCTTTAAGATCCATTTTTTTAAAATGTTGTGACTTTAATGTATGATGCTAATAAAGACTTCATAATTTCTCTCCTGTAATTTGTTTTGAAGGCACTAATATTGCCCTGATCTAAGGGTTGTATAAGAGCTGTTGTATTTTTTGGAAGAAACATTACTTTTACATTTCCATCGTCAGACACAAGATTATCAGCAGGTGGATGAGCTGGGCAATTATCTAAGAGAAGCAAAGCTTTTCGATCTAGTCTTAATTCTCTCAGAAATTTTTGGACCGAAGGAACAAAGGAGTTATGAAACCAGTCATGAAATATATTCGAAGTCATCCAGGCCTTTGTTTTGTTCTTATAAACAACCGGCAGGGATTTCATGTTGATTGACTTAAAACATCGTGGATGTTGACTTTTACCTATAATGAGTGGCATTAACTTATGACTAACAGCTTTATTTACACAAAATAAAACTGTTATCCTTTCCTTGCTTAATTTTCATCCTTCTTTTTGTGGGTTACTTTTAAGTTTTAATGTTTTATTTGGCAACATTCTGTAGTATAATGCAGTCTCATCATAGTTATAAACTTATACATCAGAATACCCTTCTTCCTTAGTAGAAATTACAAACTACTTGGAGAATTCTGCCATGCCTTCAATATCACTAGACTTTGCTTCTCCAGAAATAGAAATTTGATAGATGCCATGTCGTTTTTGCCAACGCCACAACCAACCGTCAAAAGCCTTAAAATCTCCTTCTGATTTTAAACTTGCATGAAATTTTTCAGCTTGCAACTTCAAAGCAGTTCCAGAAACGGGAATACCTTAACTTCTTTTTTGCACAAACCATTCATAGAGGCAATCGTCCACATTTTGATTTGGTCCGAGTCTTGTCTTCTTTAGAGTAAGACCGGCATCTTGTTCTAGCTTATAAACAAATAAATTTAGGTACAGTTCCCTCAGGTATCCCGTATTCTCTTCTAATATTTGCTTTAGAAACTCCACTCTTGACTTTGGCGATGATGTCAAGTTTTTTTTTGACGCTGAAGGCTTTTCTTTTATTCATCATGCCTATAATAATTAAACACTATTTGAACATACACAATTGCACAAACTCAAAACATACACAATTATTCAATACGCAATGCCAATGAAATGCACACGGATTTGTATAAACACGTTCGAACTTAATGTAATCAGTTCGCCGGACAGTAACAATAAAATGCTATACTCACTAATGCAACAGAGACCTGCATAAAAATGTTGGAACTTATCGTGGACAATCTGTTTTTGGGTTGGTGGTGATGATCACCCGCGCTATAACCGAGGGCGCATTATAGCGAGCAGTGTTATAACGAGGGTCCACTGTACTATGGAACAATGTGCCCTGTATTACTATGGAAACATATGGGTTATGGAGCCATATGCGCTTTTTACCGACTTAGACACTACAGCTTTGCTAGGATTTGCATGCAAATTTCAGGAATGATAGGTATCATGAAGATGAGTACATACAATTGAAACAAGTCGAAGAGGCAGGAGAGAGCTCCTAGCAAAAGGGCTTTGTAACCATTCTAGGATTCGAAAAAATAGGCCATGAATCGATAATTACAGTACAGAGGAGTGGCCCCTGGAAAAAATTTCATGAAAGGTAGCCGATAGGAGTATCAAATGAAAGTTCTCTATGAGAGCTTTTCAAAACAGTTCTTAAACTGACAGTTTTTGCTTCTGGGGGGGGGGGGGGGGCACAGGGGGGGGGGGGGGGTGTAAATACATGAAAAATGTGTTTCCTCCCTCGCGAATGGACATCCGTGATCTAAAAAATCTGGAAAAACTATCAAGCGAAATATTTATGGGTATAACTTTAACAAATACCTCAAAAGTCAAAATTCTTTCAACTTTGTTAATAAAAGTATGATCCTCGAACATGACGTGTTTCTTGATTTTATTCGTTCCTGGTTACTGCATTTTGTAAGTTGAGTACAAAACCCTTCTGACATGAGCATAGGTCTGTCTACCCAACTTGTTTCGTTTGCGAGGTCGTTGCCGTGAATCCAATCAATCGCGAGGCCTATCTGCAGGTTTCGAAACATATACAAGGTTTTTCTAGGACGTGGAGTAAGCCCGTTACCCCACCTCCATTCCAGCGGCATGGTTATTACGTCGATTCCGTTATCAGGTGCGGGAGATTCGCCTTCACCCTCTTACGCCCTCACAAAAGAGGTGTAAGTAGGATTTAGTAGCCGAGCTGTAGATGTATTTACGGTTATTAGTATTTCTCGGCATTTAGTGTCACATTATTGGGGAACCAGTAAACCCAATGTGCGACTCCGAGAGCATTTACTACCATTTAATTAGGGGGTTCGGGATGAGGTACAATGGAAGCTATGGGTTGGCGAAACAAGTGTTTCGCTCCTCCTTTCTCAAACGGGTTTGAGACCATCTACGGTGGAGTTCAATTTGATAATTAATGTACTACTATTTTTTTCAAAAGAATTTGCATCTTTTTCGGAGACATCATTCAACTTGACTACTGGGGGATGATCTTAAGCTTTGTATACATTGTGTTCTCTTAATGCATGCTTGATGTAATTAGCTTTCTTATCTTCCTTCCAATCCTTATTCAGCTGATGAAGTTTGCACGCTACATAACAACGCTGTCCTTTTATGTCACACGCTTTGCCAACTTCCGAAAAGCCACCCTCACCAACTAGCATTAACAGCAAATATCGATCATTCAGTACAAGGTCGTTGTTGAATCGTGACTGGTGTTCATTCAAAATTCGCTTTAGTTTCCTAGTATGCAAATCACGTTCACTTCCTTCTCCAGCGCATTCTGTCTTAATTTTAATTTTTCATCACATTCATAATTTTCCAGTGTGGCGTAGCTCAACAACACGGGATCTGATTTCAGCGACACTGCAGCATCTGGGCCGTTGTTGAGAGTTAATGTGGACGTGTCACTTGCTGCAGAACTAGCCGTTTAGGTGGTACTTCCGGCAGCATTACTGTTCGGTTTATGTTGTTATCTGAGCCTCCATTGGGTGTCGAAGTTCAAACCCAGATGTTGCTGAGCCAACGTATTCAAGGCTTGCTATTGAAATAAGGCGTGCTCCGGTGCTACTCGTGCTTCATGTACAAGGAAATTTTGAAAATAAACGAGACTAAGCTGAAATGAAACGACAGGAGCTTTGTTCTGATAAATTCTAAATTATTTATTCAAAATAGTCTCCCCCGGCCTTGATACACTGTTTTGGGCAATCCAGAAGCTTTTCAAAAGAGTGTTTTAGGTTATTGACCGAAATGTCCTTCAGGATGTCGGTACAAGCCTTTTGGATGCCCTCTACGGACGCAAAGCGTTTTCCTTCCACGGTCAAATGCAATTTCCTGAATAGGTGGAAGTCACAGGGAGCCATATCAGGTGAATACGGTGAGTGATTGATGGTTAAAATGTGATTTCTAATCAAAAAATCAGTCACAAGAGGGGATTTTTATGACGTTTATGTTCGAAAACTCCTTGATTTGTGCGGAATAAAACATGTACAGACCTTTCGTAAGCCCAAATGATCAGTTAAAATGTGATAATTCAATATTTTGGAGATAGTTAACTCCGATTCCACGAATTTCAACGATGATTTCGACTCATTTTTCATAAATTCACACACGATTTCGATGGAGTTTTCAATGATCATTGATTTTGGGCGGCCCGTATGTTCATCGTCATATATGTCTTCACGACCAAACAAAATATTTTCTAAAATCTTAGAAAATAAAATCGTATCATGCACCAGCAGTATTATTGGGGAATATCAAGGTGGTTTTAGAGCAGGTAGATCAACAATAGGCAAATTGGTCACAGTCAAGCAGGTACTTGAAAAATGCTGGGAGTTCAACATAGACGTACACCAAATTTTTGTTGACTCTAAGCAAGCATACGATGGTATTGATCGTAGCGCACTCTACCAAATAATGCTTTGCTTTGGCATCCCAGCCAAATTAGTCCGTCTTACCAAAATTAAAAAGGCGTCGCCGACCTCCCAAGTCCGCATCAATAAATATCTCACCGATGCCTTTGACACAAATATCGGACTAAAGTAGGGAGAGGGGCTGGCCCCATTTCTATTCAATTTGGCCCTGGAGTACATCATAAGGATACGTGAGGTACATTACTATACAAGTCGAGTTAAGTAGTAGCCTATGCGGACGATATTAACATTTTGTCACGGTCATTAACAACTGCAAAAGAACTCTTCTTAAAACTCGACAGCGAAGCAAAACTAGTAGGGCTACAAATCAACGAAAATAAAACAAAGCTCATGAAGCAGTCGAGGAAAAATACCCCAAATACACAAAGTATCACACATGGCGAATACAGTATCGAGAATGTTAGCAAATTTGTGTATTTAGGCACCACAATATCAAAAACGGGCTATGAAAGAGACGAAATACGCCGAAGAATACGTAAATAAAATATTTTATTCAGTATTGACGAATTTGAAGACCAGCTGCATACACAGGAAAACAAAGCTCCAAGTATACAAATCTTTGATAAGACCTGTGTTATGCTATGGGTGGGAAACATGGACCCTAACCCAAGCATCCGCAAATATATTGAACGCCTTTGAGAGACGGGTCCTGAGGTGAATAATCGGAGCGAAGCTAGACGGGAAACAATGACGAATTCGATACAACCATGAGCTGTATGAAATTTTCGACGAACCGGAGGTCTCAAGGATTGTAAGACTGCGGAAGCTGCAATGTGCTGGACACATGAATCGTATGGACGAATAACGGATACCCAAGAAGGTATTCTTTGGGGGAACTGAAGGCTGGAGACCAGTGGGGAAACCGAGGAAACACTGGTCTGACTCGGTCGACGAAGACAGTACATCGTTGTTCGGATTTCGGAACTGGAAGACGCGGTCAATGGACCGAGACAGTTCGAGGTGCTTTTTGCAGGAAGCGAAGGCCCAAAAGGGGCTGTAGTGCTAAGAAGAAGAAGAAGAAGAAGAAGAAGAAAAAATATTGCTAAAAACGTCCGTGCAGGTGCACAGCTGATGATAGAAAAGAAATCGAACATCAAGTATCAAATCTATTGAAGAAAAATTTGATTGAAGAATCTTATAGCCCATTTTGGTCGATTCTTTTGAAAATTCAAGATAGATACAAAACTGCGTTTGTCACACAAGAAGGGCATTTCCAATGGACATGCCTTCCATTTGGTTCGAAGAAATCTCCAGCCATATTTCAAAGAATATTGAGCTACAATGTAGAGCAAAATTATCGTATAGACTTACATTAAAATTGATGTGAATTAAAGTTTAACTAATACCGCTACACAATTTACTACGGAAAGATGTAAAATTCATTTGGACGACAGAATGCCAAGAATCATTAGATAAAATAAAAGAATTACTGTGTTCCGAACCAGTCTTAAGATATTTGACCTTAGCAACCAAGAAAAAAAATATACACAGATGCTAGTATTGAAGGAGTGTTAAAACAAGAAGATGACGACGGAGTCAATAAACATGTAGCTTTCTTCTCGAAAAAGTCGACAGAAACTCAAAAGAAAAAGAAGGCAATATATAGTATGTCTGGCTGTCAAAGAAGCTGTAAAATATTCGTAGCACTGGCTTATGCGAAAAGAATTTGTGGTATATTCTGATCACAAGCCATTACAAAATCTGAACATCAAAGCTAGAACAGACGAAGGACTAGGTAATTTGACGTATTATTTATCGCAGTATAATTTTAAAATAAAATATAACCCGGGACAGTCAAATCAAGAAGCAGACTGTTTAAGCAGAAATCCAGTGACAATACTGATGATTTTTTAAAAGGTGTAAATTTAATATATAAAGAACGACCAACACACAAATGAAGATCTACAAAATGAAAAATCCAAGTTTATACTGGACAATAATATTTACTACAAAAAGAAGAACTAAAATTATACTGTCAGAAGCAGCGCCGTAGCTAGCATGGGGCAGGCGGGGCGGTGCCCCAGGGCCCCTTCTCGTCGACTTTTTTCTGACCCTGAAAGAATCTTACCCCGGCAAAGACTTTAGGGGCCCCTGAAAATACCTCAAATTGAACAATTTTTTTTCAAAGTGAAATAATTAAAAATTTTTTTTGGTTATTTTATTAGATTGTTTACAAAGTAACATTTTTTCGTTTCAGTACAACAAATTTAATTATTTTGATTAATAAAAAGAATAAAAAATGCCGCTTTCTTGATTTGCATGCCGCAAATTTGTCGATATTTTCGCTAAAATCGATCTTTTTTGCTCGCTCATTCTCAATTGATAATAATGCCAATCCAGACAGTCGTTCTTGCCCCATAGAGCTTCGCAAATAATTTTTTATTAATTTCAATTTTGAAAAAGATCTCTCTGCCGTTGCAACTGTCAAGAACATAATACACGCAGTGCATACATGAGAAGAGGTTGACGTCGAGGAACTGTTTTCAATAATAATCATTTCGGCAAGTTGTTTCACACTATCAATCTGACTTATTTTTTTTTCGAAACGCTGATCGCAGAGACAGTTATTGCGATGCAAATGTTGGAGGAATGTGACCGTGGAAAATTTTCAGAAATTTTTCGGCTTCTAACGAAATTTCTTGGTCAGTGGCAACCGATTCCATACCTTCGAATCGATACTTTAATTGGAAACAAATCGTGTCCACTAAAGGGTAAAACTGCGAAATTTTCCTTAGGATCCGAAAGTCTTTCGTCTACGCATAATTCATCGAAATGTTTTTTTCGTTTTCTGTGCACTTTTTTTCTGAAAATTGAGAAGGAATACCAAGTTTCAAACATAAACTGCTTGCTTCCTTTACAAATTCATCGAACCATTGTCGCATGGAAGAAACTTCTATATGTGCATTTTCTAATAACTCATGTGCTGTCATCAAATCTGTCGTTTCTGTTTGAAGAGCTTTTGCCACAATATTAATTTTTTCGAAAACTTTGCACAATATAACTAAACAGCAAACGAAGTTGAAAGATTCAACACGTTTTTGAAGTCCAAACGCTTCGTTTCTTTCGTTAGGCTTCTTAGTGGTTAAAACGATACGCGATAAATTTCTATTGATATCAGGCAATCTTTTTTTAAGCGCGTAAATCGAGTCATGAAAGCCTGAAAAACGTGTTGGATTTAATGTTTTTAAAGTTGTTTTGGAAATATTTTGTTCTTCGGAAGGTGTTTGCAAATCTTGCCAATGTACTATACTGTGGCCGAAAAAATTGGAAATGTCTTGTACAATATCTAAGAAACGTGCGATATCCGAATTTTGTCGAACAGCATCTTTCAACACAAGATTTAAACTGTGGGCGGCGCAATGAACAAATAAAGCATGAGGTGCTACTTCGAGGATTTTTTTTGAACGCCTCCCAAACGTCCACTCATAACGGCTGCGCCATCGTAGTCTTGTCCAAACAATTTCTGAATATTTAAATCTTTCTGCTTAGTTGAGGATAGAATAAGATCTGAAAGGCCATCAGCCGATTGATTTTTGACTTCAGTAAAAGATGTGAAAGTTTCACAAATTTCTAACTTGGTTGGTTTTTCTTTCTCATTGTACACAATTTTAACATAACGAAAAACTTCACTTAATTGATCTACCTTGCTGCTATCTTGAGTTGTGTCCATAATCACTGAGAAAAAAAGAGCTTTTTGTAACTCAGAAACTATAGAATCATAGACTTGTTTAGCAAGAAGAGATATAAGTTCATTTTGAATGCATGGACTCAAGTATGTTACCGACTTATCAGGCAACTCCAATAGATTTTTCAAAATAGGATCATATTTCGCTAATAACTCTATCACGGACAAAAAATTTCCTTTATTACTATCCAAGAGTTTATGACTTCGCCCCCGAAAAGCTAAATTGCATGTGGCAAGCATTAACGTGACATCTAAAACTCTTTCAAGTACCTTGCGCCAAAAATTATGATTTTTTTTAAAATCCTTTTCAAGTGCTTCGTCCAACGTTCCGTGTTTTTGCCACTTTTCGTAAATGACGCATGACAGAGCGTGTGATTGGGAATTTTCATGGAGATTGATGCGTTCCGAAAGATGTTTCCAATCCCGAAACCCTGTAACCCAAACACTTTGATTTCCGCCTGTCGTTTTCTCAGGAAAAAGCCAACAGGGTTGACAGTACGCAGAGTCATGCTCGGTCGAATAGCATAACCAATTTCTTCTCAGCTGGAGTCCTGATTTCGCAGTAGTATAGTAAAAATTTGTTGAGAAAAGTCGTCCGCCCTGTTTTTCATCTCTCGGAAATGGACCAGTAGGTTGTTCGGGGCCAGATGAAATTACAGCTCGTTTCATAATTGGGTCCGTAATAACGCTAGGAAAAGTGTGTCCTTTCTCAATGTTGGAAGGAGGCAGTAAGTCTGTTCCTGTTGTTCCTGTTGTAGCGCTCGCACTATCTGTTAACAAATACACATACTTGGCAAAGAAAATTAAAAGGTAAAACATTTTATAAGCACTTCATAAAGTAAGGCAATCTCATAGAAAATTCCTTAATAATTGACGCTTTGCATTACACAACTTTTCAATTTGTCAGGAAATGTATCGATTTTGATAACAATATTTTTACCTCGCAATCTTTGCCATTTTGGGATGATTCTGTGTGTTGTTCTGTGGTGAATTGAGATTGACTCTGCGTTGATGTACTTGGTTCAGGTTCCGAAGATTCTGCATAAAAATTATTTATGGAATATTTCAATCATTTATTTGCATTCCAATACCTTTTTTGGAGATCCCTAGTGCTCCTTATTACAAAGAAACAACTAGGAGTCTATTAGGAAACTATCAATTTTTTACGAGTTGTATTTATTCAAGCTGAAAATACAATACAAACCACTGGAAAACATAACCGAGCGAACGCTCGGACTCGCAGGAGATTGTTCGGGCCTGAAATCCCGGTATGAGAACGCATGAATTGGGGAGGGAGGGAGAGGATCGCTTTGATCGCTTTGCAGGCATGTACTGGTTCCCACTCCTCTCGAGCGCGTGCTCGAGAGTGGTAACGATACGAGCCCCGGTTTGAGCAGTTCTGGACTGCTCGGATGTAATCGGAGCAAGTACGAATGGAACCACAGTAGTCCGAGCGCTTGCTTGGTTCTGTTCAGTTATGCTTTTTAGCGTTTCATTATTTACAAAACCTAAATGTGATGAATTGTGTACTGTACAACGCTGCAGAATTGTGTTTTCAGCTAAAATCAATATACATTCCATTAACCTAGCAGTTTCTTAAAGATTCCTAATTATTTCTTTGATGAGATTTTTTCAAAAACTTCTTGAGAATATCACAGTAGAATGTATTTATTTCACTGCTTATTTTACTATGCTAATTTAACTCATTTCAATTATATTTATATTTTTACAATCAAATACCTTGAACAGTTTCCGTATCAACAGATGATGCAGGTGTGGATGATAACCAATTCACGATTTTAGTGGGAATCTTTTTTGCTTCATCTTTTTTTTTCGTTTTGCTTCTCTTTTTTTCGCCCCACTCAAATAAACACGTTTCATGGCGCAGAATAACGTGAGAATGGATTAAAACATACAAAGCACTTGAAAACTATGTACAAACTTTTAAATTATACAGTTGTTATATTACGTTGTTTGTCATTAACACTGATAAACAAATGAATGCTGAGTACGCTCGAGCCGCTTTCGGAAATAAACAGAATGTCGTCGAAGAGGTGGGTATGGCCTATCCCGCACACAACAGCACACAGTATTTGTCCTCTCTCACTGACGCTCGCTTACACATTTACACACTCGCTAAGCCACACCCACCGTCTCGACGTTTATCTGTCCATTTCTCGCGCAGAGTCGGCAATCCTCATTCTAGTAACTTTAACTCTTAGTAACACTGCTGAGTCTGACACAGACATCAGCAGCTGATCGCGTCGAACAGTGCTCGATATCCGTATATGCGCGGGAAATTAAACGTTGTTTAGGCAATCCTAAGGATAGAGTTAAAAAAAAAATTTCGTAGGGGGGGCCCAAATTTCCTTGCTGCCCCAGGGCCCCCGAGGCTCTAGCTACGCCACTGGTCAGAAGCATTAAGCAAGAAATTAATTAGAGATGTCCACAATACTTACTTCCACATTGGAAGAAAGCAGATGAAAAATAAAATAACACGATTCTACAAGGCAAAGAATATCATCACAAATATAAAGCAAATTCGTGATGAATGTGACATTTGTATTCAGAATAAATCAAGAAGAAAATCAGAGTTTGATTTGATGTTACATTTGCGTCCAGCAACACACCCGTTTGAAATTGTATTAATTGATACCAATGGAGGCTTCGAAGGATCACGGTCTACAAAAAAATACTTGCATCTTCTGGTTGACCATTTTACCAGATATGCTTATACAGGGCGAGTATAATAAGTAACCGGACTGAGCCTGTCCCGCACCGTCAAAGCGTCTGCTAACCGGTATCTGGTGCTGTAGTAGTGGTGGGGGTCTAGGTAAAGGGAACCGGGCTGCAGCAGTTGCCTCCAAGCACTTGGAGAGATAGCATCGAGCGAGAGTGGAGTGCGTGTTCAGTTACGTCGTCGGAGTGAAAATGGAGCGTACGAGAAAACTCTTCAAATGATTGAGGATGCTCTGTCCAGAACTCAAGTGTTTCAGTGGCACCGAAATTTCCGGGCGGGCCGCGATGACGACCATGACAAACAGCGCGTCGGTTCTCCATCAACGAGTCACACGGACACACATGTGCAAAAAGTGCGTGATGTGTTGAGCAGTGATCGTCGTCTGAGTCTTCGGGCTATTGCAGATGAGGTTGGAATTGATAAGATGACCGTTCACAACATTATTAAGAACGATCTGGGCATGAGGAAGATCTGCGCGAAGCTGGTAGCAAAACACCTGACTGATGAGCAAAAGGAGCGTCGTGTTGCTGTCGCTTCGGAAATCCTTGATCGACAGCAAACTGAACCAGAGTTCTTACAGCCCTGATATGTCACCAGCGGACTTCTTTTTGTTCCCCAAGATCAAGAGAGACCTTAAGGGGACGCGGTTCGGGGCTCTGGAAAATGTTCAACGTGCTACGACGAGGGCTCTAGATAGCATCGAGGTCGCCGACTTCCAGGGAGCGTTCAGGGATTGGAAAATCCGGTATCAGCGTGTTATTGACTTCAATGGGGATGACTTTGAAGATTTCTAAAGAAAAATTGTACATATTTTGCCAATAAAAAATTTCCTGAGATCAGTCCGGTTACTTATTATTAAGGCCCTGTATATTGACATAAAAAATCAAGGCTCCAGTGATTTCATTAAGCTTAAAAATAAAGTGACACATAGCTATAATATTGATATGGTATTAACAGACCAATCCCCTGGCATAAATTCCAAGGAATTTAAAGACTTCCTGGAAGAGAAAAACATAAAAATAGTATTCAGAGCTGTGGATGCACCATTTTCAAATTGGCTCAATGAGAGACTGAATCAAACTTTAGTAAATAGGATAAGGTGTAAAATAAATGAAGGTGACAAGAAAACAGCCTGGACAACAGTTGCACAAAAATGTGTAGCAAAATATACCGAAACAGAACATACCTGTATAGCCACAAACTTTACTCCAAAATACCTTTTAAAGGCGAGAATGCGGATATTCTCCCACTTGAATTGTAATCAAGATGCACAAAAGCAGATCTGGAAAGCGATAGAAAACTAGCCCTCGAAAATTCAATAAAATTTCACAACGTTAATAAGAAAACATATAAATTACGTAGAGAAGAATATAAATTCGAAGTGGGAGACAGAGTCTATGTAGAAAATGGAAATCGACAAAATAGAAAGAAAATGGATGAACTAAGGATAGGAGCATACAAAATTTTAAGGAAGATTTCCATTCCAATCTATGAAGTTGATGCTGGACATAAGAAGACAGAATCCAATCTCTACCATGTTTCAAAGCTAGCTCCAGTGTTGGTTGGCACCTAATCAAACAATCACTTGTGTTCTCTCCTAAGAGGGAAATGTAGAGAAAATAACTACACTAGCGTTGTCACTTTTCTTTAATTGTAATTATATTAATTATTTTGAATTTGCCGCTTTACCCACAGACTTTGATCGATATCACGTTTGACAGCGACTCCTTCACAAGGGTCACTGTCAGTCGAATGTGCATGTGAGGATATGTTAATTATTGAGAGTCATGATAGTGTTTAAAGATTATTTCATGTAAAAGAAATATCAAGACCTGGAACAAAGGCATTAAATGTTGGTTTTTTGTCTTTACAGGTGAGTTAGTAATTTGTTTATAAGTGATAAAAGTGAAAATACATGTACATAACTTTGTCAATGAAAAAACTTTTGTCTTTACAGAAGAACGCAATTTTGTCTTTATTTCACCAATCAGAGTGTGAATATCTTATATATATATATATATATATATATATATATATATATATATATATATATATATATATATATATATATATATATATATGTCAAAAACATACAAATGAATTTCTAAGTGGCGATCATCAAATATTCAAAGGTTAAAAAACTTTGTCGTATTTCCGTTTGATTAATAATCAATTCAATGCGCTTGGCTAAAACTAAACTGCTTCGTAAACTTACACGCATATCCTGCAGAAGAATTACGCAGCTGCTGCTAGTTCTCTGAATCGGTCTTCATCCAGGTTTTGTGTTTTTGCTTCCATATTCGATCAACAAAATCCAACAATTTAGTCCAGGAATAAATATTTCTTGTTAGCTCCAAATCAAGTTAAAACTTTTTCAAAATTATTAACAATTCGATTGGCCATGTACATTCTCAACCATTTACTTTTGAGAAGTCGACCTATTTCAGGCTCTCTACATCAATCGTCATAAATGATGTTATTAAGAAAGATAAATTTTTCATCTATTTCGGTGAGCGTCCTTTCCGTTTAAGCTTACATATTTCTCTATAACTTACCAAATCGACAAAAGCTTACGGATTCTTTGGGATAATCTTAAGAAAGCTTCACTTCCCATTTTCGACAGATACTTTTTCATCTTTTTCGAGGGTGCTAAATAGACCATTATTTGGATTGAACTAATTTGATAGGTTGCTATTATCCCGCCATTATGTCAGGCTGTAAGAGGTAAAAGTAGAAAAATTGCTGTATTGCGTGCGTAACGGATAAGGATGGTAGCAGTGATGAATATAGTTTTGATCCCATGGATATATTTTGTTTATAGCGTGCTGTTAGTGAGCACTTTTGTGATTAGCTGGTGGAAAATGGTGTGTCTTTTCTATGAAAACTAGATGTACGTTGATGATATAGAGGATATTGTCAGTTTTTTGGTTAATACTGATATTTATACTTTCTCCCTTGATTGACTTATGTTCGATGACGGCAATTTCGGTTGTATTTGAGGTTTCATCAAGAAATTAAATTTTGCCAAAGAATTACATATACGAGTAAATTGTCGAAAAGGGCTTAGGTGTTCATGATGAATGTTCTAAAGATATTTATTTCTAATTATTTTATTGTAAAGCGTTCTGTTTTCACGTAACAAATACTTTATATTCACTTGACATTCCTAACACATTGCTTCAAGCGTTTTATCTCTTTATTCTTTATTAACTTGTTCTTCTTTATTCTTGATTTCAAACTTATATTAAAAATGATTATTGCTTTAGCACCATAGCTCCTTTCAGGCACTTGAGAAGGTCCATGCTTTGACCATGTGTCCGTCCACCCAGCTGCGATACGTTTCGATTTTAAACTAGTACGTCTCATAACTGAATGGGCTTATAGTGCGTCCGAAGAATCATCCAAAAAAATCTCGTTGTCACCACCGAGGCTCGAACCAGGGACCGCTAAACGCTATGCTACGTGGACATACAACTTATTGCCTACAAGTATTAACATGAATCAATATTCAATTTCCATTTGCACGGTGATCCTAAGCTTTCGTAATAGACGAATGATTATTGTCGCTCCATAAGGTGTAATAGATGATTCATCATCTTTGAACGCACCCGAATTGGGTGACAAAGCACTTCCGGATGTGTTGACATTTCTGCCAATATTGGCTGTTACAAAATGGTGCGGGTGATTGCATTCTAAACGTTTTGAGATTCCTATTCTAGACGCTCTAGAGGTCACATCCCTTCTTAGGCTTCAGTGGTTTTCATCGAGGTTTTTTGCCACCATTTTTAACTTTGCATAAAACGTATGTACACTACCTCTCAAAAGTGTCTAAGTACTCTGTTTAGCAGCAAACATGTATGAATACCCAGCAATAATGTGAATATATTTATTTTTATGTACATCTACACATACGTTCATAAAAATACACTAAATAAATGCGAAAATTTAAAAAAAAAATTATATAAATACTGCCTTCATCTATGTGACCACCTCTTGACTTAATAATTACAGCACACAACCGAGGCATCCTCGCAATAAGTTTTGCCAGAGTTTCTTCTGCAATTAAAGTCCAACATGACTGCAATTTGTTCGATGTGTCTAGCTGATGTTGAAGCCGATTTTCATACTTTCCGATCCAGTTCTTCCCATACTAACTCAATCGGAATCAAGTTGGGGCTCTGGGGAGACCATCCCATAATTTTGAGAGTTCCGTAGTGGATATTGGTGAATATAATGGCCATATAGGACAACAGCAATGATCTGCTGCCTCAGCGACCGAGGAGATTGGTTGTCGCTGAGATTGGCCTTGTCTGAGAACGCGTGAATGCGCTGGTAGGCTATCATTACGGTATCATGGGGCGGATCCTTTTCCGCAGCACAAGGGCCCACTACAAACAAATTTTGCATTCACGAATTTACGGCTAACACGACTTGGTCCGATGGTGTCGAGGTCGAGGTAACCTAAAGTCAAAGTCAAAGTCAAAAGCGCTTTATTTAATACCAACCGTTATAAATTTTTTAATGGCCCGAATGGCTCTCTAAATATATACGTTATCAGTTAAACACATTTAATGAAAAAAATACACTTGCAAATTTAAATTAATTAAGATTATTAGATATTTTTTGATTCAATTGGAAAAAGGAGAAAAAACCAACCAGCATTATTCAAAAATTACTTATACTACTAACACAACAATGAACTTATATCCTATACCTAATATGTTACACCCTAATTCTAAATAAGTTCAATCAAAAAAAAAAAAAAACAAACGTTACCTTATATTGAAACCTATACCTAATTTATAATACAAACAAACAACAATACTAGATGAAGCAATAATGAGATGAATCTGAAAAGCTAAGTAACGAGAAAAAGCACAAAAACAGAAAATAAACACGAATAACTTAGACATTGTCATTCAGCCACCAATACCTAGATTGCTCCATCTCAGCTCGACCAGCCTCAACGAATCTAGCAAATGAGTATCTCCATTGGAATTGTTGGTCTCGTGAACTCAGATTCGGAGGATATTTTATCTTCTTATCGGTGGCCCGTCAGTATATGTGATATATGATTGGGACGTCGTCAGAATCAAAAACATATCGATTCATGTCCTAATACACGAATGCTTCTGGAGGAACGAAGCCAGTAGTGAGGCAAGTCACAATATACCCGTCTGTAGGGTGGAACGGCTGTGGAATCCAAGGGTTTTCACTCACAGTTACAGATGTTGCGATATGATTCCAAAGAAGTTTCAATATGAAGATATCTACTCTTGTCACTTGAGCGGTTTGATAAATTTTTCTATTCGATACATAGTGCTTCTAATCCGTCTCAGGCTTTTTGTACAAACCAGTACATGCACGGAGACATTTCCTTTCGAAAACTCTTAATCTTTCCATTGTACTAGCACTCTGGTTGTACCAGATCTGGCATCCGTATGTCAAAACTGGCCTAACCAGGGTCTTGTAACAAATAACTTTGACTTTTTGATCAATGTATCTAGAATGAAAGAGTCTTCGTAGGGCCATGACTACTTTATGTGCTTTACTGAGCATGATTTTCACATGTTCAGTATAGTACAGATACTGATCGAGATGAACACCGAGGTATCGCACACAGGATTTATGTGGAACCCGTTCTGAGCTACCCTCACCAGCCATAATGTGGAAATCCTTCCAATTACGTTTCAGGTCTTGACTGGCCCCCTGCAGCGTTGTCCGAAACAAGATTGTTTCAAACTTTTGCGCATTGATTTTCATTCGCCAATTGTCGGTGTAGAGCTGCACATCATTAAACATTTTTTGAAGATTGCTCTGAACTATTGTAGCTTTTCGGTCTGCCGTATAGATGATCAGATCATCAGCAAACGCTACCAATGATAAAGTTGGCGAGACATTAAAATCAAAGCTGTTCAATAGCTTGCGAATGAATATTGAGAAAAGCAGGGGCGCAGTAACTGTTCCCTGAATTTGCGCATTGTTGTCAGATTTCCATCAGTTACAACAAATGATTTCCCGTATAACATATTACACATCATGGCGACAAGGTGTTTGGGGAACCTGTCCTGAAGAAGTTTGAAAACTAGTCCATCTAGCCACACCGTATCGAAGGTTTTCTTTAATTCCTAATAGCAACCTCAGGCAAATGTCGGAGAACTATATTTGGAATACCGTCAGTACCACATGATTTTTTGTTGTTCATTCTGCGAAATATGAAACACAAGTCTTCAAATCTGACAAAATAATCAATAAGATTCAAGCTCGGTATGAGGTCAGATGTTAATGTTTCATCGAAATGAAGAATTGATTGGCCGTTCAGGCTTGACCTGAAGTCGGAAACTTTTGCTTCAACGACCTCCGAAAATATTTCATTCCTTCTCTCTGGGTTTGGCAAATGCACCAATTCAAAATGTGTTCCAATCAGGGTAAGTTTCTGCAATCCATCACATATAATCCTGTTTCCATTACTATCCGGAGTCGTACTATCAATTTCTGTACCAGCTCTATCGAGAAGATTTATCTCATCACTAGCGACTTCAAGATTCGATACCTTCACTCGAGACTTCCTGCAGAATAAGCTATTCACTTTCGCGAAAACGCCATCTGGGTCCAGTGGGCTAATACCCCTCAGTTTTTCCGCCCATTGATTGCTGACCTCACTCCTGAAGTATGAACGGATTAAGTTCCGGACATTCTTCCGGTGTTATTTCAACAAAGCCAACGAGGGATGGTTGTAGTCCAAAAATCGTCGATAAATATTGTTGACGCGGGTGAGAAGAAGGCTTTTCAATCTTTTCAACCTTGCGATGGTTGGTGTTTCATATCCTTCCATATTGTTTCGATGTTTAATCTTGGGAACAACTTTCTCAATCGTTTCCAACGTCAGCTTCTCTAACTTCGACAAATAGAGATCTATTTCATCGTCAGTTAGATTCCTGTCATTCGGAACCATTGAGCAAGAGTTGCCACCATCAGAAGGGGGACATTGCTTCTGGTACTCCCGATTAAACTTCTTTTGAAACTTTCCCCAGTCTGTTTTTTTGAAATTCAACCGATGGTTTTCATGTTGAACTGGAATGAGGAAGAAATCATCCCTTTGATGATTGATTTCCATTACGATTGCGTTATGGTCGCTATCGTAAGGAAGCACCTGCAGTTTCCGTTGAGGACTACTAAAGCTGAATTCAAGTCTTGCGTCAGCAATGCAGAGGTCCAAATATGAATTTTTCCTAGGGTTTGTTGGGAACTCCGACCCATATAGGTTGCACCTGCATTCAATTTGGTTTTCTGTTATCCATGATTTCAGGAATATACCTCTTGGATTATTGGTGGCGTGTAGCCATGATGTATGCTTGGCATTCAGGTCACCGGCAAAAATGTAATAACTATGCAGCCTGTTCAATTCGAGTATTTCAAACAAGGAATTGAGTTCCTCCTTGAGCTTGAGAACATTTTGACCAGTTGCATAGGCAGAGATAACGAAGAGGTTATCCCCACCTGGCAGTGAAATTTTGATGACGGACACTTCAAGAAATTCAAAGTTTTTGAATTCGACTTTTTCAATATTTTGGAAACAATAGGGTCTTCGAACCAATATCCCGGTGCCACCTCCCCCATCACCTATTACCCTATCGTTTCTTACGAATGCAAAATCTCTGAATTCCATGGAATGCCATGAATTGAGGTGGGTTTCAGTGAGAAGTATGATGTCAGGCTTTTGCTTAACAACAAATTCAAGGAGATAATCACGTCGATGTACAGCAACGATAGAGTTGACGTTGATCGATATGACGCGAAGCCTATCCATGGGAATATGACTGGATGACAAGTTATTATAAGGCATTTGAAAGATCTAAACGCTGAAAAGCAAAGTTAATTTTTGAATCTTGTTTGTCGATTCTCTCCGATAAAGAATTAAGTTGCCGGTAAATTTTGAGAAGCATATTGCCACTTACATTATTTACATTATTTCCAGCATTTTCTGCTGGTCCTCTAGCGGCGAGTGCAAATGATACTCCGGGCTTGACGAAGTTGGAAGGTATGATATTACGGTGTACTTGTGTTTGCTTTGGAGCAAATTTAACTTTTGCATCTTGATATCGGGAGCATCCTCGATATGATGATGGGTGACCAAAAACACCGCAGTTAACGCAGTATAATTTTTCTTTAGGCTCCGTCTGAGCCAATTTGCACTCACCGGGAGCATGAACGTCTTTGCATTTAACGCAACGATAGTGGATGGCATAATTGGCAGCCGAATGTCCAAATCTTTTCTGGAGGCGTTCCCACCTCACCACTCTGAAATTCAAGTACCTTATTTGTTGAAAGGTACTTGGACTGTCTTATTTGCAATTTGTACCAGGTAAAGTGGTAAATTCTTCCTTTCCTCTCCGATGTTTTCTTCGATTTCCATATCTTCGGTTAATCCCTCCAGCGCTGCAAAATAATTTTGGCTCTCGTTGGTGCCACCAGCGCTTAGAACTTCCACTGGATTTACTTGCTTTGCACTTTTCTTCGGCTTTGTTACCTGTTGCCATTGATTTTGTGGCTGCGTCTTTTGAGGCTTCATCCCTTTCTTGAAAAGATCCTTGAGAGACTGTATCTCTTGCCTTAGTTTATCATTTTCTTTCTGCAATTTGGCCATTTGTTGATTGTCCGCTATTATTTGCAGCTTGCACCCTCCATCTACGGAGTTTTCTTCGTTATGTTTTCTTTTGGTGATTGTCGCCAGTTTCGTATTCGTCGTTTCCCCAGGTTGCCCCAACGGTGGGAAGCCGTCGGGCTCCTCCATACCAGCGGCGAAATTTTCTTTGTGAATTTGTTTTTCGTTACCAATCAAAGGAAAAATATTCGATAGAAATTTCCTGAGTCGATTACTTCGACAATATAAGATTTTTTCCTATAAAAATTAACTTCGGACTAACGTTTTTAAAAAATTAATTTAATTTTTGAAAACTTTTGACAGGAGCGATTTAAAAGATGTCTATACGCAAAGACTACTACGATCCATTTTGTCGAGGTAACCTACTAAGGGTGGAGATTGCTAAAGCAAACAACACACTGAGCCAGGCGAGACTTGGGAATATTTCGTCTTTACCGATGATTATTATGGTCCCCAAATAAGAGTGGGGCATCCAGGTGAAAGCAGTGCCCCCTCGCAACCCCCATCCGGATGAAGATCCATTGTAGACGTGGCCAGATGTTTTTCATTTGAATGAAAAACTCATGCAAGCATAATCCGCGTGAACTTTTCCCTCAACCATCAACGTTGCAGATTTATGTTATAGTCTTATATGATAGAATCACATAATATTATAACATAAATGAGCACGCCAGCGGAAGGCCACTCTACCCTGCAAGAGCACCTGTAACGTCAGAATAAGGGGTGAGCGTACCCGATGGCTAGCTTATAAGTGGAGAGGTTATCCAACATGGCGGGTCACATACTTGGTCATTGAATGAAATCACCGAAATTGAAAAATAAACTTTCCATTTTTATTTGCAATTCTTCAAAATCTATTTTAATTTTCATAAAAATAAAAATCAGAATATACAATTATTTAATTCATAAAATGGTGACGTTTTGACACACTGCCTAAAAATCTGTTTTAATATCCTGTCGTTTTCCTTTTTTTCCCAAATTTAAAATTCATCATAGCAACTTTAACTTGACGATTCGTTATTACTGTTCTCGTATATGAATGACATGTGTTGCAATGGAACTTAAACTTTGATGAAACTATCTACGTAAATATGAAAAATGAAAAACAAAAATGATACTTACCCAATCTTCCTCCGACGAGCGCTCGCGTTTGGGGTGGGTAAGCCTGAATACAGATATCACAAAAATTAAAATCCATACCAAAAGGCTAAAGTTAATCCAATGCATGGTGTTTGTGCTGCTGAAATCGCTTCTACTGCTGATTGCTATTGTTTTAGACTTGTTGCTTTTGCTGTTTTAAAATATATATGGTTATTGTTTATGACTTTTGAGCTATGAATTTTTCTATATGATTTGCCGTATGTGGTATTTTCGATTTTAACAACGATGAAAATGACGACAATGACACCGGATACTATATGAATATATGAAATTTATTCACCGCGCGATCGTGTAAATGTTTTATTACAATCAAAAATAGGAGTTTTTTTCTTTGTTTCATTACTGCGAGTTTATTTTGGAAAGTTACCGACAATGAATTCCTTTTTCGCTGATGATTTTTGTACAAAAAACGCAAAAATCTGAAAGTAGATTTTAAATATTTTCACTACTGGTTATACGAGCTTAAAACGAAGGAATAAATGCCCATAAAACCTTACGAAATGCAGACGGAACAGAAACAGCATAACTTCTTTTCTTTACATGTCATCCGAGCTTCATGCATTTTCAAAAAACACAATAAAACACATCATGGAGCCACTTGTGCCCTTTCCGTCATGTCAATTTTTGTGTTTCACTGCACTTTACAAGCACTGAATCCAGCCCGCACGGGACCAAAATCTTCTTCCAATATTACTCCATCGAGTTGACAGCGGTCACCCAAATCCAATTCATTTTCATAATTCGTTTTCTCTTTTACTCTTGTCCAAGCAGAAATTCGCCCACACACAATCACTCACTTGAATTCAACAGTCGCTACCCCTGCCACCAAGCTCCACAATTCTAAATTTCATGTGACTTTCACAGCCGCTGCGAATTCCGGGACAGTTGCTGAGCTTTCATCCGCTATGAACCTTCATCCGATCGAATTCATTCCCAAACACTCTATAACACTATCATAGAGGTACATACAGGAGACGGCGAAAGATCAAATTCATGAAGCCGCGAGCGGTACTATATTAGTGATATTACATGGTGACTTAATATCACCTCCATAAAATTCATTTCATCCTTTGTGGGGCACTTTGAAGTCGGTTTTCTTCGTTTTCCGGTAAATAAACACATATTTTCAAATTAAACCACCATGCTTGCATTTCTGCATTAATTGGCTCGATTTTCAACAACAATTTCAGTCCCATCACCACGACTCCAGAAACTTAGAAAAACATTTTTAAATTCAACCGACCAGTTTTTGAAATTAATAAAACAGCTCCCATATTGTAGGTGCACTGCACTGATACGAGATCTCGTATTTTAGAAAATCTTCAAAGTTTTTAAATTAAAACGTTTACTTCGATACATGAAACTTTTACAAGCACCTTCGCAACAACAAAACGAATTATTTTCAACAATTTAATTTTAACACCATTATGGACGGAGCCGACAAAACTTCAACATTTGCGCGAAACATCTATTTGACATGCAATTTGCACTTTGATAATTATGAACTTTTACTTAAAAACACAATTAATTATTTCAACACGAAGCTTTAAGGATAACTTAGGCTCATTTAAATCCGTAGGAATAAAAATCAGAAAAAAAAACGCGTAAATATTTACAATGCAAGCGAGTTTCAGTTACATGTTATCGAAATTCTATGACCGGCGTCAAATCTGTTTAAACCGAGAAAATCTTTAAATTCGCGTCTCTCATGTACCATTTATAGCAGGAATGATTCACACAACATTCAAAATTATGTTTTCATTCACTAAACGCACCGAAAACCTAGACGGACACAGAAAACATCACGTAAATTATACCCGGACACATAATTGTTTCCTTGACTGCACTTTACTTACCTAAATAATGAAAAATACTCGATGACGCTTTCACATTTTTACTCACGTTTACACATTGAACACTTTATTTTCGAAATCACTTATACAATCCACCCGAAACAAGCGTTTTCATTGAAAATTTTAAAAAATTACGATCTTTGATGGAATTTTCGCAATAATTGTCAACTGACTGTTTTCCATCAGCTGAAACCAAAACTGACGATAGATACAAGCCATATAGTAGCAATTTGCATATGTATTAGTTGGCCTACTATGGGCAAGCTTCCGGTAGCTGTCACCCAACTGCGGCATTAGCAAATGCTTATATTTCGTCATATATACTATTTTCCGAATAAAAAACGTGCCGAACGCATTCCGTGCATGCTATAAATTCACCTTGTATAGCCGATTGTGCTCCTAAACTTTCCAAAACGAGCAAATGAAGCACACGTTTTGCACCTTCGACTGATAGCTCAGCGTTGAGATGTAAACAAACTCCTATAAATTCACTTTGGAAGGCGATAAAAACTAACCGGGTATAAGAACTGAAATAATGTTTACTTCACCAGGAGCGCTATTGTGTTCTCCGCGGATCATCTGGATTTCACTGTAGAAATCCGTCTCTAAACCGTACAAAACCTCGAATTTTCGTTGGCACCTCCACAATTCTTCATATAACGCCATGTAAGTTAGCCAGCAAAGTCGGCCTACTAATGGTCATGTGTGTGGTAGTAAGCGCTGCTGCCATATGGCTTGCATCTATCGTCAGTTTTGGCTGAAACATTATTTCCGGAATCAGGGGTGTCACAATTGTTGATTTCGATCGAAAACGATTTAAGTGTGGCACACTTCGTAGTTTGTTAGTACATTTTATGGAAAAGAAAGAAGTTTGTTGAACAATATTTGGAGGCATTGTTTACAATTGTAAATGCTGTATGATCATTAGAGAGAAAACAAAAAAAAAAAAAATAATGAACTCTTTTAGCTATTTCGAAATTAATTTCGAACAATGATAGCATTTGGACAATCATACGTAAGCTCATTCGTGAAAGTCCAAAAGCTTTCAAAAATTGAAGTATACGTACATGAAATGTTTGTTCGTATTGAGCATGTAATAAGAGACTTCAATATTTTATATGGGAAATGAAAGCTCGCCGTCTCCAGTGTATAATTCTATGAATAATATGTACTGTTACGATGTTTTATGATTCTAATAAGCATGCAGAATGGCGCCAAAAATCTTGCAATCTGTTCTTATTTGAATGTTCCTTTTGTCATTTGCCGCTTGCCCGAAATGAATCCAGCGAACAAATAGTTGGACGTCGACGTCGATTCCTTTACATTCGATGATTCGTCTCTCGTTTAATTTTAATTCGGATGATAAAAATTGACGAGTATAAACAATGTAAGAGCTATAAAGATGATGCAGTAACAACTGAATTCACTTGTAATCAGAAATTCCTTGGGTGTCGATGAACAGTGCATGTGAGTGTTTCATTGACAAAACAACGTTCGTGAAGGAAGTCTATTCATAGGATTCGGGATGAGTGAGCTGTGTCAATATTTTGTGGTGTTTCCGCGATAAAATGACAGTAATGGCCTGTTTAGTGTTTTCGCTTGATAACGAGCTCAAGGCAACAATAATCGTGCAGCCAAAGAATGTGCTAATAAGAACAGTAGAAAATCACTCAAATATAATAGCATTCAATTTTCAGCACAGCTGGCGTAAAGAGAGCAGAAATAAATAAAGCGGTATCGTAATTATTAAATTGAAGCCAACTTTTCGCGAAAAATGCAGGGAGGATTCGCGGTCGCACCTCGAGGTCATAAATTGAATTTTATTCTCGGCGCGCACACTTGAGGGATATTTCGTTACTTAGCTGCTTGATGCAAACACTTGACTTGGTACACTCACGTAGAGCCAGAGATGGGTCACTCATTAATTATTGGCTATTCGTCGCCAGCGGATGGTCTCCCGATTTTTAAGCCTTTCGCACGAGAAATGAAATTTATTAATTGCACCTAATATACAATCACAATCACGCGAGTGCTCGTACACTACTGGTAGCTTCACTTTCGTATTAAAAGTTTCGTTGGACGCAAGATTTGTTGTTATACCGACATTCCAGTGAACAAGTGCTTTCCGTTCAAATACTCGACAAGAACAAGTTCTTCTATCGCAACGGGTGTTTCTTGGCGAGCTCACTCATGCCGCTAACTGTAGCTTGCATTGCACGACAACGCAATTGGTTTATTTAAATTTACAATCAAAATAGGATCAAGCATTATGCTCGTATTCAAGCAGTTTACCTAGGTGGCTGTTCTTTGCTCTTCTATATGGTGTAAAAAGCCTTAGCATAATTTGGAAGAATGTTTTGGGTCATTATTTTGCTGGAAGATAAAATGTTGATCAAAAAGACGAATTCCGGAAGAGTTTGCGTGCTTTCCCTTGTTTTCATACACCGTCAATTTTCACAATGTCTCCTACGCTCCTACCAGCAAAACAGCCCCACACCATCACTGAACCGCCTCTATGCTTCACGGTAGCATCAATACACGCTTCTCTGACACGTTTACCCGCAAATCTCCTCACAAATATGCGCCTTCGGGTTCCGAACAGTTCAAACTTGGACTCATCTGTTCATAAAACGTTTTTCCACTCTTCTAAGGTTCAATGTTGGTGTTCACGAGCCTATTTAACTCGCTTACACTTATTTTGTTTGCGAAATAGTGGCTTTTTTATCGCGATTCGGCCGTGGAGCCCGGCTTTCTGTAGGCGACGTTTTACTGTCGGAACACTGACTGGCTTTAAGCGACTAGCATTTATATCTGCAGTAATTTCTGGGGCTATTTTGGGCCTCTTTAATTTGCTGACAACCACTTTTCTATGATTATCTGCGGATATTGTTGCTTTCGGTCTCCCACCGTCTTTTATTAAGATAACTGCCACTTTCCCGATATTTCTTTACGTTATAATCGACCATAGCGTGAGGTATTTTCATTGTTTTAGGAATTTCTCGATTACTCATGCTACTTTTATGGTACGCTATTATAAGCGTACGCGTCCTCAATTCTTGATATTGCGCTCACGGCGTTAACAGAGTAAATACCACACTGCAACTGCCTATTTGTTACGGATATCACTATAATCTTCAAGGAAGGTCATTTTAACATCATTACCTACAATTTACCTGATAAATAACTTTCCCCAGAGATTTTCACGAATTATTATTGTAATTAAATCCTAATAAACAATTTCCGGGAATCCGGCCAAATGCAGGTAGAGGAAAGTAATCCTTATCTCATATATTGGGTGTTTCTTACCGAATCACATTTTCAATACGTACGAGTATTCCTTGTAAACATAATACTGTATGAATAATCCATAAAAAAGGGGTGCCTAAACACTTTTAAGCGGTAGTGTAGATTTCGAAGAAGTGAGATCCGAAGACATCGAGTCTATTGAAACTGTATCAGTGTTACGGAAGTGCTTAATAGACAGGTGGGATTCCTCATTCATTTTTCTGGCGTAATTTAATGAGTTATAACTTGATGAAAACTAACACATGTTCCAAAATAAAACAGGATGCAGAGGACTGCTTTTCTGAACCCGGAAATAAGGATTGTATTTAGTGTCAGTGACAGTGAGACCAACGAAAATGACAAAAAAGAAGATGGACAAATGGTAGATACCTACGAGTTTCGAGCAAAGGTGAAAAAAGATGTTAGAATCTGACTGACCCGCCCTTTGAATTTGCACTACCTGCTCTACTGGTTAAAAATATTAACGTGCCCAGCAATATGGAGACAAATCCGCCCAATGAAGAGTCAGTCCCATCTGTCGAGGGCAAATCAAACAGATACGACCTAGGTTCCAAAGAATTGAATATCAACGGTAAACCCGTCAGGTTGACGCCGATGAGATTCTTTACGCTCAACAAAGAATCCAAATGCAATGTTACGAATGTAAAACAAAATGGACTAAGACTAAAAGTTTGCTTCGATACACCTAAGGAACCCAAAGATGTGACGGAAAACAAAGTCCTAAAGGAAAAAAAAAACAGATTCGCCTGCAGTTATGGTGTATTTCGCGATGTCGATTTATATTTTGACCTGAAAGAGCTAGTTGAAGTAGTTAGGCCATGCAATAAGATGGGAATGCCACTTAATGACATTAAGTTAATCAACGTCAGAAGACTTAACAGGAGAGATCTTGAAAAGGCTGACAACTTTATTCCGACAATATCAGTCAAGATAATGAATGGTCTCGGGCAATACCTTCCCTGACTTTCTAAAAAGTCAAATATTTTAAATTTTGACCCAGACAGTGTAGGAGCTGTGACAGGCTGGCACATTCCTCTACCGTCTATAAA
This sequence comes from Odontomyia ornata, assembly GCA_963969285.1. NCBI lineage: Eukaryota > Metazoa > Arthropoda > Insecta > Diptera > Stratiomyidae > Odontomyia > Odontomyia ornata. Next base: position 77,733,982 of record OZ017739.1, on the reverse strand, counting down.
AACAAGTTACCGAGATGTATGAAGTGATGTTCAACGGAATGCAATGGAACCTGTAACAACACAAAATGTCTGCTTTGCAACAGCAAGGAGCATGTAGCTACGGACCACAGATGTCCCAAACGGGTTAAATGTAAGCATGAAGTAGAAGTCAGCTCTTTATTAAATGCATCCAATAGAGAAGCACAACCGATTATAAATAAAAATAGATACAAAGGGCTTGACTTTGAAGGCATAGCTCAAATGGTTTTTCCACAATTGAAGAGGGATAAATTTACGAATAAAAGAAACCCGGTAGAAGATGTCAGGAAAGTTTTAATGAAACACACATATGCTAAAGTGGTGGCTTCTTGGAAGAAAACCAACATTGGATGCAACCAAACGAAACAACATATTTTTCCAACTGTTCAAAATAGTGAAGTTCCTATTAAGCCTTTAACGAACAATCCCCAGAAAATATCAGATGTTGAAAAAATAGTCCACAAATAGTAAAAGAAAACCTCTCGCCACTAGCGATGTGTTGTGAATAGAGTCGATATAAAAATGTCTGTGAAGGACTGCAGCGACGGTCTGCTGCTTCAGTGAGCGAGGATGTTGGTGCTCACCGAGATTGGCCTTGTCTGAGGATGCGTGAATGCGCTGGCAGGCTTGCATTGTAGTGTCGTTGGGCGGGTCCTTTTCCCCAGCACAAGGACCCACTGCAAAAAAATTTCACATTTACGAATTAGTGGATAACGCGATCCGGTCCAATGGTGTCAAGGCCGAGGTAACCTACTAAGGGAGAAGATTGGCAAAGCAAACAACAAATTGGGCCTGGCGAAAACAGATGAGACTTGAGAATATTTCGTCTTTACTGACAATACTTATGGCCCCCAAATAAGAATGGGGCATCCAGGTGAAAGCGGTGCCCCTCACGACCCCCCCCCCCCCTCTTTGGAACAAGATCCATTGTAGACGTGGCCGGATGTTTTTGATTTAAATGAAAAACTCATGCAAACATAGTTCGCATGAACTTTTCCCTCAACTGAAAACCATCAACGTTGCAGATTTATGTTATAGTGCTATATGATGGCAGCACATAATACTATAATATAAATAAACACGCAAACGGAAGGCCACTCGACTCTGTAAGAGCACCTGTAACGTCAGAATAAGGGTTAGGCTCACCCGATGGCTAGCTCATAAGTGTAGGAGCCAGCCAACGTGGGGGCCCCATACCCGGTCAGGTTTCAAAATCGATAGAATGATCGAGAAACTTTTGCGTTTAGGAATTCACCATTTATTCTTTTATTTTTATTTGTTTTAACATTGAGAATGTAGTTAAGTTCCATTTTATATTTACGACAACACAAGAAAAAAGCTTATATTCTAAGGAATTTGTAAGTGTAAGACTATAAATGAATAGACAAAAATGTTGGTCTCCTTCCAATAAAAAGACGTGAGCAATTATTTATTCAGTTGATCTGACTAAGATCGTTACATTTCACGTTCTCGTGTGTGTATAAGGGAATATATAATCAATGAGGATGGTAACATACGTGTAATCCTATCCTAAAATGTTACTCTAAGCAAAAAGGATAAAATATTCATATAAAGAATCGGTATAAGCACTTATTTAAACATCATGATAAAAAACAATAAAAAGTAAGGGTACTCACCCACTCCTCCTCGGACGAGCGCTCGCTTTTCGGGTGAATAAGCCCCAAGAACGGATACCATAAAAATTAAAATGTATGTAAAAAGGCTAAAATTAATCCAATTCATCGCGTTTGTGGTGCTGAAACTGCTGATTTTTATTATTTTAGACTTGTTGCCATTGTTGTTTTAAAACATATCCGGTTATTATTTATGACTTTTGGGTTATGATTTTTTCTCTATGATTTGCCGTATTTAGTATTTTGCGATTTTAATAGCGACGACAATGACAGCGGGTAGTAGATTAAGTATGAAATTAATCACCGCGCGATCGTGTAAATGTTTTATTACAATAGAAAATATGAATTTTATTTCTATGTTTCATCACCTCGGATTTATCTTGAGTAGCTATCGATAATGAATTCCTTTTTAGGGCTTTGTACTAAAATACAAAACCGTATTGCAATTACAACCTGTGTCCGTCTGTCCATCCGTCCGTTTACCCGTCCATCTGTATGTCACAGTAGTTTTTCACTGAAACTATAGAAGCTGCAGCCATGAAGCTTTGTGGAAGGGTTAGCAGTGGTGATTTTTTGAAAGAACTCCACTGTTGCGTTCTTTTGTGGAACACAATATCGATCAAATGCAGCCAAAACCTGATTTAATGTGCGTTCAGCTGATGTTGCCTGTGTTGGTAGCGACGCAACTGCTGTCTCGGCTGTTGTTGTTACTGTATCGGCTACTGGTGGTACACTTTGCTGTGCCTATGTGTTTTGATTTCCCATTTGATTTTCATTGTTTGTTTTTCCAATCATTACCTCTGTTGTACCATCATTCAGAAACAATGTGATATAGATTTCCATTGCACGAAGCCCAACTAGCCACAAAAACTTTGCAATTAGCTTTTGTTGACTTTCCACTTTTTTTCCAGTTGCCATCTGTACATGAGGAATATACGCTTCCAGCTTGGCCAATGCTTTATTTGCACAATCTAGTTCAGCTAGTAAACGGTCCTTTGATGCCATTGTGTTTGTTTGTAAATTTTTTTCAAAATGATTGAAGAAAAGAAAAATCTTGATGTTTTCTGAAGTTTGATTTATCACGATAATCTGTTTAAGTTGTTCGATGGTCGATAAATACTCTGATTTTCAACGATGATTTTGAGTTTTGCTCCCCCACCATTCGACACACGTTGTTCCAGCCGGAATAAATTAATAATGATCACACAGTACATTCCAGATTTAGGAACTTCCAATTAGTTCGAACCAGGATACAACACACTGTTGTATCGAATCTCATATTCGACACACTGTTGAATATCAACATCCAGTTGCCGTTCCAAGGACTTCCAATTAGTTCGAGCCAGGATACAAGACACTGTTGTATCAATCACATTTTCAACACACTGTTGAATATCGATACCCTGTTGCCGTTTTAAGGACCTCCAATAAGGTTTAACCAGGATACAACACACTGTTGTATCGAGCCTCATATTCAACACACTGTTGAAAATCCTGCTAAAAAAAAAAAAAAAAACGAAAGCCGTTATCCATCGCTCATCGTAAGTAGTCAATCAGGAGCTAAATTCAACATACTGTTGAATTAACAGCCGATTTAGCCACCAGTGGTACCACACATCAAAAACTGGACTTGCCGCATAGTTGGGTCCTGTTATCAAGCCGTTTCCAGGGCGAGATTCAAAGCTGAATTCAACACACTGTTGAATTAACGCTCAACCCATTCAAAAAAACACAAAATTTCATCCAAAACAGGAACCAACACACTGTTCTATCCTGATTTAAAGAGCTGAATACAAACGCCGACGTCAAGGGTCAAACTCAACGCACTGTTGAATTTTGGCTCAGAATTAACCAGATTCAACACACGCCAGCTAAACTAAAGCGATTTATCGGTTCCAAGACGATACGCTGTTGGTACATCAATACTACACCGAACCATACTCGATTAATCTCGAATAATGAATCTTGATTATGGCTACACAGGCAGAAGAACTTCTCAGATGCCAGGAAATTCTGCAGACGAAATTTCACGAATCTTAAGGAATTTTAAAAAAGATTCTGCTGAAAGAAAAACGGAGGAGTATGTGGAGAAAAGGCTAGAGGATCTGGAGAACCATTCGAGGGAGTTCTCAGAAAAGCACAAGCAGTTATTACAGCTTATACCAGCCGAACATCCTTATCTCGCTGAAAAGCTTTACGAGCAAACTCATGCTATTTACATAAACGCCAGCGACTGCATTTTAAAATATCGTTATCCTGGAAAAAAATGAAGTTGGATTGGGCGCCACATCAAAATTAATCACCACAGAGGATAATGCAGCAAACACAACAGATCCTGTCGCAATAACGGCTCCAACAAGCTTCCCAGCAGCAACCAGTGCTAATACGATAACAGTTGCGTCACCAGCCGGCCTACCGATAGCAACTAGCACCTTAAGCTACTCGAGTTCCAACGCAAATCCTGGCTACATAAATCACTCAGTAAACTGGCCGATAACGACTCAGTCTATTGCCAACCATCCATATCAAGAATTTAACAGGCCCGATAACTTTCCTAAATTACCACCCATCAAGATTCCAGCATTCGATGGTGACTATAAGCAATGGAAGCCCTTCATCGATATCTTCTTAAATGTCATCGACAATAACTACCATTTAAGTAACGTTGAGAAAATGCAGTATCTACTGAATGCACTAGAAGGAGATGCGAGACGAGTGGTAAGCCATCTACAACTTGCCAGCTGCAATTATGAAACTGCACTAAGCCTTCTCCGCGCCAGGTTCAACAATAACCGTAAAATAATAACTACCTATATCGACGCAATTATTGATGCAAAAAGGTCAGAACATAGGTCGCAGCAAGACGTAATAATGTTATACGACCTTATAAGAGAATGCATGGAGGCACTTAAAACTTTAAAATGCAATACCGATGAGTGGGGACCAATAATCGTATGCATTACAATGCGGAAGCTAGATGCTGAAAGCTTGCGGCTATTTGAAGAAAGCCTATCCAATCCTCGAGAAATGCCTTCCATTGGCGAATTCTTGAACTTCTTAGAAAAAAGATACCAAGTCCTCGATTGCCTCAAGACTACAAAACATTAAAGGCAAGATATCTACACCAAAGGGCAGAAGAAAAGCTTTAGCGCCCAGATAAAGAACGGCTGCAGCATTTGCTCCAAGTCTCACAAAATATATCAATGTGACGATTTCAAAAAAATGAGCATAGAAGACAGGAATGCTCTTATTAGGCAAAAGAAGTTATGCCCTAATTGCCTTATGCACAGCAAGACAGAAAAATGTAGATCTACAAAATTGTGCGCTGTTTGCGGCAAAAAAACACCACAGTTTGCTTCACCGAAGCTACGAAAATAGCAAATTTTCATCGAAACCTGACGCTAAAGGCGTTTCGACTCATCTCACCACCAATACTGCCTCCACAAAAGCCGACGCCGTCACACTACAAATGGGTAGTCCTAACTTACCACCGGTGCTGCTCCCAACAGCGATGGTCAGGATAAGAAGCACGCATGGGCGTCTCGAATCAATGAGGGCCTTAATCGAGCCCTGTTCATAGGTTTCGCTCATCACCGAAGAAGCAGTGCAGATTTTGAAACTGCCAAAACGAAGAATCCAGGCAATAGTCACAGGAGTCGGCGAAACGGAATCCGCGAAAGCATCATATCAAGTAACTATTAAAATCCAGCTTCGGGATTCAGCATCATCTCATCTCTTTGTGGACGCTCTTGTCCTCTCAAAATTGAATACTTGCCTGCCTGAAAGCCGCATTAAAAATATAGACCGGAGTAAATATGATGGCCTTGCCTTAGCGGACCTAGATTTTGACAAACCAGGTGCTATTGACCTTCTCCTGGGGGCAGATGTCTATGCCCAGATAGTAATGGATGGAGTGATTAAGAAGCAGCCAGTGCCGCAAAAAACTAAGCTAGGGTGGATTCTTTTTGGTAGTGTCCCAAAAGGCTCCCATGAGTCAATCAGACTATCGAGTTATGTATCACTCGCGGAGATTCAGCAAAGCCTAGAAAGCTTTTGGGAACCAGACGATCGGTTGAATCCGCACGAAGAGCTTGGGTGTTGTGATAATTTCTTCCGGTCCACACAAAGAAGGGACAAGGAAGGAAGATACATTGTCAGCTTACCTTTTAAGGACAACAAAGAGCAGCTTGGTGAATCCAGAAAGACTGCTGTTGCGCGATTGTTACAAATGGAGACGAGGTTTCAGAAAAATTCTTCGGACCAACAGGAGTACAACAAGTTTCTTTCTGAGTATTTGGCCTTGGGACACATGAGCCCCGTGAAGTCACTCAAGGGATATGACTGTAAAGTCTTTTATTTACCACATCATGCAGTCTACAAGCAGGATAGCACTACTACGAAACTTCGTGTTGTCTTCGATGCTTCTTGTAAAACAACCTCGGGCCTGAGTCTTAACGACGTTCTGCATACTGGACCAAAGTTACAACAGGATCTCATCCAGATACTGCTAAGATGGAGGAAGCATCGCTACGTATTTACTGCCGATATCGAAAAGATGTTTAGACAGACAGGAACTATCAAAGAATTCTTTGGCGCCAACATCCTCATGACTCTATCCAAGAATATGTTCTGAACACGATTACATATGGTACTGGGCCCGCTTCGTATCTGGCAGTAAAGGTTCTAATGCAGCTAGCAGAAGGCGAAGGTGATCAATTCCCGATTGCCAAGAGAGTTCTCACGTCGGACTTTTATATGGACGATATGTTGACCAGAGCTGACACAAAGGAAGAAGCAACGGAACTACAGGCCCAGATGATCAAGCTACTTCAAAAAGGAAAGTTCAACCTTCGAAAGTGGACTTCCAGTAGTGAGGATCTTCTCAAGAACGTGCCTAGAGATATGGTTGAGCAAAAGATCTTCAAAATTACTGACTCAGGGTCCATTAAAACACTCGGAATCCACTGGAACCCTAAACGGGATGAATTTCAATTCAGGCTAAATGTTGAACCGTCTAGTACAAAACTGACTAAAAGAGCGCTGTTGTCAAAAATTTCCAGCATCTTTGATCCATTAGGTTGGCTATCACCCATCACAATATCAGCGAAATTACTTATGCAGGCTCTTTGGATGAATAGTATCGAATGGGATCAGCAGGCCCCTCTGGATATAATAAAGGCCTGGACTGAGATCGAAAAGGAATTACCGGAGCTACATGCAATCAGAATTCCTAGATGGATTAGCAACCACAAAAACCAGGAATTCCAGCTGCACGGTTTCTGTGACGCATCTGAAAAGGGATACGCAGCGGTTATATACGTGCGAACCACTGACTCACTAGGAAAAGTTTATTGTACGAACCTGACAGCGAAGGCCAAGGTGGCACCCGTTAAACAAAAGAATCGGAGGGAATCACAAGATAAAATCGTTTCTACAAGTCGACCAGAAGGTCTGAAGCTGCACCTCTAAAGCAACAGATTACCATTCCCCGTTTGGAACTATGTGGAGCCTTGCTGCTATCCAGGCTACTGAAAATGACAATAGCTACCCTAGAAATAGACACACCTAATGTGTTTGCATGGTGTGACTCAGAAATAGTTCTGGCATGGATAACAAAGAGCCCTCATACTTTGGATGCGTTCATTGCAAACAGAATCTCAGAGATTCAGGATTTATTTCCCACAAGCATCTGGAGATATGTGTCATCGCAGGAAAATCCAGCTGACGTAGCATCCAGAGGAATTAGACCAAAGAAGCTTGTGTCACATAAAGCATGGTGGAGAGGACCTCTGTGGCTGTCGCAAAAATCCAATGCATGGCCATTGCAAAAACTCAAAGTAAGCTTACAAGAAGAAGCAAGGATTACCAGTAAAGTCTTCATCTCAACGGTTTCCTATTCAGAGATCAGCAGCAGTAATACCTTTACACGACAAGTTAGGGTAACGGCTTATTGCTTACGGTTCATTAAAAACTGCAGGGTTTCGAAGAAGGAAATAAATACAAATTATTTATCTTCGGACGAATTAGTTACGGCCAAAATGTGTATTATAAGAATCGTGCAGCGAGAAGCGTTTCATGAGGAAATACAATCACTTAAGAACGGTGAACCGTTCAGCAGAACAAGTAAGCTACTAAAGCTTCACCCATTTCTAGATAAAATAGGGGTTCTATGCGTTGAAGGAAGGATCCAGAAGTCTGACATATCACTAGATGCAAAGCATCAAATTTTGCTGCCTCAAAAACATCATCTGACAAATCTTATCATCGACCATGCTCACCGTCAGACGCTCCACGGAGGCACGACTTTAACACTGAACTATATCCGGATGCAATACTGGATAATTAACGCCAAAAATACTGTCCAGTCTAGTGACCACAGGTGCCTCAGGTGTGCGCGATACAATCAAAAGCCCACACAACAGCTAATGGGAAACCTACCACAGGCCCGCGTGCTGCCTTCTCCACCTTTCTCGCATACTGGAGTAGATTACGCTGGACCATTTATGACAAAGATGTCAAAAGGACGTGGTGCCAGATCGCTCAAGGGATACATTGCCCTATTTATTTGCATGGTAGCGAAGGCCATTCATCTTGAATTGGTCAGTGATATGACCACAGACGCATTTTTGGCAGCCTATTAAAGGTTCATATCACGCCGCGGCCATTGTAAAGAAATATTTTCAGACAATGGTACTAAATTTGTTGGCGCCCGAAACAAAATGGAGAAGGACATGCGGCTTGCAATTGAGCAGTCAACAAGGCATGCTGCGGAAGTGATCGCCAATGATGGTACAAAGTGGAAATTTATTCCACCAGCCACTCCACACTTCGGAGGGTTATGGGAAGCAGGCGTCAAATCAGTAAAAGGGCATCTCAAAAGAGTATTGGGAGAGACGTTATTGACATACGAGGAGTTCACCACCGTACTTTACCAAGTAGAAGCTTGCGTAAATTCAAGGCTATTAGGCCAAAATTCTAGCGATCCCAGAGATTTGGAGCCTTTAACTCCCGGACATTTTCTTATATGCCGACCGCTGATTGCACCACCTGAGCCCGAAATAAGTGATACGAACGTACATCAAAGATGGAAGCTGGTTACCAAATTGTAAAGAGACATATGGAAAAGATGGTCGCAAGAATACTTGTCATCACTCCAAGAAAGGAGCAAATGGCGAGTAGATAACAAAAATCCAGAAGTCGGAGAGTTGGTCCTCGTAAGAGACGACAATTTACCGCCGCAAAAATGGTCATTAGGTCGAATAAGGAGTTGCATCCGGGCGAAGATGGTGTTGTCCGTCTCGTTTCTGTACAATACAAGGACATAGTAAAAAAACGTCCTCTTAACAAATTATGCCAATTGCCGCTGAGTATGCATAACTCTGAAGAAAATGTTCAGAAGAAAACGGTGGCAGTCTTAACAACCTCACCAACTCAAGGGGCTAAACGAGTTTACCAGCAACAAAAGGTTCAGGCAACGATAAGTCATACCGCAAATCCACCTTTAAAAAGAAGAAAGGTTAGAGTCAACCCTTGTACATGGTCATGGAAATTACTATATTCGATCCTGTCAATTTTTTACTGGCTTACCATCATTTTCGCCCAAGACTTCGAAACACTAGACACAAAATCTGGGGGGGTTTATATTGTAAATTTAGGACATGCTCAGATCAAACGAGGAACTCTAAGGCTACAAATAACGTTACCTATAACTGAGATTTTCGCTGATCAAAAAATGGCTGACTCAATCACGAATCAAATCAGAATGATGTGTGATAAAACTAAGGAAGTGACCGATACAACCCACTGTGACTCTCTTCTTCATCAAGTCTTAGTACGAAGGTTGAATTTGTCAAAGGTTTTGAATCAAGTGATTCAACTAAGTCATCACAGGAACAGGAGAAAGAGAGGACTGCCGGGGAAGCTCTTGACCACCATCTTTGGAGTTAATGACGAAGTATATACAGATATCGAACAGCTACATATCAACCAAGACGCTCTTTCTCATACGACAAATCATCAAGCGCTGTTCATGTATTCCAAAATTAATAAGTCAACTGCCATCCTGGAATCTAAACTAAGACAGTTGAATCTTCGATTAGCCCGTATCACAACTTCAGTAAATGAGATGGCAAATTGGTATGCGTCCACAGATCATAACAGGATCAGTATAGAAGTGATATCCTCCTATATAATTGCTGAGGACTATTTTCGCGAGCTTGAGAATAAATACACCCGATGGCTGAATGCCATACAGGACAACGGGCACATTTTGGAATTCATCACACGACACAACATCGAAGAGATAATTGCGAATGCAACGGCCAAACTTGTTTCTAATCTGTATACATCGAATGTTCCTCAACATCGGCTACAAATAGAGGCAAACCCTAACGAAATTCAGCTATACGGTTACCTACACATCCTAGAAAAATCACTTTTCGAGCTTGTATATGTAACGGCGGTTCCACATCTGATACGAAACAATACGTTTTCAATAGCAGTCTTAGATGCTTCAACCTTGGCAATAGACTTCAATGGCCAGGTCTATTTTACCTTAAAGAAGGAAGAGCTAGATGCCTGTATCATCAATAAAAGGTACATTTACCTATGCACTCCGACCATTGTGCATAATATAGATAGCAGTCCATCCTGTGTTGTGGATGAAATTTACGGACGACATTCAGCTAAGGGGTGTGATTCCAATTCTCTTCAGCTAACTGGCACTTTTTGGAAGACGCTGATAATGAAAAAAAACGTGGATGTACATTTCTACCCACCCAACTGTCGTAGCCTTCATCTGTAAGGGTACCCGGAAAGAGATTTCGTTGAACACCACTGGGATCATACACCTCCATGACAGCTGCTTGATAAAAACAAGGGAAGTCACACTAAAGTCAAAAATCGACGAGCAATACAAGGTCATGTCGAGTTACATTAGGCAAACTCGCTCCATACCAACAATACATGCCTCAAAGATGACTCGTATCCTGCACCACGGAGTAATAATTCAACCTACTGAGCAGGTCATCGACTACGCCTCCTTACCTGAGCTATCATTGGAGAACCCTTCACAAATTGCTCTGAAGGAGCATTCCATCACAGCTACCACGAGCATTTTCGTCTCAGTTATTTTGGCAATATTCTTATCCAAAAAATGGAAGGTGCTCAAGGATTTCATCAGCAAAAAAATATGCTGCACTAAAAATGGTCCCACTCAAGCGGAGTCTATTCAGCTCACACCATCATCGATACGAAGACGATTTGACCAAGCATTATCAACTGCCGCCCCCCAGCATGTTCCAGCCGGAACAAATTAATAACGATCGCACAGTACATTCACCCATTCTTGCCCGCAAGTTTCCAATCAGCACTTTTTTATTCATACCATAAAGTACATTAGCATTTCCAATCAGCACTTTTTTACCTTTAATTATTCATACCATAAAGTGCATTAGCATTTCCAATCAGCACTTTTTACCTTTAATTATTCATAAAGTACATCAGCAATTTTGTTCATAGCGTAAAGTACATTGGCATTTTAAGATCAGCATTTTTATTAGTAGTTTTTTATTGAACATTGGTTAATGAAATTGTATCATGTCAGCTTAATTTTGTTATAAATTATGTGTGAATTGTATCAATAAATGAGATTGAGTTCCGATAGTTATAGAGGTGTTTAATTTCATTTTTATACATAGTTCAACACAACGTTGAATTTTGTACACACGTGATAATTTAGCACATATTACACAGTCCTTAACGCTTCTGAGACCATGTTATAATTAGGAAAATTATTAAATGAAACACAATGTTTGTAATTGGTCACGATGCCGTTTGAATATGCTCTTTATAGAATGAAGGTTGATGCTCAACTGACTAACAATACAGTTGTCAAAATAATGTCAACTTAACCTAAGAGTGTGTTCACATTTATCAATGGTGAACATTATGACATGTTCATACCCATACAAGTGTTGAACATTATTACAAAACTGGTGGCCATTCAAATTATTATTTGCTTATTAAATTAAGGGGCCTACGAGAAATTTGCCTTTTCTGCTGGTGGTGCCAATGTCGATTTTTTCCGATAGATGGAAAAGTCGAAGGAAGGAAAGTCTTATTTGATCATGCAGAAATTAATATCGACTTATTTGCTTTGTTTTAAGAATTTCTACAAACCGCAACGTTTTTTAAATCTAAGCACTTTAGTTTTAAGAAAATAAATAGACGACTCCAAATTAGTACATCAACACATTTAGAAGGAATTTCTACGTTTGATTGTTTTCAAGTGAATACCGTATCAAAAGGACTTAGCTGACCATTAAACAATCATGGGGGGACAGTATATGCCTTAATTTAAATTATGCTTTAAACACACACAACTCGGAAGTTAGACTCGTTAAATGAAAACATTCGAGTTAAGTTATTCTCTTCGAAATCAAAATACTTGATTCTATAAACTTTCCACTGCATAAATAATTGTTCAGGATTTCAAAAATATTGGTGAACTAATTTCGAAAATTTGTTTTTCCAGTTAGAAGGAATAATAATTTGATACAAAACAGAAAAAGCAAGAAGTGAATTGATTGAGCATTGCCAAATTATTAAATTGAGCAAAAGGGAGAAAACAACTCCAAGCTGGTCAAGTAATTACCATATTCAAGGAAACAATTATTTGTTATGGGATGCATTCTGATTTAAACAGATATCCTTCTTCAAATATGCACATGACAATCCAAGTTAGTAAATATCAAAGACAAACTAGTTTCATATGTTTAGTTCGTCCTGGAGAAATTCAAACAAACTATTCTTTTGTTTGCTCAATTCTCCATAAGCAACACTCTCACAAATTTACTTGCATCACCCAGATGCGTTTCATTTCTATTTCATCAAAGTGTCCAATGCACAGTCGTGCCCTCCATGGCGACTACATCCCTTTTGTTAGAATTAATGGAGCAAAATTTGTAAAAAGGGCAACTTCCAATCTATTGTGACGTGCTTGATCCTGGAAAAGACATTGTGCTGATGATGCTCAAAGAAAAAGAAAAAATGGCTGACTGATTGCAATTGCATTTGACACTACCTCCTGCTGACAGCAAACACCAGACTCCCGTCAGGATGGAAATGGACAAGTCATATGGACGGAAAAGGATGCAACTAGCAGTCTGTCTTGTCAACGTATAAAATCGATGGAGATACGAGCAATGTAGGAAGGAGAATGGTCTAAACGCTACAATTTAATCAATAGCTTGTAGATATATTTCAAAATGAACTAACAACGAACAATGGCACCAACTCTGCAGCTATGAAGAGTCATGATTGCATCCAGACATTACAACAATAGGAATCAACTGTGCTGATGTAATTGAGTGGACGTTGGCGACAGTCTGAAGTGACACAGGAAAAGTAATGAAAAGGACGTATTGATATTGTTGAGAAATTTGAGCTATTAAGATAGTGATATTTGATCCTGATAGAAAATGAATGAATTGTTGGCAGTGAATTTTAATGGAGTGCACTTACTTCCTTTTATGGCTCTAAAAAGCTTATTTGACTAGTGAAAAGAAATTTGTTAGCGTAGATAGTTGTTGTGATTTAATTAAATCAGTCATTTTCAAAAGGGGGCATCTCAATTTTTCAAACATTTTCAGGAGAGACAAAAAACCGATTAACCTCTACGCATTTTTAGACAAGATCACGCAGTATTTTTTTATGTTTACATGGCTATTGTTCTAACTCAAATATATGTTTTTTAGCGTTTTTTATTGTAAGTGGCCCCAGGATTTTTTTTCTCTTAGAGAGATGACTTGTTTTGGAAATAAACTTACTTTATCTAAGAGTGAAGCAGTTTTAAATGACAAAAATTATTTTATTTCTAACAATATTACAGTAAAATGTTACCACAATGTTCAAAAGAAAAATATCGTCAAAAATAAACAGTTCTATTCAAAAGTATAATATTCAAAAGTATAATAACATAAGTATAATAACAAATAAAAAATTTATCATGGTAATATTAAAACTGTTCTGGCTGTTCTTGCGATGTCGTTGTTGGCCATTAATTTATTTCGTCCCAGAAGGCAGCAGCAGCCACAGCCACAAGCAATCAACTCATCAGTCTCAAATATCACAACAACACCATCAACATCATCAAACGCCCGTTGGAGTTCAATCCGAGTGACCCATCATAACTCATCACACATTGCAACGACATTTTTAAATGCATCATCGACAACTACGAGCAGTTATCGCTACTACTTATGAATTTGTCGCTTTTCATTGCCGGCGCGTTGTAATTTGATTTCATGAATCATATATTTGAGCTGGTCTGCCGAATTTGTTTCAACAGTGATTTGCGGAATTCTCAATTAAATTAATATCCTACCTACACAAAAAAATATGGCAGATCCCCGGCTAAAACAATTGACTATCAAGACAGGTATTCTGAAGCGGTTAACAAAGGAGAAAAGATCATATGAAAAGGAAGCTGAGCAACACAAAGGTCGTGTTGAATAGGGAAAGTTAAATAAATACGATGATCAAACCGTACGTACTCTTAAAATTCTATCAAGGAAATGAATGCGCGAACGCCATAGAACTCGACGTCGTAAATCTCAAATGAAGTGTGAACGCATAAAAATCTTATTACGGCTTCCAACACAATAATTTAGCACAAGCCTCAACATGCATTGCAGCAGCAACTTGAAATGAACGGCAACAAAGTATAGAACAAGAGGAATGACTGGTGGAAAATGAGGGGGAACGGATTGGGACCGGATCCCATACCACGGAGCCGGGCAAGGAAAAGAAAAATCAAGTTGAAAAAAAGGTGGAGTCCGTGCTCGGCGATTAAAGAATTTTGTTGAGTTTGGTTTGAAATTGAAAATGGTGTTTCATTATTCTCAAGTGTATTTTCTCCAGCCTGGATTCTCGCGGTCGATCGCTTTCACTAGCATTTGTGTGAAGAAAATCGATAGGCGGAGAGTGTTTAGGCGTAAACTGATTTAACTGGTGTCAGTGTAAGCACACATCACAGACACGACGATACTGTCATTCGACATGAGGCAGTCGAAGTCCGCCATCCGCCGGGAATTGATTGCCAAATAAATTGTTTAATTAATATTTTCGTTCTTTTTGTTATTGTTCACATCCATTGTTCCTCCCCTGTGAATGATCCTGACAGTTCAGAAGTGGGATGATGGATTTGATAACCGAATTAAATGGATTGGCGGTGAAAGTGCTGCGCGAGAAGTGCCGATATCATGGATTGGCGACCGCCGGGAACAAGTCCATGCTGGTTTAACGCCTCGCCGAATTGGGTGATAAAAGTGTGACAGAGATAGATAGTGATCTCTTGTCGAGAGTCCGCGCACTCGAAGAAACAGTCCGACAGCTGCAAAATTTGGGTGTTGGTATGCCACAAAGTGTTTCGACGCCAGTAACACAAACAGTTTCACAAAGCGTGGACGAAAACGTTCAATCGTTCATAAGTGGAAATGTAAACATGAACGCACACACACAACCGTATGTGCCACCTCAACCGCCAACAGGCATGTACTCCTATGTATATCAACCGACGAGCGAGATCGGGTCTGTGAATGTTCGCGACATTGCCGACGTGTTGCCGAAGTTTCACCCGTTTGCCGCCGATTCTTTAACGTCCGAACAGTTTGCGTGTCGTGTCACACAACTAAAGGAACCCTACCAATGGAGTGACCGTCTTGTGCTGCTTTCAATGTTTTCGAAGTTGAAGAGTGCTGCTAAAACATGGATCGACATGTCACCAGTGTTTGATTCTTGGACAGAGTTTGTCGGAAAATTTCTTACAGATTTTCCGTGTCTCATGAACATAGCCGATATTCATCTCCGTATGGCTGAAACGAAACGCAATTTTACCGAATCGATGGAGGAATATTATTATCGAGTTCTAGCGTTAGGCCGGAAAGGTGGATTGCCTGACGCAGCAATCATAAAATACTTGATAAATGGTTGCAACGATATCGATTTCGGGAGAATATCATCGGCACAACAATTTAATTTTTGCCACGAATTATTATCAGCAATTCGACGCTATACCGACACTTGCCGTTCAAAAAAATCTTTCCAACCGAAACCCCGATCATACGACATGCGTCCGCCGAGTCCTACGAGTAAGCCTGAAACACCGTCATTACCGAGAAAACCGAAAGAATCCGTCTGCTATAATTGTTTCAAGCCCGAACATATCTCCGTCCGTTGTTCACAACCGCAACGCCGTTCAAGATGCGCAACATGCAATCGTACCACTCATTAAACCACCGATTGCCCGCATATGAGATCTGCGCCGGATAGCGCGACAACGTACGAAATCCAGACGAATGAAAATGGAAAGGAAATCATCAAAGTGGTGTCAATACGAGGTCGTGAGATTCGAGCATTCGTGGATCCGGGGAGCAATGGAACGTTGATGAGAGCGTCGTTGGCGAGAACTATAGGTGGTATCGTTCCTTGCAATGTTGTTCTGTGCGGATTTGCGGGTGGTAAATACGAATGTACGAGCAAAGTAATCGTCTCAATGAACATTAATCACAAGACGTACGACGTAGATGTGTTAGTTGTCGAGGCTGGTTGTATCGAATACGAAATGCTTTTAGGTCGGGACGTGCTATGTAGAGACGGACAATCACTGGTAATTTGAGGGAAAGAATGCTGGTTGGAAAATGACGAGGCATTAAAACTGGGAACATCCTTAAAAGCCAAGGAACAAAACCAAGTAAAAACGTTGTTGTCTGAGTTCCGTACACTTTTTGCAACAAATTTACACGAATTGGGAAAATGTTTGGCTGTAAAGATGGCAATATCGTTGAACACACGCGAACCGGTTACACAACGACCATGTGACTCCCATATGCAAAACGACAAGCCGTCGAAAACATCATAGACGAACTACTTGCCGCCGATATTATACGTCCATCGGAATCCGCATGTGCTTCGCCTATCGTTCTCATAGAGAAGAAAAACGGCGAAAATCGTTTATGCGTGGACTATCGCCAATTAAATGGAAAAACGATTAAGCAACCTTTCCCTATGCCGAATATCGAGGATTAGTTTGCTAAATTAGCAGGAAACAAATATTACACCACGCTTGATCTAAGGATGGGCTACCATCAAATCGAAGTGGACGAAACGTCGAAACCGTACACCGCTTTCGTTACTCATAATGGACATTGTGAGTACAATCGCATGCCTTTTGGTCTTGTGGACGCACCGGGAGTTTTTCAAAGCTTAATAAACAAGATCATTTCAAAAATGGGGCCCGGAGAGGCGATTGCGTATTTGGACGATATAGTTCTACCGAGCAAAGACATAGAGACTGGTCTATCGTCACTCCGAAAATTTTTAGAATTTTTGAAATCTTGCGGATTAACAATGAGACTTGATAAGTGCAGTTTTCTTGCCGACGAAATCGAGTACTTGGGAAATATTGTCAACGATGAAGGCATAAAACTGGGAGAACAAAAGGTTAGCGCGATAAAGAACTTTGAAGTGCCAAGAAATGTAACCGTAGTGAGACGATTTCTCGGACTCACAGGATTTTACCGAAAATTCGTAACCAATTATTCGCTGATTTCGAAACCGATCACTCAACTGCTGAGAAAATACACGGAGGGATCGCAACACTTTCTATGGGGAAGTGACCAATCCGAATCGTTCCAGAAACTCAAGGAGAGTCTATGCAACGAACCAGTGTTGGCGCTGTTCGATATCAACGCACGACACGAAATACACACTGACGCCAGTACAGTCGGACTTGCTGGTGTATTACTGCAGTCGATGGATGGAAAGAATTGGAAACCCGTCTTTTACTATAGCCGCCATTGTTCCGAAGCCGAAAGCCGTTATCATAGCTACGAGCTTGAGGTGCTCGCTGTGGTCGAGAGTCTAGACAGATTTCGTGTTTATGTTCTAGGCAGACCCATCCGTGTAGTTACCGATTGTTCAGCGATAACGCATATGAAGACGAAAACCGAAATGAACCCTCGTATTGCCAGGTGGATGGTACGATTGACTGAATACGATGCTGAGCTTGTGCACCGACCCGGACGACGACTTGCACATGTCGATGCACTCAGCCGAGCTGCCGCCCGAAGATCCTGAAGTTGCAGGATTCGTCATGGCTATAACAAGTGGATCAGACGATTGAATTTATACTATGCAGTTGAAAGACGATCAACTCCGGCACATAGTGAACGTTATTCAAAATAAAAGATGAACGTGTTAAACGAATCAAAAGTGAATATGAACTAAAAGATTTCCGTTTGTATCGAAGGGTTAACGAGCAGCTAAGGTTAGTGATACCAAAATCCGTCAGACTACGCGCAGTGCAAAATTTTCACAATAATTACGGACATTTCGGGGTTGAAAAGACAATGGGGCGCATCCAACAAAATTATTGGTTTCCTAAAATGCGTAAAGTGGTAAAAGACTATATAGACTCGTGTGTTAATTGCTGCTACAATAAATCGCGTCCAGGAAAGCCTGAAGGACGTTTTTATACGGAATCGATGTTACCGATACCATTCCGTCAATTGCATATCGACCACCTGGGACCGTTCAAACGTAGCAAAAGGGGCAATATGTATATAGTTGCAATTTCCGATTCTTTTTCGAAATATCTAGTGGCAAAACCCGTCCGGAATACCTCTACGTAACCCTTGATTTAATTGATCTAACGAGCTATTTCGGTGTGCCTACGCGAATTATAACCGACCGTGGTTCCGCATTCGTGTCGCGAAAATTTGCTGCGTTCTGCAAGTCACATGAAGTTACTCATATCAAAACTGCCGTCCGTACAAGTGGAGCGTGCAAACCAAACCATATTGTCTTATCTACGTACGACCGCCAAAAATAAAAACGATTGGGACGATTTACTACCCGCGCTGCAATGGAGTATAAATACGCAGAGGAATAATACTACTGGATTCAGTCCAAATGAAATCATATTCGATTTTACACTCAGAGATGTGACAAATAATAATCTTATCTCAGTTCTGCAAGACCAGTTTATTAACAAAAACGAATCAGAACCAGTACTCGTGGACCTTGCAACTAAACGAAATACAGCTTTGGAGAATATTGAAAATCAGCGGCTCCGTTGGAAGGAACGTTTCGACAAAAAGCATTCTTCGCCCAAAGAATATATGATTAACGATATTGTACTCATTGAGAACGAAGCTGTTTCGACTGGGGAGAGTCGAAAGTTGGAACCCAAATTTAAGGGACCCTATATAATCGCCCGCATTCATGGCAAGGACCGGTACCTTATCGAGGATATACCAGGTTTACGAATTTCACAAAAGCCGTTTTGTTCAGTTTACGCCGTTGACAAGATCCGACCGTGGTGCTCAAAACCACCGGAAATCGAAACCGACGAAAAAACCAATGACGGTGACAGCAGTGACGAAATCGAGGACGACTCCGATGCAGGAATGGCCGAATTGTCAGTGTAAGCACACCAAACATCACAGACACGACGATACTGTCATTCGACATGAGGCAGTCAAAGTCCGCCATCCGCCGTGAATTGATTGCCAAATAAATTGTTTAATTGATATTTTCGTTCTTTTTGTTATTATTCACATCCATTGTTCCTCCCCACTGAATCATCCTGACACTGGACAGTGAATTTTTGCTGTAGTTCGTTGAGTAAAAACAAGAAATCAAGTTGCTCGCAACCAGTGTACTAACCTATATCAAATAATTGTCGTAGCTAGTATAGAAATGAAAAGCATGTACAGTGATCATACGTGAAAAAGAGTACCAGCACCAAGGCCATCTAAACAAGATCGTTTCATGGGTAATCGTGAGATCAGAATTTCACAAATTTTCTCTAAATTCCACTGTCGTCATCAATCTGCAGTTTGCAAATCATTTTTAGCATTACAAATGTTTCGAATAAATTGTAATCATAAAATGGTGTAGCAAAGTAATGCTAGTGCCAACTCAAAATCATGTGACTTGCAATCCATATGAAATTGAAGAGGAAAAATTTTATAAATTGTGCGGTTATGGAAGAGGTCATTTGGTGGTTTTTTCGTCATTTTTGCGGCCTCAAGTGCTACAAATTAGAAATGCTTTAAATCTTTGACTCGGAGCGTGGCATTTGGCATACATTGGAGGAGAAAATTTAAAGTATGATGTGCATTTTTGCTATCGTTTTAAAAGAGAATTCAACGTCGCCGTAGTCGCATTTGTTGTCGGGGCGAGAATTAAAATCCGCATTTCAGTTTTCATTGGGCTGAGACCCTGTAATTGTCGGATTCATTTGCAACTTCACAACAGAAAATATCGGCTGTACTCGCACACGAGTGAGTGAAAATTCACGGGAACATAAGTAAAAAGCCGAGAAATGTGCGGTGACGTGACAAAAGAGTGAATTTTGCGAGTACTGTGCAGCTAAGAAATAATAGAAAAAATATCTCATTGGCACGCACGCAGGAAGTGAATTTTGAGACGGGAGACTACAAGATCGGACAAATTCCATCCCAGAGAATTTAAGTAGCGCCTCTTCCACTGATTTAAAACAATTAGCGCCAAAAAGAAATATCAGTAACTTGATAAAAATAAAATAGCTGAATAAAAATTTAAAGAAACACCAGACTATATTGGTGTAACCTCGAGGAATAGGAAGAAGTGAAAACCATAAAAAAAAATTTATACAAATCTTCAAAAATCGGGAAATTCTCCTTAAGATTAAAGTGCGTTAACGCATTGAACGCATATTTCATTCACATGAAAGCCAACAACCTACTTAATCTAACCGCTAGTAACAATAACCAGTTGGTGAACATAACAGAAAACAGGATATATCAGAATTTCAACTTCTCAATACAAGCTCGGAGCCATTGTGATTGAAAAGTTCATATCACATCAGAGCGCAGGAACACAATATCCTTTTCATAAAATCTGTGGCTCATGCAAATCAACTACGTGGTAAAATGAATACATCCAACGAGATTTGCTGCTTACTTGGCCATGAACAGTTGGTGCTTTTGCGGAATACGGCACCATCATAACACTCACTGGTACTCAGCTCATAGCATTAAACCGGTCTAATTTGAATCGAGCGACTAACGCAACTCAGAGCGATCGGTTCCAAAACTGTTCAGAACGGGGTTCAACCAAAACTGACGTAAGATAGGAAGCCATATGGTAGCAATTTGCATCTGTATTAGTCGGCCTACTATGGACAAGCTTCCGGGAGCTGTCACCCAACTGCGGCATTAGCAAATGCTTATATTTCGTAATATATACTATTTTCTGAACAAAAAAAGTACGGAACGCTTTCCGCGCACCTTGTATAGCCCACTGTACTCCTAAACTTTTCAAGACGAGTAAATGAAGCACACGTTTTGCACTTCAACTGATAGCTCTGCGTTGAGATGTAAACAAACTCCTACAAATTCACTTTGGAAGGCAATAAAAACTAAACGGGAATAAGAACTGAAATAATTTTCACTTCACTAGGAGTGCTATTGTGTTCTCCGCGGGCCGTCAGGATTTCACTGTAGAAATCCGCCTCAAAACTGTACAAAACTTCGAATTTTCGTTGGCACCTCCATATTTCTTCATATACTGTCATGTAAGTTGGCCAGCAAAGTCGGCCTACTAATGATCATGTGTGTGATAGTAAGCGCTGCTGCCATATGGCTTTCTATCTAGCGTCAGTTTTGGGTTCAACGCTAGAAGATCAATAATTTGGCACTGATTCAAAAAAAATTATTTCCTCCTTTTTACGGCGTTATGAAGCTGGGTTTATTTTTTTAATAAAAAGTGTTCTTACCATCCAAATGATAACATATGTAGTACACATAAATATAATTAATTAATTTCTCTCATTTGATACTACAAATCTTGCAAACAGCATTATCTTCGATGTTTATCGAATGATTCCTACAATTTATACATACTATCCCGAATGGAGTACTTTTAATTCGTACACATACTCGTACAATTCCCACGACAATTCACGAAATCAAAAGTAATCGTGAAAGGATAATAAGCTTAATCGAGAGAACAAAATGCAGCTATTTCTTATCCATTACCGACTAATTGAAAGCCAAGTTGGAAACAATGAACGTTTACTTACAGAACTTGGTAAAGTTTTGGTGGTCATAAACGATCTGAAATGTGTCTTTGCCTTAGATAATCGTACGTAGTCGTATGTGGAAAGACGTTTAAGGAATAAAGTTTTGAAGTGCTTGAGCTATGAAGAGAACATTCCAAGGAGCTGAGAGTCACGTACGAAGGAACATTACAGATAATACTTATGTGGTTTTGACTAGATTGTTAAAGCAACGCAAGAATGATATTGCATTAGAGGAATAAATGAACCTTATATTGTTGCGAATCTTGACAGGTGTAAGCGCGATTATTTTGGTGTTTTGAATACGTGGTAAAATTGAATACATTTAGCAGTTGTACTGAAAATAAATGGTACATAGCAAATGGGCACATAGAACGCAATTCAAAAAGACATCATTTCAGTAGCGTATCTTAAAATACTTTATTTTATATGACAAAAACAAAAACCTTCACTTAAATAAAACAGAAAAAGTATCCGTACATAACAAAAAATATTTAAAATCATCAAGCTTTTTGGTTAAATTTCGATGTTTAGTAACTTGTTGGATGACGTTTTTGCTTGAGACCCTCCTGAATCGATTTGGCATGGAGTGGATCAATTTGGATGTATTCTACCGAGTTACTTTTCCCCATTCATAAAAATAACCCGTTTTAGCGTTTCCTTAGAAGTTATGCCGTGCTAACGAATTCTGCACTTTAGCAAACCCCAGCAATACTCAGTAGGGTTGAGATCTGGGGATTGGGGTGGCGTTCGTAGCTGATAATTCGTATTGTACAGCACCTAAAGCTTAACGTTGTGTGCCGTGTTCTTGGGATCATTATCGTGCTGGAGCCAAAAATCTTTACCAGGTCCCAACTGGCGAACACTTTGCTTGATACTGGTCTTCAAAATGTTTAAATAAGCATATTGATCCATCGTTGAATCTATTGAGACCAGCTCACCAACTCCTTGCGTCACCATACACCCCCAGACCACCACACCACCTCCACCATGTTTAACAGTTAGTGATAGATTTTTCCTCGAGGTCAGTACCACTCTTCCACCACGCTAGCTTTTTATTTATTTATTTATTCCATCTTACAGAATAATTACAGCAATATTTAAATGAAAAAGAATAATAAAATGTCGATAATTGAAAGTTAAACTACTAGTAAGTCTCTTAGTTTTTTCTTTAATGCTATTTACGAAGAGTGGAAAGGACCAAGCTCGAGATCATTATGATTTTGTACGATTCTTAAAATTGGTGAATGGAAATATAAATCAGTTCTAGCATATGGGAAACGAAATAAGAATTCATCCGAAATGAACGAGATGTTTGTCGGAAAGGCAGCTCAGAAAAAATATTTAACGGGACATGATGGTAGCAAAGTTTATACAAAAAAAAAAATTGGTCTAAATAAGTTCGTCGGGATATTAGAGATGGAAGAGATAGGAAAGATAAACGACTTTCATAGGGCTGGTACGGCAAATTAAACTTAAGGAAAAGAAAACGCGTGAACTTTCTTTGGACAGTTTCTAAAGGAGACACCAGATAGGAATATCGGGGGGACCAGTATTCAAGCAAAGGGCGAACAAGAAAAACAAATAAGCGGACAGAAGAAGAGATGCTATTGAATTTATGTACATGTCTAAGGATAAACCCGGAAACTCTAGACGCCTTAGTAATCACATTTAAAATATGTGCATCAAATTTGAGTTTTGGATCAAAAGTTACTCCAAGGTCTTTATGACTGAACACTTCAGAGAGCAAAGTATCATTTAATATATAATTAAAATTAATAGGAGAGCCCTTGAGAGAAAAAGTCATTTTATGACATTTAGTAGTGTTAAGACATAAATAGTTTGAAGCACACCACTTTTTCCCTTGATGCCAAATATACGAAACTTGCTTTCATCCGAGAATAATTTAACGTATGTATGTTCGCAAAACTCTAGAGGCTTGTTTAAATATTCGTTCGCAAAATGGATCCGTTTTTAGGGTTTTGTAAAATAATTTTACAAATCCCTACTAAAATTACGTCCTGTCCTGTCTTGGTTTGACACTTTTTGCTTTGAGAGGCGCACAGGGAGGGGAAATACACGAAAAATTTGTGCCCCCCTCGCGATTGGACACCTGTGATCCGAAAAATCTGAAAAAATTATGAAGGTGAGTGTTTTTTAATACAACAACAACAAATATCGTAGAAGTCAAAATTCGTTCAAGTTTGTCAAGAATACTATGATATTCGAATTTCACATTTTCCCAATGAAATCGTATAGGTACCCTGAAACTGAATGAAATTCGATATTTAAGTAGTCCTGCACAAAGTCCTTAAAATTTGTAAGTTTGATGAAAATCGAATGATATACACGGAAGTTATCTTCTACTTCTTAGCACTACAGCCTCTTTCGGGCCCTCGCTTCTTTCAAACAGCGCCTCCAAATGTCTCGGTCCGTTGACCGCGTCTTCCAATTCCGAAACCCGAGCAGCGATGAACTGTCTTCGTCAACTGAGTCAGACCAGCGTTTTCTCGGTTTCCCCACTGGCCGCCGGCCTTCAGTTCTCCAAGCGAATACCTTCTTGGGTACCCGTTATTCGTCCATAAGTTCTTGAGACCTCCGGTTCGTCAAAAATTTCATACAGCTCATGGTTGTTTCGAATTCGCCATTGGTCTCCGTCTAGCTTCGCTCCGATTATTCGCCTCAAGACCCGTCGTTCAAACGCGTTCAATATATTTGCGGACGCTTGGGTTAGGGTCCATGTTTCACACCCATAGCATAACACAGGTCTCATCACAGATTTGTATACTTGGAGCTTTGTTTTGCTGCGTATGCAGCTGTTCTTCAAGATCGTCAATACTGAAAAGAATATTTTATTTGCGAGCTGTATTCTTCGGCGTATTTCGTCTCTTTCATTGCCCGTTTTCGTTATTTTGGCACGGAAATATACAAATTCGCTGACATTCTCGATACTGTATTCGCCAAGTGTGATATGTTGTGTATTTGAGGTATTTTTCCTCGACTGCGTCATGAACTTTATTATATTTGCATTGTAGCCCTACTTGTTTTGCTTCGCTGTCAAGTTTCAGGAAGAGTTCTTTGGCAGTTGTTAGTGACCGTGACAGAATGTTGATGTCGTCCGCATAGGCCACTACTTGACTCGACTTGTATCGTAATGTAACTCGCGTATCGACAGGTAGCTTCTTTATGACGTACTCCAGAGCCAAATTGAATAGCAATGGGGCCAGCCCATCTCCCTGCTTTAGTCCGGTATTTGTGTCAAAGGCATCGGTGGGTTGGTTATTGATGCGGACTTGCGAAGTTGTTGATGTTATTGCTATTTTGGCAAGACGGACTAATTAAGCTGGGATGCCAAAACCAAGCATTGTTTGGTAGAGTACGTTACGAACAATACTGTCGTATGCTTGCCTAAAGTTAACGAAAATTTGTTGTACGTCTATGTTGAAGTCCCAGCATTTTTCAAGTACCTGCTTGACTGTGAACAATTGGTCTGTTGTTGATCTACCTGCCCTAAAACCACCTAGATACTCCCCAATAATACTGTTGGCGTATGATCCGATTTTATTTTCAAAGATTTTAGAAAATATTTTGTACGCCGTACAAAGTAGTGATATGCCTCTATAATTTTCGCACTGTAGCTTGTCACCTTTTTTGTGGATAAGGAATATAACTGATTGGCTCCACTCTTTTGGTATATGTTCTTGTTGCCAAATGTGCGGGATGACTTTGTGAATAGCTTGAAGAACGCTACTGCCACCATATCTGATGAGCTCTACTGGAATTTCATCGATGCCCGGCGCTTTATTATTCTTTGGGGCTTTGATGATGGAACAAACTTCATCCAGAGTTGGTGGGGCCAATGGAAGCTCTCCGCAGACATCTATAGGCTCCGATGTTCTGGAGCTGTGCGGAAAATTAAGTAGTTTCTTAAAATATGTTGCCCACCTTTCCTTAATCTTGATTTCATCAGCGATTATATTGCCGCTGTCATCACGACAAAGCGTGTTTCTGGGCTGATAGCCACGTTTCAGGCTTTTCACTACTTTGTATGCTTGTTTTTTGTTATTGCTCGCTAAACTTACATCTATACTTCTCAATTGGTCGTCATAGTATTTTCTTTTCTTAATCCTAATTATCTTATTCGCTACTCTTCTGAGTTTTTCATAGTGTTCTTATTAAAATGTATCGATTTTATAGTTTTTGTTAACGTTTAAATATTCAAATATAGGATTCGTGGCGACACCACATCGCACGGTCATTCTGCAAAACACTAATACATTTGACATTCATAGCATTGTAATTTTTGTACAGTCACTTCACTTTACATACAGCATTCATTAAATTAGCACGTATAAAATATGGTCGCTTGCTTGTTTCATTTTTCTTTAATTGTTTTTTGCTGCGGATACATCGGTCAAAGGTAAAATCTCAACAGGTTATGGGCCCAGACAACGCAAAATAATTAGGGAAAAGAATTTTTGGTGAGCAAAAATTGAGGGTGACGCAATAGTTGATACGATTGTGAAATTCACTGACACAGCACAGGCAAACGCGTGCAGCGGTACGAACGTTCTGGAACAATAGTATTGTATTGAACAGAGTAGCTGAGCAATTGGTGTTACGTTTGGATGAAATTTTGCGGACAAATCGTTGAAATTTATTTTATTTGGTCAAAAGGAATAAAATAATAGCGTTGCAATGGATGTAATTAAAATTGACAAGTTACAAGATATTAGTCAATGGATGACGTGGCGATTTCAAGTGAAAGTATGTTTGAATGCGGCTGGTTATTTCGATATTGTTGATGGAACAAGTAAATCGCCCGTGGCAACAACAGAGGATCCAAAGGTGAAGGAAATTGCTGAATGGAAACAAAAAGATACTAAGACTCAGCGGATCATTGTTACATCGATTGGACGAAAACCAACACAGCTCATAGTTCGTTGCAATACATCGGCTGATATGTGGACAAAATTGCATGCTGTATACGAGCAAAGGCACGATGCTGGTAAACAATTGTTAATGGAACGATTGTATTCATACAAGTGCAATTCATCGGACGATATGGCTACAAATATTGCAAAATTGGAATATTTGGTGCAGCAAATACGTGATGCTGGCAATGTAATTTCGGATGAGATATTGATTTCGAAATTAATATCAAGTTTGCCGGATGAATATAGTCATTTGAGTAGCGCTTGGGATTCAACGGCAACAGCTGAGAAAACATTGGATAATCTCACACAAAGATTAATGTTGGAAGAGCATCGCATCAACACACGAAAAGCTGAACGTGGTGAATCGGCTGAGAAAAGTGAAGCATTTTTCGCAAAACGGGATGGCGATAAAAAGAAGAATAAGAAGAGTCAAGGTGAAAAATCACAAAGCAAACAAAAGGGTCGTTGTTTTAAATGTGGTAGCGACCAACATTACAAGCGGGATTGCCCTGATTTGAAGCATTCCAAAGGTGACAAAAGCAACAAAGATGAAACTGAATCGAAGGCATTTTTGTGTGAAGCGAATGAATCAATTTTAAAGCAACAACAACGGGATTCTTGGTTTGTCGACTCTGGTGCAACATCTCATATGTGTAATCGAATCGATTGGCTTGAAAATTACGAGAAATTGCAAACACCCATTCCAGTTACCATCGGTGATGGATCGAAAATGACAGGCATTGGACGCGGCAATGTGAAAGCATTAACATTCACAGGTGAGAAATGGATTTCAAAAACATTAGTTAATGTTCTTTTCGTACCGGACGGGTGCGTGAATCTTTTTTCATCAAGTAAAGCGTTGGACAATGGTCACAAGTTGAAAGCTGATGCGGATTCATTCAAATTCTATGATGAAGACAAAGTGGTAGCGATTGCATTGCGTAGAGGTGGTCTATGGCAAATGATTATACAACCTATTGAAGCATCGGAATGTGAAAAATCAGCGGCACATGTGGCAATGAAAACACTCACATTGCAAATGTGGCATGAACGTTTGGCACATCAGCATGTTGCATATGTACGAAAAATTTTACGAAATCGGAACATTGAATTCATCGATGAGGATTTTGATTGTGATGGATGCGCATATGGCAAGCAGCACAGATTGAGTTTTGAATTACGTGTAGAAAAGTCAAAGGCATGCGTTGAAATAATCCATGGTGATTTATGGGGACCATACGATAAATCAATTGGTGGATCGATATATTTTGTTGTATTCAAGGATGATTTTTCACACATGCGATTCATTTATTGTTTGAAAAACAAGGCTGAAGTCGTTGACAGGCTCAAGACGTTCATGAAGTTTAGCGAAAAACAGTGGGGCCATCAAATCAAGGCATTTCAATCGGACCAAGGAACGGAATGTGATAATGCTGAAGTGAATCATTTTCTTGAGGTAAATGGAATTCAACATCGTCGATCTGTCAAATACACACCGGAACAGAATGGATGTGCAGAACGTGAGATGCGTACGATCGTTGAATCAGCACGTTCAATGATACATGCAAAGGGTTTGAATGAAAATTTGTGGGCGGAGGCTGTAAATTTGGCCGTATATGTCTTAAATCGCACTGGAACGAGCACGGTCAAGAATAAAACACCATATGAATTGTGGTGTGGTAAACCGGCACAGGTTGAAAATCTTCGTTTGTTTGGCACTGGTGTATACGTTCATGTACCGAAACAAAAACGTCGTAAAATGGAACCAAAATCAAAGAAATGTATTTTCGTTGGATTTGACGATAATATCAAAGGTTATCGTGTTTATGATCCGGATACAAGGAAAATCGAGGTGGTTCGCGATGTGAAATTTTTATCGGATGAATTTAATACAATAAAAATCTTGGCACAAGTACACGGTGGTCAGGAAAAAGCGGTACAAGCGGATGAGAATGAGGATGAGCTTAAGCCTGAGCAATCGAATGTTGAACAAAATAAAGCGGAGTCAAGTGATGCATCAACGTCAACCGCAACGGCAGCAACGGCCGAACAACAACAACAACAACAACAACAGGCGGCAAGAATTGTCAAGCGTGGAACAACGGGTTTGACTGATATTGATGAGGACAATATACTTGAATCGCGTATACGTAATCGAAATCAAACGACATTGGTTGCAATGGCACTTATTGCAATTGATGATGAGCTTCAAACGTATCGGGAAGCAGTTGATTCACCGAACAGCGGTAGGTGGTTACAAGCAATGCAAGAGGAATACGATTCACTGGTGCGAAATAACACGTGGAAATTGGTCGAAAAACCACACGATCAAAAGGTCATCGATAATAAGTGGGTTTTCAAGGTGAAAAGTAGTCCGGATGATTCAATTGAACAATGCAAAGCGCGGTTAGTGGCACGTGGCTTTAATCAACAGCATGGAATTGATTATGAAGAAACGTTCAGTCCGGTGGTGCGTTTTGATTCAATTCGGACATTATTTTCAATTGCAGCGGCAAAGAAATTGAAAATGTGACAATTTGACGTGAAAACAGCATTTTTATACGGAGATCTACGTGAAAATGTGTACATAAAACAACCGATTGGATTCAGCGATGATACAAACAAGGTATGCAAGTTACGTAAAAGTTTGTATGGCTTAAAACAAAGTTCAAGATGCTGGAATCAAAAGTTTAAGGATTTCATCGAAGAATTCGGCTTTAAATCATCATTGGCTGATCCATGTGTTTTTGCAAAGTCAAATGGGAAAAACACAGTTATTTTATGTATTTATGTTGACGATGGCATGATTTTTGGTGACAGTGATGATGTGATCGATGAGATCATCAATCATTTGAAGCAAAAGTTCGAGATAAAAGTAATCGACGCCAGGTGTTTTCTTGGTATTGAAATTGATCGTTTGAACGACGGATCGATTTTTATACATCAAACGGCATATGCACGCAAGGTTATTCGAAAGTTCAACATGGAAAATTGTGTTTCAGTGGGAGTACCAAGCGATACAAATCAAAAATTATCGCAATACGATGACAGCGATCCATCGAATTTTCCGTATCGACAACTTGTGGGCAGCATTATGTATTTGGCAATGGGAATACGACCTGACATTTCGTATGCAATCGGCGTGGCCAGTCGTTATTTGGAAAAACCATCGATCACTCATGTGAATGCGGTGAAGCGTATTTTGAAATTCATAAATGGTACATTGAATCGTGGTATTTTGTACGGCTCTACAACGGGTGAAATTACATTCAATGGGTACAGCGATTCGGATTATGCTGGCGATCTTGATACACGCAGATCGACAACTGGTTTTATTTTTACTGTGAATAATAGCGCCATAACTTGGTGTTCAAGGTGGCAATCAAGTGTATCGAAATCAACGGCTGAAGCTGAATATATTGCTGCTTCTGAAGCGACATCCGAATTGATTTGGGTGAAAAGATTATTGAATGAAATCGTACCGGATCAAGTGAACGAACCAACTTTGTACATCGACAACGAAAGTGCGGTGAAATTGATTAAAAGTCCGGTGTTCCATCGTCGAACAAAGCATATTGATGTAGCTTATCATTTTATTTGGGAACAGCACGAACGAAAGGAATTGGCAGTTGAATCAATCTCAAGTCATGACCAATTGGCAGACGGTTTGACAAAAGCATTACCAAAAAGTCGATTTGAATTTTTATGGCAATCATTGGGCATGACAAATTGAATTTTACTTTTTTCATTTTGATTACATTTTCGAATTCAATCAAGATTTTTGTTAATGATTCATTCAATTATTTTGCATTGGCCCTTATGGCAATAGTTTTATTGGAACATAGTTTTTGGTTTATCTGGTAGTTAACAAAAGGTGGGAGTGTTAAAATGTATCGATTTTATAGTTTTTGTTAACGTTTAAATATTCAAATATAGGATTCGTGGCGACACCACATCGCACGGTCCTTCTGCAAAACACTAATACATTTGACATTCATAGCATTGTAATTTTTGTACAGTCACTTCACTTTACATACAGCATTCATTAAATTAGCACGTATAAAATATGGTCGCTTGCTTGTTTCATTTTTCTTTAATTGTTTTTTGCTGCGGATACATCGGTCAAAGGTAAAATCTCAACAGTTCTCTCTTCGTCCTGGTTTTCCTACCTACGTATTCTTTGTACGTCTGATTCTTTTCATCTAACGCATTCGGGCACTC
This sequence comes from Odontomyia ornata, assembly GCA_963969285.1. Classification (NCBI taxonomy): domain Eukaryota; kingdom Metazoa; phylum Arthropoda; class Insecta; order Diptera; family Stratiomyidae; genus Odontomyia; species Odontomyia ornata. The sequence continues at coordinate 77,703,047 of OZ017739.1, read as the reverse complement.
ATCACCGAACAAATCATTCCTCTTGCGCCGGGCTTGATGTCTGATCGCCTGTTCTGCCATGGTCCTGATAGCCACGTTCACTTCCATCCAGAGCTCGTTGCTCGTCTTTAACGAAGCGTCTGATAAGATGGGAGCCAGCCGGTTATCGAGGGTCTCCGTGAAATTTTTGGCCATAGACGTCGTTTGAAGCCTTTCGATGTCAAATTTTTGTAGCAGGCTGGTCTTCGCTGAATATGCTTTTGAAATACGACATCGATAGGTTAATTTGATCAAGTGATGATTTGAGTTACAATTTACTCCTCGGTATGTACGGACGTCAAGTATGCTCGAGGCCGAACGTTGTTGGATCAGAACATGATCGATCTGGTTTTCTGTGTTGCCATCCGGTGATACCCAAGTCATTTTATGAACGCGTCGATGTGGGAAGCAAGTCGAACGTATGACTAGATTTCTGCTACATGCAAAGTCAATCAGGCGCTGGCCGTTGTCATGTATTTCATCGTGGAGGCTATATCTTCCAGTCGTTCCCCGATGAGATAGCTCATTGCCAACCTTAGCGTTGAAATCACCCAGAATAATTTTTGTGTCGTTTGTAGGCAGGGAGTCGACCAGTCTTTCCAGGGGAAACGTTTCCTTCGTTTCTTCGTCCTTTTCTTCGGTCGAGGCCTGAACATTAATCAGCCAGATTTTGAAGAATTTCGCTTTTATACGTATCGCACACAACCGTTCATTGACTACCTTAAAATCAATAACGTGCGATTTGAACTCCCTATCCACAATGAAGGCCACTCCGAATCCTCGTTTTCCAGTAGGCTTCCCACTCTTTAGTATTGTGTGCGATCTCATGTCTTGAATGTCGTTTCCAGTCCAACTCGTTTCCTGGACTGCCAGTATTTTTAATTGATATTGACTGGCCTGTTGTAAAAGGTCCTTAACAGCGCCAGGGTAATTGAGTGATCTGACATTTCAGGATCCAATGCCATAGTCCTTTTTCCGATTGCGAGTTCGTTGCCGTGACTCCAGTCCACTCCGAGGCCTATCTGCAGGTTTCGAAACAATTAAAGGTTTTGCAGGGTTGGGAAGTTAGCCCATCACCCCACCTCCATTCCAGCGGCATGGTTATTACGTCGATCCCGTTATCAGGCACAGAAGATTCGCCTTCACTCTCTTACGTCCTCACAGGGGAGGTGTAAGTAGGATTTAGTAGCAGAGCTGTCGATGTATTTACAGTTATTAGCATTTCTTGGCATTTAATGTTGCATTATTGGGGAACCAGTAAACCCAATGTGCACCCCAAGAGCATTTACTACCATTCAATTAGGCGGTTTGGGATGAGGAATCATGGATGCTGTGGGTTGGGGAAACAAGGGGTTCCCTCCTCCTTTCTCAAACGGTTACATGGAAGTTATAGCCATTTGAAATTTCTCCAATTACAACAACAATAGCACGTAGTTTTGGTATTTTTTGGACCCTCCATTGAATCAGACACTGCAGTTTTGATTTGGTTTTCTTGAAATTTTCAAATATGGTCAATAATGTTGATATTTTTGGGATTATTGTCGGTTGAGAACGAAATGGCGACGGTTGAAAATAGGTAAACATTGGATTGACTTTTAAACTTACGCATCTCTTTCACACATTTCTTGACTTTATTCGCTACTGGTGACTGCATTTCTGAGAAATTGAGTACAAAACCCTTCTGACATAAACGTAGATCTGTTTACTCAGCTTGTTTTCTATTCACTTCCAATATGTACGGTTTCATATGTGCAGCTCGGGTACAATACCCATCTCTTTTCAAAAGTTTTTGCACATTGTCTTCGTGTAGATCCTTGCCAAATGGTTTTTTAAATTTTTTCATTATTTGAGAAGTAGTCACTGTTGGGATCTTTTTCACTGCTTCCAATACTGGAACGTGGCTTGGAGCCAGTTGTATCAAATAATTGCACGACATACTGGACCCAAGGGTGGGTTCTTCCTATTAATTTTTCTATTTCACGAAAGGATTTGCCTTCTTTTTTGAGTTTAGAGTTCGGCCACATTGCGATTGGACTGTCGTATTGAGCGATTTTTAGACACAAATATGAACACACTGCGACAAGATTTGCAAGGGAACTTCAGGCATGCACAGAACAAATATGCTCATTTGAAGAGTATGTCTTTGCCAGGAATAAATGTGCTAACTCATTTTGCGCTATGGAACAAACATTGAGTAATTAAATAATACTGGAGTGGACAACCACGTGACAATATGGTTGCAACAACCCCTGCGACCACTTTTCCTACTGCTACGCTCTTGATTACAACCTTAGAGAGAGCCAAATTGCACAAGCAAATATGGCTGCTGCCCAATGTAAACAAATTTTCATACAATACCAAAGATTTGCTTTCTATTTGAAAAACCTTAAGCATTATATGAAAAACATGCAAAACATTAACATATTAACTACTCACTTGTGAACGGAAACACTACTATGATTTTTCACGAAGGCACTACACATTTCATTTTGAAATTCTAAATTGATTTCACAGTGTCACACGTTACAGTTACTTGAATCACAAACTGCAATCGAATGTTTAAATACTTGGATCAAATTTAGATCGCGAACACTTTCCACAGGTTTAATATCGGATAAAATTCGCGACGAAACTTGCAAATTGGCCAATTTGGCGCCCAATTTGTATCAGTCAACTTGACAGACAGTACGCATCTAGTCAGCTTTTGGAACAAGAAAGTAACCAGCAAGAGGCAGACGGGGAGGAAATGACAGACAGATCGCTTGGAAGAGAGCAGAAACCAGTTGCATGCTTTCTCTTGCATTTTATATGAGCTTAGCCCATCCAGTTCTTATTCATCTGAGGGAAGAAACTTCCATGTATGCCAGCGTCAAATGTTCAAATGATTTGCGCCTGCGCGAGTATCACAAAAATTTCCTACTAAACTGGTTTTATGAAAAATCGTAAATTCCTTCAACTGTCGACCTGGCCAGAATTGTCGCAAATCACAGTATGCGCGCTTCCATTTAACCATGTGTAACTTGCGATCCATACCTAAGGATTTTTTTCTTACTAGCACTAATTTCTTGCGTTTTATGTGCTATCGCAATATTCTCGTTGACAAGATACTCGTAACGGTTTTATTCACTTCAAAACCTACTATAAATTAACAAAGAACTCATATGATTCAAGTACATGTCTACCTACTTTCATGTGTCACAACGTAATACGGGTAATCCCCTGTTTTGTCGTGTATAAAAGCTTTTTTCTACCGAACATGCTCTCATGTTTTATACATCACATTCATTGAAAGTTCTTTTAGCTAGTAAATATGGCGGTATTTGCAGGAAACGGAGAAAGCATATCCACTTTATTTGATGCTAAATGAAACAGTCAAATTACGTAATTACCTCCTTTAAAATACACATATTAACTTTAATTTTATGCATCTACGAATACTTTTTCTGGCACGTGTATCTCCTGTAAGTTCAAGTTTTATGTAAGTTATCTTACTAGTGACTGTTGTAAAAACGTTGCATCATTAATTATTCTTGCTTTTTTAAATTTATCTGTTCCTTTTTCAAGCTAATCTAAAAATTTATCTGACATGGTTTTTTGCTAGAATTATCATAGTCTTATTTATTTTGCATTAAATATGAAAACTTCTTTGGATTGCTTGTAATTTGTTAATATTTCAAAAACTTGAAGTCAGAATACTCACTTTTGTGTTAAGTTAACCAAAAATGCCAATATTCACTAGCTCTGCCTTTGATTTCCAGCCACACTGAAATAAATTTCCCACAAAGAATCAAACAAATTAGATAACTTGAGTCATATACTTATCTGATATACGCTTGGATAGAACGCTCATCATTGTTACATCTAGTAAAATATTCTGAAACGAGCAAAATAAAATATTCAAAATTATAAATACTTTGAATCCTGTATATATATTTCAAATGCTTCTATTTTATGATGGTTTAATAATTACAATCGGGAGATAGAAAAAGATACATATATAGTTATAAGAAAATTGGCATTTTGTCCTCCAGAATAACACTCATCAGATGCCAACTATTATTCAATACCGATTGGCATGATAAAGTAATGGGTTAACCCCCCCCTTACCCAGGCCCAAAAGCGGAAGCATGACATCACAATGCGTACCATTCTTTTAGACCTATTTCACTGTTCTTTTAGACAAATTAAACAGCTTTTGACAGAGCCTGTAGTGACGTCGTGCTCGGTAATTGCTTTCCATCTGATGCTGAGTAAGCAGGCGTTGGTTAAACCCAACGCCCTCTGATACAGGTCCTAAAGAAGATGCATGACGTCACAATGCGCACCAGGATTTTAGACCTGTTATTTCAGACCAATTGAACAGCTTTTGACAGTTCCCACTGTAACGTCACGAACGATAATTGCTTTTCTTCTGGGCCTGAGTAAGCAGGCATTGGTTTAACCATACGGGTTTAACTGGAGACCGGTTTTTCGGCTCTAAACCCGATTTTTTCGAGTCTTGTTTCCTCCCGGTTGGAACCAGTTCTTCTCATTTAAATTCAAGAACTGGACAAAAAACAGCAGTGAAGCACTGTAAAAGTGTCCGGTGGCAAGGGTACCCTCATTTTGAAAATGATTATGCAGAGGTTAAAACGTTGTATAGAGGTAAATGCGGGAAAAATTATTAAGCTGAACTTCCAAAACTTCCAAACTAGTCATTAAAATTTTACCTGGATTTTGTTTCATAAAGATTCGCAGTCATTTCAGTCACTTTTGAATCCCTTACCGTTTTAATCGAGCTCATCAATTTTTCTTCTTGACTGCTGCTGGCCGCGAAGATACCAAATCATTGTGAAATTCCTTTTTTTCCAATTTCCTGATTATTATGGCTCCGTTTGGACCCATTGTTAATATTTAATTATGCGGTTAAATGCATGAATAAGCGATTCAACAACGCCAGAAAGCGAAATCTGGGTTATTTCCAAACATACACCATCATTTTGATGTCCACACAAATTATCTAAGTACACTCGACTAACAAATTTTCATATAACTGTATCTGCAAATGGGATTTGACTGTATTTTCTAACCCATTTCCTGAGTGATGCTCAAGTTATTGGTCTAAATTTAACCAAGAATTTAGCATTATTTTATACTCAATGCGCAAATAACATAAAAAGCTTCTCAATAAATGAATATCTAATTTTTTTGTACTCTACCTTAAGCTGAGTGCAGACACCAGCCAGGTTAGAGGGCTAGAGAATAGATGTCAATGATGGCATTCCCGTTGGCTTTCTCGTTCAGCATGCTATTTCCATTCGGTACGTTTGTTCTCTGCTCACTCTTTTTATAGAGCCTCCGTGAAGGAAGCTAAACTTCTAAAAACAAACAAAACCGACACATATAAAAAGAAAATTGCTACTTGAAAACCGATTTAAACCATTCCTACCTGGGCAGTAGCAATGGCAGTAACGATACAGACATTAGAGTGAAGCAAATTTTGATCGTGAGCTAGCTTTCCACCGACTCAAACCGAGGTAAGTATGTTTGTCCGCAATAATCTCACATTTGGGTAAATCAATTTAAATGCGGTTTTCAGAAAATTATTTGATATATTCTGGAGAAAATCTTGTATATAACAAATGGATACCCCATGATGTCATTCCCATGGATGGCTACTTTACCTAGCAGCTCACTATTACTTTTTATTCTATATTTAATTATAGCGTAGACTTTATTTTAACACGAATTGACGTGGGATATTTCTCTTCAAAATTTACTCTCTCCTTAAATGATAATTCAACAGGGCTTTCGGACACACGATTATCAGCAGTTAGCCATACCTGATGCATATAGTTCTAGTTAATGTTATTGCACGACAAAGTTGAGAACCAAGTCGGTGGATCGATACTACGTACCCTAGATATGAGCTCCGAGCAAGCTCCAGCAATATGCCGCTGACCCTCTTATATTTCTCATTGTAAAATGAATTTTGTCTACTAAACTCTGGGGTTTGAGCTGTCCTAGATGCAGACGGCATGCAACGCTTACTGTAGTAATCGAGCAGTCACACAAGCAAACTGCTCGAAAACGTTCTTAATTCCTATCCGAAATTTTAATGGCAGATTTAGAAATATATATAATTACTTCCATTCATAACCGTAATTTATAAAATAGTTTTCTTTCTAATTATTATTATTAAATGTAATTTTATATCAATTTTCCTTTATTTTAAATTTAAACGTTTCCCTATGATTATATTCTTCATGAAATTTAACTTTTATTACTATTTAAAATCTTTTTCATTTTGCTTCATTTAATTTTTCTTGAAAAATTTTTAATCTGCCAATTGAAATTTCGGAAATGAGAATACTGATTGACAGTCTCTTGTGCTTTTCACTAAAGTGTTAAGAGTTAAAAATTCTAGCAGGCATTTGGGTTAAATGGTACGTACGGAGATTTTGCAATATTGTTTTCGTTACCTCGTTGTGTGATCAATTGAGTTCTATTCTAACCCCGCAAGCAAAAACAGTTTAACCCGATTGTGAAGTGCAAGATCGAAAGCTCCGGTTTTGCGTTATTTGAACTCGAGTTTGTCTCCAACTTAACGAGGATCATCCCAGCTCGACACTGGACGCCCGTTCACATTTTCCTGGTTCGGAAAACGTGAAAAGCCAGCGCAGGGCATCCCACGAGCGTGTTGTTTGTGATTGAGCTACATTCGCCGTCCAATGTGCAAATCTGCAACTACCCACAATGCAGTCCCGGGAACGTGATCCGATGGAAAATTCAACGCAGGATCAAGAAGTGAGGAGCCACGCAAAACTCCGCGGTTGTCCTAAAACCCAAACAACTCAAGTCATTGCAAATCGCAATCGGGGCCCAGAAGTCCACAACAAATTCAAGTCCCAAGAGTCAGTCCGCGCTGACCGTGGGTTTGTGGGTTTTCTTTACATCGCGCAAGATCTCGAAATCAAGACACATTTTCCTCGACCGCTCGACATCGCTGCCGTTATTTGTGTTGCGGAATTTGATTGGCTCGAAAAACACAGGGGAGACTGAAATCACGCGAAAAACTCATTTCAGGATCTGAAGAAATTTAGCGCATTCTGCGTCGTCATGTATTGGCTCAAATTTGCAATGAATTTCAGTGAATAATTCGTGAAGTAACCTTCGATGGTTCACAGTTAGAATTCCCGTCAACTCGCGTTTCCCGCATTTGTTGGGGAGCAGAACGATACACCATAGCATATGGTTCCATTAGGAAGGAAGAAGATTCGTTGATGATTTTACAGGCATCTACATTATGAACAACTTGGGAGGCGTTCAACCGGAGCTATGGGATCGTCGTTCTGACCCCTAGACAATTTTAATCTTTCATTTTTTCCGAATGACGTACACTTTTAACATTTGCCACATTAATTCCATACATTCATTTATTGTTGCGTTTCTCCAGTCGGTATTTGTATTGTGTTCATGAAAATTGGATGAATCAAAACTGGTCCGCATTGTAGGGTAACAACACCACCTTTGAGCTATCCGTGTATTATTTGCAAAGTATATTTTTCAAACAACTTCACCTCCCTATATTCAGAGGAAAAGTCAAGGTTGGAAACTTATTTCAGTTTTTTGAAACGATTCTCAAGACTGTATGCCGGCTTCTTGCCAATTTCATTTGCATTCAAAAAGAAATGACGAAAATAAAACAAATAATGAATTTTCTATTTTTTTGGATATTAATTTAAAAATAAAATTGACTAACACTCCCCCCCCCCCCCACAAAAAGCTATTTTAAAAATTGAACAACATAATTTAAAAAAAAAATTTCCGGCATAGTCATAAACAACTGCATAATGCAAATATTTTTTCTACTTAAAACTTCTCTTTAAAATTCACATCATTGACTTTTTCAAAAAAAAAAAACCAATTGAATAACTGATACTTGAATAAATGCATTTATTCTTCCATAAAATATAAATTACAAAAAATATATACTTTGAAATGATTGCTCGAAATCGTGTTTAATCAATGACAGAATATGAATTAAAACATTCAAATTAGATTATTTTAAACTGTTTTATAAATCATAAACTATTAAAGAACTATTGGAAATCTTGCAAATTGTACGAACAGAAATTTACACTGCAAAAATATTTAATATTTGTAAAAGAAACATTTTTTTTTGTATTTAATATTTCATAAGTATTAAAAAATTTTTTTAAGTAATTTTTAATAAGATTTTCAATATTTCAAAACATTTAAAAAATTTTTAAATATTTTTAAAAGTTATCGCAAGAAGACGACCCAAATAAAAGGGGTCTGGCCTGACTCGGTCAACGAAGATAATTCATCGCTGCTCGGATTTCAAAATTGGAGGTCAATGGACCGAGATAGTTGGAGGCGCTATTTTCAGAAAGCGAAGGCTCGAGAGGGGCTGTAGTACTACGAAGAAGTAGAGAAAGTTATCTTAGGTTGAATCCTGTAAGCAATACTTTTTTGACAATTTTTAATTTGCGCATTAAAATTCCACTTCACCTTGTCTTTGAATTCCCGTTAACAGCTCCATTTTGTCAGGTGCAGAGTTTTGTACCGTTATAGACAAGTTTTTGTTTTAGTCTTACAGCTCCTTTCGGGCCTTCGCTTAGAGATAGCTAGAGTATCTCATTATGTGGATCGAATGTGTCGGCACTCGAGAAGGGGATATAGTTAGTACCATGCTTTGGTCATATATCCCTTTATGTAGCTGCGATACGTTCTGATTTAAATATTTATAACTGAACGGAGTTATAGTCCGACTGAAAAATTATTCGAAACAAACCTCGCTGTCACCAACGGGATTCGAACCGAAGAGCCTTCGGATTATACAGCGAGTACTCTAATTACTACACTACGCAGATTTCTGAAACAAACGATTAAATTTTTCTTTAATTATTTTTATATTCCCAGGCAAGGCATTAATGTCAAGAAAAAAATAACACAAAAAATTCGAATTCTTCAACAATTGTTAGTTTCTGGTAAATTTAAGATCTACTGTATCCAAGAAGAGTAAGATTGTGTAATTTAGGATTCAATCCGAGTGTTTCAAACAAGGAATCTAGTTCTTCTTTGAATTTGGGAACGTTCCTTGCCGTTGCGTAGATAGAAATAACGAATAGGTTGCTCTATCTGACTGTGACATTTTGATGGGGGACAGTTCGAAAAGCTCAAAGTTTTTGAATTCAAATTTATCAATATGTTGGAAATGATAGGGCATTCTTACTGATGTGTCAGTACCACCTCCCCCATTACTTCCTACGAATTCAAAATCCTTGAACAACATTCAATGCTACGAATCTCGATGAGTTTCAGTGAGAAACATGATGTCATGTCGATGTAGAGTAATAACGGTGTTCACGTTGATCGAAATTAGATGAGATCCATACATAGAAATGTAGCTAAATTGCAATTTTTTTTAAATATTTGAAAGATCTTAAAGTTGAAAAATAAAGTAAATTTTAGAATTTTCTTTGTTGATTTCTTCCGATAAAGAATTAAGTTGTTGGTCGGTTTTAAGAAGTAACCCATCGTTGCTGTTTAGATTATTTGTATTACGAGTACTTACAGTGTTTTCTGCTGGTCCTCCAGCGGCGAGTGCAAATAATACTCCGGGTATCTCACTATGGTGTACTTGCGTTTGTTTCGGAATAAATTTAACTTTTGTATCTATAAAGATATCGGGGATATCCTCAATATGATGCTCGATGGCTAAATACACTTCAGTTGATGCAGTACAATTTCTCTCTAGCCTCCATCTGGGTCAATTTACACTCACCGGTCGAACTAATTTCTTTGTATCTTACGCCCCTATAGTGCATGGTGGAGTCGGTAGCCAAGTGACCAAATCATTGGGACAGGTAACACTGGCTAACTTCTCTTAACTGGAGGCATTTCCACCTCTCCACTCTAAAATACAAGTACCTTGTCTGTTGAAGAGCACTTTTATTAGAAATTTGTGCTAAATACAATGGTAAATTTTTCTCTTCGATGATTAATCTCCTGGTTGCAAAGTTTATTTTTGTGTAGATTCTTCGAGCGTTTAAAGGAGATGGACCATGTCCATTCCGCAGTCCAGACCCTTCAACAGAAAGATCTGATTTTTTTTTTGCTTTTAGGGGTATAGGTGAAGTTTGGAACTTCTCCAGAATTCAAAACATCTTTAGTTGAATTGAAATAAGCCAGTGATTTTATTTTAATAGGCAGTTTTTCCACAATTGTTCTTTTGATTTCAAAATTGCTTAATTTATTTTCGGCTGCCCATAGGCGAACCATATCTCTTCCGCTTTTACCGAATATATTTATTGGCGGAACGTTTTCTGCTTTATGCAGACTTTGCCGAAGAACCAGCAGAACTTCGAGTGGGTTTTTTCTTATTATTTTGATTTTTTTTAAATTGAGTAAAATTTTAATTACCATCCTTACGAAAATAACCTTCAAAATCTTCTTTGATTTCCATCTCTTCTGTCAGTTTTTTCAGTGCTGCATAATAGCTTTGACTATCATCAGTGCCGCCAGCATTTTAAATTTATTTCGGATGGTTTTTTCACATTTTTCTTCACCTTTGTTTTCTGCTGGAATGGTTTTTGCTGCTGCCGGCTTTTAAGTCTAGATCCCTTTCTTGAAAAATTGTATCCGCAGCTTCAGTTCATCGTTTCCTCTGCTTATTTTATTGATTTCTTCATTGTTTGCGATTAGTCGTAATTTATATCCGCATTGTTTTCTCGATCATGTTTTTTTTTCAAGATTATCATTGCCAGCATACTATTTGAGCAAACCAACAGTCCCGAAGATGTTTTGAAATACCGTGCTTTTCTTTAGGTCTCGAAGTAAAATTATGACATTCGGTATAAATTGCTTAGTCCGAGTATCTAATAAACTGTCATTGTTGGACCATGCATGATAATCAGAATTAATTGACCAGAGAAAAAAGCCGACATGATTGGAAGGTAATGGGACATGTGATATCGATTTATCAAATCGGTACAATGAAAGTGAGTCACGGACAGATGAGGGGTGGGAAAGTGTGGTATGTAGATTAGAGAAACCGGCCAAAACTCAAGCTTTGGCGAACAATTGTTTTTAATATTTACTTTTATATGGGTTTGCTTCGACGATATGATAACCTTTTTCCAATAAAAATGAGTTTCCAATTGACGTTTTAAAAATTATTCAATTTTTGAAAACTAGAGACAGGAGTGATTAAAGAATATGTCTGTACGCAACGAATGCAAGACATACAAGTAGTACCAGAGGGAAGCTCGCTGCAAAGAATCCAAGCGTCGCCAAGGAACGAATGAAGATCAAAAGGAAAACGCGTCAATGATGACTGAAACGACGTGTCCATTCCAGAGCATATATACTAACAAGCAATTTCACATAGAACAAATTTCGCATCTAACGGTAGTTAACGTAAAGACCGATTTGTGAATGTATTGCGTAAAATTAGAGATCGATTTGTGTATGTATTGAGAAAAATTTATTTTCCTCTCAAATTGTTAGAAAGGAAAGAAAAAAATGCAAAATAATTTCTCTTATGTTATTTTACGTCCCTTCCTAATCGGAAAAACAGCTGGTGCAGTTCCTTGTTAGTATATATGCTCTGTCCATTCTCTGCATGTGCATGTGCTTCCATCTCAACAAGGCACGCAAGAATCTCCCTTGGTATAATTCTTTGTTAACGCTAAGACTTTGGAAGCGGAGGCGCTACAGCTACTCCCTCCCGAATGAGCTTCATGGGGTGCAAAGGGAATGAAAATGTAACGTACTTTTTGGTCTTCGGTATATTTGCCGGTGATGGAAGCTGAACAGGTAACGAAGGAGCGATGGATGTTGGCGAATGAGGCGGTAAGCTGCTAAGCTGTGGCGTGGGCTTTGAAGTTTCAGGCTTTGGTATGCAGGCTGGTGAGTCGACTGGAGTGGACGTTTGCGAATCTGTGATTAATGGATGCCTTAAATCTTCTGCAGTGATGTAAGCGGGCTTCAGCTGATCGGTCGATAGTGTTTTTACTATGCCATTGACGTCTACGACGAAAGTGCGCTCGTCGATTCGCGTTATCACTCGATGAAGGCTGGAGTACGGTTGCTCCAGTGGCTTTTTGATTGAGTCTATTTGGCGGAAAACGTATTTGCAATTGACTAAGTCCCTAAAAACGAAAGGGCGATAGTTGACATATCTGGAAGCTTGGATTGGGCGAAAGGCGTTCAACAGGCGACGGAGGTCGGTAACGAGATCTGCTGGAGTACAAACGGGAATAGGACGAGGATCAATGAATTCGCCTGGGATGCGATATTATGTCCCAAAGACTAGTTCTGCTGGCGAGGCCCGAAGGTCCTGCTTGAAAGTCGTTCACAAACCAAAGAGTACGGTCGGAAGTACTTTCGGCCAGAAGATTTCTGGAGCACTGTCGAAGGCTGCGAACAATGTACATCTGAGAGAAGCCTTGAGCGTGCTGTGCGTACACGTTCGATTTGGGGTGGTAAGAGGTCGTATGAATTTGATGAGCTCCTAGGAGGCGAGATAGTTCATGATGAAGCACAGCCTCGAACTACGTGCCCTGATCGGTCGTAATTTCGAGTGGTGTTCCAAGGCCGGATATCCAATCGTCAACGAAAGCACGGGCGATGGTTGCGGCTGTCATGTCACCTACTGGTATTGCCTGCGGCCAACGGATGTAGCGGTCCATAATAGTTAGACATTGTTCAAAATTTTCAGCGAGTGGCATTCTGATCAGGCCCAAATGGATGTGGTGGGATCTTTGATCCAGTGCTATGAAATTTCCAAGTTCTGCTCTGTTGTGGCGATGAATTTTTGAATTTTGGTAGGGAGTGTACTGCTTGGCCCACCGAAATAGGCGATGCGCTTAGCAGTAGCACGACCACTCGGATGCGACAAATTGTGAACTGCGTCGAATGCTTCTTTGCGTAGTGAGACTGGCAAGTAGGGCTTGATAGGTCTGTCATGTTCGCTCCAAACCAATGAATATCCGTTGAGCTCGAGGCGTTGAAGCTTGAAATAAGGGATAGCTAATAGGTGCGGTAGCTATTCATCTTTCTCTTGCTCGGCGCTAATGGTGCTGAGGTTGCAGGCGGCAGAAATGGAGACAGTTTCCAGGCGCGAGAGTGCGTCGGCTACAGCGTTTTCTTCCCCAGGTGTGTATTGCAGCTGGGTATTAAACTGCGATATAAAATCTAATTGCCAAATCTGCCGAAGCGATGCTTTTTCTGGTCGTTGCTTGAGTGCATGAGTGAAAGGCTGATGATCTGTATAGGTGGCGAGCTGCCTGCTTTCGATAATGCGCTGGAAATGCCTGATTGCAGCGAATATAGCTGGAAGCACCCGATCGTATGTCGAATATTTCTGCTCCACATCTGAGAGCTTTCTCGAGAAGAATCCTAGTGGGACGTAGGTACCATCAGTTAGCTGCTGATTCAAAATTACGCGTATGGAAAAGCTATGGCTGTTGCAGAAGCTATAGCCTGTTTGCAGCGCATGAAAGAATCGTTGGCCTGCTCGGACCAGGCAAGCTTAGCTTTCTTTTCCGTGAAAGTAAGTCAGTGAGAGAAGCTTGCAACAAAGCAGCTTGTGAAACGCAGTGCCGGTAAAAGTTCCGCATTCCCACGAAACTTCTGAGCTGCGTAGTGTCCTTGGGTCTTGGGAAGTCGATGATGGCCTGGGTCTTTAGCAAAGGCAGGCGAAAACCTTCTTTCGACACGTGATAGCCGGAAAATGTTATCTGCGGCTGGGCGATCTGACATTTAGTCCAGTTACTTTGGAAGTTTGCTTCGTTTGAAGTCGAGAGAAATTTAGAGAGGTGTGCCTGATGCTCTCCGTGGCTGGCTGAGCTGATGAGAAGATCATCCTGATATTTACGCATGAATGGTAGATTTATGAGGACATGATTAATTGTACGCTGCATGATTTGACTGCATTCTTCAAACCGAGTGGCATGCCCAAAAACTCGAATAATTCTAAAGGCGTCATGACTGCTGTCTTTTCAATGTCTTTCGGTGCCATCGGGATCTGGTAAAAGGCTTTGTGAAGGTCGATGACTGTTAACACTTTGCCTAAAGCATCCTGCAGTAAGCCTTCTATTACTGGAAGTGGGTGACGGTTGGGGCGGGTGATTTTGTTGGGCTGGCGATAGTCACCGGTAGCTCACCAATCTCCATTATCCTTCGGCACCATGTGAAGAGGACTGGCCCACTGACTCACTGAGGCGCGGATAATTTTTCGCTCTAGCAATTCGCTGAATTCCCTATTGGCTGCGCTAAGTCGTTCATCTGAGAGCCACTAGTAACGATGTGATGCTGAACGGGAAGATTAGGAACGTGCGTCATCTCTCCAGAGCAAGCAGAGCTTTCGGCGAAATTGTCGATAAGTCTTGCGTAGACCTCTTTTAGAGATCTATGAGGCATGATTTTGGGTGCAGCAATCATAATAGAGTCACTTCCAAAACTGGACCAATTGAGCAAGGTGCTGAAAGGCTGGTGCAACCATCTAGTACGTGGAGATTTCAGAGGTCTATGAGAAGTCCGTAGCATTTCAAAGCGTTTGCTCCGAGAATTGCGTCCTGCACTTTTGCGATGATAAAGCTCAACTGAAAAGGGCGGCGTAAATCAAGGTTTAAGCTGAGCTGTCTCACTTTGAAGGTCGCAATAGGCGTTACGTTGGCTGCAGTAAGAGTCAAACTCTGTTTTAGAAGCGGCTTCTTGATAATGTTTTTGGGAATGATAGAGAGTTCAGATCCTGAGTCGACGAGAAATTGGATCGAGGAATTGCGATCCAAGACGTAAAGGGCTGCCAGTAACGGGCATTAAGAGTATCGTCAGCTTCTCAGTTTTCCTGAGACGGCTGTGCTTGAGCGGTGACGAACTAAGGCTGCCTGCAATGTTGCGCGCGTCCGCCATGCCTCGTGTGATACCAACAGTACCCCGTTCATTCGTTGGGACCTGGTGTAGAGTAGCGGACCTGAGGCTTATGGCCGCTGCGTTATACTGAACGGCTTCTCTGACTTGGATCTTTCGTATTTAATTGGAGCTCGCGAGTGATGTTCGTGAGTTGGGCGATGGTCTGTTGCATTGCGGCTAGCTCCTGCATTAGCAGATCGGGCGGAGGCTGCGAAGATGCATGGCCGGACGAAGGCGTTGAAATTCGAAATTGAGAAGTCGCCATGACAGATGGTCCTATGTCATGAGCCTCATCAGCTACAGCAGCGAGCTCTTCGAGTGTCTGGCCTTTTATATGAATAAACATACGGCGCGTCTGCTGTGGTAAAAGATCTAACCACTTGACTCGTAAGACGTCATCTCAAACACATGTGCCGGCAAGTGTCCACTTGTGGCGTGGTAGTTACGACGGCCTTTTATCCCCGAGCTCTACTCCAGTCAAGAGCTTATGGAGCTGCACGTCTGGAAAATTGGTGAGGCGCGAAAATATGGCTTTCTTCAGCGTGTTATAACTGTCTGCCACTGGTGGCGTATGGAGAATGTCAGAAATGTCTGCCAGAAATGTCTGACTCAATCAGGACTCGACCGCCAAAATGACGGCAATTTGCAGCTACTCACGACATCCACCTGTTGCTGCCTGGTTTCTCGGCTACGATCTCCTCGGCGTGGTTCTCCACTGCGATTGCTAGTGTTTTTCGAATTACCGTCTGACATGAGCACTAATTATAATTCACACTGCCGAATAAGTTCACAGTATTTTGCTTTTCTGTTGTTCTTTTGTTTTAAAGACGGGGTTACCACTTTAGGGAAATGAAACGATACTTCATTAACACTAATAAATTTATTCGCGAGCAGAAACTACAATTTATATTTCACAAGATATATGTTAGGCTATGATGAGTGTAGAATGAAAGGCGTGTCTTGCTGTTCATGCAATCAACTACCACATGCTGCGACGCATGTATCGCAACTCTCTTTTCACTCGATGCTCGCTGCAAAGAATCCAAGCGTCGATCAAAAAGAAAACGCGTCGATGATGCCTGAAACGACGTGTCCACACTCTGTATGTGCGTGTGTTTGCATCTCAACCAATGCACGCGAAAATAGCTTGGTATAATTCTTTGTTTCCGTCAAGGCTGTGGAAGCGGAGGCGCTGCAAGTCAAAATCTGAGGGCAGATCATTGATAAAAGGTTGAATGGAAATGGAACCAAGATTGACCCTTGGAGCTCCCCGGGAGTGAAGTAAAGTGGAAAAGAAGTAACTCCCTGAAATAAAACCCGTAGCTTCTAGATGACAGATAGAAAAATAACCACATCAGAGTATTACATGTGACACCCTTTTTAAAGATTGGTACAACATTGCCCTCTTCCAACAAACTAGAGAAATTCCACTAGACAGACTGAGATTGAAAATTATGGTTCGGAGTTCCGTCAGAACCAGAGCTAACAGAAGGATTGATAAAGGTGATAGAAGATTCTACTACGGCAGAAGTAGCAGAGATAGATTCAATTAGCGTGTGTGAAATATCTTGGGAGAAAGAAGTATGATGATGAATAGAAAAGGTAAAGCAGAAGTATGAGGCGAACAATTCAGTAGTTATGCCTGCAGAGGACGCAACTGAATCATTTCATGAGATTATCAGAGGAAAAGAAGCGGAGGATTTCAGAGACTTCATATAGGCCCAAAAAGGTTCCGGCTGATTAGAGTCCAGAAAAGTTTCAACACTAGTGAAATAGGCCTATTTGGTTCAGATTACTTCTTTTCTGGCTGTATATTGAATTCTACAAAAATCATCTTATGCATTGTCGGTTTGAAACTTTTTCCAACTTTTGTGGGCTCTATTTTTAATCTTTAGAGCATTCATCACTGAGCTTGTAGTCCAAGAATTATCATTTTTCTTGGTAGAGGAACCAATAGGGGTAAACTTATTAATGATTAGAAAAAGAAAATGATAAAACTTTCTAGTACTTGTTCACAAGCCAGGTCTTCGAAAATTAAGGCCAATTAACAGTAGCGATCTTAGATGAAATGCCATTAAAGTAAGCTTTGTGAAAATTGTACCTAGCTGGGATAGGGACTTCGCTGTTGACCAAGCGTGGTACGGTAATCGTGGTAAAAATAGAAGGATATTGAGGATGAGTTGGAAAAATGGATGATTCCTATTTGAAACATATCACGAATTATTTCTTTGTATTTAATTGTTTAGCTTGATTGGTCCAGTTTTGTAATTTGATTGTTTTTCGACTGGTTAAACGGAATTGAATTGGTTCCTGCTTGTGTGGTTGCAAAACGAGCTTCATACAAATCCTTCTAGAATCAGGTACCTAGCAGACGCTGGAACATTAAATCTAGGAATTAAATGCGGAAGTATTATCTGATGTAAAATACTCCATAATACGTTACTCTCATTACATAGTCGTAGAAATAGTTTTTTCATATATTTTGCCACTTCCTGGACTCATTGATACACAAACTGATCTTTTGATTCTAGAATCTAAAAGTTCTTTGGTGAAAAAAAAAATTGTTTAACAATCACTTTGGTATGAGGGGCATCCCTTAAAAACTTTTAAAATTTTTGATATGGCCAACACCATCTATAATTTCTGATAAAACTTGCTGTGAGGCGTTACAGACGGACAGATGAATATGACGCGGAACTAGTAGGTTTTCGTTAAATTTGTTTCCCAACGTTCTAAAAACAGAAAACAAATAATGCAGTCCAGAATACATCAATCAATGTAGATTCATTCAAATTTTATCATTCATCATCTTCTTCATTTTTTATTCAAATCATCTGCTCCGCTTATATCACAGATTACACCCGAAGTGTGCAAAGCATTGAATGCAGTTTTAAAGGATGAGATAATGGTGAGTAAAACACTGATATGTTTTCTTTATAATATATTAAATAAAAATCGGATAAATAACACAATGTAAATATTTATTGTGGTGACCGAGCATCATCTTCATAAAAGAATGCAGTTTGGTAAGCTTGTTGAACAATGTTTTGAGAGCGCGTCGGCAGATTACTTATTTTTTGATGCCGCGACGGAATTATGGCTTCTGATAAAATTTTAATCGTGTGCTTAGGTGGAATTCTTTGTCGCTTGTTTGGTGTTATTTGCATTGATGTATCGCCTGATGAAGATTGCGTTATGTTTTTTTTAGTAGTTGTATTTCTATGCTTTGTGGGACTGCCGTTGCCAATGCTTGGTATTGGGAAGAATTCGTAGATGAATGCGGTGATGTTTCTGGTGAGTTTCTAAGTAACATTCCATCTTTTTCGAACATCAATCGTTGCCGGTCACTACGTGAATATTGCCTAAGCTTGCAAGCTAATAACTTTCCATAAAGATCGCATTCATCCTCGATATTACCATTTGAATCTAAAACTCTGTTTAGAGTGGTAAATGTTTCACCTATTTGATTTTCTATTTGAGTAGAATTTAAACGCGTTCTTGCTTTTCTTGGTGTGGAATTAGGCACTGGAAATGGTTCTTCCACAGTAGGGGTCACGTCACTTTCATCTAAATTCACCTTAAATGAAAATGTCATTAATAAAATTTTTATATTTCAGATGCCGCGCTCTACGCAGGAATAGTTAGCAATAGAAGAAGGATTTAAAAAAACATTCCCGCATTGCATTGGAGCACTTGACGGTAAACATATCGTGATTACATGCCCGGCAAACAGTGGATCAGATTTTTGGAATTACAAAAAGGCTTTTAGTTCAGTACTGTTAGCATCAGAAGATAGTAATTTTATGTTTATTTTTGCTAATATTGGTAGTCAAGGGCGCATAAGTGATGGTGGCGTCTTTCAAATTAGTATTTTTTATAAAAACAACAGATTGTCCTCTACCGGGCAGAGGAAAAAATGTTCCCTATGTTTTTATAGGCGGCGGTATCTTTGCGTTACACAATCATTTAATAAAACCATATCCAGGAAACCATCAATTAAACGTCAATTCAATCAAAAATTATCAAGTGCTCGGGTGGTGATCGAAAATGTATTTGGAATTCTTTCATCCGTGTTTAGAGTGTTCAAAAAACGTATTGCAATTGATGTTGAAAATGTGCGTATCATAACAATGACTTGTATACTATTAGATAATTTTTTACGCGGAAGTAAAACGTCGCAAAACATATACGCACCGAAGGGGACTTTTGATACTATTAAGAATGGTGTAATCATTCAAGAAAGATCTTAGAGGCAAACGGAAGAAGAAACATTAGGTCTTATACCACTTTCACAAATATCACGCAGATCAGCTCAAAATGTTATGCAAATAAGAACTGGATTTGCAAAATATTTTCAAACTTTATCATAAATTGATATACTACATGTGCACGTAATTTGTACCCTAAATTTAACAAACTGATGTTCACACAAAACTATAAGAATAAAATGAATAACAATACACTATCGCGTTTTATTTTTTAAACACCAGCTTTTCTCATAAACGAAATTTGGCCGTTGCTTCTGTTTTTCCCGGTCATAGGGTTCCCATGTTATAGAATATATGAAATATGAAAAATAAACTATTTAAATACTTACACCTTCATTGCTTATCCTCCAACTTCCTTCTTCCGCATTCATGGTCGGAATGCGTTTGTACCCAGGCGATAGGAATTGTTGCATTGCATCATATGCAAACCAGATCGGCGTATATTGTTCTTCTGCTCCTGCACCAGATTGAAAGAGTGCTTTTTTTCCGCAAATAAAACCTATAGGACGCCATGAGCGAGTCCTTTTTCTTTTTCAATTCCATTACTCGAACCTTCATCGCTGTCATGATACGGATCCAAGCGTCGTTTACCGCTTTCTTATCCTTGCTTAACCGATGCTTAGGATCCCTATCACTGGTTCTCCCTGGTAATATTCTATGAAAGTTAGCGTCTTATCATTTGTCGACTCCATAGCAAACAAATCCATTCTACAAACACTAAACACCCACTCGCGACAACGATCACTAGTAAAATTAATAATGACGAATATGTAAACACCGCTCGCGAATATCGACGAACAATCCTTTGATTCGTGCCAAAAAACCGCCACCGAACGGAGAACGGACGAATATTCGCGGCGAACACCGAATACACCCGAGAAATTCGTTTACATATCCGTGTTCGTGCCTATTCGTCTGTTCTCGGCAAGTATCTAAATGAGGCACAACATTTATTTTCACTTGGTTTGTAAACAATAGTTTGGGTTTTCTTATATCCACTTCATTCCCTACAAATACAAAATAAAAGTATGTCAGTTTGAAAGCATGAGTAAATGTTACTCTCTTCAAGAATTGAATTCGTAGTCTTTCTCTCATGTAATCTTGATATGGGAAAGGATACTTTAACCAAACATCTTCACAACCATCAAATAAAATAGGGTTGAAGAAACATGACTCCTGATATCTTTGCAGTCTAAAAGCAAAGCTTTTAAGTCGTGAAAACGTTCTGTTAATACATTTAATGAAGTCATTTCCACGAAATTGTATCAACTAACAACGATTTGTTAGTACGAGTATTATATATTCGTGGGCATGAATTTCCTGATTGAGAAGGATGTCGTAAATTGCTCGGATATTTGCTGAGATCCAAGTAAGCAACATATACTTAAGAGTTAAATTATTTTAGAGTGTCTTTAAATGACGTTGAATTGGATCCGTAAATAGAGAACAACTGAAAAGGGTGTACGTGATGAAATTTCCACTGAAAGTTTCTCTCGGTAAACAGACTTAAACGTAATACAAACATAGAATGTGTTGCTTTGTTTTCTCAGTAAATTTCACGTAATTATAAAATATACGTATGTATATGCTAGAATGTCATGGCTTTCTTGGCTCTTATCATCTACTCTTTATGATAAGACTTTTGAAAAGTGATCCTTGCTCGATTTTTGAAAGCTATGGTATATTTTCCAGGGTGAATATTATCATAAATTTTGGAACATCTATTCCTATTTATAATGAAATTGATGAATATTCAAAATAACGCGGGCAAAATGAATTTTTAATTAGAAAACTTTTAAAGAGCAATATGAAGGCTTTCAGTCATCCTTCATCCCATACATTAAAGCTACGAAGAATATCCTCACTGAGTTGTTTTGAAGTAATTTGAAACCTATTTAACAAAAAGTTTGTTCATAGAAAGTTTACATTTTGAAAGTTTCGTGAAAAATAGGAAATCATATTACGTTTTATCGAATCTGTTGTCGACTTTTTGTAAACATTCCTTTCCAGTGGCTTCGAAAATAAGGGCTCGATTCAATTTCCCTCCCGTTTCTCGAAAATGATTCCTTTTTCGAAAATTTATTATTTTGACTTACACCTGCGTATTCGGGCCGGAGGAATTGTTATTTATACCAAATTTGACCTGAATCGGTCCAGTAGGTGTGGAACACATTGGCTATGATAGACAGTTTTATGAGTGATCCTTTGACTGTCAGTGAGTTTTTGCATTTAGATAACGTAACCCTCAAGATTATGCTTTGATATGAAGACTCAGAATAATTTTTTCTCTGCCTTTTTTTTTGATTATCAGAAGCATTCAGATTCGGTTTAGTCATCTTCAGAAGATGACTGTGTTGTAGTCCTGTCTCTTCAGCAGATAATGATACAAGACTAGTTAAAATGTATATAGAATAATTTATTATCCTTTGCTATTACAACATAAGCTCCGTGAGCTTAGACTTGACTTCATGACTCCTCAATAAGAAGTGACAAGTCATCCCAACATCTCTTTTCGTTAAGATGGATTATACGGTCCGATTTACAAGTCACGTCATAATTCTTATAGCATTGTGGTTGTACTCCTGCATTGGTTGGTTTAACTCAATGTCTCCCTTCACCGCTGCTTGGTCCACTGGTTGTTTGTTGGCTGGCTCTTCAGGTTCTAAACTCGGTTGGAACCCAGTCACCACTTCTCTAAGAGTTTACGGCACAGAGATATCAAGACCATGTAGTAGAATGTTTCTTCCGTTATTGACGAAAGTAAACCACTTTTTGATTTGGTTTGCATGGATGTTTACTTTGCCATCACCCGAAAGACCCTCCTTAAGTGCCAAGTAATTGACTGCACCGCACCTTTTCATAATAGCTGCTGGTGACCATTTCCAATTGTTGGCAGTGTAGTAGTCCTTAGTACGACTGCTCATGACCTGGAAGGGTGACTTCATCCCAAGAGCTGCTAATGGTGTGTAACGATAGCAAAGCAAGAGCTTGCGCAAAATCTGATCGGTATTCCCTTTTCCCTTTAGCTTTTCAGGGTTTTGTAAAATAATAATTTTACAAAACCCTACTAGTTTCGCGACCAGTCTGTCCGTCTGTCCGTCCGTCCGTCCGTGTGTCACAGCAGTTTTTCTCGGAAACTACTTAAGCTAGAAACATTAAATTTTGTTTGTAGGTGTAAAGTGGTGATCTCTTCAAAGTTCAACTACAAAAATTTTTTATAAGGTATTTAAGGGGGGTCTCCCCATATAGGAGAGTGACCCCCCGAAAAAAAAATTTCATTGAAGGTAGCCGATATGGGTATCAAATGAAAGGTCTATATGAGAACTTTTCAAAACAGGTCTAAGTTTGGCAAAATTTGCTTCAAGGGGTGCACAGAGAGGGGAAATACACGAAAAATTTGTGTCCCCCCCCCCCCTCGCGATTGGACCCCTGTGATCCGAAAAATCTGAAAAAAATCAGGAATGTAGGCCTTGGTGAGTACAACAACAAAAAATACGTTAGAAGTCGCAATTCACTCAACTTTGTTAGTAATAGTATGATTTATCGATTTTATGTTTTCTTGAATAAAATCTTAACGGTACCCTTAAATTCAATGAAATTCAGTACATGGTTGTCTGTTCACAAGATTGATCTATCCTGTAAGTTTCATAAAGATTAAATTATATTTAGCGAAGTTATAGCCGTTTGAATTTTCCTGTATTACTATGGAACAATATACGCTGCATGTATTACTATGGCAACATATGGCTATGGAACAACATGCGCTTTTTACCGACTCAAACACTACAGTTTTGCTAGGATTTGCATGAAAATTTCAGGAATGAGAGGTGTCATGTATATCTTTGAGAATCGGTTCAGCTAGTGGTATCCGTAATCGTAAAACAAAATAGTGGCTGTTTTAAATGCGAAGATTGAATAATTTTGAGTTATTTTGCCCCAACTTCAACGTTTAAGGTGCATGCTTTGAACACTTGATTCAATTTAATTAATGACTGAAGATGAGTACCTACAATTAATACTCATAGGTGAAACAAGTCGAGGAGGCAGGAGAGAGCTCCTAGCAAAAGGGCTTTGTAAACATTCTAGGATTCGAAAAAATTGGCCATGAATCGATGATAACAGTACAGGCGAGTGGCCCCTGAAAAAAAATTCATCAAACGTAGCCGATATGAGTATGAAATGAAAGTTTTCATGGGAGCTTTTCAAAACAGTTTTTAAACTGTCAGTTTTTGCTTCAGTGGGGGCACAGGGGGGGAAATACATGAAAAATGTGTTTCCTCCGTCGCGGATGGACATCTGAAATAACTATCAAGGGAGTTACTTATGAGTATAACAGCACCAAAAACCTCAGAAGCCGAAATTTGTTCAACTTTGTTAATAATAGTATGAACTTCGTATTTCATATTTTCTCCAATAAAATCGTTTTTGACGTTTTGATATTCGATCTGGTGACTGCATTTTGTAAATTGAATACAAAACCCTTCTGACATGAGCGTAGGTCTCTTTACCCAACTTGTTTAAAACTGTTTTCAACGAGTCGACAAATTTCTCAACTTGACCGTTTGATTGGGGATGAAAAAGAATTCACAAACTCCTCTGAATCCAGCTGCGGACCGTTGTCAGAAACCAGTGGATCGCAAAGTCCTTGCCGCGAAGAGGCTTTCTCTAATCATTCGATTGCCTTTGATGTCATTGTGGATTTCATTTTGTATACCTCTGGCCAGTTGCTGAACGCATCAATAATAATTAAATACAAAAATATATTTATGGGTCCGCAAAATCGATATGGCTACGAGACCATGGTCCGTCTGGTATGGGCCATGATTGAAGTGAACACTTGGTAGGCGACTTGGAATTCACTGCGCAGCTTCCACATCTTTTGACCAGCCTTTCGATATCATCGTCAATAGATGGCCAGTAAATTTGGCTTCGTACTAACAGTTTCATCTAGATGGCCTTGATGCAGATTCTTCAATATTGTCCCCCGATAACAAGCTGGCACAATAACGCGATATCCATAAAAGATGCACCTTTGGATGCTAGTGAATGATTCTTGTTGAACAAAAACTTCCGCGTTATCGATCTGCTTTGAAGTTCTTGGCCACCCATTTCCGATGTAATCTGCAGCTTCCCTCATTTTTCGGCATCTACTGGTTTCTTGTTTGAGAGCTTCAAATGTTATGGGCAGCATTCGTGCTGTGTGGATCGCAAAGCAAGCTACAGGGCAATTCTCCATCCTATCAATACAACAAAATCTTCGTTAAACTTCTCTTGTTTAGCTTTGAGCCACGAGATGAAGTCTGCATATGCAAAATTTTTGTATTGGTGTACTTGATTTGGTGATTGTAAGCAAGCGTCATTAGTATGTATCTTTGTAGACGGCTGGCTGCATAAATAGTTAAACCATTTTTTGCACCAAAATCGCTACCAATGGCTGATGATTTGTTTGAAGCTCGAACTTGCCACCGTAGATATAACGATGAAAATTGAATGATCCAAATGTCAACGCCAAGACTTCTCGATGAACTTGTGGGTAGTTCTTCTTGGTACTTGTGAATGCTCGCACCGCATGCATCAATGGTCGCTAGTCCTATTCAGCATCTCATGCATAAGAACCACACTTATACCGTAACTTGATGTCTTTGCGTCAAAGTGGGTTAATACGAAATTCGAGGAAAGTATATTCTGGAGCTTCTCAAACACCTCTTGGTGTAATTGTTCCCACTCGAACTTGACATTCTTATGCAGCAGTTCATCCATTACTCCTCGTAACTCCCTCATCTGTGAATGAATTTGCCGTACCAGGCAATGGAACCAAGGAAAGCTTGCAGTTGTTGAACGTTTTTCGGTGCCGGCATTTTGTTCAGAACTTCGATCTTCTCTGGATTCGTTCTCAAACCATTTTAATCGATTACGCGCCCCAGGAATTCCAATTTTTGAGGTGAAACCATAGCTTTGAATACGTCTCAATACTTTAAATAGATTTTCACGATTGTCGGCCGCATTAGCAACTCCCCACGATAAAGAATCAATGAAGGGGAATGAACCTTTTGCTTCACTCATCATTGTGTCGACTAGTCGCTGGAAAATGCTTGGGGCGGTTTTAATGCCAGGTTGAAGGAGGTTCACTCGGAAGAGGCCACAGTGTGTGTTGATCTTCATTATTTTCTTCACTTCATCGTCGAGTTCCACCTGCAGAAATGCATCCGAAAAGTCAATCTTACTGAACACCCGGTATTGAGACACATTCGAGAAGATTTCTTCGGGTGTTGGAAGTGGGTTTTGGTTCGGTTCAAGTGAGACATTCAAACCCGTCAAATAATCTTACCCTGCCATCCTTCTTTTTAACGGCAACGATTGGTGCTGCATACTCTGAGTAGTCAACAGGGCTAATCACCCCCAACAGTTGCGATCACTTAATTTAATCGGCTAAGGGCACTGCAGTAGCAAATGGGACTCGCCGCTTATTTCGAAAAACTGGTTCGGCATCTTCCTTTAGTATGAGTGATGCCTTCATTTTATTGCATCGCCCCAATGCATTGTTGAAAAGTGACGAAAATTCCTCTTTCACCTGCTCGTTTATTGATGGTGCCTTCACTTGGCCAATTGTGCTGCAAGTTTATCAATAGGCACGTTCCACAAGTCAAGCGCTTCCATTCAGTCACTTACAAGCACAGTCAAATTAAATGCCAAGACGGAGCAGACATCACTGCCCTCTCTACCGTGTTATTTTAATCGTGTGTTGAACTTGGCCAGCATCTTCACTGGATCTCCCGATGCGCTCATGGCTTGCCCCTTGCATACAGCTAATGTTAGTGATCCTTATAGCCTCCAATTTATCGTCTAATCGGAAACCAATCAAATTGTAATTCCAGCTGCATGTTGTCAATCACGGGCTTAAAAAACTTGCGCGTCAAAGTAGCCATCGATTTAGCTTGGAGGCTCTTGCGTTCGTTGAAATATCGCCATCGTCTGGGACGTCGTGCCGATGCTGACGAATAGTACCCCTTTTTGTGTCCGACTCCTCTGCAGCTGGGTCAATCTTTCTCTCGGAAAGGATAGTCTCTGTGGAAATGGACATCGCCAAAATTGTGGCACGGAAATCTTGCTGTTACAGCGTCAGTGTACTGCACTCTTCTTGCTCCTTCTTCTGGTCGTAGCTTGTTTGCGTTCTTCTTCAGTTCCCCATGAACTGTCAATATCTCACTCTTAGATACGCTTTTCGGGTACAAGACCATAGACTTTACAGCGTTGAAGCCACTGAGCCAGTTTGCAAGGTTGACACAATCGTGAAGTTTAAGCTTGGCATTACCATTTGGTTCTTGTGTTTTATTCAATCCCTGCACGAAAATAAGAACCTTGAAGTCGTCAGGATTGAACTTTGCGATGTAGAATTTTCCAGACCTTACGTTGACTCGTGCAGCATATTCTGAAAAACATTCACCTACATCTTTCTCAGTTTTCAGACATTTGTATTTAAGCAAAAATTGTGACTCCTGACGGTCGAAAATCCGCTTAAGCTCCTTGACAGCTTCATCGAAGGGGATCGTTGCTTTCGTCTGTGGGCCAGTAGTGTTGGCAAACCCATGGTAATTTGATGTTGATAATTTCTCTATAAGTAGCTCAACACTTGCTGAGCTTATCATTTTGGAAGCTGCCGTCACGAAAATGGACTCACAACGTGCGTACCACAGCTCAAACGTCAGGTCGTCTTCCGCTCTGTATGAAAATTTCTCCATACGATCCGCTCCCAAGGGCTGATGCTGAGTCACCGCTGAGGCTACTGATGGGTGATGCTTTGTTAATTGTTGGATCAACAACGCGATTGTAGAATCCGTCTTGTTTTGCTGCTCAACCATTTTTAGGGCAAATTTGTTTTGCTTAGCATCCAACTTGATTTGCTGCTCAGCCATTGCTGTAATTAATGCATTAGCTGCATCCGCGTCCATATCGATTCCGTTCAGCAAGACGCGCACGTAAAAGTTGCAATTCATTATCCAAGTTTTGGTGTTTGCCTTTAATTCATACGTGAATATGGATCTCGTCACCACTGTTGTAGTCCCGTCTCTTCAGCAGATAATAATACGAGACAAGTTAAAATATGTAAAGAATAGTTTATTATACTTTGCTATTACAACATAATCTCCGTGAGCTTAGACTTGACTTCATGACTCCTCAATGACAAGTGACAAGCCCTCTTCTGCCATGATCGGTGTTGCCATCCCAACAAACTGAAATGCGTCTGATAACAGGAATCAGAAGATGACTCGAATGAGTCCACTTGAAAATCGGTTGATAGTTGTAAAGTGCTTCAGCAACTGGTTCAGCAGTAGATGTTGAAGGTTTAGGTGACCAGTTTTTTTTGATTTGTGAGATTGGAGTATCATATCCTCAATTTCGATATCAATACTTCCTTGATGCTTACGGTATTCTTTGTCGAGGTCTAAATTACCTACTTCATCGCTTTTACTACTTAATGAAATCTGATGGATTTCATTGTACCTAAATTCAACAACTTTGCGTCTCTTGCGAAGTATAAACAGTATAAAAAAAAACAGAAGAGTTTTATGACAAAAACTATCATTGGAATAAGTACACAGCTCCACATAAAAAACATCTCTCTAGGACCACAGGCACACGTGTTTAATAGAGGAATGGTGATTTGGTTCAATGACCATATAGACATAACGGTTTTACCCAGGCATTACCAATGGAGCTTGTTGAAGGTTGAAGAAAAGGTAACACCTGAAAAGGAGCAGAAGGTCGACGAGCAGAAAACTGAATAAGAGCTGAGAGTTGTGTCTACTAATGAAGCGTAGATAGGTCCACCACTAAACACCATTAAAAGAATGACCTCTAGTCCTATCTAAGGAGACCGGGACAAAAGGAGGTAAGAGGAGGCACTTAATGGGTATGAAACGTTAGAATAGGGGTTTCAAACAGTACTGAAAAAGATAGCCAAGAAAGCCACCTAAAAATTCCACGAAATCAACTTCTCATAGATGCCCAACAAAAAGAAGCAGCTGATGCGATGCAGAAGAACAAAAAGCCACGATGAAGACCCTGGAAGAAGGCACTGCTCATGAAACACAAGGCCAGCCAATTTATCGTAGTGAAATGATTTTCTTGTTGTCCGTTCGTTCCAAATTTCCCAAAAGAAACATAAGCCGACCTCTCCTCAGTTACTGACATGGAATCTTGGTATGCGCCATCGAACTGTACACAACAGGTCAACTAGTCTGGAAACACTAGGCTAGTGAGCTCGGTTGCAGGTTTTCCGCAAGCAGACCAAGGATGGGTAAAATCCATCAGCCATCGATTTGAATGCCCGATTAAAGTGCGTTCAAAAGATTTCAAGAAGAAAAACTTTTCACTATTGCTGTGAATTTGCCTTTAAGAGGCTACTGATCAATCAACAACGGATTTGCCCGTTCCTTATCTCAATAACGACACGGTGCGGACGTAAGCTACTCTAACACTAATCGATACTATTTACGCTAATAAAAACACCAAACACAAACTAAGGCACCGTGCAACCGAACTGAACTACCGAACCAATCAGTTGAGGATTATGAAAATCGGGCTACCTACTGGAAAGAAAAGATTTTCATTTGACGTTTGCAATTCATTTTGTTTAAAGCTACGTTTTACATTGATTCAAGTTTATTTGTGCATACACCTTTTTGAATTCACTTTGAATATTTACTAAGAACCAGAGAAGATATTTCAGTGATTAACTACAACTAAATTCAATTCATGTTATTGTTGTTGTTTTAGCAGCACAGCCCCTTTCAGGCCTTTGCTTGGAGACAGTTAGAGTATCTCATTATCGTGATCAAATTCATCGGCACCCAACAATTTGATTCATAGCTATATAATAATCTTTATTAATTTGTATAAGAGGTAAAATTTTTATTTTTTTGTTAATGCCGTTAAAATGTCTAGAACTTTCTAAGTCACCTTAGTTCCAATTCCACTTTTAAAGAGATTAGGATGTGGATCTATAAGGAACTGTTTAAACTACGATTAGATTCAAACTTGAGATGATTAACATTGAAATCTTTCCTGTTTATTTATTAGAAGTACAAAAGTAAAGATTATTTACAAAGTTCAACGGTTTAATGGTTGAAAAGATCCAATTTATGATGTTTTTGGGGTTTCGTTCTAAAATAAAAAAAAACCCCTATTGCAACACGACCTGTGTCCGTCCGTGCGCCCGTCCATCTGTCTGTATGTCATAGTTGTTTTTCTCCGAAACTATAGAAGCTACAGCCATGAAACTTTGTGGAAAGGTAAAAAGTGGTGATGAAGCATGTTACTGGTCAACAGCATATAAGTCGGCGAGGAAATGCATTTGTAAAATGACTAATAGAAGTAAGACTCGTTGCTGGCAAGATCTAGTGAACAACGTGAAAAATGATAGGTAGGGCCTTATCTACAAGCTAGTTATGTGGAAACTTGGTGCTCTACACAAGCCCTGCATATACAAAACTGGAAAGGCGGATAAGATAGCCCGGACACTTTTCCTAACCTATACCATCCTTGTTAATACTATCTATGATAAAATAGCAGTTCTTCTTCACGTGGCTGGAATTGGAAGAGGTAGTCCTCCAAAGAAGGCTCCAGTACCAGATAGCATTCCAGCTGAAGTGTTGCAGCTCATCTTTTAACATTGTCCTGACTTGCTGCTCAGTATTTTCGCCGCACACCTACGAAAAGGGGCTTTCCCAAAACGTCGGAAGGTAGCGAGATACGTACTGGTCAATAAGGGAAAAGAGAGTCCCAGGTCCCCCTCTGCATACTGCCTTATATGCTTGCTAGACTTGGCTGGGAAAGTGCTAGAAAAAATTTATCAAGCAAGAATCACTGATGCAATACGTGCTGCTGAGGATATGTAGTATATCTACTTGAAACTACGGCTTTAGAGTAGGATGCTCTACCATTGATGCAATAGCAGAAGTAGTGAGTGTGGTCCACAAGGTGGAAGAACATAGCCGTATTAAGCTGCGGGTGGTTCTGATGGTGTCACCTGATGTTCTCAAAGCTTTCAACTCATTAGATGGGTGGGTATTCTGCATACACTAAAAACCCCTTTTTAAGTCCCAGAATATCTTCAGCGGCTTTTGAGGGACTACTTGAAGGACTAAAGCCTGAGCTATCATAAGACGCAAGGCCGAAGAAGGATGGAAGTTACAATAGGTGTTTCTCAAGAATCTATCCTTTTTTTGTGGTTGGGAGATGAATGCCATTTACGCACAGAGTGTGGAGCTCCCATGTTTGCAAGAAAGTGACTGGACTATCCACTAAATACCTTCCCTGTCAACCCGAGAACCCAGCCTGGAACCGTTTGACATATTACTTCGGGCCAGGTCTCATTTTGTTATATCCCTCTTCTAGTAAGAAGGGAGAGGGAAAGAGGAGCTGCTAGATAAGCCCCCCATCCCAGCCTCAACGCCCCCGGCTGCTTTGAGTCTATTTTATATTTTAGGACTGCCTAAGCAAAATATGCCACCTGGTTCAATTTGTCAACCGATTCGAGCATTACCGTGACTATATTATCAGGAGTTGAGCTCTCACATCTCACTGTAGAGGTCTCTTCGCAGCCTGCCACACATCTTGTGCACGCAAAAATATGTGGCAGGCATTGTCCTCCTCTCCTGGGCAAAAACGACAATCGGGAGACCGTGACTTACCAATCTTGCGCAGGAAAGACTGAAAACACCCATGCCCGCTCAAAAGCTGGGTCAGATAGAAGTCAGTCTCACTATGTTTTCGGCTTAATCAAGGTCTCACATCTGAGATGAGATGCGCAGTCCACCTTCCCTTCGTGCAATTCAGCCAAGACGGCTGCCAATCGTTGAGTGAGCGATGTCTCTCCTTGCGGACAACCATCTCCCTTGCATTCTTGCTTCGTTGCAGGTAAATAGCGCGGCGCTCTCTAGCAAGGAGGGTAAAAGGTATGCAATCCTCAGTGCTCCTCTTTTCTATACCTGTGCCAAGCGTTTTCAATATACCTCCTTACTGAGACCGTCACCCCGTTTTTCTGCTCCGTACAGTAGCACTGATCAAGAGGCGTCTTCTTGATTGGCCGGGTTCCTCTATGGTGGCCATAATTCAACTCAGAGCTGATATTTCTGAAGCAGCCTTTTCAGCCGTTGCCCTGATATGTTTAGAGAAATTCATCTTCGAGCCGATCAGTAGCCAATCAAGCACGACTCATATGGCATCTCCAGTCTCAGTAGCCAATCCTAAGACATGTAAAACAGGTCTGGTCCAACGATAAATCCCCGGGCAGCATCCGAAGTTCCATCCTCCGTTGGCCCTATGTCGTTTTGTAAAGCAGGTTTTGGTCCAATAGATAGTCCCTCAAAAGCCGCACTACATATTCTGCAACCTGAAAAGGGTTTTCCAGAACATCCATCCATCTAGCAGAGCTGAAGGCGTCCCTGACGTCGAGTGTCACCAACAAGACGATCCGTCGCTTGGTGTGGCTATATAACTCTGCCTTTTGGACCGCGCTCACCACCTCTACAATCGCCTCGATGATGGAACGTCCTGATCTGAAGCCGTACTGCCAAAGAGATAGGTCCCCAACACCACGAATCGCGTCATTGAGTCTTCCCTTGATGAGTTTCTCTAGCACTTTCCCAGCCGTGTATTATGTGCATAACGGGCGGTGTGCAGACGGTGATCCGGAATTTCCCTTTCTCTTGCTGAACAGTACGAGCCTCGCCCCCTTTTGTCGTACCGGGAAAACCCCGTTCCGTGGGCAAGCATTGACTGTGCTGAGCAGCAGATCAGGACAATTGTGATAGACAAGCTGCAACCTATCAGCTAAAACACCCCCTGCAGTGGGGCACATGCTGTAAGCACCTCGACGAACCTGTCGACGTCCATCCTTCTGATACTCCAGCCAATTGTAGAATGCAGAGAGCACGGACGCCAGGAGACAGCATAACTGATCTTGATCAGAATGTACTGATAGTCACTGGATGAGTAGTCCTCTAATACTATCCAGTTGTGTATCCTCCATAATAAGGACTCCGAGGCAAATATCACGTTAGGTATGGTTCCTTCACAGCCAATATGGCAGAAAGTCCGGTGCTTAGTGCGACAAGCGCCATCCTGGCTACCATTACTATGGTTCGTTTTCCCCGAGGATCTGTTTGAAGCATGCCCCATTCGATTGCTTTCGCGTTGAAGTCTCCCCTAGCAGGCACATTTCCATCTGCGTATGAAACAGCACCTTTCAAAGCATTCAGCTTGGCTTGGAAAGATGATATCGATTCGCATGACTTTAGGTACACACTAAAGAAGGTGGTTCCTGATTACCGAATCACACGAAATCATCTTCTCGACCACAGTTCTCCACCTGGAAATCACTTTTCAAAATCCAGATGGTGGCAGTACCAGTTTCAGCAGTATTCCATGATGCTGAACTTTTATCATGGTGTTGCCTACTCAGCAGCATAAAGTCGGCTTTCATGTCCTTCACAAACCACTCAAGCAGGTTTCGGGCGATTAAACTGAGGTGTAGGTTTGGCTACTGGATGTGGGTCATCGAAGTTCTGATTTTGCCGTAGCTGGAGCTTAATGGAAAACCAGACTTTTTCCTGATCCCGAACCGTACCCAAAATCAGCAAAAAATACAGTGTGGCTCATTTGTGCACTCTTTTCTTTTATGACCCATTTCATCGCATTTGTAACATATTCCTCTCGGGTCCTTTACATACTTGTTTTAAGTGACCATAGCCAAGTTATTACAAACATTAAAGAGGCGCTACTCTTTGTCATAGTCTACAGGCAGCCCAATCTATTCTTACTTTGCCCTTATTCAGAAATCGTTGGGCATCCTTTTCGATCAAGTCAATG
Source organism: Odontomyia ornata (assembly GCA_963969285.1). Lineage (NCBI taxonomy): Eukaryota > Metazoa > Arthropoda > Insecta > Diptera > Stratiomyidae > Odontomyia > Odontomyia ornata. The sequence continues at coordinate 77,669,967 of OZ017739.1, read as the reverse complement.
GTGGCCATGCATTGTTTCCTTTGGTTTTCTGGTGTCAGCCTCGCTTTGATCCTGCCTACGCTAGGGAACTCCTTTTGATGGCCTCTTCTACTTCGGCCGGATTCGTGACGTGGTCAATGTCTCTTATTTCGATCATTACCATCGGCTCAAGCGAGGCTATAGTTGCACTTTTCGCGAAGACATCTACTCCGCATCCGCTCCGAATTTAACCAATATGTAGCCCATCTGTGTTGGTCGTACTGCTTTAATGGCAGTGTTGGTGCCATTAAGCCCCTGATATCTTGCAGCAACTCCGTGTAGGATCAGCCATCTTGGAGTTTTATGACCAATGCCTGCTGTGGGGATCTTTGTCGGGGCTTCTTTCCCTCCTGTTTTTCATTAGTTCTTTTTATTTTTCGGCATCCATGCGAACTTTATTTTCTGGCACTTTTTAAAGGAGTTTCTTTGTGGTTTTCTTCGTCCCTTTTGTCAGCACTAACAGGAAATCTTGATCTGGTATTCCACACCTGTAGGTGCCTCTTCCTGCCTTCTCCCGATCTCTCTTGATTGGGCTAGACTCCATTCTTTTACTGATGTTTGATGGTGTACCTATCTGCGTGTGCTCTTTAGACTTTCGTCTTAGCACTTCTCTAGCCTTTTGCTCTTCTTCGGTCTTCAGGTCCTCTTTGGTCCTTAACCAGCTCCTCCGATAATGCCGTATGCGGTCTAGGAGCTCCGCTAGTTCAAGGAGCTGAATCTTTCTTACCTTATGGATTTTTGGCAAGTCGTATTCAGATTTTATTCTTTCTAGAACTTCACCCGCTCTTTAAATTAGCCTTTTCACTTCATGTCACTGGGTGGCAGTTGTACTTTGCGACCACTTTTCTTGAGAGATGTTATCGGCTTCTGATCCCGAGTACATTACTTCCGCCACATTTTCGATGGTGGCGATAAAATCTTACAACATCGCTTTATTTGTGTGGTCACTCCTGTTTTTTCCTGCCGTGATCTCTGTGTGGACTTCAGGATGGTTCGTTATTATTTTTGGATTCAAGACCCTTGCTTTGGTCGCTTTGGTAGCGATCAGAGTAGGGACCATCGAATTCTCGATGTTCTTTATACTCTCTTCGACCATTTGAACATCTGCCGCATCCTGCAGAGTTTGTTGCTTTTCCTTTTAAGGACAATCTGGCGTTCATATCATTTTTTGCTGCACCCAAAAGCCGCAAAAATTTCAGTCTGGACAAGACTGTCTGTTAATCTCCATTTTTTGTCCGTCTTCACTGTCGCTTTTGTCCAAGATGTGCTTTTAACATCGTAGCTGCAGCCACTGGTTGCGTCGTTGTTGCTGTTATTTTTGCTTTCTTTGAACTTTTTTTATGGTTTTTGCTTGCTCCCGTTTTATTGGGTCCTCCCTCAGAGCCGCTATCTCTATTCGTATGTGTACTTGCCATGGTTATCTTTGCAGAGCAGGGAGACCATGCGAGGGTTGGCACAAGCCCCTATGGGGACAAGTGCTTAGAGCTAGACCAGCGCTAATTGGGCGTCAATCTCAACCGAACCTACACCACTAACCCAATGGTGCGAACTTTGAACATACTCCGAGGCTTATCAAGTTTTTACCAGGACGGAGACGGCATAATAGTTGAATTGGAACCGTTCAGGCACGAGTGTCACCTTGGCGCTACCATGCAAAGCAACTAACTATAAATCATCATATCAGCCAGCCCGAAGCATCAATTCGAGTTGTTGTCTAAAGCGTAGTCCAGATTCAGTGAGTCGTTACCTGTCATCCCGGAAGGGAGCCTCGCGGCGCCCCCAATTTCCTTGGGTCCATGGGGACGGTGCTCCTCAAAGAACGCTAGCCTCCAAGAGTGCTCTTGTCGCCCGGAATTCCCTTTGCGGGAATTTCCTTGGGTACGTGGGGGTGGAACTTCCCGAATGATGCTAGCCTCCAAGAGTATACCTGTCGGCCAGCATTCCTTCTGCGGGAAAAGATTTGTCGTTAGGCCAGACGTATGGAACATATCGTACGATGTGCTAATGAGACTAGAGCTGCTGGAAAAGTCGCGTCTTATTAGCTATGCAGATGTTGTTGCAGTGCTAGTGGCTCAATGTACTGTCAAACAGGTGTAACTTAGACTAGGTTTGGTAATGTGCTGGATGAGAGAGTGAATGATTACTGGCGGGTGCAGTATAGCACTGAAGCAAATCGAAGTGGTTATTCTGACAAAGAAGAGAATCCATACAGGAAGGATGATCAGTATTGTGGAAGTACTGGTTGTATTGAAACTATCTGTAATATGCCTGGGGTTGCTGATCCACGTGAAGATTAGTTTTTCTGAGCAAATCAGGGCAACGCTTAATAAAGCCGCTTCAGGCGTATCAGTTCTGAGTCGGCTTATGGCTAACGAAAGGAGACCGAACCCATCAAAGTCAGTGCTACTGTACGGAGCAGAAATATGGAGCGGCACACGCAGCAAGGAGCTGTATCGAAAATGCTTAGCACAGCTAGAGAGAAGAGGAACACTGAGGATTGCATCTTCGAATCCGACAATCCTTGATTCGGTGATACTAGTCAAAGTCAAAAGCGCTTTATTTAATACCAATCGTTATAATCGGTGATACTAGTCATTGCAAGTTTGGTACTTGTCGCCCTCATTGCAAGAGACAGCGTATCATCAGTGTTAAGTTGAAAACACGAGAGAGACAGTTTCCAGCGAGGAGATACAACGCTCACTCAATGATTGGCAGCATTCTTGAGTGAACCGCATGAAGGGAGGTGGACTGTGTATCTCATCCATTATCTGAAACCATGGCTAAATTGAACGAACGGCAAGACTGACTTCTACCTAAACCAGCTTTTGAGCGAGCGTTGTTGTTTTTAGTCTTACTTGCACAAAATTGGTAAGTCACCGTCCCAACTGTAGACTTTATACAGGAGAGGAAAGGAAAACGATGCTTGTCACACATTTTTTGTATGCGAAAGATGAGGCATACTGCACGAAAACCTGTAGAAGGGAACAGGAGAGTTCTCCCCAGATAAAATAGTTAGGGTAGACAGATTGAGAATGAGAGCTATGTGGAATATTATTTTTGGGCAGTCCTTCAAAGACAAAAGAGGGCCATAGCAGGACGGGGACGTCGGAGCTGAGGAATTCTAGCAATCCTTCTTCCTCTCTTCCCTGCCGCTAAAGAAGGGATCCCCAACTTGAAGGTAACCTACAGCATCGTAAAACGAGGTTTCACCCGAAGTAATGTGACAAAAATTGTCTGTGTGGCCTAGTGGTTAGAGCATGAACCCATAAGCCGAAGGTCTCAGGTTCAAATCTCGTTGGGAGCAACGTGATTTAGTTCAGGGGATTTTTCAGACAGAGTACGAGTGTTCACTTAGTGCTGATATGTACTGATTCAATCAGATCATATCATAGCTGAGCAAGGACACGGGAGCATGGTACTGAGCAAACCCACTCCCGAAAAAAATCAACACCTTCATGGAAATGAGATACTCTAACTATCTCTAAGTGAAGACCCGAGAGGGGCTGTAGTGCTATTAAGAAGAATGTGACAAACGGTTCCACACTAGGATCTGAGGCTGACAGGGGAGGTATTTAGTAGGTAGTTTAGATGTTTTGCGCGCCTGGGAGTCCCACACTCAGGGTGTAAATAGCCCTCATCTCCCAATCACAAACAAAAACGGTTTTACTACATAAGTTTGTAGTGACAAGGATGATAAAACTGACTGTATCCAAAAAAAATAATACTGATGAGGTTTGTGATATTAAGTAGATTCGCTTCAAATTACCAAGCTTTTGTTAATTTTTATTTTTTGTAAAAAGGTTGAGTAATATATCAAGCGGTTCCAGGCTCAATTTGATTGACAGGGCAGGTTCTTAGTGGGTAGTTCAGAGGTATTGCATGCTTGGTAGTCCCATACTCAGGGCGTAATCAGCCTTCACCTCCTAACCACAAAAAAAAAACAATTAAGAGAGAGTTGCAGGAAGTGAGAACGAGGAAGGTAGGTAAAAAGGTAGAGAAAGATATGAGAAGAGATAGAATAGAGGGAGAGAGAGAGAGAGTGAGAGAGATAGAGAGAGTGAGAGAGAGAGAGAGAGAGCGAGAGAGACAGTCAGAAAAGCCATATGCTCGGTGCAATTATTCGTAGACATTCTTAAAGGATTCCTCGACATATGGTATGATTTTTGACTCACTGATAGTTTTCTTTAAAAAAATATTAAAGTATTCAATCTCTATTAAAGAGTGATTCTCTCCAGTTTCCCCCCATTCAATCCAAATCTCATCGGGACTAGAAAAAGCTACATTTGAAATGTTACCCATGTATGAAAACCGCACGTCATCAGGGCAAACGAAATTTTTATCATATTTTTTTCTTTATCAACACCCACGATGGGCGCGTAATTGGCATTCAGACATTTACCATCACAATCCATAGTAGATAGCATCGACATGTTCTAGTCATGATGCGGGCATAATTTGCCCAACGGAGTGGAAAAATGATTCAACATCTTTTTGGAAATTCTTGAGTCGCACCATCGGGAACAATTTATTGTAGTACTCGAAATTGTTGATTGACGTGAAAAGGAATGATTGACGCAATCGACACCATTTCATGAATGATTAGGTATTGACGAATTGGGAAAATTAAAGTTTTGTTAGATCTTAAAGGTAAATTCATGGACGAATCACGTGTTAAAAGTTTGGATGTCATGTAAATCAACAGTACTCGTATGTACAGTGCAATCACTACAACGTTAAAGATATATGTACTTTGGAACAAATCAGATATCTAATTTTAGATCAGATTTGCATACTCCTGATGGAACGCCCCTTATAATGGCTTCAAAGATTAATTCTCAAGATAAAGTCTTGTTTGAATATTGAATACATTAAAGATTCAGTAGATACATACGAGGATGTATTTTCATTTAATATTGTAACTATCTTACAATAATGATAGAATCCCTTTTTTTTAATGTTTGTGATGTACCAATTACACAGTTTAAAAATCTGAAATTTATATTTACTCACCTTAATTTCTGTCCAAGTTTTGATAATGATATAATACGCTGAAAGCAATATTCTCAATTGCTAAATTACAATTGGGAGCGCACTTGACCTTGACTTAGTCCAAGCTTATTTTGCTTCACATGTTCTATACTCTCCACTGATTATCACCTTAAGCACACAAAAATATTATTTCACAAGGACTTACTTTGCAAATGTACTAGAAGATTCATTTGCAGAATTTAATCATTATACTATCGTGAAAACAATTGAATATCACAAAATCACCAAGGTAAAGTCACAGAATTATTATTTTTTATAAAAGAAAATTGATAATGAGTTAAGGCTGTACCGGTTCTTTAAGTAGACTAGTCATAACTCAACATATTCCAAAACTGATATACTTCCAATAATTTTTCTCCTTATTTGCCTTTCTCTTATAGTGAAGAGCAGATTGAATGCAAAGTGGAGCTCTACAGCCAAAGCTAACATATGTAGTCTTTTCAAATTTCTTCTGAAAGAACAGCACTATGGATGGTTCTACGCATGCTTCGCCCCACCCACGAATATCTTCCAGTTTCTGGATTAAGTTCAAATTGGGGGAAGGGAAGCCTGAGTGTACAATTGTACTATGTACCTACATAGAAGACAGAAAGATAGTTCACCTATAAAGGTTTTGTAATAAACCTAGGAACGGCACTTATTCTTATTTATATATTCGTAAATTTATTTTCCTCATCAAATATGGTGGCAGCACATAAAGCTATTCACAAACTCATCCAGCACATTTGGCATTTGCCGGAAGAGTAGAGCCAATCAATTATATTCCCTATCCACAAAGAAGGTGACAAGCTACAGTGGGAAATTTAAAGAGGCATATCACTAATTTGTATGGCGTATAAAATATTTTCAAAGATCTTATAATAAATAAATAAAATTGGATCATACGCCAACAGCAATGTTGGAGAGTATCAAGACAGTTTTAGATTAAGTAGATCGACGATAGACCTATTGTTCACTGTCAAGAAGGTACTTGAAAAATGCTGGTAGTTTAAGATAGACGTAACGTAACGTACTGTACCAAGTAATGCTTTACATTGGCAATCGAGCCAAATTAGTCCGTCTTACCAAAATGACAATGACGTCGACGACCTCCCAAGTCGACGACCTCCCAAGAAAAATGCAGGAAGTTCAACATAGACGTGCACCAAATTTTCGTTGACTTCAAGGCAGCATACGACTGTATTGATCGTAACGTACTGTACCAAATAATGCTTTGCTTTGGAATCCCAGCCAAGTCAGTCCATCTTACCAAAATGACAATGACGTCAAGAACCTACCAAGTCCACATCAATAACCAACTCACTGATGCCTTTGACACAAATATCGGACTAAAACAACGAGATGGGCTGGCCCCATTGCTATTCAATTTGGCTCTGGATTACGTCATACGGGAGCTACCTATCGATACAAGAGGTACATTACTATACAAGTCAAGCCAAGTAGTAGATTATGCAGATGACATCAACATTTTCTCCCTGTCATTAAAAATTACCAAAGAACTCTTCCTTAAACTTGACAGCGAAGCAAAACTAATATGGCTTGAAAGCAATGAAAATAAAAAAACTTCATGAAACAGTCGAGAAAAAATACCTCAAGCACACAAAGTATCACTCTTGGCGAGTACAGTATCGAAAATGTGAACGAATTTGTGTATCTAGTCACCAAAATGACAAGAACCAGTAATGAAAGAGACGGAATACGCCAAAGAATACCGCTTGCAAATAAAATATTTTATTCAGTCTTGACGATCTTGAAGACCAGCTGCATACACTGTAGAACAAAACTCCAAGTATACAATTCTGTGATAAGACCTGTGTTATGCTATAGGTGTGAAACATGGACCCTAACCCAAGCATCCACAAATATATTGAATACCTTTGAGCGATGGGTCCTGAGGAGAATAATCTGAGCAAAACTAGACGGGGACCAATGATGAATTCGATACAACCATGAGCTGTATGAAATTTTTGACGAGCCGGAGGTCCCAATGATTGTCAGACTGCGGAAGCTATAATGGGCTGGACATATGAATCATACGGACGAACAACGGACACGCAAAAAGGAATTCGTTGGGAGAACTAAAGGCCGGAGATCAGTGGGAAAACCAAGGAACGCTGGTCTGACTCTGTCGACGAAGACAGTTCATAGCTGCACGGATTTAGGAATTTTAGGACGCGATCAATGGATCGATACAGTTGGAGGCGCCATTTGCAGGATGCGAAGGCCCGAGAGGGGCTTTAGTGCTAAGAAGAAGAAGAAATGCAGAAAAATAAACTATTAAAACAAAATCACTGGTTGACTTCAAGTCAGTCAAAGATGCATTGAATTTTGGAGAGGCTCTGAACTTCCCGCATACCCCAAAAAGTGAAAAAATACACAGTTTTGTTGAAGGGTCTTGTTTGCGGAGAGGATATGATCGATCTTCTACAGATCCTCATGGAAGCTGCAGCAAAAATTGAATTCGTTTCTGTCAAAACCTTTGCAAAAGGAAATTGACCATTTAAAAGGATAATTGACTACTCTATCTGGTACAAATTTCAAATAAAAGCAGTCTATGTACTCTACAACAGATATGATACTTGAATTTTAGAGTGGTGAGATGGAAACGCCTCCAGCAAAGAAGACTCAGCCAGGCTTACTGGTGTCAACAATTTGGCCATTCAGCTGCCAACTGTGTCATGCACTATTGATACGTAAAATGCCAAGATACTCATGTCCCTGATGAGTACCAATTGGCTCAGACGAAGCCTGAAGAAAAATTGTACTACGTCATCCAGCATCATATCGAGGGTGCCCCCGATATCAAGACGCGAAATATAAATTTATTCCGCAGTATGATACCTTCCAACTTCGTGAAGCCTAGGGTATCATTTGCACTCGTCGCTAGAGGACCAGCAGATAATGCTGTAAGTAATGTAAGTCCCAAAGATTTGTTGCTTCTTAAAATTTACCAACTTAATCCTTTATCAGAAAGAATCAACAAATAAGATTCAAAAATGAGCTTTGCTTTTCAGCGTTTAGATATTTCAAATGTTTCAAAATAACTTGCCATCCAATCAAATTCCCATGAAATAGGAAAAAAGCCCAGTTCTTTGGTTTTTCGGTTATTTTCTCATTTTTGGTTGAACTGAGCATTTTTTTAAAGCCAAAAACCCGGTTTTTAGGGTTTTGTACTAAAATACAAAACCCTATTGCAATCACGACCTGTGTCCGTCTGTCCGTCCGTCCGTCCGTCCGTCCGTCCGTCTGTATGTCACAGCACTTTTTCTCCGAAACTATAGAGGCTACAGCCATGAAACTTTGTAGAAAGGTCAGAAGTGATGACCTCTTGAAAGTTCAAGGGTGGAAAAATTTTTCAAATGCGTTTAAGGGGGGTCTCCCCATATAGGGAGGTGACCCCTCAAAAAAAAAAATTTCACCATTGGTAGTCGAGTAGGGTGTCGTTGGAAAGGTCTCAATGAGATCTTTTCCAAACAAGTTTTAAAATTGCCTTATAAGTACCGAGGGGGGCAGGGGAAGGTGAAATGTACGAACTTTTCGCGTACCCCCCCTCGCGATTGGACACCTTCCATCCGAAAAATCTGAAAAAAATCATGAATGTAGGCCTTAATGTGTACAACAACAACAAATACATGAGAAGTCGAAATTCACTCAACTTTGTTAGTAATAGTATGATTTATCGATTTTATGTTTTCTTGAATAAAATCTAAATGGTACCCTTAAATTCATTAAAATTTTGTAAACAGATGACTATTTATAAGATTGATTTTTTCTGAAAGTTTCATAAAGATCGAATGGTATTTACCGAAGTTATAGCGATTTGAATTTTCCTGTATTACTATGGAGCAATATGCCGTGTATTACTATGGAAACATATGGCTATGGAGCCATATGCGCTTTTTACCGACTTAGACACTACAGCTTTGCTAGAATTTGCATGAAAATTTCAGGAGTGATAGATATCATGAAGATGAGTACATACAATTGTAACAAGTCGAAGAGGCAGAAGAGAGCTCCTAGCAAAAGGGCTTTGTAACCATTCTAGGATTCGAAAAAATAGGCCATGAATCGATGATTACAGTACAGAAGAGTGGCCCCTGAAAAAAAATTTCATGAAAGGTAGCCGATATGAGTATCAACTGAAAGTTCTCTATGAGAGCTTTTCAAAACAGTTCTTAAACTGACCGTTTTTGCTTCAGTTGGGGCACAGGGGGGAAATACATGAAAAATGTGTTTCCTCCCTCGCGAATGGACACCCGTGATCTTAAAAAATCTGAAAAAATTATCAAAGGAGATATTTATGGGTATAACGTTAACAAATACCTCAGAAGTCAAAATGCGTTGAACTTTGTTACTAATAGTATGAACCTCGAATTTCACATTTTCTCGAATAAAATCGTCTTTGACATGTTTCATGATTTTATTCGTTGCTGGTCACTGCATTTTGTAAGTTAAGTACAAAACCCTTCTGACATGAGCATAGGTCTGTCTACCTAACTTGTTTGATATCTGCAATTTTGGTCTAATAAAAAAACTTGAATCAAAATTAAATGTACATTTTTATGTCCACTGATTAACTTTATGTATAATTTTAATGAAAATACAATAAATAATCAGAGGGATGACATCCTGCTCATTCCAGTTCAACATGAAAATCATCGGTTGAATTTCCAAAAAAAAAAAACAAATAGATTGGAGAAAGTTTCAAAAAAAGCTTAATCGGGATTACCAGAAGCAATGTCCTTCTTCGGATGATTACAACGCTTGCTCAATGGTTCCTAATGCCAAAAATCAAACTAACGACAAAAAAAAAAGTCTATTTGTCGAAGGTAGAGAAGCTGACGTTGGAAACAATTGAGAAAGTAGTTCTCAAGATTAAACATCGAAACAATATGGACGGACATGAAACACCAACTAAAGCAAGATTAGCAAGATTTAAAAACATGACGTGTATTAGTCAATAATATTTATCGGCGATAAACTGAAGAATGTCCAGAATTTAATCCGTTCATACTTCAGGATTAAGGTCAGCAATCAAAAGGTGGACTCGAATTGTGTTTAGCCCGCTCCATAAGAGGTCTCGAATGAAGGTATCGAGTCTTGAAGTCGCTAATGTGAGATAAATCTTCTCGATAGTGCTGGTATCTAAACTGATAGTACGACTCCAATGAGAGCAGGATTATGTGTAATGATTTTCAGAAACTTGCCGTGATTGGAACTCGATTTGAATTGGTTCATCTACCAAACCTTCAGAGGGGGAATTAAATATTTCCAGAGGTTGTTCAAGCAAAATTTGCTGAACTCAAATAAAGCCTGAATGGTTAATCAGTTCTTCATTTCAATGAAGCTATAGAGACTTGTCTTTCATATTTCGCATGTTACACAGCAATCAATCATGTGGTATTGACAGTATTCTAAATATAGTTCTTTCACATTTGCCTGAGGTTGCTATTAGGAACTATTGCATGTTGCTCAACTACGTTTGAACAATTCATATTTTCCAAATGAGTAGAAAAAGCCAAGGCATTTTGATCTTCAAGACGGAAAAGGAATCTTCGAGCCCTAAAAGCAATCACCCGATCAGCTTGCTGCCTAACATCAGAAACGTGTTTGAAGTGATACTAAACAAAGCATTAAACGCCCACATTGAGAAATATGAGTTTATGCTGAATTACTAATTTGGCTTTCCTGCCAGGTATTCGACCACACATGTTATAACGAAAGTAACCTCAGACAATTGTTGGAAACTACATGATAGAGTATGTGTTGGAGCGTGTCTCATTGATATGGAAAAAGCTTTCGATACGGTGTGGTTAGATGGAATAGTTTTTAAACTCCTTCAGGGCAGGCTCCCCAGACCCCTTGCCGCCATGATTCGCAACACGTTGTACGGGGAATCATTTATTCTAACTGATGGAAGTCTGATGACAATGCGCGACTTCAAGGTTTTGAATGGTCTATAGTAGGAAACAGTTACAGTGCTTCTGCTTTTCTCAATATTCATTCGCAAGCGTTTGAGCCGCTTTAATTTTAACGTCTCGTCAACAGGGTCATTGGTAGTGTTCGCTAATGATCTGATCATTTAGCAGACCAAACAGCTCCAATAGTTCAGAGCAATCTTCAAAAAATGTTCATTGTTTCGGAGCTTCAGACCGACAATTGGTCAATGAAACTCCATGCGTAGAAGTGCGAAACAATTTTGTCTCAGACCGCATTGCAGTGAGCCACTCCAGGCCTGAAATGCAATTGAAAGGATTAAAGCATTATGGCTTGTGAAGGTAGTCCAGAACGAGTTCCATATAGATTCAGTGTTCGATACCTCGGTGTTCATCTCGACCAGTACCTGTACTATATATTCTTCTTTGTAGCACTACAACTCCTCTCGGGCCTTCGCTTAGAGAAAGTTAGAGTATCTCATTTTCATGACCGTATTGATTTTTTCGGAAGTTGGTTTGGTCAGTACCATGATTTCGTGTGTCTGCTCAGGTATGATATGATCTGATCAAACCAGTACATATCACCACTGAGTGAACACTCGAAGTCTGAACTAAATCACGTTACTCCCAACGAGATTTGAACCTGGGACCTTCGGCTTATGCGTTCATGCTCTAACCACTAGACCACACAGACCACTGTACTATATAGAACATATAAAAATCATAATCAGTAAAGCACAAAAAGTAGTCATGGCCCTTCAACGAATCTTTCATTTCAAATACATTGATCAAAAGGTCAAAGTTATCTGTTACAAGACCTTGGTTAGACCATGGATGTCAGATCAGATACAAACAAAGTGCTAGTATTATGAAAATATTAAGAGTTTTTGAAAAGAAATGTACTGGCTCATACAGAAAGCCTAAGATGGATTGGGAACACCATGTATTGAACAGAAGAAGAGTCGATATTGAAATGTTTTCAGAATCATATCGCAAGATCTGTAACTGTGAGCGAAACTCCTTAGATTTCACAATCGTTCCGTCCTACAGACGGGTATATTCAGGCTTGCCTCGCAACTGACTTTGTTCCTTCAGAAGCATTCATGTCTTTGGAGGTGAATCGATATGTTTTGTTGTATATTGACGGTGTCCCAATTATATATTAGATATATAATAGGCCATCGATTAGAAGATAAAATGTCTTCTGAATTTGAGTTCGCGTGACCAATAATTCCAATGAAGACACTAATTGGCTAGATTCGTTGAGGGTGGTCGAGCTGAGACGGAATAATCTAGGTATTGGATGGCTCAATGACAATGTCTAAATTATTCGTTGTTTTTTTTTTTCTTTTTTGTTTTTGTGTTCTTCGTTACTTTGATTTAAATTTCAGCTCATTATTTCTACATTTAGTATTGTTGTTCATATATGAGAAGATTAGGAATAGGTATATGTTATGTTCTGTTGGAAATTCTGGCTGTGGTGGCATTCTCCCACTCACAAATTCAAATTGCCTATTTATCATCTCCGCCTTATCTTGGGCAAACACACTTTTTTCTTTTATTTTTTTAAATTAAAACTTTTAATCATTTAGCTTTATATGTTTACTACCCGTCATATTAACTTTACCTTCCCTATCTTATTTTCTAGTATCTTTCCCACTAGCAAAATTTTGTTCATTACTTTCCATTAACGAAAAAATAATTCTTTATCTTTTGCTCACAAAGTCTCATTCCTTCCTTTCTACTAACAAATTTTAATCTTTCGCAAAATCAATAGACCTCTACATTGTGCCCACCTTAACGACATCCACGTAGGCAAGTAGAATTAACTTGTTATTTAATGAGTGGAAGATTATAAGAAAGTGGCTCATGTGTTAGTGTGGTGGACTCTCTCAATCTGGGGGTTTGCAGGGACCCTGAGTTAAAGTTCCCCCGGGCGCGGGAACACTCTTTTAAATTTCGACAAAGCAATTGTTTCTGTGTACATGACGATTTGCATACAACTAAACGCTATCATGGTTATGCAAACCGCCATATATGCAAATGGAAATTGTTGCATTGGTTGAAATGCAAAAGACGTATGGAAAACGGAATTGAAATGTATTGAACTTCGATTACGTTACCTCGGTACGGCAGCGTTAATTGAGAAGAAAAGGGTTGCGGCTTTGGTTTGAGTGAGTCTGTATTTGGGTTTCAAAGGGAATAGTGTTTTTAGTGACGACAAGACGAAAGTGGAAAAAGTGGGATCGTGAAGTGAATGTTAATTTGAAATTTGGAGGGTAAAAATTTCAATTTTAACTACGGGAACAAAAGTTTTGATTTGTATTGAAAGTTTCATTGAGTTGAGGAGGTTTATCGAAAGTTAGTGATGGAAGTTTGGGAGTGATAGAAAAAAGAAAGAAAATTTATGTGAAGCGGTGGATAAATATCAAAATTGAAAGTAGTGAAGTGAGAAAAAATATGAGCCCACTGACGCGAATTTAAATATATTTATAAAAGCTAACCACTAATATTGTGGTGGCAGTAAAAACAAGTGCGCTACAAAAATCACGAGATTTAAATTATCAAGTGTATTACTCGAGCAGTCGTCTAAGCAAACTGCTCGGAAAACCTCAACAATACTGTAATTTGGACACGGCAACACCTTTTAACGTAGCTCATACGCAATTGCACTGCCGAATGCAATCTACAGGGACGGATGAGCTGACTCGTCAACTACCGTTGCGACATGTCCCGTCAGATGACTATTGGGAAAAGGGGAGTTTGATACGGATCGCCAAGCAGCGAGCACGTGTGAAAACCGTGCCGGTAAGCAGTGATTAAAAAGGAAAACTCGGAGTTTTGAAATCATTTGGGAGGCTTTACGTCGTCGTCGTCGTGAGTAAAGGAAGATAACGGACGATCCGGGTAGTGTGCGTATTGAAAGGCTTTGACCGTAGGTCAACGGTCGCAGTGGACACATATGGAGTTAATTGGCCTCTAGTCCTACTGATCTTGACATTTAGCTAAACCACACTAACTGCTGTCCAAACGTTAATTAAGTCAGTGTTAAAATGATGGACGGATCAGGTCAATGGCAGAAATTTTAATCGTCTCAAAAGATCCTAGGTGGCGGCAATCGAATCTAGATTTTAACTACTGAACAATTAATATCAATTACTACCAACTGGTATCAGATAAAAAGTACAACAGGTGTAGGATGTAAACATAAATTAGAAAGCCATCGCAACAATTCCGCTTCGTTGTCGAGACGACGTTATTAAAAATGCTATAGTTATAAAAATTCAACGGTAACCACGAGAGAATCAACTGCCCCAACGACTTTCTACCCGAAAGATGATCCGTAGTGGCGATCCCCAGTCATCTGCTTATGAAGGAATCCGTTGCTCAGCGCAGATTGCTTCCAGACCTTCCAATTGATGGGAACAAGATTATAATATACAGGGGAAATAGAACAACAGTGAAGGAAACTGTCAAGCAGAAGGAAGAAGAAATGAACTTTTGGTTGCAGAAACAGCACGCAAATTTGGGTCTAGAGCTATTTCGTGTTTTGGTGTGTCCCGTTCACAGTCCGAGGAGAAAAGCGTCGACAAGTGTGTGTTGCATTTTCAATGGTAACAAAATAAAAGTGGTTGATGCGGTTTGTGTTGATGCGCTCGGAAGTTAATACAATTATTTTCGATTTAGCTTCTAATTGCAACCAGTTATGCAAGGAATAGTAGGAATACGTAGTAGGTTACAGTTTTAGGGAGCAGAACCTATCGAAGGAAACGACTGTTGAGCTGTAACTTTTTTTTTTTTTTTTTATAAACAATGGGATCAGATATATGGATAGTGAGCTTCTTCATGTAGTACCAGCGAAACACCGGTATCATCTAGCAATTAGCACCTCCTTTGTTCATCACTTCCCGACAGGACAAAGGATTAAGGAAAGGTTTTCCAAATCCACATTATATGGGATAGAAGGACTTGACATAAAGCTTTTTTATAAAGATTATTAGTTGTTAAACATAAAAGAAGAGAAGAAGAAGCTCATATTTGAATTATCCAGTCAAACCAGTTCAAATTCTATTTTTGAAAATCATTTACACATATATCCCACTTCCCAGTCAGCAACAGAACGCTGCTGGTATAAGGGAAGATATTAAATTGTTAATAATAACTACGATGACTAATTAAAGAACTGAATAATTAAAACAGAAGTAAAGAAATTCAACTAAATATAATAAAGAAATGCAAGCTCAACCCATCCAAACCTTAGCAGTGTATTCTTTCAAAAGTTTTTTAAACATGGGAAATGATTTGACATTCTTCAACTCAGTTGGTAATGAGTTATAAGATTCCATGGCCAGCCTTACTGGATCATGGAGTCTTCTATTTGTCCGCGCAAGTGATAATTTAAGGTAGTCATTATTTCTCGTATTGTAAGAGTGGACATCTCTGTGTTTGATGAGTTTTATACCTGATTTCAAACTATTAGTACTGATTTTAAATACAAATTTAGCCTTTTCCATAAAAATCAACTGTCTAATACTAAATTTTCTAGTCAATAAATAAAGACTATTACTGGGTGTCAACCTATCCAGACCATGCATTGCCTTGATAATCTTATTCAGCATTCTATGAATTGAGTCAATGTTCGATTCCGACGCATGGCACCAATTCAATATGCCATAAGTTACCTGAGGCAAAACATGTGCATTATAAATTAATCTTTTGAGACCAATATCTAAATAGCTTCTACTCCTGAACACTCTTATCCAGAAGACTAATTTTGATTTTAAATTACTAATATGCTTTGACCAAGATAACTTTTCATCTACCTCAACACCTTAATACTTGATCGAGGAAACCCGTTCAATTTTGTCTTCATAGATTTTAACATTTAAATTGATGTCCACCTTATTTTTTTGTTTAAATATCATAAGTTTAGTTTTACTCGTATTAATAGTAAGTTTATTCCCTAATAACCAAGTACCGTAAGATGTAAGATCAGCATTAATTCTTTGTTCAAGAGCATCCGCAGATGAATCTGAATAAAGAAGCAGTGTATCATCAGCGTATACAATGTATTTCCCTTTCAAACCAGAAAAATAGATGTTGTGTATGTATAAAAGGAAAAGAGTTGGCCCAAGTATCGAACCTTGAGGGACACCTATGTTAATCTTATACTTAGAACTAATTTCTTTGTTAACACAAACTGAAATAGTTCTATTACTCAGGAAGTTTCCAATCAAATTCAACGGAGGGCCTCTGATGCCCAATTCACTTAGGCACAAAAGCAAAATGTCATAGTCGACCGTATCGAAGGCTTTTGCTAGATCTACAAATATTGCGGTAACATATTTTCCGTCATCCAGTTCGTTATTGATGAATTGTAAGGCATCCGTAGTAGCAGATATTGTGCTACTTTTTTCAATAAACCCATACTGGTTCAAATCAAACCCTAATGAGTCATTGATAAATCGAGTGATCCGAATATTAATTATTTTTTCAAATACTTTGCTCAAAGTGTTCGTGAGGCTAATAGGCCTATAATTTGAAGGTTCCTTTACACATCCTGATTTGAAAGCAGGAATCACTATTGCATCCCTAAATTCCGATGGGAACTCACCACATGCCATAAATTCATTGAACTCGAGGACTAAGTGTGGGGCGATTATTTCTCATATCAATTTAAGTTCCCTAGCAGAAATACCATCACTGCCTGAAGATGAATTCTTTAGCGAAGCTATAATTGATATAACTTCATTATCGAATGTAGGTTCGGGGGAAATTGATTTGACGTTAAGCGGAATCTGATATCGATTAAAATTCATTAACGTAAATTTTTGGTCAAGCTCATCGGCTAATCTTTTCCCTATAGAGCTGAAATGTACCCCCAGGGTTTCAGCACTAATATCAGTATTTTGTTTGCTTTCCCCACCTGATGACAAAATTTCATTATTAAGCGTCTGCCATACTTTTCTAGCATTTCCATCAGCAGAAGCAATTCGCTTAGCAAGAGACTCTCTTTTGGCAGCTCTTATCAATGAGTTAACCCTATTTTTCTGTTTCTTGTAGTTCAAAATATGGTTATCTATATTTGGATTATTCTTCAAACGTTTAAATAGAGTATGCTTCTTCCTAATTTCTCTAATTATTTCCCTAGTAATCCAAGTGCTACTTCTAGTACGTATCATTTTGACGGTAGTAGCTGACTCCTTCGCGCTTTGGATGGTTTTAATAATTTCCGAAATGTGCAACCAATGGTTGCAGTTTTTAAATTTACTATCTACTAGTTCAAAAAATGTTTCTCTACCTAAGCTGTAAACATTTTTTTTGCCATGGGTATCAACACTTTTCTAACTCCCTCAACAGTAACAAATAAGACGCTATGGTCTAAGCCCGGCCAAACCTCATATTTAAACAAGAAGTTTACTGAATATGTATTCAAGTTAGTAACGATATGATCGAGAAGTGTAGAGCAGTTATCCGTTATTCTTGTAGGTTGATAGTTAATCATCCGTGCTCCATTCATATTTAACATATTTAAATAGTTCATACTAATGCTGTTGCTATGAAGTGTATCGATATTCACATCAGCTATGACCGTCAAATTTTCGTGACTTTGATAGATATCATCTAAGTATTCAATAAATTTATTAACATTCTCACTAGGCGCCCTATAATACGTTCCAATCTTTATTTTTTGCCTCTCATCCTGAAGGGAAATAACTATCGTATTATATCTATTATCTACTAGAAGAACTCTATACTTAATATTGTTTCTTATGTAAATAGCAGTTCCTCCATCTTGACTTTGATCCCTACAATTATGTATAGACTGAAATCCATTTATGTTATATAACCTAACTTCCTCACTACAAATCAAAGATTCATTCAATATGGTGACATCCAGACTCTCATGTGAGTTACAAAACACCTCAAAGTCATCAAACTTGTTCCTAATCCTTCGAATGTTAGCATAAAATATATTTATATTTAATGCTTTATTCATTTTCAGATGTATAATTGATTCTTCCTTGGTACGACTTAATAGCCTTGAGATATTCAGGGCACGCTTTATGAGATGCTGGATGAGAAACTTGATTATTTTTTGCTGACAGGCAATTAGAGCATTTACTAGATTGGGAATTGCAGCTTCTTGTGTCGTGATGCTCGGCACATTTGGCACAAACCTCTATGCTACTTCTCCAGTTTATTGAAGAGTGGCCAAATTTTTGACACTTAAAGCATCTTCTAATGCTGAATTCTTACCTACAAAAATATGAGTTAAAATCTATATTAACAAATGTATTAACCAATCGCTTGTATAAAATTCCCGGTTCTTCAAAGATTAATGAATATTTAGATGTTTTTCTGCTTTGCCAGTGCTTGACTACATTGATTGAGCAATCAGGAATACCTGGATTGAGAGCCTTTATCTCATCCAAAAGCTCATCACTCTCAAATGTTCTTTCCAATCCATGCACTATTAACCTAGGCATCATCTGCTTAGTGGGAACCACTTTATAAGCATCACCTAGGCATTCCTGCAATGAATTGACAAGAGCCTCTGTATTAGATAAACTTTCAGTTTTGAGTAAAATGCCACCATCAGTAATTTCCCTGCTGTATGTAATCGGAATTTTAGCCGCCGCTGGCTTAAATGCTTCCTTCACTCTTGCCATAGTTATGTCTGAAGCTTGCCTTTCTTTCGGTTTTATTATAACCCCTCCATTATATTTCGGCGCTACTCCTATTGGATTCTGGGACAATGCTGCTGCATATGAAACAGGCCGCACTGATTTGTTGGAGATTTGCGATTGCAGATCTTCTAGTTTTTTTCCAATTTCTCTGTTAGTGTCATTCAGACCTGAAATTTTATCCATTATTTCAGCTTGGCTTTGACTCGCTGTAAATTGCTTTGCTTTTAGCAGCTTAGAGGCAGTGGCTTTTTCACTGGGGCACACCCAAAAACACCAATCTACCGCCTCTTTCAAGGCATTAAAGACAGTGTCTGGCATTGATATGCAGCTTGTGTGGAACCATTTTCCACACAGACTGTCACATTTCATTGCGAAATCGCCTTTGTTGACCACTTTTTTGCAAATTCCGCACTTATTCGACATTATATTGAAAAAAACAGAGCACCAAATATATAAGTGAATACCGCTAAGGTTAGATTGAAAATCAAGTAATCGTATCAATACTATATACTCACTAAATTCAGTTCACTTCAATATGATGTAATAATAATTGCTGATTTTGATCAAATTTCACTAAAAACAGACAATTTAATTTATTTTAAACAAATATTTAGCAAATTTTCACTCTGACAATTATTTGTTATGACACGCAATGACAATTTTTCTTCTTCGTACTTGTGAACAACATCAAATGAGCACTTTAGAAAATGAAAGGAGAAATTTATTGTGCAGTTTTCTTTTGTTCTGAAACGCATGTCTAGCCATTTTAGCTAGGCTTCCTATTCCAGCATCAAAAGCATAACGTGTATTGCTGAAAGTTTTCTATCACGTTTTTGACTTATCGGATAAAGCCTGTTTATTTATCAAACTCTCAAACCTGGCTAGAAAAATCTAAACATTTCCGTGTCAAACATGAAAACGTTAAACTTTTTCGTGAATATGAGCCTATTATATGTATGTATTTTTATGCAGGAAATTAATCACACAATAAACTGACTTAGTCACGTAAATATTAATGTAATATTATCGCCAAATGACTTCCGAGCAGCCTTAAGGATTAGAGTCGGTAAAAATTTGAAAAGGTCCGTCTCAACCCCATCTATGAGCGCTCGTCGAGGATGCTGGGTGAGTACCCGTTTGTTTTTTAAATATATATATATATATATATATATATATATATATATATATATATATATATATATATATATTATATTGTTTTACATCGATAATCAAAATTAGTCTAAAGTGGTACTAGAGCAATGCATGTTGCTGTATGTGAAGATTGCCTTCGTAAACAATTAAGTGTTGCTGCATTCATATTATTGGCTATGTCAACTTTAACTGTTGTACCTTGAACAGGGACTGATCGATTTCGAGTCGAGACAATACAATTTACAGTTCCTTGCGTTATTTGATCTTATTGGTACAAATAGTTGGATTTCTTCGATAAATAAAAAAAAAAAAAATAGACAGAATGATGAATCATGATACGTTTCTGATATAATTTCGGAAAATTTAGTAATAACTGGTTTACCTTGCAATAATT
The DNA here is from genome assembly GCA_963969285.1 of Odontomyia ornata. Taxonomy (NCBI): domain Eukaryota; kingdom Metazoa; phylum Arthropoda; class Insecta; order Diptera; family Stratiomyidae; genus Odontomyia; species Odontomyia ornata. The sequence continues at coordinate 77,649,727 of OZ017739.1, read as the reverse complement.
TGAATGTACATAAATATTTGTATTTGAAAGAGTTTGGTTGGAAATAAAATAACGTACAGAGCAAAGAAAGAAAAGTGATGAATTGTATCGAGAACCCGGTCTTTCCCCTCGTTTTAAAACCTTGACCGGAAATGGGGCCCACTATGTTGGCTGAACCCTCCACTATAATGAGCTCACTCCTTTTTTAAGTCGTTTCCAGGTGCTCTCGCAGGGCAAAGTGGCATTCCGCTCACGTGCCTATTTATGGTAATGTATAATGTGATTGCTATTCAATTTGGCTCTGGAGTATGTCGTAAGGACGCTAAGCTAAGCTCGATAAGCAAGGTACATTACAATTCAAGTCGAGCCAAGTAGCAGCCTATGCAGATGACAGAAACATTTTGTCACGGTCATTAACAACTGCCAAAGAACTTTTCCTGAAACTCGACAGCGAAGCAAAACTAGTAGGGCTACAAATCAATGAAAATAAAACAAAACTCATGACGCGGTCAAGGAAAAAAACCTTAAGTACACAAAATATCATACTTGGCGAATACAGGATCGAAAATGTGAGCGAATTTGTGTACTTAGACGCCCAAATAACGAAAACGGGCAATGAAAGAGACAAAATCCGCCGGAGAATATCGCTCGCAAATAAAATATTTTATCCAGTATTGAAGATCTTGAAGCCCAGCTGCATACACAGGAAAACAAAGCTCCAAGTATACAAATCTGTGATAAGACCTGCGTTATGCTATGGGTGTGAAACATGCCCAAGCATCCGCAAATATATTGAACGCCTTTGAGCGACGGGTCCTCAGGTGAGTATTCGGAGTGAAGCTAGACAAGGACCAGTGGCGAATTCGATACAATCATGAGCTGTATGAAATTTTTGACGATCCGGAGGTCTCAACGATTGTAAGACTGCAAAAGCTGCAATGGGCTGAACACATGAATCGTATGGACGAACAATGGATACCCAGAAAGGTATTCGTTGGGAGAACTGAAGGCCAGAGACCAGTGAGGAGACCAAGGAAACGCTGATCTGACTCGGTCAACGAGGACAGGTCATCGCTGCTCGGATTTCGGAATTGGAGCGCGGTCGATGGACCGAGACAGTTGGAGGCGCTGTCTGCAGGATGCGGAGGCCCGAGAGGGGCTGTAGTGCTAAGAAGAAGAAGGAGATTATGTGATTCCATCACATGAGACTTTAACATAAATTTGTTACGTTCATATTTTTCATTTAAGGGGAAAATTCTCGCAAAATATGTTTATATGAGATTTTCACTTAAATGGTAAACATAGGGTTATGTCTACATTGGATCTTGATCCGGGGAGGAGGGTGCTGGCTGTGAAGGGGCATTGTTTACAACTTGATGCTCCACTCTTATTTTGGGGCCATAAGTATCTTCAGTAAAGTTGAAGTCCTCCCAAGTTCCGTCCGTTTTTGCCAGGCCCAGTTTGCTATTTTTTGTTAGCAATTCCAATTCTTAGTAGGTTACCTCGGCCTCGATTCCGGTAGATTTGGATTTTTATCTGTCAGTCCTTTAAGGACAGTTTACCTACCCATTTTCGCTACAAAGGTGTCAGTTTTATTATATTATATGAAAAACAAGTTGAAGTAGTAGGAGAGTGCTTCTGTCAGAAGGGTTTTGTAAAACAATTAGTAAATCAAACAACATATTCTGCATATCAAACCTTGACTAATGTACAGATTCCATAAATTGAGTTAATAGAACTAAATGCTGGTTATGTATTTAAATTTGCCGCCATTTTGTGTCAAGTGTTTTGACACCGTCGCTTGATTGGTCATGATAACACATCAATATTGTAAACCTAAAATTTTTAACAAAATTTCAACCTATTTGTAGTGTCTAGATCCATTGCAAACGTGAATCACTTGTTAATATTATTATCATTGCTAAATATTCAATCGGCGGTAAATTAGCTGTTTATTGTTCAATTATTGTGCAAATTTTAAGAAAAAATACAATTGTTGCTTTTGAGAAATTTAAGAGTCCCATTTGGATTTTATATGCTATTTTAAAATTTACTATTGTTAACAAAGTTGATCAAATTTCGACTTCTGAGGTATTTCTTGCCCTTGTACTTTTAATGTCTCACCCCTGTGATTTTTTTCAGATTTTTCGGGTCAAAAGTCAATCGCGGGAGGAGACACAAAAATTTCGTACATTTCCGCTGGCCCTGCACCCCTCGAAGCAAAACTTGTCCATTTAGGACCTGTTTTGAAAAGTTATCATTAAGACTTTTCATTTGATACCCATATTGCCTACATACAATGAATTTTTTTTTGTTTTGAGGAGTCACTCCTCCATGTGGGGAGACCCCCCTTAAATACCTTATAAATGTTTTTTTGTGGTAAAACTTTGAAGAGGGAGTCACCTTGCACCTGTCTACAAAATCTTATGTTTCTAGCTTACGTAGTTTGCGAGAAAAAGTGGTGTGACACACGGACGGACGGACGGACAGACAGGACGCGATTTATGTAGGGTTTCGTAAAATGATTTTACAAAACTATAAAAAATTAAGAGTGAAGTGAGAGTTGAAAAAGCAAATGCAGAATTTTGAATTTTTTGCTAGTAGACAGAACAGAAGAGACTGATAGACAGCGGATGGTATCTGTGCAAGTGGCCGCTTTGCATTCTTTTAATTTGTTTTACGCTACAGATATTCCCATTGTAAAAGCTTTTACTTTTGGTGTTTGCATTTTTTTAGGGTATTGTAAAATTATTTTACAATACCCTATTACTTTCGCGTCCTGCCTGTCCGTCCGTCCGTGTGTCACACCACTTTTTCTCGCAAACTACATAAGCTACAAACATAAAATTTTGTAAGTAGGTGCAAAGTGACGCCCTCTTCAAAGTTCCACTACGAAAAAAAATTTATAAGGTCTTTAAGGGGGGTCCCCCATATAGGGGAGTTGCCCCTGAAAAAAAAGTATTCATCGCATGTAGGCAATATGGGTATGAAATGAAAGGTCTTGATGAGAACTTTTCAAAACAGGTCTTAAAATGACAAATTTTGCTTTGAGGGGTGCAGGGGAAGGGGAAATGTACGAAAATTTTGTGTGCCGCCCCCCCCTTTGACCCGAAAAATCTGAAAAAAACTCATGAGTATAGGCCTTTATGAGAACAACAACAACAAATACGTGAGAAGTCGAAATTCACTCAACTTTGTTAGTAATAGTCTGATTTATCGATTTTATGTTTTCTTGAATAAAATCTTAACGGGTCCCTCAATAAGATTAATCTGTCCTGAAAGTTTCATAAAGATCGAATGGTATTTAATGAAGTTATAGCGATTTGAATTTTCCTGTATTACTATGGAACAATATGCGCTGTATTACTATGGAAACATATGGCTATGCAACAATATGCGCTTTTTACTGACTCAGATACTACAGCTTTGCTAGGATTTGCATGAAAGTTTCAGGAATGATAGGTATCATGAATTCCTTTGAGAATTGGCTCAGCTAGCGGTATTAGTAATCGTAAAGCAAAATAGTGGCTGTTTTAAATGCGAAGATTGAATAATTTTGAGTTATTTTGCCCCAACTTCAACGTTTAAAGCGCATGCTTTTAACACTTGATTCAATTTAATGAATGGCTGAAGATGAGTACCTACAATTAATACTCATACGTGAAACAAGTCGAGGAGGCAGGAGAGAGCTCCTAGCAAAAGGGCTTTGTAACCATTCTAGGATGCGAAAAAATAGGCCATGAATCGATGATTACAGTACAGGAGAGTGGCCGCTGAAAAAAAATTTCATCAAAGGTAGCCAATATGAATATCAAATGAAAGTTCTTTATAAGAGCTTTTCAAAACAGTACTTGAACTGTCAATTTTTCCTTCACAAGGGCAACAAATACCTTAGAAGTCGAAATTCAATCAACTTTGTTAATAATAGTACATTTTATAAATTTTGCTTTTTTGTCTATAAAATCAAGATGTGACCCTTAGATTTCCCAAAATCTATAATTTCAATTTCCTGAGAGTGATTGTATATGGTTCGAAAATTTCACAATAATTGAACAATAAACAGCTAAGTTACAGCCGATTGAATCTTTAACAATTACAACAACATTAACACGTGAAACTAGGAAGATACACGCTTGCAGCGGACCGAGACACTACAAATATGTAGGAATTTTGATAAAAATTTTAGAAATTTTTAGTAATATCCATGTGTTATCGTGACTAATCAAGCGACGAGGTCAAACCACTTGAAACAAAATGGTGGCGAGTTTAAAATTATAATAACCATAATAATTTCTCGAACTCAATTTATGGAATCTATATATTAGTCAAGTTTTGATATGCAGAATATATTGTTTGATTTACTAATTGTTTTACAATACCCTTCTGGCAGGAGCATCCTCCTGCTACTTCAACTTGTTTTTGTTGAAATTTGCGATTCATCTTTATAAATTTCCTTTTTGTTCAACCCATTTCCGGCTAACGTTGCGAAAACGCAACGTATTACTTTTAAGCCCCTGCAGCATTCTCTTACTCCAATATTTAATTGAACTAAATATAGATTAACAAGTTTAACGGAAAAATCTAATCGACCTGTTTTTGGATTTTAGAATTAAATGTATTTTTTAAGAGTTTTTTTGGTTAACGAAAATGACTGTTTTTGAAATTTTAGAGAATATTTTTTTGAATGATTAAAAATATACTAAAAAGTTAAAAATTTTCTGAAAGATTCTCACCTTCTTCATTAAACTATTTAAATTTTATATTGATTCATGTAGGAAGGTATTATGATCATTTACGAGTGCTGTAAGCACGATTAAAGTCACGCGTTGCGTTTTCGCAACATTCGCTTGATGCAGTATCATTCGTATCTAAAAATAGACATGGGATGCATTGTGATATTGTTTCAATCACTTTGATGACACGTGAAATTCAAGTTTCCTTGACGGTTTTTTCATATGGTTTGGTTTTTGGTCCAGTTACGAGTAGTTGCGTTTGTGTTTTGTGATTATTGTGGAATAAAATAGTACTATGTACCGTCAAAAATATTTATCCGTTCACGAAATCGAAGAACTATTAACTGCAGCTTCGGATGAAGAGGAAGAGATGCAGTCGAGAATAAATACCGCAGAACGCACCGATGTCGTAATACTCCCGCCAAAAACCATTGATGACATTAGTGACTGCGAAGAAATTGATGACAATGTACAACTTCTAAATGAGGATAACGTTTTCCCCAACGAGCTCGTTGGAGAAGTGGAGCTGGAATGTACTTTTGGGGACTCAAATCCCATAAATCAAAAGTATAGTCAAATAGAAATTGATTTTATGACAAATCAATCATTGACCCAAAAAACAGCAAATCCATCAAGTGAAATTGAAAAAGAAACGGATTTTCATTATGAACCGCCAACGTGGTCAAAGAGTCATCGAAATGAGTTTTCCAAGATCCCTAAGACTGCCTCTGATAAAATTATAGGCCAGATTTATAAAAAAGTTGGTAAGTTAACTTCCGATATTTATTTTTTGAAAGGAATGCAATAGCGGCTTTCACCTCTTTGATTCAGGTAATTTAAATCCACTTCAAATGTTGGAGCTATTCATAGATAACCATATTATCAACTTTATTGTTGAACGAACAAATGAATATGCTCATGAGGACAAAAATGACCAAAAATTCAGAACGGATTTCAATGAAATCCGAAAATTTATTGGAATATTATATTTTTCTGGACTGCATTCAGTGCCTCAACTTGATTTATATTGGTCTGATCAACCAGTATTTCGGTGTGATATCGTGAAAGCTGCAATGAGTCGAGATCGATTTAAAGTTATAAAATCATACATTCATGTTTGCAGCAACAGAACAATCGACTCGAGTGATAAATTTGCCAAAATAAGTTCTCTCAATAATATGCTAAACGAAAAATTTCTACAGTTTGGCATTTTTGCTCATCACCTATCAAGAGATGAGCAAATGATTCCATACTATGGGCGTCACTCCGCGAAAATGTTTATCAGAGGCAAACCAATACGATTTGGATACAAATATTGGAATTTATGTTCGGATGAAGGTTATTTATTCCAACTTATTCCTTATGCAGGTGCAACTTCTGAAAACTCGCCAGAATTTGGTTTAGGTGAAAATGTGGTATTGAGATTGCTCTCAAAGGTTGAAATACCGGAACAACACACGGTAACTTTTGATAACTTTTTTACATCACACAAGCTTATGTGTCGGCTTTCGAAACTGGGCTATTTTGCAACAGGTACTATGATGTTCTATTTAATATAAGCATGTTTTGAAATACGTACTTTTTGTTCACAGGCACTGTTCGCGAGAATAGAACTGCTAAGGCTCAATTATGTGAAACAAAAGCTATGAAAAAGTAAGGTCGTGGTTCCATTGACTTCTGTTTCGACCAAAATAATGAGATCGCCGCTGTACGATGGCATGATAATTCGATTGTGACAGTTTTATCCAATTATTTGATGGACAAGCCGTTACAACAAACAAAGCGGTTTGACCGAAAAAAGAGGCAGCACCTCAACATTCCCATGCCAAATGCCGTCCGGGAATATAATAAAACAATGGGTGGAGTAGATTTATTCGACAATGCGGTAAGCAATTACCGCATAAGGATACGAGGAAAAAAGTGGTACTGGCCACTTCTAATAAATGCGTTTAACGCTGCATTAGTAAACGCATGGAAAATTCATTCCCTTTGCAAAAAGTTTACAAAAGACACACCAATGTCTCAGCTGTCTTTCAGAGCTTTCGTTGTGGATTGTCTATTGCGATCAGAGTCTCGTGATCAACCGTCACTACTAAGAGCAGGAAAACTGAATGAAGTTATTCGTTTTGACAACATTAACCATTCTGTTGTCAAGACCGAAAAACGTCTAAGATGCCGCCTTTGTCAAAGCCAAACCATATTCGTTTGCAAGAAATGCAATATTCCACTCCATCCAAAATGCTTTGATCGTTACCATTTGCAAGAATAAATAAAATAAAAATCTCCGGGAAAAACAAAAAACTCATGACTCCGAAAGTTCTTTAAGTTGTTATTAGTTTTTTTTATATTATTGTTTAAGACCGTAAGTTCTTTAATTTATTTTAAATAAAAAAAAAACAAAAAATGCAAATAATTCTCTTATTCAAAAATTTTGAATACTGCTTTCAGCTAACGTTGCGAAAACGCAACACCGATTTTCTCAAAAAAAAGGGGAATTTACAAAATACGAGTATGTTATTTCAAACTTCTTCAAATTAGGCCAAAAGTAAAGCGTGTACGAAATTCCGTGGTTGTAGGGGGACTGCATCTGGTAGCCGCCGGAAATGGGTTAATAAAACGATCATGTCTGTCAAATAGAACACATTTCTCATTTTTCAAAATGACCTCTTCCTTTCTCTTCCTTCCTTTTGTGTTTTTTTTTTGTCTAGTAGCCCAGCACGAGCAGAGGGTGCCTCGGAAGACCCGTGACACGACTGAGTGCTAGCCGGCCTCAGCATGCCGCCGCGGGCTACGCATCCTTCTGCTAGAACTTAATGTCTGCGCTGCGGTTACTTCCATGGTTGCAACCGTTTATAATACCAGGTTTAGAGATAAGGTAATAGTCCGCGTGGTGTAGTAGTTAGAGGACTCATCCTGTAAGCGGAAGGTCCCTGGTTCAACTCTCGTTGGTGGCAAGGAGATATAGTTAGAGCAATTCTTTGGATAGACTATAATCCCGTTCAGTTATGAAACGTACTGATTTAAAATCAGAATGTATCATAGCTGGACGGACGCAAGGCCAAAGCATGATATTGATCATACCAGCTTGTGGAGTGCCAACGCATTCGATCATGATAATGAGATACTCTAACTTTCTCTAAGCAAATGCACAAAAGGGGCTGTAGTGGTACAGTTTAATTTTTTTAGTGGTAAGCTTTCGCATTTAGGTTAAGAATATTTTGATAGCATAGTCTTAGTGTAAGGCAGCGTGTTTGATTGAATTTGGTTGATAGATTATAACGTATTAGATGTAGGATGAAAGTTCACTGTTATGTTAATATTATTATTGTATTTATTTGTGATTAGTGTTGGTTGGTTCTTTCTTCTTTTTCCAATTGAATCATGAAAAATGTAGTAATGTTAATTAAATTGAATTTAATATTGTGTTTTTGATTGAAGGTTTTTGAGTAATAATGCATAAATTTAGAAAAAAATTTGGGCGATTAAGTTTGCATATTTTTATTGATTCGAATTTGCTTTACATTCTTTGAAAACTTATAACGATTCTTATTGAATAAAACCCTCTTGTTTTTGACTTCGATACTAAAATTTTGATTGGATACTCTCGTAATTTTCAGATGAAATGAACAATGAAAATATCTTTAAGGTTGTATGGCCGGATGAAATTCAGTAGTAATGGGTTTTCTTGTAAAGCCAGTATGTTTTTGTTGTGGATATCGTTAATTTTTTTTTTTTGAGGTTATTCATTATTGGTGTCAACGTGTCCTATGTAAAATATAAAACCCTTCTGAAATGAGCATAGTTGTGACTACGCAATATGTTCTTGTTATTGCTGATACATGCGGTTTCCCGACAATCTACCGTGGTGTTGATTACAAACTGCAGAGTGTTGATATCGCGAAAATCCAAACGTGAGTCAGCATTTAAATCGAATACATAAGTGCTATAACAATCCACCGTAACCCGTGGTGTCAACAAAATTACAAGAAAATCAATATTTGACCTTACAGTATCACAGTGAATGCAATTACAGTATCATGTTGCTTTGGTGTAACAATCCTGTGTACTCCAAATTCAATTTACCTTTCGAAAATATTTACTTTGAACCGTTTTTCCACTCAGCAAAATGGATAACAAGTCCCATGTTTGTGCAAAACTACAAAATTCGCTTGATTCGATTGAAATCACGTACCTACCACAAAATATCCATGTTGGCGCTGAACGATATAAATTACCTTATTGAGCTGGAACTCGCTTTGCTGGCATTTCAGAGTCCTGTTCAACAGCACCACTGAGGATTACAGCACTTATAGCCATGTTTCAGATAGGCAACGAGTTGAAAGTGGAACCTCTGGACAAGTGCATGATTGGATGAGGACAAAACGTGACACAAACTACGACCAAGAAATTCACTATAAATGCAGTTGCGAGCATCCCTAGAGAAAGGACGAGCAGACAGCAGCATTCAAATTAAAGAAAGTAGAAGGATATCTCATTTCAAAGTTCGCCAAAGAGGCTTTACTCGCTTGATTTCTTGAGAGCTTGTTAGAGTAAATTTGTCTTTATGTGCTTTTATGTGTCTGGGACTTCTTTTCACTTAAAAATTTTAGAATAGTTGAGCTTTGGATTCGAAATTACAGAAACTAATGAAAGAATATACATTGAAAACATTTTTTTTAAATTCTTTTGTAGTTCAGATTATTGCATAATCCTGCTTTTGAATATTTAATCTCCATATTAAACCCTTAACACTGTTACATAACCAATGGCTTTGCACGTTATAAATTAATGCTAAAAAATTTCAACAAACCACCTAAAGCCATAATAAATTTCCATACTTCAAATCGTAAGGATAATGTCTACATTTCAAATAAACGCTGAAGCTTTCGTTTCCCGTTTAGGTTTATCTTTAAATCCAATCCTCCACTCCACGTCCGCTAACCTTCGCTCTGCTTCATGTTGGGCTGACACCTCCTTGTAAATCTCCTGTCGTGTACGTAACCTTTAAAGATTACATGACTCCATAATATCCTTTTAAGTATTCAACATTTTCCGCAAAGTGAGTAAGTTGCATGCAAGTCAACGAACCTGAAATACGAGTAGAACTGCTCCTTGGCCTTAGCAACATGGAATTTGCGTGCTCGATTTGTTTAATTACATTCAATGATTCCCAAGGATTTGTGGGGACAACCACAATAGGAGTGCACAGTGGGCTTAGGTCAGCAATCATATTGTTTATTGAGACATTTTGTCGATTTCTATTCCGGAGACAAACTGAATGAAACGCGAGGGTGCAAAGATATTACGCCTTCCAGGATTAAGATGGAAAACAATAATGGGAAATTCATTAGATGGCATGTTACGACTAGAGCCTGAAGCTGTTTTCTGTATGTGACTCGGCTTGGATTTCTACAGGATTACTTGGAATTAAGCTTTATGATACTAAAATCAAATGAGAGAAAAAAATAGGTCATGTATTTGTTTTTGTGTTTGGTAGAATCCATCGAAGGTTTTCTAAGTTCTGGTTTTTAAGCATTATTCCATGTTTGTAAAATAAAAAAGAAAAAAACTAAAACGTTTTGAATCAATGGAACGCCAAGTATGAATGAAAGAACCAAGAAAAAAGTTTGATATTTCAGAATATGAAATTTTTGAAGCTATGCTTCTTATGGGATGTTCTGGAGCCTGAAAAGAGCGCAGCAAAAAACAAGTTGGGTAAAGAGACCTACGCTCATGTCAGAAGGGTTTTGTATTCAATTTACAAAATGCAGTCACCAGATCGAATCAAATCAAGATACATGTCAAAGACGATTTTATTGGAGAAAATATGAAATACGAAGATCATACTTTTATTAACAAAGTTGAACGAATTTCGACTTCTGAGGTTTTTGGTATTGTTATACTCATAAATATCTTCCTTGATAATTATTTCAGATGTCCATCCGCGACGGAGGAAACAAATTGTTCATGTATTTCCCCCCTGTGCCCCCACTGAAGCAAAAACTGACAGTTTAACAACTGTTTTGAAAAGCTCCCATGTAAACTTTTATTTCATACTCATATCGGCTACGTTTGATGAATTTTTTTTCAGGGGCCACTCTCCTGTACTGTTATCATCGATTAATGGGCATTTTTTTCGAATCCTAGAATGGTTACAAAACCCTTTTTCTAGGAGCTCTCTCCCACCTCCTTGACTTGTTTCACTTATGAGCGCTAAAGATGAGTACCTACAATTAATGCTCATAAGTGAAACAAGTCAAGGAGGTGGGAGAGAGCTCCTAGAAAAGGGGTTTTGTAACAATTCTCAAAGATATACATGACACCTACCATTCCTGAAATTTTCATGCAAATCCTAGCAAAACTGTAGTGTCTGAGTCGGTAAAAAGCGCATGTTGTTCCATAGCCATATGTTGCCATAGTAATAAATGCAGCGCATATTGTTCTATAGTAATACAGGAAAATTCAAACCGCTATAACTTCGCTAAATATGATTCAATATTTATGAAACTTTCGGGATAGATCAATCTTATAAATAGACATCTACGTACTTCATTGAATTTAAGGGTACCGTTAAGATTTTATTCAAGAAAACATAAAATCGATAAATCATACTATTACTAACAAACTTGAGTCAATTGTGACTTCTAACGTATTTGTTGTTGTTGTACTCACCAAGGCCTACATTCCTGATTTTTTTCAGATTTTTCGGATGGCAGGTGTCCAATCGCGAGGGGGGGACACAAATTTGTCGTGTATTTCCCCTCTCTGTGCGCCCCTCGAAGCAAATTTTGCCAAATCAAGACCTCTTTTGAAAAGTTCTAATCAAGACCTTTCATTTGATACCCATATCGGCTACCTTCAATGAAAATTTTTTTTTGTAGTTGAACTTTAAAGAAATCACCACTTTACACATACACACAAAATTTGATGTTTCTAGCTTAAGTAGTTTCCGAGAAAAACTGCTGTGACAAACGGACGGACGGGCAGACGGACAGACTAGTCGCGAAACTAGTAGGGTTTTGTAAAATTATTTTACAAAACTCTAAAAAACGACTTAAAAAAGCGAGCGACACAAAAAATGACCAACATAAAAATGACCGACATAAAAAAATAACCGACATAAAAACAACCGACTTTAAAGAACGATTAACATTTAAAAAAATGAACGACACAAAATTAAGACAGACATTGTGGTAATCGAGCAATCTGCCTAGGCAAACTGCTCGGGTAACCTCCACAAAAGGAGTAGAGGAGAAAAGAAAAGAGGCGAAAATGTGATGATTGGGAATTCGTCTTTGATTCTGTATAGTACACTTTGTGTTCTAGTATTTTAATTATTTAAAATTAGGAAAAATGACTATTGTTGCTGACTGTATTGATCGGTTATCTGACGATCAAATCCCGTTTGATTCAATTATTTGCAGTACTATCACTTCGCGAGCTAAAGATGGAGCAGCAATAGAGGATATTCGTAACGATTATTACAAATATACTGATGAAAAAATTTCTTGCATCGAAAACGTGTGCGACACATTGCTGAAAATTCCAGCGTTGCAAGTTTCAAAAAAGTAAAATGGCACATTTATATTTAACCTGTTTTACACCAACCTTAAAACACAGCATATCCTCAATATGGGATAAAATCAATAACCTAGCCAAAAGACCATAGAAACGTGATTTCATATTCCAGAAAATTTAATTAAATAATAAATCATAAAACAAAATGAAATTTAAATGATTATGCATATTTGCTAATGAGTGTAAATTAGAGGAAGCAATGGCAATGCAAAGTGAAATCATTGCGATGATACCGTTCGGGCGGGATTGGGAGGTGAGTTGATTTTCTCGTTGACGCAAAACAGTTGGAAGTATGGCGGACTAGTTTTGGAAAGTAAATTCCATTGACGGTATTTTACCGAAAAGTTATGCGAAATTGTGAAAACGTTGAACCAGTGGCGGATTGAGATAGTTCGCCGCGCTAGGCAGATGCAGAAAAGTGCCGCCCTTTCCAGAAAAAGTTGATTAACTTTTTTTTTGGTCTCCATTCTTTCGAAAATGTAGCGTTATATCTAGTGTAAGTAGAGTAGTATATAAGTATACGGTATGTGAGATGTGTATATTCCAGAGTATAATACAATTCAGGTTAGTTACGATAAATAAGTTCAGGTTCATGAAGATTGTTATTACTACTCATTTATTCATTTTGATTTTTTCTCATTGTTTTCACAATAGATACTGTAGTTACTCTTTATATCATTAACGTCTTATAAACAAGTCTGTGACGTATAGTTACGAAGATTATTTTTACATGTATTTACGCCGGGCTTTTTGAAGTGCGAATTCATGAATTACCTGATTGCAATCGATTAAACGTACAATTTCGGCCTCTATAGATAATACAGCCAAAGAATTCAAGCGAGTTTGACACATGGATGACTTCAAATAATTTTTGACCCGCTTCAAACAAGAAAACGATCTTTCACCACTGCAATTCGTGACAGCCATGCCAAGAAACATTCTATATGCAATGTCAACATTCGAAAACACTGCATTAAGATCATTTCTTTTGAAAAATTCAAAGGTTTCGATTGGGGTCAGCTGCTTAGGGTTTTTTTGATTGCAATTGAGATAGGCTTTGAAATGGAAAAGTTCATCAGCTATTGAAGTTACTAAATCTTGACTAAATGCTTCTTGCAAGTTTTTTGCTTTTTCCCGTATATGAACATTATCCAAATTTTCCAAGTCAATGAGGACAGAAAATTTTTTGTTGATTTTCTCATATTTCAGACAGCTTTCCTGTAAATCTGACAACAAATTGTCAAATATAACATTGTAAGTGTTAACTTTGAGGTTATCTTTACCGAGCAGCGTTACCTCCCCTGTTCTTGTTTCGTCATCATAGATTTTTCTACGTCTCACTCTGCTGACAAATGTTTTGTACTCTTGGTTGATTGAAAAATCAAGTGTTTTTTTTTTTTTTCGAAATAGTCAATGTCTTCACGCGCATCACCTACAGTTTTGAGTAGACTATCATACAACTGAACTACTTCACTAAGGTGAGTTTGAGTGGACTGCAATTTTTTGCTCACAGAATTAAATCTCGGAAGTAAAAAACCCACAAACATTGCATAAAAGCTGTCTTCAATGATTCCAAATGTTCTCGGATCCCTTTGGCTTCACTCCGAGTTATAGCTTTTTGTGAAAGATCGTTTTCTATGAGATACAAAGCCTGAAGTATTTCAGGGTAAAACTGATCAAGTGTACACACGGCGTCATTGCGAGCTGACCAACGTGTTATTGAAAGTGATTTGACCGTTATCCTCTGAGATTTTATGCAGCAATTCTGAAGAATTTCCCAGCGACTTGTAGATGCTGTGAAAAATCTATATAAACTCTGAAGATCATTGAAGTAATCGGCAGCTATTGAACAGCTTTCAACCGCATGAGTGCCAACCAAATTTAGAGAATGAGCAGCACAAGGAACGTATTTGGCATATTTGTTGCGATTTTTAATCAACTGTTGAAGCCCCGCATATATCCCTGACATATTCCGTGCCGTATCATATGACTGACCCCGACAATTTTTGATTTCAATTCGCAGAGTTTCCAGCGTTGAACTTACAGCATCATCCATATTAGCAGCCTTGTGGCCTACATTTTGTAAAAATGTCACAAAGCGCTCTACGGGCATACCTTTATTCTTCGCGTATCGCAGTATGAAACTGTATTTCATTGATCCACATGTGAAATGTCAGGTGTGGAATCGACAATAATTGAGTAGTATTTCGCACAATTGACTTCTCGTATAATTACATCTAATATCTTGTTAGCCAAGATTTGGATGAACTCCTCGCAGATGGTTTTTGTCAAATAACTAGTACTACCTATGCCTTTATTTCCGAATCTAGAAATATGGTCAGCTAAAAATGGATCAAATTCAGCTTCAACTCTAAAGACATCAAGTAATTTCCGTTGTGAAGAGAACCAAATTTTTCGTCGTGCCCTCTTAAAGGCGATCCACGCGAAGCTAAACTCTTAATCACGGTGACAACTCATTTCAAAACATTTCGCCAGTAGGCTACTTCTTTATCATATTCAGCTGTTAGAGCTTTGTCAATTCTACCGAAAGCAGTCGCCCTATCTTTAAAAGCTTTCAAGCAACTTTGATGTTTCTCCGAATTTTCGTGCTTACTACTTCTTACGACTGCGTTTTCCAATCGCTAAATCCATCTTTGTCAGCAAAAGATGATTCGCCGTCAAAAAGAAAACATGGAGCACAATATACGGATCCTTTGCTTTCAGAATATACTAACCAGACACGTGGAGTTTTTTCGCCATTTAAGAGTGTTCTCTCGAACAATGATGAACTTAAATATCGCACGACATCATTATTTACCCTTTTCGAATGCGCAAAATCGAGATGCTTATTTTGATTGTAATTATGTTTAGCGATATAATCACGGAATGAGTCGTTTATCACCCATTCTGCAGGGTCATTGCTGATTTCAAACTTTTTTTCGTCGAACTCTGTTGGTTTGCTAGGTTCTGTGGACCCTTCTCCGGAAGTTTCTTGATCACCAATCACATCTTGCAATGCAGAGAAATTAAAACCAAGTTCCTTTTCTGGTTCCCTTACTTCGCCATCGCTACATTGTTGTTTTTCTCCATCGTCAAATTCATTTGATTTTGTCGAAACATCTGTAATAATTTATAATTTTCAGTCAATTCCATAATTTTGAATTTCTTATGTGTTGTATTCAAATAAAGTGTAATTTACGTCGGAAATAACGAATAGAAATATTACTATGACAGCGCAGAAAGTAACAAACAATAAATTAGAGAACCATGTAAACATAGAATTTACAACTCACCTGCGGAATTTGATGTTTGTAGATCAGAAAGTTCGCTTGTTGCTGCTGTATTCGAAATGTCTGATGCAGCAGTTTGATTAGTGGTAAAATAGGCGGAAAGTTTACGAGTCTTTGCTATAACCTCATCATCTTTGGATTTTCTTTTCGCAGCTTGTTTACGATATTCGGAACCACTCAAGCGATGTCATCCGTCACTCATTTTATTTGAAGATAAATTCACGCCAGTATTTATATTTTCGTGTGTATATTGGACGTGCGGAAAATGTATGGACACTCTCAACGCGCAATGACGCAGTGGAAACCAAGTTGGGTAGACAGACCTATGCTCATGTCAGAAGGGTTTTGTACTCAACTTACAAAATGCAGTAACCAGTAACGAATAAAATCAAGAAACATGTCATGTTTGAGGATCATACTATTATTAGCAGAGTTGAAAGAATTTTGACTTCTGAGGTATTTGTTATAGTTATACCCACAAATATCTCCCTTGATAATTATTTCAGATTTTTTAAGATCACGGGTGTCCATTCGCGAGGGAGGAAACACATTTTTCATGTATTTCCCCCCCCCCCCCCCCCCCCCACCTATGCCCCCACAGAAGCAAAAACTGTCAGTTTAAGAACTGTTTTGAAAAGCTCTCATAGAGAACTTTCAGTTGATACTAATATCGACTACCTTGCATGAAATTTTTTTTCAGGGGCCACTCCTCTGTACTGTAATCATCGATTCATGGCCTGTTTTCTAGAATCTTAGAATGGTTACAAAGCCCTTTTGCTAGGAGCTCTCTCCTGCCTTTCCGACTTGTTTCAATTGTATATACTCATCTTCATGATACCTATCATTCCTGAAATTTTCATGCGAATCCTAGCAAAGCTGTAGTTTCTAAGTTGGTAAAAAGCGCATATGGCCCCATAGTCATATGTTTCCATAGTAATACAGGGCATATTGTTCCATAGTACTACAGGAAAATTCAAATCGCTATAACTTCGTTAAATACTATTGGATCTTTATGAAACTTTCAGGAAAAGTTAATCTTATAAATTGTCATCCGTTAACCAAATTTTATTGAGTTTAAGGGTACCGCTTAGATTTTATTCAAGAAAACATAAAATCGATAAATCATACTATTACTAACAAAGTTGAGTGAATTTCGACTTCTCATGTATTTGTTGTTGTTGTACTCATTAAGGTCTACATTCGTGATTTTTTTCAGATTTTTCGGATGGAAGGTGTCCAATCGCGAGGGGGGGGGTACGCGAAAAGTTCGTACATTTCCCCTTCCCCTGCCCCCCTCGATACTTGCAAGGCAATTTTAAGACTTGTTTTGAAAAGATCTCGTTGAGACCTTTCCAATGACACCTTATTCGACTACCAACGGTGAAATTTTTTTTTGGGGGGTCACTTCCCTATATGGGGAGACCCCCTTAAACCCCTTTGAAAATTTTTTCCACCATTGAACTTTCAAAAGGTCACCACTTCTGACCTTTCCACAAAGTTTCATGGCTGTAGCTTCTATAGTTTCGGAGAAAAAGTGCTGTGACATACAGACGGACGGACGGACGGACGGACGGACGGACGGACGGACGGACAGACGGACACAGGTCGTGATTGCAATAGGGTTTTGTATTTTAGTACAAAACCCTAAAAACGACAGAAAACACGCGCACCGCGCGTCACTCGGCAAACAAGAGAGAGAAAGTATGATAGTTACCCTACACACGTATACTGTATACTCACTCATAGCGCTACAATTCGGGCGGCAAATTTGAATATTATGATTCAGGCTCGTTACTTTTGCTCTCATATAAAAAGTTGTTTTTTCGACAACCCAAAAAGTAGCGTTATATCTGGTGTAAGCGATAAAAACTCGTCGCCCCTGAAATCAGCCGCCCTAGGCAGCTGCCTATCTTGCCTACCCGGTAAATCCGCCACAGCGTTGAACCCCAGTTATATTTTTTCTTATGTGTGGACATATCCCAAGTCAGAATGAGATTTATTTCTCGTGTGGAAAATTCGTTTGTCGACTCTATGTCGCTTTTGTCGTTATTCGAATCGGGTAGTTTCTTGTTTGTTCTACACATAGCAGCGTTAACGAATATGATTTACTCTTCGCAAATAATTTATTAATGTTTAAGTTCTTAATAATGGGTTGCGAGAATCAAAAAGAATTTCCACAATCCAGCGCCCAAAATTTGGCATATGTGGACACGATCAACGAATAAACGTGCTCGGAATTGAGAAGTTGTAACGGCACAAAGATATGAACTCCCGTTACCTGACCATAATGCGATTTGGCTATGCTCTGGTTGGAACGAAGAGTCACTCGGAAAAGTAAGAATTTAAAGTACATCTTGTTGCGGGTGAACATTGAGATTCCATAGCGTTGCTCACCCCAAACACCACCATACGCGATTTCGTAAGAGTTTAACCTACGCAATACCGAGCCGCACTATATTAATTTTTTTTGGTAACCTTATGATGTACCTATCAGCAAGTAATCTCAAATTTATCATTGTTAAATGTTTTAAGGTCAGCAACTATCCTTTTGTAACTGTCCGCTAGTTGAGCTGTTATTTTAGTAGTGTAGTGGTTCAATTTATACTGATTATTATTGTTAGCAATTATATTGTTTTGCGACTTGACGATGCTATCCCAGTCAGTAGCGTCTGGGTTACCTGCCAGCTACTTCCAGGCCGAACCTATCCAATTGATTGAACGCTTAGTCCTTCTTTGATCCTTACTTTGCAGTTGGTCAAGTAACGCATCTATCGTTTCTGGTTGATGGAATAGCTGCGGCAGCAGAATACTGGATCTGTTGACGTGATCCCATATAATGGACCTCATGTTAGC
The DNA here is from genome assembly GCA_963969285.1 of Odontomyia ornata. Lineage (NCBI taxonomy): Eukaryota > Metazoa > Arthropoda > Insecta > Diptera > Stratiomyidae > Odontomyia > Odontomyia ornata. Next base: position 77,631,294 of record OZ017739.1, on the reverse strand, counting down.
CGCTACGTCGTTGAGTTTACCCAAATCGATTGGATGAATTATATTGAAGTCTCCGTCTGTTGCGGGTGTACACATAAAACATGCTCGGATATATTCCCCTTTCATAACTACAATAGTAGCGAGCAAACAACACCTATGTACTCGCACTTCGCCAATGAAAATTAGCCATAGAAACACATGCGCAAGTAAATAAGCGAGCAGTTAAGAAAACGAGACAGTTCAACCCGCAATGATATTTACATCATGAACGAACGGGGTGCTTCGAAGAGAGGTAAGCGGAAAGGAAAACCGGAAGTTCCGGCATAAACACTCTTTCGCTCAATGTCCCCAGTTTCGCTATTTCACCTCGAGAGATCGTGGGAAACCCGAAGGCTTAAGGTGAAAGCACTCTTTCGAAGTCAAAAGCTTAAGCGAAAAGCAGTCTTTCGCTCAATTTCCCCAGTTTCGCATATTCACCAGCCGAGCAAGCAAGACGAAGCGGGGAGGAAAAACTTTCGTGGAACGAGAGCGCACGTGTTCGGCTACTCAGCACATTTAAAGAGAATTTAGGTTGAAAGCTCACGAAAGAATGGTATTTAATGTTCTTGGGCAGTCTTATACCAGTGAGTCTTGGTCAAATCCAAAGGGAGCGTGCTGCTACCCAGTAGCTTAATCGTACGTGCAATAACGCGATTCAAGTTCGAGTTCCAAGTCCTGTTCAGTATTCGACCAAATGGTGAGGGGTGAGGCGTTGGCTAGTGCCGCGGTCCTCAATCGGCCTTTTGGCATACCACGCCGTATGGCCACCCCGATCCATAATTTCGTCCAGTTGTTACCTTCTTCAGGCAGATATTTAGAGTTTCAAATAATTAAATAATTGAAAATGTATTTTGAAAATTCGATTTAAAAGAATGAACAATAAAACTAAAGTAATTCATTAAAAATAAACTCTCGTATTTTGTTGTTCTAGCTTAAATGGAGAAAGTAGCAGGTAAGTGGTGTTACAGTGAGTTCTTTTCCCGGGAGCCATGTTGATGTATATAGGATACACATCAAATGACCTCCAAGCTCATACCAGTATACATAGGGAATACTGGTATTTAACACGTTCATGATTTTGCCAATTCCTTGTCTCACGGTGACTATTGGTCCCGTATACTCGTAAGTGTGTATTGAAGTCCGCGCTTTCGTTGCGATTAGTCTGAAAAAGGAATATTACTTTTCAGATGTGATTTATGGACTTTGTTGCCTGAATCAGTGGTGATGGTTACACGACTGTCCTTAGCTACTTTCATATATTTTAAAAGTGGTTTATCTTTGGTCTTTATTTGTTTAGCCCTTCTATATACTATGTCACCAACTTGGTACGTTTTGGGTTTCGACCTCCGTTTATTATGTGCATTGATTTGATTCTTCTGCTTGCGAAGAATTTCATGTTTCAGATCATTTTTCAGTTTAATGTTAAAGTTAACGATGCCTTGGTAATTAATTCGTTGTGATCTACCTAGAAACACATCTCCAGGTTTCACTCTTGTTACAGAGTAAAACGTGTTGTTGTATCTATCGATAGCAATAGCTTTTGTTTTCTTTAGATTGAGTTCTTTATACTCTTGCTGAAGGCATCCAACATACTCTATTATTGTTGAGTGGAGCCTTACGATAGCTCCGTTGGTTTCACTCTTCTGAGGAGGAGTTACATATATCTTGACCCCTAATGCTTCTATGCTTCGTTGTCTATCACCAAAATTTTTGGTACTGTAAAATAAAGTAGAATTTTGATTATCTTTTCCCGTAGATGAAGGGCGGATTTTTTCTTTATTGAAAAAAATTTTGCGAATTTGCTGAATTTATCCATACACGTTATGTATTTTTCGCCGGCAATTTATATGATGTCCATATGCAGGATTTCCGATGGGTATTCTGGAACTGGTGTTTCCTGCAATTCAAGCTTTTGAGGATTGCAATCATATTTGTTGACATTGCATATTTCACATGATCTCGTATATTGTTTAATTAATTTACTAATCTTAGGAAAGTAAAATTTTTCAAGTATTTGGTCCTTGTTCTCCCTATAGCTCCTGTGCGCTCGTCGATGCTCCTCTTTTATTATGTGCAGTTTATTGTCATCATTGGTAATATCCTCAATGAAACGCTGAGTGATGCAAACATTATACTTCGAAAAATACTCTTTATGTATACACATTCTGTAGTAACACTATCAGTTTTTCGGGAATTTTGATTCCGTTGATAAGATTGGGGCTTAATAGTTGCTTAAGCTTTTCGACTAAAGCCTCCTTCGTGATAGCTGCATGACAGATATAGTGCCTGTCAAAGCCAGGATGTGGTCTTTTCCCTCAGAGAAAATTAATTGCTTCCTAAAAACATTAACAGGCGCCTCACAATGTGGGATGAGATCGGAATTATCCTCAATAGCACTATGCGCCGTTGCTGGTGTTGAGATAAGAGCATTTGCTTCTAGTGGCAATCTCGGGCGAGCATCCACGTGATTGACCTGTTTAGATTCCTTTGCCTTTAGAGGGGTTTTTATATTTGGCCTGATTTCGAGTATGTTATTTTTCCTATCGATGATAGCGTCCAGTGCCTTTGAAGTATCGTCCCTTATAATTCCGTCAAACAACTTCAGTCCTGGTAGCACAAAGAAATCAACTTGCCTGTTGTTGCCTATACTTTTAAAAAATTTCCCTATCACCTTTTTATTTACAGTTATTTCTCCCGCAGCAGATTGGATGTTGAAGGGTTTCGAGACTAACTTGGCATTGAACGCATGTTCGGGTGCAACGAAATTTTTGTTTGCACCTATATCTATTAAAAATTTCGAAATCCGACCGTACCGCATAGGAAACTCTATGTATGGAACGCTAGAGAGGCGTCCATCATAAAATTTATTTGATTTGCTTCCAATTTATCGTCACATTCTTCCTGTAAGGTAGGGAAATTATCATCAAGATAAGCCTGATGTTCGTATTCCATTTCCCTCGAAAGCTCCACATCAGGTCCCGGAAACTTAACTTGCGTTTCTAAATCATAAAGACGCTGTCATTTCCTTGGGAGATTTTCAGAATTATGTGATTGTTTGTAGTTGGGGGAGTTGGACGGCCTGTTCATATAATCAACTTGCCGAGTTTGAATGGATTTGTCGACATCCATTGGAACTGGCGGTTTGAGCTGGGTGGGTCTGGGTGGTGGATTAGACATTCTATCTCGGAACTGACACATCTGATTCCTTTTTGCTTCACTTAACTGCTGATAGGGTACGGGTACTTTAGGTCTATTATTATCAAAACGAGAGTTGAAAAATTGGTTGACGGGTGCTGAAATGGCGTTATTACCACGCCGTTGGTGAATTTGAACTTTCTAAAGGTAAGGTTTTGAACCTCTAAGCATGATGCATAAGCATCGGGAAGCATTTGCGGTTTTTGGATGATAAGCATCTGTGAAAGATCTGTATTCAGCCTTCTCACAAAAACATCTTATGCGCGATTTCTGTAATTTTCGGTAGGTGCGGTAATAGTTTCTTGTGACCTATCCTCTGTTTTAATTTTTTTGATCAATAATGACAAGTGGTGGTTCACAGCTGCATAAAATTCATCAACGCTATTATTCCATTGTTTCATGGAGTGCAGCTGATGCTCCAAAGTATGAATGTCCCTTTTATCCGCATAGTGAAGTGATAGGCACTTCTTAATGCATGACCAGTCGTCGTCGAAGATATTATACGAAATAAGGGCAGCATCAGCTGGCCCTCGAATCTTCTGCCAGGTGTGGCGAAGAATGGCTCTGAAAATAGGCTTCGCCCGAACTATTTCGTAGTCACGAAGGATCGTCTTCACGTTATGCACCCACGATAAATATTGAATCGGTTTGCCGTCGGAGGGTTGAAGATCGCGTACAGAATAAGGTAGTTTTTTAATGTGTTCAAGGTCTTTTTCGGATTTAGGAATACCTACAATGAATAAAGGTATGGGGTTGGGTGAATCTTTGGCAGACATACTTTGTTCAATTGCCAATAGTCCGTCCTCACTTTTTTCACTCCCACTAATGTGTGAACTAAAGGCTGAAATCACCAGTTCAAGCTCGAAAAGTCTAGCTTTGGGTTTTTTGCTTAATTCAATTTGGGCATTAACTGCTCTTGTCAATTGACGAATGGTTTCTTGCATGGCTTCCATTCCGAATCAAGGAAAAGACCCAAGAATTCAAAAAACACAAAAGGAGAGGAGGAGAGACAACTTTTGTGCACTGGATTTAATTCGCGAAATTTCACTGCAATCCACCAAGGTAGCTTACACATATCTTCATAATCACTTGTTATCACTATTATAACACTTTTATATGTTAATATTTTATAGTTTCAAATATTTTAAATAGAATTTGGTCAATTATTTATGATTTGATTCAACAAAAATAATGTAAATTCTTAGCAGATTAAGATTTACATACAATAATTCATCCTGTTAACGTTCTCATGTTTCGCCACTCGGACAGCTCGTATGATTCCTTTTTGAAGCCAATCGTTCGATTTGAGAGGTGCCTACTGCGGTACGATGCCCTGTCTCTCAGCGTTGCGTCCTTGTTTTATTCGTACGGTGATTTTGGCACTCAGTGGCCGGAAATGTTCTGGAATCAGCCTGCTACCAGCCTCCAATGATCAAACTTCAATTCCCAGCAAGTACAGCACGTATTCTTTCTTACTGAACGGATAATTGCAACTCGGTCGGCTAATAGTTGTTTAAAACTGTTTCCCGATTTTACTTCAGGTGAACCGTGTTCTTATGGAACGGATTACAGCAAGTCGGTCTTGACTAAGGTTACCGCCGTTAACCCCAGTTTGACTTTTTTTTAAAAACCGTGATCTTATGGAACGGATTACAGGAACTCAGTCGGCTATGGTTATCACCGTTTTCCCTGGTTTGATTTTTTAAAAAATACCGTGTTCTTATGGAACGGATTTAAAAATTTCCTGGGGCACCAGTTATGACTAGTTGTTCCGCGGTTTACAAAAAAACACAATTTGTAAATTTACAATTTGATTTATTCGACACTTCTTCACTTAATAACTCGCGGAATACAAAAAGCGCTTCAATACCTTGACCACTTAACCCCTTACTGCATCGCGTCCATATTTGAACCAAACCATAGTTTTGCGTATTATTCAAAATCGAATAAATTTTTTCTCGTTTTCTGCATGCTGTATCATTTTTGGTACATAGAAGCTCATAAAAAAATATTTCAATGCCATCTATATGCTGCTAGTCGAACTTCACGTTAGTTAAAAGTTTGTAAATCAAGTTTTGACAGTTGAAGTGAATGCTCTCATATTAAAAAAAAAATTTTAAAAATACTTTACGTGAAAGAATCCGTTAGGAAAAAATCTAGATAGTAAAATAAACCTTCATTTTTGTGAAACAGGTAATATTTCATTGCTTTTATTCATGTAACTGTTATAAAAGTCGTATTTTTCCTTTGGATCGAATATGTACCAACATACAAAAATATTCAATGTTCCTTTGGCTCATATTTGGCACATCATGCGCAATTCTAATGAAATGAAAAATACTGTTTTATCTTAGTTCCTGAATATTTTTGCATTTTGTATGTTTATGCTAATACTGCATTGTTCAGGGATCATATATGTTCGCAGATTTTATGGTGGTGCACATATCATTATTCAAGGTATACCTGAGGGTAGTACAGATGAAGAACTGTCCGACGATGGAGATCGTATGAGACGAACTAGAAAACTTCCATCGATAATCGTACCCGAGACTGATGAAGAGTCTGAATATGAACAAGAGGACTTAATTCCGTTATCTGGACTAGTTGGGCAACGTTCAAGATCTGATAAAGCTGAAACACTAAGATGGCGGAATGACTTCATTGAAAGAATGGACTCTGACTTAGAATTCACTGGTGATTTAAGTTTGCCTTCAACGATAATGGCGTTGGAAACACCTGTACAATTTTTTAAATACATATTTACTGGTGAAATGTTTCAATATATATCCCAAAAAACCATGTTGTATGCAACAGAAAAGCATCCTGACAAAAATATGACGGTTACTCCGCAAGATATTGAAGAATTTGTGGGTATATCTCTTATGATGTCTATAATTCAACTGCCATCTACTAGAGATTACTGGAGTGAAACATTACGACATCCCAGAGCTAGCACAGTCATGTCATGTAACCGTTTTGAAGAGATTAAACGTTATATTCACTTCAATGAAAATTCAGCGCAAGTGACTAAGGTGCAACCAGGCTATGACCCGTTACACAAACTTCGTCCATTCCTGAACCAGCTTAGAGAGCGATTGCTTACCATCCCTAAGGAGAAGTATATGGCTGTGGACGAGCAGATAATTCCAACTAAAAGTCGCTCAACCATGAGGCAATACAATCCCAAAAAACCCCATAAATGGGGGTTTAAAATTTTCGTACTTAGCGGTTCGTCTGGTTTTAGCTATGACTTCGAATTATACACAGGAGCCCGTGGACCAAAAGAAGCGTTTGAAGGTTTACCAAACATAAGCACGTCAAGTAATGTGGTAATTCGTCTGGCTAGAACGATTCCAGAGGCACAAAATTACAGACTTTTCTTCGATAACTGGTACACATCATTGCCGCTGTTGGTTTATCTGACAAAGAAAGGGATCTTGCCATTAGGTACTATTAAATCAAACCGCATTCCTGGGTATAAAGTTCCCCCGGAAAAGGAACTAAAGAAAAAAGGAAGGGGTACTGTGGTTGAAAAACTCACAACGGTGGATAATGTCGACATTTCTGTGTCGTAAGTGTAAAATAAACTTATGTCTCAATGACAAGAGAAACTGCTTCCTTCTGTTCCATACCTTATAATTTTTCATACGTAAAAATGTATGAAGTGAATTACTAATTATGCAGCAATTTATGTATGTTGTGCCATATTTGAACCAAACAGAAAAAATAATTTCTCCAATAAAAACTGAAAATAAATAAAAAATAAAAAAACGTGTCTTTTTATTTTCTATTTTAAATCACATATATTTTTTTCAGCGCAAAATAAAAAGTCATGCAGTAAGAGGTTAAATTTATAATACTTAATTGCTAAGTAAACAAAATGCTACCTGGGTGCAATTAACTTAACTTAGCATACGCAGCGGCGTTTGCACAACGGTTGTCGCTACAGGTAAAACGATTAGCTTGGTCATCGATTAGTTTCGAATGCTATTTCAGGTCATAAAAAATGCGCGTGTTGCGTGATTACAAATATGAAGAGGGTAATGGCCTCAATACAGTTTTGGGTCGAATGAAATGACAATACGCGTGGAAAAGTGATGAGTAAAGGAGGAAATGTAAGTGCAAGGTAATATATTAAGTGCGTGTGGGAAAATGATGAGTAAAAGAGGAAAGGTAAGTGGAAGGTGATAACTTGCCTAGAAAAACTATATTTGTGAATTTCTCCTAGCGCAAACGTCCAACCCGGTGATTTCAAGGTTGATGGAAATTTTACAGCTTATTTGTAACTCGTCAGCTACATGTTAACAATCGTGCTCGGATTAATTTAATAGAAAATCTGAATGTTTATTAAATCCGATTGTGATGAAGCGAGCGGCAAAGTTATAGGATATTTGAGAAAAAGATACTAAGATAGAAAGGAGCTCTAGGATGCTGCCCGGTTTGTGTGCTTATTTTTGAAACAGGAATCAATTTCCCGTTCGCAAGAGACAAAAATAACAAACGTAATCAAAGGAATCGCATGTGCTGTTTTGGGAAAAACTGAAGCTAATTCGACCTGCTCCCTATATTGATTCGTCGGCTTTAATGTGTAATGTTTGTATATTGATGTCCCATACAGTCCATACTAAAAATATTTACATTGATTCTTATACATCTCACAGAATTAAATTCGTTGCTCATGGATTAAAAGACCCCATAGTAAAAAAAACAATAAAATTAATCAAGGCCCTATGACGTTCTAATTAAAGAAAAATTAAAGTTTGCAAGCCCTCTTACCCCCCAACAATGAGCACTCGTCGAAAGATTGGGTAAGTACCCCTTTGTTTATTTATATTTTCTAGGAACTGATATTATTATTTGATATAAAATCTTATTCTAAAATGATAAATTTTCAGAGAATTAATATTATTGTTATAAAATATCATAATAAAATAATTATTCTGGTAACATTTTGCAAGTTTGTTTGTCTATAACATACTTTAGTTTTTCATTTAAAAGTTATACTTTGAAAATTATTGAAAACGGCCTTCCAGTTTGAAAAAATTAAAAGTGGGATTTGCGATAGTTTGTTTGTAATGACCATTGAAGAAAATTTGTAACAAAATATTTTTTTTTGTAATGAATGAAGGAAAACGAATTAATAATTTGTGAATAGTAAATTTGAAATTCGGTCTTTCTATTTTGAGCCCAGACCGGGTATGGGATCCTCCACGTTGGCTGGTCCCTCTACTCATGAGCTAGTCATCGGGTGAGCTCTTCCCTTTTTTCGTTATTACGGGTGCATTCGCGGGGCTGCTTGGCTTTCCACAGCCGATGTGGGCCAAGGCAACTTTTTTGGATTTCGATCCGGTTGGGAGGGGTACGTGAGGGCGCCGCCACCACCTAGATGCCCCACTATTATTTGTGGGCCATGATCGTCATCAGCAAGGACAAAATAGCCTTGAGTAGCGCGAACAGCTTATTAGTTATCCCAAATCGCGTCACTGTAATCCCTTTCGGCAGGTTGTTTCGGCTATTGGCATCTTTTTTTTCAGCAGCCAATCGATTTTGCCTTTTTGACTCCTGTCACCGTATAAATTGTAACTGCAAAAATATTTTGTGGTGGACCTTTGTACTGTGGGAAAAAGAACCCACGATACAACAAAACTAGCTTGCCAGCGCATTTACGCGTCCCCAGACAAGGTCTTTTCCAGCGTTGCTCCCAGAGGTAGCAGAACACCACTGCAGTCCTTTACGAACATTGATAGCATACCCAAATCACTACATAGACTCATAGATTGGACAGTCTTATTGGTGGCATAAGCACATATGATAAGTGTTCAGTTCTCTTCATTGAGGAACTAGGGGGACATAAGTACACAGATTTTCAACCCTCATCGAAAATATCAGGCTGGGCTTGTGCATCGCTATGCTGGACATTAGTGAGGGATACTAATCTTGTACCAGAAATCACAGGTTTGACAGCCTTTGTGAGGACATTGGGCAACACGAGAATAAAGGTTTTCGGCCCTCTTTGATGAGGAATGGCCTTCATTGCTAACAAGGCTAACATTAAAATTTTCCTGGTTCCAGAACCTCATCTTTCATCGGTTCATATTTGTTTTTTGAATCCTAGATGAAAATATAAAAAAAATTTAAGTGACGTATATTCTCATAATAGTCATTTTTTTAAATATACTCGTATCTATTGCAATCCAGACTTTTGCAATAGGTCCTATTAAACGTTCGTATGTTATTTCATATTGAGGTATGAAATTCATTGTCTAATTAATTTCATTCTAACAACTAACGAAACCTTGTCTAACATTATTTATTGACATTTAGCTTCCCTGCCAAATTGCTTCTATTCAACTTACACCCTTAACAAAAGCTTTGTTCGCAACCCACCTTAGATCAAAACAAGCTACTGCTCACCTTTTTGGGTTCGGTGAAGTGGAATGTAATTCCACATCAGGAAACATATTTCAAACCAAACTATTCTTCATAGTTCCAGAGAAGTTTAAACAATAACCATCGAGTAACATGATAAGGGTTCACACCCTCAACCAAAACATGTATTCGCACTTTGACGAGGGACCACAATATACTTTCAATAAACGTGACAGGTGAAAGCCCGCCTATCGTTTTTCCAATACCTCCGATTTTCCTACTTTTAGCATTAACTAATGCTTATGTTTAGGAATGTATATCCTTGTAAACGGCATTAACACGTAGATGCTACATAAATGTACAAGCTGAATCACAGATCCACAAAAACTGTTCAACAGGTGTTTTCGATTCATTGTATCCCTAGCGGGAAGCGTGAGCGTAACAGAATCCGCTTAAGCGCTTTGGGTGAAAACATTGTCATTTTGTACTCGTATAATGGGAAACTTTTAATCCTTAACCACTAATCACAAATGCTCGTGTGGAAGTAATTTCGTACAGGTGTTTGAATGTTGGGGGAAAGGAATTGGGGGAGATAGAACCAGTGACATGAAACTGTCTATAGTATATTTAGCGCTAAATAACATTCCGTGAGAGATTAGGATTGACGTTATAGGATTTCGTAATGGCTTCCAGAAATAATTTGCGTGGTGAAAGTTAATTCAGTTTGAGGTTATTTATTTGTTCTTCAGTATTACGGTCTAGAAATATAGTGAGGAGCTAGCTTTTTGTGAATAATTTGTAGATTTTGTAAGGTTAGCGGTGGCTGTTTGAGGTATAGATGAAGAAAGTCTCATACTTTAACGTGAAACACAACTTTCAGACTAGCAAAAAAACTTAATTTAGAGAAGTAAAGAAATTATCGATCTTCTAGTATATAGACTTTATATTGAGGTTTTCACTAGTAAACTCAACACACAATTTAATACCATGGATACTACATGCTTAGATTGCGGAAAATAGTTTAAATTAGCTCAAAGTTTTAAATGCGGTCGCCATATTGCTTTAGTGCAATCAATATTATAGATCGACCATATTTTTAAAAATACTTATGAAATATCCTTTTAAAACTTTTATCAAATTTCTAACAAGACCGTAGCGCTCGCGAAGTCAACTGAATTTTTCAAATTATTTCAAATGCTTTAATATTGTTACATGTCCAAACAATTCTGCCAGCTACTGTCGCAAGTGTTGTCACAACTATTAATAACATCAAGATCAATCAAGAATGCACTCGAAAGCACAAGAATTGAGCAAGTAGATCCATGATCAATAGCTGAAAGTGACGTAACTTCGGGCATTCAGAATTGCTCAAATATTCCAGGTATTCCAAGCCCGTGGATTATCTGGATTTCACTGTGGAAATCCGTCTCTGAACCGTACAAAACATCGAATTTTCGTTCGCCCCTCCACAATTCTTCATATACCGCCATTAAAGTTAGCCAGCAAAGTCGGCCTACTAATGGTCATGTGTGTGGTGGTAAGCGCTGCTGGCATATGGCTTCCTATCTTACGTCAGTTTTGCTAGTGACCCTATACAAAGCCGAGCTGAATGAATGGGGTGATATTAAAAAACTGTGATAAGAGTGGAGTATGAATTAAAGGCGATATTGATTGATAGTGAAGTGATTTTCGTGATACAGGCAGTTGGAATATAAATTGATAGACAGTGAAAATCAAATTAAAATGCGATTTGTAAAAAAGTTAAATTAATGAATGTGCATTCCGATCAAATAAGCTCCTTTAATTTAAAAGGCACTGCGTTTTCACTTTCCCGGAACATTAAAATTATCGGCCGCGGACCGTAACACGCGACAATATTCTTTCAAACTTGCTAAATGTTAAAACTTTATGGAATATAAGGCTCTGTATATGAATTTATTTTGGCGAAGTCAAACGAATACAAATTTTAATATATTCTTCATAAAAATTTACCCTCATGGCTTTTCCAGGTTTTAGATTCAAAATGGGTGCATTTAAAAATTTCGAAATTTTCTTCCCCTCTTTCACACCTTGAGAAAGAAAATGCTCTTTTATGAGTGGATCGTCTTCAACGATTTTCTATTCAAACCACTTTTTGACTGACTGCGTATGATGAAAAAACGAAGCCTTTGAAACTTTTACATTTTCACATTTTTAAGAAGTAATCGTTTATGACTCTTCCACAAAGTTTCATGATTAAACCATTCATAATTTTAGATAAAATTTCTGTGATACTCAGATAGATGGTCGGACATACGGATAATGGTCATAGTTTCAACAGATTTTATAATTCAGTACATTCTACTTTGAGGCTGTTTCGAGTAGGTTCATTTTATGTTTTGTAGTCACCTAAGTAAGACTAAGTTAAATTATTCATTCATACCGCTTGGCCTATGTTAATCTATCGTATCCCAAAATTAAGGCCAATCTCTGATTTGTGACCTCGCTTTTTCATCTAGATACCCGAATACCAGGAAGCATCCTGTGACGACTGTTTTATCTCAATTCTAGATATTTTATTGGTTCTCCTTTGCAAGACTCAATTTACAGGAATGACCTGTATTTTTTTGTCCAGTATGTTGCTTTTGAGTATCTGGATAACTAGACCTGAAATTATTGTGACAAATAAGAAAATGTTCGTGTGGGCATGATGAAATCACATGAAGAAGATATATGATATGAATGTTGGCCATGAATTCCACTCACGAACCATTGTCAGTCTTATTGTTATTGTGATTTGTTTCAGAAATGTTCAAAAGAATTTGTTGTTACCAAGCCCACATTTCAGGCCGCCCACTTATAGCGATAAGTACATGAGAAATTTCATCGTAAAATTTGATTTACCAATCTCAAAAATCTCAAAACAAAGCTACTCCAGTGCATACACTTTGCTTTTTGTGTGAAATGCAAGCTGGCAGGGAAAATACATCAAGTACACAAAATATCACATTTGGCAAATACAGTATCCAAAAACTGAGCAAATTCGTGTATTTAATAACGAGAAGAAGCGATGAAAAAGACGAAATATGCCGAAGAATACAGCTCGCAAATAAAATATTTTTTTCGGTTTTGACGATTTTGAAAACCAGCTGCATATACAGGAAAACAAAGCTTCAAGTATACGAACCTATGATGAAACCTGTGTTAGCTATGGGTGTAAAACATTAACCCTAACACAAGCATCCGCAAATATATTGAACGGCTTTGAGCGAGGAACCCTCGGGCGGATTATCGGAGCGAAGCTAGAAGGGGACCAATGCTAAATTCGATACAACCATGAGCTGTATGAAATTTTTGACGAGGCAGAGGTTTCAAAGATTGAGAGACTGAGGAAGCTGCAATGGGCTTGCCACATGAATCGTATGGGCGAACAACGGATACCCAAAAAGGTATTCGTTGGGAGAACTGAAGGCCGGATACCAGGACGAAAATCGAGGAAACGCTACTCTGACTCGGTCGACGAAGACAGTTCATCGCTGCTCGAATTTTGAAATAAGAGGACCCGGTTAATGGACCGATACAGTTGGAGGTTCATATTTGCAGGAAGCAAAGGCCCGAGAGTGGCTGTAGTGCTAGGAAGAAGAAGAAAAATATTGTAAAGGATGTTATGGAAGCTCCTCAATTTATAACTGAAGGAAAAAATGTACTTTCATAATGCTAAGAATAGTATCTACTATTATCACCTATGCCTACTAGGTTCCTTTCTTTTGGGAATATTCAAATATATTTTGTATATTGTATGTTAGCGAAATTGTTCGTATGCTATTAGACCCTAGCATTTTTTGCATGTGATTGCAATGTAGAAATACAGGGTGGGCCAAATACAAGCTTTTTTTAAGAATGCAATAAAATAAACAAAAAGCAATTTTTTTCCTTATATTTTGGCTTTATTCTAAAGTACAAACCTCCTTTTTAGTTGTGGAATACAATTTCATTCATATGGTTGCCATGGCTGGCATGGCAACAGGCTATCCTTTCAGCCCAATTTTCCATCATATTATTGATGGTTTCGGGCCTTATCTGAAGAATGGTTTGTTGAATATTCAATTTCCGTGCTTGATTGTTTGTGGATTTCCTGCATAACATCAATCTTTTACAGCGCCCTATAAAAAAAAGTACAATGGTGTCAAAATGCAGCTTCGAGGCGGCCTATTGACGTCACCAAGGTGGCTGATTACGCGATTTACGAATTTTGTGCGCAAAATATGGATTGTTTGATGAATTGTATGGCATGGTGCGCCATCCTTTTGAAACCAAAGGTAAGTCAAGTCCAAATCCTCAACCTCCAGATACGAAAAGTCGGTTATCATGCCTCTGTAGTGCTCCCCATTAACCGAAACAGCTTTTCTAGCCTCATTTTTAAAGAAAAATGGTCCAATAATGCCACCACTCTTATAAAAGGTTGTCACTTCATCTATGCGCTCATACCACTCTTGGTGTTCCAGCGAACAACTAAAGTCTAATATTGAAGAGCGCTTTTTTTAAGTCATTGCATGATGAAATTACAAAGAGCTATGTAATCTGAATTTTGGCCATGAATACTACTCGTGAACCATTGTCAGTCTCATTGTTATTGTGATTCATTTCTTATTGTTATTGTGATTCATATCAGGCCGTCCACGTATAGCGATAAATACATGAAGGCCACGTTTGCTGGTTCTCTTATAGAGTGCTACCGTGTTGCTACTATACAGCAGATTCTTTGATGAGAATCAAATTAACGTAATCACTTGCTGAGAAAAATACGTGAACACAAGTTCCAGAATCAAAGATGCAATTTTAAATGAGAATTGAGTTTTCTATAAAAACATAATTGATCTCGTACTCTGGTAATTATTAGAAAGATGACTCACATGTGAATCATAATTGAGGGAGCGTAATATTGTGAACGACCTAAGAAAAGGACGATGAGATATAGGAAACGTTTAACAATCACCTGGAAAAACTAGTCGACCCATTCTCTACAAACGACACAAAAATAATCCTGGTTGACTTTAACGCTTAGGTTGGCAATGAGCTATCTCATCGGGGAACGACGGAAGGATATAGCCTACACGATGAAAAAAATGACAACGACCAGCGCCTGATTGTTTTTGCGTGTAGCAGAAATCTAGTATACGTTTGACTTGCTCCCCACATTGACGCATTCATAAAATTACCTGGATATCAGCATGTGCCAACAAACAAAACAAGATCGACCATGTTCTGATCCAACAACGTTGGGCCTCGAGGATTCTTGACGTCCGTATATACCGAGGCGTCAATTGTAACTCGGATCATTACTTGATCAAATTAGCCTATCAATATCGCATGTCAAATACACATTCAGCGAAGACCGCTACAAAAATTTGACATCGAAAGGCTCCAAACGGCGTCTGTGGCCAAAAATTACACGTAGATCCTTCACAATTAGTTGACTCCCATCCTATCAGATGCATGACTAAAGACAAGCAACGAGCTCTGGGTGGAAGTGAAAGCGGCTTTTAAGACCGTGGCAGAACAGACGGTTGGACGTCAAGCCTGGAGCAAGAGAAATGATTGGTTCGATGCAGAGTGACAGAATGCGTTGGACAAAAAGAATCAGCGGTACAAAGAATACTACAGTAGGAGAACCAGGACGAAGAAGGAACACTCTGAAAATCTCAGAAGAGTAGCAAATTGGATAATTAAAATTAAGAAAAGAAACAACGACCAATTGCGAAGTATAGATGTTAGTTTAGCGAGTAACAACACAAGACAAGCATACAAAACAGTGGAAAGCCTGAAACGTGGTGTTTAGCCCAAAAACACGCTCTGTCGTCATGACATTGGCAACATTATCGCTGACAAAACCTAGATTAATGAAAGATGGGCATCATATTTCAAGATTCTCCTTAGTCGTGCACACAGCTCCACAATATCTGAGTCTATAGATGTCTGCTGAAAACTTCCACTAACCACACCAACTCTGAATGAAGTTAGCTCCACCATCAAAGCCCAAAAGAATAATAAAGCGCCGCGCATTGATCAGATTCCAGTGGAGCTCATCAAAGGTGGTGGCAGCAGTGTTCATAAAGCTATTCACAAAGTCATCCAGTGCATTTGGTGACAAGAACATATGCTGAAAGAGTGGAGCCACTCAGTTATATTCCCTATCCACAAAAAAGGTGACGAGCTACAATGCGAAAATTATAGAGGTATATAATGTATATAATTTTGTAATTTTCAAAAATAATACCGAAAAAATTGATGGATGAAGCCAAATGTTGTTCATTCAGCAGGCCGTACCGTCTAAGTTGCAGCTACCTGTCATTGTAATCCAGCAGCTGAGCACAATACCATTTGGCAGCACAGAACCTTCTCCAAACAGAACCTTTAATCGAGTCGGTATGTATCTTAAAAGTCTATAGGGTGGTAATTTTGTCTATTTTGATGCTACTGAGGTGCCACAAAAATGTTGGACGTCGTGAAATCACCTGAAACATGTATAAAATTAAACGGGTTTGCATTAGCTGACGCATGTGTCCCAGGACATGTGGTAAAAGATGGAACTACTATTTTAATCTGAACAAACGCATATTGGAAGTTTGTGACTGGAGCCCATAAAAGAATCGATGAATCGATTTGATGGGTGTACGATTCTTCGGCCCTTTACTGCATGTATAGCTCCAGTGGAATGCATATCAGGTCAGGTCTTTCACTAATGAACAAAGAAACCATTGAGGCTTTTTGGAAATTGGAGACAATTAGCATAGAAAATAAACCGGACGATCAACATCGACGAGCATAATATTAAGAAACGAGAACCTACGTATGTGGCTTCCTTGTTATGGTGAGATCCCAATTTAGTACTGCAGGACAATCGCTGCATAGCTCTGCAAAAGAATCTACTAAGCTGCTAGAATATGACGTCGCTGTTATGGAACTGTTAATAGCCGGATTTGCTGAAAAGGTAGACCATAACGTAGTATCTAGTGAACGTCTTTATTATAAACCACTTAGACAAGTTTAACGCCTCTGCAAAAAGCAATGGGGCACTATCGCTCAACGATCATTTATCTGCTGGACCAAACTTGCTTCAGGACTTATTAAAGATTCTTCTTAACTTCAGAACCGGCAGGTATGTGGTAGTGACGAATATCGAGAAAGCCTTTCTACAAATTGAATTATCCAATTTCGACAACGATGCCAACCATTTCGTTTGGTTCGCTGATGCTCTTAACTGTACTGAGGATGTGCTAGCGTACCAGGAGTACAGGATGACGAGATTTACATTTGGCGTTACATGTAGTCCGTTCTTGTTGTCAGCTACTATTTTGAAGTATCTAAGTGAGAACGCATTGCGCATCATGGAATCATTCGCAAATTTATCATGTTAGACTATAATTCAAAAGGTGTTGGGCATAAATTTGTTTATTTGTACTGATGAGATTGCAGTAGACCTCGAGTACGTATAAAGATTCCGGTTGCACCCCCAATTAGAACAAAATGAAATTTATTGCAGCTGTTGTCTAGATCTTTGATCCATTGGGGCTGCTCGGATTGTTTGTCATCGGCTTAAAGATTCTTTTTCAAGACATTTGGATACAAACTGGTCTGGGATGAGAAGCTACCTGAAGAGTCTTCAAAGGTTTGAAGCAATTACGGTAAGGATATACCTTTTTTGAAAGGGCTATTATTTCCAAGACATCTTCCTGCAAAAGGAGATAATACTATGAAATAAGAACTTCACATTTTTGCCGGTGCGAGCTTAAAGGCATAAGAAGATTTTGCTTGTATCCAAACGATTCAAGAACGTAGAGTTTATTTTAAACTACTTTGTTCCAAAAATAGAGCTGCCCCCTTAAAAGAAGGTAGAGAAAGGGAAGTAACATTGCCTAAATTGGAACTAACCGTAGCACTAATCGCCAGTAAGACTTCACACCTACCTACAAGAAACCCTAACAATCACTTTTAACGCAATTTCCTTCTGGTCTGATTCCAAAAATTACTTTGTTTTGGATATGCGGAGGGACTACTCGATGAAAACCATATGTAGCAAATCGTGTGCAAAAAATTAAGGCTAAATCAAAGGCTGATTCCTAGAGGCATTGTCCAGAGGAAAGTAATCCAGCGGGCTTATTAACACGAAGACTAACAGGAAAGGCTTTGCTTGAGAGTTAGTACAACAATCAGAAATTTGGCCCAGCGGAGAGTTTTTTTTTGAAGCTCCTACAGTTGTGACTTATTTCGAAGTGAAGGAATCAGATATGGAAAAGGCTGTTTTATCTTAACCTTTGCTACTCTGCGATAAATACTGTTCTGGGAGAAAAAAATCACGTATATGTGCGTATATTCTGCGCTTTGTCAGCTTGTTGCGAAAAAATTCTGATCACAGGAGAGATCATCTCTCTGCTACTGAATGAAAATTAGCTGAGTCGTTTTGAGTCAAGTTTGTCCAATTACAACATTATTTAGATGAAATCACCGTTTATTGGAACGGTCTCAACGTTCCTACTTCATCAAAACTTCGTCATTTGAATTCCGTATTAAAACTGATGGGTTCCTTGGAGTTGCGACTAGACTGCACGTACTAGGTACCAGATGAAATAGATTTCATTCTTCCGATAATTTTACCTAAGTCATCATGCATAACGCACTCAATAGTTCAAGATATTTATCAGCGTGTACTCCATTGAGGAGTAAACTTGATTTTAACACATCTAAGACATCGATTCCGGGCTCCAAACGCTCGACAATTAATAAAGGGAATCAAAGGGCAGTATGATATTTGAAAAGGTTTAACAGGAAAGCCTGCCTCACAGCCCTTTGCGCCATTGCCATGCAGTAGATTGAACGCAACCAGACCTTTCGAGACAACGGGAGTTGATTTTGTTGGTCCACTTTACGTCAAGTCTAATCACGAAGCTGAATCTACTCGCTGAATTTATATAATGCTGTTAATCTGCTCTATTATCAGGGCTGTTTATCTCAAGCTTCTTCACGATGTGTTCACTGAAATCTGTATGCTCAGTTTGCGACGTTTCATTGCTAGACGTGGTGTTCCTTATCTTGTCATATGGGATAACGCGAAAATATTTAAACGTGCCTCATTGGAACTGGCACAACTTACAGTAATTGTTTCATTGGAGGTGCTACGGGAACATTTTCTTCTTTGTAGCACTACAGTCACTTTGGGCCTTCGATTCTTGCAAATAGCACCTCCAGTTGTCGCGGTCCATTGATCGCATCCTCCACTTTCGAAATCCGAGTAGCGATGATTTGTCTTCGTCGACCAGCATTTATTCGGTTTCCCTACGGGTCTCCGGCCTCCAGTTCTCCCAGCGAATACTTTTTTGGGTATCTGTTGTTCACCCACACGATTCATGTGGCCAGCCCATTGCAGCTTCCTCAGTCTAACAATCGTTGAGACCTCCAGTTCATCAAAAGATACATACAGCTGATGGTTGTATCAAATTCGCCATTGGTCCCCGTCAAGCTTCGATCCAATCATTCGCCTCAGAACCCGTCCCTCAAAGGCGTTCAATATGTTTGCGGATGCTTGGGTTAGGGTCCATGTTTCACACCCATAGCATAACACTGGTGTTATCACAGATTTGTATACATGTAGCTTTGTTTTCTTGTGTGTTCAGTTGGTCTTCAAGATGGTCAAAACCGAATAAAATATTTTATTTGCGAGCTGTATTCTTCGGCGTATTTCGTCTATTTCATTACTGGTTCTCGTTATGTTGGTGCCTAAATACTCAAATTCACTCACATTTTTGATACTGCGTTTGCCAAGTGTGATATTTTGTGGGCTTGAGGTATTTCACCTGTTAATGTCATCTACAAAGGCTACTACTTGGCTCAACTTGTACAGCAATGTACCTCATATATCGACAGCAATGGGGCCAGCCTTTTTCCCTGCTTTAGTGGTTATTGATGCGGACTTGGGAGGTCGTCAACGCCATTGTCATTTTGGTAAAACGGACTGATTTGGCTGGAATATGTTACAGTACATCACGATCAATACTGTCGTATGCTTGCTTAAAGTCAACGAACATTTGGTGCATGACTATATTAGACTATCTTAGCTTCAAAAACATATCGTGGTAATCCATCGTAGAACGAGCTCCCCGGTAGAGGGGATTATGGAAGCGGCTAGTACGCTCTGTAAAACTCACTCTCAAAGCTACTATCATACGTGTGGTGAAGGATGTGCAACAGATGCAGACTTTATTGTGCGACGTTGAGAGTGTCATAAAGTCAAGACCTTTGACATACATTACGGATGACCCAGCGGATTTTATACCACTGGCCCCATCTCATTTTTAACTGGTACTGATGCTGTTCTTCCATCGCCAGATCATTGCAGTGGTTCTATAAACGAAGATATCCATCAAAAAATGTATTTCTCGACAATGTTCTATAAACTCCTTTTGGAAACTTTAGAGAGAGAGAGAGGAATATTTGCTGTAACTAAGGTCTGCTTATGTTAACAAGAATGCGGGTTCTTCAAACTTGACACCGGGAGATACTATCTTAGTGCACGATTTATCTAATCCTCTACTTTTATGGCAATTGGCGTTAGTTGGAACTATTTTCCCAGGACGCGAAATTAAAATTCACTCCAGTGAAGTAAAGATACCAAATGGAGACAAAATGAGAAACTGCCGATCTATCCAGCTGGTGCCCGGAGTATGATAAAAAAAAGTAATTTTTTGCAATTCACTGTTGTTACTGCTATTGTTTCTATATAAATGTAATGTAATATAAGAGCCAAAATAGTGAGTCTTGATTCTAATGTCAACTCAGTTGGTTGTGAAATTTTTGCATTTCACACGTTTAAAAATGCTTATTCATTTTTGTGCACAACATAACGAAAAATATGAACTAAAATTCTCCTTCAAACGGAACAAAGTTTCATTTAGTTTAAAATGTAATATTTTAACACTCTAGGGCTAGTTTTGTGCTACCTCTTTGTTGTGTTTGCTTATGTTTATTAGCTTATTTTGATGATTGTTTTTTTATCGTCTGGAGTTGCTCTCTGTTTTGGATGAAAATAAACAGAATTGATAGAGTAACTTAGAGTGTTATGAAACATTATAACGCCTTTTAAATTGAGCTAACTTAACTGTGGCTATAGATATATTAGAATAACGACCCTACTAACGGTACGAGCCATAACCGAATCCCTATCCTAACTAGCTGGCCAATTAGCAGCCACGATCGGAGTAAACTGTCGAGTATCCGAACGTTTTGACTTTCAGGGTACCATTCGTTGCCAAACCTCTAGACTTAACGTCTCCGAATCGTTTGTAGTGGAATAGGTATATGTAAATATCCGTAAAGGACTGCAGAGATTGTCTGCTGCCTCAGCGAAAGAGGATGTTGGGATCCGCTGAGATTGGCCTTGTTTTGGGACGCGTAAATGCGCTGGCAGGCTAGCGTTGCGGTGTCGTGGGGCGGGTTTTTTCCAAAGCACAAGGACCCACTTAAAAAAGAATCTCGCATCCAGGAATTCCTGGGTCAAGGAAATTTCAACCAAAGTCGAAAAGGAGGTAACCAACTAAGGGTCAAAGGAAATTGCTGACTCAAAGGACAAACTGGACCTTGGGAAGACAGACGGACTTAAGGGAACTTCATCGTTACCGAAGATTCTTATGGCCCACAAATAGGAGTGGGCTTCCACATGGAGGTGGTGCCCCCTCGCACCCTCCCAACCGGATCAAGATCCAAACGTAGACGTGGTCATGTATTTCCCATTTGAGTGAAAACTCATGCAAGCATAATTTGCATGACTTTTTCCCTCAAATGAGGAATATAAATGTAACCAACTTATGCTATAGCGATATGCAATGAAATCACATAACTATATATCATAAAAAGGCGGGCGAGCGGAAGGACACTCTACTCGGTAAGTGCTCCTGTTAAACAAAAGAAACAGAGGAGCGCGCCCGATGGCTGGCCGATTCTAGCGGGAAACCTGCCATCGATGCGGGTCCTATACCCGATCAGGTGGTTGTACGTTTAACAATTAATGGTTTACCTTTTGCAGTGGGTAAGCCATTGAAAAACCTTTCAATTCGCATCTTTCACCCATATAGACTTCCTTGCATTTGCATAATGGATGCGAATAACTAGCTGCGGTGCAATCGAAACAATGTCCACCATGCCGACAATACAGCTCGTCAAATTTCTTTTAGTATTTCCGATGCAAAACACTCTTTGTTAACGTAGAATCTTCCGCGGACACTGATTGGCGCTTCAAAGAACTATCCTTTTGCATTAAAGATGACAAAACTGCAACGAGACAGCGATTAGCCGGAGTAAAGTGGTCGGTCTTCCGATGCAAGAGAAATCTGCTCGAACACAATTCGTCTACTAAATCCCAACTTCTAAGATATTAAGTCAGACTTAGATTTTGTTGCAGGATGCAAATGAAAACGGCCACCAATCATTGTGGTTAAATGATGTGGATTATGAATGATACGTATTTGACGATCTGCATATTGCGGTTCACCGTTTATTCCACCAATATCTTTTGGCAATTGCCAAAGCGCACTACTCACTTTTAAACAGTTTCTAAGAAAGTAGAGTGGTGCTAGCACCTCATAAATATCCCGTTGATGTAGCTCTAAGCACAGTATCACAATTTCCGATTTTGATTGCTCTAAGAATTTCCGTATAGTACGTAATGCTATATGCGCTTCTAAGTCCGGTGGAAAATTTCGTTGAATAGCACTTATTGTGCATAAAGCGATTTTTTTTTAATTTAAATCCTTCGCTTTGCACAGCACGTTTCCATAGCAGGAATACACTGTATGTCCGGCAGCTGTTTCGTACTTTTCACTAAATCTAGATCTTCACCTGTTCTCCATTCTCGTATATCGCTTGGAATTCCTTCTTTCAGTCGCGAGCCGGTACGTCCAAATATACGATCCGATATACTATTTCGTTCTTTCAACGTTTCATTTGTTGTATTCGTTATAGCATCAACTTGCAATAGCGTTATATCACCATCCCAAATAATGAAGCGATTATTGATCTCTTTCGATAATGGAAATGGGCTAATCCAATACCGTGGTCCGCTAACAATAATCGGTGAGTAATCCGTTAAAAATGATTTTGATGTGTTATCAATTGCTAGAATACGGCTCGAACGGAGGAAAAAATTTTAAGATATCGAATGCATTCTACACTGAATTCATATGAATGCATTTTCTGATTATTTTAATTGAAATTGTAATGAGAAGAAAAGGAACACATTTTGTTGAAGTTTTGTTAATGGGTAGGTATTTTAGGGAAAAATAGATGGTAGAAATACTATCAAAGTAATACACGACTACAGGGGAATTAAGCATTGTTGTGTTATATGTTTGCGGGTTAGAATTGCACCGCACTTGTTTTTCTAACCATGTCACTTTCACTCGTTACAACATTTTATCAAAAAAAAACTCGGAGGCATCCACAAATTCAACTTCAACTGCGGTACGGAAGACACATGGAGCCGCAAATTTTCACTTTCAAAGCGTGCTCCTGAATACTTCAAGCAGTAAACAAATCAATTTTTACAACTCACGTGTAACGATTTTGGAATCTGATTTAATCTGATTCCCCAAATATTCCTGACTTTAAGACGTGGCCAAGAAAATATCGCAGTCGTTCTTCGCGTCGCGTCCACGATCCGTCCCAAACTTGTCTTTCTTTCGATTCCCGTGCACACCGTAAATCCATCAGCTGTTCGCTCCACCTAATTAGATCGCCTTCGGTAATGTAATACCCCGTTGGTGTGCACTAAATGAGTGTTTTCATGTTCAAAATTTTTATTGGCGGATTTAAAAATTTTCAAGAAAAATTAACTGAAGTAAAGAAAAATTAAAAAGATTCTAAATATTAATAAAACTTAAATCTCGTGAAGAATATAATTCAAGGGAAACGTTTAAATTCAATATAAAGGAGAATCGATATAAAATTACATTTAATAATAATAAGAAAGAAAACTAACAAATTACGACTATGAATGGAAGTAATTAAATATTTTTCTAAATCTGCCATTCAAATTTTGGATAGTAGATAGGAAGGTTTTCAATCAGTTTCCTTGTGTGACTGCTCGATTACTACACGTTCAGAGGTCGATTTGGATTTCCTTGAAAAACCACGGAAGCGAACGATCCTATATCATTATATGGGATTAATGTTTAAGAAGAAATACTGATTTAAAAATATACTAAATGACAGTCATAATAAATTAGAACATGAGTAAATTTGTGGTATTATTTTCAATTCAAGCCATTGTAGGAATTATTTTAACTCAATCTATTGAATTATTTCATAAACGAGTTGAGATGAAATTCTTTATTTCAGACGTAAGATACAGAACGCTTCTCGAGGGAGCATACTTCCGCATACCCAACTTCTGTGAATTGGATTTTGTCTAATATTTGGATTTATATTAGCTAGCTTGAATGGCAATAAATAGATCAAAGCATCACTTAACTTCAAAATATTCAAAGAAATCAAAGAAGGGTTGTCACCTATCACAATTGCTCTCATTACTTAAAGGTCAACTGAATAAGCTCTCCTGACCAGAAATGCTGTATTCCCTATTATATAATTTCGGTTGTACCAATTCTCGTCGTGCCAACAATAGTCCACAAAATACTTATGGTCAAGGTCGTATCATATCCCGCCACTTCAAACCCACTCTATTCACACAATTAGTTCACTATGTCACTTCCACCCCTCTTTAAATATGTACATACAATGTGCTATTGGTTTCCCAGAAATAGGAATTTTGCGTGTATGTTGTATGTACTCGTACAAACTCTTATATTGTATATTGTGGTATTTTACTATCATTCAGCAGAACACTATATCGATTCAATCAATATTGCGACATTTGTTTAATCTAGTCAGATAATGTTGGTGATTTAAAAAAGTTTGAATGGTACTTTCTGTAAGTGTTCAAATGCAACCACTTTACAACTAAATGTTACTTAAGATACCCAACCAAAAAGGTTTAATAGATTTAATTTATTGTAATTAAAGTGAAGTTGAATTTTTTATCAACGAATCTACCATACGTAAAGTCCTTTTCAATTTCCAGAATCATCTTTTGTATCTTGAATTAGAC
This sequence comes from Odontomyia ornata, assembly GCA_963969285.1. NCBI lineage: Eukaryota > Metazoa > Arthropoda > Insecta > Diptera > Stratiomyidae > Odontomyia > Odontomyia ornata. The sequence goes on along the minus strand of OZ017739.1, from coordinate 77,606,579 downwards.
CAAAGATAAGTCTTTCATTATATAAATGTAAAACATTATTATTCTTGAATATGGGCTTATTTTTCAAAGTTAAATAAAGAACTTTTTCAAAATCAAGCTTTTTATTTACAATACAACAATTCCATAAGCCAATTTACACCTTAAAATAAACTCCCTGTTTTTCAAGCGAAAACTTTTAAAATTGCAAATTCAACGACTCACAAAGAATATTCAAATCAGCCACAAACTTCCGCACAATCAGTTCACCCAGGAGGGTGCAATCATCCTTTGTTCTATTTTCGCAATCCAAACATGTATCCCAAGGCTATCTGCCCACATACATAAATATGCTTTGCGGTTCAGATGCATACACGAGTACACTCGCTTGTGAAAAGATGCAATATGGATTTTCCTTCAAGCGAAACAAATTTCCACGAGGAATTTCCTCGGCTAATTTCGATTTTGAAGAGAAAATGCTGCAGGCGAGGAAATTTAATTTATTGGGGGATAGACCAATGGCACAGAGGATAATCAGTTTGTAGTGTACTGAATCTATGTAGATGAAAAATTCACTTCGAAATGGAGTTTTAGCATTTTCTTTCAATTTTATATTATTTGATTTTTTTTTTTAAATTGTTAACACATTGCATTTACTTATAGATTTTCTTCCAGAGAATTTGATATTTCCCGTCATTATTTAATATTTACTACAGAAGCATTTATACCCCGACAGCAATATTTTCCGGTGGTATCCATTTGATGCTCAGCAAGTCTGATTGACAGAAAAGAAATCATACATTTTACCATCATTTCATTTTCAACCATTAGTAAAATATATTCAAGGACCCGAATACATTTCATGCTACTAATTTTTCTGCGCAAATGGAATTCTTATATCATCCTAGAATACTTGAAATTTATTTTGCGTAAAACTTCACAAAGTCTAGTACTTGATTTGGGAAGACACACAGAACCTTTAGTTTACTGAATTTATTGAAAACTTTATCCAAAACCGCTATACGCTTTAACTTTTATCTTATCTAATTTGTTGACATTAGGCCTGGGTTTCTATTAACAGTCAGCAAGTCTAAGGTAAATTGGGTCCTCAACAACTTAATCAAGATTTATTTTCCTTCAACCGTTCCATGAATTTCGATTCTAGCAAAAATAAATAAGCGGTTATCCTTTGCTCACAAGTAAAGATTTAAAAACTCACCGCACCATTTGAAGGCAATCTTGATTTATTTTCGGATTTTCTTGGAAGAAGAGATGAATAAATAATTTATTTAAATTTATTGTAGAAGCGAAAAGGCAAATGAAAAATCAAGGCTGCAATGTATTCACATTAATTTCCAGTTTCCTCTGGCTAAGATTAATAGATTGATGAGAGTCGTCAACAAAAAATAACTTTTTTCTCCTTTTCTTGCTTTAATGTCCAATTATTGCATTTGGATTTGTTGTTTCTGGAATATAGAATATAACATTATGTATAACATGCTCTAGGCTAGCACTCTTGGAGGAGTGACCCCAAGTGCCAGAGGAAATCCCCGCGGGGGAATGCCGACCGACAGGTAAACTCTTGAAGGCTAACATCCTTTGGGGAGTGTCACCCCTACATACCCGAGGAAATGGAGGTAACCGTGAGGTTTCTCCCGGGATGACATGTAACGACCCTGATTGGGTCTGGACTATGCTTTGAACAATGAGCTGGAATTTGTAGTGAATTGGGATGTGTATCAATGTCCGTATAGGACTGCAGCGATGGTCTGCTGCCTCGGCGAGCGAAGATGTTAGTGCTCGCCGAAATTGGCCTTGTCTGAGGACGCGTGAATGCGCTGGCAGGCTAGCATTTTGGTGTCCAGGGGGGGGTGGGGGTGGGAGGGTTTCTTCTTTTCCGCAGCACAAGGGCCCACTACAAAAACTTTCGCATTCACGAATTATCTGTTGTAGAGTTTGGATAGACAGATATTGAACCCGAGGTAACCTACTGAAAGGATGCGTTTTGCTAAAGCAATCGACTGACTTGGCTTGGTGAAAGTGAGCGAGATTTGCGAGGATCTCGTCTTTACTAGGTATATTAACTGCCCCCAAATAAAAGTGGAGCATCCAGGTGGAGGTAGTGCCCCCTGAACCCCCACTGGAATCAAGATTCATTGTAGACGTGGCCATATATTTTCCATTTAAATGAAAAACTCATACAAAAATAACATAATGTTCATGAATATTTCCTTTAAATGAAAAATATCAATGTTTCAAACTTGTGTCAAAGTCTTCTATGATTGAATTGCATAAAAGGGGTTCTACACGATCAGTTCAGTTGCCCGTTCAGTTTCAGTTTCAGTTGAACTGTCAGTTCAGTTAAATTTTTGCTTTGCTGCCAGACGATCAGTTTCATATCAGTTCAGTTGTCATTTCTCAATCTTGAATATCGCGCGGTTTTATTGCTATCATGGACGAAGATTGTGTTATTGCAGTTGCGCTATGTGTATCACTGGATAAGCCTAGAAAAAAAGAGTTAAGTGGAGTAGAGAATGGTACCTTAAACGAAATTCGCTGTCTCATGTAAAATTAATGAAAGAACTTCAATTTGAACCACGTGATTGGTGTAACTATTTACGTATGAGTGAGAATGCTTACAAAGAACTATTGAATTTAGTAACACCGTTTATATAATGTCTTCGATTTAGTACTGTTATATCAAGTCAAAGTCTAAGTGTCATAATTCCTGAAACTTGCAAAGCCATAAATATGGTGCTGATTACATAAAGGTAAGTGAACAAGAATCATGTATTTCCTTTTTATATTTTATGCATTAAATAAAAATAAAAACCTCAACAAGAAAAACAATTGCTGCATTAAAAAAAGGAAAATAATAGAATGAAATAGAATAGAATGAAATAGTAATACAACATAGTAATGTGGTGTTTTATAGACAAAAACATTGATACCTTGTAATAACCGAGGAGCTATGGCTCTAAAAGCCAGCGCTGCCTCAGGCACACAGCACAAACTCAATTTAACAAGGAAGTACTCATCCCGAAAATAATGCGTGAACGTGCGAAAGCTGAAAAATGTGTTGACGAAGTAAAAGCGTTCGAGTCCTGCTGCAAAGAAAGCAGCATACTTATGGTGATCACATGGCGAAAGGAAAATTCAGCCCTGAAATCATGTTTAGAGAAGTGGTATCGGAACGAACAGTTTCAAAATGAATGCAAAGATATATACCTGGAGGAACGCGCGGAATTTCGACGTACCGGACTAACAAAAAAAGAAAAGACAGGCACTTGCAGGAGAAAATAAGTAGCCGAATTATTGGGAAAAAGTTTTTTTTGGTATTAAGAGAAACAGTAGATATAATTTGTTTTGTAGCTTTTTATTTACCTTGAACATGTTGTTTAAAATCAAAACGACGAGGTATAGTTTCTGTTACTTTAAACGTGTGGATAAAGTCATATAAGATGTCGGGAGGTATCTCCGTTGGAGCAATTACGTTCAGAATTAGAACATCTTTGTTGGAAGTCTCTGCAATACGATGCATCCCTTGAAAGTCTTTTGGGTCCAAGTTCTTTTCTTCTGGTAGAACAATTACAATAAAACTTGCGTGATAGTAGCGGGTCCCAAGCTTGTAGAGCACTGAAATTAACTGATTAGTTTTCAAATGGTGTCATGAAAATTCGATCTTACGAAAATCACCGCCAAACTTGGTTCCATTCTTGACTACCCAACCTTTTGATTTGAGGTAAATATACGCGGGTAATGTATATGCAAATTTTGCCTTAATTTTTGCAAATTTTTGATACGCCTGCCCTCGGCTGATTGAAACACCATCAAGATCTATTATGTCCACTACGTTTGATACAAACGCTAGAAAGAAGGCTTCCTCCAAATCGAGTAACAATATCTCTGCGTACGTTGTCGCAGTAAGCTTTGACCTGCTTTCAACACTAGACAGGGGGAAACTTCGTGAATGAGAGCCCCTTTCCAAATCCTCTGTTTTCATAGAGGCCACGAATGCTGTTCTCGCTATCTCCAGTTACCTCAAGGGAAAATCCTGTGAATGTAGCTTTCCATGTGACTTTTTGCTCAGCAGGGAATATTTTTATGTTTATTTGACTTCGCCTTGGCTACAAACTGCATTTTATGTTGAACATTTGGATTCAAACAACCCGCTAAATTTACTAACGCTTTGACATATTCCGGCTCGGATTGCATTGCTGTCAGGAAAATGCACTTGTGCAAAGTTGGCAAATTTTGATTCTGAAACAGCTGATCGTAGTCCATCAGCTGTCACGTGCTGGGGAAAATGCTTAGGCTGCGTTCAGTGCATGAAAAAAATCCTGTTTTTTATGATTAAACCGAATGTTTTCCAAACTTATACAGAAAAATTGTTGTAAGTTGTTCAAAATGCATTATCGTTTATTAATGGATTTCTTTAACACCAACACTTTCGGAAGTTCTTACCAATTTTCACTTATTTGAATTTTCCCACCCAACGTTTGTACGCATGTGGAAAGTTGTGACACACGGGAGTGGGAGACAGGATCGAAAGAGACAAGAAGGCGGTCGTCAGGGAATTCGTGGTGGTGAAAGATCGAAATTTTCCTCCAGCCATTTTCGAGTTCTAACAACTCCCCTCAGCAAAGTGATCTGCCGGAAGTTTTTTGGATCTCGAGTCCGCTAGTGACGAGATCGGCGGTCGGTGTACGGGGAATGGAATGAGAAGAATCGCGTGGCGAGGGATGACGGACTAATTCAAGTGACGATTGGCGGATTTTGTTGATTGCGAGGAAGAGATTGTTGTCGGTGGCCGCGGAAGAAAGCGCTGCGAAGCTAGTGAACGGAAAAGTAACAATCGAATTGTTCAGTGCTGGACTGTGGCGCCATGCCCTCCGCGTTGATTAAGACTTATTTCAGTGGTAGCAATTGTGTAACGGGATTAAGAATGCATTGACGACGCAGCAGTGCATGTAAAAGAAACGGCTTTTTCTTAAAACCCCGGAAAATGGTGCATCCTGCTGTTGACATTTGAATGGTCACTAATGTGCGGACGAAAAAGACGAAATTTCTCAGTCCTGATGTAGAATACTTTACATCGTCGAAAGCGCTTGACGCTCTTATGAAGTCTCGTTTTCCTGAAGGAGATAATTGTTTATTCCCATCCCGAGAGAGTGCAATAGATTATTTGGATTTTATGTTAGACCATAAATCTCTTCATCGAGCAAAGAAAGTTCCTGTTTATTTAAAAGAGCTTAAAGTCATGTTGAAGGAATCTCTGAAGAATTGACATTCAAGGAAAAACGAAAGCGAAAAGTCAACTCGAAATGCACCCAGAGCAAATATTTGTTGACGGTTCCGAAGCATGTGTTTGGATTTATGACCCAGTGCCCATTTACTATTGGATTTGTGGAACATTTTTCGTATTAGGAGCATTATTATTTGTATGTTTCCGCTCTGGCCTCCTATTTTAAGGAAAGGCGTATATTATTTAAGCATAGCGGCCGCCGGGTTTTTAGTATTTATTTTTGCATGGACGGTTTTAACAATTAATAATCTTAGTTATTCTTTGGCTTGTGAGTCGAGGAAAATTATATTTTTGGATTTTCCCGAATTTAACAGAGGATACCTGCACCCATCGAGCGCTCGGAGGACCGTGCAGGTAAGTGCCTTTGATTTGTTATGTATATATTATTAAAATATTTTAAATACTAATTGAAATGAAAGTGAATGATGTAAGACAATGTATTGTAATGATTCCATTATCGGATCATACAACGGTGAAATTCGGAAATAACTCTTATCAAGAAGAAAACTTTGTAATTCAGAATTTTTTTCACTGCATAGAAAACACTAATTAAATAAGGCCTGAGCAATCATTAGACACCTATTGCTTTGTATTTACGAGAAATCAGTAATTAAATAAAATGATGATCTAAATTGAACCATGGGTCTTTCCCTTCCGATTTCTCTAACCGAGTATAGGACCCGGTACGGTGGCAGGGTTCCACCTCAAAACATGAGCCAGCCACCGGGTACTTCATAATCCCATATAATCTTTTTGTTTCAGGTGACGTAATGGGTTGAGTGGCCCAAACAGAGTGCCTTTTTATGGCATAGATTTATGCAATCCAATTGTATAGTTCTATGACATAAATTGGTCACCGGGGTACTCCCCTTCTGATGGGAAGGTTCATACAATTCAAGTTGTATGAGTTTTCCACTCAGAAGAGGAATACCTGGCCACTTCAACAAGCTATCAATGGATTTATTCCGGTTGGGTGGGTATGAAGGGGCTCCACCACCACCCGGTTGCCCCTCTTTCATTTGTGGGCCATGAACTTCGTTGGGTAACGACGAGGTCACCCCAAGTTCGCCTTTCTTCTCAGGTTTCACTTGTTCTTGCAACAAGTACATCTCCTTCGGTGAGGTTATCTACAGTTTTTGCGACTTTAGTCGCCTTTTTGATCTGAAAGCAATTCGTGAATGCGAAATTTTTTTTAGTGGGTCCTCGTGCTGGGGAAACAAACCCGCCCCACGACACCGCAATGCTAGCCTGCCAGCGCATTCACGCGTCTCCAGACGAGGGCATTCTCGGCAGATACCTCCATCTTCCTCTGTCGAGGCAGCAGACCATCGCTGCAGTCCTTCACGGACTTATGAAAACTCTATTATTCACTACAACCTATTCGATAGGTTATCCAAATGATTAATTTCATTATAATAATCGGTATTTGAAATAAATTGTGTTAGGTGCTCTGATGATGTAGGAGTAGTTGCTACCACATATCGTGTTTTCGGGTCTGAAGATGTAGGATGTGAGTGTGTTACTTGGGTTTTGATATGTGAAGTTATATTCAACAATCGCATCTGTCCTTGAAATAGTGCATCATTAATAAGTTTTTGAACAAATGGTACCATTTCAGTTGTCATATTGCTTAGTTCTTGTGCAATGTGCATGCCAAATGATTGGTATTTTAGTTCTTCCTTACAACCATTCTGCAGTCGATTGGCAACCAACTGCAAGACTTTTGATTTTGATACGGGTCTTTCACTTCCTGGTGACCTCTTTCTTCTGTCAGTAAAGGATGCTGAAGTGTTAGGACGTGTGAACTGATTGTCACTTGAGTTTTCTTTGCCTATATCTTCAGTTTCAAAAATGGTTGACTCTCCTTTATCCTATAAAAAAAACATCAGCATTAGTTTATTGACGGAATAGTACCTAACCATTTATTTATGTTTTTTCAGATGCCCAGGAACGAAAGTGAATGGAGATTACTTGCAGATGGTTTCAAAGACAGGTGGCAATTTCCGAATTTCTTGGGGGCTGTTGACGGAAAACATGTTCGCATAGTACCTCCAGAAGGAAGTGGGTCCTTATTTCGGAACTACAAAAAGTTCAACAGCATTGTCTTCATGGCAATAGTGAATTCCAACTACGAATTCATTATGTGTGATGTCGGAACCAATGGGGGCTTATCAGATGGCGTTATTAACAACACCACATTTTATAAAAAATTATTTAATAATAATTTACAATTACCACCCGATGATATAACAACTTGCAAAAATGCGCAACTGCCATATGTATTTGTGGGGGATGAAGCGTTCATGTTGAGGCGGAACTTTTTAAAACCGTTTAATAAAAAACAGTTATCGTACGATCGCATGGTTTTCAACTACAGGTTGTCAAGAGCTAGACGTATTGTTGAAAATGCATTTGGAATATTATCAAGTATATTCCAAATTTTTGAGTCTGCTATCAATTTAAAGAAGTTCCAAAACGTGGACATAATTGTCTTGAAATGCTGCTATCTACACAATTTTTTGAGGAGAAAGGCTAGTCATTCTTATACACCTTCCCAATTGAACGAATCAATCAGAGATCCAATAATTGAGGTGCATGGGCTTGAACCACTTCAAGTAGGCAACAGAATCAATATGAATTTTAGTGTGGAGGCAAAGTCATCCAGAGATGAATACGTGAATTATTTTACAAACGATGGTTAACTTGATTGGCAGGACGAACTAGTTCAAAGTAGGTTTATGCCGTGATTTATGTTATATTCACTTTATTAGATGTTAAAATTTATAAGAAATAGAAGGAAAAAAAAGTAAAATAATAGTTTAATTACCTCATCTCCTTCATTTTCAGCATCACTGCTATGGTTAGTGTCAATGGTGCTCACACTACCTCGGTTAGATCCTTGATCGCGAAGAAATGAGAAAAGCTCATAATACCACAATGTTGGTATGTAGATTTCATCAGCTTCAGCTCCACTTTTATCAGAATCCTTCACTTTTTTCAATTCCTTATTGTAAGCTGAGCGCAAACTATTAAATTTTTTTATAATCATTGAAATCATTGCTTGTTTATTGTGCTCTTTGAACTTCTCAAGCAAAACTTGGTAGCAAGATTTCTTCTTGATTGTGTTGTGGTATTGAGGATCAGATTTCTTCCATAAGCATGGAAAATTTTGATATATTTCAATGAGATCTGTTATAAATTCGTTATCTTTTCGCGACATTTTTAATTGACGATGTGTAAACAAACTTATTACAATAAAAAAACTGAAACGTAAACGGAGAAGTCTTACTAGACTTCAGTTTCGTTTAATTTATACTGACAACTGAACTGAGCCCCAGTTCAGTTTTCAGTTCAGTTTTCCCTTCAGTTTTTGCAGTTCACACGTAAGTTCAACTGACAGTTCAACTGAAACTGAAACTGAACTGATCGTGTGGAACCCCTTTAATACTTTAGCATAAATAAGAAAGTCGAGCGGAAGGTCATTCTACCCTGCAAGAGCACCTGCAACGTAAAGGGAAGGGGTGAACTCACCCGATGGTCAGCTTATGAGTGTAGGGGCCAGCCAACGTGGTGCGTTCGATACCTGGTCAACTAAATGAAAAGACCGAGGGTATGCTTCATACATCTATTCGATTCGTGACGTAGATAGCAATCTAATCATTTCCTTCTTATCTTCTTCTTCGCTTTCTATTAGCCTTTAAATGTTCAACAGACTTTGAACTTAGATGAGGTACCCGCGCTTCTTTATTACCATTATTATATATGCAAAAATTCTATTAACATTGCTCCACAATAAACAAATTCTACATTGAAAGGACTCTCAATCAGGCATTAAATCATTTTTTCTTCAATCTGCGAGTAATTATCAGTTCTAACAGTGCGCGTCCTATACATAATGAACGTTACACTTATTTGCACACTTATTGTTCAAGAAAATTATTATAAAAAAAATATATTACGGTTAAATTTTATTTTAGTTTACATTTGGAAATTACAACATTTTTATTTTTACATATCCTCTGGGATATTTCACTTTTCTTTCTCTATCTTTAAAGCTCATATGTGAGTCACTCTCTGAGAGTGTAGTTCGCAATATAGATATATAATAAAGTTATTTATTTGGTAAATAAAACAATTTAGGTGAATAAAAGAGGGTACCACCCAGTCCTCCACCAACGAATGCTCGTAGATAGGGTGGGTAAGGCCTTTTTCGAAAATTGAAGCTTCATTGTGAAAAAATGGTTACAAATTTAATATTCAAAGTATTGTCCATCGCTAGCTATAACTTTTTTCCATCGGCACCCAATGGTCTACCTTCCGGATTATTCCCATTGCTTTTAGACGATCGGAAATGGTTTTCTGAGCGCCACCAAGTGATTTTGCAAGATTTTGCTAATACGATAACTTTGGGTAGCCTTTTCTTCATATTGGAGTAATGAAGAAGTACTCTCCGCAAAAACGCTTTATTCGGCACAAAATTCGACATTTTCAGAGTAAAAAAAGTATTGTTGTTTACGCTTCAGCTAAATGACTTATACCGATTCTGAAACTATATGACACTAGCACCAACCGTATGGCCACCTAGCTCCCCAGACCTTCATCGTTTGGATTATTACGTATGGGGTGTAGTTGAGCGTAAATCAATAAGTGTCCTCATAATACCACTTCTTCGCTGAAGACTGCTATTAATGCCGTTACGGTCAATATGAACATGGAGCATTTGGTTGGGGCATGTCATCGTTTCTGGACCCGGATCGAAGAGGTTATTGCAGCCAACGGCGATTTCATTGAATAACTTTATAGTCATATATTAATTTAACTTTGTATAAAAAATACCTGAAATTTCATTAAATTTTGTTGAAAATAGAAGCTTATCAATTTTAGTCTCAAGTTGTCCTCAAATAACGTACGCACCCTATATAGATATAGATATAGATATATATATATATATATATATATATATATATATATATATATATATATATATATATATATATATATATATATATATATATATATATATATATATATATATATATATGGGATATAACGAAGTTTGTGACAACGCTAGAGGTTGCAATTTCGCTCCGATTTCCACCAAATTTTTAGGAAAGCTGTATTGAGTAAATATCTAAGTTATATTTGTGAATTAGCTATATCGGCTGGTCGAAAACAAAATGGCGGCCATTTTAGACGAAAAATCGTAACGTCTGTTCTGACCGATTTGAATGAAATTTAGTACAAAGGTTCATTGATGTGTGTGATGAACTTCGCAATAAAAAAATACAAAGTCAGTCCATCTGAAACAAAATGGCAGCCACTCAAAAGTCGAAAAACGTATAAAATTTTGTTGTTGTAGTTGTCACCAAAGCTTTCAACCGATTCTTATGAAATTTAGTAGTTTGATAAAGACTATAAGTGTCTAAAGAATCATGTAAGAAACTGGAGGTCAGGTCATAAAAAACAAAATGGTGGCTAGTTGAAACTCAAAACCTCAAAGGCTTTTAGAAGTTATAATTTTATTTCGATGCACATGAAACTTGTATTTAAGATAGAAATCAATAAGATCTAAAAAGTTTGTCATTTTGGTGATCATGCATGGGCAAGTTTTCTCAAGCGGCCACATTTTCCAACCGATTTTGACGAAACTTTGGATTGTGATTCTCTGTACTAAGTTCTTGTATTTTGAAAAAATTTTCAGAATCGGTTGAAAAATCAAGGAGTCGGGAATTTCAAACCAAATAGCTTGAGCTGCAATTTTCACTAAAAATTAAATACTTTTGCCCTGTCTAGAGTGAAACGCCGATTTGAACGAGATTTGGCTCATTGATTGATGTGGTTCTAGCACACAAAAATTTAAAATAACCCAAAATCAAGTGCATGTATTCAAAACGGCGCCCCCTAAAGATCAGAAAGTAAGCGCAATTCGCTATTTTAGTAACAACTGAAATAATGAATATTTTTCATGGAAACGTTTTAAATGACTTAAGTTGGAACTATTTATAAAGCTGACTATTTTTAGGATATCGTCAAATATTTTTACAATGCCCTTAAAAAATTATAAAATCGCAACCTGTCTCTTCGTTCGTCACAACAAGTTTTCTCGCAAACCACATGAGCTAGAACGATGAAATTTTCAACGTCAGTTAAAAATGGTGCCCCTCAAAATTTGCATTGCAAGCAAATATTTTAACGTATTTGATTCGGATGACTAATAAAAAAGTGGAAAATTTACAGCTTAATACTTTTAGGTGCCGTTTTCAATAGAAATCGGAAATTTTTGTGCTGTTCAGAGTGAAACTCTAATTTGAATAAGATTTAGAACAGCCTTCGAGACTAAACGACTGATACCTGTGAAAATAATCAAAAAGCAAACGCTCAAGTTCCAAATTGCGCTCCCTGATGGTTCAGAAAGAATTAAAAATGTATATGTTAATGGAAACGTAAGTGTTGACTTAACGTTTATGGAAATCTTTTAACATTAACTGTTTTAGCTATTTAAGCCGACAAGTTATCACCTTTATGCGATGACCACTGAGTAATGTGTAAACAAAAAATATGAGAAGGACAAAACCTATATTTATATGTTTATAACAATTTACTAACTGCAGATCTTCAATTAGTAATCCATAAGTGTGCAACTCAATTTTACTAGCAAAATAATTACAAAGGGTCTCTAAATACGAACGTCGGCAGATTCTTTCTATGTTGAGAAATACCGATGTGGTGCTACAAAAATTGCAGCAAGAACTCTAATAACAGACAAGCCAAATTCCTTTTCGGAATTTTACGCTACATACAAGAAACTTACCTTTCCAGCTGATGCTGCCAACGGGGATTTTTTTCATTGCTAGACGTGCTCTCGCAGAGATGCTTGGCCTTCCAAAATCGCTATGGGTCAAGCCATCATTTTTTAGATTTCGATTTCATTGAGGGGATGCGTAGGGGCACCGCTACCACTTGGATTTCCTACTTTTATTCGTGGGGCATGACCGTCGTCTGCAAGGATGAATTATCTCGAGTATCACTTGCGGTTAATTGGTTCCTTAAAGTTCGTAGGTTACTTTGGCCATTAGCACCTTTTCAATAGTTTTTCTTTTTCGATTCCAGTCACCAAACAAATCGTAAGTGAACATACTTCGTATGTTCACTTACTTGTACTGTTGGAAAGGAACCCGCCCACGAAACCGCAAAGCTAGCTTACCAGCACACTTATGCGTGCCCAGACAAGGTTTTTTCAAGGACAGCACCGATTCCACTCGCTGAGACAGCAGAACACCACTGCAGTCCTTCGCGGACATTTTTAACATCCGAAAATCACTACAATAGGGTTTCATAGACGACTCCCATCATGGTAAATGGGACGAAAAACAATAGAATTATTACTCGTGGGCAACGCTTCAGGTGGTTATTGATTTTGGACACTAGGTACGTCAAATATCACCGTATATCGTGCTGTTTATACAAATAAAAACGTCTCGAAATAGTTGGCCCTGGTGGTGGTACTGGCTGTTGAACCTGAACAACAATTTGAGATAGTTGAAAATAGAGAACGCGAATTAATGTTGAAGACAGAATTTGACGATGAAGCAGAGGCAAAGTCAAAAATTGAACAGACAGCTTCATTCCCATTTTGTCAAGTCAACCAATACTAGTAGTACAACATATTGAATTGGGAAACAGACCGATGCAGTAGCATCTTGTACACAAAACAAAAAGCAAATGACGGCGGGTGATCTATTTGCTAAAGCCACCATATTTTAGTCTGGTACCCACATTCATGCAAATTATTACGATGCAATGAAAGCGTCCATAATTTATTTCAGTTTTTTTCGGATGACAGGTGTCCCATCGCAAGGGGGGACACACATTTTTCATGTGTTTCTTCTCTCTGTGTGCCCCTTGAAGCAAAAAGTGTCATATTAAGACATGTTTTGAAAAGTTCTGATCAAGACCTTTCATTTGATACCCATATCGGCTACTTTTGATGAAATTTTTTTTTAGAGGACCACTCTCTAATAAGGGGAAACCCCCCTTAAATACCTTTTATAATTTTTTGGTGATTGAACAGAGCACCGCTTTACACCTACATACAAAATTTTATGTTTCTAGCTTTGGTAGTTTGCGAAAAAAACTGCTGTGACACACGGACGGACAGACAGAAATTATTTTACAAAACCCTAAAAACAAAGAAGCTAACGTATAAAATGTATACCCTTGTAATCAGCGGCGGCCTTAGGGGGTGGTGAACAGAGCAATCGCCCGGGGCCTCGCTCTTGCAGGGGCCTCGCGCAAAAACCCAAGCAAATTTAAAAAAATAAAGATTTTTTTAACTATATTTTTTTTATTTAAAACTTTTGATTATGATCCTTAATTATTTATTCAAATTATAGCAACGCGGTAAATTAAAATAAAGTTAGTTAACTAATTGATTCATTCACAACATAATTGAAAAATTCATTATGTAGTACTTGAATTTCGCGCCTCGAAACACTTGAAGATCGGTTATTTAATCGAATAACCCATAGGTCAGCTCGCGAGTCGGGACATAATGTTCTGCTCCTCTATCGCTCGGGGAATCTCCGCTATAACTTTGTTAAATGCCATTTGATCTTTGTGAAACTTTCAGGACTGGTTAATCTTATAAATGTATAAAATAAAAAAAATAATATAAATTTTTGTACTAAATTTTATTGAATTTATAGGCATCGTTAAGATTTTATTCAAGAAAATGTAAAATCGATAAATCATACTATAACAAATAAAGTTCAGTAAATTATGACTTCTCACGCATTTGTTGTTGTTGAACTGAGAAAGGCCTACATTCATGATTTTTTTCAGATTTTTCGTGTAAAGGGTTTCCAATCGCGTGGGGGTACTGATCAGGCAATTTTAAGACTTGTTTTGAAAAGACCTTTCCAACGACACCTCACTCGACTACAAATGGTGAACAATTTTTTTTTTGAAGTGTCACATCGCTATGTGGGGAGACCCCTCTTAAACCCCTTTGAAAAATTTTCCCGCCCGAAAACTTTCAAGAAGTCACCACTTCTAAGCTTTCCACAAAGTTCATGATTGTAGCTTCTACAGTTTCACAGAAAAAGTGCTGTGACATACAGATGGACGGGAGGGCAGACGGACACAGGTCGTAATTGCAAGAGAGTTTTGTATTTTAGTACAAAACCCTGAAAAGTGATGATCAAGAAACCTCTACAAAACATTTATTGACTTAAAGTGACTCTAATCCTGATCCAGCTGAAAACATTCCTTCCACATAATCATGGGTGCCGCCGCCGTCATCAAGTAAAAACAGCGAAATGATGATGAATTAACTACATCATTGTCTCCTAGGTCACCGGTGCCGCCGTCAACGCTATCCAGTCAAGAACATGAATCTGAGCCCGAGTCTATGACTACATCCATGAATGCTGTAATGGAAAATCTGAATCCCCAAAATGACTCCGGTCTGTGGCCCAAAACAATTACTGATGTAGACCGAACTGAGATTGTATTGAAAGGTCCAATCCAAGTTAAAGTTGATTTATTTCCCGTAAATGATAATGAACGGCGATTCAGCAAATATCATTCTTATAAGATATTGTCGCGTGTTATGGTTCGCGGCCAATAATTTGGAATAGTTACCCGCCCCCACGCATCGATGACATCATGGATACTTTAGTCGACGCAAAATGGTTTTCTATACTCGACCTCAAGAGTGGCTACTGGCAGGTAGAAATTGACAACAAAGACCGAGAGACAACCGCATTTTCAGTTGGGACCGGATTGTGGCAATTTGTGGTGATGCCATTTGGGCTTTGCAATGCTCCAGCCACTTTCGAACGCCTGATGGAATACGTGCTGTGGGGCCTAAATCTGGAAAACCTGCTTGGTGTACCTAGATAACATCATTGTCATTGGGAAAACGTTCGAAGAGCATGTGCGGAACTTAGAAGAGGTTTTCTCCCGATTGCGACTGGCGAATTTGAAACTTAGTCCCGACAAGTGTACCCTTTTTGCAGCTGAAGTAAAATACCTAGGACACGTCGTATTAGCAGAAGGGGTCAAAACAGACCCTGAGAAAATTGAAGCCGTGAAAAGCTGGCCAACACCAAACAACAAGTGCCAACTACGAAGTTTTCTGGGTCTGACAACCTACTTTCGAAGATTCGTCAAAGACTTTGCCAAAATAGCTAAGTGTCTCCATCAGCTAACCGAGAAAAATCGTCCGTTTGTCTGGAATGAACAATGCCAGGTAGCCTTTGCGACTTTGAAGGAGAAGCCGTGTGAATCACCCGTGCTGGCATATCCGAAACCCGGGAAAATGTTTGTAGTTGATACCGATGCAAGCAACGGCGGTATTGGAGCTGTACTCTCCCAGCAGTTCAATGGCGAAGAAAGAGTCCTCTCGTATTACAGTCGAGTTCTCTCAAAAAGTGAGAGGAACTACTGCGTAACCAGGAAGGAGCTATTGGCTATTATAGAGACCACCAAGCAGTTCCACAAGTACCTATATGGCCAGAAATGTGTTCCTCGAATTGACCATGCATTGCTGAGATGGCTACTTAACTTCAAAAACCCCGACGAACAAGTTGCGAGATGGATCGAAAGATTGCAGTCATACGACTACGAAATTGTTCATCGGAAGGGCGGAGTTCATGAAAATTTTGACGCCCTATCTCGTCGTCCATGTCCAGCTAACTGCAAGCATTGCCGACGGATTGAGGAAAAGGAACCGACCGTTGATCTTCGATTGATAACGGCCGAATCCGATGAAGGTTGGTCATCGGAGGGGATTCAAAACGCCCAATCAGCCGATGAAGACATCGGGCCATTGCTCGTATGGAAGGAGACGACTGGGCGACCTGAGTGGAAAAACGTATCAATTCATGGCGCAACCCTGAAAAGCTATTGGGCACAATGAAACTCCCTTCAGGTGGAGGGTGGCATACTCAAGCGGAAACGGGAAAAAGCAGATGGCAGCTCCTATAGGATGCAAACTTTACTACCCAAAAGCCGAATCCATGATGCGGTTAAGGAAATGCACGAAGGATTCTCGGGAGGCCACCTTGGTGTTAACAAGACCTTAGCGAAATAGCGGGAAGGGTTCTACTGGCTCTACACTCGAGAAGACGTAGAGGACTGGTGTCGCAGGTGCACAATTTGCACTTCTGTCAAAGTTCCAAAGCGACGACTGTGAGGACAAAGGCAAACCTATAACGTGAGGGTACTGTTTGAAAGAATTGCTGTTGACATCGCAGGACGCTTTCCTGAATCTGAATGGGGAAATCGATACACGCTGGTTGTGGCCGATTATTTTAGCAAGTGGCCCGAAGTCTACCCATTCCCAACCAGGAAGCAACTACTGTAGCCGAACAGCTAGTGTTAAATTGGGTCAGTAGGGCGTACCTTGTGAACTACATTCAGATCAAGGCCGAAACTGCAAGTCAAAAGTTTTTGGCGAAATGTGCGAGCTGCTGGGAATACGGAAAACGAGGACAACACCGCTGCATCCCCAATCCGATGGAATGGTCGAACGTTTCAACGGCACGCTCAATAAACACCTGGCCAAGATGATTGACGAGAACCAAAGGGACTGGGACTGACGCATCCCACTATTTTTGATGGCGTACAGAGCTGCCGAACATGCATCGATGGGGCAAGCGCCAGTCAAAGTCATTTTTGTAAAGACTATTCGTCTGCCAGCTGATATAAAGTTCGGAATACCTCCCGAGAAACCCCAAACCATCTCGGGGTACGCAAGTGAGCTAAGGCAACGGTTGAACCAGATACATCGGGCAGTGCGAAAACACCTGGAATCGGCTACTGACCGCATGAAGACCAGGTATGATCGAAAGGCAAATGCTACTGGCTTCCAGCAAGATGACTTGGTGTGGCTATATAACCCGCAACGGCGAAACGTTAGGTCTCCAAAGTTGCAACATAATTGGGAGGGACCATACCGGATCACAAAGCGAATCAACGACGTTGTATACCGAAAACAGGAACATTGCAAGCCAAGAGCCAAAATGAAAATCGTGCACCTGGACCATCTTGCCCCATATTACATCCAGGGAGAATTGACTACAACTGGCGACACATCTTTTCGGGACGAAAAGAACTGTGGTGGGGCAGTGTTACATCTACAAAAAATTCTGCGAGCTACTGTCGCAATTGTTTTCACAACCATTAAGAACATCAACAAATGAATTTACTCGAAACTACGAGAACCCACCAAACATGATCAACACTTGAAAGTGAGTCACTGCTCCATTCATTAAGCTGCTCGAATATACCAGATACCTCTCGGCAGAACATTCGCCAATGTACGAGAAATGCATTGAACGGCTGGAGCCCCTTTTTAAAGGCGAGCTGGATGAATGGGGGGATTATTCATTAGAACCGCGATAATAAAAACTGCGATAGTATGGAGCGAATAGAAAAGCGATATTGATCGAGTAATAGAAAAGTGATTTTAGTTGATTGTGAAGTGATTTTAGAAGACAATTGCGATAGAAGTGGAAGTTGGACTTTTAATAGTGAAATTAATAACTGTGCATTCTTTGAAATAAACTCTTATTAATTTAATTTAGAAGACATTGCGTTTTCACTTTCCCGGAACATTAAAATTATTAGCCGCGAACCATAACCCGCGACAATATTAGTTAACAGTGAAAAGCTTGACAGGCGATAGATGATTTATTCACAAACAAAGAATACCGTTTACTGTTTTCCGTGTCGAGTATTCGGGCTATATAATACAAAGACGGGATCAAGCGAAGGAGTATGTAATTGGAAACACTTGGATAATTACCTATGCAAAGCCTCACGAATCTACTTGACACCACAAAGATTGTATGTTGAAATGGATTAATTTAGAGAATGATTTAAAAAGCTGTTCCACTTTTGACTCCTTGGCCCAGTCACAAATTCAACAAGAAAGGCAACGTTGGAGAGATATCTTGGAACGATTGCTCGCAATTGTAAATTTTTTAGCATGGCACAATTTGACCTTCCGGGGTCATAGAGAGAAGCTAACATTTGACTCAGATTCGAGTGACACAAGCGGCAACTATATACTTCACTTTAAACAAGTAAAGGATAAGACGATTAAAGACCGCTATATCGGAAAAAATATTCCAAATGAGCTCATACAATTAATGGCAAGACATGTGAAGACTCAAATTGTTGAAAAAATAATAAATATTACTTAATTATTCTTGATTGTATTCACGACGTTTCCTGTGCTGAGCAATTTTCAATTTATCATTCGATTTTTGAATTTAATTACAGCTGAAATTGAAGAACATTTCATTGGTTTCTTAGCCATCGAAAAATCACAACTGAGAGTTTGACTAGTTATACAGGTTTATCCATTTGGTGGTAGGAAAGTATAACCCTGCCATTTGACATCTGTTAAAATTAAATGTCATCCAAAGCGTGTTTTTTTTCATTGAAGGTTCGCCATTTAAAAATATGGATCATTTAACAGGCGAAGAACGCGTTAGAATTATTTGATTTTATTATAAAAATGGTGATCCTGCTGTATCAACATTTAGGGCTTTATGAGCCGATTACGACTTACACAGCAAACAATTTTGAACACAGTGAGAAAATTCGAAGAGACTGGATCGGTTATTGATATTGCAATGTCTGTGCATCATCGCAACATTCGTTCTGCTGAAAATATCGCTGTCGTTGCTCAAAGTGTGGAGGAAGACCCGAATTTGTCGATTCCTCGACGTGCTCAAAATTTGGGTTTGTCTTACGGCTCATTGTGGCGGATTTTGCATTTAGATTTGCATCTCCATCTGTATGAAATCTAACTCACTCAAGAACTTAAGCCTCGAGACCATACACAACGCAGAATGTATGCGAATCGGGTGATTGAGCAACAAACCGTTGATAACGATTTTTCGAACAAAATTTTCTTCAGTGATGAGGCTCATTTTTCACTCAGTGCTTACGTAAACGAACAGAATTGCCACATACGGGGCTCTCAAAATCCTCAGGTGATCGCAGGAAGGCCTTTGCATCCAGAAAAAGTGACCGTTTGGTTTGCATTATGGTCTGGTGGTGTTATTGGCCCGTATTTTTTTGTAAACGGTCAAGAAAGAGCCATTACAGTCAATTCTGACCGCTATGGACGGATGTTAACCGATTATTTTTGGAGAGAAATTGAAGATTATGATCTGGAGAACATGTGTTTCTAATAGCACGGAGCCAGAAGCCACACAACACAGGCTAATTGAGCACTTTTGCAAGAGAAATTTCCAAGACGCGTAATTTCGAGATTGAGTGATGTCAATTGGCCCGCAAGATCCTGCGACCTAACACCTTTGGATTTCTTTTTATGGGGCTATGTAAAATATCGTGTCTACGCAAACAATTCTCAAAATCTTGAGCAATTGAAAACCAATATTCGTGAAGTTATGGCCGAGATATACCCGGAAATGTGCCGAAAAGTCATTGAAAATTACCTCAAAAGGATTGAGGCCTGCAAGAGGTCCCGTGGAAGACATTTGAATGATGTTGTATTTCACGTATAATGGCAACGTTCAATCTTTATATTGAATAAAAAATTTTGTTTCCATCTGAATATTTAATGTGTTTTCTTTAGCTTTACTTTTCCAAGCGTAAAATGGATAACCCTATATGTTGAAGGAGTTTCCGAGCTTTGGCCTACATATGTATGAATAAAAATGGCTAAATTCCGCATCTCAAATATCTGTTGCATTCGTGATTGTATCTCTTCGCCGCAAAGAGCCAGACACATGCACTGTCTTTTTAACACCAACAATTTCACTCGAAACGATTTCTATGGTTGGTGTTGAATCTTTCCCTTTTGTTACACAACCGCTTTTGATCAATGGAGTTCAAACGTTCTTAATAAGATTTAAGGTAATTTGTGGGAAGTAATATACAACACCAAATACTTCATTTCACAACCTTCTGACAAAGGGGCGACCACAACGAAACAGCTTGTTTTCGTTTTATTCCCGCACAAGAAATCTCGTTCCACAACAAATTTTCTTCCACGGTCGCAAACTAAATCCAAGAAATTTCCGAAGTGAATCCAAGAAATGCACTTCAGATAAAAATATTCTCCAAGGTTTCACACAACATCGTCGTCAACGCGGAATAAAAATTAAAAATCAGCTAAAGAAAGTGCATAAATAACTCAACCGCACCAAAGTGACGATCATCACGAGGCCCCGTTTTTCTTTCTTGTCCTCCCTGCTTGGCGATTTGAAGCGGACTCCACGTTTTCACTTTTGGCTCCTTCCAAAAACTTATCTTTCTTTTTCATCCCGTGCCTACGATGAATCGCCTCAGCTGATTCCCACAGCTCTGTTCGCTTCTCTTTCGTGATGTAATACACCGTTGAGGAGTATTACATCAGCGTTCTTCAAACCCGGAATTTTACATGCAGATTTGAAATTTTAAAAATAGAATTTAGTTAACGTAGAAAAAATTAAAATGAGGTAAGGAAATTTACAATGTAGGGAAGAATTTCAAATGAGGTGAAGAAAATTTAAATGGGGTGAAGAAATTTAATAAAAAGAAGAAATTTTAACTATAGTAAGGAAAGGAAAGTTTTAATTTGTTACAAAAATTAAATCTCATGACGAATAAAATTAAAGGGAGACATTTAAATTTTAATATAAAGGAAAATTGGTATGAAATTGCTGTAAAAAAAAATAATAAAGAAAAGGGTTCTACAAAATTCGGATTACGAATAGAATTAATTATATATTTTTTTCCAGTCTGCCACAAAACTCCAAGTAGAAGATAGCTTTAACAATCCACTAGATCGCCAATTCCAGTAGTTCGTCAATCCTCCCTGAACATAACGTGAGGAACTAGCGAGACTGTGCTATTATTGGTAATCTTTTGTAACTTTAATTTAATAATGTTTATTTTTTCGACAAATTTTTTTTTTTTTGATTGAATATTGCTTAAATTTAGAGTGCCATGTGGGGCATTAAGTTTTGGACGGCTTTAATGTTGTATAGCTTGCTTTATGTTTTCATAAAATTTATAACAATTGAATCGATATAGCGCATTTGAGCTTTAGATGAGTACTTATGATAAATTCTTAAAAAAATCAATGATTCAACGGAAGAATTTACTACGAATCAATGGGAGTTCATACTACATGAAATTTTTCAAAAAAATTTTAGAGTAATGCCTCCGTGACATCCATCATACTTTATGGATGAGTCGTAATCGGTAACAGAATTCTTTTCATGAAAAGCTATTCATCATTCCGACTGACATTGGGAATGATAAGCGGAGAAAATCTTAGACTCTTAGGTTCAGAAATGCGACGTATTATGATAGTACATTGGCAAAATGACGTTCGACAAATCTGCGATTGATTGAAAACGTTTCACAAATAAGAAGTTACGTTTGTATTTGACATACATAAATGGATGGCAGAAATTTTTTGTGGCTGAAAGCAACATAGAGATGAGCTTGCTGAAACGTAAAAAATTCAGCAATTCATTCCTAGTCATCATTAGATTTTCAAATTGAGGATTAACCTACTCAAAATCGCTCAGAAGGATTAGATAACCACGACTATAGAGCCTAATCATGGAGCGGAATCGATTTAACATCTATTTCTTTGAATTCCCTCAACTGCATGACTTTCTTCTTTCTAAGTGTTTCCCATTCTAACAGGAAAAAATTTAATGCTCTCAATATCAATAGACAAGAAGCCATGAAAAAATATCAATCACACTTTTAATTAACTATAAAAACCATTCATTTGCAGCAATATCTTTTATAGGTGTACGAGTATGTATGTACGTATCTACCAATCAATCATTTGAAGAAGTTTCCCAGAAATACGACGCGTAGACGACGCTAGGCAAAAATAGAACACTCGTAACAAATAGAAATGTTTGCAATTAAGATCCTGTTTTTGATTACAGAGTAAATAAAAGTCGGAGAAATTTCATTAAGTCGACCTTTTTGTGAAAAACGTCAGATATGAAAGTGAAAATGATGAAGTTGCCATTATTTGTGATTGCCTTGGGCGAAAAAACAACTTTCTTGTGTTTATTAGGTGGGAAACCAATTGAGCAGTCGTGCGTTTTGTTTGATTTGTATCAGGTAAATGAAAAGGACGAGAATTTTTATCTCAAGAAAAAAAATAAACGGAAGGAGATGGTAATATTGAGAGTTAAAGATAGCGCTGAAAAAAATATAATGTGATTTGAAGGTAGATTCTTGATGCATTGTATAAGTAAGAATCTTGTATGAGATTTTACTGGTGGCAACAGAATCTTACTTTCCAGGTGGTATTCTGGACTGCTTAGCCATAGTCGGTCGGGATTCTTTAGAGATAATCTATGTCCTCTTCCTAAAGTCTGTTACGGGAAATCCATACACATACAATTAAAAGCAAATTCTGATTTTTATTGCAAAAAGCATTTACCGTTGAAGGAATTGGCACACGGAATCATATCAAATCTTATCTGACTTCGATAAACCGACAAAAGCAAATAAGCCAAAGACTAACCCGGGACTGCTGTATGGAGGAGCCCGACGGCTTCCCTCCGTTGGGGACTCCGGGGAATGTAGCAATTCGTAATTAGCGGCAGGAGTCAATAAAAGAAGACACACGAGTACCCATCTGCAAATGGTGAGCGTAAGACTGAAGTAGTCGAAGACAAACAAGAAGTGAGTCGACTTCAAGCTGAAATTCAGGAATTGAAACTACGACTAAAAACGTTCGAAGATATGTATAAAAGAGGGAAGAAAACTCAAGATGCAGAGCCGGTAAGGCCAATAAATATACTAAGTGCTGGAGGCGCTAACGACAGCTAGAACTACTATGCAGCGCTGGACGGACTCCAACGACGTTGACGAAAGTATTGAAGGTAATTTTAGTCACGATAATAATGATGATTTTATCCTTTGATTAAAAAGTAAAAAAAAAGAGAAGAAACTAGCTCGCTCTTCTGCTGGTCCTCCTCAAAAAGTTGCCAAAAATACAGAAAAAGTTCCGCCAATTAATGTGTTTGGTCAAAGCGAAAAGGATATGGTTCAGCTATTGGCAGCCGAAAATAAATTTACTAATTTCGAGATTAAAAGAATCAATGCCGAAAAAGTAACTATCTGAACGAAATCACTGGTTGATTCCAAATCAGCTCAAAATGCACTGAATTCTGGGAAGGTTCCACACTTACCCTATACGCCAAAAAATGAGAAGAACCAGACCTTTTTGTTGAAGGGATTGGACTGCGGAGAAGATACCGTCAATCTTCTTCAAGTGCTCAAGGAACCTGCACCAAAAATTGAATTCATCTCCGCTAAAACATTTGCGACAAGAAGGTAGAAAAAAATGACCACATTATTTGCTGCAGATTTCAAAGAAAAGCACTCCAAGTGCTCTTCAACAAATAAGATACTTGAACTTCCGGGTGGTGAGGTGGGAACATCTCCAGAAAAGAGAAGTGAATCAGTGTTATCGATGTCAAAGATTTGGACATTCAGCTCCCACCTGTGCCCTGAATTATCGATGCGTCAAATGCAAGAACGTTCATGCTCCCGGTGAGTGCAAATGATAGCTCCATCTGAGCCAAAAGAGATATTATACTGTGTTAACTGCGGTGTTTTTGGTCACCCGGCGTCATATTGAGGATGCTCCCGATATCAAGATACGAGAGTAAAATTTGTCCAAAAGCAAACACAACTACACCGCAGTGTCTTAGCTCCGAACTTCGTCAAGCCCGGAGTATCATTTTCACAAGCCGCTAGAGGACCATCAGAAAATGCGGTAAATAGTGTAATTAATGTTAGTGGCAATAATGAGCTGCTTCTCAAAATTTTACAGCAATTAAATTCTTTATCGGAAAGAATCGATAAACAAGATACAAAAATTAATCTTGTTTTTCATCGTTTAGGAGTTTTCAATGCCTCAAAATAATTTGTCGTCCAGTCATATTCCATGGACAGGATTTGCCTCACCTCAATCAACGTCAACTTCATTGTAATTTTATATCGACGCGACTATCTCCTTGAATTCATTGTCAAGCAAAAGCCTGATATTATGCTTCTCACTGAAAACCACCTCAATTCATGGCACTTTATGAAATTCAAGTATTTTGAATTCGTAAGAAACGAAAGGTTGGTTGGTGATGGGAGAGTTCGTACTGGGATATTGATTCGAAGACCCTTTTGTTTTTGAAATATTGAAAACGTCAAATTCAAAAGCCTTGAATCTCTTAAAGTATACGTTATCAAAATCTCGCTGCCAGGTGGGGATAACCTTTTTGTTATCTCCGCCTATACAGCTGGTCGAAATATTCTCAAGTTCCAGGAAGAGATCAATTCCTTGTTTGAAATACTCGAATTGAACCGGCTGCATAGTTATTATATTCGTGCCGGTAACTTGAACGCCAAGCAAAAATCATGGCTGAGCATCACCAATGATTCCAGAGGTGTATATCCTGGATAACAGAGAACCAAATTAAATTCGGATATAATTCATATGGGTCAGAGTTTCCAACAAATGCTTGGACAAATTCATATTTGGACCTCTGCATTGCTGAAGCAAGACTTGAATTTAACTTTGATATTCCTCAACGGAAATTGCAGGTGCTTCCTTACGATAGCGCCTATAACGCAATCGTAATGGAAACCAATAATAAAAGATAGGATTTCTTCCTCATTCCAGTTCAATATCAAAATCATCGGTTGAATTAAAAAAAATCCAAGCCAGAAAGGTAAATTTCTCGTATGTAGCGTAAGGTTTCGAAAAAGAATTTGGCTTGCCTACTACTGGACTTCCTTCTGCAATTTTTGTAGCACCACATAGGTATTTATTAACATGAAAAGAATCTGCCACCGTTCGTATTTGGAGACCCTTCATGGAGGCGAAAATATTTTGCGAATTAAATTGAGTTACACACGTATGGATCACATATTGAAAATTGTCGGGTAATAAATTGTTATAAACATATAAATACTGGTTTCGCCCTTCTCACATTTGCTGTTTACACATTTCATAGTGGTTACCACACAAAGGTGATAACTTTTTGGCTTAAATAGCTCAAATAGTTAATTTCAAAAGATTTCCATAAAATTTCAATCAGCATTTGCATTGCCATTAATATATATACATTTTCGATTCTTTTCTGAACCATCAGGGGCCGTCATTTTGATTTTTTATTGAAAACGGCTGCTGTAAATATTAAGTTGTAAATTTTCGAATTTTTTAGTTAAATTAAATTAGCTAGCCTTAATAACTTACAATTTCAAGTTTTATTGGAATCTGTTGAGAAACTTGGCTGCTAAAGGGCTACAGAAATAAAAACAAGTTGGGTAGACAGACCTATGCTCATGTCAGAAGGGGTTTGTACTCAACTTACAAAATGCAGTAACCAGTAACGAATAAAATCAAGAAACATGTCATGTTTGAGGATCATACTATTATTAGCAGAGTTGAAAGAATTTTGACTTCTCAGGTATTTGTTATAGTTATACCCACAAATATCTCCCTTGATAATTATTTCAGATTTTTTAAGATCACGGGTGTCCATTCGCGAGGGAGGAAACACATTTTTCATGTATTCCCCCCCCCCAAGGCCCCCACAGAAGCAAAAACTGTCAGTTTAAGAACTGTTTTGAAAAGGTCTCATAGATAACTTTCAGTTGATACTAATATCGACTACCTTTCATGAAATTTTTTTTCAGGGGCCACTCCTCTGTACTGTAATCATCGATTCATGGCCTGTTTTTTAGAATCTTAGAATGGTTACAAAGCCCTTTTGCTAGGAGCTCTCTCCTGCCTTTCCGACTTGTTTCAATTGTATATACTCATCTTCATGATACCTATCATTCCTGAAATTTTCATGCAAATCCTAGCAAAGCTGTAGTTTCTAAGTTGGTATAAAGCGCATATGGCTCCATAGTCATATGTTTCCATAGTAATATAGGGCATATTGTTCCATAGTACTACAGGAAAGTTCAAATCGTTATAACTTCGTTAAATACTATTCGATCTTTATGAAACTTTCAGAAAAAGTCAATCTTATAAATAGTCATCTGTTCGCTAAATTTTATTGAGTTTAGGGGTACCGGTTAGATTTTATTCAAGAAAACATAAAATCGATAAATCATACTATTACTAACATAGTTGAGTGAATTTCGACTTCTCATGTATTTTTTGTTGTTGTACTCATTAAGGCCTACATTCAAGATTTTTTTTCAAATTTTTCGGATGGAAGGTGTCCAATCGCGAGGGGGGGTACGCGAAAAGTTCGTACATTTCCCCTTCCCCTGCCCCCCTTGGTACTCGTAAGGCAATTTTAAGACTTGTTTTGGAAAGACCTCGTTGAGACCTTTCCAATGACGCCCTACTCGACTACCAATGGTGAAATTTTTTTTTTGGGGGGTCACTTCTCTATATGGGGAGACCCCCTTAAACCCCTTTGAAAATTTTTTCCACCATTGAACTTTCAAGAAGTCACCACTTTTGACCTTTTCACAAAGTTTCATGGCTGTAGCCTCTATAGTTTTGGAGAAAAAGTGCTGTGACATACAGACGGACGAACGGACGGACGGACGGACGGACGGACGGACGGACGGACGGACGGACGGACGGACGGACGGACGGACGGACGGACAGACGGACAGACGGACACAGGTCGTGATTGCAATAGGGTTTCGTATTTTAGTACAAAACCCTAAAAAATGTTTATGTCACCCCCCTGTACGGGGAGACGCCCTTAAACACTTTAAAATATTTCCTTACACTGCAAATTTTAACAGGCACCACTTTTGACTTACGTAGAAAATTTCCGCATTCTAGCTCATGTGGTTTGCGAGAAATTTTGTTGTGACGTACGAACAAACGGACAGACAGACAGACAAGTTGCGATTTGATAATTTTTTAGAATATTTTAAAAAAATATTTTACAATATTTAAAAAATAGTCTGATTTATAAATACTTTCAAGTCAAGTCATTTAAAACGTTTCCATGAAAAAAGTTCATTATTCAGTTGCTACTAAAATAGGGAATTGCGCTTGCCTTCTGACCTTTGGGAGCCGCCATTTTGAATGCATGCATTTGATTTTGGACTATTTAAATCTTTGTTCAAATCTCGTTCAAATCGGAGTTTCCAAATCTCGTTCAAATCGGAGTTTCACTCTAGACAGGGCAAAATAATTCAATTTTTAGTGTAAATGGCAGCTAAAAATATTACGTTTTAAATTTTCGACCTTTTTTTATTTTTCATTCAATTTTAATAATTTTCTGCATAATACAAGAACATACTACAGAAATCCATAATCTCAAGTTTCGTCAAAATCCGTTGGAAAATGTGACCGCTAGAGCGCCACAAAAACCTGAAAAAAAAACGCATATTTAAACCAGCGCCATTTTGAAATTTGCATATGCATGATCACCAAAATATCAAAGTATGTAGACCGAAGTAATGCCTATCTTGAAGCCAAGTTTCATATATGAACAATTAAAATTGCGCCTTTTAAAAGACTTTGAAAGTTTTGAGTTTCAACTGGCCGCCATTTTGTTTTTTGTAACCTCGACTCCAGTTTTTTAACGTAATTCTGTAGATACTTATAGTTTCCATCTAACTGGCGAATTTCGTGGACATCTGATGAAAGCTTGAACCACTAGTACAATAACAAAATTTTGCATGTTTTTCAACCTTTGAGCGGCCGCCATTTTGTTTCTGCCGTACTGACTTTGGATTTTTTATTGTGAGATTCACCACATACATTAGTAAACCTTTATACCAAATTTCATCCAAATCGGAGCTACACTTTGGTCAGAACAGAAATCACGATTTTTCGTCTAAAAGGGCCGCCATTTTGTTTTTGCCTGGCCGATATAGCTAGTTCACGAATTCAACCGAGATATTTATTCAATACACCTTTCCTGAAAATTTGGTGAAAATCGGAGCAAAATTGCAACCTCTAGCGTGGTCACAAATATCGTTATATCCCATATATATATATATATATATATATATATATATATATATATATATATATATATATATATATATATATATATGCATATACATATATATATATATATATATATATGTATATGTAT
The DNA here is from genome assembly GCA_963969285.1 of Odontomyia ornata. Classification (NCBI taxonomy): domain Eukaryota; kingdom Metazoa; phylum Arthropoda; class Insecta; order Diptera; family Stratiomyidae; genus Odontomyia; species Odontomyia ornata. Next base: position 77,578,205 of record OZ017739.1, on the reverse strand, counting down.
ATATATATATATATATATATATATATATATATATATATATATATATATATATATATATATATATATATATATATATATATATATATATATAAGATACTCTCCGCAATAGGTAAATTTCTCTCGAGAAATTTACCTAAAAAACGGATTGGGGATAGTTTCAAAAGAAGTTTAATCGGGAATACCAGCAGCAATGTCCCCCTTCTGATGATGGCAACTCTTGCTCAATGGTTCCTTATGACAGGAATCTAGCTAACGATGAAATACTCGTAGATGTCTATTTGTCGAAGTTAGAGAAGCTAACATTGAAAACGATTGAGAAAGTAGTTCCCAAGATCAAACATCAAAACAATATGGAAGGATATGAAACACCAACCATCGCAAGGTTGAAAAGATTGAAAAGCCTCCTTCTCACACGCGTCAACAATATTTATCGACGATTTTTGGACTACAACCAGCCCTCGTTGGCTTTGTTGAAATTACATCTGAAGAATGTCTGGAACTTAATCCGGTCATACTTCAGAAGTGAGGTCAGCAATCAATGGGCGGAAAAATTGAGGGGTATTATCCCACAGGACCCAGACGGCGTGTTTGCGAAAGTGAATAGCATATTCCGCAAGAAGTCTCGAGTGAAGGTATCGAATCTTGAAGTCACTAGTGATGAGATAAATCTTCTCGATAGGGCTGGTATCGTTATTGATAGTACGACTCTAGAAGCAGGAGTATATGTGAGGGATTGCATAAACTTGCCCTGATAGGAACACATTTTGAATTGGTTCATGTACCAAAACCAGAGAGAGGGAATCAAAAATTTTCAGAGGTCATTGAAGCAAAAGCTTCCGATTCAAAATCAAGACTGAAGGGCGAATCTGTTTTTCATTTCAATGTAACATTTACATCTGGTCACATACCGAGCTTGAATGTTATTGATTATTTTTTCTGTTATTAAGACTTGTGTTTCATATTTGGTAAGACAAACAACAAAAAATCATGTGGTATTGAGGGTATTTCGAATAAAGTTTTCCGAAATTTGCATGAGGTCGCTATTGGGAATCAGCGCATGTTGTTCAACAAAATGTTGGGCAATTCATATTTCCCGAATGAATGGAAACAGGCAAAGACATTTCCGATTTCGAAGAAAGGAAGAGAATCTATGTGCCCTAAAAGCTATCGCCCAATCAGCTTGCTGCCTAACATCAGCAAGGTGTTTGAAGTGATACTCAACAGAGCATTAAATGCCCACATTGAAAAATATGAGTATATGCCGAACTACCAATTTGGTTTTCGTGCCAAGCATTTGACCATACATGTGATAACGAAAGTAATCTCAGACATCTGTTGTAAACTAAACAATAGAGAATATGCTGTAGCGTGTCTCGTTGATATAAAGAAAACCTTCGATACGATGTGATTAGATGGACTAATTTTTAAACTCCTGCAGGACAAGTTCCCCAAATATATTGTTGCCATGATGTGCAATATGTTATACGGGAAACCATTTGTTGTAACTGATCGAAATCTAGTTATTATACCAGTATACCCTGTGTATACTGGCATCAAGTAGTAGCTCGATTTAATGTGTGTCCTATATACATCACCAAGGCTCCCAAAGAGAGAGAGAGAGAGAGAGAGAGAGAGAGAGAGATCTTTCTGTTTGGCACTTACCACCTACTGTACCCATCTAAACTAGATTAACAAAAACATGCGTTAATTTGATTAATCATTTTATTGTTAATTTTCATACAGATTTAAATTATGACCAAATTGATTAATTACATTTTCACATATTATTGTATTGAAAACCTTTAACCATCAATATTGAATAAAGCGTTTTTCACTTTCATTTTAGCCTGGAGTTCTTTGACGCCGGCGGGACTTGTTACATTTCCAATGTGAACGTTAGCTTTAGAGGAACCAAAAAGATGAGCTTGTGGAGTGGGGTAGCCACATGGCGAAGAACGCCAAAAGGCCGATTAAGGTTCACAGCTGAAGCCAACACCTCACCCCTCACCACTTAGTTAATCACCAAACAACACCTCCGTATAAAACTTAAATCGCGGATGTCACATAACTACTCACACGTTGAAATTAATGATTGGGTAGTACCTTACTCCCTAGTAAACTCGAGTACAAACTGAACTGCTTATGTTTTAATCCAGCCACAGAGCTAGCTTTGCTCCAAATATCGCCAGAATTTGCCGAATATGCGGATATATGAGCTCATATTCCATGGAATCTCTTTCTCTCCGTCCTGTCTCATTTGTATATAAATTGAGAGAGCCAACAAACGATATTCTCTCAGGGAAAACAGACTTGCGGCAGTGCGAAGAGAGCTTTAAAGCTAACTGCAGCTCGCTCGTGAGCTGCTGTCTTTTTTCTTCTTCTTTTTCTCCATTCCCCTCTCTGGAGCTTTCGCCTGGCTTGCTCATGAGCTGCACGATGTTCAATGAGCAGTGTAAAGCTGCACGCTTTACACTGCCAATTGGCGAATGAAAATCAATGCGCAGAAGGGCAAAACAATTTTCTTTCAGATAACGCTGCAGGTGGTCAGTCAAGACCTGAAACGTAATCGGAAGGATCTCTACATTTTGGCTGGTGAGGGTAGTTCAGAACAAGTTCATATAAATCCTGTAGTCGATACTTTGGTCAGTAACTGTACTGTACCGAACATGTCATAATCATGTTCAGCAAAGCACAAAAAGTAGTTATGGCCCTTCGACGACTCTTTCATTCCAGATACATTGATCAAAAGGTCAAAATTATCTGTTCTAAAACCCTGGTTAGACAAGTTTTTCCATATGGATGTCAAATATGGTACAACCATAGTGTTAGTACTTTGGAAACACTGAGAGTTTTCGAAAGGAAATGTCTTCGTGCATGTACTGGTTTGTACAAAAAGCCTGAGACGGATCGGAAGCACCATATATCGAATAGAAGAATTTATCAAACTGTTCGGAATCATTTAGCAATCAAACTGTTCGGAATCATTTTGCAAGATCTGTAACTGTGAGTGAAAACGCCTGGACTTAACAGCCGTTTCATCCAGTAGACGGGTACCAAAAATTTGATTCCTACTGTCAAGCACGGTGGAGTTAATGTCATGGTTTTGAGAGCCATAGCTGCATCAGGAGTTGGCAGATTGGATTTTGTTGAAGTGTACCGCTTTGTTTACAAGAACCTGTTGAAAATTGAAGCCATCAACCAAATGATAAGCCACGTAAAATTTTTAAAAACTCAGATACGTTTAGTTGGAAATTTTTTGTAACTCAGGCAGCACTTGCTGTCGTTGACTTTTGTCCATTTTTTACATTGTGTTTTTTTATAAATCTGTGGCACTTAAAGGTACGCATAAATGGATTTGTGATGAAAGCTTTCAATTAACCCGAATCTCAATATAAAAAGTTGTCGTCGATTTTTTTCCGCCCCTGTATGTCCTCCTTCTAAAGTCAACTGTAGGAAGCATAGTATACTCATATAGTATCCACACTCAATCAACCCTCCGGAAAATCCGAACGCAAGCCGAACAGCGAGCCATAAATCTTCAGTAGCAGGTAGGTAGGTGAATGCTGACGCGAGGATTGGCGAGAATATAAACATATGCTTCGATGAGAGAATTCAGGATTACCATATCTCAAAAAATCAATAACTTTGTAGAAAAACAAATTTGTTCCATACAATCTTTTCGTTTTTTATCAGGACGTGGCAGCACTCCCATGTTCTGAAATGTGTAAAAGAGCGCGTGCGTCGGAAATTTTATTTGCTTTTTGCGAGGCCTGGGCTCAGCTGACGTGCCCCAGATCAGCTGACCGGCCCCTGGGAAAATGGAAGTAAATGGAAGGTGTGGGTACTAGGTGAATGTACTATGGTAGGAAGTATTGTCGCCAAGACAGAATCATGCCCAACATGCGATATTTTGTTTGATTGCTTTCGTTTTGGTTGACATTGTGTTACGAGGTTAATTGAATCTAACGCAAAAAAAAAAAATTTCGAAGGGACACACTTCCAACCATGGTTACTCGTTACTCCAACCATGGTTACTCGTTACTCCAACCATGGTTACTCGTATTCAGAAGAAGAGTACTTCAACCAAACAAGTTACGATTGATTAAACTAAAACTAATCGTAACCGGTAATTTTAATCGAAGTTATTTGTAAATAAGTAAAATGAAGTCGAGAACTAATTTGAAGTGAAAAAATTATGTGGGAATATATAAAGACTGCCAGAGACCGCTTAATAACATGAAAAATAAGTTGGGTAGACAAACGGACGCTCATATCAGAAGGGTTTTGTATCCAACTTTTCTGAAATGCAGTCACCAGCAACGAATAAAGTCAAGAAGCATGTCAGAGGGATGTGCACGTTTAAAAGAATATCCATTGTTTCTCTATATCCAACGGTCGCCATTTTGTTGAAACATAGCAAAATCACTTAAATCATAAATTCACAAAAATATTTATGCCATTGCTCTTATTTCAAAATTTCAAGAAGATCAAAGCAAAACTGCAGTTCATGATTCGATGGAAAGTCTGCTGCCTCCAAAACATGCATGTATAAACTTTTGGGAAACTGATTCGGATATGCAGGAACTACCTCGATTTGATCATTCTGTAAACAGATAAGGTAGTTTGGATTTTTTGGTTGCTTCAGGATGAATACAGCTCTTGTATTTGAGAGAATATCTGGAAGTTGCTTCCAGTTTTGGCTAGTACACCTACATAAGCTCCATTACCGATTGGCGATCAAAATTTGATGCGAGCAGGCGCCACCATAAAATTAACGAACTATCCTGAAAATTTGTCAAAATAAAGAAAAGCCCATCTGCCCAACAAAGTCGCTATTTTGAAACGGTAAAACTATCTTCACTAACAATTTTACTTTGTGGAAGTTCAACGGCAAGAGGTATAATTGACATTTTCAATTGAACTGCTACTACTTTTTTTTCCGTAGCACTACAGCCCCTTTGGGAACTTCGCTTAAAAAAAGTTAGAGTATCTCATTATCATGATCGAATGTATTGGCACTCCACAAAGTGATATGATCATTATCATGCTTTGGCCGTGTGTCCACCCACACAGCTGTGATACGTTCTGATTTTAAACCAGCACGTATCATAACTGAACAGGCTTATAGTTCGTCCGAAGAATCACTCGAACTTAATTTCGTTGATGCCAACGAAACTCGAGACAGAGACCTTCGGCTTACGGGCTTAGTTCTCTAACCACTATACCTGGTGGACTCCATAAGAACCCTAAAAAATAACTAATATTTAGTATGAAGCCCTTTAGGCTTGGTAACGCTTGGAAGTCTCTTAGGAACAAAATCTACCTACTATTTGGTGTATTCAGTAGATATATTAGACCATTTGTATTGCAACTTACTTATAAGAACTGCCTTATTTGTAATTGTATGTTTTCTAATACGTTCATCAAGTTCGCTCCAAATATTCTCGACCGGATTAAGTTCCGGTGATTCTGCTGAAAAACTGCAACTACTACTAAACATCTAAGGCTTTGTGATGGATCTCGCAAGTAAAATACTGTAGTGATTGGATGGGTGACAGAAACAATGTTAACTGCGTCAGCTAGCTTCTTGTGGTATCGTAGGTAGGTCCTTTTTACCAGTGGGACTCCCATACTAAGAAACTTATATGAGTCCTGATATAACGCGGCCTGATAGAAACTGAAGGGCGTCTTTTATGTTCGTGCCTAACCTGCTGATAACATAAGTCATCCTTACGTTTTTAACGTGAAAGCTAGCTAATATAGGAAAAAGGGCAACTTAGTGTATTTGGTGCCCTTATGCACCCTCCCAATCAGTATAAAGTCTTATTGTTGTTGTAATTGGAGATATTTCAAATGGCTATAACTTCCATGAATATGATTCGATTTTCATCAAACTTACAAAGTATAAGGACCTTTTGCAAGAGTACTAAGGTATTGAATTTCATTGAGTTTAAAGGTACTTAAACGATTTTATGGGGAAAATGTGAAATTCGAAGATCATACTATTACTAACAAAGTTGAGCGAATTTAAACTTCTAACAACTGCCTCCGTAATTTTTTCAGATTTTTTAGATCATAGGTGCTCAACCGCAAGGAGGGAAACAAATGGCCCCTCGAAGCAAAAAACCGTCAGTTTAAGACCTGTTTTGAAAAGCTATCATCAAGGCTTTCTATTTGATACCCATATCAGCTACCCTTGTTGAAATTTTGTCTGGGGGGGGGGGGGGCACTCCCCTTAATTACAATATTAAATTTTGTTGTTGTTGAGCTTTAAAGAAAGCACCACTTTACACCTACGTACAAAATTTGATGTTTCAAGCTTAAGTGACACACGGACGGACGAACAGACAGAACGCGATTTTAGTAGGGTTTTGTAAAATTATTTTGCAAAACCCAAACAAGCAGCGCAAATTGAATGACTACCATCTCAACAATACTGTCAGTTAAACACAATCGCAGTAAAAGCAGCCATAATCAATTATATACAAAGCCCGCGCGGGTTCAACAATCTGTAGTAATCGAGCAGTCGCCTAGATAAACTGCTCGAAAAACCTTTGCGGGGAAAACATCATTTGTATGAAAATAACAACGCAATATATACGGAACAATTTGATACGCCACTTATGAATATTGTTATTTCTACCCCGCGCTAAGCCCCGCCATTACCATCGCTCAAATTATCGGCTCTCTCTAAATCGTTACCATGTTCTCAAATCAAATGCTGTGAATCTTAAAATTATCAAAATACCTAAAATGAAGACGATAAAAATAAATGTTTTGTATTATCCTCCCATTCTCTGCTGTTTTCTCTCAAATGTTCGCTGAACCTATTATCCGTAGAAGTAAAACCGCGAAGAAAAATACCAAGAATTCTCATAGAGAAATATTGACGTTATGGAGAGCACAACATAAAATTTAAAGAATGCTCGAGGAAATTTCAAATTCCGTCAAAAGCTAATTTATATAACAATTGTGTTTTGTGAAAAAGTTCTGTGCATCGCGTCGCATCGAATAGAGTCAACGTAATAGAGCGGATTGGAATTCATCTACAACCAACGTGGCAAGCCTTTATTGGTCGTGCATAACAATTGTTAAAGACTGTTATGTTTTACATAAGCTAAACAAGTGAAATTAAAAGAAAAAAAGAGCTATTAAAAATGTTTAGCGGTTGCAGGCCCCTTATCCCGCCCCAACAATCGGCGCTCGTCAGAGGATGGCTGGGTAAGTACCCTTTTGTTTATTAAAAAATAAATAAAAAATGGCATTGCAGTAAAAAAGGTCAGAAAGAACAAATTTATAATTAAAAAAAAAAACATTAGTTAACTTATTGAGTAGTTCAGAAGAAAAGGCAATTACTAATTAAATTGTTTTTATATATAATTTTATACCATATGAATGAAATTATTAGAGATGAAATTAATTTATTTTAATGTTGTAAATCCTTAATACTTTTGAAAATGAGAGCGAAGTTAAGAAAATTTTTAACTGGATATCTGACTGTGAGAGAATTATCATTTTCTAAAGTTTTCTTTGTTGAGCATTGTTATAAGCAACAAATTATTTATATGTATGTATATTATTAAAAAATGAATAGATAATCAAATTTTCACTTTCGGTCTTTCCAATTTTATGAAACCCTGACCAGGTTGGATGACCCCTCCACTCACGGGCTAGCCATCAGGTGGGCTCACTCCTTTTTCTTTGTCGTTGCAGATGCTCTCGCAGGTTAGAGTGGCCTTCCGCTTGTGATTCCATCATATAAGACTTTAACGTAAATTTGAAACGTTAATATTTTTCATTTAAAGGGAAATTCATGCGAATTGTGTTTGTATGAGTTTTTCATTTAAATGGAAAATATATGGCTACGCCTACGATGGATCTTGATACGAAAGGGGGCGCGAGGGGCCACCGCTTTCACCTGGAAATCCTACTCCTATTTGGGGGCCGTAAGTATAGAAAGTAAAGACGAGGTCCTCTCGAGTCTCGCCCGCGTTTGCCAGTGTCCCAGTCGATCCTTTCGCTTTGGCAATTCATTCTTTCAGTAGGTTACCTCTATCTTGATACCTGTCGAACCGAGTCCTATGGTCAATTGATTCGTGAATGCGATTTTTTTTTTAAGTGGGCCACTGTGCAGAGGAAAATAACCCGCCCCATGACACCGCAATGCTAGCCTGCCAGTGAATTCACACGTCGTCAGACAAGGCTAATTCCGGCGAGCACCAATATTTTCGCCCGCCGAGGCAGCAGGCCATCGCTGGAGTCCTTTACGGAGATTGATATCCCTTCAATTCACTACAAATCAGCTAGCTTCACATCATGTGGCATATTTAGGATTGATGGAGCATTGGAAATTACAAACATTAGGATAATTTGCACAACGACAATGTTTGACTGAGTTGATCGAGATCAATTGCGCTCGTTGGTTATCGAAAATGCAACACTATGTCGAGAAGCAAGGGGTCTTTGCTAGAGACAGAGTGCGAGAGCTACATTTAGACACTTATGCATTTAGTCAGCTATTTCACATCTCAGCAGCGCAAAAAAGTTTCTCATATATAAAATCACATACAAAAGATTTCTCCATCATATTCTAATATTATATTCTCAATATCTGTGCTATTAAAATTCAAATGCATTTTATTGATTCAATCGTTAAAAATTTTATAAAAAGTTAAAGCAAGTTTTAAAAGTCAATTATTTTGTTTATTCGATATCCACAGGTCAATTCTCTTTTTCTTTTACAAGCCATCGAGCCTTGCTTTGTGTGTGAGCAGACGCGTTTTGAATCATTTGAGTCATCTTCAGTGTCGGAAGGATATGCTGAAGAGAATGACTTGGGATGGGTTCAGCAGGTAGTATTAAATTAGGTCAGGTAGAGGGATATTAGGTTTTTGTTTTTAAGATTGTTGGATGTCCGTTTGTTCTGCTTCATCTCGTTCCCACTTTAGTCGGAAAGTGTGGTTCAGTACTGAGCAAATTGCATCGGAATTTGTAATGAGTTGTTCCTTGATAATGTTACCGTCTGTTTTTCAATATTTATATATTTCAAACCTTTCTTGGATTTTAAGTCTCTGTCCTTTGCTTTGTTTGTGTAGCAATCCTTTCGACAATGGAGATGACTCAAAGGAGTCGAATCGCGTAAGCTCACACAACAAGGTAAGGCTCGACGGCTTGTTAAAAAAAAGCAAGGTTTAAAACATTATAATACTCAAAACTTAAAGGCTCACATGGAACTATAAATTTAAACAATTTTCAACCAAAAAATTAGTCAAAAAAACATAAACATTATTTATTGAAAATCCCTCAAAGTTATGGGTTAGTTGGAAAAAGGAGGAAAAATCAACCAACTCTATTAAAAACTAACACATTGTGCAAAGAAAACTAGAAAATAGCGAACATTCAGCCTATATCTAAATAAAGTCTAACATAATTTTTAAAAAATTCAATCAACACAAACGACAAATAACCACGAATAATTTAGCCATTGTCATCCAGCCACCAATACCTCCCATCCCCACCTGATAAGCTTCAACAAACCTAGTAAATGAGTATCTCCTTTGGAGCTCAAATTCGGAACATATTTTATCTTTTTATCAGTGACACGCCTATACATCATATATGATATAGGACTATAACACCGTCAGAACTATGTCCAAACACACGAATGCTTCTGGAGAAACGAAGCCAGTATCGAGGTAAGTCACAATATATCCGTCTGTAGGGTGGAACGGCTGTGAAATCCACGGGTTTCCACTCCTAGTTACAGATCTGATGTTCTGATTTCGAAGAAGTTTCAATTTGATGGTATCAACTCTTGTCCCTTTAGCAGTTTGTTAAGTTCTATTCGATGTAAAGTAACTCCAATCCACCTAAAGCTTTCTGGACAGACCAGTTACGCATGAAGACATTTCCTTTCAAAAACTCTTGGTCTTTCCATAGGACTAGCGCTCTGATTATACTAGACCTGACATCCATCTGCCAAACTGGTCTGACTAGGGTCTTGTAACAGATACCTTTGATAACTTTTGATCAATGCATTGTAATGATTTTTTTAATGCCCGTGTAGGACACGGGTGCCGATGGTCTGGCATAAGTTTCAACGAGCTCAGCTAACTAGCTTCGCTTAACGACCGCGTACGCGTGCTTGACGACTAGCATTTGCGGGATCATATGAGGCGGGTTCTTGTCGAGCCACGAAGCTACACTACAAAATACTTATCACGCGTACTCTACTCTACAAGACACACCGATCAATTTTTATTGTCTTTACAAATGTTCTATTAGGTGTCAATTTAGCTACTCTACAGTAATTCAATATTTTTTTAAATTATTAGTAAAACAACAAATTAAACAGTTTCGACGGGGTGACCACCTTATCTCTTCAGAAGCAGCCACTCCTGATCACCACGGGGCTGCTCGACTGCTTATGTTTATTACAGGACAGTCACTTCGATGCCGACCCAGACATGGAGAGACTGAACGGTTTCGCTCTTCACTAGTAAAGAAATAATTGTTTCCGCAGTGGAGAGATGGTTGTTATAATTTTAGGCCCCTCTCCTTGAATACAAGTCCCTGTCTTCAACGAAAGTATGCTAATAAAAACCGCTAACCAATCATAAAAACAAATCGGGTGTCGGTCAGGACTAATTGATGATGCGGATTTTATCACTGCCGGTCATCAGATTAGCTCCCAGCAAAAACTGACGCAACTCCAAGCAGTGTATTTAAAAACCCCTGACACCATCCGTTTGTTCAAAATTAGAACTGTCCGACTACAAACTTTATAAAAATGTGCAAACCTTTCTTTTGGTAACATTAAGGGACGAACTACTCTATAACATCATCGGCATGTTCAGGCGGCAGAGCCACCACGAACGAAGAACTCCAGAAGATGCTATAGACCTTATTATACCGAAGACAAGACAAACAACACCAAAAGAAAGTTTATTGGTGACTCTATCTTTACTTTACGGAACCCTCCAAAGTATGCTACGTTAATATCAAATGGTAAGGGCGACAATAAAAATTGAATCGGTTCATCTGCCGACAGCAAAATTAACAAGTTGGGTAAACAGATCTACGGTCATGTCAGAAGGGTTTTGTATTCAATTACAAAATGCAGTCACCAGATCGAATAAAATTAAGAAACGATTTTATTGGAGAAAATATGAAATTCGAAGATCATACTATTATTAACAAAGTTGAACGAATTTCGTGTTCGGAGATTTTTGTTGTTGTTATACTCATAAATATCTCCCTTGATAATTATTTCAGATATCCATTCGCTAGGGAGGAAACACATTTTTCATGTATTTCCCCCCTGTGCCCCCACTGAAGCAAAAACTGACAGTTTAAGAACTGTTTTGAAAAGCTCCCATGAAAACTTTCATTTCATACTCATACCGGCTACGTTTGATGAATTTTTATTTTCAGGAGCCACTTTCCTGTACTGTTATCATCGATTAATGGCCAATTTTTTCGAATCCTAGAATGGTTACAAAGCCCTTTTGCTAGGAGCTCTCTCCCGCCTCCTTGACTTGCTTCGCTTATGAGTACTATTTGTAGGTACTCATCTTCAGTCATTCATTAAATTGAATCAAGTGTTCAAAGCATGCACCTTAAACGTTGAAGTTGGGAAAAAATAACTCAAAATTATTCAATCTTCGCATTTAAAACAGCCACCATTTTGTTTTACGATTACTGATACCACTAGCTGAACCGATTCGCAAAGATATTCATGACACCTATCATTCCTGAAATTTTCATGCAAATCCTAGCAAAACTGTAGTGTCTGAGTCGGTAAAAAGCGCATGTTGTTCCATAGCCATATGTTGCCATAGTAATAAATGCAGCGCATATTGTTCCATAGTAATACAGGAAAATTCAAACCGCTATAACTTCGCTAAATATGATTATGAAACTTTCAGGATAGATCAACCTTATAAATAGTCATCTATGTACTGAATTTCATTGAATTTAAGGGTACCGTTAAGATTTTATTCAAGAAAACATAAAATCGATAAATCATACTATTACTAACAAAGTTGAGTGAATTGCGACTTCTAACGTATTTGTTGTTGTTGTACTCACCAAGGCCTACATTCCTGATTTTTTTCAGATTTTTCGGATCACAGGTGTCCAATCGCGAGGGGAGGGGGACACAAATTTTTCGTGTATTTCCCCTCCCTGTGCGCCCCTCGAAGCAAACTTTGCCAAACAAAGACCTGCTTTGAAAAGTTCTCATCAAGACCTTTCATTTGATACTCATATCGGCCACCTTCAATGAAATTTTTTTTTCGGGGGGTCACTCCCCTATATGGGGAGACCCCCCTTACATACCTTATAAAAAATTTTTTGTATTCAAACTTTGAAGAGAACATCACTTTACACCTACATACAAAATTTGATGTTTCTAGCTTAAGTAGTTTCCGAGAAAAACTGCTGTGACACACGGACGGACGGACGGACGGACGGACGGACGGACGGACAGACAGACGGACAGACAGGACGCGATTTTAGAAGGGTTTTGTAAAATTATTTTACAAAACCCTAAAAATGTGAGAACTCGAAGGAGACTGATGTTATTTCCCCTTCGGGCCCCACGTTGGGCGCCATTGTAATGATTTTTTTTAAGCCCGTGTAGGACACGGGTGCCGATGGTCTGGCATAAGTGTCAGCGAGCTATTAACAACACCGAGCTCAGCTAACTAGCTTCGTTTAATGACCGCGTACGCGTGCTTGACGACTAGCATTTGCGGGATCATATGAGGCGGGTTCTTGTCGAGCCACGAAGCTACACTACGAAATACTTATCACGCGTACTCTACTCTACAAGACGCACCGATCAATTTTTATTGTCTTTAGAAATGTTCTATTAGGTGTCAATTTAGCTACTCTACAGTAATTCAATATTTTTTTGCCTCGTTAAAGTTAACGGACACGGAGGCTTGAGACAAACGCAAGCATTGCACAAAAAGCAACCGTTACTTTCACAGAAGAAGGTCGTTGCATTACAAGGGGAATGTCAAACCTAAAGATGTTAAAGTGGCTGAAGTGAACCACTCATCTCTGCCTAAAGGATGGAAACTTGACGGATGTTGTTTACTTTACACTAGTAATAGAACAAATTATGCAGCTTCGACGGGGTGACCACCTTATCTCTTCAGGAGCAGCCACTCCTGATCATCACGGGGCTGCTCGACTGCTTATGTTTATTACAGTATCTGGGTTAAAAAAGCCGCCTAATAGTTGGGGAACAAGCGAGAATAGGAGGTGTGAACCAAGTGGAAAAGAAATTCTAAGAAAAAGAAACTTTTCAGCTCAGCTTGCGGCAGTTACTTGGTTTCGCGGACAGAAAAGAATACATAGGTACTCTTGAAGCTCATCATAATAACAACATATCATCTTTTCGAGTGTCGATAAGTGAAGTACTCTTAACTTTTTCTAAGCGAAGGCCCGAAATGGGCTGTCGTGCTAAAACAAAAATAAAATAAAAAATAATAACAACAAACCTTACCTGTAATAATTTTAATTCTGACCATGTGTAAAATGTAAAGCAGCAATCATTTTAGTTATTTACTTTGCGTAGCTTTTACAACTTTCTTTGTTAAGTTACACACAATATTAACAGCGCAAAGAAGCTCTCCTCGTTTCTCAAATACCATTTTTCAAATAATTTCGACTTCCTTATTGAATCTCCTCTAAAGAATTCCATTGAATCTTGCAAGGGGCTTAACTGCATATTTCATAAAATTTTATTGCATTTTTTATTGCATTACAAGAAAAGAATTTTTCTTCCATCCATATATTAAAGCATCGACCATCCATTGCAATTTTCAATGAAAAAGTTTTCTCCTTGACTTTGCAATGTTCATATTATTCATAGAAAATGGAAATTTAATGAGATAACAATGTAAAGTCCATAAAGCGCCATAATACTTTTCATCTAACCGCCAACCATAATTTACAATATACAAATCTCTTATTCATTCAACCACTTTGCAAAACCTCAACCTCAACATATTTTTGTAATATGTTACAAATTTCATTTTATTGTCGAAGTTTTCGTTTGGTACGCAGTCATGTCAAGAGAGGAAGTGAATGAATGGATTCAGCAAAGTGGTAGATTCGAAAGTGTTGGAGAATATGTAAAATGACCTCAGGATCTTTTAAGGGAAACCATCAGAACTTTTGTGTGGATGTGAAAGATGGAAACGGGTGTGAATAATATGGAATTTGTATTCATTGGATATAATAAAGATATTTTACAAATAAAATAGAAGCAAGTAGTTAAAAGTTTTGTGAATTTCTAAATTTGAGTTTTTTTATCTATTCCTTTTCATTTATCGACATGCTTTTCTGCTTAATTTATCATGCAAACCAGACGATGTATGATTATTTTTCAGCAGCGTAAATCTCTAGATTATTAGCAGTGGGAAGATGTAAAAAAATGAAATTGGATCGTAGTAGTCTTTGCGTATAGACGTCTTTTAAATCGCTCCTATCAAAAGTTTTCAAAAATTAAATTGATTTTTTAAAAACGTTAGTCCAAAGTTAATTTCTATCGGAAAAAATCTTATATTGTCGAAGTAATCGACTCAGGAAATTTCTATCGAATATTTCTACTTCGATTGGAAACGAAAAACAAATTACCAAAGAAAATTTTGCTGCTGGTATGGAGGAGCTCGACGGCTTCCCACCGGTGAGGCAACCTGGGGAAACGACGAATACGAAACTGGCGATAATCACCAAAAGAAAACATAACGAAGAAAACTCCGCAGATGGAGGGTGCAAGCTGCAAATAATAGCGGACAATCAACAGATGGCCAAATTGCAGAAAGAAATTGATGAACGAAGGCAAGAAATACAGTCTCTCAAGGATCTCTTCAAGAAAGGGATGAAGCCTCAAAAGACGCAGCCACAAAATCAATGGCGACAGGTAACAAAGCCGAAGTAAAGTACAAAGCAAGCAATTTCAGAAGAAGTTCTAAGTGCTGGTGGCATCAAGGAGAGCCAAAACTATTTTGCAGCGCTGGAGGGATTAACCGAAGATATGGAAATCGAAGAAAACATCGGAGGTAATTTTAAACAAGATAATGACGTTTATTTTATTGAATATTTAGAGAACAAAAATAATGAGAAAAACCAGCCCGCAGTTCTGCTGGTTCCTCTGAAAAAGCTTCGAACAAGATAGAAAAAGTTCCGCCAATCAACGTCTTCGGACAAACCGGAAAAGATATGGTTCGGCTATTGGCCGCCGAAAATAAACTGGCCAATTTCGAAATCAAAAGAGTTAATGCCGAAAAATTAACTATCAGAACAAAATCACTGGTTGATTTTAAGTCAGCCACAGATGCCCTGATTTCTGGGGAGGTTCAACACTTCACTTATAACCCAAAAAGTGAAAAGAATCAGACCTTCTTGTTGAAGCGGACAGCGGAGAGGATACGGTCGATCTTCTTCAGGTGCTCAAGGAGGCTGCACCAGATATTGATTTTGTTTCAGTCAAAGCCTTTGCGACAAGAAGGTCGACCATAGAAAGGAAGAATTTACCACTTTACCTGGTACAAATCGCAAATAAGAGCAGTCCAAGTGCCCTTCAACAAATAAGGTACTTGAATTTCAGAGTTCTGAGGTGGGAACGCCTCCAGAAAAGAGAAGTCAACCAGTGTTACCGGTGTCAAAGATTTGGACATTCGGCTGCCAATTGTGCCATGCACTATCGTTGCGTTAAATGCAAAGACGTTCATGCTCCCGGTGGGTGCAAATTGGCTCAGGCGGAGCCTAAAGAAAAATTATACTGCATTCACAGCGGTGTTTTTGGTCACCCAGCATCATATCAAGGATGCTCACGATACCAAGATACAAAAGTTAAATTTGCTCCACAGCAAACACAAGCACACCGTAATATCATACCTTCCAACTTCGTCAAGCCCGGAGTATCATTTGCACTCGCCGATAGGGGACCAGCAGAAATGCTGGAAATAATGTAAATAATGTAAGTGGCAATAATGAGCTGCTTCTCAAAATTTACCAGCAACTTAATTCTTTATCGGAGAGAATCAACAAACAAGATTCAAAAATTTACTTTGCTTTTCAGCGTTTAGGTCGTTCAAATGCCTAATAATAACTTGTCATCCAGTCATATTCCCATGGATAGGCTTCGCATCATATCGATCAACGTCAACTCTATCGTTGCCATACATCGACGTGATTATCTCCTTGAATTTATTGTTAAGCAAAAGCCTGACATAATACTTCTCACTGAAACCCACCTCAATTCATGGCATTCCATGGAATTCAAAGATTTTGCATTCGCAAGAAACGATAGGGTAATAGGTGATGGGGGAGGTGGCACCAAGATATTGGTTCAAAGACCGTATTGTTTCCAAAATATTGAAAAGGTCGAATTCAAAAACTTTGAATTTCTTGAAGTGTCTGTGATCAAAATTTCACTGCCACGTGGGGATAACCTCTTCGTTATCTCTGCCTATGCAACTGGTCAAAATGTCCTCAAGTTCAAGGAGGAACTCAATTCCTTGTTTGAAAGACTCGAATTGAACAGGCTGCATAGTTATTATATTCTTGCTGGTGACCTGAATGACAAGCATACATCATGGCTAAACGCCACGAATAATCCAAGAGGTGTATTCCTGAAATCATGGATAACAGACAACCAAATTGAATACAGGTGCAACCTATGTGGGTCGGAGTTCCCAACATACCCTAGGACAAATTCCTATTTGGACCTCTGCATTACTGACACAAGACTTGAATTCAGCTTTAAAAGTCCTCAACGGAAATTGCAGGTGCTTCCTTACGATAGCGATCATAACGCAATCGTAATAGAAATCAATCATCACAGGGATGATTTCTTCCTCATTCCAGTTCAACATGAAAACCATCGGTTGAATTTCAAAAAAACAGACTGGGGAAAGTTTCAAAAGAAGTTTAATCGGGAGTACCAGAAGTAATGTCCTCTTTCTGATGATGGCAACGCTTGCTCAATGGTTTTTGATTATAAAAATCTAACTGACGATGAAATAGATCTCTATTTGTCGAAGTTAGAGAAGCTGACGTTGTTAACGATTGAGAAAGTTGTTCCCAAGATTAAACATCGAAACAATATGGAAGGATATGAAACACCAACCATCGCAAGGTTGAAAAGATTGAAAAGCCTTCTTCTCACCCGCGTCAACAATATTTATCGACGATTTTTGGACTACAACCATCCCTCGTTGGCTTTGTTGAAACTACAGCTGAAGAATGTCCGGAACTTAATCCGGTCACATTTCAGGAGTGAGGTCAGCAATCAATGGGCGAAAAAACTGAGGGGTTTTAGCCCACAGGACCCAGATGGCGTTTTCACGAAAGTGAATAGCTCATCCCACAGGAAGTCTCGAGTGAAGGTATCGAATCTTGAAGTGATGAGATAAATCTTCTCGATAGGGCTGGTATCTGAATTGATAGTACGACTCCGGATAGAAATGGAAACAGGATTATATGTGATGGATTGCAGAAGCTTGCCCTGATTGGAACACATTTTGAATTGGTTCATCTGCCAAACCTAGAGAGAAGGAATAAAATATTTGCAGAGGTCGTTGAAGCAAAAGTTCCCGACTTCAAATCAAGCCTGAACGGCCAATCAATTCTTCATTTCGATGAAACGTTAACATCTGACCTCATACCGGCCTTGAATTTCATTGATTATTTTGTCAGCTATGAAGACTTGTGTTTCATATTTCGCAGAATAAACAAAAAAAAATCATGTGGTACTGACGGTACTCCAAATATTGTTCTCCGACATTTGCCTGAGGTTGCTATTAGGAATTATTGCATATTGTTCAGCAACATGTTGAGCGAATCATATTTCCCAAATGAGTGAAAAAAGGCTAAGGTATTTCCAATCTAAAAGAAAGGAAAAGAATCTTCATGCCCTAAAAGCTATCGCCCGATTGGCTTGCTGCCTAACATCAGCAAGGTGTTTGAAGTGATACTCAACAGAGCATTAAACATTGAGAAATATGAGTTGATGCCGAATTGCCAATTTCGTTTTCGTGCAAGGCATTCGACCATACATGCAGTAACGAAAGTAACCTCAGTCATTTGTTGGAAACTAAACAACAAAGAATGTGCTGGAGCATGTCTAATTGATATGGAGAAAGCCTTCGATACGGTGTGGCTAGATGGACTAGTTTTCGAACTTCTTCAGGACAAGTTCCCCAGACACCTTGTCGCCATGATGTGTAATATTGTTACATGTACAAATAATTCTGTCGCAATTGTTTTCACGATAATTAAGAACATCAACAATTTACTCGAAATCACGAGAACCCACCAAGCAATTCGCAAATGAACCAGAACTGGTTTGAATGACTACATACCCTATATAAAGGTGAGCTGAATGAATGGGGGGATCATCATTCATTACAACCGCGAAGAAAACTGCGATACTTGAAGTACAGGTAATATTGATTGTTTGAGTGTGAAGTGATTTTAGTAGACAATTGCGATAGAAATTTTTGAACAAGTGGAAGGTAGAATTGAATTGTGAAAATTAAAGTTGTGAAATTGTTAGTGAAGTGATTGTGCATTTTTGACGAATTAAATAAACTCTTTTAATTTAATTTAAAAGACATTGCGTTTTCACTTTCCCGGAACATTAAATTATTGGCCGCGAACCAAAAACACGCGACAGTATGTTATACGGGAAATCATTTGTTGTAACTGATGGAAATCTGACAACAATGCGCAAATTCAAGGTCTTGAATGGTCTACAGCAGGGAACAGTTACTGCGCCCCTGCTTTTCTCAATATTCATTCGCAAGCTGTTGAACAGCTTTGATTTTAATGTCTCGCCAACGCGATCATTGGTAGCGTTTGCTGATGATCTAATCATCTATACGGCAGACCGAAAAGCTACAATAGTTCAGAGCAACCTTCAAAAAATGTTTAATGATGTGCAGCTCTACACCGATAATTGGCGAATGAAAATCAATGCGCAGAAGTGTGAAACAATTTTGTCTCGGACAACGCTGCAGAGGGCCAGTCAAGACCTGAAACGTAATTGGAAAGATTTCCACATTATGGCTGGTGAGGGTAGTTCAGAACGGTTTCCACATAAATCCTGTGCTCGAAACCTCGGTGTTCATCTCGGTCAGTATCTGTACTATACTGAACATGTGAAAATCATGCTCAGTAAAGCACTAAAAGTAGTCATGGCTCTTCGGCGACTCTTTCATTCCAGATACATTGATCAAAAAGCCAAAGTTATTTGTTACAAGACCCTGGTTAGGCCAGTTTTGACATACGTATGCCAGATCTTGTACAACCAGAGTGCTAGTACAATGGAAAGATTAAGAGTTCTCGAAAGGAAATGTCTTGGTGCATGTACTGGTTTGTACCGAAAGCCTGAGATGGATTGGAAGCACTATATATCGAATAGAAAAATTTATCAAACCGCTCAAGTGACAAGAGTCGATATCTTCATATTGAAACTTCTTCGGAATCATATCGCAAGATCTGTAACTGTGAGTGAAAACCCTTGGATTTCACAACCGTTCCACCCTACAGACGGGTATATAGCGACTTGCCTCGCTACTGGCTTCATTCCTCCAGAAGCATTCGTATATTTGGGACGTTTTTGATTCTGACGGCGTCCCAGTCATATATCACATATATAGATGGGCCACCGATAAGAAGATAAAATATCCTCCGAATTTGAGTTCACGAGACCAACAATTCCAATGAAGATACTCATTTGCTAGATTCGTTGAGGCTGGTCGAGCTGAGATGGAGTAATCTAGGTATTGGTGGCTGAATGACAATGTCTAAATTATTCGTGTTTATTTTCTGTTTTTGTGATTTTTCTCGTGACTTAGTTTTTTAGATTCATCTCATTATTGCTATATCTAGTGTTGTTGTTTATTTGTATTATAAATTAGGTATAGGTTTCAATATAAGGTAACGTTTTTTTTTTTGATTCAACTTATTTAGAATTAGGGTGTAACATATTAAGTATAGGATATAAGTTCATTGTTGTGTTAGTAATATAAGTAATTTTTGAATAATGCTAGTTGGTTTTTTCTCCTTTTTCCAATTGAATCAGAAATATGTAATAATTTTAATTAATTTAAATTTGCTAGTGTATTTTTTTCGTTAAATGTGTTTAACTGATAGCGTATAAATTTAGAGAGCCGTTCGGGCCATAAAGTTTTTTATAGTTTTATTGTTTGAAATTTGCTTTATGTTCTTTTAAAAATTTATAGCGATTGGTATTAAATAAAGCGCTTTTGACTTTGAAGATGTAAGAAATGATCTAGGGTAAGCCTATCATAGTCTCATATGTGCGTATGGATGTAAATAAGCCATTAATTTGTGCAAACACTGAAACTCTCTCGTACTCATATTATGAGATTGTAGTAATCGAGCAGTTATACCAGCAAACTGCTCGAAAACCCTCCTATCTCCTATCTAAATTGTAATGGCAGATTTAAAATAAAAATATGTATTCATTTTTTTCTGTAATTGTAATTTGTAGAATAGTTTGTCTTAATATTATTATTAGTAAATGTAACATCTTATCAATTTTCCTCCATATTAAAAATTAAATGCTCTCCGTTAATTATCTTTTCTATACAATTTAATTTTTCTTTACTATTTAACATTTTTATTTCTTTACTTCAATTTTAATTTCTTTAGTTTAGCTAAAATTTCCCTACTACAATTAAATTTCGGTTTCTGTTAAAAATTTGAATCTGCCCATTACAATTTAGGGTGTGGAATCCCTGACTTCGTGCAGGGCAACGGTGCATTACCTAAAATGCATTCTGTAATGAATTTTCTTCTTTCAGATCGAACGCGGAACCGACCTCTCATCGGTTCTAGACGTTAAGTCTGAGTAGTGCCAACGGATGGTACCAACAGGTCAACCAATCCGTGCACCGTAACCCATTCATGCGGTGACTGCTTGTCGGCCAGCTAGTTCGGAGAGGATTTCGGTCGCGGGTCTCCGAATGGATTACGCTCAATCACAATATTTCAGTCACCTGAACTTGCCCGTTTTTCAAACGCGTCAACAATTACTCATCCAGAACGAGAAACCTACATTACGTTAATTCTGGATGTGATCTATCCACAGATCTCAACTCAAAAACGCTACAAAATCTATAGGCGCGTTACCGAATCACCGACGCGGTACCGAAAAATATGCTACTCGAACTTAAACCGAAGAAAACTACTCTAAAGAAATGACGAAACAATCAAAGGTACCGCGTACCGCGCGCGACGCGAAACCGACTTCAGCGGATTTGTCGAAACCCTAACCTCGCGACGGCATCCCTACCCTGCACTTCCCTTTCACGCTGAAAAAAAAACGAGCCACTGAAAAGGAAAGTCGTTATGTAGTCCCCGACACCCTATCCAGAATGTTCGCCCCTGAAGGAGCCGAGTTGGTCCAAGAGGACGACAGCCCCCAATTGATCGATTTGGACCATCCTGCCTTCAAGTCAGCAACCTACACACAACTGATTCACACTATCCAGAATCAACAGCCCCAGCTTCCTGAACTGCGGTTGACGGATGGATTTATTTACAAACGGATGGGACACGCATCCGGAGACCCCATACAAGAAGAAGAACAGTGGAAGTTGTGGGTGCCCGAAGAATTAACCACTGATCTTATCAGACGGGCTCATGACCACCCATCAAGTGCGCACGGCGGATACGGTCGTACACTTAGGCGGTTGAAAACCTGTTTCTTTTGGCCTAAGATGGCACAACAGATAAAAGCGTACGTAGCCTCCTGCGAGCTATGCAAGTGCACTAAAGCGCCCAACACCATTCTTCGGCCACCCATGGGTAAGGTTGAGGTCCCCGAACGCGTGTTCCAGCGCTTGTACATTGATCTTATCGGTCCTTACCCTCGATCTGCTTCTGGTCACACGGGAGCTGTCGTGGTCCTGGACCAGCTCTCCAAATTCCCTATCATAGAACCACTACGTAACATGCACACTGGACCAATAATCAGCTTTTTGGAGAACCGAGTCTTTCACATGTTTGGAGTTCCGGAGAAACTTGTCTCCGACAATGGGGTCCAGTTCACCTCCAGCAAATTCCGAGACCTAATGTCCAAGTACGGCATCATCCACCAACGAACTGCCGTCTATTCACCACAAGCCAACGCATCCGAACGACTGAATCGTACGCTCATAGCGGCCATCCGCGCCTATGTCCACCCGAATCAGAAGGACTGGGATCGCAAATTGTCCGCCATCACTAGTGCGCTGCGCTCGTCGTACCACGCCACTACCGGCATTTCGCCGTATTTCGCAGTGTTCGGCCAGTACATGATCTGTCATGGGAGCGCTTACCGGCTATTGCGGCAGCTGAAATCGCTAGAGGACCCAATCGTGGTTCTAGAACCGCACGAAAAGCTCCAACTTCTGCGAGATCAACTGCGGGAGAAGATTGAAGACAGTAGACGGATGGGAGAGGAGCGGTACAACTTGCGATCTCATCCTTCTGGCTTTAAGGCCGGCGACGAAATATATCGTCGAAACTTCCGACAGAGCGATGCCACCCGACATTACAATGCCAAACTAGACAAGAAATTCGTGAAGTGTCGAGTCATACAAGTCATAAGCCCCACCCGATACCTCATCGCGGACATGACTGGTAAAACCCTGGGAATTTACCACGCAAAAGACCTTAGACGATGAAGTGCAACTAATTCCCACGAGAAACCTTGGCTTACCCCAATCTCTGCTTAGACGAAGACCTCCGAATAACACCCGACTCCCTACTATATAGTCACTGTCGAGTCTTCACGAACATGGTTGTAGCCTATCCTTCGAAACCGACCTTCGACCCGCCACGGCCCTAACCAAGACCTTTTATATAGGAGACGGGATCGTAATTACTTCGATTTTGGGGGGGGAATGTGTAATGTGACGCCTACGCCCGGGAATCGAAGTGATTCCGATCCCGAACCCTGGCAACCGGCCAGATGGATATGTCCTCGAAGTGCCAGCGGACTTCATCTGTCGTGCGGATATCGTTGTGCAGAAAATATTTTTTTCTGTCCAAATATTTAGATCCGTGGATATAAATATTCGAAATATAGAATTAATCCCAAACCCCGGCACATTTCGAGACATAGCCATCTGGAAATGCCCCTCCACCGTGGCCATCGATAAAACTATGCCACTCCACACCCAGATGTTTTGTCCGAGGTGACAACCTGGGATTTTGACAGCCATATGGCGTGCCATTCCACACACAGATGTTTTGTCCGAGGTGACAACCGGGATTTTTGACAGCCACATGGCGGCGAGGAAAAAGAGAAATTAACGTTTTGTGGTGATCGGTGGTTCGTGATCTTGACGATCGTTGGTGTGTAGGATTTGGTCGGAGCGAGGCGTACCCAAGGAAACAAAAGGGAACTCTGTCAAACTCAGCAAGAGGATCGGCGGGCTCCAATCATGAAAGAGGTTAGTTTAGTTAAGAAAACTTAGAAATTATTGGAATGTTTTGTCTAGGTGAGCGGAAAGGCATCAGAAGACCATCGCGAGCTATGAGAAGGAATCCTGAACGAAAATTGTTGCGTTCGTATGATAATGTAAACAATTTTCTTGAATGGTCTGATGTCTTTTTGAAAAGTGGTGACAATTGTGACAATGAACTGACTCGGTATTGTGATCCACTAGAGCTTTGCGGCTATTATTGCGAAGCTATGCAGCGGCTGATCACCTCATCAAATTTAACGTTGCGTGAACTGCGGACTAAGTGGGAATATACCTTCGATAAAACAATTTCTCTTAATGAATCCAGTAGGAGAATAATTCAAAACCAAAATGATTTGACACTTCTTAATGCGGAAGTTCGAAGTAATGCTTGCTACTTTGTTCAGATTGATCAATTGGCATATCGCTTGCAGTCCGCAGTACAGATTGCAGTCTTCGGTAAAATTGATGAATACCTAGCATCTATCGACGCAAGTCTTTTATTTATACAAAAAAAACGATACTTGTAAAGATTCAGCAACGTACATTGTACGGTATAAACATATGCTCTTAAAAGTTATCAACGTTATTCGCGGGTATGCTTCTCGAATTAGGAAAACTTGCACAAACTGTTCTTAATTATTTTAAAATGAATGCATCAAAACTAAATCTCATCCCAAGTAGACTTTCAAGCACGAAATATAAAACTCCAAAACGCAGAAATGGTCGTGTTTTTTTTTTATCTGTAATTTTTGTTTGCTGAACGATATATTTTGTTACAATGTGCTAAAAAAATTATTGTTGGAAAAGATTCTTAAAATTTTCAAGTGCTAAAAAGAATTTTTTTTTTCAAACAAATGTGTAGTGAAATAAATATTGAATATGTATAAATAACAGTATTTTACAGTTTATTTTGCGTTGAATATTTTTTTTTAATTTAAACAACATTCATCTATATTGATTATGAAAAAGAAATAACTAACTGAGAACATCTGTATACATTTTTATTACGGTTGATATATTTTTATTTAGTATTTTTGCTACGTATATTGTATAAGGAAAGAAAATTCAGAGACAATGAATTAGTTAAAACGTAAGATATATATATATATATATATATATATATATATAAATGCAGATGAGTAGTGAAAACCTATTTACATATTTTATGGCACATTTTGTTTGTAAGCGCAATTTAATTTTTTTTATTAGTTGTATCGTACGTTAATTTTCAAGTACTTTGTAAAGTAGAAGAAAAGAAATGAAATTAACCGCAGAGACAATACTAATGGCCATTATTATATATTGATGCAATGTATAAAAGTTGACTTTCCTATTTTAAACGCCACCACACTTTCATTGTTCAAAGATATTAAAGGTATAATTGTAAAAATGTCAAATTCCAATTTCGTTTTTTTATGTATTAAATACTTCTTGATGCTAAATTTCATTTCAAAGAAAAACTAGAAAATTGAGGTAAATTCAATCATCGAAAAGTCTCGCAAAACGGTATCAAAGGATTATATGAAGACCTTGAAAATTATCAGAAAGTAAATAATGTTGGATTCATAATTATTATTTGCATTCAATTTACAATTTTATCATATATGAATGATTATGATTTTATCATATGAAAGATTCACAATTTTCTTCAATTCAGAGTTCAATACTATAAATTTTCGAAAATGAAATCGTTTTACAATATTTATATAATACCAAATAAATTTTGTTTTTTTATTTTAAGTCTAACATTGTGATGGAATCATCTTCATTATTCAAACACCTTCCTGATGTATTTAAATTTACATATCAATATTATCTTTAATAAGTTTTTTAGATTTTAAGAGAAAAAAAAAGGAAATTTATAAAAACGAAACCAGAGTTAAGCGAGACATTGATTAAATACTGACTTGAGAGAGCGAGAGGAAAGTTGATGTGCGAGGAAATATTTCGAGACATACAGAATTTGAAATAATTAAGATGAAAACTCGTTTAATTGTGAAATTGATTTAAATAATTCTACTGCTTCGAGAAAAAATAATAGAATAAAAAAATGAATTGCTAGATAACTAACGACTTTCCTTTTCAGTGGCTCGTTTTTTTTTCAGCGTGAAAGGGAAGTGCAGGGTCGGGATGCCGTCGCGAGGTTAGGGTTTCGACAAATCCGCTGAAGTCGGTTTCGCGTCGTGCGCGGTACGCGGTACCTTTGATTGTTTCGTCATTTCTTTAGAGTAGTTTTCTTCGGTTTAAGTTCGAGTAGCATATTTTTCGGTACCGCGTCGGTGATTCGGTAACGCGCCTATGGGATTTTGTAGCGTTTTTGAGTTGAGATCTGTGGATAGATCACATCCAGAATTAACGTAATGTAGGTTTCTCGTTCTGGATGAGTAATTGTTGACGCGTTTGAAAAACGGGCAAGTTCAGGTGACTGAAATATTGTGATTGAGCGTAATCCATTCGGAGACCCGCGACCGAAATCCTCTCCGAACTAGCTGGCCGACAAGCAGTCACCGCATGAATGGGTTACGGTGCACGGATTGGTTGACCTGTTGGTACCATCCGTTGGCACTACTCAGACTTAACGTCTAGAACCGATGAGAGGTCGGTTCCGCGTTCGATCTGAAAGAAGAAAATTCATTACAATTCGAAGACATTCCTGACGTTAGCGTAAGCTGTAACCCTGATCTGGAATTCGCTTGGCAACGCAAAGCAACTTGGGAGAGGTGGAACTGGTAGCGATTGCTTGGAGGTTGTCGGTCGGTCGGTAAACCTGTCTAAGCCGAGATATAAACGCAATAGAATTGCCAAATAGATCACAAATCTACACTAAAAGAAGAGGAATGTTCTTGCAGAAGTAAAGCGTGATTTAAGGATTTCTCTTCATCTAAGTAACGTGATTGTCATCTTCCACTTGTTTTATATATAATTTATTCCGCACCAAACACGGTTTTTTGGCATATTTTATTGATCGTGTACACAAGTATTTTACCCACGTCACGATAGTGCGTTAGTATCGCTATTGTGCAATTTTACAGTAAAAAGTGATTGAAATTCAACCTTGTGGGCAGCCAAATATCGAACAGTATTTAGATAAGAGTGTCAAATTCATGCAAGATGGTCCCATTTTCAAAAACAATCCTATATAATGGACTATCAGCAACTTAAAAATAGTTTAAGTAAATGTGTTGTGCCATTTATATTTAGACTTTTGAGTTGTAGGAAGCAAATAAAGAGTGCGAATCGAATCGGTTAGAAGAAACTCGAAGTTTGTTCGTTGAAGTGGGAATTTTTGGAGAATGTTAAATAGAGTGCAAATACGCGTTTAGATTTTAGTTTGTGTATAACTAAATAAACCGGGGAAAAATAACCGTTGAAAACGTTGGACTCACAACGAAATTGCTTCATAGCTGATTATTTTGAGTTGGCCAAGGCTTAATGAGTCTCAAGATGCATTATAACTTGGTGTAATTGATTGAAATAATTTTGGCCCATCTACGCTATTAAATTCCTATAGTGATCAAATGTTGGTGTACAATTGTGAAATATAGTGGTAAAATTTACTGTAACCTGTCCGACGTGTTTTTTGACATAGTTGAATCTTAAATATATCTCTTTGGTATACATATTGGGACAAAAATAGAAAAAGAGTTCTTCACCGAGCCTCGCGCGGTTTAGAAATAAAATTGTCAACTTAGTGAGCGGTTCGGGACGCGTCAAGTGGTGATGACAAGGGGATTTCCGTTCGTCGTTTCGCCAGCTCGAGAAGAGATTTCGTTTGTGTGGATGTCGAAATTTGCGTGGAAAACTGCAATCAAGGATTAATTATACACTTTTTGGATTTCATCTCTTGGATTTATTGAAAATACAGTCACTTAGTGTAAAAATAAATAAGCTGTCCACTCAAATCCCAATACATATAAGTGTGAGATATGCAACAAAGCATCTAATAAATTATTCCTTGTTCAACAGGACTTACCTTCCGGCTACGAGCGCTCGTCGCGGATGATATGTGAATACCATTTCATTTCATTTTTCTTCCTGTATACCTTTGTTTTGCATATCATTTTATTTTTCTTAGAAAAAACACAGCCACCAATAAAAGCGAGGTTTAATTTGATGTCAAATTCCGAGTATATCAAAACGTAGCATAAAATAAACGAGCAGTGGCAGCACGCTGAATGCTTGAACCACATTAGATTTGATTATTCGAGAAGATTGTAAGCGTTAACTACATGAATACACGTTGTTTGAACTTGAAAACTCGCATTTTCTTTTAAAAATGATGCGTTAATGATAACATCACCGGTCTTTCCAATTTTGTTCGTCGTTACCCGACCACCGTACCGGGTCCTTTACCCGGTACGGTGGTCGGGTAACGACGAGGCTCCCCTAAGTCCGTCTGTTTTGTTCTTTGAACAAGCAATGCCTCCCTCTTTGAAGTTACCTACAATTTTTCGACTTCGGTGGCCTTTTCTTTTAAGACCCGAGAATTTGTGAATGCGAAATTCTTTTGTAGTGGGTCCTTGTGCTGGGGGAATGAACCCACCCCACGACCCCGCAATGTTAGCCTGACAGCGCATTCACGCGTCCCCAGACAGGGGCATTGTCGGCGGATATTTACATCTTCCATCGCCGAGGTAGCAGACCATCGCTGCAGTCCCCTACGGACATATATACTTACCCTTTTCACTACAAGATAAGAATGATTGTGATTCTGTACATGTTCGGTGTTGTGCGTAGAATGTATAAAGTGGAATGCTTTTGTATGAGGCCCACATTAAAACGCGCCTCTATACTCCACTTTAGTGGAGGGAAGATATTTGAAATAACTATTAAAGTCTATTTATCACTAGATTTTAAATGCAAATTACCTTTACTCTAATCCATCGTGGCTCAATTGGTGGGGATGTTAAATGCAATATGCATTTATGCGTATTCGCTTCTTTGAAATTTAAATGCTCATGGTGGGAAGTTTCCGGGGGAAATAACTGACGCCGTAATATTCCTCCCCTAATTTAAGCGGATTCCTCTGGAATCCATGATCTATACATACATACTTTGTGCTACGACGCTGAAATGTAACTAACATTAGCTACAAATGTGCACTGTTATACTTCGCATTACATGAACTATTACACTTTTTTCACTTTCGAAACCGCCTAGACTATCAAATTCGTCTCAAATATAATTGGATGGCTTCACTACAGTCCGTGCCTACTGAAAAGAATTCAATGGTAACCCGCGCCTCTTTACTTTTTCAATCACCTTGTATTTGACGTGGCGGAGTAAATAAAAAACAAGTTGGGTAGACAGACCTATGCTCATGTCAGAAGGGTTTTGTACTCAACTTACAAAATGCAGTAACCAGCAACGAATAAAATCAAGAAACATGTCAAAGACGATTTTATTGGAGAAAATGTGAAATTCGAGGATCATACTATTATTAACAAAGTTGAAAGAATTTTGACTTCTGAGGTATTTGTTTTAGTTATACCCATAGATATCTCCCTTGATAATTTTTCCAGATTTTTTAGAAACACATTTTTCATATTTTTACACCACCCCATTGGCCCCACTGAAGCAAAAACTGTCAGTTTAAGAACTGTTTTGAAAAGCTCTCATAGAGAACTTTCAGTTGATATTCATATCGGCTACCTTTCATGAAATTTTTTTCAGGGCCCACTCCTCTGTACTGTAATCATCGATTCATGGCCTATTTTTTCGAATCCTAGAATGGTTACAAAGCCCTTTTGCTAGGAGCTCTCTCCTGCCTCTTCGACTTGTTTCAATTGTATGTACTCATTTTCATGATACCTATGATTCCTAAAATTTTCATGCAAATCCTAGCAAAGCTGTAGTGTCTAAATCGATAAAAAGCGCATATGGCTCCATAGCCATATGTTTCCATAGTAATACAGGGCATATTGTTCCATAGTAATACGGGAAAATTCAAATCGCTATAACTTCGTTAAATACAATTGGATCTTTATGAAACTTTTAGGAAAGATTTATCTTATAGAAAGTAATCCGTTTCTTAAATTTTATTGAATTTAAGGGTACCGTTTAGATGTTATTCAAGAAAACATAAAATCGATAAATCATACTATTACTAACAAAGTTGAGCGAATTTCGACTTCTCATGTATTTGTTGTTGTTGTACTCATAAAGGCCTACGTTCATGATTTTTTTCAGAATTTTCGGATGGAAGGTTTCCAATCGCGAGGGGGGGGGTACGCGAAAAGTTCGTACATTTCCCCTTCCCCTGCCGCCCTCGGTACTCATAAGGCAATTTTAAGACTTGTTTTGAAAAGATCTCATTGAGACCTTTCCAATGACACCCTACTCGACTGCCAATGGTGAAATTTTTTTTTTGAGGGGTCACCTCCCTATATGGGGAGACCCCCTTAACCCCCTTTGAAAAATTTTTCCACCCTTGAACTTTCAAGAGGTCACCACTTCTGACCTTTTCACAAAGTTTCATGCCTGTAGCCTCTATAGTTTCGGAGAAAAAGTGCTGTGACATACAGACGGACGGACGGACGGACGGACGGACGGACAGACGGACACAGGTCGTGATTGCAATTTTTACACCACCCCATTGGCCCCACTGAAGCAAAAACTGTCAGTTTAAGAACTGTTTTGAAAAGCTCTCATAGAGAACTTTCAGTTGATATTCATATCGGCTACCTTTCATGAAATTTTTTTCAGGGCCCACTCCTCTGTACTGTAATCATCGATTCATGGCCTATTTTTTCGAATCCTAGAATGGTTACAAAGCCCTTTTGCTAGGAGCTCTCTCCTGCCTCTTCGACTTGTTTCAATTGTATGTACTCATTTTCATGATACCTATGATTCCTAAAATTTTCATGCAAATCCTAGCAAAGCTGTAGTGTCTAAATCGATAAAAAGCGCATATGGCTCCATAGCCATATGTTTCCATAGTAATACAGGGCATATTGTTCCATAGTAATACGGGAAAATTCAAATCGCTATAACTTCGTTAAATACAATTGGATCTTTATGAAACTTTCAGGAAAGATTTATCTTATAGAAAGTAATCCGTTTCTTAAATTTTATTGAATTTAAGGGTACCGTTTAGATGTTATTCAAGAAAACATAAAATCGATAAATCATACTATTACTAACAAAGTTGAGCGAATTTCGACTTCTCATGTATTTGTTGTTGTTGTACTCATAAAGGCCTACGTTCATGATTTTTTTCAGAATTTTCGGATGGAAGGTTTCCAATCGCGAGGGGGGGGTACGCGAAAAGTTCGTACATTTCCCCTTCCCCTGCCGCCCTCGGTACTCATAAGGCAATTTTAAGACTTGTTTTGAAAAGATCTCATTGAGACCTTTCCAATGACACCCTACTCGACTGCCAATGGTGAAATTTTTTTTTTGAGGGGTCACCTCCCTATATGGGGAGACCCCCTTAACCCCCTTTGAAAAATTTTTCCACCCTTGAACTTTCAAGAGGTCACCACTTCTGACCTTTTCACAAAGTTTCATGCCTGTAGCCTCTATAGTTTCGGAGAAAAAGTGCTGTGACATACAGACGGACGGACGGACGGACGGACGGACGGACGGACGGACGGACGGACAGACGGACACAGGTCGTGATTGCAATAGGGTTTTGTATTTTAGTACAAAACCCTAAAAAAACAATAAAATGGGAGAATGAAATTATGATGTTTAGTACAAGTTATACATCCATATTAGCCCTGAAACCTCAATAATTCGTTCATACTCTCTGATGAGCTACGCTATTTGTTTAAATCTAACTACGGTTAACTATCTTCCACATCATCCCTTTGCTTCGTATCTACAACTATCTCCCACTCAAGCGATTTCATTACCAATTTGGAGATCTGTCATCATCGCCCTTACACTTAAGCTTAGCAACTCTTTGTTAACATTACCCACTGTATCCATTGCTACTAAGCTTTAATCGAATAAGCTGCTTTTGAGATTAGAAACCCACCACCATCTTCTTAAGTCTCACTATAACTAAATAGCCGGCTGCTTCACCTTATGATCTATCGTAACTATCTCTTAATTTTGATCTAATGGATTCCATGAAAGAAATAAAAACACAGCACCACTTTCCCTAACTCTAATTATGACTAACTAGCTAACTCTTAAACAAAAAACCCTTATACCAAAAATTACTTATTCCTGCCCACCACCATCTGGCGTATAATATCCAATTTGGCTGATCCTGCTTCACCAGCTACCCTTAACCAGAACTCATCCTAACTCCAAAATGCATTAACTTCCCCTGTCCGCTTTCCCCTCCAGGACAATATTACCTTTGCTCTAATCTGTCGTGGCTCAACTGGTGGGGTAGTAGTAGTAGTAGTAGTAGTAGTAGTAGTACTTTATTGAGACTTTTCTTGTGACATATGTTACTTAATCTACTTTTAATGTTACGATTCATTTGACAGTGACACTTTTGCCAAATGTCCTTAGCTTCTTTATACGACCTGAGTCTATCTTAACAGTTTTTGAAGTGCTAATGTAATTTTTCTATACCGTTTGCTCTTACGGTTATTGTCTTTTAGTTGTTTATTTACAGATTAAAACCTAAACTAAACTAACCTAACTTATTCTATTCTCAGCCTAATTACGTTGTTGTCTTCTTTGTAGTTTTGGATGGTCGAGTGTTCTCTTCAAGCGTTACATCCAAAATCGCTTTTCAGAAGAGGCTCAGTTTCTACCGACCTGATCTTCAGGATGTACGGAAGTTATTTTTTATTTCTTTAGTCGGTTACTTAATTATTGTTTGTTTGGCTATTATTTTTTTCCCGATGGAAATTCAAGTTGGTTTAGCTTGTGTAGGTATTTGGGGACGGTATATAATAGAAGATGGGTTTTAGGGAGTTTGGTTGGGGTTTGATGTTAATCTGGAAGTCTTGGAGGATTCTTATGTGAGAGAGATAATATGGATTTTCAGAGGTGGGAGTAATATTGAAGAGGTCCCGGATTAGATTTGATTCGTGTGTCTGCCATTGAGCTATTTGGTTTTTGCTTGTTTCAAGCATGTATTGCAGGATGGGGGTCACTTTATTTTCTTGATAAAGAACGCTGTTTTTATAGTATTTTTTATTCTTCTTCCTCCTCTCAGGCATTCGCTTCCTGCAAACAGCGCCTCCAACTGTCTCGGTCCATTGACCGCGTATTCCAATTCCAAAATCCGAGCAGCGATGAACTGTCTTCGTCGACCGAGTCAGACCAGTATTTATTATTGGCGCGTCAGTATTTCGATATACATTTTTGGAGTATCCTCCTCTCAAATATTTGCAATTCTTCGGCTACTGTTGGTGAAATTGTCAGCCAGACTGGGAAGAAGTATGTAATGATGGGGCGAATTAGGGTTTTATACATGAGGAGTTTCACATTTGGCAAGACGGATTTGGAGGATAAGAGGGATGAGATTAATGCAGCAGCTCCTTTGGCTTTGTTTATTGCTTTTCTTGCATCTGGGTTCATTTTGAGCCAGTTGTTGAGGTTCACTCCCAAATACCTTATGTTATCTCTTGGGTTTACCGTGTCCCCTTCGATAACCACCCTTATCAGTTTGCTTTGCTGCACAGATAGTTTGTGCCCTTTACCACTCGCGTTACGGAAGCATATTATTTCCGATTTAGCAACGTTGATTTGGAGCCCCCAACCCTTTAAGTAGCGTGCTATAATGTTAACTTCTCTTTGCACCATTTCCATGGCGGAAATGGGAAGAGTGTGACTGGCTAGAATTAGAATATCATCCGCGTGCATGATATTGTTCGGGTTACTGAAGATGTTTTGGATTCTGTTTGTGGCGGTGGTGTGTCGGGTGTCCTGTAAGAACAAGTTGAAAAGGTTTGGTCCCAATATGAGTCCTTGTGGGACTCCAGACAGGATAGATATAGGTGTTGAAGTTCGGTGGGATATTTCAGTTGTTAAGTATTTTTTTTGTAGGAAGCCATCAATGATGGGCGTGAGGGGGAGGGAACAGTTGGAATACATGAGTTTAAATTTTAAGTTCATTAGTCCAAACGGAGTCAAAGTTTTTTGCACAAGTTTTTTACGTCTGTGTCGTGCACCGGCATAATGGCATGTTCTGTCGATTTTTTGGATTGGAATCCGAAGTGATACTCGGGTATAAGCTTCATTGAGAATGCTCTAAAGCTTCATAGAATGGTTCTTTCCAGAATCTTACCAATGTTAGAAAGTAAGGAGATTGGCCTGAAGTTTTTTACGGCTCCGTCGCAGTTTGGTTTAGGGATAAGGATAAGGTTGCCTCTTTTCCATTTTTCGGGAAAGTAACAATTGTTGATGCAATTGTTGAAGATGACTGTTAAGCTTTTGGCGACAATTGCGCCGGATTTTCCTAGTACTTTATTAGGAATACCGTCTAGGCCTTAAGAGGTTTTATTATTAAGATCAGCTAGTATATCTTCTACTTCTGACACGTAGGTGAAAAACTTCTCGAATGTTTCATGTTGCGGAGATACTGCCTTGTTGGTGTCAGAAAATATTATAAGGTATGACCCTTGGTAACCGATGTTTCTAGCTCTTACATCCAATATCATTTCCTGTGCTCTTTCGTTCTCTGGGGCTCTTTCTTGGTACTGGTTTCGTAGAATGAGGAGATAACTTGCATCTTTTCTTCAGGTAAGGAGAAGGGTAGCCCTCTGTGCTTGATAGGGTCCCTATTGATGTTCAAATTAGTTTTTTAATTTTTCGAAAGACGTCTGAAGATGGTTTGAATAAACTCAATCTCCTTTTATAATCTTCATTCATCTCACGTCTTATTTGCCACCTTATGCGGTTGGTTAGCTCAGTGATTTGCGCTTTAAGAGTGAGGTATTCCTAGTTTATACGATTGTTGTGTCGGTGGAAGATCCGTTTAAGCCTTTGAGTATTCGTTAGAGTATAGACTGGTTTAGGTTCTGGATGTGGATATCAATTTCCTGGTTGGATAGGATTCGGTTTACGGAGGGAGGGGGTAAATCACCTTCGAGGTCTTTTCTGGACTCTGCCCAATCCACAGAGGCATAGGAGCGAAATTTTTTCGGTATATCTTCAATAGTGATTTCGTTATTTAGGTGAATGGTTAGTTTCAAAAAATAGTGATCGGACATCGATGGAAGGGTTGCACATTGGTAGGGAGTTGTGTTACCAGTTAGTTGGTCTTGTGACACTAGAAAGTTGTCTAAGAAGGAACTGCTTCATGAGTATGCGGGGACACCTGCATTGACGATGGCGCATGTTAGAAATGCGCTCGACAGGAACCATTGGTATATTCTTCTGACTTTGGGTTCCATGTGGAACCACCCCAGTGCTCATGTCTCGCGTTAAGGTCTACGCCAAGAAGGATAGAGCCGTGGTAAGCAGCTTTTGCTTGTATTCTATTAAGCGTCGGTTCTATTGAAGGTCCCAGGTTTCCTGGGATGTAGATAGACCCAATTAGTATTTTCCCATGACCACCATTGTATCTTCGCATGTTTAAAGTTGCTAATGTGCAGGAAATGTCAGGATGGTTTAAATTTATTTGGTCGACTGATAGGAGGTCTCGATATAGAATGGCGGTGCCTCTGCCTGCGTCGTTTCTAAGTACTTGGTATTTTTCTTTTTGGACCTGTTTCATTAAGGAAAACTATGTCTGGTTGAATGGATTTTGTAAGGTAAGACACGAATATTCTTTTGTCATGGGAAACTAGAGAGTTTATGTTGAGACAGATAGTAGTCAGGTTATTCACCCCCATATAGGTTGAGGTATAGCTCGATGAGCAAAACTGGCTTGTCCTGTGTTGACGTGCCATTGTATTTGGGCCAGAATCGGGCAACCTTTTTTAGGAGTTCCCCTGGTGACACTCCTAAAACTTGGACTGTTTCGTAGTGGAGTCTTTGAAGGGGGTTCCCTTGTGATTCTGCGTTCCGGGGCATGGTTGAATTGCTTCCACTCTTGACTTCCTAGTATAGAGGTACTGATTATGCTGGTGTGGCTGTTGCTATTGGGGTTTGGATGTATTCGAACGATGGGGTTGAAATGGGGGTTTGTGCTTTTGTTTTTTAAAAACACTATCTTGCCTATCAATCTTCTCTTTACTGGGCATCCGCAGAAGTTTGATGGGTGGCCTTTCTCTTTGCAGAGGACTCCTTCTTGGGCATTCTTGGGGGTTGTGGTCCTCTCCGCAAGCTACACATCTTGCCTGGAAGGCACAATTCGCCGAGACATGGCCGAAGCACTGACATCTATAGCACTGAAGTAGGTCACTCTTTCTGGGCTTTTCCCATGTCGCTTTCTGAAACGGAGCTTAAGGAGGCGGTCTTGATCTTCATTTTGGTTGAGGATTATTTTATATAGGTCTAAGTTCACGCCGTTCGCTTTAGACCATCCGATGGTAAGACAATGGCGATTTTGATGTCCGAACATTGTATTTCGATGTCTTTTCTGACCTGTGTAGCTGTGTGACTGTGTATTTTTGTGCTCCGTTGGTGTGAAAGAGTAACCTACCGCTTCAGATCTGCGGATCAAATCCACTAGTTTATCATGGATGGTGACTTCGTCAACTGTAATTTTTAATTTGCGCGCGCTCAGGCGAGTAATTCTATACTTCGTTGTGGGGCTCCTTTCCATGATATTTTTAACTGCATTGTTGTGATACCTTCTACGAATATAGAAGGACATCATGACTTTTTCTTTTCGGGGGCGCACGTGTTGGAGGTTAGTTTTTCTTCTCCCGAAAGAGCCGCGTATAAATTTGGATTATGGGAGATTGGTGCTTGGATAAGAATGGGTGACTTTCTTTTAATTGCCAATTTACCTTGGACCATTCTAATCCTTTTATGTTGATCTGGTCGATAATTACCCTGTTTGGAGCGTTTGTTGCAGCTTGCTCTACTTCCATTGTTGCTAACGGTAGTACGTCTGTCTTGGCCGCTTTCGTTCTTGGTAGGTGCGCCTTCTCGTCATTGTCCACATCGGACCATCTTTGGATGTTTGGGGACTCACTTTGTACCTCTGTTATTGCCAGTTTCCCGGGCTTTAATTCTTTTTTTCGGCTATACTTGTAGTTTGTTTTCTTTATGACCTTGATTTTTAACACCTTAGTGTTTTCGCTTGCAATGTGTTCGGTTTGACGTCTCACCATTGAATCCAATTTGTAGGGATGTTTAATGCAATAAGCATGTATACGTATTCACTTCTGCATCGGAATACGAGTGGTCGTGGCGGGAAGTTTCCGGGAGAATAAATGATGTCGTAACAAGTCTTTAATCGGTTTTCTAAGAAAATATTTATCATGAAATCATACTTGTGCTTTACAGCATTATTACAGTTTAAAATCTTTTTTTTATTGGCTCGATTTAATTCCAGCTGACCGATTGGACTGTTATTGTTGGACTGCCAAGAGATTTCCAGTAAAGTACGCCTACTGTAGACACTAAGGGGAAATCTTGAGTTAAGAAGGGGTGCGATCGTAAAAATAAGCATGTAAACTAAATCTTGTATTTGAGTAATGTATATTTTAAATTTATATAATATATGAAATATAAAAGATTCAAGAATTAAGTGATGAGTTACTAAAATTTGATATTTGATATTTGTAAATTTTTTTTAGATGAACCTAAATATGCGCAATTGTGTAAAAGATATCAAGTAAGTCCACATCAGAAATTTGTTTCTGGCATTTTTAAGCATGGAATGAAAGAATCAATTAGACAAAAAAACAAATCAAAAGAGTCTCAATTTAATTTAAAGACTCTTTATCATTGAAAAATGTGAATTCAACTCTATGATTTCAACTGCGAATTTTGTTTAACTATTATCGTAAGAAGTAAGTCTTGTATATTTCCCCTCCCAGTGTGCCGTTTGAAGCAAAAAGCGTCAAATTTAGAGCTGTTTTGAAAAGTTCTCGTTAAGACCTTTCATTTGATACCCATATCGGCTATCTTTGATGAATTTTTTTTGGCCTTAAATACCTTTAAAAAATTTTCTTTCTAGTTGAAATTTGAAGGGAGCATCACTTTACATCTGCGTACAAAATTTGATGTTTCTGCCTTTGGTAGTTTGCGAGAAAAAGTGCTGTGGCACACGGACGGACCGACAGACGAACAGACAGGATGCAATTTTAGTAGGGTTTTGTAAAATAATTTTACAAAACCGTAAAAACAACCATGAAAGCGTTGAGCATGTCAAGCATATTACGCTTTCAAGTGAAGAACTAGAAAGAGAATCCAGAGAAAATGAAGAGATAAAACTCCAAATTCAAAATTTGGAGGCAATGATCTGGAAATTAACAAACGTCAACAAAACAAAGTGATCAAGCCACAAAATACGTTCGGAAAAGAAAAAGCTACAATAAATAAGACGAACGAAATAAAAGAAGCGTCAACAAACAAGACAAACGAAAAAAAGTAACCACGCAAAAGGCTCTGTTACATGTGAACTTTGAGATTCCATAGTGTTGCTCATCCCGAACACTGCCATACGCGATTTCGTAAGAGTTAAACCTACGCAATACCGAGCCACACTTTATTAATTTTTTTGATAACCTAATGATGTAACCAACAGCAAGTCGTTTAAATTTTCATTCATAAAATGACTACTTGTTAGATTATGGAAAGAAAGCCATATAATAATTTTTGCTTTGTAACTTTATGTAATTAAACTGTAGTAGCTAGGTTGCTTCCAATTTACCCGTCACATTATGGAAAACGCAGTAATAAGTGCCGAAAGCATCAAGAACCAACGCAAGCTTGAAACACAACGCAAATTCACACGGTAGCGGAAACTTTCGTCATCCAATCAACATATGCGGCAGCGTAAAACATATAACCCCTCGAAGCAATCAGAATTGCGTCGCAAATAAAGTAACATGCAACGCTGGGAGGAAATCCGAATTTGAGTCGTTGCTCCCGTCACGCGACAAGAGGTGTTTGTGATATGCACCATCACCTGCGGGCATTTACATCATTTCCTCAAATCAAGGTTTCATACTGCTTGTGTTTTCATTGATTCTACTTTCCGTCAAAGACTCCCAATGAATTTTGATGCAGTATATAATTTAACTAATTCAAATTCGAACCTGAGTGCTGTCAAAATTTACAGGGAAACAATTTTGAGTGCGGATCCAAACGTGAGACTGTCGTCAAGCTCGACATTCTTATCAAGTGTGGAGCCGCTGAGCTTTCGGCCGAAGACACAAACTTAACGATCCCACCACAAACATCTTCACACTCACGCTGAACCAGTAGAGGCACGAGGCAAGTAACGAAGCCAGAGATGCTGCTGAGGCAGCAATGGCACGCACACCGAAGGAAGACACTCGCAAATTTAACACTTCATTAGTGGCGAGCGCAGAACGAGCAAGGCGCGAACTCGAGACGTAACGTAAATTAAACGTAGCAGCAACAAGAAAACGAAAGTGCTAAGGAGGAGGTGAAAGGAGTACTTCAAGCTCTAGAAGAATTGACTGTTAACTACGATCAAAAATCACCAAGAATCGAGACCAAAACAAAGATATTGATACTATGAACAGGAAATTGCAACAGAAATAGGCCACACTGAATGTCGTTACATCGGAGTTGCAACAATTAAAAGATATGCCAGCGCATTATAAGATGGAACTTATGGATTGCTTATGCATGGATAGTATCACTGAGATGCAAATGAGTAGCATCTGATCCAGGTGGTAAGGTTGAAGAAGAATTCCTTGCGGCTCGACTAAACAGTAGCAAAATTAAACCGGAAGCCAAAAATATCGCACAAGATGTCAGAAGAGAAAGCTGATAAACCACTAAACTACGCGAAAGAAGCCCGGATACAACTGTTGAATTTCTAACCTCCTCTCCTAAATAAGTATCGATATCGTGCTGAAGCATACTATTCACTTATTCACATTCAACTCACTATATTCTACCAAAGAAATCTAAATAAAGAAAATCTCGACATTCCCGAGGAGACATTTGACGGCCGAAATTACTAGAAACTGGTGGATAAATATACATTCATTTATTTATTTCATCTTACAGACTAAATAATCCAATAACAAAACGGAACGCAAAGAATAATTCCAGCAATAGTTAAATGAAGAAGAATAATAAAATGTTGATAATTGGAAGTTAAACTAGTAATAAATCTCTTAGTTTTTTCTTAAATGCTATGTAAGAAGAGGGGAAAGGACCAAGCTCGAGATTATTATGATTTTGTATGATTCTTAAAATTGGTGAATGGAAATATATATAAATCAGTTTCAGCATATGGGATGGTGAAATAAGAATTCATCCGAGATGAACGAGATGTTTGTCGGAAACGCAGTTCAGAAAAAATATTTAACGGGACTTGATGGTAGCAGAGTTTATACAAAAACTATTGGTCTAAATAAGTTCGTCGGGGTATGAGAGATGGAAAGCTATACGACTTTCGTAGGGCTGATACGGCAAATTAAACTTAAGGAAAAGAAAACATGGGAACTTTCTTTGGACAGTTTCTAGAGAAGACACGCGATAAAAATATTTGGGGGACCAGATAACAGAACAGTATTCAAGCAAAGGGCGAACAAGACAAACAAATAGGTGGACAGAAGAAGAGATTATATTGTATTTATGTAGGGGAAGTACGGACAAAATAACATGTATGGACAAAATGACAAAGTCACCTTATTAAAAAATTGGCGGGTTTTAGTAACGTCTCCGCGACTGTATCACGTGACGGCAGCCATATTCACAATCCTGTCAGATGTTGAGCGTCATTGTCACAGTCGCGTTGAAGTAACCAGTTCGAACGTGTTTTGCGCCCTCAAAAGTTTATTTTATAGATGGTTTTCTCCGGTTTTTTGGTGAGTTATTTGTTGTTATTTGTAATTATTTCTATTAAAATCGATGAACTTATGCCAGTACCCAGTGATTTCGATTAATTTAATTGCAATTATCAGGTGCTTAATGGGATTTCGGTTTTTTGTTCATTTTTGTTCACATTTGGACAAAATGACATACATATACAATGGACAAAATGACATGGTATGTCATTTTGTCCGCAGAGTTTATGTTAATTAACATTTATTATTTGTTTGGGTGATATGCCGCGAAAATTCGAAAGAAAAGCTAATCGGCAGTCTTGGATCCAAGAATCCATGAATAAGGCTTTTGAAGCATGGAAGCAAAAAAAAAAGAGATGGGAATTGGCCGCAAAAACATTCGGTGTTCCTCATACGACGCTTAGAAGACATGCACTCAATATGAACAAAACCTTGAATTCTAACTCTAAACGATTAGGAAGATTCAAGAAAACATTTTCAACTGAAATTGACGAGGAGTTAGTAGAACCCATAAAGTTTTTAGAAACACGACTTTTTGGTTTCACACGTACATCACTCCAAGAGCTTACCTTTGAACTAGCCGAAAAAATGGTATCGATCACCCTTTCAACAAGGACAAGAAACGTGCTGGATAAGAATGGCTTGACGTTTTCTTGAGAAGAAATGACGATATTTCTCTGCGCGCCCCAACTTCTGCTGTAAGAGCGCAAGCGTTTAATAAACCATAGGTAGCTGAATTTTTCCGTATTTATGAAGAATTTTTGAAGACTCACAGCTTGGGACCTCACCACATCTTCAATATGGATGAAACCGGGCTCACTACAGTCCAAAAACCACAAAAAATTCTGGCCACCAAAGGCAGGAAACAAGTCGGCTGTCTCATCAGTGCTGAGAAAGATTCGAATGTGAGAGTAGTGTGTTGTACGAATGCCATCGGTTCATTTATTCCTAGGAAGAACATGAAAAATGAACTAGTTGATGAGGCTCCCACCGGCACTCTTGGACTAGCACAAGAATCAGGATGAATGGACAAAGAGGTATTTGTAAAATGGTTAAAACATTTTCAGGCACATATGAAATCTAGCAAAGATGATCCGGTTCTACTTATTGGTGATGGCCGCCCAAGTCATAAAAGCATTGAATGTTTGAGTTATGCCAAAGAAAATGGTATTCATATGTTGTATTTACCACCACATTGCACCAATAGAATGCAGCCCTTGGATGTTTGTATCTATGGACCACAAAAAACTTATTTCCATCAAGAAATTTCTAAGTGGCTAAAAAATCATCCAGGGTGCGTTCTTACCCATTTACAAATCAGGTAGCTGTTTAATGAAGCGTATGGCAAAGCCGCAACTGTTCAGAACGCAAGTAATGGCTTTAAAAAGACAGGCATCTGGCCTGTGAATCCTGATATTTTTCCACACTACATGTTTGAGTCAGCAGAGACCACAAATATTCCGTTGAATCAGGAGGATATTGCAGACAGTACACCTAAACTTCCCAGCTCACATTTTACCATCAACTAAATGTATCAAAACCTCTTCAATCCAAGAAGATCCGAGTAACAAAGTTGCATATTTTTCAAATCCATCAGCAACAATTGACGATGAAGTAGATTCTTCACAAAACACAACGCAAGCCACCACCAATAATGATATTGTAGTTGTTATTTCTGATGTGATTAACTTGAGTTTAGAAACATGTGAAGAGGAGTCTAATACAGTTGAGGTAGCTGGAGCAGCGTACGGTGACAGCGTGAGACCTGGTCTACAAAGCAATTACTGACATATCCAGTTGCTACTATTCCGCCAGCACCACAGGGGCAGTTCATTCGAGGCCAAGGAAAAAGAAAATTGAAACCTGTCAAAGGTGATCGGCTTTTAATTTCTACTCCAAATATACAAGAAATTATTGCTAAGAACAGACCAATGGATCCACCGGTAAAAAAGAAGAGACAGGTTAAAAGAAAAATTTTTGATGAGGATGAAATAAATATTCCTGCTTCCAAGAACGCTATACCATTAGAGAAGAGATTGACAGCATCGAGGCATCGTACAACTGCTCTGCTATATAATAGCTCAGGAAGCGAAGATTTCTTATGCGAGATAGAAGACGACGATAGTGAATGCGCTTGCATCTATTGCAATCACCTCTTTTCCCGTTCTAAGCCCAGCGAAGGCTGGTTACGATGTATGACTTGTTCCCTTTGGGCTCTTGCGTCATGTGTTCATGTCCCGAAGACGACCAAACGATTTATTTATGAACTGTGTTCTTAAAAATTAGTATGCAATTATGTCCTTACCTTATATGTCATTTTGTCCATACTATATGGACAGAGCCGGTTTGTGATTAGTTACATTTTTTCTTAATATATATTTTATTATAGTTCCTACTTAATTAAAAGACTGTGCTACTGATAGTCAATGAACCTAAGATGAGTAAAAACGATTGAGACTGATTATAATACCATTAAATAAATAAATATTATTAAAAAACAAAACACCCCTACATGTCTAAGGATAAGCCCGGAAACTCTAGACGCCTTAGTAATCACATTTCAAATATGTGCATCAAATTTAAGTTTTGGATCAAAAGTTACTCCAAGGTCTTTATGACTGAAGACTTCAGAGAGCAGAGCATCATTTAATCTATAATTAAAATATATAGGAGAGTCCTTGAGAGAAAAAGTCATTTTATGACATTTAGTAGTATTAAGACATAAATAGTTTGAAGCACACCAATTATTTAGAGCATTCAGATCAGTTTGGAGGAGCTGACAGTCTAAATGGGATTTGGCTGCTCGAAATACTTTGAAGTCATCAGCATACAAGAGGCAAGAGCAATTAATTAGGAAGGAAAGATCATTTATGAACAGCAGAAAGAGAGGAGGCCCTTGTGGAACACCAGATAAAGGATAAAAAGGACTAGACGTAGTGCAAGAGAGACTTACTCGACAGGGACCACACGATAGATAAGATGCCATCGAAGATAGAAGAGCACCCGAGATGCCAAGCTTACGACAGAGAAGTAAATGATTCACAGTGCCAAAGGCCTTGGAGAAATCTGTTAAGATCACATCAACTTACAGTTGGTTATCCAAAGCTCTTGCAATACTGTTTGTGAACTTCATTGAATTAAAGGTAGTGGAGTATCCTTTAAGAAAGCCATGCTGGTCTGGAGCAAGAATAGGAGCTAATGAGTTTGAGAGTCGATTATAAACCAACCGTTCAAGTAACTTTGGAAAGTAAGGAAATAGGGCGATAATTGGAAACTGACGTAGGATCACCACTTTTAAAAATAGGCACAATATTAACTGTTTTCCAAGGGTAAGGGAAAGTACAAGTACTGAAACTTAGATTGACGAGGAGAGGTAGAGGAAAACTAAGCGTTGAGGCTAACGACTTTACAAATAGTTTGGCAAACCATCCGGCCCAGGGCTGATATTAGGATCAAGAGCATAGATCAAAGCTTCGACTTCAGATGCATCTGCACAAATAAAGGAATTTGGAAAGGAAAGATGATTAGGTAAGACAACTGGATGCTCAGCTGCTCAGGGAGAAGAAAAAGTTGAAGAGAAAAATTGGCAAATGTGTCAGTAACTTCTTGAGGAGAAGAAACTTCTGCACCATTCCGCTGGACCTTATTAGAAATGAAAGAAAAAGATTTCAGCGACCCAAT
Source organism: Odontomyia ornata (assembly GCA_963969285.1). Taxonomy (NCBI): domain Eukaryota; kingdom Metazoa; phylum Arthropoda; class Insecta; order Diptera; family Stratiomyidae; genus Odontomyia; species Odontomyia ornata. Next base: position 77,534,218 of record OZ017739.1, on the reverse strand, counting down.
ATAAGACCAAAAAGGCTTTGTATTATTAGTCACAAGAGCGCTATCCAGACTACTGGAAATAGCCTTCAGAGCATATCTGATCTCTTTTTTGGCAATAGCACGCAGCCTACTAAAATTACATCTTGCTTCAATAGTGCCGAGTGTTTTGAAGACACGATGTGCCTTATCTTTTGCTCGTAGGGCACTTAGCACTCGCTTTGTAAACCAAGGCTTTTGATTTGCTTTACGGAATGTTTGAAGAGGCGTATAGCAGCCAATAAGACTATAAATATATGTATATGTAAAATTTATCCAAATCAGCCTCACAATTTAGGCCTCTAAAAAAATCTAGCCAGTTGACTGAAAGTAGTTCTGTATTAATAGCTTCATAATTAGCTTTAAAAAAGTTAAGTTTTGGAGTAGGGAGGTTTGTTAAATTTAATTTCATCGATTCATCGAGATAAAGGATGATGATGCCAATCAGGAGGAATATATGGATGTACGGCTTGAGATACAGATAAGTAGCTAACTGGAACATTTGATAGAACAAGGTCAAGAAGACGACCATTAGATTGCGGATATGATTAAATTGAGAAAAGGAGCAATCAGATAGGAAAGATGACAGGGTTATAGAAAAAGGGTCAACTGACGATATAGAAGGAGTAGAATAATTTTCCACTCTATGTATGGTATCCCCGCAAACTAATATTGACGCGTGAGGGTGTCGCAAAACTAGGTAAGAGGATAGATCATCAAAAAACGTCTCATAAACGGTTAACAGTGAATTACAGGAAATATAAATAGACAAAATCAAAAACTCTGTATTATGAGGGAGAGAAATTTTGATAATAGCACATTCTAAAGTAGGAGAAAAACAGAAATCGGAACAAGGAGAACTAAGTAGAGCCTTACTAACTGCAACTCCACCACCATCAACCTTATTAGTGGCAATGAGGTCACGGTCACATCTATATACAATATGATCAGGAAACATTTCACTGCTCAAAATGTTTCCATTCAGCCAGGTCTTGGAGAAGCAAATAAAAGAATCATTACTAACTTGATAAAAGACAAAGAGTTCATCCAACTTGGTCCTTAATCCTCGTACATTTTGGTAAAAAATAGAGAAACACATATTTTTAGGAGAAGAGAAGTTACATTGAACAGTATTCAGGTTTGAAAGAGATTCATTGAAGTTTGAAGAGCGTACAGTGGAGAAAACATTATGATTATCAGAATATTCATCAAGAATACTTGTGACTAGAGCTTTGGGATTTCGGTTATTGCTCGACAAAAATTTCTTCGTCTCAATTCATACGGCTTAACAAGTACACCAGCAGGTCAGTGATTCGAATTCAGGACAATATCAGTATTTGCAGAAATCACCAATTTAAATGAGGCAATTACTTTGTCCGTTAAATTTTCCTCAGTCAACTTATCCAAACTTTTTGTTGATATAACGCTTTAGGTATGAAGATATTCTTCAAAGGTATAGAAGCACGAATGACAGGTGAATCGAGATCTGTTGAAGGAACGAGGTCACTCGGTTGCTGATGTTGCATTGGAGGTGATATTTTGTTTGGAATCGCTCCTCAACTGTTGGACGAAGAACCAAGTGGGCTGATGATAAGTAAATCGGATTGTTGACCAAAAGAAAGTGGCCTCAACAGCGAGTTGCTCCTAGGGACAATTGACCAGTTTGTACTGTTTCCACATAGTTGCAGCAATCCGGCTGTAGTACGAACGCCGGCTGTATCTGCATATCTTGTTGAGCAGCTAGTGATGTATCAGGTACATTTTAATTGTCAGCAATTGTTGGTTGTTGGTTATTAGATAGCAGCTTCAGCAACGACTTACTTCTAGTAATAATTGAGAGACTAGGTTCAATCAATTCTGCAGAATCGTGGTAATCTGGCTGCAATACTAACGCTGGTTGATGCTGCATATCATGTTTATAATTTACGTTCAGGCTGTCACTTAAGCACAAGGCGGATAGTTCTCCATGAGTGGAGACATTGGATAATTTCACCTGCGGTTTACTTTTTGTCGGTATTGGTGAAGCTGGATCCAACACTGAACGCACAGCATTTTCGATTGAACTAGATGATGGATTGGAATCCGCAAATTGTAACAAGGAGTCGACTACAGAACAAGCAGAAGAGCACTTGCCTAGCAGGGATTTTAGCTCGTCGGTTAAGGGAGGGATCATCTTCCTTGTAGTTTGGAGTCGAGAGACATACGGAGATACTGAGTAATGCCTACATGATGCACAGTACCAATGAACTCCATTGTCCACTTTGTTAATAAGATCTGCCACAGTGCTTTTCAGGTTGATGCACATTGCGTAGAAAGGAAGTTCACAGAACCTAAAACACACAATCATGGGGGATTTGCCACTATTAACGATAACACTCCACGCGTTGTCATGGCAAACTGTCAGTCAAATGCATTCAGCGCATTCAGTGCGTAATACACTTAATTCCCATTAGGATGGCCACCGAGTGGAACTTGCTATGAGTGCAATCAAGCGAGGGGAATTACACGAACCAATGGAAAAAAAAAGCACTCCCAAACATGATTTTCCCGGTTGATGGGAGGAAAAAAACGTTAGCCTAGAGGTTATTTAAGACGGGGAAGATTGGCGCGCCTTCTCTTTTTCTTTTGGGAGTTTTCTTCGAGCAACCGATGGAGATATAATAGAACATTGAACAGTGACAGCATTTTCTGACGAAGATTGGAGACGCACACTATATTCCGGAACGTTAAATTGGAGACGAACCTTGGATTTTCGAACATTAGCTTGGAACGAGACAACTGTGCGGTGGCGATAATCACGAAGACGGAAGAAAAGGCCCCCTTACTAGAATAGGAAATAAATGTAAGTGGCTTTTATTTTATCTCATGTTGGTCGAATTATTTTAATAAAGGAATGTATAAAGTCGAATAAAGATAATTGTAGATTTTTCTTTCCTCGCTACAATTCAACATATAAACTTTCCTTTTCAACAGTGGAAAGTGAGGCTCGGGAATTCTTTCCCGGGACGTTGACCAGGCAGGAAGACCTGGAGGGATAAATTGAAGTGGTAGTGTTCGTGGGTGCAGTGGAAGTTAGTGGCATTCTGAGTAATTTCGGTTGCCCTGTTTTTTAAAACTAAGAGTTTTGTGTGGTGGCGAAACACCCTAACTCGTTCTGCGCGGTAGACTATCTTTTGTAGGTGATTTTCGCGGCTAAGTGGTGGAAGCCCCAAAACTCGCATATTTGTGATTTCGCTCCGGATGGTCGTCTTCTCGTTCGGATGACCCCTTGAGGGGCTCGAAAAATCGAACGAATGGCGCCCACGCCCGTCTTCAGGTGAGTTAGTTTGGGTCGGTGGAGACTCCGCCGGAGTAGCCCCAATATAGCGGTGGGGTAGCTAGGGAATCGGTAAAAGCTCAACAAACAAATAAAGCAACATAACAAGATACAACAAGTTGGGTAGACTGACCAACGCTCGTGTGGGTACTCAACAAAATGCAATCACCAACAACGAATAAAATGAAGAAACATGTCTAAGAGATGCGCTCGTTTAAAAGAAAATCCATTGTTTCTCCATTCTCAACAAATAAAAATCACTCAAATCATAAAATCTCAAAAGCATTTATGTCATCCATCTTGTTTGAAAATTTTAAGAAGATCAAATCAAAACTGCAGTATCTGGTTCGATGGAAAGTCCATAAAACACCAAAATAATATTTTACTGTTGTTGTAATTGGAGAAATTTCAAATGGATACAACTTCTGTGAATATGATACGAAACAAACTTATAGAGTATTAGGACCTTGTGTAAGGCTACTTAAAAATCGAATTTTGTTGGGCTTGAAGGCATCCATACAATTTTATTGGAGAAAATGTGAAATTCGAAGATCATACTATTTTTCACAAAGTTGAACGAATCTTGAATTCTGAGGTATTTTTTATTATTGTACTCTTAAATATCTTCCTTGATAATTTTTTCAGAGTTTTTAGATCAGAGACGTCCAACCGCCGGGGGAGAATAAATCGTCAGTTTAAGAACTGTCAGTTTAAGAACTGTTTTGAAAAGCTCTCTTCTTTGCTAACGTTGCAGGGCAAGTCAATCTTATAAATAGTCATGTACTATTACTAACAAAGTTGAGTGGATTTCGACTTCTCACGTATTTGTTGTTATAGTACTCATAAAGGCCCTCGTGAGGGGTAGGTACGTGAAAAGTTCGAATATTTCCCCTTCCCCTGCCCCCATGGTACCCATAAAGCAGTTTTAAGAGTTGTTTTGATAAGATCTCATTGAGACCTTTCCAATGACACCCTGTTCGACTACCAATGATGAAATTTTTTTGAAGGGTCATCTTTCTATATGGGGAGACGGCTATTAAACTCCCTTGAAAAAATTTTCCACCCCAAAACATTCAAGAAGTCACCAATTCTGACCTTTCCCCAAAGTTTCATGGCTGTAGCTTCTATCATTTCGGAGAAAAAGTGTGTCACACCACTACAGACTGACATAGGTCATGATTGCAAAAGCGGTTTGTATTTTCGTATAAAACTCTAAAAAGACAACAATCCACAATGCTGATGTCGTGCTAAGCGCGGCTTATATTTTTGGCAGAGAACATGCCTTGGGTCATCTTTGCTATCATATTTTGCATCGTCAGTTAAATCTGTAGATACTAAGAATTATCCTATGCTGTGAAAGTAGATGGGATATGCGTTTACAGTTTGCTTAAACGTTTTTTTTATTTTCTTTTGGGGGACTGGGAGGTAAGTCCCATTTAGGACCTGTATGTGAGGCATCCAATCTTATGAGTGACTGGACTACCTACTAAATACCTCCCCTAACAATGTAAGAATCTAGCATGGAACCGTTTAATACATTCCTCGATTCTCGATTCGCTAGGCCGTGGAGCTTCCTCAAGCTGAGGTATTCCTCCTCTAGCGGGAAGGGGGAGGAAGAAGAATTGCTGAATAAGTAGTCCCCCAGCTCCAACGTCCCTGGCTGCTATGAGTACTTCTTATCATTTAGGACTGTCCGAACAAAATGTGCCACATTGTTCCATTTGTCAACCAACCCAAGTATCACTGTGACTATACTAGCCACGGTCCTGTTTCCTTGCAGAGGTTCCGTCTCTGCCTTTCTTATAGCCCAGTCATATTAGGTAAAATAAGGGGTCAACCTCGGAATGAAAGATAATAAGCTGCAAATTGGTATGAACCTTTGTTTTGTCATTCTAAATGTTGTCTCAAAAGTCAAAATCGTTATCGTGTTCGCGTCTCAAGATATTCAAGGTCAAAGGTCACAAAAATCGGTTTTTCGCGAATATCTGGCTTCCTATCGGTTAAATGAGATTTGCATTTATTATAAAAGTTGTAGGCTATAAAATTCCCTACAACTTTTGTTTAAACTTTTTTTTTCATACGACCAACCGTTTTGAAGGTAGAGCGCGAAGAGTGCACATCGTACAGTCATATACGGCCTAATGCAAGGTCAAGCGTGAGTTATGGTTATCAGTACGTTATAAAGTCAATTATTTACTTGGAAATTATAATTATTAAACAATGCCTATTATTTATGTACTAACTATTAATTATTTATATTTAATTAAAGTAAGTAACTTGATTATTTATATATAATTATTCATATTTAACTCATCATTGACACAGCTATTGCCTTATCAAAACATCAAAAGACTGCTGTCATCATAGGAGAAGATATCGATTTGCTCGTTATTTTAATTGGACGTACTCAGTCACATCATCAGGAAATTTTTTTGAAAAAAGTTGGCAAAGGCAATGTCAAAACACAAATATATTCTACTAAAAGTTTTGACCAATATCCTCGTACTAAAAAGCACATTTTATTTTTACACGCATTCAGTGGCTGTGACACGACTTCTGCGCTATTTAAAAAAGGAAAAAAAACTGTTACTAGAGCATTGGAAAAAATTCCTGATTTAGATAAACTGGTGGAAGTATTTCAACAAGAAAACTGCCCAAAACAAACATTATTAGAAAATGGAGTGCGCATCTTGTTGGCATTATATAATGCTCCAAAATCTGAGGACAACATTGATCATTTCCGCTACACGCAATTCATCAAATTTACAAAACTAAATAAACCTGTACAACTGTCAACACTTCCACCAACAAGTGTAGCAGCTCATCAACACATAAAACGTGTCTACTACCAGATTCAAACGTGGTTAGGGAAGGACTTAGAACCTAAAGAATGGGGCTGGATGCTTGAAAATGAAATCCTGGAGCCCATACGAACGTTATTACCTCCAGCACCAGCCGAACTACTAAACGTAATATTTTGCAATTGCAAAAATGGTTGTGGTTCCCGCTGTGGATGCAGAAAATCAGGGCTACAATGTTCTTTAGCTTGCGGCCAGTGCAACGGACAAGCTTGCCTCAACGCTTCACTGTATCCAAGTAATCCCGATGAAGAAAATACATATGATCCCGATATTCTGGAAGGTTTGGAGATGAACATGACAGATAATGAGGATGATGACAATGAATCGAACATTTTTGAGCGACAAGAAGAAGAAGACGACGAACAAGAAGAAGATAATTAGCTTCCATTTCCAATTTCATTACAATTAAAATCAACAAAGATACTTTTGATATTTGAACTCACATTTTGATAAATGTATATTATGCCGTATTTAATAATAAATAAAAATATGTGTAAAATATATACTCTTACTATCATTTTAACTTAAAATAAAACTAAAATATATAATCCAGAATTAATAATATTTTATACTTAAATAGTTAAATATGAATAATTATATATAAATAATCAAGTTACTTACTTTAATTAAATATAAATAATTAATAGTTAGTACATAAATAATAGGCATTGTTTAATAATTATAATTTCCAAGTAAATAATTGACTTTATAACGTACTGATAACCATAACTCACGCTTGACCTTGCATTAGGCCGTATATGACTTTACGATGTGCACTCTTCGCGCTCTACCTTCAAAACGGTTGGTCGTATGAAAAAAAAGTTTAAACAAAAGTTGTAGGGAATTTTATAGCCTACAACTTTTATAATAAATGCAAATCTCATTTAACCGATAGGAAGCCAGATATTCGCGAAAAACCGATTTTTGTGACCTTTGACCTTGAATATCTTGAGACGCGAACACGATAACGATTTTGACTTTTGAGACAACATTTAGAATGACAAAACAAAGGTTCACACCAATTTGCAGCTTATTATCTTTCATTCCGAGGTGAAAGCCCTAATATGACTGGGCTATTATTTGTGTATGCGAAAAATATGTGGCAGACATCGTTTGCCTTTCCTGGACAAAATCAACACTCGGGGAACCGTAATTTAACACGTTCCACGTCCTATGAGCCACAAATGTTTCACAAAGCGTGCCATCTTAACTTCTTACTACGTTCGTGATACACATGTGGTTCACGAGTCGCATACAACTTTTATAGTGAATATTTCTACGAAACTTGCTGGGACTGTATTGTTTTTGGTTTGAGCTTACTAGGGCGGTAACGAAGTTTAGAAATAAAGTAAAACATACCATGAAAATTATTTATTACTTGAGGAAAATTCAAAATGCAAAGAATGGAATTTTGGTGACACTGATTATAATTATATCTTATTTTAACATATGTTTAACCTTAAGAAAGGGTAAACAATAACCTCTCTCACATATTATACATTTTGCATCAATTCTTTTCACTTTTTTGCAGCACTTTCTCTTCTCTCTTTCCCACCAAATTGTCATAGCAGCCAGAATAACGTTTTCTTGCAATTTTGCCATCGTCCATCCGCTCAATTTTCGACCGAAAATGAACAGATGAAACGGATTCAGGCCATCGTGGTATAGATGTACTGGCACCCGGTTGATGATCTAATTTTAGAAATTCCCCTATGATATTTTGTTGCGCCTGCATCACGGTCATTCTCATTTCTGTTTGTCGAGAGGTATAATTGTTGATACAACAATGTGCCATTTGTTACTAATGCACATATCAGTACATCAAGGGCATTTTTTTTTATACCACGTGAGTGACTTCCTCTTTCGGTCGTCATAGCTAGAAACTTGGCCTAATACATCTATAACTTTCTTTCGTTCATTGTAGTCGAGCACGGCATTCGGCTTCATTTTTGGCTGATACCCACCTGACATTTGCTCCTCAGATCCGTTGCAAGTAGAAATCGTAACGACATCTCTTTTGTCTTTCCACTTCTAAGCCGTAATATTTTCTTTCTGACGTACATTAACTTCGCCCTTTCTGGGCCCCATTTGCTTTAGCTTTATGGCCCAAGGATAATCCACACTATTTACGCATAGAGTGCCATATAAATCTGTTTTTCACTGTAATAAGTATTTAGCTAAACCAACGCTGTTGTCGAAATTGTCGCACACAGTAATGCGTCCTGCTTGTAATAAGTCATTGCACAAAATCCTTACCATACTACTGGGCTTATCCAAGTCCTCAGTATCAGGGTCACGTCCTACGTAGACTATATAGTCCCAGACATATCCTTAGCGTGCACAGTTTGTATAGCTTGAGCCCATATTTATGAGTTTTCGAAGGATTATACTGTCGAAAGCATATTCTGCCTCTAAAAGGCATCATAGATTCATCGATGACTACACATTTTTCTGGTGTTAGTAAATTTTTCCAGTTATTGATAACTGGTTGTAGAAGTGACTTTATTTTGAAAAGTCGGTCTGTTACATCTCTGGGTACTGTATTATCAACAAAGTGCCAACAGCGAAGTATTGTACTGAAGCGATTATATGACATGCTTACGTTGTGAAATATTGGAGGTTCATTGTAATATTTCTTATAATAATGTTACCATGGCAAGAATATACTAGTATACACATAATAGCCATATAATAACGACACAAAGTAACGCGGAATGCGAAAATGTAGTGTGAATGATATATGGGTCACGAACGTGCTGAGCCGAAAATTTCTCCCCAAGCCCGTGAGCCACATATGTTTCACAGAAATAACATCTACTTCCCGATCTATAATTTTTTTTGTTAAGTAGATTGTGTTTTCAATTCTATATAGAACATTAAAGAAAACAAGTTGGGTAAACAGACCTACGCTCATGTCAGAAGGTTTTGTATTCAATTTACAAAATGCAGTCACCAGATCGAATCAAATCAAGAAACATGTCAAAGACGATTTTATTGGAGAAAATATGAAATACGAAGATCGTACTTTTATTAACAAAGTTGAAAGAATTTCGACTTCTGAAGTTTTGGTATTGTTATACTCATAAATATCTTCCTTGATAATTATTTCAGATTTACATCCGCGACGCAGGAAACACATTTTTCATGTATTTCCCCCATGTGCCCCCACTGAAGCAAAAACTGACAGTTTAACAACTGTTTTGAAAAGCTCCCATGAAAACTTTTATTTCATGCTCATATCGGCTATGTTTGATGAATTTTTTTTTCAGGGGCCACTCTCCTGTACTGTTATCATCGATTAATGGCCAATTTTTTCGAATCCTAGAATGGTTACAAAACCCTTTTGCTAGGAGCTCTCTCCCACCTCCTTGACTTGTTTCACTTATGAGCATCAATTGTAGGTACTCACCTTCAGTCATTCATTAAATTGAATCAAGTGTTCAAGGCATGCACCTTAAACGTTGAAGTTGGGAAAAAAAAAAACTCAAAATTATTCAATCTTCGCATTTAAAACAGCCACTATTTTGTTTTACGATTACTGATACCACTAGCTGAACCGATTCTCAAAGATCTACATGACACCTATCATTCCTGAAATTTTCATGCAAATCCTAGCAAGACTGTAGTGTCTGAGTCGGTAAAAAGCGCATCTTGTTCCATAGCCATATGTTGCCATAGTAATAAATGCAGCGCATATTGTTCCATAGTAATACAGGAAAATTCAAACCGCTATAACTTCGCTGATTCGATCTTTATGAAACTTTCAGGATAGATCAATCTTATAAATAGACATCTACGTACTGAATTTCATTGAATTTAAGGGTACCGTTAAGATTTTATTCAAAAAAACATAATTTCGATAAATCATACTATTACTAACAAAGTTGAGCGAATTGCGACTTCTAACGTATTTGTTGTTGTTGTACTCACCAAGGCCTACATTCCTGATTTTTTCAGATTTTTCGGATCACAGGTGTCCAATCGCGAGGGGGGGGACACAAATTTTCCGTGTATTTCCCCTCCCCGTGCGCCCCTCGAAGCAAATTTTGCCAAACTAAGACCTGTTTGGAAAAGTTCTCATCAAGACCTTCCATTTGATACCCATATCGGCTACCTTCAATGAAATTTTTTTTCGGGGGGTCACTCTCCTATATGGGGAGACCCCCTTAAATACCTTATAAAATTTTTTTTAAAGTTGAACTTTGAAGAGACCACCACTTTACATCTACACACAAAATTTGATGTTTCTAGCTTAAGTAGTTTCCGAGAAAAACTGCTGTGACACACGGACGGACGGACGGACGGACGGACAGACGAACAGACGGACAGACTGGTCGCGAAACTAGTAGGCTTTTGTAAAATTATTTTACAAAACCCTAAAAAATTATTTGGACTTACGGAGTAGTTTCGATATTTTCTCCGGAACAGAAAACGTGTTAATCTTGTGCTGGTAAGACTGAAAACATCTATGCCCGCTCAAAAACTGGGTCAGATAGAAGTTAGTCTCTGCCTCTGATTTTGTCATGGTCTCAAATCCATCTTCCCTACGTGCAATTTGCCTAAGACTTCTGTCAATCATTGATTGAGCGTTGTGCCTCCTCACGCGTTACCATCCTCCTTCCGTCCTTGCATCAACGTAAGTAGCACGGTGCTTTCTAGTAACGAAGGTGACAGGAATCACACTTACAATAACCCTCACCACCCAGATGGGGACTGTCGGATATGAAAATGCAACCCTCAGTGCTCCTCTTCTCTGTACATGTGCCTCCTTACTGAGAGCGTCGCCTCATATTTCTGCTCTATACAGTAGCACTGACTCGACAACATTCATTAAGAGGCATCATCTTGTCGGGTTGGATCCCCCTACGTTGGTCATAATTCGACTCAGAGCCGATACGTCTGAAGCAGCCTTGATAGCTTTTGACCTAATTTGCTCAGAGCACGTCTCCAATACTGATCGTTCTTACTCTAGGTATTCTCTTCTTCTTCTTATTCTTTATCAAGATGACCATGTTGATTTTCTCCAGTGCTAAACTGAATCCTCAAGCAATCACCCAGTCTCTTACTCGAATCATTATCATACATGGCCGTAGTTGTGCTTATTCGATGGTTTGTCCAGTGATTAAAGCCGCAACATCTTCAACATAGCTGATGAAGTGTCTTTCAGGTGGTACCTCAAAAGTTGCATAAGATATTCAGGCAGTTGAAATAGAATTTTCAACGTATCCAAAATACCCACCCATCTAGTGGAGTTGAAGCCATTCCAGTAGAACGATACTTCACTTAGTGCAGTTATGCGCATCTACCTTGTGGACCCCACTCACCATATCAGTAATCACATCAATGGTGGAGCGACCTACTCTAAAGCCATACTGCTGAGGATATAGGTTCCCCGTAGCACGAATTTTGTTAGTGAGTCTTCCCTCAATGAGTTTTTCTAGCATTTTCCCAACTATATTCAGTGTGCATAACGGCCGATGTGCAGACAGTCACCAGGAATTCCCCTTACTGATCAGTAGGAACATGGACACTTTCCATTATACCAGGAAATCCCGGTCTAATAGGCAAGCACTCAATGTGTTGAGCAGCAAATCAAGGCAATGGTGATGGACAGGTTGCAGTACATCAGCTGAAACACTTTCTGGGCCTGGAGCCTTCCTTGTTTTCTGTAGTAGGGCTGCCGCCTCCAGTTCCAGCTGCGTGAAGAGTGTGCACTTGATTTCTGCTTCACCGTAGACAGCGTCAACATGGACAGGATGCGAGGGGATGTGAGCCTGCATTATCTCGTCCATATTTTCTACTTTATGTGTGCAAGGCATCCGTTGGGCACCAATTTTCCACATAATTAGCTTGTAGCCAAGGCCATATGGATCCTTGTTCATATCGTCCACTAGATCTCGCAAGCAGTGAGCCTTGCTGTGGTTAATCAGTTTGCAAAGGCATATTCTGGCTGACTTATATGGTGCTACTCGATTGCATGCCTGATCGCAGTTGCATGCCCACTGAGTCACACGCCGCAGCTTGTGACACTCCCTTCGCTTTTCAGTGATTTCATTCGATCACGAGAGATGAAGAGACATAGAAGCATTCCAGGTACTAGAGATGATACTCATAATTGATTTCACCACATCTTGAGTTGCCGGTCCTTCTATCCCCTGTGAATTCCCTGCAGCGGGCGCACCTGTCATGAGCACCTCAGCGAACCTCTCGACCTCCATCCTTCCAGCGTTCGAAGCTCGAGAATACTGATGTTGAGAGACAACAATACGGATTTCAAGCAAAATTTACAGTTGATTACTGCCAATTGTGTATTCTAAAGACTGCGAGGCAAATGTCATGGCCGGTATAATTTCTTCACAACCAATACGGCGGAAAGTCGGCATATTTCTAGTATTCAACATGAGAAACACCACTGGCCGCCATTTTTCCCATGGATCAATCTGGAACATGCCCCATTTGCTGGCCTTAGCGTTGAAGTCTCCTCCACTGTACATGTTGCCATCTGCGTTTGAGATAGCGCTCTTCAAAGTATTGGGAAAGCGATCTTCAAAGTATTGGAAAGAAGATATCGGTTTGTTCAGTGTTATGTACATACTGAAAAACGTAGTCCCTTAGCACCGAAGTCACCAAACATGTTCGTTATGTTTAGTCTTTCATTATATTTAAGGCCACGTTGCTCTTATACTCATTTTCAAATTTATTTGTACCGGTACCTTCATATTTATATATAGTGTAGAAGCATGGCTTTTGTCAGCCAGTCTCGTGAATGCCGCTTTTGGTTTTCAATTAAAGAAATAAATAATCTTTCAATTCGTGTGTGTGTGCACTTTTAACTGAAAATATATAATCAAAAAATTTTAATTAACAGTATTCCTTCATACATTTTCAACAAACATTCTATTCGCCAGCCTCTGAGAAGTGCGCAACTCTTTTTATCAACAGAGAATGATGTACTCGTAGATACTTGATATTTTTGATTAATTTTTTGAGGATTTATCTTTTCATGTTTATATCATTCCATTTATGTTATCATGTGTGGCTGCCTCCATCAATCTTCAAAAGATAGCATTACGGATGGTAGCACACTCAATCCTGTTCATGGCATGTCATGCAAATTACGTACGGTTCTTTTTATGGGATGTAATTAGTTTTATGTGATTTCATGTTAGCACGGTGTAAAATGATGCTACTAAATTTTCATATCTCTTTTGCTGCAATATGACTTTCACAATTGTTACATGTCAACGATGCATAAAACTTTAATGATTTTAATACCTTTGATTATACTCACATGAATCATGTGGTATGATGATTCTGAATGGAGGACAATAAACTCTTGCGGTGGGATTAAAAAAATTATTGTGAGGTATAAAAATAACAGCTATTTCTCTTCTCATGAAAAGCCTTCGGGCCTTACTTTGTTGGATGAGCAAACGCATTGAGCCATCTTTAGTATCTAAAGGATGTGCCGAAGCAAATGACTTGACATAGGTGTAGGATGGATGAAGCAGGTAGGCCCTACGTTAGGCGAAGTAGAGATATTAGATTTTTTTGGGTTGTTATATGTTTATTTGTTCTGATGTGTCTCGCTTCCATTTTGGTGGAAGTGTGGTCTAGTACTGAGAAAATTGCGTCGCAATTTATAATAAGTTATTCATTGATGATGTTACCATATATCCTTCTATGTTTATATATTTCAAGCCTTCCTGGTATGTCTTGGTCTGGGTCAATCGATTACATGTTGATGTCATCTTCACTGACTTCTCCAAGGCGTTTAGCACGGTCAACTATCAACTACTCTATCATGAACTGAAAGAATTTGGGGTTGCTGGCCCTCTTTTTTCATGGATGAACTCCTACCTGTCTTTTGTATATGCTGTGTTAGTTATTGTGGAATTACCTCTATTACATTTTATCCATCCTCTAGTGTTCCTCAAGGATCTATTGCTTATAAATGTTCTTCCTTCAGTTATCGCCTCCGATTGCCTACTGTATGCCGATGATTTTCAACTATTTCGAGCTATCAGATTTATACGAGATTGTCAATATCTTCAGAAGGACTTGATTGCACGAAATAGCTGGTGTTCATCTAACTTCCTCTTTCTTAATGTTGCCAAATGCTATAAAATGACTTTTAATCTAAATCGTTCTCCGCTAGCTTTTACTAGTGCTTCCGCAAGAGTTAAGAATTTCTTGATCTTTTTGTTTTGCAGATCGAAATACAACACTTCATAAATATGTGCATATATAACTTTAATATAATTCATCTCTTTCAGGCGACATTATAACATGCACGCTCAAGAAAAAAACCTGAAATGCATCACATGGAACATTTGTTTACTTTATATTATCGGTCGTATGCCAAATCTAAGCAAAAGCATTTGCTCACAGGCAGCTTATACGTAGTCTACATCACTGTGATGTGTTAAAAGATTACGGTTTGCTTTTGCTTATACGAGTATGTATAGAGCACGATCAATCTTATATGTACAAAAGGTCACGCGGGTTCATAGAATTGTTGAGAAGTCGGCTATATCCATCGGTGTAATGTAAACATATGGCAGACTCATTTTTCGCCTTTAAGTTAGAGATAGAGCCAGTGTAGGCTCACAGTTTGCAGTGATTAGATCGATTGTTTTGCCTTTGAAACAATGCCAAGAAAATGTTAAAAAGAAACCTCGATAATGGTTTCCCCTCCACGAAAAAATCTTGTCAATCGGAGTCAAGTACTAACTCGACTGAATGCGAAGTAGGTATAAATACAAATAGTGGTTTAAAAAGTGGTAGATACAAAAATTATTTTCAGTACGAAATCTATCAAAAAAAAAATCAAAAAGTTGGCATATGCATGCTCTGCAAATCAAATAATGCAAAAAACAAGTTGAGATGTTAAGAACAAATCGAAGCACAAATGGTTTAAAAGTGCACTTGAAAGTATTTCATGTCGCCGCATACTATAAGATGTTTCCTGCAGAAGCAAATCTAAAACAACTGCAGCGAACGATTGAGCAAAGTTTTGATGTAAGTATATATGTGAAAAATTTCCTTGTTTTTCGGAAGGTTGTTTTTTAACTTTAAATAATAGTGTTAATCGAGCAGTCACATAAGCAAACTGCTCGAAAACTTTCCTACCCACCACTCCAAATTATGTGGATTATTAAAAAAAAAAATTCCATTGTAATCGTAATTCGTAAAATAATTTTACTTCTTATTTTTATTATTATTATTATTAAATGTAATTTTATATCAATTTTCCTTTATATTGAATTTAAATGTTTCCCTTTAATATATATGAGATTTAACTGTTTTTAGGGTTTTGTACTAAAATACAAAACCCTATTGCAATCACGACCTGTGTCCGTCTGTCCGTCCGTCCGTCCGTCTGTATGTCACAGCACTTTTTCTCCGAAACTATGGAGGTTACAGGCATGAAACTTTGTGGAAGGGTCAGAAGTGGTGACCTCTTGAAAGTTCAAAGGTGGAAAAATTTTTCAAAGGGGTTTAAGGGGGTCTCCCCATATAGGGAGGTGACCCCTCAAAAAAAAATTTTCACCATTGGTAGTCGAGTAGGGTGTCATTGGAAAGGTCTTAATGAGATCTTTTCAAAACAAGTCTTAAAATTGCCTTATGAGTACCGAGGAGGGCAGGGGAAGGGGAAATGTACGAACTTTTCGCGTAACCCCCCTCGCGATTGGAAACCTTCCATCCGAAATTTCTGAAAAAAATTATGAATGTAGGCCTTTATGAGTACAACAACAACAAATACATGAGAAGTCGAAATTCGCTCAACTTTGTTAGTAATAGTATGATTTATCGATTTTATGTTTTCTTGAATAAAATCCAAACGGTACACTTAAATTCAATAAAACATAAATTTTTTCTGAAAGTTTCATAAAGATCCAATAGTATTTAACGAAGTTATAGCGATTTGAATTTTCCCGTATTACTGTGGAACAATATGCCCTGTATTACTATGGAAACATATGGCTATGGAGCCATATGCGCTTTTTATCGATTTAGACACTACAGCTTTGCTAGGATGTGCATGAAAATTTCAGGAATCATAGGTATCATGAAAATGAGTACATACAATTGAAACAAGTCGAAGAGGCAGGAGAGAGCTCCTAGCAAAAGGGCTTTGTAACCATTCTAGGATTCGAAAAAATTGGCCATGAATCGATGATTACAGTACAGAGGAGTGGGCCCTGAAAAAAATTTCATGAAAGGTAGCCGATATGAATATCAACTGAAAGTTCTCTATGAGAGCTTTTCAAAACAGTTGTTAAACTGACAGTTTTTGCTTCAGTGGGGCCAATGGGGGGGTGTAAAAACATGAAAAATGTGTTTCTAAAAAGTCTGGAAAAATTATCAAGGGAGATATCTATGGGTATAACTAAAACAAATATCTCAGAAGTCAAAATTCTTTCAACTTTGTTAATAATAGTATGATCCTCGAATTTCACATTTTCTCCAATAAAATCGTCTTTGACATGTTTTTTGATTTTATTCGTTGCTGGTTACTGCATTTTGTAAGTTGAGTACAAAACCCTTCTGACATGAGCATAGGTCTGTCTACCCAACTTGTTTACTATTTCTAATCCGTTTCATTTTTCTTTACTTCTTGCAAATTTAGTTTCCTTTGGAACAATTAAAATCTGCCATACAAAATTTGCAGTGTAGGAACATTGTTCTGGTACACCTTACCAGTGTACTAAATTGGCAATGAAAGAGAATTGCAACGGGGTGGAGGAGTGTCAAAGATAAGAAAGCCAACGGTCTGTCAGTGTAAACGATTGTATGTATACGAAGTGGAATTCTCGGTTATTTAATAGTCCAGTCAAAATAGATTAAATTATTATTCCAGTTTGCATTAATTCCCAACAAGCTGGATTTTTGTGCAGGCCTTGAATACGACATTACAAATGATATGTCAAAAGTCCCCATCGATCCCGCTTGTGCGTTGTTTTTCATTCGAGGTCAAAGGTCACAAATTTGGGTTTTTTGCGTATATCTCTGAAACAATGAGAGCTACCGAAAAATAGTTCAAACAAAGTTTGTAGATCGTAAAATTGTCCACAAAAAAGATCTCAACACATTTTCTTCTACGGTGCACTGTTCTCGAATTATGGCTATTTTAAAGATACAAAATACGAATATGCACTCATACGTGATCAGTATGCATCATCGTGTTAACCATTTGAACAAAATATATTAGAACATAGTTTTATTTGCCCCATGCACACAAGTACGTGAAAAATATAGAAATTTTAAGTGAGTCATCGTCCGTCCCTAATTCTAATGGGCGGTTGGCCTTGAGAAACATCTGCCTGCGACACTCCATTTTCGAAACCAGTTTTGAACGGTTCTTCGTTGTGTTTGTGAATTATATTCTCTATTTAAACAGTGCCGTTACAAAATTTTGTAAAAATGTCAGAAATTTGCTTTATTTGCAATGAATCTTTGGCTGAAAGTGAAACTGTGGTTGTTGATCGTGGGCTAAAAACTTTAATGGATTCAAGTACTGAAAGAGGTGATGGGTTCAATGAATATTTGAAGGACAAAACATCTGTAATTATACATAAGCAGTGTCGTAAAGCATACACCCGGAAGAGCAGCATCGCTGTAGCTAAAAGACAGCGTGAGACGGAGGTAGCTACCACATCTGGGATTAATCCTCCTCGTACTAGAGCACGAGGTAATGAATCGTCTTTTTGTTTCAAGAAATACTGTTTGTTTTGTGGCAATGAAGCAGATAAAACGGCTGAAATGAAAAAAGCGCAGCATCTTCGACGAAGAGTGTCTCAAGTTTCAACACTTGGCTTCAAGAAATCTATCTTGAAGGAAGCGGAGACTCGTTCTGATGAGCTAGCAAGAAGTGTCATTGCCCGCATTCAGTATGAATATGACTTAATTGCTGCTGAGGCTAAGTACCACAATGATTATTACACTTCGATTCTGAAACCGATTAGTGGAGGTAAAATCGGTCGTCCTGAAAGTGATTCTATTACTTCAGCGATGGAAGAAATATTTGCATTTATTGAAAATCATGATTATTGTCAATTTTCAATATAAGAATTGAAAGATATTTGCAAAGAACCATCGATCGATAATAGAACAATTAAGTCAAAACTCAAGTTAAAGTATGGTAATAGAATCATTATAACTGAGAAATCGGGAAGTTCAACATTCATTTGCTTCATCGACAATCAGCATGACGTCCTCAGCAATGCTTGGTATGAGAATAAAAAGCAAAATAAAAAGGAAGAGAGGTTGAGAATACTTGAAGCAGCTGCAGCAATCGTTCGAGAAGATATTCACTCGATAGTGTCTGACACTGATAATTATCCTCCACCTACTCACATGTTCGAAGATATCAATAGTGATATTCCAGAATCTTTGACTTATTTGTTAGAGCAAATAATTTTGAAAAATAAACGATGCAAATTGGAACACTTGAAATTAATATGTACAAATGTCAGCCACTGTATTATGGCTGCTGTTCGGCCTAGGTCTTTCAAATCACGGTTTCAATTGGGTCTCTCAGTGTTTTTTCATCGACGGTTTGGATCAAAACGTCTTATTCAAATTTTTTCATCTTTTGGTTTGTGTGCATCGTATAATGAAACGATCATGTATGAGGCAGCAGCAGTTCTTCATCGTCCACCTCATATTCTACCACCAGAAACTGGAACAATTATTCAATATGCTGCAGACAATGCTGACATCAATGTACATACTCTAGATGGTCATAACACGCTCCACATAATGGGTATCATTCAAATTATAACTACAAAAGCAGCAGTTATAGCCTAAAAACCCATATCACGAGTAAACAAAGACCTTTCAGCGAAAGATTTTGCAGCAAAAGCTCATGTACCGATAAAAGTCTATCAAAATGATGGTACAGTTGGGTATAGTAAAATAGTTGCACAAAATTTTGATTATGAAAGTAGCACAGCAGTATCTTTACTGAAAAAAGTTGATATTTTGTGGTTGTATGGGAAATGGAAAGATTTACTATTACCTGGTTGGAACGGTTACATTGAACGTTTAACGAGTAATATCATGAATTTTTCAATGTCTCAAATTCTCTTTTTACCATTGATTCAGAAACCAGCAAGTAATTACAATACTATCTACACAACTTTACTCTGCGCTTTAGAAAATGCAAAACTTTATAATCACGATGTATGCATTATTACTTTTGATCAGCCTTTGTATGCAAAAGCTCGAGAAATCGTATCAGCAGCACCTGAAGGATCTGAGGTATCGAAGATCGTAGTAAGACTTGGAGGTTTCCATTCACTCATGTCTTTTTTTGGAGCAATTGGTCATATTATGCAGGGAAGTGGCATAAAATAGGTGCTCTCCTTGATTTATGCCACTAATTCATTAGACAAAATGTTGAATGGCCATGCTTATGCAAGAGCAGTTAGAGCACACACATTACTCCATCTCATTTTAGCAACAATAATATCAGAAGAACTTGTCATCGATGAAGAGATGCATGCTAATCTACAAGATACTGTAAACCTTATAATGAATTTCACAATTTTGTACGTTGATATTGAGAATGGCGATGAGATGACTGAGGCATACCTTGAGCAGTTCAATCAAAAATTAAAGGAATATGAACAACGTGGACCAACTGCAAAATTGTGGACGCAATATTTTCACATGGTATCAATTGCTAAGGAGTTTATAAGAGCTGAACGTATGGGAGATTGGAAAGCTCATTTGAATAGCACTCGAGAAATGCTTCCTTACTTCCACGCATCAGGACATTTTCCTTATGCCAAATCTGCACATTTATATCTACAAGAAATGCTACAACTGGAAAACTTGATTGATGATCCTGAGGTTTTCGAAAGGTTTACACGGGGATTTTTCACAATTAGACGTTCTGATAAATTGAGTTGTGGAACTTCAACAGATATGGTCATTGAGCAGTCGATGATGAAGTCAATGAAAACAGATGGAGGTGTTGCTCGAGGAAGAAGTACGCAAGAGAGCGTCATTAGTAAATGGATTTATGGCATGCATGCAATGAATACTGTGTGTGAAAGATTGGAGGATTTAGCGGATGTAAGAATGGACACAACAGATCAGCATGTCGATTCAAGGGATTCCCGCGAAAAGAGAGATACTGGAGACATCAAGAAACTTCGTGAATGGTTTTCATCACATGATCCTTTTCCTGAATTGAAAAAAATCATGTCCATTGCCAATGGCGTCGTCGGGGATGATAAAACCAATTGCCATAATGCTCGTGAAGTGGGTATTGCATCTATGAATAAAATGATCGGCCAAACATAAAATAATATTAAATTGAAACGTGCTGATAAAGTACTTCCTCTATTATCTATGAACAGTACCATGAAGATTCATGATGAGAAGGTCCGAATAGATCCTGTATTATTATTTCAACGCATGAGTATTACGAAAACATTTCAACATGAGCTTGAAACATTCTTCGAGTATGAATTAGCGCCTTACCCTTTATCGCTCTTTGATGCAATTGGAATGCGTAAGACACAGAAGTCTGCCATTTATGATTGCTTTGAATGTGTGAACATTGATATCGAAAGTGCAAATGCTACCTACATTATTGATGGAGGATACCTGTTGCATCGTGTTGTGTGGGATCGAGAGAACACATTTGAGGATATTTTGGAAAAATATCTTCAGTATGTTCGTAGACACTTTGGTCGCAACGTTACTATAATATTCGACGGTTACACTGATTATGCAAAAAAAAATCAAAGCTGCAGAACAACATCGTCGAACTAAACCAATGACTGCTCCGACAAAGCAACAGCAGTTTCTTGCTAATACCCATAATAAATCTCGTTTGATTTCGATGTTTTGTAAAGAATTTGCAGCTGCCAATATTATTGTGAAACAAGCTCAAAATAGCGCTGATGTCCTCATTTTTGAAACCGCAATCCAACTATCGTTGTTGGAGAAGATGTAGATTTGTTAATAATATTAACTGCACGAACACCTAGTGATAAGATCATTTACTTTTTAAAACCTGGGAGAGCTCAAGTTCAACAAAAATATATTCTTCACAAAGTTTAACTGCATTTCCAAAATGTCAATCTCATATATTATTCCTTCATGCGATAACTGGCTGTGATACGACATCAGCAATTTTCAAAAGAGGCAAAAATACAGTATTCAAATTGTTTGAAAAACGTGAAGACTTGATTGATAATGCAAACGTATTTACAAATATTAACTCGTCAGCAGATGTTATCTTCACCAATGGAACTCGTGTTCTCCTTGCTATGTATGGAGCTCCAAAAAAAATGGAATCGATAGACAAGTATAGATATTTGAGTTTTGTGAAAAATCCAAGAAACAATAAGAGAGTGCAGTTATCTTGTCTCCCTGCAACATCTGCTTCTGCTTATCAACACTTGTTTCGTGTGTTCTACCAAGTGCAAGTGTGGCTAGGCAATGATATATATCCTGAAGATCGGGGCTGGAAATTGATGAATAATAGTTTGGAGCCAATCCAGACTTTACTGCCACCTGCTCCGGAAAAATTACTCAATATAATTTTTTGTAATTGCAAAAAAGGCTGCACAAACAATTGCGGGTGCAGAAAAATTGGATCGTATTGTTCATTGGTATGTACCAATTGCCGAGGCCAATCTTGCACCAAAATTGAATCAAATGCAACAGATGACCGAACCTACGCAGATGTCCTCCGTGAAATTAAAGAAGCGGTCAAGCCAGACGACACCAAAACTGCCATCAAAGCAGTTCGACCAACCCGGACCGGTGGCTTGCTGGTGGAATTCGGGCCAGAGGCCACAAACAAAGATGCATTCCGTGACGCGGTTCAAAAGGTTCTTGGAGATGCGGCAACGGTTGCCTCGCTCGAACCAATGGCCACCCTGGAAATCAGGGACCTCGACTGCGTCACGGACAAAGCTGAAGTAGAGGATGCCATTAGGAGGGAGTTCCTCAGCTTAAGTGAAGTCAAGGCAAGATTGACACGTGAAAACCCAAGGGGGCAACGCATGGCTATTGTCGAACTAGCTGATAAAGACGCCCAGCAAATCCTGGCGAAGGGCAAAATTAAGATAGGTTGGGTGATCTGCAGGATACGGAGAAGAGCGATCCCTATCCGCCGCTTCAGATGCTCGAATACGGACACACCGCGTATGGCTGTAGGGGACCCGACAGGAGATCTCTGTGCTACAAATGTGGTGAAACGGGGCACAAAAGGAAGGAGTGCACGAACGAGGCAAAATGCATTCTTTGTAAGGATGCTAAGCTAGCACCCGGCGACCTCAAACATGAGCCGGGGACAGGGAGATCTCGGGTTTTCAAGAAGGCCCTAACTAAAGCCAAATCGATACTCAAATGATCCGTATCCTGCAGGTCAATTTGCACCGAAGCACAAACGCCCAGGACCTACTTGAGCAGTTTGCGAGGGATAAGAAAGCTGACCTCCTGTTGCTGAGCGAGCAACATCATAACAAGGACTCGCAAGCGTGGTACCCTGACAAAACTGGTACCTCGGCCATCTGGGTTCGAGACAGCGCCCGCCTTCAGGTGCAGGGCCATGGACGCGGGGATGGTTTTGTGTGGGTGCGGTGTTCAGGGATAACATATTTCAGTGTTTATCTGACGCCTAACGAGGCAATGCGATCCTTTCGAACCAAACTCGATGCCCTGGAGGACGCTGTCTCGAACACAGAGGGCCACATGCTGGTTGGGGGAGACTTCAACGCTAGAGCCATCGAATGGGGTATGCCACAATCTGACCCAAGGGGAAAGCAAATCTTGGACATGGCGGCCTGAACAGCGCTTTTTGTCCTAAATACTGGTAACACCCCTACTTTCCGCCGATGGGGTTGCGTAGGAACCATACCCGATGTGACACTCGCTTCGGAGTCCCTGGTACCTAGAGTACACAACTGGCGAGTACTAGAGGACTACTCGGCTAGTGATCACCAGTATATAGCGATTGAGATTCACGACGGTGCCACTCTGCGTGCATATGCCCAAACTTCAATCCTCGGATGGAGGACTGGGAGGATGGACGTCGAGAAGTTCACTGACGCGCTTACGGCAGTCGCACCGTTGCTGGCAGCTCCGCCAGGGAGTGGAGGGCCTACAGCCAAGGAATTGGTGAACTCAACTATGAGTACCATCATAGCTGCTTGCGAGTCTTCCATGCCCCGCCGGAGACCCCGACATGGTAAGCCTCCAGTATACTGGTGGTCAAACGAGATCGCTGAACAAAGAAGCGAGTGTCACAAACTTCGGCGAAAGGCCCAGCGGGCGCGAACACGGGAGGAGGCAGACACTAGGCTAGCAGCATACAGGTCCGGCAGGAAATATCTTCGCAGGCTTATTAACAAGAGCAAGGCCTGATGCTGGCAAGATCTCGTGGACGATGTAAATAGGGATCCGTGGGGCCTTGGCTACAAGCTGGTCATGGGGAAACTTGGTGCCCTACGGAAGCCTTGTATACATGACGCGGAAAAGATGGACGCGATAGTGCGGGGACTCTTCCCCGCCCATCCCGTCCGTGTTGACGCTGTCCATGGTGAAACAGCAGTCGAGTGCCCACTCTTCACACAGCTGGAACTGGAGGAGGCAGTCCTCTCCCTGAAAGCGAGGAAGGCTCCAGGTCCAGATGGTGTTCCAGCTGAGGTTTTGCAGCTCGTCTATCACCATTGTCCTGACTTGCTGCTCAGCACATTCAACGCTTGCCTACGGGACGGGGTTTTCCCGGTACGATGGAAGGTGGCGAGGCTCGTGCTGATCAGCAAGGGGAAGGGAAATCCCGAATCGCCGTCTGCATACCGCCCTTTATGCATGCTAGACACGGCTGGGAAAGTGCTAGAGAAACTCATCAAGGGAAGACTCACTGACGCGATTCGTGCTGCTGGGGACCTATCTCCTCGGCAGTACGGCTTTAGAGCAGGACGTTCTACCATCGATGCGATTGCAGAGGTGGTGAACGCGGTCCAAAGGGCAGAGGCATATAGTCGCACCAAGCGACGGATCGTCCTGTTGGTGACACTCGACGTCAGGAATGCCTTCAACTCCGCTAGATGGGTGGATATTCTGGATACGCTGAAAAACTCTTTTCAAGTTCCAGAATATCTAATGCGGCTTTTGAGGAACTACCTAAAGGACCGAAGCCTGCTCTACGACACGACACAGGGCCAACGAAGGATGGAAATTACATCGGGTGTTGCCCAGGGATCTATCCTTGGTCCGGACCGGTGGAACGTGTCTTACGACGGGCTACTGAGACTTGAGATGCCAGATGAGTCGCGCTTGGTCGGCTATGCGGATGATGTTGCGGCTCTGGTCGCCAGACGCACCGTTGAACAAGCGCAACTTAGACTAGGTATGCTAATGCGCCGAGTGAGGGACTGGATGACTGCTCGCGGGCTCAGTTTAGCACTGGAGAAAACCGAAGTGGTTATCTTGACAAAAAAGAGAATCCCTAGAGTAAGGATGATCAGTATTGGAGATATACAGATCGAATCGAAGCCAGCGGTGAAGTACCTGGGGCTACTGATCGACTCGAAGATGAGTTTCTCTGAGCAAATCAGGGCAACGGCTGAGAAGGCTACTTCGGGAATATCGGCTCTGAGTCGACTTATGGCCAACGTAGGGGACCCAGCCCATCAAGAAGACGCCTCTTGATGAGTGCTGTAGGGTCAGTGCTACTGTACGGAGCAGAGGTATGGGGCGAAGCTCTCAGCAAGGAGGTATACCGAAAACGATTGGCACAGGTACAGAGAAGAGGAGCACTGAGAATTGCATCTTCGTATCCAACAGTCTCCGACTCGGCGGTGAGAGTGATTGCAGGCGTGATACCTGTCGCCCTCCTTGCTAGAGAGCGCCGCGCTATTTACCTGCGCCGAAACGAGGATGCGAGGGAAATCGTGGTCCGCGAGGAGAGACAACGCTCGCTCAACGATTGGCAGCAGTCTTGGAGGAATTGCACGAAGGGAATGTGGACTGCGCGCCTCATCCCGGATGTGAGACCGTGGCTAAATCGAAGGCATGGTGAGACTGACTTCTATCTGACCCAGCTTTTGAGCGGGCACGGGTGTTTTCAGTCTTACCTGCACAAGATCGGTAAGTCACGGTCTCCCGATTGTCGGTTTTGCCCAGGAGAGGAGGACAATGCCTGTCACACATTTTTTGCGTGTACCAAATGGGCCAGCCTGCGAAGGGAACTCTACAGGGAGACGGGAGAGCTCACCCCGGATAATATAGTTGCGGTGATGCTCGAATCGGTTGACAAATGGAACCAGGTGGCACATTATGCTCGGGCAGTCCTAAAAGATAAAAGGGACTCACAGCAGCCGGAGGCACTGGGGCTGGGGGATCGCTCTTCTGGCAATTCCTCTTCCCCCCTCCCCTCCCACTAGGAAAGGGACTCCCCAGCTTGAAGGCGCCCCACGGCGTAACAAAACGAGACCTGGCCCGAAGTAATGTGTCAAACGGTTCCAGGCTAGGTTCTCAGATTGACAGGGGAGGTGTTTAGTGGGTAGTCCAAAGGTATCCTCCATGGGGGTCCCACACTGCCAGACTCGGCGGGCATAAATGCCTTCACCTACCTACCACAAAAAAAAAAAAAAAAAAAAATGCAACAGATGAAGATCGTTCCGAAATTGATGAGGATATAACTAATATAGCTCTCTTCTTGGAGCAGTCTATACAAATCGAGCAAGAAGAGGAAGAAGACAGTGAAGAGGAAGAAACGAGTGACTAAGAAGAATTTGATGATGAATGATGATATAATTTTCTTGCTGTTAAAATTTTCGTTAAATTTAAATAAAAAAAAAATGTCATCAATAAAATAGTGTCCCATTACATTCTCTCGATTGAAATATATTGTGGAGTATTCCTACTGAGTATTCCTATTCGTTAAAAAAAAGCGCCGTGTACACTACCTCAGAGGTGGTGCGGAAATGTGTGCATATAGTCGAAAATACGACTTTCCTGCGGTCTAAAGTCACGATATCTCGAAAGCGATGATTTGTAGAAGAAAAGTGTTGCGATCTTTTTTGTAGACAATTTTACGATCTACAAACTTTGTTTGAATTATTTTTCGGTAGCTCTCATTGTTTCAGAGATATACGTGAAAAACGCAAATTTGTGACCTTTGACCTCGAATGAAAAACAACGCACAAGCGGGATCGATGGGGACTTTTGACATATCATTTGTAATGACGTATTCAAGGCCTGCACAAAAATCCAACTTGTTGGGAATTAATGCAAACTGGAATGTCTATATTGACTGGACTATAAGTGTTCCTGCTTGTAAATACATCTGAAAAGGCACGTCATTATTATTCGTAGAGTTCGTATTGTGACCATAAGTCAATCATGGAGATAAATGTACAGTGAAGTGCATAGTGATGGACTATATCAAATTGCAAGGATAGAGATTATATTTGGAAGTGATTGAGCCCCCCCAAAATAATGGAGTTGCAGGTAAATACAAGCTGGTTGCGCATAAGTTCAAATTTATTGATGGCCTTTATAGCATTTATTTCAATTTTGTGGTGCAAATAGCTTCAAGTTTCAACGGGAACAGAAGCGGGAGCATTGCAAGATATTATCTACGCTTCATTTTCAACTTCTGTGGCTACATAATCTTGGCACTGTTCAAATCGGATACATTTTCGCAGTAAATGAATGCGTGAAGGAAATTATATTGCATTAACATTGGAAGCGTCTTGAAAAGTCAACATAATTTACATGTAATGTTGACCACGGATTAAGGCACTTCTTATTTACGTGATCTCCACGCATTTTTATCATGCTCAAGTAAATTATGCTAATTCTACTTATATCTCTCGTTTAATTAGCCTGCATCCTCCAGCTAGTTTTAAAAGATTAGAGTTCCATTGTTCCCTCGACGTTTGAGCTTAGTCAGTGTTCGAGATCATGAAGCATAAAATTTTGCATTTTTCAAAAACATTTCCATTTTCCATCACTATCCACACTCTTTCGTCGTCGGAGAACGCCAGTCAATCCGCACTTCAATTTTCATCTGTTTCATCGGCTGTCAAAGGGGACGTCGGTTCGAAACCACATTTGTGATTGAATTCGGGAGTTCATTGCTATACACGGCGTTCAGTTTTGGATAGCTAAAGGGGATGTCGGTTGCAAGATCAATACATGAACGTAAGTATTCTGAATTAATGCAGCTGATGGAGAGAGTGGATGGCTGGTACTCGTAAACTGAAGTGGCATTTTGGAAGGAGCGTTAACATTACCATCAATTCAGATTAATCACAAGTATCAATTCGATATAATCAACGTGTGTTAGTTGGCAAACATATTTATTTTGATTTGGATGGATTCCAATTATTATATTTTTAGGTAATTTTAATAATTGTGATTGCATGCGTTATCTTATTTTAATTTAATGAAATTCATGATGCGTTCAAGCGATGAGAAGATTTCAATATATTTCCCCTTTGTTAATATTCTACGAGAAATGGCGCTATACCTTTGCTCGCGTTTTTTTTAATTATTTTATTTGGCACGAAATCTATCTGTAAAATTGATCGATTTATTCGTGATGGATTTTCCCATTTCATTCATTTTTATAAGTGAGGATTTTTTTTGTATATTGCTTATATTTTGATCATGAATGACGAGTAGGTCTGTGGAATAGGAAGAAGGAGGAAAATTTACGTTTTTTTGCAATGTTTGTATTGTTTACTATAATAGATTTTAGTTATCTTGGTAATAAAAAAGTTTCATTTGAAATAGTGGAAGAAATACATTCCGAACTTTTCACTTCATCATATTCTTCTAAACATATCAGGTTTGTGCTTTAGGTGATAATCTAACACATATTATATTTTAAGTAAGAAAAACATTTCACATAAGCGATACTTTTTAAGCATTATTAAAATAAAAAAGAAATAAATCAGAAGAGAAACAACAAGTAAATTAATGCAAAATATCGTCAAATAGATACAAGCGATATAGAAAAATAAAAAAAAACCAACACATTTACCTGAAACAAATACTTTTTCATCCTCAGTACTATATACTGGCCAATCTACTCTCTTGTGTTTATAAAATGCCGAATCTAAAATTTTTGTGTTTAATATTAGAATAAAAATGAATTATTAAACTTTACAAATTCGGTCTTTCCATTTCGATCGACCTGACCAAATATAGGACCCGCAACGATGGCAGGCTCCTCCGCTCATATGGGCTAGCCATCGGGTGCGCTCCTCCGTTTTTTTGTTGCTTAACGAGGTCTCTTGTCAGGTAGAGTGGCCTTCCGCTCGCGTGCCCTTTTATGGTGAAGAGTAATGTGATTCGATTACATAATTCCATAATATAAATTTGTCACATCTACAATATATTTCTCATTTGATGGGAAAGTTCAATCAAATTACGTTTGTATGAGTTTTCCAGTCAAATGGGGAATATAATACACGTCTACGTTTGGATCTTGATTCGGTTGGGAGGGCGCAAGGGGCACCACCTCCATCTGGATGCCCCACTCTTATTTGTGGGCCACAAGAATCGTCGGGTAACGACAAAGTCCTTCTAAATCCGTCCGTCTTCTCTAGGTCCAGTTTGTCCTTTTTTCCTCAGCAATTTCCAACCCTTAGTTGGTTACCTCCTTTTTTCGACTTCGGTCGACTTTTATTTGGCCCCGGAATTCGTGGATGACAAATTCTTTTGTTGTGGGTCCTTGTGCTTGAAGGGAAAATACCACCCCACGACACCGCAACGCTAGCTTGCCATCGCATTCACGCGTCCCCAGACAAGGCCAATCTCGGCGGATACTACCATCTTCTTCCGCCGAGGCAGCAGACCATCGCTACAGTCCGTTACGGGCAATTAAACGTATTCAATCCACTATATAATGTATGGTTAAAAATGTGTTTGGTTTCAGATCAATTTTTAACTTTAATAAATTAACATTGAAAACGTAAAATGCAAGTTCTAAAACCTGTTTGAAAATGGAACACGAGCGTAGAAGATGAACAAAAATTATATTCGCTACGCTAGACCACAGAAAGGTTTGCGCGATTCAGGTCAAACTGGGCATGTACTTTTGTCGATATTTGTTTGTAAAATAAACAGGTTTACAAATACTCGATATGAGTTTAAATTAGGCAGACATGCAAGCCATGTTTGATGCGGAATGTGCAAACACGTGATACTAAAAACGCCAATAGCACAAAAAACATGTGCACGTTCTGCGCATATTGTCGCTCAGAGACTTTTGACTGCTTTAAAATTTCGACATCAATTTATCGCATTTTATCATTTGGGCTCCCTGTGACTTCTACTAATTCGGAAAATCGCATTTGGCCATGAAAAAAAAACGCTTTGCGGCCATAGAGGGCATCCAAAAGGCTTGTACCGACATCGTGAAGGACATTCCGGTCAATGACCTGAAACACTCTTTCGAAAAGCTTTTGGATCGTGCAAAACAGTGGATCGAGGCCGAAAGAGACTATTTTGAATAAATAAACTCGAACTTATCAGAGAAAAGCTCCTGTCGTTTCTATTTCAGCTCAGTCTCGTTTATTTTATATGTATATATATATATATATATATATATATATATATATATAAATATATATAAATATATATAAACATATATACATATATGCATATATATATATATATATATATATATATATATATATACATATATATATATATATATATATATATATATATATATATATATATATATATATATATATATATATATGTATATATATATAATTCTACTCTTATTTGAATTGTCTTATCGCCAGAAATACTCCAGTCTACTGTCGATCAGAGTCTTCGCAACCACCTTGGTTCACTTGTAGAGTTCTTGCTGCGTTGAATACTAAAGATAGAGCCCATCGATTTTTTAAATTGACTGGCTCTAATGAAGCATATGCAGAATTTTCAAGACTCCGAGCTTTGGCTAAACTTGAGATTCAGACTGCTATGAAAAACTATTACTTTTCAATTGAGAAATCATTAAAAACTAACATGCCTAAGTCTTTTAGATAAATTTCTCGAGAGAAATTTACCTCTTGCGGAGAGCAACATATATATATATATATATATATATATATATATATATATATATATATATATATATATATATATATATATATATATATGTATATATATATATACATATATATATATATATATATATATATATATATATATATATATGTATATATATATATATATATATATATATATATATATATATATATATATATATATATATATATATATATATATATTGGATAAACATTGGATAGTCTAAAAAGTATTGAGCCTTTTTTGTCACTGGATGGTGTTCGTTATCATGTATCGGGCAATACTTATCAAACTGACATGAGTTTGAAAGGTGACATTCCAGTCTACAATCTTTATACACAGTTTTGTATTTCATCATTCGTGTCAAAAGTTGTACTCATTTAAAAATGAGTGAAATTTCGGAAAAATTCGTTATATTTTACAATATCACTACGATCAAGGTGAGAGTGCATCGTAGGCTCGTGAAAAAATTTGTGTTGTCTACGATCAAGATACTTTATCAAAAGCCACAGACAAGAAATGGTTCGCCCGCTTTCGTTCTGGAAATTTTGGTGTCAAAAATGCATCTCGCTCAGGTCGACCAATCACTTCTGAAATCATCTAACGTTGGTATTAAATGATGTTCAAATTGTATTCATTTATTCTAGTCATTAGGATCAGGACATGTCCTCAGTAATTTGCCCTTCTTTCTCACAATTACAATAATGTGAACCCAATCCGAGGGGCCTTCCTTTTTCCGTATGATGCTTATTTTTTTCCATATTTTTGAGGGTATGGTAAACGTTTTTTTTAAGGCAATGAAAACGGCAATCTTCTCGGTGGTCGATGCACCGAAACAGCATTTAGTTTAAGTTTCAGCTCACAAACCTCCGAATACTTTTCTGCTCCTGTAAACAAATCTAAATTTGCATCTTTAAATT
This sequence comes from Odontomyia ornata, assembly GCA_963969285.1. Taxonomy (NCBI): domain Eukaryota; kingdom Metazoa; phylum Arthropoda; class Insecta; order Diptera; family Stratiomyidae; genus Odontomyia; species Odontomyia ornata. The sequence continues at coordinate 77,503,016 of OZ017739.1, read as the reverse complement.
CATCTACATTGCTAGATAATAGCACTTCATTTACTGGGAGAACGTCTTCCCTTTTTATTAGTTTCAGCTTTAAACATATTTCTAACCCCAAAAGTGGACAACCTTTCTCGCAACGATATTAAATTCTACATTGTCCCGCAGGTTACTTTTTACTACGCGGACCGAAATATTAATTTTTCCTAACATTTTTATATGCTGACCTTCATAGGTTTCTAATCGAGCGGTTACCGGCAATAGTTTAATGGAACATTTTCTTAATAAAGTGATCGGTATGACGTTCACCGCAGCACCACTATCCGATTTAAATTTCAAAATCTTATTTCCAATCTATATACTTTTAAACCAAAATTTCGATAGATCTTGGCTTAATTTGTCTATGCAAAATGTAGGAGTATTTGAATTTATTTCACTGAAAGCATTGTTTCTAGTTAAAAATGCACTAGCAAAATGATTTTTCTTTTCACACTTAAAACAAGTTTTGCCATGGCCTGGACATTTGTTTGGCAGATGTGTTCTGTTAAACTTTTTACACAATCCTTTCTGCTGCTTATTGTGTTCATCTTGTTGCTTTTGCTTATCTCGTTGCTTTTGCTTCACTTGTAGACTCGACTACTTAGTTGTTTTTGTGGATTGCTTCTTCGATTCCTAAGGTTTTTTGACTTCATGGATGGGTGTATGCATTTGCTTTGCATGTGAATCCGTAACTTTGCTCACTCTGAAATAATCCTTCGCTTTCTAGTATGAGGTCATCGATTTTGATGAGATTAGTTTCGATATACGAATCTGAATGTCCGTCACGAAATGGGTTCGCCCTCGGCTTGATGCCTCAAATAAAATTTAAACCTTTCATACACTTCATTTGTTTGCGGATCGTAATATTCTACAAACGCCTTTACTGCAGAATCAATTTTATTTCGATCGGCTTTTGCTATATTAAATGTGTTGAACAATTCTATCGTTTCTTTGCCAGCGCAACTTAGGAATTGTACCACGATTTTAGTTGCGATCTAGGATATATCTTAGAAAGCCTTGAAATTCTTCAAATTATCCTTAAGATTGCCCTCTAATTGAAGTTGGGCCGGCTTTTTGAAATCCATTTTGAGTCTCTTACACTTTACCAAGTTTCACTAATGAAAATGACTCACTTTACTATACTCGTATTTTGTCAATTATCCGGTGATGCCATGTTGTATACTGTATGCTTTATTGCTAGAGACTGCCTCAAGATGAGTACATAGATGTTACAAGAGCTGTTCGCAATGTTGTTTTTACTTGTTACACTTAACTGTAACTTAACTTAACATATAACTTTTATTTCAATACAATAACTACAGCCTCCGACAAAAACGAAAGTAACACAAACCTGAACAAACGGACATCCAACAACCCAAAAGATAGAGACCTAGTATCCCTCTACCTGACCTAATTTAGAACTTACCTGATTAACTCATCCTAGACTTACATAAAGGCATTTCCTTACACGCATCCTTGAGACACTGACTATGACTCAAGGGAGTCGAAATGCGTTTGCGCACACAGCAAAGTAACGCCCAACGGCTTTTTCAAAAGAAAAGCTGTCACACAAGCAAACTGCTGGAAAACCTTCCTATTCAAAATTTCAATGGCAGATTTAGAAAAATATTTAATTATTTCCATTCATAATCGTTATTTGTAAAATAGCTTTCTTTCTTTTTATTATTAAATGTAATTTTCTATCAATTTTCCTTTATATTAAATTTATACGTTTCCCTTTGATTATACTCTTCATGAGATTTAACTTTTATTACTATTTAGAATTTTTTCGTTCTTCTTTACTTCATTAAATTTTCCCTGAAAAATTTTAAATCTGCCAATTAAAATTTTGAACATGGGAACACTGATTTAGTGCACCCCATCGGTGTTTTACATTACCGAAGGCAACCGCACGCGGCTGAGTGAGCAGCTGATGCAATTTACCGTATACACGGGATGGGAGGAAGAAGAAAGACAAGTTTTGGGTCGGATCGAGAGTTTGACTTGGACAGCGCTACGGGGAAGATGCGAAAAACGATTGCGTTTTATAGTCGGGAATATTTAGGAAATTAGATTATTAGATTCCAAAATCGTTTTAAAGTTTATAAAACGTAAATATGTGTTGTGAAAATTGCTTTGTATACTGCATGAAGTGTTTAGGGGCACCCCTTTGAAAGTGAAAATTGTTCACGTCCTTAGCCCTAAACTCACTTCAGTTTCCTACATTGCGGTGAATGATTCGTATTATCTTTTTGGCTGAGGATATGGTCTTCTCAAAATCAAGCAGGGCACAACAACGCAATTAGTGAGAAGGGAGTAAGCAACCATACTTGTATAACCTTGCCAAGTACATGTATTAGAGCGAAGCATTTGCTGGAGTTCATCACTATAACTAGCCTTCAATTTTATCAGATTACTATAAAGTAGAGTATTAATCTCGTTAATTTGGCGAATTTCGTTCATATAAAAAGGAGTTTGAGCTTAATTAGCGGGAGCAAGCAAAAATTAAAGTGTTTAGTGTATCGACTAAAATATTTCAAAGAAAGACTACTTAACCATTTGACATCAAAAATATTGCATGCATTAGAAAGATAAAACAAGCAAAAATAGGATATACGTACATTAGCTTATGTTTGCAAGCTTATTTAAAATAACGGTTCTTGTTTTGTTTGAACAGTTTATAAAATATTTTGGCTGTTCTTTACAGATTGAACTTACAGTAGTCTTCATTTGCCTATGGAGGTAATTTAATTTATCATTAAGTTGAAAGCAATTAATCAAATCATAAGTTCTTTAAGCCTAAATGCAATAGCTTCTTTCCTTTCAGTTATCCTTGTATATTACTAAGCATGTAAGCTTTTACTATATGTTGCTTAAATGTAGAAAAATTCATTATGTTGGGATTAAAATTGAGAAATCTAAGCAATACGTATAATTTGACCATTTTTTTTTTCATCCAAATTCTCTTAATTTTTTTGCTGAACCATTTTTTTTTCGATGTTCTATTCTAATTATCTTGTCTGTAAGGCATTGAGTACTGTTTAAAGTCTTGTACCCAATGAAAACCTTATTGAAAACTCAACTGTGTCCATCAGGTCAGGTGTCCGGTTATTTATCACAGCAGTTTTCGTTTTTCAGTGTTATAAAATTAAGTGTCAGATAGGGTGAAGTCTCGAAAGATTCTTTTCATCAATTCGTCAATAGTATTCAATTATCGTCTCAGGTGAAGGACCTTCATGAGAATTTTCGAAACAGAGACTAGAATTGTACAATATTTTTTTCTTTTTTCGGAGTTTGGTGATAAGATGTGATGCTTCGGTTTCCGGTGAAGTGTCTAGTAGTTGTTTCGAATACATTACGCTTTCGAGCTCGCCATGAAATAATAAAATTTGCTTGAATCTTTATACAGTGGAACCTCGATATTTCACATTCCGATATATCATATATCCCGATATTTAATACGTATTAAGAAAGTGTTGGTCCCTTGAAAAAATCTCGTTTATTCGTATACAACGTATTTATTTTCCCCTCGGTATAACATATATTTTTCTGCGGCAAAACATCCTATAATTCGGTTTCCCTGCCAACTTACGTCTTATAGTTCGTTTTCATGGCAACTCAAGTGCACTCATACTCGCAGTCGTGCAGTTCTTGCGTTCCGCCAATTTCCTTGAATTCTTGTGATTTTTTGCACGTTTGCTCTTGGCGTGCTTTCGAGTTTTGTGCCTTATTGCGTTATATTGACTATCGTGTTCACGGTGGTGCGATTCCGCGTTGCTGTACCGTGGATTTTTAGTTTAAACAATTTCGCATTTTTAAGACATTTCCATTGTTTTTCTTTTGTTGAGGTGGCAGGTGTGGAGTGCCATCTAGTGGTTGATTTCTTCGCTTTGCATGGCAGTGATCGATTCGTTCAGTTTTTAAACTCTACTTGGACACGAACCTGCCTGTGGGTATTTAGTGCTAGAGTGCCGTGATTGAGCTACGTAGTGCTTTTTCGCTCATTTTTAGTGTTGTACTGTTTGAAGTTCATTTATTTTGTGCATTTTAGTACACTTTATTGTCACCTACCCATACTGAAGTGAATTTATAATTGCTTATTTTATACGCATAGTCTTGAAATGGCATCTTGTTCTGCTTCACAGTGTGTTGAAACAATCGATAAAACTCCTCTTATTGTATGTTCGGGCTTCTGCGCGTGTTCCTTTCATGCTAAGTGTGCACAGCTATCAGATCATATTGCTGATGCTATTGTTAGTTGGGGTCGAGAGTTTTCTGGCTTTGTGTCAGATGCCGTGGACTTCCCCTTTCAACTTATGTCAACAAATTGAAGAGGACAAATGAGATTGTTAGCACGCTGAATGAAGACTTCCTTTGCATGCAGAAAAAGTTCAAAGTTGCAAAAAAAGACATTGCCAAGTTATTGCAGTCGTTGCATGTCTTCGAAGATTTATCGAACCTGATAGAGCGAGTGCCGTGTGTGCCGTCAGTTATCACTAGGAGTAAGAAAAATTCTAGAGTATTGCAAAATCCACCTCCTTCGGCTGCTACAGTTAACACTCCTGTAGATAATCAACAGCAGAGTGTATGCATTTTAGTTGATGCTGTAAATGCTTCTCCTTTGCCTTCCGTTAATGATCATAGTGGACTGCAAAGTACGAGCATTTCATCAGACCCGAACTTGGTTGTTAGTCCCATTGCTTACGGTTCCGGAGTCGCTGGCTCATTAGTTGCAGATGGTTCTACCAATGGGAACCTTTTATTAAATCCTACATCAGATACTGCCTGATCTGCCAATCTGTCATCGCCTGTGATTACGCAACTAAAAGGTTTACCTTCATGTGATGCTCCATCAAATATCTTCCCAGGTACTAGTAAGGAGTCTGATGGTCAGCGCTCTAGGCTTATGACTGCATCAAATTATAAGCCCAAAGAAAAGGGGCGTTTGATCGTAATATCACCGCCTTTCGGTGTATTTATTTCTCGCTTGGATTATGACACTACTCCCGATGATATTACCGATTATATCGAATCGAAGCTGGGGTCATCGTCATGCATCATCAGCTCCAAGAAGCTAACCAAGGAGAAATTACCTAACAAACTCCTTGCTTCTTTTATGCTTATTGTGCCTGCGTCCATGAGTCAACTAAAGAGCCCGGAGTTTTGGCCTCCTGGATTGCTTGTTAAACCATTTGTTGCCAGAGATCGTCATAATTTTTTAGAGCTGGAGCGCCCAGAGAAGCGTCTTTGCCGTTGATAAATGTGAACAGTCATTTCTCAATTTATTATCAAAATGTAAGAGGATTGAGGACCAAGCTTAAAAATCTTCCTGCTTCCATAATTACCGCTCATGATGATATTTTTTGCCTAACAGAAACATGGTTGAATGAATCTTTTTCTAATATTCATATCTCCCCAATTCATAACATTTCTAGTTGCAAATCAGTTGGTGGTGGAGTTCTTATTGGTGTAAAGAAATCATTTTTTAGTGTGCCTTGTTATGAGTTTCTTCCATCTGTTCCTGTAGAATGTGTCATTGTTAGACTTCGTTTAACGCATAACTCATTTCTTCTTATTGCATCTATTTATATACCGTGTCAATCTTCACTTGCTCTCTTTGAAACTTTTCTTGATGAGCTGTCTGTTTTTATGCTATCAAAATACCCTTCAGATTTACTTCTGCTTTGCGGTGATTTTAATGCACCTCAGATGGACTGGGATCCTCTTAACTAAGCACAAATCATTAGTTCCAATCGTCTTTCATTTATTTTTTCCTCCTTTATGTCCCATTGTTCCCTTTCCCAACTAAATCAAATTTTGTATAGTAACGACCGCATTCTCGACTTAATTTTTACGAATAGTGCTGCATCTATTTCACTGTCATTTCCATCCGTGAACGTCTATGTGACTGCAGACAGTCATCATCCACCACTGCGCATGGAGTTCTGCTCCCCTTTGTTAAAACGTAGGCATGGTGTGCTCCCTTGTAAATACAACTTTCGTAAGGCTCATTATGCTGCCATTGCTGAGGGTCTGTCTTCTATTGACTGGTGTTCATTTTTCCTTAATTTGGACGTTAACTCTGCTCTTGATGAATTCTACTCTTATTTGGATTGTCTTATCGCCAGAAATACTCCAGTCTACTGTCGATCAGAGTCTTCGCGACCACCTTGGTTCACTTGTAGGGTTCTTGCTGCGTTGAAATCTAAAGATAGAGCCCATCGATCTTTTAAATTGACTGGCTCTAATGAAGCATATGCAGAGTTTTCAAGACTCCAAGCTTTGGCTAAACTTGAGATTCAGACTGCGATGAAAAACTATAACTTTTCCATTGAGAAATCATTAAAAGCTAACATGCCTAAGCCTTTTTGGTCTTACATTCGCTCTTTGAGGACATCGGCCACGGCTCCTGATGTGATGCAATATGAAGGTTCTAGTGCTGATACACCAGTTGATATCGTAGGGCTCTTTGCTCAATATTTCGCGCCTATTTACCACAACGTCCAGGCTGATTTTTCATATCCACAGTGCATGTCTTCCTTTTCCATTTGCCCTAGTGATGTTGAGTTTGTGTTCTCTAATTTAGATGCAAATTTGGGTCCGAGTCCTGATGGGGTTACTAGCTTTTTTGTTAAATCACTAGCTCCTGCCATTTCCCTTCCTCTTGCTTTTCTCTTCAATATAAGCTTAGAAGAGGCCTCATTTCCATTTGCATGGAAGTCTGCGTTTATTACACCGATACTGAAAGATGGTGATACATCATCTGTGAAAAACTACCGCCCTATTTCCATTATTTCGTGCTTCCCCAAAATCTTTGAAAAAATCATGTATGTTAGACTCGTTAATTGTTTTCTACCGTTTTGTTCTCAATCGCAGCACGGATTCCTTCCTCAGCGTTTGACGACTAGTAACTTGTTGGAACTCACTAACTTTATCGCCAAATCATTTGATGCTCGCTCGCAAGTTGATGTTATATACACCGACTTTAGTAAGGCATTTGATATGGTCTCGCATGATATTCTCTGTAATAAGCTGAAATGTTATGGTTTCCCTTATCCTATTGTATCCTGGATTTTCTCTGTTCTATCAAATCGGTCTTGCTCTGTATCCCTCCATGTCATCACCATTTTATCCAACTTCAGGTGTACCTTAAGGCTCCATTTTAGGCCCTCTTCTATTTATCATATTTATTAATGATCTTCCGCATCGATTTGAGTCTAACTAACTTCTTTATGCGGATGACTTAAAATTGTATAAGTGTATTAATGAACAATCAGATTGTGGATCTTTGCAAGATGACCTCGTTGTCCTAAGGAACTGGTGTGAGTCAAATAAACTACCTTAAATGTTTCCAAGTGTAAAGCTATGAGTTATTCTCTCAAGCCTCATTTCCTTTCCTTTACGTATACTATAAATAATCATCCTCTGCTATTGGTGTCTGAAATGAAAGATCTGGGAGTCGTTTTTGATTCCAAACTCAAGTTTGATAAACATGTATCGCATGTCACTTCTAAAGCGGCTAGGTTGTCTGGATTCATTCTCCGTCATATTAATATTTCTAGCGAAATATCCTCTGCCTTGCTATTATATACTTCTCTGGTCAGGAGTATTCTGGAATACTTTGTTCAGATTTGGTCTCCGCACCATGCTTACTTAGTTGCAGATCTTGAAAGTATTCAACGAAAATTCACAAGGTGCTTGCTTTACAAATTCAATTTGCCTTACAGAGTTTATAATGAACGTCTTGTCCAATTAAAACTTCCTTCCCTTGAAGCTCGACGTACGTTTTTAGATGAGTGTTTGTTATTTAAACTTCACCACCGTCTGATTTATTCTCCACTGGCAAATGGTATACGATGGAGGGAATCTGATAGACTGAATTGTCTTCCTTCTCGACTTTGTATACCTTTTGCAAGAATGGAATTATACTATAATTCAACTATGTTGCGTCTGCTCCGGGTACACAATGAACTTAGGCTTGGTTCTTTTCTTTCTAGCTTTCGTATTTTTAAGAACTCACTTAAATCTTTGCTTTTTGGATTTTCTTAATTATTTTTTTTGTTTTGAAACTTTTTATATATTTTAATTACCTCCATTCCCTACCACTCTCTCCATCACTCTTTCTTCGTCGCACAACGCTCGTGCGATCTGCATTCACATTACGTCGCTTGGTCCTTTGTGCCACCCAGACAATGTTTAACACATCGGTATAAGGGGGCACACAATATAATGTGAACTAGTCCTTTTTGTGAACATCTAGTCCAAAAAAATCATGATCAGCTCTCAGAGATAAAAAAAATTCAATATCATACGACGCATTCAAAAAAAACTCTGAGTAACTGTCACTTCAGTATCTCGCCGATAGGGTCAAAAAGAACGCCCTAAGATACTGGGCTCATAAAAGCAGAATTACAGGTCCACGCTTCAATCAGTACTCATTAAATGCTCCCTTAGTCTTTTCTTGAATACGAAAAGTGAGTTTTCTTCCTTAACAATTTCTGGTAGATTGTTATATATACGCAGAGCATCATTCGTTGCATCGTTCTTTAGTCGATCCGTTCTGGCAAAAGGTATTACGAATTGATTTGCATTCCTCGCATTATATGGGTTGATCTGTGATACCTTAATTAATGGCGCTCGTTCCGATCCATTAGTTTTTAAATTTCTGTAGATAAACTTCGCTTTCTCCATAATAATAATTTGACTAAAGGTTAATGATTTTGCCAATTGGTAAACCAAACTAGTTTGAGTAAGCGTTGGCAGCTTCAGAATGTTTTTATACGCTTTGGTCAGCAGCCTGGATATATTGTTTAAATGTTGCTTCGCTGATTGACTCCAAATAAGTACTCCATAATGCAATTTCGCCAGGACAAACGCATTTAGAACAAGTTTCTTGATGTGCATTGGAAAATCCTCATACCTTCTTAACACTCCTATTATTGGGGCTAATTGCCTTCTTAAGCTATTTATGTGTGGTAACCAGGTCATACGATGGTCTATGATAAGACCAAGATATTTCATTTCTAGCACTCTTTGCAATTTTTCGCCGTTAATATTTAGTTCGACATCTATGTCTCCGTTGTTCTTTTGCTTAAAAACAATATATTTTGTCTTTGATGTGTTCAATACTAGTTTGTTTCCAATTAACCACTGATGGAATTTTCCTAGATCGTCGTTGATAGTGTTCTCAATGGCAGTTTTGTCTCGTACTGAATAAAGTAGAACTGTGTCATCAGCATATAATGTGTGATATCCCGTCAGCCCACATGTATTTAGATTATTTGTATATAGCAGGAACAAAGTTGGGCCCAGTATTGAACCTTGGGGAACTCCTGTTTCCGTAGGTGCATGGTCGCTCAGGACATTGTTGATTAAAGTTCTCTGCGATCTTCCCTCCAAGTAACTCTTAAACAACTGCTTAGGACTCCCCTGAATACCATACGATTCAAGTTTACGAAGCAAGAGATCATGATCAACTGTATCAAATGCTTTTTTCAAATCCACAAAATTGCGATGACATAATCACCTCTGTCAAGTCCTAGATTGAGGAAACGTGTGACAGAATGTAGGGCATCCAAAGTACTCTTGTTCTTTTGAAAACCAAACTGATGTTGGCTTATGATAGAGTTTTCAACTAAGAATGATGTTAATCGATTGTTTAGTATTTTTTCAAATATCTTACTAAATCCCGTCAGCAGCGCAATCGGGCGATAGTTATTCGGGTCGAGATGATCACCACCCTTAAATATAGGAACTATTTTTGCAAGTTTTTCTTCTTCCGGAAAAGTCCCATTCCTAATATGCACGTTTATAAAATTTGCCATAATCTGGGCTATGTCCTCCTTAATTATACTAATCTCATTCATCGTGATGCTATCAATGCCTGGCGCCGTATTCTTTTTCAATTCATTGATTACATTTAAGACTTCCCTTTTATTTGTTTGATGAATGTGAAAGATGGAATTTATTGCGATATTTGTATTATTTACATTGCCTGCTGAACTGGCAACGATTTCTTTAGTGATTCTTCCACCAATTGTTGAAAAAAAATTATTCAATGAGTTCGCCGCGTCACGTGGACACGATGTGTTAGAGGGCCCATCAGGATTCAGTTGAAAGTTTTGTGATATACCCTGGGTTGAAGAGTTATCCTTTACCTCATTTATTATTTTCCATATTTCGCGGGAGTTGTCAGCCGCTGTTTCCATTCTTCTTGAGAAATATAAGAATTTAGCCTCTTTCACCAGTCGTTTCCATTCTTTTTTCGCTTGCATATACAGAAACTTGAAAGCCTGGTTTCCACTGTTCTTCCTGTAGTCCATGTATGCCTTCCTTTTTTTAATACTTGCATCAATTACTTTTTTCGTTATCCAAGTCCGTTGTCGACACCTGATTTTTTTCTCAATTGTAGAACTTTGCTTAGCAGATATGATGATATTTTTGAGTTCAATAATACTATTTGGTTTCCGCTTTTCCAGTAACTCTCGTATGTTTGATTTAAAGAGCTCCTTGTCTAAAAATCTGAACGTTTTGTAGGTCGGCTTCTGTTTGTTCAGGGTTTGGTCTTGAATAGCAATTTTTATCACACGATGATCCAGTTCCGGCCAGTCCTCAAATATGTATGTCATGCTTTCAGCGACTTTTAAATCATTGGTTACTATATGATCCAGACAGGTATTTGACACTGGGCGAGTAATTTGGTTGTTGTTTAAGATTACCATTCCATTCGTTTCTAGCGTGTCCTTATAAATCCGTGTTTCTGGTGATTCCGTTAGCACATCAATGTTTGTGTCCGCTACTGTGATCAAATTTTTTTCAGTTGAGAATAATGTATCTAGTACTGTGCAAAAATCATGCGCATTCATTCGATTGGGGTTGTAGTACGTCCCTAATTTTATTTTTTTACCTGCATGGTGTACTTCAATTATTATAACGTTATACTTATCAGGCATCACTCTCTTGGTAATGAAATTGATTGTATTTTTTACGTAGATTGCTGTACCTCCACCTCTTCCAGGTCTGCAGGAGAATACCGCATTATATCCTTCAATATTGTAAGGATTGTATTCGCATTAGTCTCTTTTGGTTGCGAATTAATGTATTCCTAACTTTTTAATATTTTATTTTTTGTACCAACTCTGTAATTGGGATTACTCCTGTTGATCTTGGCCTAAATAAATGAATAAATAAATGTATTAACTGCCAACTTTGAATCAAGTTTGGAAATGAGTTTTCAGAATTATGTTTGCTTACACTAACTGCTGGTGATTTATGTTAAACATTGCTCAATAAAGTCGTTAGCATGAGTTCTAAAAGTAATCATCTTTCAATAAAAGTGAAAAAAGAAATTATAGCAGCAATAAACAGTGGTGAAAAACAAATTGATATGTCGCGTCATTACAGTGTTCCGCCATCGACAATCTCATCGATCTTGAAAAATAAAGAAGCTATCAATGCAGCCGATACCAACAGCAAAAGAAAGCGGTTTAAAAAAGGTGAATTTCCGGAACTAGAAAAAGCATTGTTGAAGTAGTTTAATCAGGTGAGAAGTTTGAATGTACCAATCGGACGACAAACTCTGTGTGAAAAGGCAAAAACGTTTACTACAAAGTTAGGGATTCCAAGTGAAGACTTTCGGGCTAGCGATGGGTGGTTTGATCGTTTTAAGAGACGCCACGAAATAAAATTTCGAAAACTATGCGGAGTAAGTGCAAATGTTTCCATCGAAATTTGTTCGGATTGGAAGAGAAAATTGGAAAAGCTGATAGAAGGCTACGAGGCGAAAAATGTGTTTAATGCGGATGAAACCGGTTTATTTTTAAATGCCTTCCGGATGGCTCCATATGTTATAAAGGAGACAAATGCTATGGCCGGAAGAGAAGCAAAGAACGAATAACCCTTTTGTTGGCAACAAACATTGATGGTTTCGAGAAACTAAAACCGCTAATGATTGGGAAATCGGCAAAACCGAGATGTTTTAAAAACATAAGAAGTTTCCTTTTTATATATAGGGCCAACCGTAAGGCGTGGATGACGTCTGAATCATTTAATGAATGGATTTTATCGTTAAACGTAGAAATGGAGAAAAACAATTGCCGAATTCTTCTCTCCATTGATAATTGCACGGCCCATAACCATATTCCTCCATTGAGCAATATAGAGGTAATTTTTTTGCCCCGAACACTACCTTGATTCTACAGTCATTGGATCAAGGTTTTCAAAACTTTTGATCGAGCGGAAATTGTCATGCAACTCCTAGACAATCTGGGAGAAAATATTGACCATAAAATTACACTGTTTTCTGCTATGAATATTGCAGACAATGCGTGGAAAAAGGTAACGACAGCTACAGTCGCAAATTGTTTCCGATCGTGTGGGTTTCTGAAGGAGGATACGTCAGCAACGGAACCAGTAAATGAAATTCAAACCCCAATTGGATGGAATCTCTTGACGAAAAATCAAGAACATCCAATCAGTTTTGAAGAATTTGTTAATTTCGACGACAATATTGCGGCTGCTGAAATGCTTAACGACGATGAAATTTTGATCGAAACAGATGATGTTGATAATGCAGAAGAGGGAGACCAAGAAGAAGTTTCTAACATTACCCCGAAAGAGGCCCAGAAATTGCGCAATTACGTGCAACTTTTCTTATCAGAATCAAATGTATTCAATGCAATACACACTATTGATATGGCAATAGTAAGCAGACGCTTCAATAATTGTTTAACACAAACAAAACTGGATCAATATTTGCAGAAAAAATGATGCTTCTATACAAACCTGTGGATATAAATCATCTTATTTGCAAATAAAAATGTTCATACTTCTGTATCTAAATAAAATTCACTATGTTAACACATGAATTTATTAATAAAAAGGATTATTGAAACCACAACATTAAACCTTCGTTATAACATATTGTTACATGTACAACTAATTCTGCGAGCTACTGTCGCAATTGTTTTCACAACCATTAAGAACATCAACAAAACGAATTTACTCGAAACCACGAGAACCCAACAAGCATGCTCCATTCATTACGCTGCTGGAATGTTCCCGCTAATTCACCAATGTACGAGAACTGAGTTGAATGATTAGAGACCCTATATAAAGGCGAGCTGAATGAATGGGGGGAATCATTCATTCGACCGCGATAAGAACAGCGATAGTGTGTGGGAAGCGATATTGTTCGAGTAATAGAAAAGTGATTTTCGTAATAGTGAAGTGATTTAGAAGACAATTGCGATAAGAAATTTATGGACAAGTGTTAGACTTTAAATAGTGAAAATTAAAATTAGTGAAAGTGTTAAATTGATTATTGTGCATTTTTGCAATTAAATAAACTCTTTTAACTTAAATTAAAAGACATTGCGTTTTCACTTTCCCGGAACATTAAAATTATTGGCCGCGAACCATAACACGCGACAATGGTCTCAGAAGTGGGATAGAAAATTTTGGAAGTGAAAACTTTTAAACATTTTTAAAAGTGCAGAATAGTGTAAATTAACGTGGAAACTGGTGGAAAAAATCTGAAACAATAAAAATGCCAGGAAACTTTCATTAAAAATTGATCAATTGACCATATCGGAGCTCAAGGAGGAGTTGGAACAGCGGAATCTGGCCACACAAGGTACAAAGGCCATACTGATTGCACGCTTGCGTGACGCAATCGAGTCGGAAGGCGTGAATCTGGATTTGGGTGAGCTCTCAGATGCGAAAAAAGGCTCAGAAGGTGGAGAAGTAGAAACACCAAAATCAAAGGAGCCAGAAAATGCGCTAATGCAAATGTTAATGCTGATGTCATTCAGTCTGACTGCGAAGCTAGATGAACAATCAGCGAAGCTGGACCAACAAGCGATCGAAATCAAGGCAGAGATCACACAGAAGCTGGAGAAATAGTCAGCCGAAATAAAAGCGGAGCTCGGTTATCTGAACGAACAAATTAAAGGCATCGAGGAAAAGGTTGACCAGGTCGAGGAAAAGGTCAGCCAGGTCGAGGGAAAGGTCAGCCAGGTCGAAGAGAGAATAAACCATGAGATGGAAAAAGTGAAAAAGAATTGGAAGCAGCGAAGGCAGTAGTAACGACTTCACCAGCCCCGCTTATAACCGCAGCGCAAAGCACATCCAGAAATGTGCAAGCACCAATATTCGATGGGCAAACGGTCTGGAGTATTTACAAAACACAGTTTGAAGCCATCACTAGGATAAATCTCTGAAATGAGCAGGAACGCGCAACTGCATTAATTCTTGCTCTAAGAGGCCCAGCTACCGAGCTTTTGCAGACTATCCCCGTTGAGCTGCATTCAAACCCGGCTGCTTTAATGAATGCGCTGGACATGCGTTATGGAGACGATCATCTGAAGCAGATTTACCGGGCACAGCTACGGCATCGGATTCCGAAGTCTGGCGAAACCTTGCAGCAGCTAGCCCAAGACATTGAGCGACTGGCACTTTTGGCTTACCCAGCGTACGACCCAGAACATCGAGATGACGCATTCATCAGCGCCTTAACGGACAAGGAATTGCAACAAGCCGTGTGGTTGGCTCAAAAGCAAACAGTCAAGGATGCATTGGCTTATAGTTTAAATTTTGAGGCAGCGAAAAATGTGAGCCGTGCCACTGCCCGGGTTCGCGAGGTAGTGGCAGATGATTGCAGGTGTAAGCGCGTGGGAATTGAGCGAGAGCTGCAGGTGAATGGTGTGCCTAGATGCTGGAATTGCGGGGAAAAAGGGTACCTGCAAAGAGATCGCAAGAAGGGAAGAAGCGGAGCTATTGTCCAGGGTGGTGGAGATCCAGACCGATTCAGAAGCTTAGAATGGAAGCCCATCAAACCGAAGGGGCCAACTTCGTGGCGCGGACGTTGGCTACGAGGATTGACGTCCCTAGCACCCCCGTCACCATGTCAAGACTGCATCGCGGAGAAGCAGACTTATGCCGTCCGGGTCAAGTTGAAAATGAATACTGCACCATAACAAGGTACAGTAGACCACACCTAGTGAGACATCAACTACTTCACAAGGGCAGAGTTCATGGAAATGCTGACGCCCTACCTCGTCACATCCATGTCCAGCTAACTGCAAGCATTGCCGATTGCTGAATTTGATGAAGGTTGGTCATCGGACGAGATTCAAAATGCGCAGCTAGCCGATGAAGACATCGGACCATTGCTCGTATGGAAGGAGACAACTGGGCGACCTGAGTGGAAGGACGTTTCAATGCATGGCGCTACCCTGAAAAGCTATTGGGCACAATGGAACTCTCTTCAGGTGGAGGGTGGCATACTCAAGCGAAAATGGGAAACGGCAGATGGCAGCTCCTATAGGATGCAAACTATACTTCCCAAAAGTCGAATCCACGACGTGGTTAGGAAGATGCACGAAGGATCCTCGGGAGGCCACCTTGGTGTTAACAAGACCTTAGCAAAATTGCGGGAAAGGTTCTACTGGCTCCACGCTCGAGAAGACGGAGAGGACTTGTGTTGCTGATGCACCATCTGCGCCTCCGTCAAAGGTCCAAAGCGACGACTGAGGGGACAAACGCAAACTTACAACGTGGGTGTACCGTTTGAAAGGATTGCGGTTGACATCGCAGGACCCTTTCCTGAATCCGAATGGGAATTTGATACACGCTGGTTGTAGCCAATTATTTCAGCAAGTGGCCCGAGGTCTATCCCATTCCCAACCAGGAAGCAACTACTTTAGCCGAACAGCTAGTGTTAAATTGGGTCAGTAAGTACGGCGTACCTTTTTTTTTGTGGTAGGGAGGTGAAGGCATTTACGCCCGCCGAGTCTGGCAGTGTGGGACTCCCACGGAGGATACCCTTGGACTACCCACTAAACACCTCCCCTGTCAATCTGAGAACCTAGCCTGGAACCGTTTGACAAATTACCTCGGGCCAGGTCTCGTTTTGTTACGCCGTGGGGCGCCTTCAAGCTGGGGAGTCCCTTTCCTAGCGGGAGGGGAGAGGGGAAGAGGAAATGCCAGAAGAGCGATCCCCCAACCCCAGCACCTCCGGCTGCTGTGGGTCCCTTTTATCTTTTAGGACTGCCCGAGCATAATGTGCCACCTGGTTCCATTTGTCAACCGATTCGAGCATCACCGCAACTATATTATCCGGGGTGAGCTCTCCCGTCTCCCTGTAGAGTTCCCTTCGCAGCCTGGCCCATTTGGTACACGCAAAAAAGTGTGACAGGCATTGTCCTCCTCTCCTGGGCAAAACCGACAATCGGGAGACCGTGACTTACCGATCTTGTGCAGGTAAGACTGAAAACACCCGTGCCCGCTCAAAACCTGGGTCAGATAGAAGTCAGTCTCACCATGCCTTCGATTTAGCCACGGTCTTACATCCGGGATGAGGCACGCAGTCCACCTTCCCTTCGTGCAATTCCTCCAAGACTGCTGCCAATCGTTGAGCGAGCGTTGTCTCCCCTCGCGGACAACCATCTCCCTCGCATCCTCGTTTCGGCGCAGGTAAATGGCGCGGCGCTCTCTAGCAAGGAGGGCGAAAGGTATCACGCCTGCAATCACTCTCACCGCCAAGTCGGAGACTGTTGGATACGAAGATGCAAATCTCAGTGCTCCTCTTCTCTGTACCTGTGTCAATCGTTTTCGGTATACCTCCTTGCTGAGAGCGTTGCCCCATACCTCTGCTCCGTACAGTAGCACTGACCCTACAGCACTCATCAAGAGGCGTCTTCTTGATGCGCTGGGTCCCCCTACGTTGGCCATAAGTCGACTCAGGGTTCAGAGAAACTCATCTTCGAGTCGATCAGTAGCCCCAGGTACTTCACCGCTGGCTTCGATTCGATTTGTATATCTCCAATACTGATCATCCTTACTCTAGGGATTTTCTTTTTTGTCAAGATGACCACTTCGGTTTTCTCCAGTGCTAAACTGAGCCCGCGAGCAGTCATCCAGTCCCTCACTCGGTGCATTAGCATACCTAGCCTTAGTTACGCTTGCTCAATGGTGCGTCCGGCAACCAGAGCCGCAACATCATCCGCATAGCCGACCAAGCGCGACTCATCTGGCATCTCAAGTCTCAGTAGCCCGTCGTAAGACACGTTCCACAGGTCCGGACCAAGGATAGATCCCTGGGCAACACCCGATGTAATTTCCATCCTTCGTTGGCCCTGTGTCGTGTCGTAGAGCAGGCTTCGGTCCTTTAGGTAGTTCCTCAAAAGCCGCATTAGATATTCTGGAACTTGAAAAGAGTTTTCCAGCGTGTCCAGAATATCCACCCATCTAGCGGAGTTGAAAGCATTCCTGACGTCGAGTGTCACCAACAGGACGATCCGTCGCTTGGTGCGACTATATGCCTCTGCCTTTTGGACCGCGTTCACCACCTCTGCAATCGCATCAATGGTAGAACGTCCTGCTCTAAAGCCGTACTGCCGAGGAGATAGGTCCCCAGCAGCACGAATCGCGTCAGTGAGTCTTCCTTTGATGAGTTTCTCTAGCACTTTCCCAGCCGTGTCTAGCATGCATAACGGGCGGTATGCAGACGGCGATCCGGGATTTCCCTTCCCCTTGCTGATCAGCACGAGCCTCGCCATCTTCCATCGTACCGGGAAAACCTTGTGAACTACATTCAGATCAAGGCCGAAACTTCGAGTCACTAGTTTTTAGCGAAATGTGCGAGCTGCTGGGAATACGGAAAACGAGGACAACACCGCTGCATCCCCAATCCGATGGAATGGTCGAACGTTTCAACTTGGTCTGGCTGTATAACCCGCAACGGCGAAAGAGTAGGTCTCCAAAGTTGCAACATAATTGGGAGGGACCATACCGGGTCACAAAGCGAATCATCGACGTCGTATATCGCATACAGGAACACCGTAAGCCGGGAGCCAAAATGAAAATCGTGCATCTGGACCGTCTTGCCCCATATTACACCCAGGGAGAATTGACTACAAACGGCGACACATCTTTTCGGGACGAAAAGAACTGAGGTGGGGGCAGTGTTATATGTACAAATAATTCTGCGAGCTACTGTTGCAATTGTTTTCGCAACCATTAAGAACATCAACAAAACGAATTTATTCGAAACCACGAGAACCCAACAAGCATGCTCCATTCATTACGCTGCTGGAATTTTCCCGCTAATTCACCAATGTACGAGAACTGAGTTGAATGATTAGAGACCCTATATAAAGGCGAGCTGAATGAATGGGGGGAATCATCCATTCGACCGCGATAAGAACAGCGATAGTGTGTGGGAAACGATATTGTTCGAGTAATAGAAAAGTGATTTTCGTAATAGTGAAGTGATTTAGAAGACAATTGCGATAAGAAATTTATGGACAAGTGTTAGACTTTAAATAGTGAAAATTAAAATTAGTGAAAGTGTTAAATTGATTATTGTGCATTTTTGCAATTAAATAAACTCTTTTAACTTAAATTAAAAGACATTGCGTTTTCACTTTCCCGGAACATTGAAATTATTGGCCGCGAACCATAACACGCGACAATTTATTTTTATTTTTAACCCTCGATTTATAATAATCTCTATATAGTGAACTTGTCGATATATCGTTTGAATCCTACATCCCCTTGAAGATACGATACATCGGGATTCCACTGTATTGATTTAACTGTTATAAAATACTTCCATAGGCCTCGATGGTTGGAAATTGGAATAAAGGAACTAATATTGAACTAAAAAAGAGTAAAATGAATTGTTCAACCTTACGCGACGGTCTTTCCGTTTCTCTCGACCTGACCGTGTATACGACCTGCATCGATGACAGGCTCCTCCACTAGCATGAGCTGGCCATCGGGCGTGCTCCTGCGTTTTTTGTTGTTAACAGGGGCTCTTGCCAGGTAGAGTGGCATTCCGCTCGCGAGCCTTTTTATGATATACGGTTATATGATTTCATTGCATAACGCTATAGCATAAATCGGTTACGTTTGTACTTCTCATTTGAGGGAGAGTCATACAAAGTGCTTTTGTATGAGTTTTTCACTCAAATGGGAAATACCTGTACATGGCCACGTCTACGTTTGAATCTTGATCCAGTTGGGAGGGTACGAGGGCCACCGCTTCCATCTGAATGCCCCACTCTTATTTGTGGGCCATTAGGCTCGTCGGTAACAACGAAGTCTCTGTAAGGGTTCGACCACATTGCGATTTTACTGTCGTAACCAGCGATTTTTAGACGCAAATACGAACACACTGTGACAAGATCTCCAAAGGAACTTCAGGCATGCGCAGAACTAATATACTCATTTGAAGGTATGTCTTTACCAGGAACACATGCGCTAACTCATTTATGCGCTATGCAAAAAAGTTCCATGCACGTCAGCGTCTGATGTCCAAATGTTGTGCGCCTGCGCGAATATCATAGAAACTACCTACTGAACTGGTTTTAGGAAAAATCGCAAATTCCTGCGACTGCCGACCTGGACAAAATTGTCGAAAATCGCAGTGTGCGGGCTTCCATTTAACCATGTGTAACTTGCGACAGAAGTGCGGCTAAATAGTCGTAGTCTGATGCATCCCTAAGTCCGTCCGGTTTTGCCCGGCACAATTTTTTGTTTGAACAAACATAGCAACCTTTGGTAGGTTACCTCGGCCTCGACACCAGTCGATCGGCATTTGACCCTTTTTAATTCGTGAATGTGAAATTTTTTTGTAGTGGGCTCTTGTGCTGGGGAAAAGAACCCGCCCCACGACACTGCAACGCTAGCCTGCTAGCACATTCACACGTCCTCAGACAAGGCCAATCTCGGCGGATCTTAACATCCTCTTCCGCTGAGGCAGCAGACCATCACTGCAGTCCTGCATGGACATTTAATCAATCTACTTTCACTACAAACTTAAGAATTGAAATAGGATGAGGAATTAACCAAAAAATGACGTTCTTCTGAAATTGCCTCATTACAGAATTGCGCTTTATTACCTGTATTCAGAATGTTTTTAAAGTTTTACTATAAAATTCTTCATGAATTTAGAGTACACGTAGGTTAATAAAATTATTCAGAATAAGTTTTTGGATGACTCTCCTACATCCACGCATAATTGAATCCTTTGTTCAAGGGCGCTAGAAATTCAACAGAAATAGATTCATCAATTAAATTACTCATCACTCAATCGTTTCATTCCTCGGCTTTGTTAACAATAAGACATGGTACTTATTCATCTATTCTTTCCTATCGCAACAGCAATTATTTCAGGCTGACTGCCTTTATACAATTCCTTCTGATAAAGTGGATTTTTTCACCTAACAAAGTGTTACAACAGTAGTATACATGTTCCATCTTATCATTCCTCTGCATCTTAGCTTCTACAGAAATTACCTCACAATACAGCTTATTCGCAATGTATCTGAGAGGATAACATATTGGGCTGTGTTATTTAATCCTGACTACAATTTCTTGCTATAAATATGACCTATACGCTTGCATGAAAACAGTGCTATCCTTGAAGTATACGCAAGTAGTACGCTAGGGGGAATATGTGAACATTTGTGGCCTTGAGGAGAGAATCAGCATGAATTTAATATTGCATGCTGTTTGCCTGAATGTTTTAGCGCTAAGAAACTCATTTTTGGTAACCTAATATGTGGTGAGATTTGTGGGCAGAATGAATTAATGAAAAGCGATGCGTGACTATTGCTGAATCATAAAATATATTGTATTTCTTGTTAACTGACATTTGCATAATGGTAATTTTTTACATATCATGTGCATACTCGTATATAAAGGGAAAATCGATTCGCCATGGTATCCTGCATCATACGAGTTTGCTAACTAACGAACACAAATTACACGCCACACAAGCCACAGTCTTTACCAGCACAACAAGGACGATAAAGTAGAATTTCAGAGGGGCTACCTCAAACTAAGCTCCCACGATGAAGTCGTAAAAGCCAAGTCCTTTTCGCTTTCTGCTCGCATCGTGTAGGATTTGATAGGGCTTTGAAGCGTGATCATGACGTGGAATAGTTTCTATGCTGATTGAACTTAATGCAACCACCTACCACGCTTAAATGCACATCGTATATCCTTTGGGTAAATCCATGCAAGTCCAGAAGGCACTATGTGTCATTTGCGTCCGATCAGAAATTACTCTGAGTTGATCCGATGTTACCGCTATTCGACCAGAATAGATGGTTCTAAGTAATACTATTGTCTTCTTGGATTTACTCTGGTTTATGTTGGATTTTACATAAGAACAAACATCACCTCACAAATATGAATATTAGGAGCTTGGTGTTTGGTGAATAATTGGTAGAAAACTTCGTGCGGCATCATATGAATTATTAAAGTCATTGCTATTGTTATGAATTCTATTGTTTTGGTTTAAATTGCTGTGAAATGTGCAGATCCAGGAAATTCAAATTTACTTGAATTGAGACATACAAAAAAAGTCAGGACAGCAAGGTGGATTGTTGGCTGAAAAAGCGCGATGAAGGCCTGAAACCCCTATGAACAGACATGCATATGAGTATCAAAGCTCCACAAAACTCAGCTTCGATTATTCAAATTGCCGAAGATGTAATGCTTTCATATCGAGTCTAATTAAGGTCCATCTCAATCATGATGAAATGTTGATACTGAAGTAGGCTGAAGCTGTGCGTTCCTATATCTATGAAAATATTAATCATTAATAATTGTAGTCTTGTCTTTACTTGTCCTGTTGCTTTATACATGTACCTTAGTAGCAGCTGCGGTGTAGTTGTTGAATTGAATCTGTGAATGAAAAAAGAGGTCGTATAAATGTATGATAGTTTGAAGGATTGCTTTTGCGAAAGCATTAAATACATGTGGATAAAAAAAGTTCAAGTAAAGTAAATAAATAGTTCAAACAATATTTTGGATGTTAAAATAGTAATAATAATTTAACTTATTGCATAACAGTCCAAATTCGATCCTTGGCATTGGGATTTATTGCTAGGGTATCCCATTCCGTGACCAAAACGGGATTCAAGGTGATATGGTCAATATCACGCTGTACCATGTGATTATTACCAAATTTTTTTTAATTAGTAGCCATGAAAGCTGGGTGGGCTGAAAGTCCGACAGCAGCATCAGAAGGTCATAGATCATTCATGAGATCTGCTGAGCAAGTGAAGTGTACCTTTACGCACTGCTAAACAAACATCTTTTTAAAAAATAAGTCAAATTTGAGTTAGAATTTTGAAGTTCTTGGTATAAAGTAATATTTTACTCACAAGGCAGACTGACACAACTGTACGATCGAAAACGGTGGTGTGAGCTGCTTACGCATAACGCTTTAGCCATCACGTACTAGATGGCGATGTGCGTCTTTAAAAACTCGACAACAACTTATCACTCACAAAATGATAAGACCGAGCTTTGATCAAATTGTGAGACTTTTGCTGGTAAAATAAATCAATTGTGTGCTGAAAAGTGGTCTAATTAAAGTTCAAAGTTCCTTGTTTTAGTTAGTGATTGAACAAAATGAACATGGTGCCGAAACCTGGGAGTTAAATGTTTAACAAAAGTGAACTGTGGACTTGTGAAATATTGTAACCTGTTCTGCCAACTTAAAAAAAATCTTTCGATTTGGTACTTTTAAAATTTTTGAGATTCTATTCAATGCGCTTGTGAAAATTTTGGCTTCATACTACAGTGACTTGGAAATATTTTATGTGTTTTTGGACTTTTAATTTTTTATGAATCTGTACTACGTACATGGAAAAATGGTGATAAATCTTCGCAATACTTGTGAAAATTTATAGTTTCGTAGAGCTTCAACTTTAAAAAACTCGGACTTTATGAATATTTTAATTGATTTTCAACTAGACTTTATGTGATTACCGTATATAATAAGTGAAATCGAGAACTTAATTAAATAGTGTTAAAGTAAATCCGAACATATATATATATATATATATATATATATATATATATATATATATATACATATATATATATGTATATATATACATATATATATATATATATAAATATATATATATATATATATATATATATATATATATATATATATATATATATATATATATATACATATATATATATATATATATATATATATATATATATATATGTATATATATATATATATATATATATATATATATATATATATATATATATATATATATATATATATATATATATATATATATATATATATATATATATATATTTGTTCCTTGAAACGGGAGTGTTCAGTCATCTCATGACAAAGCAGCGGCGAGCAATACTATTATAGTTCCAGCCTCATACACATACACGCATACATATAATTTTGCATCATGTACAAGCTACTCTCAGTACTGGCATCACCCCAGTACACACTTTCGACAACAGTAAATCTTTTTGATATCGGGAGTGATGCTAATACTGCGATTAGTCTTCCCTCAGTTCAAATTTGTCGTTATCATAGTGCGGACATTGGCAATTAATTCTTTTCGTTTGTAGCCTTTTTCTCGGCCTTTGTTCCGCTTGCATTATCGATTTAACTTTAAATAAATTCCCGAAACAAATTTCAAAAACGCTTGAAATTTGTACATGGTCTGTCGAGCTGGATAAATGTCGCAATGCAGTTTTCGTTCTTGGAACTAATTATCTAAAGCATTTATCGCTCATCGTTTTTCGCTTGACAATTATCAGTAATCGCATAGTTTTCATTTCCCCTTATGATTTGCGTGATCATCTTTGAAACTTTTCGTGAAAATTCATCGCGCTATCAGTGAATTCAATTGTGCAAAATGGCCGGTGACGATAATCCAAAAATCGACCCCAGGGTCACCTCAAGTGCAAAGGCAATATCGGAATTGCGTATACAACGTGGCGTCATCTTGGTCCAGCAAACTCGGATGAAAACATTTCTCGATGGCAAAGTGGATAATATATCCGATTTCGAGGCTGAAAGCAAACTCGGTCTACTTGAGACACAGTTCAAAAACTTTGAAACTGTTCAGTGCCAACTCAAGGTTTTAGACGCAGAAGAGCCATCATCTGGGAAACGGGACTTATATGAAGACAGTTATTGCCAACTCAAGGCTAATTTGCTATTTATTATCGAGAAGCTTCGCCCGAGGCAATCAGTCGATGCATCCGCCATTTGGAATTCGACCGCTGCCCCCGAAACCTCATCAATCAGATTTCACTTGCTGAAACTGAATTTGACCAAGTTTTCGGGTTTGTACAGTGAGTGGTTAGGTTTTCTTGGGATGTTCGAGAAATTGATCACTTATCGTCTTTGGAAAAATTCCAATATCTTCGTTCTGCACTATTTGGTACAGCTGCTTCAGTGATAGAGGGGATTGAGCTTACCGAAGAAAATTATTCTAAGGCAAAGGAGCTTTTAAAAAGGAGATTCGACAACAAGCCAAACATTTTCGCTTCGCATATCAACAACTTGCTTCAAGTGCAATCCATTCGTCATCCGTCCACTAAAGAATTGCGTCAGATGACTGATGCTATAAGCAAGCATATGAGCTGTTTGCTGAGCCTCAGTACAAAGAAAAATATCGCAGATGGATTCTTGTTGCACATTCTCGTATCAAAGCTTGATGCTGAGTCCCAGCTCAAATGGCAAGAATTAATTACCAGCTGTTCTCGATCATCCATAGAATCTAGCTCTCAATTTCCAACTTGGGAAAAGTTTACTGATTTCTTGAATCTACGATGCTCAGCGCTAGAATTCGTAGAAGAAACAAAATGCAACAACAAACCTCTTTCAATCGTCAATAAATCCAAGCGGACTAGTTTTATTGGTAGTAACTGTGATACGAGAGCGAAGTGCAATTTTTGTGATTCACGCAGCTGACACACATTATTCGACTGCAATGGGTTAAAAAGCATGCCACCCGACCAAATTTACCAAAGTGCTAAGCAATTGAATTTGTGTTACAATTGCCTTCGAAAGGGCATTCATTGAAAAGTTGTTTATCGAGCAAGTGTCGTACATGTAACCGCAGCCATCATACTCTAACCCACGGTAACGTAAAGAATCCAGGCATCTCTCAAAGATCTCATCAGTCAACTGAAATTGAAACTCCAACAACCAGCGAACATTCGTCGTTGATCAGTCAAACGAGATCTAGACATCAATTGTCCCGCCTGGAAGAAGATGCTCAACCCAACAACGTTATTTTGGGTACTGCTATTATCAGAGTCAAATCACCTGATGGAGCTTCAATCGAATGCCGAGCGATATTGGACAGCGATTTCAAGTTGCACTTCATGACAGAGAGACTCGCCCAGCAACTTCGTTTACGACAGGAAAAAACTGATGTGGCTATTAGTGGAATTTTTATGACGACATCCCGATGTATTTCGGAAACCGTTGCCACCGTGCAATCACTACAATACGATTTCAGTTCAGTGCTAGAGTTTTTCATCGTACCAAATTTCGTCGGATTGCAGCCATTGTAAAGGATCAATACATCAGACTGGAATATTCCTAAGAACACTCCACTAGTGGACCCTCAATTCGACATACCTCGGAAAGTTGATATTTTGATTGGTGCTGCCTTGTTCTTCAAATTACTTGCTGTTGGACAGATTGATTTAGGTGTTAATTGGCCTATCGCGCAGAAAACTCTTTTTGGCTGGGTGGTTTCGGGACAATCCAGTACTTCATACAACTCACTCAGTGTAAACATTAGTGCCGACAGTAACAGTGAACCGTGCGAACAAAATTTAAATAATATCGTCGCTAAGTTTTGGGAGCTAGACCACTGTAATAGTGGAAAAGACAAAAGGTCAGCTGAGGAGATTGCTTGTGAAGAACACTTTCGTGTCAATACAATTCGTGATGCAAACGGTTGGTTCGTTGTGAGATTACCTTTAAGGCAAGATGCGTCAGTGCTTGGTGACACATACGAAATCGCATTTAAAACGATTTTATAGCCTTGAAAGAAAACTTGAGAAATGCCGTGAATTACGTGTCAGTTACTACGATTTTATGAATCAATATTTATCGTTGGGACATATGGAGGAAGTCATTGATTCACAGTGTGTGTTACACAAACCTCATTATGTTCTCCCCCATCATTGTGTTGTAAAGAATTATGGCAGCAGCACTAAATTACGCGTAGTCTTTGATGGTTCTGCGAAATCCTCCAGTGGTGTATCCTTGAACGATATTCTAATGGTAGGACCCACAGTTCAAGATGACCTATTTTCGATCTTACTTCGATTTCGTTTCCATCTTTATGTAATATCAGCTGACATAGAAAAAAATGTATCGGCAAGTCATAGTGCATCCCAGTGATAAAGACCTACAACTAATAGTTTTTCTGAATTCAAGTCATGATCGTGTGAAGCTCTATCGATTAAAAACAGTTACTTATGGCACTGGGTCTGCTCAATATCACGCAGTAGAATCTATTCGTCAAGCGGCAGAAGATGCTAGGAGTAAGTTTCCAGTAGGACCATTGATTATCAAGCGAGATGCATATGTCGATAACTTATTGACAGGAAGTGATGTCTTGGATGAAGCTGCAAAGATCAGAAACGAAGTTACCAATATTCTACTATCAGGCGGCTTCCCCCTTAAAAAATGGGCTTCAAATGAACCATCGTTGCTAGAAAAAATCGATGAAAATGACAAGGAAGTAATGACTCGACTAGATGATAATGATTTCATCAAAACTCTTGACCTAGCCTGAAACCCATCTGCCGATGAATTTCTGATTACATATCACTCGCCAGAAATACGAAGTTCTGTGACCAAAAGAATAGTGTTGTCGGAAACTGTTCGATTCTTCGATCCATTAGGATTACTCAGCCCAGTAATTGTTACCGCCGAACTCTTTCTACAGGAGTTGTGGAAGCTTTATATTGATTGGAACGAAAGCTTACCCATCGAGATGCAAACAAGATGGCAGTCTTTTCGCTCGGATGTGGCCAAGGTCAACAACTTTAGTATCCCACGACATGTTTGTTTGTCGAATTCCAGTCTTCAAATCCATGGATTCGCTGATGCCAGTCTACGCGCTTATGGAGCTTGTGTATATATTCAAAGTGAAACTCCTGATAAGAAAGTATTGACGAACTTGCTTTGTTCGAAATCCCGGATAGCTCCGATACTACGTGCTTCGAAGAGTATCCCCCGTGACCTCACGGATGTCGTGTGTCGGAGTGACTCACAAATCGTGTTAGCCTGGCTAAGTGCACCTTCGCACCAATGGTCCACATTTGTAACCAATCGTGTGTCCAAAATTCAAGCTGTTACATCCGTTAAATGGCGCTATGTTCCAACGCAGCATAACCCGGCAGATTTGATCTCACGAGGCACTAAATCAGAAAGTCTACAAGGGTCCAACTTATGGCTGCATGGTTCAAGCTTTTTATCCGCATCGTCATCACAATGGCCATATCATGGAAAGGTTCCAGATCAAATCGATTTTACAGAATATCGCAAGCTGAACTTCACAGTCTTGTCGTCTTATGCAGTGGAAGACCTAGTTAAGGACACAAAATATATTAACTCATACTGGAAAACTCTTCGAGTATTTGGATACGTTAATCGATATCTCAAATCATTGCGGTTGCGAGCACGTAGTTCAACGAAACCTAGTTTTGCGTTACGAAGCTTTACGGTGTCAGAGTCAGAAGAAGCAGTCACGGTTATCGTTCGTTGCATACAACGAGTATATTTTAATCGTGACTCTACTGACCTCCTTAAGGGTGCATCCATAAATGTGAGAAGTCGAATTTTATCTCTACGTCCTTTCTTTGATGGAAATGGAGTTATTCGAGTCAGTGGACGTATTAAGAAATCTGATCTACCCTTTGATGCGCGCCATCAAATGCTTCTTCCGCAAGCGCATCCCTTTACAAACGCATTGTTAACCTTCTTGCATGTTAACAACTCACATGCTGGCTGCCATACCTTGGTAAACATTTTTCGGCAAAGGTTTTGGTTGATCAACGTAAAGTCGGAGGCTAAAAGAGTTATTCATTAGTGCACGATATGCTTTCGAGCGAAACCTCGCTTCTTTCAGCAAATAATGGGAAACCTCCAATCGGATAGGCTGAAAGTATCACATTCCTTTGCGGTTACCGGTGTAGATTTTTGTGGACCGTTTTTCATGTGAGCTCAACTACGAGGAAGATCTCCAATCAAAGGCTACTTATCGGTTTTTATATGTTTCGCTACCACGGCTGTACATTTTGAACTCGTGTCAGATTTATCGACAGCAGCATTCATTATATGCCTTAAACGATTCTTCGCTCGCAGGGGAAAATGCAACAAGTTATACTCGGACAACGCTACTAATTTTATCGGTGCCAATAACCAGTTGCGAGAGTTAAGAAAACTTTTCTCTACTCAATCACATATTGACCAAGTCCAGCAAGCTTGCCTTCTGGAAGGCATTGGATGGTGTTTCATCCCACCGCGCTCCCCACATTTTGGTGGTTTGTGGGAGGCGGCGGTGAAGAAGGCAAAATTTCACCTTACCAGAGCAGTCGCCAATGCATCACTAACCCACGAACAAATGCTCACGGTTATCTATCAAGCGGTGGCGATCGTTAACTCTCGACCCATCATGGAGATGTCATCAGATCCAACTGATTTGGAAGCCCTTACACCCGGACATTTCTTGATTGGACGACCAATTACAAGCTTACCCGAACCAATCATCACACAACTTGAAATCGATTCCTTGGACAATTTTCGAAAAATATCCTTCATCCAGCAATCCTTTTGGACTCGATAGCGCAACGACTATCTTCA
Source organism: Odontomyia ornata (assembly GCA_963969285.1). Lineage (NCBI taxonomy): Eukaryota > Metazoa > Arthropoda > Insecta > Diptera > Stratiomyidae > Odontomyia > Odontomyia ornata. The sequence continues at coordinate 77,474,314 of OZ017739.1, read as the reverse complement.
CATATTGCAGTTGCGATCTAAATGGACCTCAGTCAATAGCAATGCCAAGGTTAACCAACTTGTATTAATGAAAGATGAAAATCTTCCACCTATGAAGTGGCCTCTCGCCAGAATTATCGATGTGACACGCAGCGAAAATAATAAAGTTCGAGTTGCCACAGTATGTACAGCTTCGGGAATCATCAACCGGGCCATCGTGAAGCTATATCCATTACCTATCGAATAATTGGATGAAAACAGAAGTTTTCATGGTGGGAAAGATGTTCAGTCTTCTCATGACAAAGCAGCGGCGAGCAATACTATTATAGTTCCAGCCTCATACACATACACGCATACATATAATTTTGCATCATGTACAAGCTACTCTCAGTACTGGCATCACCCCGGTACACACTTACGACAACAGTAAATCTTTTTGCTATCGGGAGTGATGCTAATACTGCGATTAGTCTTCCTTCAGTTCAAATTTGTCGTTATCATAGTGCGGACATTGGCAATTTACCCTTTTCGTTTGTAGCCTTTTTCTCGGCCTTTGTTCCGCTTGCATTATCGATTTAACTTTAAATAAATTCCCGAAACAAATTTCAAAAACGCTTGAAATTTCTACAGGTAGTAAATTAAGGTGGCTACTACTACAAATTCTTGAATACTTAATCAAGACGAATTGTTAACGCTTATTAAAGGCGTTTGGGAACTATAAGAAGTCTCCTAAGACAAGAAAAACAGCCTCATATATTGAGCCTAGAATCGAAGCCTTAGAGTCACTATGGAAACAATTTAATAATCTTCACACTACAATAGTTTGTGAATTGGAGAAGGATGAACAGGCTGACTTATCTTATTTTACCGAAGACAGATATGACCAAGTTGAAGAAACATACATAGAATACAAGGCCCAAATGAAAGATGATTTAAAGGAGATAAACAAAGGTTCAACATCAGTAAGCTTACCTATAGCATCGTCTGTATCACTAGGACCCAGTTGCGGGGTACGCCTACTGCAAATTGGTTTACTTAAGTTTTCTGGAGGTTACGAAGAATGGAAGTCTTTTAATGACGTGTTCCTGTCTCCAAAACATACTAATGCAAACCAAAGTACTGTCTAAAAACTACATTACCTAAAGAGTTGTCTTCATGGAGAAGCCGAAATTGTGTTGAAGGATTTTTCTACTACAGAAACCAACTATAACGGGGCTTGGTTATTATGGATGAGGCGTTATAACAATAAAAGGTTCAATACAAATGAAGTTTTAAAGAGGCTTTTTGGACGAAGAGCAATCAACATCGAGACAGCTAACGCCATAAAATACCTGTTGGACACTACTTCAGCATGTTTCAACTCTCTCGCAAAATTTAAGTATCGATACGAGCTCATGGGACGTTATTAGCAATCATCTCGTGGTTTCTAAGTTAGATTAAGAATCGAGAAAACAATGGGCGCTTCAGCTAAGTCAAAAGAAGACGGACGAGTTGCCAACCTGGAAACAACTTCAGAGAAGAATTGATGGAGATTAGATTTAGAACGATAGAGATGTTAGAAGGAACTAAGTCAATTCACACTACAACCGAAGAGAAGAAGTCTAATTATACATGCGTAATGTGCAAAGGTCAACATGCTCTTTACCTTCTTCTTCTTTTTCCTTGCAGCCCTACAGCCTATTTCGGGCATAGTTAGAGTATCTCCTTGTCATGATCGAATATATTGGCACTCCACGAGGTGATTTTCAAAATACTACTGTGTCCAAAAAATAAGGTGACATATGAATTTAAACTGCGCGTGTCGAAGGATTTGGAGAATTTTTTTTGGTTAGGTTGGTAGTACTATCAGTGACATCTATGTCAAATTTACGTGTCAAAGTATTCATTAGTGTTTGCGATACCTATCGTTTTGTGAGCTGCTAAAAGTGAATTGTTCGTTTTTTGCGAAGTTGAAATTTGTTGAATTTGCATTAAATTTTGTTTGCGGAATCGATTTTTTGCTGCGGATACGATGAGGATGGTGCAGAAAGCCTTTGGTGATCAAGCTCTGTTAAAAAAAATGTTTGCAAGTGGTATAGTGAGTTCCAAGTCAGCTGTGAACATGTCGAAGACGAAGAACGTCCTGGGCGACCAACAACCTCTTCTCTTTTTCGACTATCGAGGTGTTGTGCATTATGAATTCCTTCCGCCGGGCCAAACAGTCAACAGGAAATATTATTTGAACGTTATGCGTCATTTGCGTAACGCTATCCGCCTAAGAAGGCTGGAATTGTGGAAAGACACTTCTTGGTTTTAACACCACGATAATTCACCATCCCATACTGCACTCGTAATTCGTGATCATTTCGTCAAAAACTTAACCCATATCGTTCCACAACCACCGTATTCACCTGATCTGGCACTGTGCAATTTCTGTCTGTTCAGCAAGCTCAAAAGGCTGCTCCAAGGACACCGTTTTGATACGATAGAGGAAATTCAAGCCGCAGCGAAGACGGACCGGAGGCTATCCTGGAAACGAAGCGTATCTCAAATACCAATGAATATTTTGACATGTAAATTTGACATAGATGTCACTGACAGTACTATCAACCTAAAAGAAATAATTCTCCAAATCCTTCGACGCGCGCAGTTTAAATTCAAACGTCACCTTATTTTATGGTCACAGTAGTATACTCCCAAAGATCGCGTAGATTTTGTACAAAGCAATAAATTGTGCTTTAATTATCTCGCACCAGTACATATGATAAGGAGATTCCATCTATCGACGAGTTGCCGATGTTGTTAACGTCGCCACCATTCATTACTGCATCAAGAGAGAGAAAAGGAAGAAACACAAGGGGCATCGAAAGGAGATAAACAAAACTCACAACCACACACACAAGATACGACGACGATATTATCAAACTTTTCTAAAACATTATCACCCTGTGACGTTATATTAGCATCTGCAGTGATTCGGGCACAATCAGCTTGCGGATCTTTTTATGTAATCAGGGCATTAGTTGGTCAGGGGTCACAGGCTTCATTCATTATGGAGGCTACTGTACAATTACTGGGACTTAAGCGTACACTTATCAAAGACTTGGCGTCTGGAGTGGGAGATGGTCACACCCGAGTGAAGTATTGCGTATCTTCCCGTATTAAATCACGCCATCGACCAGGTAAATCAATCTCAGTAAATGCATTTGTGTTAAAAACCCTTACATCTATGGTCCCATCAAGGATAATTCATTCACCTGATTGGCTCGAGTTAGAGAATTCACAATTAGCTGATCCAGAATTCCCAACAACGAATAAAATTGATATCTTACTCGGAGCTGAAGTATACGGAGAAATACTGAAGAGGGGCGTAATCAACAATCCATCATGAAATTTAATTGCTCAGGACACCAGTCTAGGCTGGATTTTATCAGCTCGGGTGACGCCAGATTCAACTTCAGCGAAAAGAATTATTAGCATGCGCACACAAATCAAAGAAGAAGAGTTGTTGAGAAAATTCTGGGAGTTAGAAAAAGAACCAAAAGTACAGCAGAAGATACCAAGCAAAGAAGAGATAAGATGTAAATAATTTTTTGAACCAACTACTTTAAGAGATAATGATGGTCGGTTAATTGTACGGTACCCGTTCAAATCGGAAGATCCAGAGTAGCAATCGCTGCAAATAGCATCAAGATGGTTCATGTCTATGGAGAAGAGATTAAATCAGAATTTAGAACCACGCAAAGAATATTTTAAAGTGATAGAGGAGTATAAAGAGCTTAATGATATGTGACTCGTACCAAAAGAAGACATAATAAATCCTAGAGCAGTGTACTTACTCATCATGATGACAAGGATACGACTAAGGTTTGTGTCGTATTTGATGCTTCCTGTAAAGGTTTAAATAACGTATCCCTGAATGACGACTTACTAGTCGGACCGGAATTGCAGCAAGATATACATGACCTCTTATTAAGATGACGGGATCACAAAATCTGTATTATTGCAGACTTGATTAAAATGTACCGACAAGTACGTGTTAGTAAGGAAAACGTTAATTATCAGCGCATCGTGTGGAGAGCTAACGTAAATGAGCCACTCGAACAGTATCAGCTATTGATTTTAAACTTTGGCACGGCTTCTGCCCCGTATTTAGCGGTAAAGTCACATATTTGTGTGAGCCCCTGCAGGCTCAGAGTCGCTTTTACGCGGGTCAACTGCGGCCCGATCAATTACATAATTGATTATTCGAAATATTGAAGCTTTTTATATAATTTGGAAATGCTTCACTGAGAAAAATAAAGTATGAAATCAAAGTTTTTTAACTTGAAATTAAGCATTTTTTCTCTTAAATTTTGCGCAAAATACCCCCATATTGAAGTCAAATGCCTAAAGTGTTTATTTTTAAAGCGTTAAAAAGTCTTGGAAATATATACATGATATTTTGAATTGAAAGTATGAAACTTTAAAGTCAAAAAGAATAGTTACTTGGTTTAAAAGTATGAAACTTTAAAGTCAAAAAGAGTAGACACTTGATTCAAAAGTACTATCATTTCAAAATAAAACCTCCTTAGCTATTTAAACTAAAATGGAAGCAAACTTGAACCAAAACGAATATCCCTTGAAAACCAAACCTCCTGGCCATTGTCAAATTTTAAATTATTTATTATCTATAAAGGAGCGGTTCGGATTGAATACTCGTCCTAGAGCTATTGAAATGTTAAATATAGAAACTGGATAGCGTAGAAAAGTGGTAATAAATATATAACAGTAAAAATTTTGATTCATGGTTAAAAATGTTTATTAATTCGCTGGTATATTAATGAGATAACATTTTCAAATAGAATTAAAATCACACAAACAAAATAATTCGATTTAATCCGATGCAAAATAGTTTTTTAATCTTATTAATTCCATAGTGGAATTTATATGATGTTTTTCCAATGGTGGACTATTGAAATCCTCTAACTTCATAATTTTTTTTAACAATGGTTTTGATATTGAATATGATGCAAAATGGGATACATAATTGATTTCGTACTCTTGCACAGTAACAAAACAGAAATTTCCTTTATTTATGATAAAATTTAATATTTCATATACATTATTTTTGCATTCAATTTTGCTTACAAAGTCTTTTACAGCATAGGAGGTACCTATAAAGTTAACATTTTTAGCATAAATACTGCCTTCCTTAATAAATCCTAGAGCTATATAACTCTGATCTTTTTCTGCTGAACTAAAATTCTCACTCACTACCAGTTTTTCAAAATAAAACCCGTTTTGAAGCAAATTTTTTGCAAATTGTAGAGCTGCTTTTATTGACAAAGATAGAGGAACATTTAGACGAGAAGTTATACTTGTTGCATATTTTTTATATATTTGATGAATGGATTCAAGACGGTAGCTCCAAATGTGTTTTAAAGGACCACATTTACGCAAAAAACCAGGGAAGTGAACTAGGTTATGATGCTTTAACTTTAGAGTGTCCTTAAAAAATTGTTGGTACAAACGATTATGCTCTTCGATAAGATTACCTAATTTTTCCAGGATTTCCTCATCAAAGAATGGCAGTAAAGTTATGTCGATTATTTCAATGAATAATAAAATAAAATTATATACTTCATCATTTTCAGGAATAATTTCTCCGATTATTAAAGGGAAATAATGAAAAAGTGTTTGCATTTCACGACTCGTCAACCTAAAATTTCCACTTTTAATGTGCGTTGCTTCTAGGGGACGACTTACATTTTTCATTTCCGATTTACTATAGTTAAACATTTGTTTACGGTAATTAAATGTGTCTAAGGTAAATATTTTTTTGCATAAATAAAATACTGCAAGGCTTTAGATAAGTTATATCTACAAACTCCTAAAAATAAATCATGCATTATGTCACATGCAACGTTTTCGCTTACATGAAAATGATCTCGTTCATTGAAAACACACTCTTCTTTAATGCCTGAAATAGGTGGATCATTCAAACTTTTATCATGCTCGTAATTAATTTGATTTCGCAATATTTCGGGATATTCCCTACAATCGTGCCGGACTTCATCTGCATTTCTCCTACAAATGCGGCAGGTAGGATTTGTGCCAAAGTTGCTATTGTAACCGAGTATCTTATTAAGACCTAAATTATTCCTTAAAACCTGTCCTATTGTGAAGTAAATACGACTTACGGTATCTCTGCAAACTACCTCTAACCCATCCTTTTCGAGAGTTTTCAAAACATTGATTAAGGGTTTTAAGGATACATGGTTCCCATACTCTTTATAGTCTTTTGATTTAAGAAAACTTGCAACGAAAATATTACTCTGCTTAGAAATTCGAGAAGGCGATGAAGTAGGAAAAAAGTAATATACAGCTAATATGCTACAAACACCTGCATGAGAGCCCAGTGGATTGTTAATTTCAAACTCATCTGAATACAAATGAATGGGAATCACTTTCTCCCCTGAAAATTCTGCTTGTTTAGTTTTCCATATGGAGCCATTAGTGAAATTTCTAATAATTCCATCACAGAAAATATCGTTTGAATATTGTAATAGTTCGGCTAAAATATGATCACTTTGCAAGTATTTCTTTATTTGAAAAGAAATGTCTAGCAAGCACCCCTGAACTTTCACATGATCTAACGTTGGAACACCGTTTATTCTTACTTCAGTTAAATCATTATTTATAGTAAACATTTTTGGCGGAGAATATAACTCCAGGATTTCAAGTTGTTGGAAAAACTTGTCTTCGGTTTTTATGCGAGCGAAAGGATCACGTAAGAAAAATAAATATTGTTTAAACTCTTCGCGTTTCTCATCGCAAGCAATGTGTTTATTAAATGATTCAAGATATTCGGACAGAGGATTTGTAAAAAGGTTGGATAATAAATCCTGTATTTCAAAGACTAACTTTCTAGCGACAGAATTTTTGCCTTGTAACTCTAAGGATAATCCAAGTAAATTTTGGTTCAAAAGGTTCAAATTTTCGTGAGGACTATTATTGTTACTAGGTAAGCTTTCTATTTGTTGAGCTTGATCTAATTTATATAAGATATTTGGAAAATTAGCATCATCAGAAAGGGAAATGTTCCTCACTTGGCCAAAGTTAGAACCAATGTCTTGACTTAAAGTTTCATTCCCGGCATTGTTTTTACTCTCATGTTTTCTCAAATGTGTTTTAAATTTATATATGTTTTGAAATATTTGCAAGCAAGAAATACAAGTAAATTTGTATATTGAAGGCACTTTATGATCTTTTTTTAAGTGATCTATTAAACTTAATGCTTTTTCAAAAGACGTTTTACATATAAAACAGGTTAACATAATGAAAATTTTTCTTAAATTCTGAATCAAATGGCAATGTTACAATTTACATTCAAACTCAATACAGAATTTACTTCACTATGAATTATTATTAATTTTCTCGAATTCTTTGATTATATTCGACACTTTTGCATCGAAACTTTTGATGCCATAAAAGTATTCCTGATAAAAGTACCAAACCTGCCTACTAATTTCGGAGTATTCTAGATTGAACACGAATGTTAATTTTATAATTATATCGATGCACTTACGGAAAGATTTTAATTTAAATTTTACTCCATCGCAATAAACGTATAATTCTTCCAACAATGTGTCACTTTTTCCTATAGCTATAATTCTTGGCTGGATTGTTTGCTTATTTTGAATTTATTTTTTATCTCATCTAGTCGCTCCTGTATTGTACTGATGCTGAATAAGTGCAATACATAATCATCCTGACCATCGGCGATTGTTGGTTTGATTGTCCTGCTGAGCCGTTTCGGTTGGAAAATTGCAAATAGCAACTTTGTAACGTACAAATCTCTGGTGTCTATGGGACAATAACTTATATAAAGAAATGAGTGCTCGAGAACAACTAATTTTACCTTGCTGTAAATCTTTGCCTTGAAGTAGTTTGCTTTGTCTTTAATATTGGTTTCAAAGAAAACCACACTTTTTTCGACAAATGCGTCAAACTTCTCGAGGAGCAAATTCGTCTTTTCCGGATAAAGGAAATCAAAGTCAATTTCGATCTATGGAATATTCTAGGTGATTAAAAATTGCCCGTAGTGATCGTTGTATCGAGGCCGATTCTTGAAGAAATTGTTTATTCCCTTATCGTTGGATTTTTTGAACTCCTCTGTTCGAAGTATTGATGTCTCCCTCCAAAGTTTGAAAATGCTATTTTCAGGAAGAAACTCGCTTTGCAGAATGAGAAGTTTTTCCTTTAGTAATGCTGAAATTAATTTGATTATCCAATCATTTCATGGATCATATATCGCATGTCATCTTACAAGTATTTGTTTCTCGGTTTTCGGTGTCATATATTTGTGTTAGTTTTTGTTCAGATGAACTATCTAATTTCAGGTATTTCGTTGTAAAGCATACGATGCTGTATCGATCATAAAGCTTACCACTTGGGTTTTTTCTTTTCAAGCGAGGTTTGTAGTATAGCTCCTTTTAAATTGAAATTTATGTTATCATATATCCACCAAATAACTTTCGTATTGAACTTTCTTACCGGATCCTCTGAAGGAAAAACTTTTTTGATGGTTTGCGCGATGTTTTCAAAGCTTGATGGTTTCAACGCTTGATGGTTTCAACCGGTGTACTAGATCTTTTTGGTAACGTGGTTCCAGCTTTTCATTGTTAGTGTAGCTTTCCAAAATGAGCCGACCTTTGATGCTTTGATTAAGCAAACTTTTTAAGTATTCTGGTCCGAAGGGATCGATGTTGCTAGAAATCAAGTTTTCTTTGATGGAAAGCTTTAAATAATCTTATAATCAACATGCTTACTATGACTCTTGGCTATTAATTGTAGTTTGCGATAATGAAGAAGACTTTGCCGTCTCTTCGCATGTTGAATTTAACCACTGGTTTACTGTTGAGACCGTAGAAACATCATAAATCTCAAACGGAAGGCCCTGTAAATAAATGCACGCACAATTTTGTCAATCACGACGAAGGATATTAAGAAAAAATAGTAGGTGGCATAAGTAAGACACTTCAGGAAACTGATTTCAAAATTGAAAATTTTGTGATACTGCAAAAAATTCAATAGTTTTATTTACCACTTCTTTGCGCCACGCTTTAAAACAAGATGTGAAGATAATTTGCTGTCCAAAGGTTAAATTTCCTTTCGCAAAAAGTGGCTGGATATCCGGCAGACTCATTAAACGTAGAACCTCTGTTGTTATTTCTTCTTTTTTAAGGAATTCGCAAACATCGGAAGAAAGATTCCACGATTTGAATAAATTTCCAGTGTCCAGTTGTTCGTCTACTCCAACTGTACTTTGAATTATTTCTACGTACACAGGTTCCAGAAATTCTTTAGTGGACCTATGATCTACATTTTGAACTTGAAAATCACTAACTGCGTCGTTTTCCAGGAGATACTCCGAAATATATTCTAACATAGCTTTGTAATCAGCACTACACTACTAAAAACTATTGACTAAACTTCACTGTTCAAAATATTCACTGCGATCGACTGATATACTGCTTACGAATGACTCTTACGGTATTGATGGGCGTCAAATGATCTCGATTATGAGAAGTGTGATGTTAGAATAAAATGAAATACACTTAACTCTAAAATTTCTACGCTTTTCCTGAGAAAAATAAAGTGGAAAAGTTCTTGGTTTTGAATTTAAAGCCTTTTAAAGCAAGATCTAAAGGCTTTAAATTCAAAACCAAGAACTTTTCCCTTTTGTTTTTCTTAAAAAAAGCGTAAATATTTTGAAGTTAAGTGTATTTTCTTTTATTCTAACATCACACTTCCCATACTCGCAATACAAATTTCCAATTTTCACGTTTAATATGGAGTATTCGAAACTAACGTCAATACAAGCCTTATAGCTGCAACACTTACTACCACATACATGACCATAAGTAGGCTGACTTTTCTTGCATTTTTGTACTGGGCTCTATACAAAGTTTTGGAGTTCTCGGCGAAAACTCGAGGATTTGTATGGTTTCGAGGTGGAATTCAGCGTTGAGGTATTCAGATGATCCGCGGAGAACACAATAGCGCTTCTTGTTAAGTAAAAACGGTTTAATTCGCTAGACGCATTCAGTTGTAATCGCTGTTCAAAGTGAAAATAAACCGAGTTTTGATAGAATTCGCTCGTCTGCTGTCCGTGGTAGTGAATATGCTACACTGTACATGTCGGAAAAAGTAGGCTGACTACTACACATGTAAAATGCATGTCAAAGGCTTTCTACTGTAGTTTGGCTTTGGGAGTATTTCATTTAGAAGTTAACCACTTGAATCGTCATCAGGAGCTCGTAAAATTTACAGATGTTAAAGCTCTCGCAAGTGAGACATATATACACGCATTACGACTTTTTATCTGGTTGCAACCAAATGCGTAGTGCTTCATTTAAAATATCAAATCACTTAAATCAAATATTTTACGCTCTTGTTTTCACTAACAAAAGTTTTACCTTTCTTGAAATTAAAAGCTATTATTCTTAAAACAAAAATTAAGGAAACTCTTGTTTTAAAATGTTTTTATCATTTAAATTAAAAGACATTCTAAGGTAGAACATTTCAATTGCAGATTTTAAACATTTTAAAATTAGAGTTTTCATGTCAAATCAAAAGTTTTGTAAGACATGCAAAAATAAAATAGCGACTTTTTAAAATCAAAATGAAATATTTTTCTCAGTGTTGTTCATGCATGGTTGATGCTGCATTGTAATTAGCAAACATTTTATGTTACGGTTATGGACATTTCGAATCCTAGTGCTCCTTTTCGTGAAGGTACCACGAGCAGATTGCCTAGGCGGACTGTCCGATTAATACACTTGCTTTATTGAGTGAGCAGACGTGTTTCGACTCCTTATGGGTCATTTTCAGTGTCTTAAATTTTTATGGTTACAAGATCTGTGAAGGTATAGTAAAAAATAAATTTTTAATTAAACAAAGACGTAGGTTTTGTTACTATATTTTATTTCACTAAAAATAGATTTCATTCTTTTACCTGATTAGTGAAGGTCATTCCCCTAGGTATGTTCGACTAAAACATTTCCTGCCAATTTGCACGTTAATGATTACATTTATCTCTACAAATCCCATTCTGCATTTTAAATTGTAATGTATGGAAAAATCGATTTGTTAGTAATGAAGACACATACCTTCATTTTTCAATTAATGGCAGAAACTACCTAGCAAACCTACAGAGCTATAAAGTAATTCTTTGAATCACCAACCCGATAATATTCATGTATTTTTTCATGAAGCGCCTACAAATATTCTAATTTGTTACTCCTTAAAATTTATGGTGCCATTCTGAAAGCCGTCATTAAAACTCAGGAGACTCATTAGCTTCTCGAGTTTCACTTCTAAAAATATAAAATCTATCAAAAAGCAAACGTGCTAATTAGCCATTTCCATTTCTAATGTTCTATTTTCTGCAAGATTTCACCTTTTATACGTAAACTAAAGCCCTATTCTACCGATTCCTTCGCTCGTTGAGGGAAGTCGAAAATTCAATATCCTACTAATGAGGTATTTAGCACGTACAAAATGTTACGAAAGATTATGAGCGAGGGCGACAGCAAAACGAGAAATTAAGGAAACGATTGAACCTGCCACGAAAGGAAACAGCTCCGAAATGGAAATGAGAAAATTGTTGCGGAAACCGGCAATAAAGAGAAAAAAAAATCGATAGGGTAATATAAATTCAATAATTCTGACACGAAATCGGTTGAAAGGTTAAAGTAAACGATTTAATGATACTTGACATGCACTTTGAGGAGATTTCATATCAAAGAGGAATTGAAAAATCTAGCAATTGATATGGGATCTTAATAAAACTAAGAAATATTATGAAAAGGAATCTGATGGCAAATTTAATAAAAAAATAAATAAAGTTCCCAGATAAATAATTCTTCTACTTATTATATTACTTATAATATATTATTATTATTACTTATAAAGTATTTTTAACCGGTCTGATAGAGAGATAATAAAATTCTTTTGGGATACCTCTCAAAAATATTGGCAAGCAATAACATTATGAAATTTGTGCTTTTTGTGTCCTGGCGTTCCAATATTACAAGTTTATTGGCAAACTTTTGAAGCGACACCTATTTACTAGTACAAGAATCAAAATACATACGCCATTTTAGCATTTCATCTTCTACATGAACACACACAAAAGTTTATTTCTGTCAATTTATTCTTTGTTTACAAGCCATTTGAAGTTGTCATGTCAGTGAATATTTGAACAATGGATAAAACTGAATATCGCGATAGAATGTTTTGTTTTGAAAGGTTTATCAGCAACAGAAATTCATGTCAAAAGGGTGAAAGTGTTAAATGAATCTGCTCCTTCATTCCCAACAATACATTGATGGGTTTTAGGGGTTCAAAATGATCGTATAAAGTTGAAGATGAACCCCGTAGTGGAAGTCCAAAAAGTGCAACATCATCAGAAATGATTGAGCAGGTCTATGATATTGTTAATAAAGATCCAAGTGCGGCTAAGCGTAAAATTTCTGATATCACAGGCATCTCGGGCCCCACGTTGGGCGCCAAAATATTACCGTTTTAAGCGGGGTACTCCGATCAGGCTCTTTTCGGCCCCGGATAGCTCCGTCGGAGGCGGCCCAGGCGCCACTCGTCTGGCCTTGAAGCCCGATTGGAACGAGGTTACGACTCACCGGAGAACAATGAGTGGAACTCTAACGAACTGAGATTCTACTCTACCAAATTGAAATTCACTACAACATCTGAAAGAAACACCTGAAAACCCCTGAAAGTCTTAAGCGTAACTTGACCACGATGCGTGCTTGGCAATCCCGTGACTTCAAACCGACACCAGTAAAGTTCCTTCTTGGCAAAAAATATCTTTTCACCCACGAGCAGAAAGTTCACAGCATCTAGAACTAAAACAAAAGAAGGAAAGGAAGCAACTGGAAAATCCAATTCAGTTTGACCTTACCCCCAAATATTAATGCGATATTCACAATAAAATAAACAATCATATATTAAACAAGTTGAAGTAGCAGGAGGATGCTCCTGCCAGAAGGGTATTGTAAAACAATTAGTAAATCAAACGATATATTCTGCATATCAAAACTTGACTAATATAAAGATTCCATAAATTGAGTTAGAAAAATTGTTATGGTTACTATGATTTTAAACTCGCCACTATTTTGTTTCAAGTGGTTTGACCCCGTCGCTTGATGAGCCATGATAACACATGGATATTGCAAACCATTTCTAAAATTTTTATCAAAATTCCTACATATTCGTAGTGTCTAGGTCCGTTGCGACCGTTTATCTCCCTAGTATTACGAGTTAATGTTGTAATTTTTAAATATTCAATCGGCTGTAACTTAGCTGTTTATTGTTCAATTATTATGAAATTTTTGAACCATATACAATTACTTTCAAAAAATTTAAATTATAGATTTTGAGAAATTTAAGGGTCCAATCTTGATTTTATAGACAAAAAAGCAAAATTTATAAAATGTACTATTATTAACAAAGTTGATCGAATTTCGTCTTCTAAGGTATTTGTTGCCCTTGTGAAGGAAAAATTGTCAGTTCAAGTATTGTTTTGAAAAGCTCTTATAAAGAACTTTCATTTGATATTCATATTGGCTACGTTTGATGAAATTTTTTTTCAGCGGCCTCTCCCCTGTACTGTAATCATCGATTCATGGCCAATTTTTTCGAATCTTAGAATGGTTACAAAGCCTATTTGCAAGGAGCTCTCTTCTGCCTCCTCGACTCGCTTCATCTATGAGTATTAATTGTAGGTACTTATCTTCAGTCATTCATTAAATTGAATCAAGTGTTAAAAGCATGCGCCTTGAACGTTGAAGTTGGGGCAAATTAATTCAAGATTATTCAATCTTCGCATTTAAAACAGCCACCATTTTGCTTTACGATTACTAATACCACTGGCTGAGTCAATTCTCAAAGAAATTCATGCTACCTATCATACCTGAAACTTTCATGCAAATCCTAGCAAAGCTGTAGTAAAAAGCGCATAAAGTTCCATAGCTGTATGTTTCCATAGTAATACAGCGCATATTGTTCCATAGTAATACAAGCAAATTCAAATCGCTATAACTTCATTAAATACCATTTGATCTTTATAAAACTTTCAGGACAGATTAATCTTATAAATAGTCATCTGTGTACTGAATTTTATAAAATTTAAGGGACCCGTTAAGATGTTATTCAAGAAAACATAAAATCGAGTGAATTTCGACTTCTCATGTATTTGTTGTTGTTGTACTCATGAAGGCCTATATTCATGATTTTTTTCAGATTTTTTTTTACACAAAATTTTCGTACATTTTCGCTTCCCCTGCACCCCCTAAAAGCAAAATTTGTCATTTTAAGACCTGTTTTGAAAAGTGCTCGTTAAGACCTTTCATTTGATACCCATATTGCCTATATGCGATGAAAACTTTTTTTTCAGGCGCAACTCCCCTATATGGGGAGACCCCCCTTAAAGACCTTATAAATTTCTTTTCATGCTGAAAATTTGAAGAGGGCGTCACTTCGCACCTAGCTTCAAAATCTTATGTTTCTAGCTTATATGGTTTGCGAGAAAAAGTGGTGTGACACACGGACGGACGGACGGACGGACGGACAGACGGACAGACAGGACGCGAAACTAGTAGGGTATTGTAAAATGATTTTACAATACCCTAAAAAAGAAAACGGTTGGCCATCAATTACAACGATGATTCTGCTTCCGCTGATGTGGGGATCCCCAAATAATTTGATTTCGCTTATTTCGCTGCTAATTGATTGAAGCCGTTATCCGCTCTGTCCTTCACCGCGGCCAATTTAGCTGCCAACATTTCTTCCAATTTCGATCCTCCGTTTAATACGTGCATCAACTAACTTTGTTTTCCGACCGGCACTCTTCACCGGATGATTTTTACTGATCAAAAGAAGAACGTGGCATCCTTCCGTTCACCTTTTATTAATTTTCCAAACAACAGCTCATTCTTGTAGGTCGAGGACCTTATAAATTCCACTACGTGTGGTCGGCTATGCAGTTTTCTATCACGAGAATTGGTGTTTTTGGGTGTTCATAAAAATCTCACTGCTACTAAACTAGTTTGGGGAAATGTCAGTGAGACAATTCACTGACAGTTTAGATTTGTTTTGCTCGTAGCTCTAAACATTTTTGGCATGGCGTTTTTGTATTGTTCAGGATGGCTTGTTACCGTAGTGCCGTTCATTCTACTTCCGTATCCGTTATCCTTTGATTCAACGGTTACTGTTTTGTTTGTTCATATTGCGCTTTTTCCTGCTGATCTAGTTCCCATTGTCCAAAACTGTAGCCCGGCAAGG
The DNA here is from genome assembly GCA_963969285.1 of Odontomyia ornata. Classification (NCBI taxonomy): domain Eukaryota; kingdom Metazoa; phylum Arthropoda; class Insecta; order Diptera; family Stratiomyidae; genus Odontomyia; species Odontomyia ornata. The sequence goes on along the minus strand of OZ017739.1, from coordinate 77,459,008 downwards.
ATATCCACGCGGCTAAGGTAAGTGTACGCAGGTTTGGGTCCATTCGATGACATGAGCCAGGTACCAGGTGGACCTCACCCCGAGACAATGTGATCGATCTGTGTATTTGGATGTATTTTATACCCCAACACTGACGGCAATTCCATGCCTAAATCGGTGCACGGGTGCTCCAAGCTATCTAGCAACAATTGTTGCGAATTTGCGCGTACCGGCTTTCTCGCATTCGCATCTTCAAATTGCCGTCGTAACATCTCCACCTTCCTTTGGGCACATATACCCTTTTTCTCAGTAAATTTATTTATTTTTATTATTATTTAACAATTTATCTATGATTTATATTTCTCCATCATCTCAATCCTACTCTTTTTCCTTATTTTCAATTCCCATTAACAAAATTTTATTCGATACATTTTCCATAACAAAACCTCATTCCTTCCTTCATACTTACTAATTTTATTCATAAGCTCCCACTAACAAATTTTATTTTTCATACTAACAAAAAAATTTATTAACGTTTTCCTAATAACAAATTTCATTTCCATGCCCATGAAGAAAAATGCATAGTTGAAGTTGCTAATTCGATGAATGGGAAATCAACAGAAGTTGGCTCCGTTGGTAGGGTCGTGGATTCGCGACCGGGGGTCCGCTGGGACCCTGGGTTGAAGTTCCCTGAGCGCTGGAAAACACACTTTTTAGAATATCGGCAAAAGCAATTGTTTCCGTATATATATATATATATATATATATATATATATATATATATATAAAATGGAAATTGTTGCGGTTGTCAATATGCAAAAAAGATGTGTGGGTGGCGGAATCGAAGTGTAATGAACTTTGATTACGTTACCTAGATGTAGCAGTGGTAATTAGGAATGAACTGATTGCGAAATTGGATTTTTTGGGTGTAAAATGCTGGAAAAAAAAGGCAGTCGGTATTTGACTTTGGGGAAAAACAAGAGGGATTGCTTTCAGCGGTGCGTTAATTTTTAATTGGGGGAGGAAAGAATTCGTTATTTGATCTTGAAAGGAAGAGGGCGTTTTCACGTTTTCTTGTCAAGGTGATTTGCGGAATGAATGGTCCGGCATATGGTCTTGAAGAAAAAACGGAGTTTTTGCGTTTTTTCGTCAAAGTGATTTTGGGTATTAATAATTCGAGGAAGAAGATATCATGAGAAATTTTAAGGAGGAAAAAAAGGAAAAATTTGTGTGTCAGTGGTGACGAAGCTAAAGTTTGGTTGAAGTGACTGAAAAGAGATTAATGACCCAAAGTGATAAGCGGGCGTGAAGGTGAACAAAACACTTTGAAACGAAGTGCAATTCATTGTGCTAGAAGTGATTTCGTGCAGCATAAGGTTTGTGATTCGAGTGCGTTTCGTAAATAATAGATGAATCCGTAAAAAGTTACCAAGACGTGGTCAGAAAGTGTATAAATACGTTGACGAGGAGATACCTTTTTTTACTATCATCAATTAATGTAGATAAATTTAGTTGTTTTCCTTCGTGGAGTGACACCTATTCGGAAATATTTTGAACGTTTAATAATTAAAAAAAACTCGTGATCAAACGTCCCTTAACGATAGACAATAGTAATAAAAGATTTAAAGTAGTTGATTAATTTTTCTATATATGTTAGTAGTTGCCCAGTTCCCCTTCTATTGCAGAGCGCTCCGCAGTCATAAAAAATGGTGAGTAGTTTTGGATTCTGTTATTTTTCTTGATTTCTTTCATTATATGATAACGTGAATCCATTAGTTAATTGTTTTCCTTGTGTCAATTCTTGGAGTAGTATTTAATTGAAAGTAAATTTTCGATTTTTCGGACAGAGTACGAGTGTTACTCAGTAGTGATATGTACTGATATAATCAGATCATATCATAGCTGAGCAGGCACATGAGAGCATGGTACTGACCAAACCAACTTCCGAAAAAATCAATACGGTCATGAAAATGAGATACCCTAACTATCTCTAAGCGAAGGGCCGAGAGGGGCTGTAGTGCTACAAAGAAGCAATTTTCATTTATTAGTAATATTTTTTTTTCGAATCCAATTAAAATTTGTCAAAAGAAGAAAACGGGCATATCGAATTGAATTTTTTTTGTATTGTATTTGTATTTGATAAATTGATGCCTTGTGAACAAATAGAAAAAAGAATATAAAACAGAAGTGCAAATGTCATTATTTTTGATTTCTTGAAATGGCCTCCTCCTCACCCGTCCTTTTCCTTTTGTGTTAGTTCTTATGTGTAGGGTGGCTCAGCACGAGCAGAGGGTGTCCCGGAAGTCCTACGATACGACTGAGCGCTAGCCGGCCTCAGTCTGCCACCCCAGGCTACTCACCCCTCTGCTGAGGCATAATGTCTGCAAATGCGGTGATTTGCGCGGTCGCAACACAATGAAACAGGGTTTGTACTACATCCTTCTCAGGCTCCATTAAATGCCTCTAAATCTTGTATAACAAAACTCTTACTACTATCTGCATAATTTAAACGTGCTCGTAACAATTCGTCAGGATATTTCGAAATTTTGTCTGACTTCCAATATGGCCAATTACCCGCCAGCATATATGATAGTGCCAAACCGCTGGGTCCATTGCCTCATGATACTTTGGATATACGTTTTCCGGTAGCATTTTCTCCCATTCAGCAGTTTGACTTCGAAACACATAGATCACCGGAATGTTACAGCATTGGCTGCACTCAAGTCCGCTCCCACAACAAGCACGGGTTTCAGTAGAGTTCGTTCCCGTTGACTGAACGCTTCCAAAGATCATTCTAACTACGGGAGCTCATGTTTCACCCATGTAATGTCATAGTCTTCGTTGCGTAATTCCAATTGGTTGGGTAATTTTGACGTTCCACTAGCCAGAACAACGTTTCTGCTAATGAAACAGAATGCCTTAGATGTCGATTTATTGATGCCATAAGCGATCCATTTTGCTGATTTGTGCTTTCCAACTGGACAATTCTCAGATATAGACGCAAGCATTGCCACTAGTGTGTCACTCATGAAATGCTTTTCCAAATTCACTCTCCTCACATAGTCCTAATAGTATTTGGCCACTCTTGATACAAGAGCTCGAGTTTGTACTACTTTTGAAACTTGTCGCTTCAAGGATAAACCACGTCGCAGTGGCAGCTGTTTGATCGGACTCACCGCTTTAAGTAATGAATTATTTGTCAAGGTCACCTTTGTCGTATTCATGATAATTTCTACAATTTCAACCGATTTGATATCGTTGTGCTCACCCTCCTTCTTCACCTTCGCGTAATCCTATATAAATATAGTGGGATTTTGTGCCGATTTTTTTGTACATTTACAACGTAAGGCACCAATTTAAGATTCATTGTTATAACTCATTAAATTTAAATTATTCGAATCGTCGGTTTGTTCCTTATAAAATTTTCATGTACGTTACTAGACGCTTTCTGCTCGTGGGGTTTGCGTTTATTCACGGCTGATTCAAAGTTGTTCTTTTTTACTGTTTGTTCATAATTATTCTACCAGTCATAACTCATTCTTTCAGTAAAGAATCTAGTGTATGATAGTTTGCTGAGCTTAGACCTTGTCTCTTCAAATATTAACTCAGCGCTGTGTGCAGTGATTGCATTGCACGTTGCCTTTGGAATATACATTAATAGGGCATATTTCGCCAGCGAACCATTCGCCATCAACAATTTCAGAATCAAATCGACATTCCCGTCGCGTCCTTCCACCTGGCGGATACAGGTTGAAACGCATGAACTCCTCGTCAAGGGGTGTAATTGCTACTGACTCGCCACCATAGTACTCGTATTTATTGCGGTCAATGTGCAAACCTTTCTTGCCTGGAATGGAAAGCATTCCACTCAGAATGCATCCCTTGAGGCCAATGCCGACAAAATGGTGAATGTCAAGACACTACGTGCAACAAAAACGCGTCAGAAATGCTTTCAATTCACTGAAATTTATTAGAGCGTACTGGATTGCGTCCGAAAGTATAAAACTGGAATTATTCTGGTCTGGCGAGCAGCGGGAAGGAGATTCTCGTTGATAACGAGGTGTTGCTTGGCGGATGGAATTGAGAGTATGACCGATTTTGGAAGAAAGCAAAGTTGATTGGAGAGATTAGAAAAGCGAGAATATATGTAAGTAAAGTGAAACAAAGGAGATGTTTCCGTGCAATATTTTAATTTTTCATTGCACATCAGCATGGCTACCGCTGACTCATAACGTTTTCGCTCATGATTATCCATCAATTATCATCCATTGTCACCACTTCAATGCACTGCACACAGGAGACATCAGCGCTAGGGCCAAAGACGACGGAACGACTTTGTATTCGCCAATCATTGCCAACGATCGCATAGTTACGCTTCGTCACCACTTCAATGCACTGCACGTCGGTGACATTGGTCTTATGAGCAAGCACAGCTACCACCGAACCACCATGCATTCGCCCATGGTCCCCAACCACCCACCTACGACCATTCCTCGACGCGATTTATATATATTGCAAATCATCTACATCGGTGCTAGGACCAAGCACGGCTACCACCAAACCACCATCCATGATTCCCATTTACCCATCAAATACCATTCATTGTTACTACTTCAATACAATGTACATCGGCGACATTGATGCTAGGAATAAGCACGCGTACCGCCGAACCACCGTGTATTCATTCATGGTTCCCAAATGCCCACCAATGACCAGCCGTCGTTACCAATTCAATACATTGCTTATCGGTGGCCTTGATGCAATGACCAAGCACGGGTACTGCCTTACCTTCATCCATTTGCCCTTGGCCCCCAAATATCCAACAACGACCATCCGTTGTCACCATTTCAATACATTGCACATCGGTGTTATGACCAAAAACTAATGTTTATAAACTGACAATGGCCCGGTATCGCCAATCACATTCACTGCAAATCGATAGAATTAGTTCAAGCACCAGACACTGAAGTAGACTCCTGCCCAAAGACATATAAAGTAATGGACGCGAAATGAGCTTATTTTCATCCATACGTGAGTGAAGTACTTTTACTACATATATGCCTTCCTCTCGCAAATTGAAATCCCCCCGCCTTTCACGCCGCTATAGAATCCACACATTCAAATGGCTCTCTAGTTGCTCTCACGACAATCCCACCCCTCTTACACCTTAACCCCCGAATTGTCAACAAAATATCAACCATATGATTGAAAACATATGATTTGTGTAAATTCAACATTGATGGGAAACGCCTAATCAAGTTGAATTTGAAATTGTACACAAAACAGTTTTTTTCAGATAAACCATGTTGAATCTAGTGCAAAAGCGTTGCACTAGATTCAACAAACTTTAAAGTTTGTTAAGGATCGCGACTGTTTTTGTGTCGGAAAATGAAAAATGTCGTGATGTGTGTGGAATTATAAAAACAGCGATAGGAAGCATGTCAGGGACGTATCCTGCGTAGGGTAAAACATGCTCAATCTTTTATATCGTTCAAGTTAGAATACCCGCACGGAAAATTGATTTAGTTCAAGATGCGAAAAATAGTAGGAGACGTCACGTCAAATTTATATGAAATTCGAATCAACAGCTAATAACGCGCCAACTTCACGCTACTTCATAAAGTGCTTCAATTCTCTCGATGCATTTCGTATCCATTCTCTCTGACATCTATGCTCCTGCTCGACTCTCATTCTCTCTCTCATCATAATCCATTGCATGGCCACCATCCGTAGCCACAAAACATGCATACTAAGCAACTACAAACAATCACAAGTCGAAAATTTATATCGCAGCATGAGTAAACTCCTACTGAAGCCCGAATGTCGTTTTGCTGTCCGCCAGGAGTGTAAACGGTTCTGCAATTTCATAACATCTGAAAATTTTTACCCTCCCAATAAAGAAATTACACTTCAACAAGAGTATACATAGATGTAGCAGGAGATACGCAAGTAACTCTTGTGTGCCTTTGCTTTAAAATGAGGACGAGACACATTAAATGAAAATTCATATTTATTTGTGAAATAAGCAACCGGCTTGCGCCAGTTGGTGTTACAAGTCACTATAGTCAAAAAGTGAATTAAATATGTGACAAGTGACAGCTACAACACAATCGCACAATCTTTATTAGCAGTAATTGATCATTTAATTAAAATTGGGAAATTAATACTTTAGAAAATTATCAATTTTTTTAATTAAGAGTAATTAAAAATAATCGAATCATTCAAAAACCGGCCCTACAACCAAGTCGAAAAAGTAAAGAGAAAAATCTGTTGAAGCGCTATTGCAAATATTGTCTAAAATTCCATTCAATTCTTGGTGGTCGCATTGTAGCAAAAGTAACCAATATAAACATTAGGACTGCACTGTCGGAGGAGTAAAGCATTGATAAATGTGTGTCTTTTCTTCAATGGCAAAATAAAAGCGGTTGATTCAGTTTGTGTTGATGAGCTCGGATATGAATACAATTATTTTCTATTCAGCATCGGACGGCAATCATATTAAATCCCGGAATTTTTAATATTCTATGCAATACGTACTAGCTTAAAATTTCAATGAGGTCTTATGCATACTAGTAAAATGCTTATTGTAACGTAAACATGGTTTAATAGTGCCGTTTGCGGAAAATTCTTAAATGTGGATTATCTCAATTTCATTCGATTTATTTAAATTGCTGTGTGTTTCGAGACAGTCTTGTTACATTTTATATATAATATCCCTGTAGCTGTGCCAATTTGTAATTTCATGGAATTAATACATGTCGGACTAGAACGTCATTACGTGATTTAAACATCACCGCTTCAACAGTAATAAGTTTTTTGAAGTTTCAGACCACTTAAAACCCCCGCAGTAACAAGCGCTCGTTGGAGGAGTAAAGGACACCAAAAGTCGTTAAAATACATAAAAAAGGATATAAGATGAATTTCTTTAGTATCGTAAAAATAAATGTTTTGTTTAGCTCTTCTTTTGTGTCCTAAGGTAAAAGAAACCAAAATCCTCTATTTTCATGTTCTCTCCATTCCCCACGCAGTCCTTTTTTTACTCTTCTGTACCAAGACCTGCATTCTATGATAAATTAAAGTGTGACAACGTTTTCTTTTAATTTTTTTTTTATATTTCTTTGTTGTTGATATGAAGTATGGAAAATTAATGTTAAATGAGTTAAGAAAAATTAAAATTCGGTCCTTCCACTTCGAATTTATATAGGTGTAGGACCCGCCATGTTAGCTGGCCTCTCCATTCATGAGTTAGCCATCAAGTGAGCTCTCCCTCTTTTCTGTGTTGCAGGGGCTCTCTCGCCGGGATATTGGCCTTCCTCCCCCGATATGGGTCAAGGCATCGTATTGGATCTTTGATCCGTTTGGGAGGGGTGCGTGGGGGCACCCCAAACAAAAACCCTAATAGTTTCGCGACCAGTCTGTCCGTCTATCCGTCCGTCCGTCTGTCCGTCCGTCCATGTGTCACAGAAGTTTTTCTCAGAAACTACTTAAGCTAGAAACATCAAATTTTGTGTGTAGGTGTAAAGTGGTGCTCTCTTCAAATTTCAACTACAAAAAAATTTTATAAGGTATTTAAGGGGGGGTCTCCCCATATAGGAGAGTGACCCCCCGAAAAAAAAAATTTCATTGAAGGTTATAGCCGATATGGGTATCAAATGAAAGGTCTTGATGAGAACTTTTCAGAACAGGTCTTAATTTGGCAAAATTTGCTTCGAAGGGCGCACAGGGAGGGAAAATACACGAAAAATTTGTGTCCCCCCCCCTCGCGATTGGACACCTGTGATCCGAAAAATCTGAAAAAATCAGGATTGTAGGCCTTGGTGAGTACAACAACAACAAATACGTGAGAGGTCGCAATTTACTCAACTTTGCTAGTAATAATGTGATTTGCCGATTTTATGTTTTCATGAATAAAATCTTAACGGTACCCTTAAATTCAGTGAAATTCAGTAAATAGATGTTGATCTATCCTGAAAGTTTCATAAAGATTGAATCATATTTAGCAAAGTTATAGCGGTTTGAATTTTCCTGTATTACTATGGAACAATATGCGCTGCATTTATTACTATGGCAACATATGGCTATGGAACAACATGCGCTTTTTACCGACTCAGACACTACAGTCTTGCTAGGATTTGCATGAAAATTTCAGGAATGATAGGTGTCATGAATATCTTTGAGAATCGGTTCAGCTAGTAGTATCAGTAATCGTAAAACAAAATAGTGGCTGTTTTAAATGCGAAGATTGGATAATTTTGAGTTATTTTTTCCCAACTTCAACGTTTAAGGTGCATGCCTTGAACACTTGATTCAATTTAATGAATGACTGAAGATGAGTACCTACAATTAATGCTCATAAGTGAAACAAGTCAAGGAGGTGGGAGAGAGCTCCTAGCAAAAGGGTTTGGTAACCATTTTAGGATTCGAAAAAATTGGCCATGAATCGATGATAACAGTACACGAGAGTAGCTCCTGAAAAAAAAAAATCATCAAACGTAGCCGATATGAGTATGAAATAAAAGTTTTCACGGGAGCTCTTCAAAACAGTTGTTAAACTGTCAGTTTTTGCTTCAGAGGGGGCACAGGGGGGAAATACATGAAAAATGTGTTTCCTCCGTCGCGGATGGACATCTGAAATAATTATCAAGGGAGATATTTATGACCAAACACCTCAGAAGTCGAAATTCGATCAACTTTGTCAATAATAGTATGATCTTCATATTTTCTCCAATAAAATCGTCTTTGACATGTTTCTTGATTTGATTCGATCTGGTGAGTGCATTTTGTAAATTGAATACAAAACCCTTCTGACATGAGCTGAGGTCTTTTTACCCAACTTGTTATTTGTGGACTGTGACCTTCTTTTGCAAAAATAGAATCACCTCACATCTCGCGCGCATTCAACCGAGTATTTGTCGTCACGTTTCCTTTGTAATTTCTTTCGGTTTGTTACCTAGGCCTTGACACCTAGGAAATTCAATCATTTATTACATTGTTTACTGACTCTGGTCACCAACGTAAGTCATAAGCGTGAAATTTTGTTGTAGGTCCTTGTGCTGGCGGAAAGAACTCGCCCCATGGCACCACAACGCTAGCTGCCAGAATGCATACGTGTTGCCAGACAAGGCCATTTCCAGCGTAGCACAAATTTTTCCCTCACTGAAGTAGCAGACCACCGCTGCAGTTCTAAAGAGACATTTATACCGTCTATTAAAACACTACAACGTTTACAGGGGGATGAAGCTGATTGCTTAGCTTCAAAATAAGTCGTCAGAACGATTGGCAAAAAGGTTATGACGTCAGTTTTTTTTAGATTCAAAAGGAATCTAAATGGATGATTATCATGAAAAGGGTAAAACAATTAACTCATATTGTTGTTGCAACCTTTTGGACCAGACCCAAAACTGACGATAGATACAAGCCATATGGTAGCAATTTGCATATGTATTAGTCGGCCTACTATGGACAAGCTTCCGGTAGCTGTCACCCAACTGCGGCATTAACAAATGCTTATATTTCGTCATATATACTATTTTCCGAATAAAAAACGTGCCGAACGCATTCCGTGCATGCTATAAATTCACCTTGTATAGCCCATAGTGCTCCTAAACTTTCCAAGACGAGCAAATGAAGCACACGTTTTGCACCTTCGACTGATAGCTCAGCGTTGAGATGTAAACAAACTCCTATAAATTCACTTTGGAAGGCGATAAAAACTAAACGGATATAAGAACTGAAATAATTTTCACTTCACTAGGAGCGCTATTGTGTTCTCCGCGGATAATCTGGATTTCACTGTAGAAATCTGTCTCTAAACCGTACAAAATCTCGAATTTTCGTTGGCACCTCCACAATTCTTCATATAACGCCATGTAAGTTAGCCAGCAAAGTCGGCCTACTAATGGTCATGTGTGTGGTAGTAAGCGCTGCTGCCATATGGCTTGTATCTATCGTCAGTTTTGACCAGACCCGTTTATGAAAGAAAAAATAATATTTCATCAAGACAATGCACGTCCTCACACTATTGCTTTAACGATGGCTAAATTGAAAGAATCAAAGTACTAATTGCTTGAAAACTCACTAAATTCACCAGGTTGAGCTCCTCCCGACTATTGTCTATCAGAAATTTGAAACAATTTCTTTGTGGAAAGTGTTTCTTGTTGAATTAGGAAGCAGCCGTGGAACAGTACAAGCATTTTGCAGAGCTTCCGGTAAGTCATTACAAAAATTGTATAAAATAATTGGAGCGCCGTTGGAATAAGTGTTTTAAAGTTAAGAGAGATTAAATAAAATAAAAAAAAAAACAATTTTATTAAAAAGTGCTCACTGTTTCATTTTCGCTATCAAAACTTTCAAACCATCCTGTAGATAAAGTCTTTTAAATGATGCCCCCACATGAAAGTGGGAAACGAATCGCAAGTTTTTGAGTACTTAAAGCACTTGCATTTTTTTCACTGAGTCAAGTCTGATTGGTAGTAATGCAATTCGTTGTATTATTCCTTCTATTGACTCACGAGCCTGCCAAGCCGTGGTTACCACTAGACTATAGTGCATTAGATGGACACCTTTTTAGTAGAGCCTTAAAGTCATGAAATAAATAGAATGCTCTCACACATAATTTTTCCCTACATTCTGATTTCACACTTACGAATATGCGTGCGCAAAGTACCAATTCAGAATTATTTATACGTTTGTATGACCATATGCTCCCGAGAAATCACGAATATGTAGTAAACATATTTTTTCCAGCTAAATTTATTCCCAAAATCGCCATACTTTAGGGACTCACGAACGATATGTAGCTCATTTTCATCTAAATGGCACAAACGAGAATAATAATCGACTTGACCCGAGAAATATTATGGAAATTATATTATTTTCAACGATATACTGTATACTATAAAGCTATTCAAGACGGCAAACGGATGGACATAAGTAGGATTTAACGATATCCAAACAGGAACATTAATACCTACTCATACAGACTGGCGGATTTTTTTTTTTGCTGTTGTTTAGAAGGGTTGACCTTGTTAATGGCGGATTCGTTTGCCAACAATATCTTATGCATATAGTGGATAAATTTTGAATCGATGTATTTTTATTTTTGCCTGCCTTACCAGATCATATAAGAAAATATTTGCATAATAGGGGACGGGATTTCATGTGGCGTTAGTTGTTGAAGGTATCCCATTCAAGGATGTGGGTATTCGTGTTTTTTATGATGATTGGAATATTTTCAAAAACTTTTCAACTATATCTGTTTGGAGAAAGATACTTATGATGAGCTTTAAAGATACGCTAACAAGAGTTACTAGCTTTGTACCGTTTGAAATAGAAAGATTATTAGATGCCGCACAAAAATTTCCATTATGAACGGGTTTCACATGAAATCTTTGGGTATTTTTAGTGGATTGAACGAAAAATAAGGAAATGTCTTGATTTAACTTAGATATACCGATGCTTTATATGGGTATACGCTTGTGTCTATAAATAAGAACAAGTTGGGTAAACAAACATACGCTCATGTCAGAAGATATGAAATGTAGTCACCAGCAATGAATAACGTCAAGAAATATGTCAAAAAGATGTGAACGCTCAAAGGAAAATCCATTGTTTTTCTATTTTCAACGGTCGCCATTTCGTTGCAAACCTACAAAAATCACTCAAATCATGAATTCTCAAAAATATTAATGTTGTTGACCTTATTGGAAAATTTCAAGAAGATCAAGTCAAAACTGCAGTGACTGATTCGATGGATAGTCCATAAAATACCAAAATCATGTGTTATTGTTGTTATAATTGGAGAAATTTCAAACGGCTATAACTTCCGTGTATATCATTCGATTTTCATCAAACTTACAAAGTTTAAAAATATTTAGTAGGACTACATAAATTTCGAATTTCGTGCAGCTTAAGGGTACCGATGCGATATTATTGGGGAAAATGTGAAATTCGAATATCATACTATTATTAACAAAGTTGAGTGAATTTCGACTTCTAAGGTATTTGTTGTTGTTGTACTTATAAACACCTACCACCATAATTTTTTTCAGATTTTTCGGATCACAGGTGTCTAATCGCGAGGGGGGGACACAATTTTTTCGTGTATTTCCCCTCCCTGTTCCTCCCTCGAAGCAAAAGTATCATATCAAGACCTGTTTTGAAAAGCTCTCATCATGACCTTTCATTTGATATCCATGTCGGCTACATTTGATGAAATTTTTTTTTCGGGGGCCCCTCCCCTATATGGGGAGACCCCCCCTTAAATACCCTATAACAATTTTTGTAGTTGAACTTTGAAGAACGCACTAATTTGCACCTGCATACAAAATTTGATGTTTCTAGGTTAAGTAGTTTGCGAGAAAAAGTGCTATGACACACGGACGGACGGACAGACGGACAGACAGGTCGCGAAACTAGTAGGGTTTTGTAAAATTATTGCACCCAATAACTTTTTAGGTTGGCACCATGCATCGAAACGTCCTTCCACTCAGGTCGCCCAGCTGTGTCCTTCCATACACGTAATGGTCCGATGTCTTCATCGGCTAACTGGGCATTTCGAATCTCCTACGATGACCAAACTTCATCGAATTTGACCATTATCACTAGCAGATCAACGGTGGGCTCCTTTTCCTCAATCCGCTGCCAATGTTTGTAGTTGTGTGGGCATGGACGACGAGCTAGGGCGTCAGCATTTCCATCAACTCCGTTCTTCCGATGAACAATTTTATAAGCGTATGACTGCAATCTTTCGATCTATCTCGCAACTTGTCCCTCAGGGTTTTTGAAGTTAAGTAGCCATCATAGCGATGCATGGTCTGTTTAAAGAACAAATTTCTGCCCATATAGGTACTTGTGGAACTGCTTGGTTGCCTCCATTATAGCCAATAGCTCCCTCCTGGTCACGCAGTAGTTCTTCTCCCTCCTGGTCACGCAGTAGCTCTTCTTGACTGTAATACGAGAGAACATTTTCTTCGCCATCGATCTGCTGAGAGAGTACAGCTCCAATACCGCCATTGCTCGCATCGGTGTCAACTACAAATTTTTTCCGGGTTTTGAATATACCAGCACGGGTGATTCAAACAGCTTCTCGTTCAAGGTCTCAAAGGCTGCCTGGCATTGTTCATTCCAGACATACGGACGATTTTTCTCGGTTAGCTGATGGAGACACTTAGCTATTTTGGCAAAGTCTTTGACAAATCTTAGTAGTAGGTTGCAGGGCCCAGAAAACTTCATAGTTGGCCCTTTTTGTTTGGTATTGGCCAGTTTTTCACGGCTTCGACTTTCGCAGGGTCTGTTTTGATCTCTTCTGCTGATACAACGTGTCCCAGTATTTTTCTTCAGCTGCAAAAAGGGTACATTTGTCAGAACTGAGTTTCTGAATCTGCTGTCGTAATCCGGAGAAAACCTCTTCTAAGTTCTACATTTCCTCTTTGGAAGTTCTCCCGATAATAATGTCATCTAGGTACACCAAGCAGGTTTTCCAGGTTAGCCCTCGCAGCACGTATTCCATCAGGCGTTCGAAGATAGCTGGTGCATTGCAAAGCCCAAATCCCAACACCACAAATCGCCACAATCCAATCCCAACTGAAAATACGGTTTTCTCTCAGTTCTTCTTGTCGATTTCTACATGCCAGTAGTGACGCTTGAGATTGAGTATAGAAAACCATTTTGCGTCGGCTAAAGTGTCCATGATGTCGTCGATGCGTGGAAGCGGATACCTATCTTTCTCAGTAACGTCGTTAAGCTGCCTATAGTCAACACAAAAACGAGTGCTAACATCCTTCTTCTTTACTAAAACTACTGGCGCGGCCCATGGACTGACAGAAGATTCGAAAACGCCTTGTTTTTCCATGTCCTCCATGTCCAAGATCAGTGCTATGGTTTGGCTATAGGAAGACCTCTTGGTGCTTGTCGAATCGGCTTGGCTCCCTGTGTACCTATGACGTCAGTTACCATACTCGTTCGGCCTTGGTCATCCGGGCTGGTGGAGAAGATGTAACTATACTTGGTGCCCAGATCAGAGGCTTGCTTGAATAGTTGCACTGAATATTTGACCTGCTTCAATATTGTAAACGTGGATTCTCGGGCTTTGTCTGTGTCATGCCTCCTTTTCCAATGATAGTCGTGAGTAGCTTCCTAAGAGGTGATGGTGGAAACAGGCTGGCAGCTGCCGATGACTTCTCCCGCTCTGATGCTCGTAGTTGAATCTGCGGTGTTAAGGACTCTAACTGGCGCGTATCCGTTCCTTATAGATCAAACTGCGCAATGCCGATGTCTTCGTTGGCTCTATCAGGTAAGATCCATGGTCCTCAGAATCACCATCAAGCTTGGCCCATACAATGCTCTCGGAAGATTTCGGTACATCAGTGTCGGTACATACTACAACATTCATCTTGGGAATTTGAACGCTGGGATCCTCCATCAATACTTTGACGTCCCACCATTTCAATACCCGTTTGCCCAAATCAAACGTGATTTCATGTGGTCCAGAAAATCCATTCCAAGAATGCAGTCATCCATAATGTTCGCAACCAGAAAATTTTGTCGGAACACAAGGTCTCCCAACTGCATATGGAGGCTGACCTCTCCATGGACATGTGCAGTTTCTCCCGTAGCTGTCCGTAGTGAAAAAATCCTGCCCTTGTGAATTAGTTGTTGTCTCACTAGGTCTGGTCGGATAATTGATCGGGTTGCACCAGTGTCGATTGTTATGGTGCAATGTTCTCCGTCAACTTGACCCGGAAGGCATAAGTCCGCTTCTCCACGATGTAGTCTTGACACGGTGATGGTAGTGCTGGGGACGTCAAGCCTCCTAGCCAACCTCTGCCTCACGAAGTTGGCTCTTACATGTTTCCCGACCCCTCAGTTTGAAGGGCTTCCATTCTGGTCTCATGACTCGGTCTGGATCTGCTCCTAGCTGTACACCCGGGGAAATAGCTCGGTTTTCTCCGCTTTTTGCAGTCTCTTTGCAGGTGCCCCTTCTCTCCGCAATCCCAGGATTTAGGCGCACCATTTACCTGCGGGTCTCACTCAATTTCCACGTGTTCACACCTGCACTCGCTGCCACTACCTCCCAAACCCGGGAAGTGGTACGAGTCACATTTTTTGCTGCCTTGAAGTTCAGACTATAAGCCAATGCGTCCTTAACCGTTTGCTTTTGAGCTAAACGCACGGCTTGTTGCAATTCCTGGTCCTTTAATGATCTCATGAATGCTTCTGTTGCTGCGTCATCTCGATGTTCTGGGTCATAGGCTGGGTAAGCCAAAAGAGCCAGTCGCTGCATGTCTTGGGCTAGCTGCTGTAGGGTTTCGCCAGACTTCTGCATCTGAACCGTGACCAATAGATCTGCTTCAGATGTTCGTCTCTATAACGCATGTTGAGTGCATTTATTATAGCAGCCGAGTTTGAGTGCAACTAAACGGAGATATTCTGCAAAAGCTCAGCAGCTGGGCCTCTTAGAGCAAGAATTAATGCTGTTGCTCGTTCTTGCTCATTCCAGTGATTTGTCCGGGTGGCGGCTTCAAACTGTGTTTTGTAAATACTCTAGACCGTTTGCCCGTCGAATGTTGGTGCTTGCACATTCCTAGATGTGCTTTGCGCTGCGGTTATAAGCGGGGCTGATGAAGCGGTTACTACTGCCTTCGCTACTTCCAATTCCTTTTTCATTTTTTCCATCTCATGGTTCATTCTCTCCTCGACCTGGTGTACCTTTTCCGTGACGCGTTTAATTTGATTGTTGAGACTACCGATCTCCGCTTTTATTTCGGAAGACCGTTTTTCCAAATCTGCCTTCAAATCAGTTGACTGTTTCTCCAGCTTATGTATGATGTCTACCTTGGTTTCAAATGCTTGTTGGTTTAGCTTCTGGTCTAACTTTGATGATTGTTCATTTAGCTTCGCTGATTGTTCATTTGGCTTCGCGGATTGTTCATTTAGATTCGCTGTTAAATTAGATGACTGTTGTCGCTGCTCTTGCTGCATCAGTGTCAACATTTGCATCAGCCCATTTTCGGGTTCCTTTGGTTTTGGTGTTTCTGCTTCTCTACGTTCTGCGCATTTTTCCACATCTGAAGGCTCACCCGAATTCAGATACGCACCTTCCGACTCGATTGCATCACGCAAGCGTGCACTCAGTATGGCCTTTGTAACTTTTGTAGCCAGATTTCGCTGTTTCAACTCCTCTTTAAGCTCTGATATGGTCAATTCATTAATTTTTAGATGCAAGCTTCCTGGCATTTTTATTGTTTCGGCTATTTTTCCACAGGTTTCTACGTTCAATTTCACTATTGCGCACTTTAAAAATTTTATAAAAGTTTTCAATTTCGAAGTTTTATTTCTCAATTCTGACGCCACTGTCGCGTGTTATAGTTCACGGCCGATAATTTTAATGTTCCGGGAAAGTGAAAACGCACTGCCTTCAAATCAATTTGAAAGAGTTTATTTACTTAGAATCCACAATCATTAATTTAACTTTTTTACAAGAATTAATTAAAATGTTACTTTCCACTTGTCTATAAATTTATATTTCAACTGTCTATATCATGAAAATCACTTCACTATTAATCAATATCGCCTTTACTTTGCGCTCCACAATATCGTAGTTTTACTATCGCGGTTGTAATAATCCCCTACATTCATTCAGCTCGGCTTTATATATGGTCTCTAGTCATTCAATCCATTTCTCGTATATTGGCGAATATTCGCCAATACGAGAAATTCCTGGAATATTCGAGCAATTCTGAATGGCCGCAGTGACGTCACTTTCAGATATTGATCATGGTTAGTGGATTCTTGTGCTTTCGAGTACATTCGTTTATTGATCATGATGTTTTAATAGTTGCGGAAGCAATTGCGACAGTAGCTTGCAGAATTATTTGCACTTGTAACAATATATATATATATATATATATATATATATATATATATATATATATATATATATATATATATATATATATATATATATATTTCAATCACTGATGACGAATTTTTTCCAAGATTTTCTTAGAACTTCACCAAGTTAGGTGTGTCTTACAATTGGCTATAGTTCAACCTCCTTCAACATTTCTATATGCTTTTTTAGCGTCTCGATGACAATAATGATGTCATCAAGATACGTAAAGATATAAGGCTCTAAGTCCGGCGCCAAAATTCGGTCGATTAATCACTGCCACGAAACCGAGACATTCGACAGTCCGAAAGGCATTTGGCAGACTTAGTATAATCCCTTTCTGGGTAGAGTGAACGTGGTGAACTGACGGGCATCCTTTTGTACCGGTGTTACATAACCAGTATACCCTATGTATAGTGGTATGAACTGGGAGCTAATTTCATGTGTATCCTATATACATCATCAAGGCTCCCGAGGAGTGAGAGATCTTCCTGAAAGACACTTACCTCCTAGCATAACCAACCAAACTAAATCAACCAAGGCAAGCATTAATTTCAAAGAATTAATTTTATTGCATTGTTTATTTTTTAAAACATTTACATATCTTCTCCTTTCTTTGTAGCCCTACAGCCCCTTTTGGGCCTTCGCTTAGAGATAGTTAGAGTATCTCATTGTCATGATCTAATGTATAAGCACTCCACAAGGTGATATGATCATTATCACGATTTGGCCGTGTGTCCGTCCATCAAACATTTATATTAGCACCAAATTGATTAATTAACTAACTATCAATATCGGGTGAAGCGCTTTTCACTTTCACGTTAACTTATCACGCTTCACTGGTGAGAACCAGCCTGTAGAGAAAACTCAGAAGACGGGCTTGGGGATCGGGGTGGCCAGACGGCGTGAAACGCGAAAAGGCCGATGAAAGATCGTGGCTCAAGCCAACACCTCACCCCTTACCACTTAGTCGTACACTGAACAGCACTTTTAACTACTCGAACATCGTTAATAGTAGACGGGTAGCAGCACGCTCCCTTCTGGATGGTGCAAGTCTGCCCTTCAGTACTCCATCAAGTGCTTATATATGGTCGCGAAACGAGCTTTGGTTCCATATTTCGCCGAAATTTGCCGAATATGCAACATGTGAGCTCCCATTCAACGGAAGCTCTTACTTTCCGTCTCGTTTGTAGACCTTTTTTTTTATTTTTCGGATCTCTCTCTCTCTCTCTCTCTCTTCGGCTTTACTTCGTTGGAAGCACACCCCAAAGCTTATGCGCTTGATCGTAGTGAAACTTACCATGTACATATGAAGTGAAGTGCGGATTGATCTTTTCGTATGCCCATTGGACGACAAGTATATGCTTTGATAACAATGGGCGTATGTGCTTGCTTGTTTGTGAGTATAAAGGTGTTATTTGTTCGCTCACAACACCGGCACCTCTCAATACGTGGACTTGATGTACAATGTGGGTAGACACTGCGTCCTGTACCTTATCCAAGATGGCTGATGCGTAGGGCAGGCGTAGGCATTTTTTTCCGTGACTTTGCGAAAGTCTACACCAAACCTGTAGCCTCCACCTTTTTTCTTCACCAATAGCATAGGCGAGGACCAGGCACTGGAGCAAGGCTCGACAACACTCACTCTCGAAATTCCCTCCAGCTCCGAGCTGATGTGCTTTTGGAGTGCTTGCGAGACCGACTAATATATTTATTTGACGGGCTTCGAATCTGTCTCAATGACCTGCTCCATAAAGGATGTGCATCCTAATCTTTTCCCTATACGCAAGAGGTTACCTTGTACCAAATTCTTCAAACGCGTCTCGTCTATCTGAGACAAAATGAAATGACTATGTAGATGAACCATAGTATACTCGAATAGTATCCACACTCAATCTGTCCTCCGGAAAAATCCGAACACAAGCCGAAGAGCGACCATAAACCTTCGGTAGCAGGTAGGTAGGTAAATGCTGATGTGAGGATTGGCGCGAATATAAACATGTGTTTCCATGAGAGATTTTAGGGTTACCAGATCTCAAAAAATCAAGAACTTTATAGAACAACAAATTCGTTCTATGCAATCTTATAGTTTTTTAATTAGGATCTGGCAGCACTCCCATGTTCCGAAATGCATAAAAAAACACGTGCGTCCGTATTTTATTTGCTTTTTGTTTTGTTTTTTGAACACGACAGGCCTGGGCTTAGCTGACTGGTGCCTGGGAAAATTCAGAAAGTGTGCAACACAGGGGAAATGGAAGATGTGGTCACTATGTGAATGCACTATGAAACTGCCATTGGGGTAACTTGCCTGACAAAGTCCCAACACTGATGCTGCTGTTTTAGAAATCAACCCTTCAAATTAAACCGTGAAGCAGAGCAGAAACTACTAATATCTGGAGCCACCTTGCCTTCCTTCGCAACTTAATTAGCACCAGAATCTTTTCCAAGACCTTGCGTTGACCCGCATCTACCAATCAAATTCTTTTCTGCGCCACTGCCTCTTTTTCCACTCCGATTTTTTACAATCGCAACCAGCCTTCCCGGCCCGCAATTCTGGCAGAAGTCCCTGGGTCCAAAAAGTCCGTGAATTTATTTCGCATAAATTCGACACTTAAATATGGGCACATATCTCCTAAACCATGGATAAGTAAATATGCGATTCCTGTGGTTGCGGCTCTTTTCCCGTTGCTAATGGTAGTACCCAATACTAGAAACCATTTAAAATATTAGAAAAATTTATTTTTGCTTAAATTTTCAAACAAATCATACCCATCCAGCCTATTGCGTTTCTCTACAGGCAAACTGATTCATTCCTAAAGTTCATTTTTTTGTCCTTAAAGTATAAGTTTCCTTCAAGTAGGAAATAACCAACACCCCCAGAGTTTCGGCCTTAAAAATATCCACAAATCCATTACGTTCACCATTTTACCGGTCTTTTGGGTGACAAAATAAATATACAGAAAAACACCAAACCCTTATCAGATGAAATGACTGGGGATAAAAGCTAACATTGTCCGATGTTTGAAAATATTCAGGTCGCATAGCATGTATTACTTAAACCACCTACACATCCTCGAAGACGATTGCAAGGATAAACATAAAGTTTGGTTTCATATTTGGTAATTCATGCTCAAGGCTGTATTATTTTTTTGTGTCTATCCTGATTCTATTAAGAGCAAATCGAAACAAAATAAGAAAACAACACCAACAATGTTGTTCACATATAAACGAACCGTAAGGGGACAGACCATTGAATAAGAATAAAAATGCCACAAAACCTTCCTAGCGACTTTTGTTAAGTTATTTATGCCGGCAAGTATCCTTTTATTTGAATTTCCATTTAGGTAGCTTCTGGGCTGTGACATTTTCTGAGAATGGCGGTGATATAATATTTTGCTAAGAGTTTAACGGATATTTTTCTTGTTAATGTCAGTTAACAGGCAAACTTGAATAAGCTTTCTTTTTGCAGACGAGGTCATGCCAACGTTATGCAGGTAGTAAGCCATTTTGTTGAGTAATCAGACGAAGGTCGGATAAAAGTGTCAAGCCGAGTTGAATTTGCAATAAAAGAATGTCAAAATGATCTACGAGCAATTCATGCATAAAAAAATAATAAGGGTGATTATTGTATTATCTGATGGCTTTTATTTATTTCTGTATCTTTGGCTCTTAATTCTGTCAGTTCGATTATATATTCCGTCAGGCAAGCACGATAAATGTCACTTAATTTTAAAGTAATCTAGTTGACAGCGCTTTGAATATGATTGCTTAGCCTTCTATACATGTATATATAAAATGATTGTGTATGTTATGTATGTTCGGTATGGACTCCTAAGCCGCCGTACGGATTCTTATGAAATTTTCAGGTTATATGTATATAGTTTAGGCCATGGATGGTTCCTGTGAGGTTTGGCGGCGATCAGGCGGAAGAAAACAAAATTTAAGGCTTTTGGCAATTCTTTTATAAATTTTTTTTCTTTCTTTGCAGATGGTGAATGTAAGCTCAAATAATAGCGGGCAATCAACATGTAATCAAACTGCAAAACGAAAATGATGAGCTGAGGCTAGAGATACAATCCCTCAAAGATCTATTTAAGAAAGGGATGAGGCCTCAAATACCGCAGTCACAATATTAAGTGCAATCGGTAACAAAGGCAAAGAAAAGTACAAAATAAGCAACTCCAGAAGGAGTCCTAAGCGCTGGTGGCATCAACGAGAGTCAAAACTATTTTGTAGCGCCGGAGGGATTAACGGAAGAAATGGAAGTTGAAGAAAGCATCGAAGGTACTTCTCATCAAGATGACGATGTGAATTCTATTCAGTATTTAAAAACTAAAAATAAGAAGAAGATACCAGCTCACAGCTCTGCTATTTCCTCTGAAAAAGCTTCCAAAAAGACAGAAAAAGTTCCACCAATCAACGATTTCAGACAATGCGGAAAGGATATGGTTCAGCGATTTTTTTTGTGGTAGGGAGGTGAATGATATTTATGCACAGAGTGTGAGACTTCCATGCGCGACTGGACTACCCACAAAACGCGTCCCCTGTCAACCTGAGAACCCAGCCTGGAACCGTTTGACACATCACTTCGGGCCAGGTCTCGTTTTGTTACGCCGTTGGGCGCCTTCAAGCTGGGGAGTCCCTTTACTAGCTGGAGGGGAGAGGGGAAATTCCAGAAGCGTGATCTCCCCGCCCCAGCGCCCCGGCTGCTGTGAGTCCCTTTTATCTTTAGGACTGCCCGAGCATAATGTGCCACCTGATTCTATTTATCAACCGATTCGAGCATCACGGCAACTATATTATCCGGGGTGAGCTCTCCCGTCTTCCTGTAGAGTTCTTTTTGCAGCCTGACCCATTTTGCGCACGCAAAAAGTGTGTGGTAGGCATTGTCCTCCTCTCCTGGGCAAAACCGACAATCGGGCGACCGTGACTTACCGATCTTGTGCAGGTTAGACTGAAAACACCCATACCCGCTCAAAAGCTGCGTCAGATAGAAGTCAGTCTCACCATGCCTTCGATTTAGTCACGGTCTCACATCCGAGGTGAGGCGCGTAGCACACCTCCCCTTTGTGCAATTGACCCAAGGCTGCTGCCAATCGTTGAGCATCCTCGTTTCGGCACAGGTAAATAGCGCAGCGTTCTCTAGCAAGGAGGGCGACAGGTATCACGCCTGCAATAACTCTCACCGCCGAGTCAGAGACTGTTGGATACGAAGATGCAATTCTCAGTGCTCTTCTTTGCTGTACCTGTGCCAAACGTTCCCGGTATACCTCCTTGCTGAGAGCTTCGCCCCATACCTCTACTCCGTATAGTAGCCCTGATCCTATAGCACTCATCAAGAGGGGTCTTCTTGACGGGCTAGGTCCCGCTACGTTGGCCATAAGTCGACTCAGAGCCGATATTCCCGAAGCAGCCTTCTCAGCCGTGGTCCTTATTTGCTCAGAGAAACTCATCTTCGAGTCGATCAGTAGCCCCAGGTACTTCACCGCTGGCTTCGATTTGATTCGTAAGTCGCCAGTACTGATCATCCTTACTCTAGGGATTCTCTTTTTTATCACGATGACCACTTCGGTTTTCTCCAGTGCTAAACTGAGCCCGCAAGCAGTCATCCAGTCCCTCATTTGGCACATTAGCATACCTAGCCCAAGTTGCGCCTGTTCAACGATGCGTCTAACGACCAGAGCCGCAACATCATCCGCATAGCCGACCAAGCGCGACTCATCTGGCATCTCAAGTCTCAGTAGCCCGTCGTAAGACACGTTCCACAAGTCCGGACCAAGGATAGATCCCTGGGCAATACCCGATGTAATTTCCATCCTTCGTTGGCCCTGTGTCGTGTCGTAGAGCAGGCTTCGGTCCTTTATGTAGTTCCTCAAAAGCCGGATTAGATATTCGGGAACTTGAAAAGAGTTTTCCAGCGGAACCAGAATATCCACCCATCTAGTGGAGTTGAAGGCATTTCTCACGTGGAGTGTCACCAACAGGACGATCCGTTGCTTGGAGCGACTATATGCCTCTGCCTTTTGGACCACGTTCACCACCTCTGCAATCGCATCAATGGTCGAACGTCCTGCTCTAAAGCCGTACTGCCGAGGAGATAGGTCCCCAGCAGCACGAATCGCGTCAGTGAGTCTTCCCTTGATGAGCTTCTCTAGCACCTTCCCAGCCGTGTCTAGCATGCATAACGGGCGGTATGCAGACGGTGATTCGGGACTTTCCTTCCCTTTGCTGATCAGCACGAGCCTCGCCACCTTCCATCGTACCGGGAAAACCCCGTCCCGTAGGCAAGCGTTGAATGTGCTGAGCAGCAAAGTCAGGACAATGGTGGTAGACGAGCCGCAACACAGCAGCTGGAACACCATCTGGACCTGGAGCCTTCCTCGCTTTCAATGAGAGGACTGCCTCCTCCAGTTCCAACTGTGTGAAGAGTGGGCACTCTGCTGCTGTTTCACCATGGACAGCGTCAACACGGACGGTATGGGTGGGAAATAGTCCCCGCACTATCGCGTCCATCTTTTCCGCGTCATGTGTGCAAGGCTTCCGTAGGGCACCAAGTTTCCGCATGACCAGCTTGTAGCCAAGGCCCCACGCACCCTTGTTCACATTGTCTACTAGGTTTTGCCAGCAGCGAGCCTTGCTACTGTTGATCAGTTTGCGAAGGCATTTCCTGGCCGATGAATATGCTGCCACCCAGTTGCATGCCGGTTCCGCGCCCGTTGAGCCTCCCGTCGGAGCTTGTGACACTCCTTCCGCTTTTCAGCGACTTCATTTGACCACCAGTACACTGGGGGCTTGCCGTGCCGGGGTCTTTGACGGGGCATAGAAGCGCAGCAAGCAGTCGTAATGATGTTCATAGTAGAGTTCACCACGTCATGAGCTGCTAGTTCTTCCGTCACCTCCGGAGCTCCCTGGAGCGCCTCACCTGCTGTGAGCACCTCGACTAACCTCTCGACATCCATCCTTTTGATGTTCCATCCAGTTGTAGAAAGCCGAGAGCATGGACGTCGGGAGACAGCATCACCTTTCTCAAGTAGAATGCACTGATGATCACTGGCTGAGTAGTCCTCTAATACTTTCCAGTAGTGTATCCTCCAAACTAAGGACTCCGAGGCAAATGTCACGTCCGGTACGGTTCCCTCACGGCCACTACGGCGGAAAGTCGGCGTATTTCTGGAGTTTAGTACAACGAGGGCCGTCCTGGCCACCATTTTCAGGATTCGTTTTCCCCGCGAACTCGTCTGAGGCATGCCCCATTCGATTGCTTTAGCATTGAAGTCACCCCCAACGAGCACTTTGCCCTCTGCGTTCGAGACAGCGCCCTCCAAAGCTTTAAGCTTTGCTTGGAAAGATGATATCGATTCGTTAAGCGTTAGGTACACACTAAAGAAGGCGGTCCCTGAACACTGAAACCACACGAAACCATCCCCCCATCCACAACTCTCCGCTTGAAAGTCACCGTTCCGAACGCAGATGGCGGCAGTAACAGTTTCATTAGGATACCATAATGCAGGACTTTTATTATGGTGTTGCTCACTCACCAGCAAGAAGTCGGTTTTCATGTCCCTCGCAAACTATTCAAGCAGATTTTGGGCGGCTGAACTGCGGTGTTGGCTTAGTTGCAGGATGCGGGGCATCGGAGTTCTGATTTTGCCTTGGCTAGGGCTTCCTGGAACACCGGGCATTTTTCTGATCCCAAGACGAGTTCAAAATCAGATTTTGGATCAGCATCCTTGCAAAGAATACAGTGTTCCTCCTTCGTACACTCTTTTCTTTTATGTCCCATTTCACCGCATTTGCAATATAGGGAGCTCCTATCGGGTCGTTTGCATACTTGTGTGGTGTGTCCATTTGAAACATTGAAGAGGCATTGCTCTTCGCCGTATCCTACAGACAACCCACCATATTTTTACTTTGTCTTTGTTCAGAAACTGTTCGGCGTCCTTTTCGGTCAAGTCAACTATGGCCATGCGTTGTCCCCTATTGTTTTCTGATGTCAGTCTCACTTTGATACTTCCCACGCTAGGGAACTCCCTTTTGATGGCCTCTTCTACCTCGCCCAGATACGTGACGCAGTCAATGTCTCTTATTTTGATCGTTGCCATCGGCTCAAGCGGGGCTATAGTTGCGTTTTTGCCGAGGAATTTCTCCACTGCGTCGCAAAATGCTTCTTTATTGTCGGCCTCTGCTCCGAATTCGACCAGTATGTGGCCCGACCGCGTTGGTCGTACTGCTTTAATGGTTGTGTTGTTGTTTTCAGCCTTTACGTTTCCCCTGATGTCCCGCAGCGCCTCCGGGTAGGACCGGCCATTTTGGGGTTTTAAGAGCAGTGCCCGCTGCTGGGGTCTTCTTCAGGGCTTCCATCTATCCTGTTTTGCATCAGGTCCTTTTTCTTATTGGGCCTCCGTGCGAACTTTACTTTCTGGTTTTTTTTTTTAAAATGCCAGAAAGTAAAGATCGCACAGAGGCCCAAGTGGCAATAATGGTTCAACGATTGGCAGCCGACAATAAACTAACCAATTTCGAGATGAAAAGTGTTAATGCTGAAAAATTATCTACTAAAACTAAATCGCTGGTTAAGTTCAAGTCAACTAAGGATGCACTGAGTTTTACGGAGGTTCCACCCTTGAACTATTTACCAAAAAGTAAACAAAATCATACCTTTTTTTGAAGGGTTTGGACTGCAGAGAGAATACGGTCAATCTTCTTCAGGTGCTCAAGGAAGCTGCACCGGAAATTGAGTTTATTTCCGCCAAAACTTTCGCGACAAGAAATTAGATTATAGAGAGGTAGAATTTATCACTGTATCTGGTAGAAATATCAAATAAAAGCAATCCAAGTGCCCTTCAACAAATAAGATACTTGAATTTCAGAGTGGTGAAATGCGAACGCCTTCAGAAAAGAGAAGTCAACCAGTATTACTGGTTTTAAAAATTTGGTCATTCGGATGTTGTGCATTATCGGTGTGTCAAATACAAAGACATTCATGCTCCCGGTGAGTGCAAATTGGCTCAGATGGTGCCTAAAGAAAAATTATACTGGATTAACTGCGGTGTTTTTGTACATCCAGCATCATATCGAGGATGCTCTTGGTATCAAGATGCAAAAGTAAAACTTGTTCCAAAGCAAACATAAGTATACCGCAGTATCATACCTTCCAACTTCTTCAAGCCCGGTGTATCAGTTGCGCTCGCCGCCAGAAGAATAATGTAAATAATCTAAGTGGCAATAATGTGCTTGTTTTTAAATTTACCTGCAACTTAGTTCTTTATCAGAGAGCATCGATAAACAAGTTTCATACCCAAAAGGAATAGGGTGCTCTGGGGGGCTTTCGGATCCGGTGAAGCTCGTCCGAGCAGGGGGAATGGGGTGCCACTCGCTTGTTCACTAAGGCCCTAATAAGCCACCAAGCGAGAATACGGCTTACCGGTTTCATTTTTATGGCACACTTGAACCGCTTTCCACGATGCAAAACAACAGAATCCACACTCTTTAACTCTATCCTGTAAAATTAAGACCGCGAGAATTTATCGCACTCTACGGGTGCCCTTTCACATACCTCCCCTGAGCGCTAACACTTCACTTTGAATTTTATTCGTCTATTCACTACCAATTCGCACTCTTTACAATTCAAGTGCGCCAAAGAAAGAAAATTTAATCTTTGCTTAATTTTCATTTTTATTTCACTCTTTAAGTAATTTAGCATGCGAACGTTTTCTCCTCAAAATGGCTCATGCAAATAGCAAATAAAACTAAAAGATTGTAATCGAACGAAAGAATAAGAAATAATTTTTCGATAAACTTACTGCTCTACGAAAAATAAAGAGGGCCCTTCCTTCGTTGTTTCCGTCGACGACTCTAATTCGGATCTGCCACTTGTTCTACGACTTCTTCCTCGATGCCTCCGTACTAGCTTGTGCTTCTGAATTCCTTTTTTTTCCTGATCCTCTACCACTATCTGGACAACCGTCTTCTGTCTTGTTCGCAATTGTCACTCATTTTTCAAGTAAGCCCAAAAATCCAAAAAGAGCTTGTTAACCGTTTGATACACAGTTGCTTCATATTTTTCCGCAGAAGTCGAGAATCAAAAGAAAAGAGGAGCGTCATTCGTCATGCTCTTAAATAATTTCATCTCTAACGGCCACTTTACTGCTTTCCAAGCGAGTTCTTTGTCTCGGGTTCAGCCCCCTCTTTGGAGTGGTTATTCCTGTTCCACCGAAGTTGGCGTAATTTCCATTCCACCTTCAAACAATCTGGTGGTGATCACCCCAATCGCAGCTGAATTGTATGAAGACCTTCTCTGATAATTTGCAATGTCAGGTAGAGTTACTTACTAGTGATGTCACCACTCAACATTTTGTGAAGTTTAATGGTGATTTTTCATTTTTTTAATTGATTTCGCTAGTATTATAGAGAATACGACGTCAGGCCAAGTGCTCTTGAAAGCAAATATCTATGAACTATAATATTTTGTAAAGTTAACTCAGTGTGTTAGGTAATATCTCCTTTAAAAATTGCGTGTCTAGTTAACTAGTGCAATAAGAAACTTTTTGCAATTTATCGCACTAAACTCAACTACCGCGCAGAAGCTTAGTCCCCTGCTTGTGGTCATAATGCAAATTGTACTGAATCAGCCCTACGCCACTGACAATAATTCACTAGTCGTTATTGACATCGACGGTTCGGAACGCTCTCTTTAACCACTCGCCGTCACTAAACTGACAGCTAGGAGGAAGAGGAAGACTGAAGAGCCTGGGCAAAATTCCTGCACTGCCATGAGAATGGTTAAACGTCTTCATACGTCGGACATTGATTAAAATATACGCGACCGATAAAAAGAAATGTCCGTAAGGACCAAATTCCTTAACGCAATCGTCGTGACTGTGAAATAAACCAAGAAAAGTTGTGATTTTTCTTTTTCTCTTAGGCGTAACTGTAAGAAAACTGTGCGAAAAGTCAAGCGCAGAAACGGAAGACGGGAGGAAAATTTTCTGTCTCTCATTTAGTTAGCCCATATGATCAAGGAAAATGAAAGGTATTGATTTATTCTTATTGATTCTTGACTGTGCCCCTCAAAGGATCCAAAGAAAGCGTCAAAGGTTATTTTATCAGACGCGTTACTGAAATTTATTTCATTCTTATTCGCGGATAACACACAGTCCTTCGTCTTCAAATATTTATCTCTTTCGAAATTGGTTGGATTAAAAACAATATTTAAAGAAAAAGTTTCACTACCGGTATGTAAATAGCCTTGAAATGTAAGGGCGTTGTAGAATGTAGGTTTTGAGATGAAAATGTATGTGAAACGTGGTTATCAGCATAGTACCACGCTCTGTCGTGATGACATCGGCAATGTCATCGCTGATGAAACCAAAATTAAGGAAAGATAGGCATCATATTTCAAGAACCTCTTTAATCCTCCACACGGCTCCACAACATTGGAGCCTATAGATGTCGGCGGAGAGCTTCCATTGGCCCCGCTAATTCTGGATGAAGTGTGTTCCATCATCAAAGCCCAAAAGAATAATAAAGTGCCGGGTTTTGAGGGATTCCATTGGAGCTCATCAAATATGGTGGCTGCAATGTTTATGAAGCTATTCACAAAGTCATCCAGCACATTTGGAAAAAAGAGCATATGCCAAAAGAATGGAACCAATCAATTGTATTCCCTATCCACAAAAAAGGTGACAAGCTTCAGTGCAAAAATTATAGAGGCATATCACTACTTTGTACGAGGTACAATATATGTTCAAACATCATAGAAAATAAAGTTGGATCATATGCCAACATCATTATTGGGCAGTAACAAGGTGGTTCAACAGAAGACCAATTGTTCACAGTCAAGCAGGTACTATCACGGACAAGTTCCCTCCAAGCCTCAGCATTTGCCTTTGCTGTAAGTTCACAAGTTGTCTGAGAAAAATGGTCTAATTTAAAGGCAAAATGAATAAAATAAAGGATGTGTGCTTATTTTTTTTAACACTTACTAAACAATTGTAAAAATATAAAAACTATTCGAAATGTCCACCTTTTGCTTTCACACACTTTTTTAAACGGTCCGGCCACTCGTCTATCGCTGGACGCAGCACTTCTAAAGGTATCGAGGCTGCTGTTTTCACCGAATCAGTTTTTATTGCCTCAATATTTCGATGAGGTTTAGCGCAGGCCCTCTCCTCTAAAATGTTCCATAAACGGTAATCCAAAGGGTTTAGGTCTGGGCTTCCCGAAGGCCAATCTTCAGCAGCAATAATCTCCGGTAAATTAGATGCCAGCCAGCGCTGTGTTGTCTTAGCCTTGTGTGTGATCGCTGAATCTTGCTGAAATATCCAGTGCTTTCTCGCGAACATGGTATCACTTAAAGGCTTAACTACCTGTTCTAAAATGTCATTTTGGCAATTAGCTGACCGAGTTTTGACCCCCTGTTCACAGAAATGCAAGCGAGTAACGCCAACGTACGCCACTCCCCACCAAACCATCACAGATGCTGGGTGATGTCCTCTTTGTACTTTTGAAATTTTTCCAGCAGCTTCTCGAGAGCTGTGAGCGTAAACTCTGTCATTTTGGCGATTCCACGGTGAAAATTTTTTCATCCGTAAACAGAATTTGGCGGTAACTATCACTTGCGTGTCGTTCGAATAACTTTTTTTGATCTTGTTGCCCTAATGTGACGTAAAGCCGCTGTCAAACGCTGACCGGTAGTTCTTCGATAAGCACCAAGCCCGAGGTCTTCCTTTATGATGCGAGACATGGTCCGTCGCGGGATTTTCATCTCCCGTGCCACGATTTTTTGCTTGCGGAGAGGATTTCTGCGGATTCTCTTAGCAACAGCTTTAATGGCTGCTTTCATTCTTGTGACACGTGGGCGACCACTTCTTGGTCTGTCATCGGAAGAGGACGTCTCATTGTATCACTTTGTAGAGCGATAAACAAATTTTGAAGTTATTTTTAAAGGTTTTAAGATGTCTAAAATTTCCTTAGGTGTTTTCTTACACTTGTGTAACGCGATCACTGCAATACGATTCTCTTTAATACCCCACTCCATGTTTACTGTTAGACGTATTGTGTTGAAATGACTTGTTTGTAATACTCAACAAATTTCTAAAGCTTTATCATCTAAACGAACTAAACAGCACTACTTAAAATATTTTTTCATGACGCACTTATAAGAGGGACAGAACTTATGGC
This sequence comes from Odontomyia ornata, assembly GCA_963969285.1. NCBI lineage: Eukaryota > Metazoa > Arthropoda > Insecta > Diptera > Stratiomyidae > Odontomyia > Odontomyia ornata. The sequence goes on along the minus strand of OZ017739.1, from coordinate 77,428,956 downwards.
ACGACTGTGTACGATGTAATCATTAATAACACTAATGGTAAACATAGTATGTAATTTATGACGATAGCTGAACAAGAACTGCCCGGAATAATGGCTCTGCGAAACCGGACCTCCAAAGACAAACCGTTGAAAAATGCACGAATCGTTGGCTGACACATATCAATGCACATACTGCAGTTTTAATCGAGACTTTGGTTGAATTAAGTGCAACAATTCAATGGGCGGTCTGTAACATATACTCGAGACAGAATGAAGTTGCTGCGGCATTGGCTAAAGCAGGTTATCCAAGGGCGTGGTGAGACCGAAGAAGCCTTTTGGTGGTGCATCGATAAATGTGTAAATGCTGGAAATTGGCAACCAAATACGATTTTGGATGATGGAAGCGATGCAACACAGTTAATGTTGAAGAAATATCTAGCCATGTTTAAAATGGTTTAAGGCATGGTAGAGGAAAGTGTCACTGGGGTACATAGACTGTACCAGCAATAAAAATCTGAAAAGTTAACAGTCCTAGCAATGAATGTGAATGATCCCGTAACTAAAAGAATATTTGAAAATTTGTATAGCTGCAAAGAGTCGATTATTGATTCTTTAAAGTGTTCAACAGACGTTATGTTTGGTGGGAGGCAAGTAGTCATTTGCGGATATAGTGAAGTTAGAAAAGGATGCACACAAGCATTGGAAAGATTGAGATGCACCGTGTATATTACTGAAATTGACCCTATTTGCGCTCTTCAGGCCAGCATGGATGGTTTTCGTGTGGCGAAACTTAATGAAGTTAGTCAAAATGTAGACATTGTTTTTACCGCCACTGATAATAAAAATGTTGTAATTCGTGATCATAATGACAAAATGAAGAATGAGAGTATAGTCTGCAACATGGACTACTCGAATACCGAAATCGATGTGAATAGTTAACGGACTCCAGTTCAATCGTAAGTAAACCAAATTGATTGGCCGGATGGTAAACGAATCATCTTGTAGGCTGAAGGCCAATTGGTGTATTCATCGTGCTCAAGCATACCATCGTTTTTTGTTTTGGTAACATCTGCTACACAGGTTCTGGCATTAATAGAACTATTCAATGCCCCACAAGGACGATATAAATCCGACGTTTATTTGTTGCCGAAAAAAAAATTATGCATGAATACGTAGCAAGCTTACATCATCCCACATTTAATATCATCAACTCCTGGAGGAAATAAATATAAACAAACGAAAAACACTTGTTGTTTCAATCAGGCGTGGCTACCAATATTGAAAATAAGAACAACTAAATAAAAACAAAGGGAAAAAGGCTGTAGCAAAGAAGGTTGGAGCCGCGGGTAGCAAAAGAACCAAGGGGTCAATGGTGGTACTAGAATCCACGATTTCAGGAAGTCGTGGCCAACTTCACTGAAGGGTTTTTTTAACGGAGCGGAAAATCCCGGCCAAGGCAAGGACGGACCTAATACTGAACGAGGAATGCTCTTTCTTGTTTTGGAACTCGAGAGGGAAAGTCGCATCAACAATCAAGAAAAAAATCGCTGGGAATCATTCTCGAGTCGGCTTCTGTTTTGGAGCCCGAGTTCAAGGGAAAAACGTGGTTGAGTCTCCGAATCGATTTCTCTGAAAATTCTCCCAGGAAGAAAAAAAACATCGGGTCAAGGACCCACCTCGAGGAATTGGCGGCGGTTTTTATAGGGATGCACGCCGCTAGCGGGATTCGATCAAAGGGACACAATCGTAGCGGAAAATTTTCCGGGGGCCCCCGTCGTCAAGCACGCTTATTGAGATTAGGTAAATATAATGAAAGAAAAAATATGTTTAGAAAATGTTTTTCTCCTTAGACGCAAATAAAATATTTTGTTTTTTATATATATATATATATTTCGAGGGTAAGTTTTCCCTCTTCTTCAGTGTACTGATGGTCTAGTTACAATTTTCTTTGCTTAAATACCTAACATGTCTAGCTATACAGGAGTGAGTTTAATTGCTATTTAATTATACCTTTTTATTTTTCTTACTCTACTTTTTAAAAAACCAAAACGTTTTAAAAAGTAGAGTAAGAAAAATAAAAAGGTATAATTAAATAGCAATTAAACTCACTCCTGTATAGCTAGACATGTTAGGTATTTAAGCAAAGAAAATTGTAACTAGACCATCAGTACACTGAAGAAGAGGGAAAACTTACCCTCGAAATATATATATATGTATAAAAAACAAAATATTTTATTTGCGTCTAAGGAGAAAAACATTTTCTAAACATATTTTAAATAAGCGCAAAAACACCGAGACCACAAACAATTTGATAATGAAAGAGTTAAGAAAGGATTTCATTGAATATGAGAATCATCATTTATGAGAAATAAGTATACTTGTACGTTCAGTGAATCGTGTTTACTAGTATTTCTTTTCTTTCAATCAAGAACGCGCTAGAAGAGAATTGTGAGACTTGGCTCGCGAGTGAGTGTGAAAATTTTAAGGCGCCCATCTTCTGCGCAAATATTTCGCAAGTGCTGGAGTAAATCAGGCCTTTTATTTGGCTTTGGATTCCAGCTCCCGATGAGTGTAATTTATCGACAATTAAGATAGATAGATTACGGAATTAAGGTAGATAGATTACGGAATTGTCGTGGGAGTTTGTTGGTTGGTTGTTGCTTAAGTGTCAACCAAAACAAATATATACATTGTTTGTAATCATTTGAACAACATGCGCACCCTGGAATCCCGGAGTTTCAGTGAGTGAGGACATTCTCAGGCAAGCACGCACAATCAATCCAAATTAGGAGTATTCGGAGGTCATTTTCGATGTAACTCTAATATTGATTGAGGACTTTTGCATTTCAATCAACAACAAAGCCCTTTGTTAAATTGGTATGCCAGCATCGGCACGAAGCAGAAATAACGTCCAAGATAGACAATTGGTCCGGGAACAGCAATTATATGTAAACTAGCAACAACATTTTGTTTAAACGCAAACAAGACTTTTAGTTTCTGATCAAAAAAATGCCTACGACAGCGTCATTCAACGTGTAGCCAACGGAAATGGCGGAATTTTTTTTCTTAGATGCTCCAGGAGCCGCAGGCAAAACATTTCTCATCGATTTGATATCGGCTTCGGTTTGAATGCAGAATAGTATTGCCCTTGCAGCGGCTTCATCTCGATGGTGAAAGTACAGCGCATTCAACACTCAAGCTTTCATTGAATTTGATCCAGACCAAAATACCAACCTGCAACATTAGCAACGATTTTGGAATGGCCACAGTCCTTAAAACATGCAAAGTCATCATTTGGGATGAGTGCACCGTGGTCCATATGAATCACTTGAGGTGCTTGGCCGGAGTCTGCTTGATTTTCGAGAAAAAAAAACCGATGCGAGACGCTCTGGTTCTTCTTGCAAGTGTTTTTCGCCATACCTTGTCCGTTATACCTCAATCAATGCCCACAAATGAGCTGAACGGTTGATTGGAAGCATTATATACATGGAACTGAGTCGAAAAAATCACGCTCTCAACGATCATGCATGTGCATTTGGTGCAAGAAGCGTCTGCCCAAATATTTTCTAAACAACTTTTGGACATCGGGAACGGCAAATTTCCAATTGATCGCACAACAAATGAAATTTTATTCCTCCCCATTTTTGACAAATGCAGGCAAATATTCAAGCCGTTGTGGTCAAAGCTTTCCCAAATTTAACCAGCAGCAACTAAAATCCAGATTGGTTTTGCAAATGTGCAATATTAGCACCCAAAAATGAAAATGTGTGGCACCACTACCATCGCATCAGAGGAAACCGCGAAAACAGCATCTACTTCCGCGAGAGATTTTCGCAACATACATCAACATTTGACGCGAGTAGTACTTTCAACTGGACGAAGGAAAAAGAAGAAACGAAACCAACTCTTTCTTCTTGACTCAACGGGCAACGCGATCGGACGCGACTAAAACAACTCCAGACATGTGGAACAAATTTGAATCATGTTTGATTATGTTTTGCGTTATTGTTATGAGAGATGAAGTGTTATTGTCTCAAGGCCCTCATTTATTTATACAAATAAATTATTCGTGTACGCCTGTACGGACAGGAAACGTTGACACATCGAAACCCCGACTGTTAACCCCGACTAGCCGAACTGGCGACCCTGAAAGATTTAAGTGCGACCATTGTGATAACTCAGAGAACATTTCCATATCTCAGTGTTCTTTCATTCCTAAGAACTCAAGTGAAAGTGACATTACACATTAAGTGCGGTGATTTGCAAACATATCATCCCTTACAGCCGCAAGTTTTACGTTCTCGATTTCCTTATAATTGTAAGCATCATTTGAAACGCAACAATGGCGCCGCAAGAGGATGAACTATCAGGATTAGAGGCAGAAACAAAGGCGGCCGCTGCAGCTGCCGCATCCGGTCAACAAATCAATCAACAGCAACGTGCCAACCATGTTAATATTGTGGGGCAATGCAAACTCCCACGCTTTTGGCGGGCCAGCCCAGAGTTGTGGTTCCTTCAAGTAGAGTCGCAATTTCAAGTCCACAAAATTATTAGCGACTCCACAAAATACCATTTAGTCGTGGCGACGCTTGATCACGATACAATTGGGGAGGTCTCAGACATAATTCGCTCGCCACCAACAGCAGGTAGATATACAGCCATAAAAAAAGCCATACTTGCGCGTCTCACCGACTCACCAGATGTGCAACTACACAAGCTATTAACGGGAGTGGAGCTAGGTGACAAAAGCTCATCCCAATTATTGCGTCATATGCGTTCATTAGCCGGCACACGCGTCGGAGATGATGTCTTAAGAATCAAATGGCTTGATTTATTACCGCAGCACACTCGACGCATGCTTCTACTGATAAAAGGACAAACGCTTGAAGAGCTCGCTGCAGTTGCTGATGAAGTGCACAATTTTGGACCATCGGTTTTAGCCACTTCCAAGCAACCAGAGCAAAATTGCACAGCCTACATACCGTCGTCCAATTCGTCCGACCAAATAACGCAAGAGCTTGCTGCATTACGTTTGGCAATAGTGCAATTAGCTAGCCTGACACGAGACTCACTGCAACATCCATCACACAGCCTCAATCAGCACCGACGTTCCGTATCACGTACTCACCAACAACCACGTAGCCGTTCAGCCACGCCTGGAACATCTCGCACCGGATTTTGTTGGTTCCATACCAAATTCGGAGCTCTTGCCGTCAACTGCAAACCACCGTGCACGTTCGCTCCAACAACACCCACATCTTCATCGGGAAACTAAAGCTGCCGGCGGTTTATGCGGCAGTCACCGCCGGCACATTTGATGAATGCCGTCTCTATATTAAAGACCAGATCACATCCACCCATTTCCTTGTCGATTCGGGCTCAGTAGTGTAGATTATTCCTAAGAAAATTGTTTCAAGAGCGATTCAAAGACAATCCCTCACATTACAAGCAGCTAATGGAAGCCCAATCGCCACAAATGGTACGCAGGAGCTTACTTTGAACCTTGGCCTATGTCGCCCCTTCAAATGGAAGTTTGTAATAGCTGACGTGTAGATAGCTATACTCGGCGCAGATGCACTCAAACATCACGGACTTCTCATTGACCTGCATGGACAACGTTTGCTTGATGGTGTTACAAAACTATCTACATTATTTATAAGAGGACCAACACCAAACATTTATGCGGTCAGCATCATATCACAACATTCTTTGCCACAAGGTGCTCTCGGTGAAAAATATCAACGGCTTATCAGCGAATTTGCTCACATACTCGCGCCTCCCGGTCAAATGGCTACAATTCCAGATCCGCCGACTCACCACCACATCATTACAAAAGGTCAACCCGTATTCGCTCGACCACGTCGTCTCGTAGGGGACCACCTTATAGCAGCAAAACAAGAGTTTGAAACTCTAACTGAACGAGGTGTCATTCGCCCATCCTGCAGCCAATGGGCCAGCCCATTGCATATGGTTCAAAAGCCGAATGGTGGATGGCGCGCCACGGGAGACTATCGTCAATTGAACCTCATCACACGTGCTGACCGATATCCGCTTCCAATCATAGAGGATCTCCTTCAGGAGGCTCGAGGAAAGGTATTTGCTGTAATTGACTTACAAAAAGCTTTCTACCAAATCCCAGTCGCTCCAGCCGATATCGCAAAAACTGCCGTCACAACGCCCTTCGGTTTATATGAGTTCCTTGGCATGCCAATGGGGCTCCATAATGCAGCGCAGACGACGCAACGCGTCATGAACCATCTTCTCAGGGAATTAGATTTCGTTCGAAGCTATCAAGACGATATACTCATATTTTCTTCCGATCACGAACAACATCAACATCATCTTCAGCGGATTTTCACCATCCTACAAGAGGCTCGTCTTCAAGTCAATTGGAGTAAATGCCAAATCGGAATGACAGAGGTCACTTTCGCAGGCTATCAGGTCTCCGAGGCAGGTTTCCGACCACCAAAGCCAAAGACCGAGGCAATCCTAACTTTCCACGGCCAGAACACTCTACACAACTGAGACGTTTCATCGGGATGTTAAATTATTACCGACGATGTATCCGACATGCAGCCAACATCCAGGCCTTTCTGAATGATATGCTCAAAGGCGCAACCAAAAAGAAATTCAAACTTTCATGGTCAACTGAATCCGAGGCCACTTTCGAGTTGTGTAAACAAAGCATAGCTTCAGCCACAACAACCACCTTTTTATCGCACTCACAACCGTTAGCATTGAACACGGACGCTTCGAACATAGCTATTGGAGCATCATTGGACCACCAGCAACCAGATGGATCCTGGGCTCCACTGGGATTTTTTTCAAGGAAGTTGTCGGCCACCGAACAGCGGTACTCTACGTATGACCGAGAGCTTCTGGCAGCTTTCGCAGCCGTAAAAAACTTTCAACGTATACTGGAGAGAAGGAAATTTACAATATTCTCCGACCATCGACCGCTCTCCTTCACTCTTCCTCAACGTTCCGAATAAGCTTCACCCCGTCAGAGCAGATAACTTGATTTTATTGCTCAATTTGATACTCAAATCAAATATAAGCCCGGAGAGAAAAACGTCGTCGCAGATGCCCTCTCACGAGTCAAAACGGTCAACGTACCTTCAGCTCTTAATCCCGATATCATAAGTAAAGCACAGGCTTTGGATGAGCAACTGCCGTTCTTACTCAAGAGTCCTCGTTTTCAATTACGACGCCTAGATGTCAAGGGACATTCAATCATTTTTCACGAAAACGAAGACAGTATCAAGTCTTACTTGCCCGTTACTCTTCGTCGACAGGCCTTTGACATCGTGCATCAACTATCCCACCCAGGAGGCAGAGCCACAGCCAAACGCATAGCATCGAAATATTTTTGGCCTGGTCTTCTCAAAGATGTGCTCCGATGGGCCAAACAATGCGTTCCATGTCAACGCTCAAAAGTACATCGACACAACCGTGCAGAACTTGGAAACTTTAATCTCCCGGATGGCCGTTTTGACCATATTCACATCGACTTAATAAAACTGCCAGAATGCCACAATTATGAGAGTTGTCTCACGATTATTGATCAGTACACTAGCTGCCCACAAGCCTTACCTGTCATCGACACAAAAGCCTCCACAGTCGCGCGAGCCCTCTTTGATGGTTGGATAGCTGATTTCGGCAAACCTCTCACTTTTTCCTCCGACCAAGGACCACAATTCGAGGCCGATTTAATGGAGCAATGCAGCCGTCTTTTCGGGGCGCAACATATACACACTACACCCTACCACCCGCAAGCCAATTGTATGGTAGAGCGTATGCACAGAACGCTCAAGACAGCTCTGAAATGCACACCCGAAACGCCATGGATTCATGCACTCCCTGCAGTCCTTTTAAGCATGCGAACAACCTTCAAGGAGGACCTACAAGCGTCACCTGCCGAAATGCTTTTTGGTACCTCTCTTCGTATTCCCGGTGAATTTCTAGGCACACAAAGCACAGAAACGACCAACCCGCAGAATTTCGTCGCGGAACTCCGACGACTCTTCAGAGCCATTCGTCCAGTACCAGGAGCTAGGCATGTCAATCATCGCCCATTTGTTCTCAAGGACTTGCGCACATGTGACTATGTTTTCTGTTGGGTCGACGCAGTCCGCAAGCCATTGGAGCCACCATACACCGGACCACATCGCGTCAAAAAAAGGATTGACGACCGCAATTTCGTCATAGACGTCAACGGAGTCATCAACACGTTGTCAACCAACCAGCTCAAACCAGCATATCTCTCCCCAGATGATTAGCGCTCACGATCGAACAAAACACACCAACCGCAAAATCCTCCCATACAAATACCGGCAACCCAAACGCAACTACCAGGAGAACCATCAAAGTCACGTCCAACTCAAAAAGTCCAATCACACGACGCGCAAGCAACGAAGCCACACACTTTGGAGCCTTCTACATCATATGATCAGCAAACAATGATGCCACAAATTTCGCAGCCTTCAACACCATATGATTGCCCAACAACGATGTCACAAACGTCACAGCCGTCAACATCACATAATCGTAAACCAGTTGGAAAATCTAAACACGTCACATTTTCATTCCCTTCGCTTAGTGCCAAGCTCATTGGGGAAGGAGTAGCTGTGGCACCCCTACCATCGCATCAGGGGAAACCGTGAAAACAGCATCTACTTCCACGAGAGATTTTCGCAACATACATCAACATTTGACGCGAGTAGTACTTTCAACTGGACGAAGGAAAAAGAGACAACGAAACTAACTCTTTCTTCTTGACTCAACGGGCAACGCGCTCGGACGCGACTAAAACAACTCCACACATGTGGAACAAATTTGAATCATGTTTGATTATGTTTTGCGTTATTGTTATGAGAGATAAAGTGTTATTGTCTCAAGGCCCTCATTTATTTATACAAATAGATTATTCGTGTACGCCTGTACGGACAGGAAACGTTGACACATCGAAACCCAGACTGTTAACCCCACAAAGCCAAAGATGTCAATACATTGAACAAACGAATTCAGTTGAAACTGTCCGGCGAACCAGTCAAATACAAATCAATTGACACAGTGATGGATGAAGAAGAAGTAGTTAACCACCCAGTAGAATTTTTAAGTTTGTTGAAGCCACCAAGATTACCACTAACTTTGAAAGTTGGATCACCGGTGATGCTCATTCAAAACTTAAACGCGCTAAAACTGTGCAACGGAACCAGACTGACGGTCAGAAAATCGACAACAAATTTGATCGATCCAAAAATCATCATTAGCAAATTCAAAGAAGAAGACGAGCTGGTTCCCCGCATACCGATGACTACCAACGATTTGCCATTTGACTTCGAGCGGCTTCTGTTTTCTTTACGTCTTGCCTTCGCGATTACCATCAACTAAGCACAAGGGCATTTGTTAGCTATTGCTGGCTTACATTTGGAAAATTCCTGTTTTTCACATGGCAAATTGTATGTTGCTTGCTCTCAAGTTGGCACTCAAAAAATATGTATATCTAGACACCAAGCAAAGCGTTCACAAATATTGCTTATCCGCTAGCATTGATATAATATAAAGAATTTTAATTTCACATTAAATACATGTTTTTCTTGGACGTAGCAACGCGTGCCGGGTACTGCAAGTACTATATATGTACATATGTAATGCTTAAATATTGTATTGTAGTAAATATATAAATTGTTTTATGCTCGAAAAATTTGGTATGGTTTCAACCCACAAGAGAAATTTTAAGCAAACTGAGTTGGCATACTTTAAAAGTGATATACATACATTTCCATCGAATTGAGAACTAAACATTCTATGAGTAAAGTAAATTCTAAGTACGAGTATTCTCAGTATCATGTGAAAATCCATCCTACTGAATAACATTCACAAACATTTCCATTTCTAAGGACCCTAATGACAAAACACTGACCACACTGCAGAGAATTTGTTGTCTCGATAGCCAGGACAACCACTGAGGTATCAATTGCATCAAATCTACTTGGCCTCTTGAATGCTCTCTCGTCAGGATAACCAGAAACTCAGTGCCGTATATTCTCCATTCGAAAGTACACATGAGTTTCATGCGGCCATTTTGCGGAAGATTGGATGGAAAACTATCTTGTAGTACTGTCTGTTTGGATGAAAAGAGCGTGACCTAGAAGATAATCTATGCAAATAGGAGGTTGATTTAGTAGACGCATTTTCACGGTCAGTTGAATTTTCCTAGTGGTAGGATAAATAATTTGCCCGGTTTATATTTGGTCCTAGGTCGAAATGCTTTATATGTTGGGCTGTGGTATTATTTTGAGTATATCGTTGTAACAAGGACAAATCGTAGCCTTTATTTCATGGCTGGTTGGTTGTAGATTGGTGAAAGATAAATGATTGTTGCAGATATAAGAGCTTGACAATTTCTAAATTACTGGAAGGATGAAATTTCAACAGCTCACTTTGCTTCTATGGGACGATGCCATGTGGGTTGGTTGGAGATGCAGTGTCATTGATTCGGAAATGCTTTGTTCTCACGATGCACTAAATATACGAGTGCTAGGCCTATTGCATTGCTAATCTATTAGGAATAGGTGCTTTCCTATCATATCATTTTCCTTAAGAAAACTCCTATCACCTGCACCAAACGGGGTGTCGGATATAACTTATATAAAATAAAATAACAAAACAAGTTTGAAAGACAGGAAAATGTTCCTTACCAGAAGAACTTTGTAATCATCTTAGGGGTCACAACTACTTTTCTAATCACATGAATTTATAACATCGATTATGAGCCCATTAAACACTAAAAAATAATTGTATTATTACTGCACAACAATTCCAGGGAAGTTGTCTGGAGTTCAATGATTCTAATTTAGACAAAAAGTGCAAGACCAGTACAGAAAACCTCTAAAGGGTTTGACGTTAATCGGGGTAGACTGCGGGTTCTGGAGCACTTTTTCCATGCAAACTTCAAATGTTGTCGAGGATGTGTGTCTTGGGTATATGGGTTTGTGTATAAGGTTGGTATGGGTAGATGCCTGGGATAAGAATAGCCGGAATAATTGAAGATCTCATGGGTGTTTGCATGGAGCAACTGTGTCTCTTGGGTATGTAGGTGTGAGCATTGGGATAGTATAGGTGAATTTTTGGGATAAGGTGTGAGTTTGGAGTAGGTGTGGATGGCTTAAAGTGTTGCCGGGAGGGTGTGTGTCTTAAGTATGTGGGTTTGTGTATAAGGTTGGTAGAGGTGTGAGTCCAGGATAGGCCCGGATGACGTGGATGGTTATCGGGGGAAGTTATGTACCATGGGTATGTAGGTGTATGTGCCAGATTAGTACAGGTGTGTGCCTGGGAGAAGTAGGTGTGGGCCATGGGTAAGTGTAGATCCGTGTATTGATACGAAGGTGTTGTAGCACGATTGTCATCCACCACACTTGATACGGTGTGTGTACATGCTCGGTTGGAACGAGCGTTGAAGATTATATGAAATTTACTTTGTACGGTGTATGTCCATACGCGATTGGAACGAACCTATGTATTGTCGCGTGTTATTGGTTCGCGGCCAATAATTTTAATGTTCCGGGAAAGTGAAAACGCAATGTCTTTTAATTTAAGTTAAAAGAGTTTATTAAATGAAATGCACAATAATCAGTTAACACTTTCACTAATTTTAATTTTCACTATTACAAAAAAATCTAACACTTGTCCATAAATTTCTTATCGCAATTGTCTTCTAAATTACTTCGCTATTACGAAACACACTTCCCACACACAATCGCAGTTCTTATCGCGGTCGAATGAATGATTCTCCCCATTTATTCAGCTCGCCTTTATATAGGGTCTCTACCTATTCACCCATTTCTCGTACATTGGCGAATGTTCTACCTGGTAGGTTCGAGCAAGTTCATGAATGGAGTGACGTCACTTGCAGATGTTGATAATGCTTGTTGGGTTCTCGTGGGTTCGAGTAAATTCATTCGTTGACGTTCTTAATGATGATGAAAACAATTGCGACAGTAGCTCGCAGAATTATTTGTACATGTAATTATTTGTACATATAACACTGCCCCCACCTCAGTTCTTTTCGCCCCGAAAAGATGTGTCGCTATTTGTAGTCAATTCTCCCTGGGTGTAATATGGGGCAAGACGGTCCAGATGCACGATTTTCATTTTAGCTCTCGGCTTATGATGTTCCTGTATTCGGTATACGACGTCGTTGATTCGCTTTGTAACTCGGTATGGTCCCTCCCAATTATGTTGCAACTTTGGAGACCTACCCTTTCGCCGTTGCGGGTTATATAGCCACACCAAGTCATCTTGCTGGAAGCCAGTAGAATTAGCCTTTAGATCATACCTGGTCTTCATGCGGTCAGTAGCCGATTCGAGGTGTTTTCGCACTGTCCGATGTATCTGGTTCAACCGTTGTCTTAGATCACTTGCGTACTCCGAGATCGTTTGGGGTTTCTCAGGGGGTGTTTCGAACTTTATATCGGCTGGCAAACGAATAGTCTTTCCAAAAATGACTTTGGCTGGGGCTTGGCCCGTCGACGCATGTTCAGCGGCTCTATACGCCATTAAAAATAGTGGGATATGTCGGTCCCAGTCCCTTTGGTTCTCGTCAACCATCTTGGCAAGGTGTTTATTGAGCGTGCCGTTGAAACGTTCGACCATTCCATCGGATTGGGGATGCAGCGGTGTTGTCCTCGTTTTCCGTATTCCCAGCTCACACATTTCGCTAAAAACTAGTGACTCAAAGTTTCGGCCTTGATCCGAATGTAGTTCACAAGGCATGCCGTACCTGCTGACCCAATTTAACACTAGCTGTTCAGCTACAGTAGTTGCTTCCTGGTTGGGAATGGGGTAGACCTCGGGCCACTTGCTGAAATAATCAGCTACAACCAGCGTGTATCGATTTCCCCATTCAGATTCAGGAAAGGGTCCAGCGATGTCAACAGCAATCCTTTTGAATGGCACGCCTACGTTATAGGTTTGCATTTGTCCTCTCAGTCGTCGCTTTGGGCCTTTGACGGAAGCGCAAATTGTGCATCTGCGACACCAGTCCTCTACGTCTTCTCGAGCGTGGAGCCAGTAGAATCTTTCCCGCAATTTCGCTAAGGTTTTGTTAACACCAAGATGGCCTCCCGAGGATCCTTCATGCATTTCCTTTACCACATCGTGGATTCGGCTTTTGGGTAGTATAGTTTGCATCCTATAGGAGCTGCCATCCGCCGTTTCCCATTTCCGCTTGAGTACACCACCCTCCACCTGAAGGGAGTTCCATTGTGCCCAATAGCTTTTCAGGGTTGCGCCATGCGTTGAAACGTCCTTCCACTCAGGTCGCCCAGTCGTCTCCTTCCACACGAGCAATGGTCCGATGTCTTCATCGGCTAGCTGGGCATTTCAAATCTCCACCGATGACCAACCTTCATCGAATTCGGCCGTTATCAGTCGCAGATCAACGGGCGGTTCCTTTTCCTCAATCCGTCGACAATGCTTGCAGTTAGCTGGACATGGGCGACGAGATAGGGCGTCACCATTTCCATGAACTCCGCCGTTTCGATGAACAATTTCGTAGTCGTATGACTGCATTCTTTCGATCCATCTCGCAACTTGTCCCTCGGGGTTTTTGAAGTTAAGTAGCCATCTCAATGATGCATGGTCCGTTCGAAGAACAAATTTCTGGCCATATAGGTACTTGTGGAACTGCTTGGTGGCCTCTATTATAGCCAATAGCTCCTTCCTGGTCACACAGTAGTTCCTCTCACTTTTTGAAAGAACTCGACTGTAATACGAGAGGACTCTTTCTTCGCCATTGATCTGCTAGGAGAGTACAGCTCCAATACCGCCGTTGCTTGCATCGGTGTCAACTACAAACATCCGGGTTTCGGATACGCCAGTACGGGTGATTCACACAGCTTTTCCTTCAGGGCCTCAAAGGCTGTCTGGCATTGTTCATTCCAGACATACGGACGATTTTCTCGGTTAGCTGATGGAGACACTTAGCTATTTTGGCAAAGTCTTTGACGAATCTTCGATAGTAAGTTGCCAGACCCAGGAAACTGCGTAGTTGGCGCTTGTTATTTGGTGTTGGCCAGCTTTTCACGGCTTCAATTTTCTCAGGGTCTGTTTTGACCCCTTCTGCTGATACGACATGTCCCAGGTATTTTACTTCAGCTGCGAAAAGGGTACACTTGTCGGGACTAAGTTTCAAATTTGCCAGTCGCAGTCGGGAGAAAACCTCTTCTAAGTTCCGCACATGCTCTTCGAACGTTCTCCCGATGACGATGATGTCATCTAGGTACACCAAGCAGGTTTTCCAGGTTAGACCAAGTAGCACGTATTCCATCAAGCGTTCGAAAGTGGCTGGAGCATTGCAAAGCCCAAACGGCATCACCACGAATTGCCACAATCCGGTCCCAACTGAAAATGCGGTCTTCTCTCGGTCCTTCTTGTCAATTTCTACCTGCCAGTAGCCACTCTTGAGATCGAGTGTAGAAAACCATTTTGCGTCGGCCAAAGTGTCCATGATGTCATCGATGCGTGGGAGCGGGTAACTATCTTTCTTAGTGACGTCGTTAAGCTGCCTATAGTCGACACAAAAGCGAGTGCTACCATCCTTTTTCTTTACTAGAACTACAGGCGCGGCCCATGGACTTACAGAAGGTTCAATAACGCCTTGTTTTTCCATGTCCGAGATCAGCGCGCTCACTTCTCCTTGTTTGGCTATAGGGAGATGTCTTGGTGCTTGTCGAATCGGCTTGGCTCCCTGTGTATCTATGACGTGAGTTACCAAACTCGTTCGGCCTTGGTCATCCGGGCTTGTTGAGAAGATGTCACTGTACTTGGTGACCAGATCAGAGGCTCGTTTGAATAGCTGCACCGGCAATTTGACTTGCTTCAATATTGCAGACGTGGATTCCCGGGCTACGTCTTGCCTCCTTTTCCAAGATGGTTGTGAGTAGCTTCCAAAGAGGTGATGGTGGAAACAGGCTGGCAGCTGCCGATGACTTCTCCCGCTTTGATGCTCGTGGTTGACTCTGCGGTGTTAAGGACTCTAACCGGCACATATCCGTTCCTTAAAGATCTTACAAGGCTTCGTCCTACAATCAAACTGCGCAATGCGGATGTCTTCGTTGGCTCTATCAGATAAGATCGGTGGTCTCCAGAATCACCATCAAGCTTGGCCCATACAATGCTTTCGGAAGAATTCGGTACATCAGTGTCAGTACATACCACTACATTCATCTTGGGAATTTGGACGCTGGGATCCTCCATCAGTACTTCGACATTCTGCCATTTCAATACACGTTGGCCCAAGTCCAACGTGATTCTGTGGTCGCAGAAAATCCATTCCGAGAATGCAGTCATCCATAATGTTCGCGACCAGAAAATTATGTCGGAACACAAGGTCTCCCAACTGTATCTGGAGGTTGACCTCTCCATGAACAGGTGCAGTTTCTCCCGTAGCTGTCCGTAGTGAGAAAATTCTGCCCTTGTGAAGTTGTTGCTGTCTAACTAGGTCTGGTCGGATAATCGATCGGGTTGCACCAGTGTCGATTGTTATGGTGCAGTGTTCTCCGTCAATTTGACCCGGAAGGCATAAGTCCGCTTCTCCACGATGTAGTCTTGACACGATGATGGTGGTGCTGGGGACGTTGATCCTCCTAGCCAACCTCTGCCCCACGAAGTTGGCTCTTACATGTTTCCCGACCCCTCTGTTTGAAGGGCTTCCATTCTGGGCTCCTGACTCGGTCTGGATCTCCTCCTAGCTGCACACCCTGGACAATAGCTCGGTTTTCTTCGCTTCTTGCAGTCTCTTTGCAAGTGCCCCTTCTCTCCGCAATTCCAGCATCTAGGCGCACCATTCACATGCGGGTCTCGCTCAATTTCCACGCGTTCACACCTGCACTCGTCTGTCACTACTTCACGAACCCGGGCAGTGGTACGAGTCACATTTTTCGCTGCCTCAAAGTTCAGACTGTAAGCCAATGCGTCCTTAACCGTTTGCTTTTGAGCTAAACGCACGGCTTGTTGCAATTCCGGGTCCTTTAGTGCGCTGATGAATGCCTCTGTCGCTGCATCATCTCGATATTCTGGGTCGTAGGCGGGGTAAGCCAAAAGTGCTAGTCGCTCAATGTCTTGGGCTAGCTGCTGTAGGGTTTCACCAGACTTCTGCACCCGATGCCTTAGCTGTGACCGATAAATCTGCTTTAGATGATCATCTCCATAACGCATGTCGAGCGCATTCATTATAGCATTCGAGTTTGAGTGCAATTCAACGGGGATCGTCTGCTACAGCTCGGCAGCTGGGCCTCTTAGAGCAAGAATCAATGCAGTTGCTCGTTCCTGCTCATTCCATTGATTTATGCGAGCGGCTGCTTCAAACTGGGTTTTGTAAATAGTCCAGACCGTTTGCCCATCGAATATTGGTGCTTGTACATTTCTAGATGAGCTTTGCGCTGCGGTTATAATTGGGGCTGGTGGGGCGGTTATTACTGCCTTTGCTGCTTCCAATTCCTTTTTCATGTTTTCCATCTCATTGTTGATTCTGTCTTCGACCTGGCTGACCTTTTCCTTGACCTGGTAAACCTTTTCCTCGACCTGGTCAACCTTTTCCTCGACGCCTTTAATTTGCTTGTTGAGACTACCGAGCTCCGCTTTTATTTCGGTTGACTGTTTCTCCAGCTTCTGTGTGATGTCTGCCTTGATGTCTGCTTTGATTTCGATTGCTTGTTGGTCCAGCTTCGTTGATTGTTCATTTAACTTCGCTGTTAAATTGGATGACTGTTCATTGAGCTTCGCAGTTAAATTGGATGACTGTTCATTGAGCTTCGCAGTTAAATTGGATGACTGTTGTCGCTGCTCTTGCTGCATCAGCATCAACATTTGCATCAGTGCATTTTCTGGGTCCTTTGTTTTTAGTGTTTCTGCTTCTCCATCTTCTGCACCATTTCCGGCATCTGAGAGCTCACCCGAATCCAGATTCACGCCTTCCGATTCGATCGCGTCGCGCAAGCGTGCAATCAATGTGGCCTTTGTACCTTGCGTAGCCAGATTTCGCTGTTCTAACTCTTCCTTGAGCTCCGACATGGTCAATTCATTGATTCTTAGATGCAAGTTTTGTGGCATTTTTATTGTATTAGCTTTTTGTTTATTTTTTCAACAGTTTTTAGGTTAGATTTCACAACTGTGCAGTTTAAAAATGTTTAAATGTTTTCACTTTTCGAAATTTTCTATCTCACTTCTCGACACCACTGTCGCGTGTTATTGGTTCGCGGCCAATAATTTTAATGTTCCGGGAAAGTGAAAACGCAATGTCTTTTAATTTAAGTTAAAAGAGTTTATTAAATGAAATGCACAATAATCAGTTAACACTTTCACTAATTTTAATTTTCACTATTACAAAAAAATCTAACACTTGTCCATAAATTTCTTATCGCAATTGTCTTCTAAATTACTTCGCTATTACGAAACACACTTCCCACACACAATCACAGTTCTTATCGCGGTCGAATGAATGATTCTCCCCATTCATTCAGCTCGCCTTTATATAGGGTCTCTACCTATTCACCCATTTCTCGTACATTGGCGAATGTTCTACCTGGTAGGTTCGAGCAAGTTCATGAATGGAGTGACGTCACTTGCAGATGTTGATCATGCTTGTTGGGTTCTCGTGGGTTCGAGTAAATTCATTCGTTGACGTTCTTAATGATGATGAAAACAATTGCGACAGTAGCTCGCAGAATTATTTGTACATGTAATTATTTGTACATGTAACAGTATGTACATGTGCGGTTGAAACGAATGTCGAAGGTAAGAGAAAGTCGAAGAGGAGTTTGTTGGGATGCAGAAAAAGGTTGTAGAAGATTCATAATCATTCTTGGTCCAGCAACTGGTGAGAAAGCATCGTACATCTATCTTGTTATAAGCATCAACGTGTATTTTATTAGTAAGATTAATATAGAAATTAAATTGCAAGTTCCGTGTGACGTTATTGATTATAATTCGTAGATTGGTTACCTTATTAAGCCAATATGATGAACGAGGAGTTCCATGACGCTGACAGCGGCTCAAATAGCCAAGCGACCGCTGACACGAATTTGCAACGGGAGGTAGCAGAAGTTCAAGAGTTTAGGTTCAAATTGCCCCAATTCTGGCAAAACAAACCCGAATTATGGTTTGCTCGAGTGGAGGCACAGTTTCACGCAAATAAAGTCACAAGCGATGTGAAGCGTTCCATCAGTTTAGTCTCTGAGTCGGACATGTCGATCATTATCCAGAAAGCGGGCGTAATTGAGCCATCACCTGGAACAGGGAAATGCAAAGCACTCAAATCACGTCTGTTATCCGTTTTTGCGTTTAAAGATCATGAGTGTATGCCACAACTGTTATATGACGATCAATTCCTAGCACAAATGCGATCGATTCTCAACTGTGGCACGGGAACAAAACACCAACCATTGTTTTTACCCCACGCGTTTCGGACCGGCTGCCAGCAACCATGCCATTTTTGGGCCCAGTGGTTGGGTAACTTCTTGAATCATTAGCACAACACGCGAGAGCTAATGACCCTACCTCAAAACATGAATTTTTGATCGACACTGGCGCAGATGTGTCTGAATTCCCATTAGCTGCGGCTCATACGGAGTGTAATTTAATGTTCCTTCAGATTGTTTGCAGCAAACGGCTTATTGAACGACTAATACGGAAAGGAGACACTAAACATGTCATTTAGACTTCGACCTCGTTTCTAATGGCAATTTCATATTGCGAAAGTTTCGCACCCAATCAAAGGAGCAAATTTCCTCCAATATTTCGGTTTTCCGGTTGATATCAGAAAGTGACAAATGTCTGACCCCTCCCCTAAAATTGCAGTTGAAGATCGGAATAACACACTCACTGATGAATTAGCTTGCAGCGCTAGAAGAAACTCTCTGCATCATGAGTTCCTCAAAGAGTTCCCGAATGTAACTAAACCCTCCATCATTACGAACGCAATATATCACTCAATCCACCATCACATCGCTACCACCAGTCTACTCATAGCCAAGCAACCTTGGTGACTGAACAAGAAGAAACATAAACCTACGAAGGCGGAATTTGAATTTCTACTGGATGAAGGACTGTGTCGTCCATCAAACAGCCCTTGGGCAAGACCTCTGCATCTCGTCGCCAAGAAGAATGGCTCTTGGCTGGGACTATCGACGATTAAATACCGTCACTTTCCCAGACAGCTACAAATGCGTAATATCCGGGATATAACGTTTGATTTAGGTGGCAAATGCATTTTTACTAAAATCAATCTGCTCCAAGCTTTCTACCAGATCCCAATAACGGAAGAGGATTTCCCTAAAACTACAGTATCAGCTCCGTTCGGCCTTTATGTATTTACGGCGATGACATTCGCCCTGCGCAATGCGGTACAATTCTTCCAGCGCTTCATGGATCTGGGGCTCTATGGTTTTGAGTTTTATATCTACTGCATAGATAATATCCTGGTAGCATCCAAATCTGAGCATCAACAAACTAAGCATCTGTGGTTGGATTTGAGCGCTTTGCCAAGTACGGAGTGATAATCAATATGGCCAATTGTATTTTTGGATTTCAGGAAGTCGAGTATTTAGGACACATTATCAATGCGAGTGGCATAGTGCTACCATCGTCACTTGTCCAGCTGATCCGGAACCAGTAACGACTAAGGAGCTCCGTCGATTTTTAGGCATCATTAATTTCTACCGGCGTTTCATCCGAGATGCAGCCAGTATTCAAGCACCATTCAATAGCTATTTTACCTTGGCCAAGAAGAACGGCAAGATACCAATTGTCTGGACCCCTGTAACAGAGAGAGCTTTCCAGTCGTGCAAAAACAGCTTAGCGGATGCTGCACTATTAGCACACTTCCAGGTAAACCAGCCACTCAGGCTTGCTACAGATGTATCAGATATAGCTGTTGGCACAGTGCTTGAACAGAGGCAAAAAAGCAAATGGCTACCGCTTGCGTTCTACCAACAGAAGCTTTCAAAAGCCGAAACCAAATACAACTCATACAACCGTTTGCCTTTTCGAAAAGCATCCGCCATTATTGGGAAGGCAAAAAGTTTTACATTCTGACAGACTATATGCTAGCTTCATTGTATGTGATCGAAATAGGACGTCATCCTACTACCAGGCGTCCAATGATATAATCGAAAGATGGCATCGTTCGCTCAAAGCAGCGATTACGTGCCACAAACAAAATCAATCCTGGCCAGAAGTACTTCCTACTGTATCATTCGGTTTACGCGAAGCCGTGAAAGAGGACCTGTCAGCGTCTTGCGCCAAAATGCCGTATGGAAGAACGCTTATGTTTCCAGGAGAGTTAATAGTCTCTGATTATTCAGCAATTCAATCGTACGAGCTCATAAGCAAATAACGTGAAATAATGAACCAGGTTTGTCCCACTGCAATAACACTTGCTTGGATGCCATATATCAACAAGGGCCTCGGTAATTTCTCACAGGTATTCCTCGGGAACGACGCACTAAAGCGACCCTTAACTCAGCTGTATTTCGGACCTCATAAAGTCCTTAAGGGAATATCTATCACGCTCTACACTGTCGACATTTATGGGTTCACCCAAAAAGATTAGAGAACAAACCATCTGCTTAGAATTTTATAAAAATTTCACTCGAGAGATTCTGCATTTATGAACTTAAAGAACCATCTGCTAACACATTAATTTGCTTCTTTCACACTCCTAAACCAGACTTTCTTCATATCACTCTAATCATCTCAACCCAATTGACCACCGAAAATTATCCCACCAAACCTCTCTCATCCCCCAGTCAAAAGCTGGTTAGCCGACAACTCCTATTGTCGACGCATCCCATTCAAAAAATGATGATGTTCCATGACAACTATTTGGCTGGTTCTTCTCAGCTGGGGTCTTAATGACATTATATGCCCTCGCTACGCCAGCAGCCAGCTAATGCAAACTTGTTGTTCGATGTCATTGGAATATTGGACAAAAAATTACTCCAGCCTGGATATTTATTCATTAGCAACTTTTGGATGTTTGAATTTTTGGCCCTGGATTGCTAATGATGAAAAATTCAGCTAGATGAGAATTAATTTCCAACATGCGACACTTGCTGATCGCAACAGAGTCAGGTTTTTATTTCTTTGTTGGGTCTTGGTGTTATTGGTGAGTCATTTCTTTCTTCGGCATATTTTTTGGCTTGTCTTTGGTGGGTATATAATCGAATTCAATTCAATAAAATTGAATTCTTTCGTTGATATGTGACAATAGATGAAACATAGCTTCACTATTATATGTACATCAGAATCCAAAAGACAGCAGTCGACGAACCGAATCCAAAGCGAGCAAAGACGCAACAGTTGGCCAGTAAGGTGGTGGCATCTGTTTTTTGGGATGCAAACGGAGTAAGATTTATTGACTATCTTAAAAGGGACCGACATCAACAACGAATAATACTACGATAGTAATAATACAATTGAAGGCTGAAATAGTCAAAAATACGTTATCAGTTAAACACATTTTATCAAAAAAAACTCTAGCAAATTCAAATTAATTAAGATTATTACATATTTTATGATTTGATTGAAAAAAGGAGAAAGAACCAACCCATATTTTTCAAAATTATTTATAATTTTAACACAACAGTGAACTTTGATCCTACACCTAATATGTTATAACGTAATTCTAATAGGATTCAAATAAAAAAACTTTATCTTATACTAAAAATTGTATTACAATAATCCCAACCCAAGCGTTTGACCTTATCTCTAAACTTAATAAAATAAACATAACATATACCTTACCTATCCCTAATTTTTAACATAAATAAACAAAAACACTAAATGTAGCAATAATGAGCTGAAACCAAAAGCTAAGTAACGAAAAACACAAAAACTGAAAATAAACACGAATTACTTAGACATTGTCATATTGCCCCGTTTCAGCTCGATCAGCTTCAACGAATCTAGCAAATGGGTAACTCCATAGGAATTGTTGGTCTCGTAAACTCAAATTCGGAGGAAATTTTATCTTCCGTCTATATATGTGGTATCTGATTCCGTCTTTATATGTGATATATGATTGGGATGCCGTCAGAATTAAAAACATATCTATTCATGTCCAAATACATGAATGGTTCTGGAGAAACCAAGCCAGTAGCAAGGCAAGTCGCAATTTACCCGTCTGTAGGGCTGAACGGCTGTGAAACCCAAGGGTTTTTACTCACAGTTACAGATCTTGCAATACGATTGTCACTTGAGCAGTTTGAAAAATTCTTCTATTCGATATACGGTGCTTCAAATCCAACTCAGTCTTTGTGTACAACCCAGCACATGCACGAAGACATTTCCTTTCGAAAACTCTTAATCTTTCCATTGTGCTAGCACTCCGGTTGTACCAGATCTGACATCCATATGTCAAAACTGGTCTAACCAAGGTTTTGCAACAGATAATTTTGACCTTTTAATCGATATATTTGGAATAAAAGAGTCTTTGTAGAGCCATGACTACTTTCTGTGCCTTAATGAGCATGATTTCGACATGTTCAGTATATTACAGATACCGACCGAGATGAACACCAAGGTATCGAGCACAGGATTTATGTGGGACCCTTTCTGAACTACCCTCACCAGCCATAACGTGGAAATCTTTCCAATTACGTTTCAGGTCTTAACTGACACCCTGGAGCGTTAACCGAAACAAAATTGTTTCGCACTTCTGCGCATTGATTTTCATTTGCCAATTGTCAGTGTACAGCTGCACATCTTTGAACATTTTTTGGAGATTGCTCTAAACTATTGTAGCTTTTCGGTCTGACGTATCGCTTTGACGGGACGTTAAAATCAAAGCCTAATAGCTTGCGATGAATATTGAGAAGAACAGAGGCGCAGTAACTGTTCCCTGCTGTAGACCATTCAAGGCCTCGAATTCGCGCATTATTTTCAGATTTTCATCAGTTGCAACAAATGGTTCCCCGTATAACATATTGCACTTAATGACGACAATGTGTCTGGGGAACCTGTTCTGAATGAGTTTAAAAACTAGTCCATCTACCGACATCGTATTGAAGGCTTTCTCTATATCAATGCAACACGCTCCAACACATTCTCTATCATTTAGATTCCAGTAGATGTCTGAGGTTACTTTCGTTTTCGCATGTGTGGTCGAGTGTCTGGCACGAAAACCAAATTGGCAATTCGGTATCCTCATATTTCTAAATGTGGGCATTTAATAGTCTGTTGAGTATCAGTTCAAGCACCTTGCTGATGTTAGGCAGCAAGCTGATTGGGCGATAGGTTTTGGGGCACGAAGATTCTTTTCATTTCTTCAAGATCGGAAATACTTTAGCCTTTTTCCACTCATTTGGGAAATATGAATTGTTCAACATGTTGTTGAACAATATGCAATAATTCCTAATAGCAACCTCAGGCAAATGTCGAAGAACTACATTTGGAATACCGTCGGTACCACATGATTTCTTGTTGTTTATTCTGCGAAATATGAAACACAAGTCTTCATAGCTGACAAAATAATGGATAAAATTCAAGCTCGGTATGAAGTCAAACGTTAATGTTTCATTGAAATGAAGAATTGATTGGCCATTCAGGCTTGATTTGAAATCGGAAACGTTTGTTTCAACGACCTCTGAAAATATTTCATTCCCTCTCTCAGGGTTTGGTAGATGAACCAATTCGAAACTAGTTCGAATCAAGGCAAGTTTATGGAAATTATCACATACTCGTATAATCCTGTTCCAATTTCTATCCGGAGTCGTACTATTAATTTCAATACCAGCCCTATCGAGAAGATTTATCTCATCACTAGTGACTTCAAGATTCGTTACCATTACTTGAGAATTCTTGGGGAATATGCTATTCACTTTCGCGAACACGCCATCTTGGTCCTGTGGGCTAATATCCCTCAATTTTCCCCCCATTGATTGCTGACCTCACTCCTGAAGTATGAACGGATTAACTTCCGGACATTCTTCAGGTGTAATTTCAACAAAGCCAACGTGGAATGGTTGTAGTTCAAAAATTGCCGATAAATATTGTTTACGCGTAAGGGAAGAAGGCTTTTCAGTCTTTTCAACCTTACAATGGTTGGTGTTTTATATTCTTCCATATTGTTTCGGTATTTTATCTTGGGAACTACTTTCTCAATTGTTTTCAAAGTCAACTTCTCTAACTTCGACAAAGAGAGATCTATTACATCGTTAGTTAGATTCCTGTCACTAGGAACCATTGATTAAAAGTTGCCATCATCAGAAGAAGTTAATTGCTTCTGGTAACCTAGATTAAACTTCTTTTGAAACTTTCCCGAGCCTATTTTTCTAAAATTCATTCGATGATTTTAATGTTGGACTGGAATGAGGAAGAGATCATCCCCTTGATAATTGATTTCTATTTCGATTACATTATGGCTACTGTCTTAAGAATCACCTGCAGTTTTCGTCGAGGACTATTTAAGCTGAATTCAAGTTTTCGCCAGCAATGCAGAGGTCCAAATAGGAATTTGTCCTAGGGTATGTTGGGAACTCCGACCCACATAGGTTGCACCTGTATTCAATTTGGTTGTCTGTTATCCATGATTTCAGGAATACACCTCTTTTATTATTCGTGGCGTTTAGCCATGATGTATGCTTGTCATTCAGGTCACCAGCAAGAATATAATAACTATGCAGCCTGTTCAATTCGAGTCTTTCAAACAAGGAATTGAGTTCCTCCTTGATTTTGAGAGCATTTTGACCAGTTGCATAGGCAGAGATAACGAAGAGGTTATCCCCACCTGGCAGTGATATTTTGATAACGGACACTTCAAGAGATTCAATGCTTTTCAATTCGACTTTTTCAATATTTTGGACCAAAGGGTCTTCTAACCAATATCCCGGTGCCACCTCCCCCATGACCGTATACACTATCATTTATTACGATTTCAAAATTGAGTGCCATGGAGTGTCATGAATTGAGGTGGGTTTCAGTGCAAAGCATGAAGTCAGGCTTTTGCTTGAAAATGAATTCAAGAAGATACTCACGTCGATGTATAGTAACAATAGAGTTGACGTTGATCAGGATCCTATCCAGGTAATTTTGAGGCATTTGAAAGCCCTAAACGCTGAAAAACAAAATTTATTTTCGTATCTTGTTTATCGATTCCCTACGATAAAGAATTTAGTTGTTGTTTAGTTTTGAGAAGCAGCTCATTATTGCCACTGACAGTATTTACATTACTTACCGCATTTTCGGCAGTTCTTCTAGCGGCGAGTACAAATAATAGTCCAGCC
Organism: Odontomyia ornata; assembly: GCA_963969285.1. Lineage (NCBI taxonomy): Eukaryota > Metazoa > Arthropoda > Insecta > Diptera > Stratiomyidae > Odontomyia > Odontomyia ornata. The sequence continues at coordinate 77,403,691 of OZ017739.1, read as the reverse complement.
TTAACGAAGTTTTGAGCTGAGACATTGCGGTGTAGTTGTGCTGCTTTGGGACAATTTTTGATCTTGATATCAGGAGCATCGTCGATATGATGACGGGTGACCAAAAACACCGCAGTTAACACAGTATAATTTCTCATTTGGCTCCACCTAAGCCAATCTGCACTCACCGGGAGCATGAATGTCCTTGCATTTGACGCATTGATAACGCATGGTGCAATTGGCAGCCGAGCGTCCAAATCGTTGACGCTAATAACACTGATTCACTTCTCTTTTCTGGAGGCGTTCCCACCACAGCACTCGGAATTTTAAGTGTCTTATTTGTTGAAGGGTACTTGGACTACTCTTATTTGCAATTTGTACCAGGTAAAGTGGTAAATTCTTCCTTTCTATGGTCAACCTTCTTGTCGCAAAGGCTTTGGGTGAAAAAAATTCAATTTCTGGTGCAGCTTCTTTGAGCACCTGAAGAAGATCGACCGTACCCTCTCTGCAGTCCAAACCCTTCAACAGAAAGGTCAGATTCTTCCCCATTTTTGGAGTACAGGTGAAGTCTGCAACCTCCTCAGAATTTAGCGCGTATTTTGCTGACTTGATATTAGCTAGTGATTTCGTCCTGATAATTAATTTTTTGGCCTCAACTCTTCTGATCTCGAAATTGGCTAGTTTATTTTCGGCTGCCAATAGCCGAACCATATCTTTTTCGCTTTGTCTGAACACGTTGATGGGTGGAACTTTTTCTGTCTTGTTGGAAGCTTTTTCAGAGTATCGCATGTTTTGGTTCGCGGCCAATAATTTTAATGTTCCGGGAAAGTGAAAACGCAATGTTTTTTATATTAAATTAAAAAGAGTTTATATAAAAGAATGCATAGTTATTGATTTCACTATTGAAAGTCTAACTTCCACTAAATTTCTATCGCAATTGTCTTCTAAAATCACTTCACAATCACTCAATCAATATCGCCTTTTCAATTCTCCCTCTACACTTTCGCAGTTTTACTATCGTGGTTCTAATGAATGATTCCTCCATTCATTTAGCTCGCCTTTATATAGGGTCTCTACCCAGAGAGGTACCTGGTATATTCGAGCAGCTTAATGAATGGAGTGACGTCACTTTCAAATGTTGATCATGCTTGGTGGGTTCTAGTGGTTTCGAGTAAATTCACTTTGTTGATCATGAGGTTCTTAATGGTTGTAAAAATAATCGCAACAGTAGCTAACAGAATTATTCGTGCATGTAACAAGAGTAACCAGCTGAACTGCTCGCTGGTTTTTCTCCTTATTTTTATTTCTTAAATACTGAATAAAATTTAAATTTTTATCTTCATTAAAATTACCTTCGATGTTCTCTTCAATTAATATTTCTTCGGTTAATCCCTCCAGCGCTGCAAAATAATTTTGGCTGTAGTTGGTGCCACCAGCACTTAGAACTTCTTCTGGATTTACATGTTTGTATTTTTCTTCGCCTTTGTTACCTGTTGCCATTGATTTTGCCGCTGCATCCTTTGAGGCTTCATCCCTTTCTTCAATAGATCTTTGAGGAACTGTTTCTCTAGCCTTAGTTCATCTTTTTTTTGCAATTTGGCCATTTGCTGATCAGCCGCTATTATATGTAGCTTACATCCACCGTCTGCGGAGTTTTCTTCGTTATGTTTTCTCTTGGTGATTATCGCCAATTTCGTATTCATCGTTTCTTCAGGTTGCCCCAACGGTGGGGAGCCTTCAGGCTCCTCCATACCAGTGGTCCTGAAGTTTTCTTGGGTTCTTTGCTTTTCTTTACTATTCGAAGTAAAATAATATTCGATCGAAATTTTGTGAGTCGATTATTTCGACAATATAAGCTTTTTTCGATAAAAATTAACTTGGCACTGACGTTTGTTTTTTAATTAATTTAATTTTTGAAAACTTTTGACAGGAGTGATTTAAAAGACAACTATACACAAAGACTGCTGCGATATTTTTTCCACTTTGTGATTCCCATATGTACGAGTATCACGAACATCTGAAATTATAAAAAATTAAATGTCACAAAAACATTAATGAATAATCATATCCAATATTTACTCTCTTGCATAATATAAAGCATTGCAGAACATTGTACTGCATTTGTACAACAAGTAAAACATAATCTCAAACTGAAATACGATACGATTCAACTCTACACTTTTACTTTCTTCCGCACACGAAAGATACGAAGTGCGTTTCAGACACACGTTTCAAATGATTGTTCCGATGATGAAGCACGATATCTCTAGATTGCAAATTTGTTATGTCGCAAGATCTTGCGGGCCAATTGAAATCACTCAATCTCGAAATTACGCGTCCTGGAAATTTCTCTTGCAAAAGTGCTCGATTAGCCTGTGTTGTGTGGCTTGTGGCTTCGTCCTGCTGGAACCACATGTTGTCTATATCATAATCTTCAATTTTTCTCCGAAAATAATCGGTTAACATCCGTCCATAGCGGTCAGAATTGACTGTAATGGCTCTTGCTTGATCGTTTTCAAAAACATACGGGCCAATAACACCACCAGACCATAATGCACACCAAATGGTCACTCGGATGCAAAGGCCTTTCTGCAATCACCTGAGGATTTTGAGAGCTCCATATGCGGCAATTCTGTTTATTAACGTAACCACTGATCGGAAAATGAGCTTATCACAAAAGAAAATTTTGTTCGAAAAATCGTTATCAATGGCTTGTTGTTCAATCACCCAATTCGCATACATTCTGCGTTGTGTATGGTCTTGAGGCTTAAATTCTTGGGTGAGTTGGATTTTGTACGCATGGGAATGCAAATCCAGATGCAAAATCCGCCACAATGAGCCATAAGACAAGCCCAAAGGTTGAGCACGTCGAGGAATCGACAAATTCGCGCGATATTTTCAGCAGAAAGAACGTTGCGATGATGCACAGGCCTTGCAATATCAATAACCGATCCAGTCTCTTCAAATTTTCTCACTGTGTTCAAAATTGTTTGCTGTGTAGGTCGATTGTGTCGACCGTAATCGGTTCGTAAAGCCCTAAATGTTGATACAGCAGAATCACCATTTTTATAATAAAAATTAATAATTTTAACGCGCTGTTCGACAATTAAACGATCCATATTTCTAAATGGCAAACCTTCAGCTAAAAAAAACGCTTTGGATGACATTTAATTTTGACAAACGTCAAATAGCAGGGTTTTGCTCTCACTACCACGAAATGGATAACACTGTATATACCACATAAGAAAGCTTGTGAAAAACATAAATCAAATATTTCGTTCTGCTTTTCAAAAAAGATGAACTAATCCTTTGAAAGTTTTAAATTCATGATATCATCACTAAAACAGCAAACTCAGTTACGGCTAGCTTTTAATTTAGTGTAATTGCATTATGTGGTAGTACCAATATAAGCAAACTTCTAAAACTATTTTGATCATCCTATCTTATATAGTTAATCTCGAGGTGAAAGATCTTGGTCATCATCAATTGCTCCAATTATAAAATAGTTTTGAATATAGTTTTTCTTTGTTTTGGTTTGTCTTCTGATCACAATCTGCTCAAGTTTCAAGTGGTACCACTTGCATTTGAAATTTCATTTGCTGCAACTTTACGTTAATACCCTTTTCGACGCTAAACTGGATAACACGAATGCAAACTGGTCTAAACTTTTAGATTACATTTTTTCCATTAGCACAATTCACACCAATTGAAAGTTTTGAGTTCACTCGACAACATGCTCCTGTGAAGTGAAAGTGTGAGATACATTTAAAATTCCAGTTGGAAATTAGTTTTTCGCACTACAACCGCTGCCAAGAGCAATATTGCCCATAGCCATTTCCGAATATTTTAAAACATGCAAGTACTAAAGTTTTGCAGTTGAGTTGCTTACTACGATAGTCGTTACACATTCCATTAAAAGCATTTATAATGGATGCAAGCAGTTTCCCCGAGAAAATGGCCACAGCTGCTTAATAGCATGGTTGTGCGATAAACGTCTCCTGATGTCCGGTAAAGTTTAGGTAAATTGTGCCAGTTAGGGAGGAAAGCATGGAGAGAATACTGTAGAAGTTCAGTTTAATGTCAAAAACAAATGAAGTGATACTTAGAAATTTAGAGACTATTCAGTTAGCATGCTTAGAAATATTTAGCTAATGAGTTAGGATTTTCATAAACTGAAGGTTCAACAAAACTTGTACGAGCTGATTGCGCCTACTGAATCCTTTTGGCAATCACAATACCGCTTTACTGCATTTAAAAATGTACATACCTCTTCAATTTTTAGGCCTTTAAACAAATTAGCACATTTCAATTATAAAAGTAGTTCCGGGATACCTACTGTAGCAGTGAAAGGATTCAGAATTCTCTAAGAAGATGAGGATGATATTATAATGCCACTATTAATAAGTTCAGTGTTATGAGATGAGATCAAAATATTCCATCCCTTAGATCTCCTTAACAATCACTTTATACCCAGCTGACTCTCATATTGGGATCCTTCGCCTGAACGAAATAAGAAAATTTCAAGGAAAGAGCCGACACAAAAAATCCTCGACGTAATTGGTACTTTGGCATGCCACGAAAGATTAAGGCTTAGATTTATAAGGTGTTCGTGCTCCTGTTCTACGGTTCAAGCCAACCACCACTTGACTGCACTTGGAGGTCGAGGTGAAGTGCAAAATGAGTACACCATATGCACACACATACGTCCTTTATGTCGGATAAGAAGATTGAAGAATGTCAAGTGCGAAAGTAGAAAGCGTCGAGGTATCGTTTTTCTTGCATGGTATGACGGTAAGTCCATTATTTATCACGACTTCACTCCTTTGCCACCCATCCTTTTAACAAAATGGATTTTGTTATTTCTCCGGAAGAAATATGTGCCGTATTAAGAGTACACTTAATGGTACTTGTTTTATATTGCATGTGGATTCCGTTTTGTTTTTATTTCATTTACTTGTAATGTTAGTAGACGTTCTATTTTATATCGCATCTGTGTGTGTGTGTAAGTATATATGTTTTCTCATTTTTGTAGAAATTTATTGCGTATACTCGTAGGTAGAATGACACGAATATGAATAAAAGTTTTTCGTAGAAAAAGTGAATTTTCGGTCTTTGAATTTAATTCTACTTTAAGAATTATGGCCATATAATTGCTCACTTGTCATGACAAACCGGCTTATTTCGATGAATTCTTTCTTTCCTTCCGATGATGATAAAAGTTGTAAAGCCGTTAAGCATGGTATGACCATAAACACCTTCTACACTTCTATAATGGTGCTCCTAAATAAATGTAATGATTTTCTTTTTTGTTTCAACTCGCCATCCAAAGGGGCGTCACTCTTTGGGGCATGGGTTACCTCAGTGTCTACGTGACCAGCTCCTACCAATCCTGCAGCATGACTGCTTCATTAACTAGGTCCCGTCATGCGAGGTTGTGGACGGAAGGCTCCTCGCCGTTCTTGTCTAGAAGCATGGAGGCCTAAGGCTTGCATGGTGTATATTGGGACATGGAGAAGGCTGTTTTGAAGCTCCCGCCGCATGTTCTTCCTGATGGAATCCACCAGTTCATCCTTGGCCATAGGTGTTCGTAGCCGAGTCGTTAGGCGTAGTATCATCATCATCATCATCTGCAGCTTGTTCAACCATATATACCTATGTGTATTATGGTGTAGCCTCCCTTACGTATTGATATCTCATTTTTTCCAGTTGTCTCTATTTTGTGCTATCCACTAGTTTCCTGATGTCATCATCCCACTGTATTTTTAGTCTTCCTCGTGGTCTTTTCATCCCTCCTGGGTAGCATTGTGTGATCTTGGCAGTCCGTCTGTTGTCAGATAGCCTTGCTATGTATCTGTACCATTGCCGTTTTAGTGGTCTAATTCTATGGACTACATCTGTCACTTTAGTTCTTCCTCTTATCCAAGTCAACGTCTTACGGTCTCTTTTAGTGATGCCTAGCATGCACCTTTCCATTGCTCTTTCTGCCACTTGTAATTTCTGTGTGACTCCTGTTGTTAACGTCCATGTCTTACAACCGTATGTCATGACACGTACGATACATTGGTCAAACGTTTTCTTTTAAAAGTGGACTTTCATTCTAGATTTGAATATGATACAGTTTCTCCCGAATGCGCTCCATGCTAGATTGTTTCGCCTATTAATTTCAAGTGTTATATGTCCGGATTTATGTACTAGCTGGCCTAGGTAGATAAATTCTCCTACGGTTTCTAGTTTGGTGTTGTTCAGGGCTACTTCGACCTGACTTCCTAGATGTTCACTTGGCATAACCTTAGTTTTACTTAGGTTCGTTCTTAGGCCAACTTTTTCGCTGGCTTCGCTAAGCTCATTTAGGAGGAGTTGTAGTTCTTCTTGGCTCTAAGCAGTTATGACTATATCGTCAGCAAATCTTAAGTGATTGATGGTTTCTCCGTCGATTTGTAGGCCCTTCTCTTCCCATTTTAGTTCTCAAAAGACGTTTTCCAGGGTGGCATTGAATAGCCTTGGAGAAATTGTGTCCCTTGTCTAACACCTTTTTAGGGTTTTGTACTAAAATACAAAACCCTATTGCAATCACGACCTGTGTCCGTCTGTCGGTCCATCCGTCCGTCCGTCCGTCCATCCGTCTGTATGTCACAGCACTTTTTCTCCGAAACTATAGAAGCTACAGCCATGAAACCATGTGCCACATGGTGCTACAGCCATGAAGCCATGTGGAAAGGTCAGAAGTGGTGACTTCTTGAAAGTTCAAGGGTAAAAAAAAATTTCAAAGGGGTTTAAGGGGGGTCTCCCCATATAGGGAGTTGACCCCTCAAAAAAAAATTTTCACCATTGGTAGTCGAGTAGGGTGTCATTGGAAAGGTCTCAATGAGATCTTTTCAAAACAGGTCTTGAAATTGCCTTATGAGTACCGAGGGGGGCAGGGGAAGGGGAAATGTACGAACTTTTCGCGTACCCCCCCCTCGCGATTGGACACCTTCCATCCGAAAAATCTGAAAAAAATCACGAATGTAGGCTTTAATGAGTACAACAACAACAAATACATGAGAAGTCGAAATGCACTCAACTTTGTTAGTAATAGTATGATTTATCGATTTTATGTTTTCTTGAATAAAATCTAAATGGTACCCTTAAACTCAATAAAATTTAGCAAACAGATGACTATTAATAAGATTAATCTTTTCTGAAAGTTTCATAAAGATCGAATAGTATTTAACGAAGTAATAGCGATTTGAATTTTCCTGTATAACTATGGAACAATGTGCCCTGTATTACAATGGAAGCATATGGCTATGGAGCCATATGCGCTTTTTATCGACTTAGACACTACAGCTTTGCTAGGATTTGCATGAAAATTTCAGGAATGATAGGTATCATGAAGATGAGTACATACAATTGAAACAAGTCGAAGAGGCAGGAGAGAGCTCCTAGCAAAAGGGCTTTGTAGCCATTCTACGATTCGAAAAAATAGGCCATGAATCGATGCTTACAGTACAGAGGAGTGGCCCCTGAAAAAAATTTCATGAAAGGTAGCCGATATGAGTATCAAATGAAAGTTCTCTATGAGAGCTTTTCAAAACAGTTCTCAAATTGACAGTTTTTGCTTCAGTGGGGGCACAGGTTGGGGGGGGGGGGGATATACATGAAAAATGTGTTTTCTCCCTCGCGAATGGACACCCGTGATCTAAAAAAATCTGAAAAAATTATCAAGCCAGATATTTATGGGTATAACTTTAGCAAATACCTCAGAAGTCAAAATTCTTTCAACTTACATAGTTAATAATAGTATGATCCTCGAACATGACGTGTTTCTCAATTTTATTCGTTGCTGGTTACGGCATTTTGTAAATTGAGTACAAAACCCTTCTGACATGAGCATAGGTCTGTCTACCCAACGTGTTATGTGGTGAATTCTGGCGTATCATCAAATACTTTGACCTTTGCTTTGGCGTTACTGTAGATGTTTAAGAGCGTTTCCACGTATGTTTTATCTATACCTTGATTGTATAGTGCTCTTATAATCGCCTCAGTGTATATCCAGTCAAACCCCGCCATAGACAGTCCTAAGCCCATTTGAGAAAAGAAGAGGGAGCCGCTTGTTTCCCCAACCCATAGCTTCCATAATTCCCCATCCCGAACCCCTCAATTAAATGGTAGTAAATGCTCTGTCACACATTAGGAAGAAAGAAAGAAATGCTAATAACTGTAAATACATCTACAGCTCTGCTACTAGATCCTACTTACACCTCGTTTGTGAGGACGTAAGAGAGTGAAGGCGAATCTTCTGTACCTGATAACGAAATCGAAGTAATAACCATGCCCCCGGAATGGAGGTTGGGCGACGGGCTAACTCCCCGTCCCTGGAAAACCTTCAAATGTTTCGAAACCTGCAGACGGGCCTCGGAATGGATTGGACTCATGGCAACGACCTCGCGAACGAAAAAAGGACTATGGGATTGGATCCTGGAATGTCAGATCGCTCAATTACCCAGACGCTGTTAAGGACCTTTTACAACGGGCCAGTCAATATCAATGAAAAATACTGGCAATCCAGTAAACGAATTTAATTAGAAACGACATTCAAGACATGAGATCGCACACAATATTCATAAGTAGAAAGCCTACTGGTAAACGAGAATTTGAAGTGGCCTTCATTGTGGATAGGGTGTTCAAATTGCACGTTATTGATTTTAAGCCAGTCAATGAACGGTTGTGTGCATCCGCATAAAAGCGAAATTTCATAAAATCTGGCTGATAAATGTTCACGCCCCGACCGAAGAAAAGGACGAAGAAACGAAGGAATCGGTTTACAATCACCTGGAAAGACTGGTCGACTCTTTGCCCACAAACGACACAAAAATAATTTTGGGTGATTTCGCTGCTAAGGTTGGCAATGAGCTATCTCATCGGGGAACGACTTGAGGATATAGTTTCCACGATGAAACAAATGACAACGGCCAGTGCCTGATTTAATTTGCATGCAGCAGAAATCTATTCATACGTTCGACTTGCTTTCCACATCGACGCATTCATAAAATGACCTGGGTATCACCAGATGGCAGCACACAAAACCAGATCGATCATGTTCTGATCCAACAACGTTGGGCTTCGAGCACACTTGACGTCCACACATACCGAGGAGCCAAATGTAACCCAGATCATTACTTGATGAAATTTATCTATCGATGTCGTATGTCAAAGGCATATTCAGCGAAGATTTTGACATCGAACGGCTCCAAACGGCGTCTGTGGTCGAAAATTCCACGGAGACCCTCGACAACCAGCTGGCTCCTTTCTTATTAGACGCATCGTTAAAGACGAGCAACGATCTCTGGATGGAAGTGAAAGTGGTGATGGAGAGAATACTGATAGAAGTTCAGTTTGATGTCAAAAACAAATGAAGTGATACTTAGAAATTTAGAGACTATTGAGTTAGCATGCTTAGAAATATTTAGGTAATGAGTTAGGATTTTCATAAACTAAAGATTCAACAAAACTTGTACAAGCTGATCCGTCTACTAAATCCTTTTGGCAATAACTATACCACTTTACTGCATTTAAAAAATGTCGTATGTCAAAGGCATATTCACCGAAGACCAGCCGACTACGAAAATTGGACATCGAACGGCTCCAAACGGCGTCTGTGGTCGAAAATTTCACGGAGACCCTCGACAACCAGCTGGCTCCTATCTTATTAGACGCATCGTTAAGGACGAGCAACGAGCTCTGGATGGGAGTGAAAGCGGCTATCAGGACCGTGGCAGAACAGATGGTCGGACGTAAAGCCCGGCACAAGAGGAATGATTGGTTTGATGAGCACCAAAATGCGTTAAATAAAAAGAATCAGCCGTACAAAGAATACGTAGGTAGGAAAACCAGGACGAAGAGAGAACACTATGAAAATCTCAGAAGAGAAGCAAATAAGATAATTAGGATTAAGAAAAGAAAATATTATGACCACCGATTGGGGAGTATAGATATAAGTTTAGCGTGCAACAATACAAGACAAGCATAAAAAGTAGTGGAAAGCCTGAAACGTGGTTATCAGCACAAAACCACGCTCTGTTGTGATGACAGCGGCAATATCATCGCGGATGAAACCAAGGTCAAGGAAAGATGGGCATCATATTTTAAGAACCTCCTTAATCCTCCGCACAGTTCCAGAACACCGGAGCCAATAGATGTCTGCGGAGAACTTCTATTGGCCCCACCAACTCTGGATAAAGTGTGTTTCATCATCAAAGCCCAAAAGAATAATAAATCGCCGGGCATCGATACGATTCCAGTGGAGCTCATCAAATATGGTGGCAGTAGTATTCAGAAAGAGTGGAGCCAATCAATTATGTCCCCTGTCAACAAACAAGGTGACAAGTTACAGTGCGAAAATTATGCCTTTTACGGCGTTCAAAATATTTTCTAAAATCTTAGAAAGTAAAATCGGATCATACGCCAAAAATATTATTGGGGAGTATTAAGGTGGTTTTAGAGCACGTAGATCGACAATAGACCAATTGTTTACAGTCGAGCAGGTAGTTGAAAAATGCTGAGAGTTCAACATAGACGTGCACCAAATTTTCGTTGACTTTAAGCAGACAGCATTGATCGTAACGTACTCTATCAAATAATGCTTTGCTTTGATATCCCAGCCAAATAAGTCCGTCTTACCAAAATGAAAATGACGTCGACGACCTCCCAAGTTTGTATCCATAACCAACTCACCGATGCCGTTGACACAAATATCGGACTCAAGCAGGAAGATGGGCTGGCCCCATTGCTCTTCAATTTGGCTCTGGAATACGTCATACAGAAGCTACCTGTCGATATGGGAGGTACATTACTATATGAGTCGAGCCAAATGGTAGCCTATGCGGACGATATCAACATTGATCACGGTCATTAACAACTGCCAAAGAACTTTTCCTGAAACTGGACAGCGAAGCAAAACTAGTAGGCCTACAAACCAATGAAAATAAAACAAAGTTCATGATGCAGTCGAGGAAAAATACCTCAAATACACAAAATATCACACTTGGCGAGTACAGTATCGAGAATGTTTGCGGATTTGTGTATTTAGGTGCCAAAATAATTAAAACGGACAATGAAAGAGACGAAATATGCCGAAGAATACAGCTCGCAAATAAAACATTATATTCAGTATTGGCGATCTCGAAGACCAGCTGCATACACAGGAAAACAAAGCTCTAATTATACAAATCTGTGATAAAACCTGTGTTATGCTATAGGTGTGAAACATGGACCCTTATTCAAGCATCCGCAAATATATTGAACGCCTTTGAGCGACGGGTCCTGAGGTGAACAATCGGAGCGAAGCTAGACGGGGACCAATGGCGAATGCGATACAACCATGAGATTTTTGACGAACTGGAAGTCTCAACGATTGTAAGGCTGCGGAAGCTACAATGGGCTGGCCACATGAATCTTATGGACGAACAGCGTATACCCGAAAAGGTATTCGTTGGGAGAACTGAAGGCCGGAGACCAGTGGGGAAACCGAGGAAACGCTGGTCTGACTCGGTCGACGAAGAAAGTTCATCACTGGTCGAACTTCGGGATTGGAGGGCGCGGTCAATAGACCAAGACAGTTGGAGGCACTTCTAGCAGGAAGCGAAGGCGCGAGAGGGGCTGTTGTGCTAAGAAGAAGAAGAATTATAATGTACTTCTAACATGGTCCATCACGCTAATAATGAACATATCAGGGTGCATATGCCAGTGCTGTTTTGATTAATGCGAGACACTCGATATAATGGGGCAGCTGGAAAATACATATTCATCTAGTGATTTTAAAGCATGTAGACATGCATATAGTTTAGGTGTTTAATGCCGGAATAAATGATTAAAAGTCAGAGGCGAACTCGCTGGTTTAAGTCTGACTGAAACAATTTTTTTTTTCACACTAGTCTTACCCTACTTATATAAATTCCCTAAGCTTAAAAATTTACTAATGCATATTACATGTTAATGATATTTTGCTTACTCAACTAAAAAATCTATACAAAACAAACTCTACCCTATCTGGACATTCTTTATAAATTTTCAAATAAGAAATCTATGCATTTGATTGCGTTCATTTGGAAATTTCCTTCAAGGAGGTTCATCTATAATTTATTTATATTTTTGCGAATATTAATATAATATTTTGTTATGGTATAAATTTACGTATTTAGTGGTACAGTTCTAGGATAAATGTTGTCACATTGAATAGGTTAGTTGAATAATAAATGTTTACATATTTAATAGTTTGACTGTTATAGTAAATGTTTTTTATTTAAATGTATTATACCTCAGTCTTGCAGAAAAAAACTGTTTTTTGTTTTAAGAAAAGAGTTTTGTTTGTTGATAGTTCAAAATATTTTTTAAGTTTTGTTCCTTAAAGTACATATATCAAGATTTTCCCATTTGGTTTTTTGTTTTGTCTTATTTTTAACGTTTGGTTGTTGATGCTTGTGAATTTTTCTTCATGGGTCTATGTCTGTTGGTTGTGGTTTCTTTTTTAATCTTTTCTTGTGGACTAGTATATTTTTGTTATTTTTATTTATGAGGGTATTTACTCCTAAGTTTTCAACTGCTCGGTATGGTCCTTCATATGGACAGTGTAATTTATTGCTTTTTTGTATTTTCAGATACACCCAACCACCAGTTACAATATTTAATGGGTTTATTTTGACTCGATTAAGATTTTGGGTGCAGTTTATTGTGCGTGATATCTTCTTCTTCTTCTTTGTAGCCCTACAGCCCCTTACGGGCCTTCGCTTAGAGACAGTTAGAGTATCTTATTGTCATGATCGAATGTATCGGCACTCCACAAGGTGATATGATCATTATCACGCTTTGGCCGTGTGTCTGTCCACCCAGCTGCGATGCTTGTGCAGCAAGCGAAATTGTTTGAATGGCTGATAAAGGAAAAAACAATAATCAGCACAAGGCCACGAATAGAATACTGACAATGCTTACTCACTTCATTAGTTGTTGCACTTTTCCAGCGCTAAGATTTTAAGCTCAAATTTGACGATTAACTAGGCTTTCGCCCAAATAATTTTTTTGAAAAAGTTCAAAGTGCATTGCACGGGTCTCCCTCACTTTGATGAAAATTTATTACCAAATCTAAAAACGTAACCTCAGCACTAACAAAAGCACCGAGTAGTCTAACATTGGCCTCCAAACTATTGTCGCTGCATTCGTCCGACTGCAAACTTTTGTTTGCATTGAACAAGAGGCAGCGCCACAACGCAAAAGTCAAAATGGTATGTTTCCTTCCTGTACAATTTACCAGCAATCGCTGAACACGCGACTAAACTGGAAAAAAAATATGAGAAACATACAAGTCTTGGTCACAGGGAGCCGAACCAATTTATCGAAAAGCAAAAACGAAACTGAAGCTGGTAACCTTTCATCACATGAGAAGGAAAGCGGTGGCGCATTCAAAACCAGGGCAAAGGCACTTTAATAAAGCTAAATTAAAGATGGAAAACTCTATTTGTAATAAAAATCACATATATAAATTCTAAATTGACTGCACTAATCTGCCAAAATAGTAAATTAATTATTTTTAAAATTAAAAAATTATTTCAAATATTTGGTCCTTTCGTACTAAAATATTTCAATTAACTAAAGATAGAAACCAACCTGGCCCACGCCGGTTTGAACTCAGATCAGATAAGAATATAAAAGTCGAACTGCGACTTATGAAATTGAACTGCTAAATCCTTATTTGCAACACCATGAGCAAACTCCTTCGCTTAGCTATAAAAATGAAAACCGCGTAAGTGAAGCACCGCCTAATATATTCAATGCGTTTCAAATAGTAGAATTTCAACGGAATTCGAGAAAGTGCGAACTGTTCTACGTCGCAAAAAGAATTACGTGACACTTCCAGACCAAACTGACGTAGAATAGGAAGTCATATGGTGGCACATTGCATATGTATTGTCACCTACTAATGGTCATGTGTGTGTAGTGAATTCTGCTGCCATATGGCTTTCTATTAAACGTCAGTTTTCACACACACGATTACCTTCCTCTCAGCTGACCAAAAGCGGTTCAGGAACAGCGAGAGGTTAAAGGGAGCATTCCGATTTCGTCGACGTCAATAACGACTGATTAATAATCGGCAGTGGCGAAGAGCCGATTCATTACACACTTTGCACCTACATGCAAAATTTGATGTTTCCACTTTATATCGTTAGTGAGAAAAATTGCTGTGATACGCGGATGGACAAACAGATAAACAGAACGCAATTTTATTGTTTTTGTAAAATTATTCTACAAAACCCTATAAAGCAGCATTCAAACTTCCACGAGAGAATTGGCAGTGACAGCTTTTGCCGAAGAAGAAGCTGGTCACCTCGCCCAAAACAGCTTGGTTACAGGAAAAAAAAGAGAATAAAGACAGTTACACGTCAACTTTTTGTAATTTAGGTAGATGTGAGTGGTTCCCTTTAGTCAGTTTTTGATCTCCTTCACAGAAGAATCAGAGGTTTTCTTTTTTGTTTAATGTTTGAATTTTTTTCAAGTTTTCATGTTCACTAACCTTGGTAGGAATAAATAATTATATATTGGTAGAGTAGCTTGATCAACATTCAGTAGAAAAAAAAATTTTCAAAGAAACTTTAAGTACAGAAAGTAATTTGGACTACCCGCTAAACACTCAACTGGAAACGTTGTAAGAAACCGTTTGGCACATTATTTTGAGCTAGGTCTCATTGCTCCACACCTAGAATCATCTCAGGGATTCAAAAATTCTTTCCCTAGCATAAAAAAAAAGAGGGAGCCTTTTTCGTCTTTTGCCATTAAAAAATATATGGTGGGCATCATCCACCTCTCCTACGCAAGACACGTAGTCGGAGCAAAAACGGAGGTTTGTCTCCAGTTTAATGTTTGCATGAACCTCAAGCTTTCGTGTCCACTAACCTTGATAAGAAGAAATTTTTAAATATTTTTACAGTAGCTAAATTGACACTTAGTTAAAAAACTTCCAAATATAAAAGAGGCGGTGTAAATGTTTTGTAGTGTAGCTTCGTGGTGTGATAAGAAGTTGCCCCATATGATCCTGTGGGTAGCTAGCCGACAAGCATGCGGACATGGTCGTAAAATAAAGTTAGTCAGTTTAGCTCACTGACTCTTATGCCATAATATCGGTACCCGTGTCCCGCATGGACTTCAACATTCAGAATCACTACAAGTATTGGGTCTCCATGTACACAAAGTGCCTTGGACTACCCGCTAAATACAGAGAACATAGCCTGGAATTGCGTTTCTGTTTGCAAACATACTCGTATATAAGCATATTTCTGATTTTTAGTCTCCAGGGAGAGCACTCCAACTTAATCAAAGAGGTCACCACATAGCCTTTCCCATCTTTTGCAGTTAAAAGATAAACGGCGGATCTACCTCTCCTGCACATGACACACAGTTGAAGACCGTGACTAACCAGTCTTATCCTAGTTTTGCTTCACTGTCGAGTTTCAGGTTAAGTTCTTTGGTAGTTGTTAACAATCGTGACCAAATGTTGACGTCCTCCGCATAGGCTACCTTTTGGCATGACTTCTATAATAACGTACCGCTTGTATCAACCCGTAACTTTCTGATGATTTATGAAATTATTGTTTTTGAGACTGTGACGATTGGAAACCCGTGGTGTGTTTATTTTTGGATACGAGTGTATGGAAAGGATAGAGTAACGTAGAGTTTAGTTAAAAATATATGAAACGAGTTGTGAATTGGGCAGACTCATTGGGTGAAATATATGATCGAGTGACCGATCTCCCAATTCTTCTCCTCTCTGAACTAGCTCATCGACTTACAGCCGCTAAGGGAGTAAACTATCGATTGAGCTTAAGGTACGATTTGTTGGCATGTCTCTAAGCTCAACGTCTTCAAATCGTTAAGAAGTTTTAATTTTCCTTGAGATATCACAGACATACGACAAAGTCAAAGAACATTGGTACAGATGCTGTCACTTCTCTCCTAATTCATTATTTTAGAAGCTCGTTCTTGTATTCTTTCTATGATCGTCAACATTGTCTAAGTCTTAAAGATATGGCTTTCTAGGATCAGATTGTTGTTTCGACCTTAAACCTGAAACGTTATACTAATCGACCATCCCGCCTTTACGAAAAAAAACTATTTCGTAATAATAAAAACGCAATAAGTGCGGAACGATTTGATTCTCGACCTATTAACATTATTATTACTAACCATAAGTAAATGCTGCCACTATCAGCGCTGCCATTATTGATAAAAATGTTTTTCCGAGAAAAAATTACAAAAAATAAAAAATCGATTATGGCAACCCCTTTGTCACCAAATCTGAAGCAATTGCTAGATTGTGTCGACGGAAATCTGCCGTTACCGCCGTGAAGAGGCTCGTGGAAGGGGATGGTAAAGGCATAGATAGAAAGAGATGAGACGACCGCTTGAATATGGCAACGGGTTGGGTGGTACGACGTCTTGAGAGAGATTAGACTGCAAGAAGGTATACGATCAAGCGGGAATTGGAAAATTATTGACGACTCGAGACTTCGTTCTTGCTGCGGTTATTCGACAGTTTTTCCTTCAAAAAAATAAATTAAAAAGGGCTGAATAGATTTTGTGTAAGAAATTCATATTGACGAAAGCGTAAAGCGCTGGATGCAAGTTATTGTGATTGTAGACCTAGTGAATGCACTGAATTGTGTCCCATCAAGGATTCGTTTTTCTTTTCGCGGGAGTTCATCGGATAAGTGGCATTACCGCAACATCCGTTCTCATAGATGTTTTAAACGACGCGAGTGTGGAAATTGGGAAAGTGTTTTACACTGGTTCTGTTCTGTCGAATGCCCATTAAAGTTTCAGTAACTTACTCGTATACGAGTATGCTATATTTAAAGGCGTGATTCTACATTGCAAAGGATACCCTGAAGGATGAATATGATGTCATGGAAACAAAATCTCGTCAACCCAGGCTAGTAATTAATGGACTAGAAAAACAATTTTCGTATGAGGAGTTAATTAACGAAATTCACTCACTGAACCCTAATATTGGAGAAAATGATAAACTGGAATCGGTTCATGCCAGACGAACGAAAAATGGTAAATGGTTGCATATTTTGCAGGTAAATGGGAGTATGTACCAAAGACTGGTGAATAGGTACATCAATATTGATTATGGGTCTTACCTTGTGAAGGAAGACTACAATATAACGAGGTGTTATAAGTGCCAGAAATACAACCACAAGACATCAAAATGTGAAGGAGAGCAAACATGTGCTAAGTGTGGAGGAAAGCACGAAACGAAGGATTGCAAGAGCTCGTGCGAGAAATGCTGTAACTGTGCAGGAAATAGTAAGAACGTAGATTATTCCCACAGAGCAGACTCTACGGAGTGCGCAGAATACCAGCGAAGGATCACAATTGCTAGGAGGAGCATTGACTACGAGTTCAAATGATTTTTAACAACGCAAATCGATTAATTGGAACGAAATTAACGCTCTTATATGCCAATATAAGAAGTTTACGGCACAAACTAAATGACATGCAGATTTATTTGAAGCAAAATCCTGAGATAGATGTGGTGATACTGAACGAAGTATGGATTTATCCTGAGGAATCGAAATATTTTAATATTGAGGGTTATAACTCGGTATTCTCCTGCAGACCTGGAAGAGGTGGTGGGACAGCTATTTTTGTAAAAGATAAAATAAACTTCATCATTAAACGCGATACACCTGATAAATATAATATTATAATAATCGAATTAAACCTCGTAGGCAAAAAAATTCAAATCGGTACCTTCTATAACCCGAACCGTCTGAATGCGCAAGATCTCTGCTCGGTACTCGACAACCTATATTCCTCAGAAAATAATTTATTTACAGTAGCTGACACAAACATTGATGTAATTACCGATTCCTCAGAAGCAAGGCTTTACAAGGATGTACTGGATACTAATGGTGCTGTTATCATCAACAATGAAACAATTACTCGTCCTGTTTCGCATACGTGCCTCGATCATATCGTTACAAACGATAAGTCAACTGCGGGAAAAATCAATTTCATATTTGAGGATTGGCCAGAGCTGGATCATCGTGTCTTCAAAATAAGCATCCAAGGCATAAGCGCACAAAAACAAAAACCTGTATACAAAACATTCCAACACTTGAACAAAGAACTCTTCAAATCACATCTGCAAAGGTCATTAGAAGTCCGGAGTCCCCTAAACCTAATGGAACTTACGAATATGATCACGGAGTCCAAACGTTACTCCATCGTCGAGAAAAAGCTTAGATGCCGCCAGCAGACATGGATAACAAAGCGAGTAATCGAAGCCAGTATTAAAAAGAGAAAGGCGTACATAAGCTTCAGAAGGAACATGGAAGATCGTGTGCTAAAAAACATGTACATACAAGCGAAAAAGGAATCAAAACGTCTTGTGAAGGAAGCTAAATTCTCTTACTTCGCTAAAAGGTTGGAGACAGTGGCAGATAACAATCATGAAATATGGAAGATAATAAATGAAGTAAAAGACAACTCTCCCCCCCGAATTTTAATACCGGATTCGCAGCTTTCTCCAGTGACCCCTAATATTTTATCACAACCAGATGGAGCAGCAACTTTCTTGAACAACTTTTTCTCAACTGTGGGCGAAAAAATTACAAAAGAGCTTGGTGATGTCCCAACAAGTAGGCTAGATCACGCTAACATCTCACCCGATTCCATGTTTCATATTCATCCAACCAATAAAAACGAAGTTCTTAAGACTATTGAGGCAATGAAGAAAAATACGGCTCCAGGTATTGATCAGATCACGATGGAGGAAATTGCGATTGTAAAAAATGAAATAGCAGAACTCGTGGCTAATTATTTAAATGAGCATATCAGAAACGGAACGTTTCCTGAAGAGGGGAAGCTTGCGAAAATTGTACCTATATTCAAAGGAGGAGATCGATCGGACCCCAATAATTATCGCCCAATTGCACTCTTGACCGGATTTAGTAAAATATTTGAAAAAGTAATTAACTCTCGCTTAACATCCTTCATATTAGATAACTCTATCCTAAACTCCCGCTAATATGGCTTTCAGAAAAACAAGGGAACGTTTGACGCTCTACTCTCGGTAATGCGATTCATCAACGAGAGACTTGATGTAGGGGACTATGTTGTTGCCGTTTTTGTGGATCTAAGGAAAGCGTTTGATACGGTCGATCATGACCTCTTACTTCGAAAACTAGAAGCATATGGTGTTCAAGGCACAGCAAATAAACTATTTCAAAATTACCTAAAAGGCAGACTGCAGGAAACAGCATTTAATAATATTCTGAGTGACCCGGCACCAATCAAATCAGGTGTTCCACAAGGCTCAATACTTGGCCCAACTTTGTTCCTGCTATACACTAATAATTTAAATACATGCAGGCTAAGTGGTAATTACTTTTTATATGCTGATGATACAGTGCTTCTTTACTCGGGATGCGATAAAAATGACATCGGAGACGCTATCAACGAGGATCTAAATTCATATAATTTATGGTTGAAAGAGAATAAACTAGCGTTGAATATTTCAAAGATAAAATATATTATCTTTAAGCAAAACAACAGGGAAGACATAGATGTTGATATAAAAATTAATGGTGAAAAGCTGCAAAGAGTGCTCGAACTTAAATATCTTGGCCTTACTATCGATCACCGTCTGACCTGGCTCCCGCATATAAACAACTTAAGGAGGCAATTAGCACCAATAATTGGATTGTTACGAAGATATGAGGAATTTCCAAAAAAGATCAAGCATCTTGTTCTGAATGCATTCGTACTGTCAAAAGTACATTACGGAGTGGTAATTTGGAGTCAGTCCTCAAAGCAACACCTAAATATAATTTCCAGGATATTAACCAAGGCGTATAAAAATATACATAATCTCCCAAGGCTCACACCAACAAACATAGTGTATCAATCATGTAACGCATTAACTTTTAACCAAATCATTAAAATGGAGAAAGCCAAGTTTATCTTCAAAAGTTTAAATCTCAGCTTGTCGTCACAAACACCATTTATTAAAGTCTCACAAAAGAATCAATACAGTACTAGGAACGCAAACCAATTTGTAATTCCTTTTGCAAGGACAGATCGCCTGAAGAACGATGCTACAAATGACGCCCTTCGTATATACAACAATCTTCCAGAATCAGTTAAAGAAGCGAATTCTCTTATGGTTTTCAAGAAAAGACTTAGGAACTATTTCATGAATAACGATTGAATGTCAGTGCAGAAACTTTCAACATAGCATCTTAGGTCAATTATTGATCCTATCTTCGAGATGCCTCGAGAAACACCTACTATTATTATAATATCAGTCCAGTAATTTCAACATAGCATCTTAGGGCATTGTTGACCCTATCGTCGAGATGCTTGAAGAGACAGCTATTCTTTTAACTCAGAGTTTTTTTTACTGCGTCGAATTTATAAATTTTTTTTATCTCTGAGAGCTGATCACGATATGGACAAGACAAGATTAACCGGAGGACTTCACATATTTTTATGTGCCCCCTTATACCGATGTGTTATACATTGCCTGGGTGGCACACCTGAGGAAACGACGAAATGTGAAGTGCAGATCGCACGAGCGTAGTGCGACGAAGAAAGTGTGATGGAGAGAGTGGAAGGGAATGGAGGTAAAAAAAAAAAAAGTAACTTGCCGTCGTTCGTGTAGCTTATTTGTTGTGCTTGTGGGACGGAAACTACTCACTTATGCTTTTAAGTTCGACTGTTTGCTGATATATGAACAATACAAGAAGGAAAATTTATAAATTGTACGAGCTTTTTGCACCAGTGGCGGCTTGAAGTTTTTCTTAGTATATCTGTGTTTGAAAGATCTCATTTGGTGTCTTTTTATATTTTCCGGCTCGTCGCTTAGTACAAAACGGATGAATGGTTTCGCCGTGGTGAACGAGGCGTAAAAATTATCCTTGCCACATATAGAGCTTTCCTCAGCATATGCGAGGATATATTACGATTGTCTAGGAAATACAGATTTTTTGCCAGGCAATACCCAATTCTATATTTATATGTATATGTTTCTGGAGATTAATAAAACAAATAGAAGATTAATCAGAAATTCTATTTGAGTCAACGCTGAGATTAATTAAATTTAGTGTGGAAATTTTAATTGGTGAAGCTATAATGTCGGAAAACGTTGAAACTGCAAAGACGCATTCGTTGATGACTGTTAGTTTGGTATTTGAAATTAAGCCAAAATGAAAAATATAACATGTAATTAATTTGATTTTCTTTCCTAATCTCAACTGAAAGAGAAACGCATTTTTATGATTTTGTGATGGATTTAACTAAAATAATACATTGTTAAAACCCGAATCTCGGCCTTTTTGTTTCATTAGAACCCTGAACAGGTATTGGACCCCACGTTTGCGGGCCCCTCCACTCATGAGCTAGCCATCGGGCGAGCTCACCCCTTCCACTTGGGTTTCCTATATCCAACATATGTAACTTTAACATAAATCCGAAACACTCTTATTTTTCATTTAAAGGAAAAACTCACGTGAATTATGTTTGCGTGAATTTTTCATTTAAATGGAAAGTATACGCCCACGTCTACAATCTACCTTGATCCGGAAGAGGCAACGGTTCCATCTGGTTGCTCCAATCGTTTTTGGGGATTGTAAATATCGAGTAGTAATGACGAAACCCTCTCGAGTCCCACGGGCGTTAATCAGGCTCGGTCTATCGTATGTTAGTATTCCACCCCTTCGGAAGGTTACCTCGGCCTCGACACCGTTGAACTTTGAGCTTAATCTTCTAATTCGTGAATGCGAAATTTTTTTGTAGTGGGTCCTTGTGCTGTAGAGAGGAACCCGCCCCACGCCACCGCAATGCTAGCCTGCCAGCCTATTCATGCATCCTCAGACAAGGCCAACCCCTGCGAGCGCTAATATCTTTCCTCGCCGAGGCAGCAGCCCATCGTCGCAGTTCTTTACGGACTTATGAACATCCTTCAACCACTACCAAGTCCATGCTCTGGCTAGGACCCTAAAGATAATTTACTACACAAATCTTTTGACTGAATGGAAATACTTTAAAATCCACTCAACAAGACCAAGTGATTTGCTATAGATGGAAACATGTTATTCAATTTCAATCATTATGCATCAATCCTTTTCTCAATAGTTCACTAAGATCTCATCCTATCAGTTAGAGCAGACAAATGTTTTCTCATTATCAGCAGGATATGCGGCAAACTACTATTAAAACTATTTCCACCTCCGAGTATCCTACTTCATTATCTTCTCACTTACATGCAATCAAGCGCATACTTTCATAGATATTGGGAATTAATTAAATGCTCACTGAGTCTATCAACTAAATCTCCATGCGAGTAAACTTTAACGTATTTCCAGGCCGGGTATTTCATAGAATTTTCCACACATGAGCCAATATATTGGATCAAAAATCCAATTTATACAGCGCCAATGCACCCGCTGATAGTTGATTAAAAGTTTCCCAGAATGCATTGCTGCTTCATTGTGAAAGTTGCCAGTATAGCTTACTAATTTAAGGATTAAATTGGATCATAATACTAAATTAGTTCAATCGATGCCAAAGTGCATCGAACTAAAGAGATGATTCGGAATATATGGTTAGAAGTAATTAAAAACAGAAAATTATATTGGTTATGAGCTATTTAGATCTCAGGAACCTTTCGGAGACCAATTATTGTGATGCAAATTATTGAAACTTCACTTTATTCTAATGACAATGAGTTATGCAAGCGTTGGCGTTACTGCTGGGACATTCCATTTAAGTTCAACCAAAAAAGTCGGTTTTGTAACCTCACCAAACTGGAGTTTGAATTTTGTAAACACAAAGCTAATCGAAAGCAAAAGCCGTATTGAATATTTTTGAAATATTTTTAATAATTTATAATGCAGTCATCATCGTCTTTCGGGCGGAATACCTGTATATGCAACAGCGACAGCCCAAGTCAGGCCTTGGCTTCCAGGATTAATTTCTTCCAATCACCACCGCTCTGCAATATCGTTCACCAGTTGATCCCTCCTAGCAAGGATCAGCGGTCGGTTTTTATTGTGTCTTCTCATCGATTTCTCGGTCTTCTCGCTGGGCGTCAACCTTGTGTTCTACCTTCTAATGTGAGCTGCAGAAATTTTCCCCAAAGGCAGTCATGGCATGTCGTTTTTAATTGTCGACGCGATGGTGTCATTAATGTCATCAATTGCGTCGTTAATAGAGATGGGTTGTTACATCAAATTTCTGTATCAGATACAATCTGATACTGATACATGATTGTACCTGATACTTTTATCTGATACTTTTTGTACCTGATACTTTTCACATCTGATACATTATTTTGGTCTATACTGTAGCGTGAATCAACTCAACATCAACAGCATAGTAGTTGGGCTTATGTTTATGTTAGCAATTATGTTGATGATGGATTTGGTTCTTTTCAGAAAAGTGTCATCTCCGCACGCAATTAGTGTTATGATAACATCTGTTTGATTGATTCAGAAAGACTCAAAATTGTGTAAGTGAAAAAAAAGACTAGGTACAAATTATGTAAGTGATTAAAAATTTGAAATGGAGAAAAAGAAAACGTCCGAAGTTTGGAATTTTATTAGTGTCGATGTGGACAGTCAATTCGCGATTTGTAACCTATGTAAGTGTAAGCTCAGTTATGAGCATTCCTCTATAAACTTGAAAAAACATTTGGAAAGAAAGCATCCCACAGTTCAAATTCTGAAGACAGTTGCACAGCCAAGGTCAAAAGTTAGAACGGTTCCAAATGAAAATAATTCTATTTTAAATGTATGTCAGCGTGACGAGTCAACTACAGCAACTATAAGGATAAATAACCAACCAACGGTTTCTTCATTTTTAAGGCCTAAGATATCCGCAACGCAGAACAAAAAAATCGACAGCTCTGTGCTGAAAATATTTTACAAGGATTTACAACCGTTTAGTGTTGTAGAGGATGAACGTCTACGGGAGGCATTTCATGTGTTGAATCCATCGTACTCATTGCCAACTAGGAAAACTATTTCCAAAACACTTATACCTGCGGCTTATGAAGAAGCTTTAAATAATTTAAAGCAATTATATATTAACAATAAGTCTGAGATATCATCTGTAATACTGACGACGGACTGTTGGACTTCAATCAAGGTTGAAAGTTTTCTGACTGTTACATCACATTACATAAGCTCGAACTTTGAGCTGAAGTCGAATGTCCTAGAATGCACTTCTTTTCCAATTGCTCATACCAGTGAAAATCTGGCAACCGAGCTTAAAAGGATAGTGTTGGAATGGGAATTGCAAGAAAAAATTTTGCTTTGCATTTCAGACAACGCGGCAAATATTACAAGAGCAGTCAAACACCATTTAAAGTGGGAGCATTTTGGATGCTTTGCTCATACCATCAATTTAGTTGTCAAAACTGCAGTTGAAAAAGACCTTGCAATGGCGACACTCTTGAAAAAAATCAAAGCAATTGTGTCACATTTTAAACATAGTAGTCAGTCGACAAGAAAGCTATTTGAAGTCCAAAAACAAAACGGGCTTGAGCCTAAAAAATTAATACAGGATGTTGCCACAAGATGGAATACATCTTATGATATGCTCAATGGATTTTTAGAGCTGGGAGCATCTGTAGGGACAACTGTTGCACTCCTTAACAAAGAATTGGTGACATTGAATGCGGAAGATTTTGCCAAAAATTAGGGACATTTTAAGGCCTATGAAGGAACTCACCGATATAATCAGTGGGGAAAAATACACGTCTGCATCTTCGATCATAGTTTATGTTGACGGGCTTCTTACCACTTATGAAGCAATGGAAGTTAATGACCTATACAATAATGTTATCTGTCGTCAATTTGTGCACAATCTGAAGGATGGCATATTAAACCGTTTTGCAGACCTGGAAAAGAAATCGTTTCTCACTATTTCGATGTCTTTGGATCCTAGATACAAAAATGCAGCCTTCACTAATATTGAAGCTATGGAGAGGACAAAAGATGTTTTAATTGATTTAGTTTGCAAACGTATTGAACAGGACAGCGATCAAGCCGAAAAAAACTATTTGAGTCATAATGAAAGTCTACAATCAATAGTGAACACATCACCGCCAGCTTAAAACCCAACCGCATCGTTTCTAACAAATTTCAAAAGGAGAGCCTTAAGCTACAACTCTACTGGAACATTTCATTCAAGAGCCATAACTGAAGTTCAACGTTATCACGAAGAACCACTCTTATTAGACCACGAAGACCCATTAAAATGGTGGAGGGAGCGAAGCTATAACTTTCCAAATTTAAGTAAAATTGTTCGGGAAAAATTTTGTACTATCAGCACTTCTGCTCCTTGTGAGCGCGTTTTCTCTAAAACAGGAAATATTTTAAATGAGCGTCGTTCCCGATTATCGGCAGACAAAGTAAAAATGTTAGTTTTTTAAAAATACAATGACGCCTTACTGTGTTTCCATAATATATATGATTATTAAGTTACTTTTGTCACACTAGTTTTTCTTTGAAATAAGAATTTGTTTTATTTGAATGTTATTATGTTTGTAAGAAATTCACACTTTCATTAAAATTTTTTTTTGAGCTATGTATGTTGTTCTTTATTTACTATAATTTCTTATTTACTATAATAACATACTTTTGCTTAAGATGGCCATGATCGTTGAAATCGATAAATGATTGGAATTTTCTAGTTTCAGGTTTTTTTTAAATAGAAAAGATTATGCGCATGTGATAGTCCATCATGGAAAATTTCTGACCACTTTAAGTCCCCAAGGCCTGAGAGGGAATGTAGTGCTACAGCGACGACGATTTCAATATTTAATTTGCCCAAAATTAAGATTAAAGTCATGTCTATCTTGTGATGTTACATACAAACTTACAAGAGCTCTCTAGATATATTTTGTCATCCTTCGTTACCTTTTGCTCACCAAAACCCTAGTTATCGATTAAATAATTATCCTGTAACTCTTGAAACACTCCGTCAAGAACAAATAGCATTATTAAAATTGATAATCCCATTCCCCAACACAATTCACATCAAATGCACGGTATCAGTTCCATGGCTTCTAATGTACACAAAATGATACATGAACGAAGACACAAGATGCACCCAAAGCGCTTGCGCAGCGAGAGCTACATCAACTACCTACCCAGAACAGCAAGCAAATGTGCATGTTAATGTTTCAATCGATTGATACTGATAGTTGATGCTTTTTGTACCTGATACATTTCGCTTGTATCAGTTTTGTGTATCAGGTACAGTAATGTATCAGTGACAAAGTATCAGACTGATACAGTAGGACCCATCTCTAGTCGTTAATATCATCGATGTAGAGAATCGTCCTCAACGTTGACATTTTATCATTTATGTCATTTAAATCAGTGAACGTATGAGTGGAGTGATTTGTTTTAATAAGTGAATCAGTCAGACTTCAAAACGATTGGCCGCCAAAAAAGTAAATCTTATGATGAACTTAACTTGAATTAGTGAAAATAAATAATAAGCATACAGCATACTGCAATGTATACAGTAAAAATTTGCTTAATACTGCAGAAGCTTGAGCACACAGGCAAAATGCTTGTGATTCTTTCTACTGTTATTCAAAAGTTTTGATTTTCGTTCCTAGAAATTTGTGTGAAATTCCAAATTAAGCCTATTCTTCCAAAATAAATGAATGTATTATCTTGCATTTCAATGAATCAAATGAAAGCAGTTTAGTCATAGATGCAAATAATATCAATGTAAGTTTATGTCCGCGTGGTGTAGTGGTTAGAGCACTAAGCCCGTAAGCCGAAGGTCTCTGGTTCGAGTTTCATTTGCGTTAACGATATTCAGTTCGAGTTCTTTTTCGGACAGGCTATAAGCCTGTTCAGTTATGATACGTGCTGGTTTAAAATCAGAACGTATCGCAGCTGAGTGGGCGGACACACGGCTAAAGCGTGATAATGATTATATCACCTTGTGGAGTGCCCGATACATTCGATCATGACAATGATATACTCTAACTATCTCTAAAGGAAGGCCTGAAAGGGGCTGTAGTGCTACGAAAAAAAAAGTTTATGTAAGCATTGAGTTCAGTGTATTAATTGAGGCTAGGCAAAGTGTTTACTCACTTATAGATGGAGTGAACGAGGTAATAAACGGAATTCAATCGAATGCAGGAAGTGGAAATATGAAAATTTCGTATATTTCTTCTTCCCCTGCCTGGGAACTGATAAACTAATTTTAAGACTTATTTTGAAAAGATCACATTCAGACCTTCCCAATGATACCCAGTTCGACTTACAAGGGTGAAAAACATTTTTTGAAGGGTCAGCTCCTTACATAAGGAGGGACACCCTTCTTAAAACTCTCTAAAAAAAATTTCCACCCCAAAACGTTCAAGAAGTCACCACTTCTGACCTTTCCACAAAGTTTTATGGCTGTAGCTCCTATAGTTTTGGAGAAAAACTGCTGAGACATACTAACGGACGGACAAACGGACGCATGTAGTGATTTCAATAGGGTTTTGGATTATGGTACAAACCCCCAAAAATGGTTTTATATTGTGTATATTTTGTGTGTTTTTTGGAAGAAGTGTGCCAATTCCACTTTTCTTTTTCTAGCGTACAGAGGAAAAAAGAAATTCAAGTTTTGGGACCACCATTTTAATTCGCCAATTATTTTATCTGATTTTTGTTCTTTTTGGCTTAAAAAATTGTTAGAAAACTGTGAGTTCGACAATAGATGGCGAGAGTTCAAGCTTCGAGTGACCAGATAGCTCAGGATAGAAATTAGTAGGCGTATAGCGCCCCACGATCCGTCTGCGCGAATCGGCCGGAAATTCTCCTTTGATCGTGCCATGGAAGGGTTGCGGTCGATCACACGAGTAACAGTATCACCTTTACCATCATTTTCAGCTTTCCAACCATAAATTTGAGCCAGTTGGAAACGCCTCACATATACCCAAGGTTCCCATGAGCCAGTGGACTTGAGCAACTTAGATTAAGAATATAACATTTCGTCTGGAATTTTCATATTTGCTAAGCACCTCTTGATAATGTTACGTTCACTTTTGAATGTAGTTCAGTTGAGTTATTAATTAGCATTCGAGGTTATAGCATCGCTGATAAAATAAAATATAAAGAGTAAAAGTTTGTTTTTTTTTCCATAAACTAAACCCTATTACTATCAATCACAGGACGATTACTGTCCGTTACAAATTCTCCATGTGATTGTCACCTTAAACATGAAATCTGAATGAAACTATTCTCTTAGAGACACAAGAATTATAAGGATATTATTAGAACTCCGGGTTTTAATAGGCTTATGTGAAATATATCTATAAGAAAACTAATCAAAAACACAAGCAAAACCGAAGACGTGGGGTTTTTACTATACTCAAGGCAAAAGGACGAAATCGTTATTCAAGGAAAATGGAAAAGAAACCGAAGAACCGTCCTGGTGCGTGGACGTGTTTTATATTTGCTCCGCAACCAATTCTGAACAGTTTCATTAATAAAATCTAAAAAGTGCTAAGTATATAATAAAATAGTGTTGAATTTGTGCCTTTATTTATAAATAAATCCAAGTATTTATATTTTAAAGTGAAAGCAATCGTGACCCAATTAAGCCATAAACTCAATATCGACGTTTTGTACCAGTGACCCCATTTCTGTGATCGTCTGACCAAAGTGCTTCTAATGAAAGTTATATTTATATTTGAACCGTAAGCACATTTTACCGCTTTTTAATTTCGTGACGAATCTACTTTTAATTGATTAATTGATTCTACTGATTTGTGCTGAATCTGCAATTTGTGATAATTGCGTGTTGGTTTTAGTATTGAGCAATTCAATAAACAATCATACAACCTTGACTTTGAATTGCCAGAACTCAACTATTATTTAAAAAAGAAAATGAATTTCAAATGTGATCTCGCCAATTGTGTCGCACTCGATCACACATTTAAATTGCATGGTGCGTGTATGGATGCTCCAAGGGATTGGTTTCACCCCTATTTGGAGTCGCATTTCATCTGCTCGGACTGCCAAAACGTTGAGGAGAAATTGAAAGCTGTTTATGATCAAATAACTGATCGAATTGATGTCCTCCTCAATGAAAAAGATCAATTGATTGCCCACCAGAGCTCAAAGTACCGGGCAAACGATGAAAGCTTTGTGAAAATGGCTACTTGCTTTGATGATCTTGCTTCGTCGCTATCTAGTAGCAATAACAACATCACTAGAGCTCTTGAATCAGTTGAAAAACGCCTCACTTCGATGAGGCGTTTCGATGAGAAACCTAAGTTCCAATCTTCATCTTCCGAGCACGGAAGACTTGAACAAAGACAGCATGAAAGAGTTACTGAAAATCTATTGATGAAGATACCAGCGCAACAAGAAAATAGCACAGTTTTTTCTGAAGTATTAGCAAAAATTGTAGATCTAGATAAACGATTCGCCTCTTTGGAAGAAACAGTGAAAGGCTTTTCGGTAACTCAAAAAACTGCGATATTTCCCGAAATCAACGCGCCGCATGTTCCCTGTTTAACTTATACACAGCCCAGTAGTCCACTATCACCAAGTCCAAAAAGCCCCAAGTTCATCTACAAACTTGGAACCTTCTGGTCAACAGAAGAGTGGGATAATCGCATTAAAAGACTTGCGGATTCAAACCAAGAGGCAAACTTTTGCACTTTCTATGTAAAAGGAAGTACAAGGATTTGTAATGAGGCCATAATTCGAAAAGCAATTGAAAATGACCTTCTAATCAGTGGATGCAGAGTTGACCAGCTACCTTCCCGCAACCAGCAAAGACGTGGCTTCAAAGTTTTGATTCCAACGCAATATGCCTGGCTTTTCACGAGTTTCAAGAAGAAGAATGGTATTTGTTTTCGGTGCGGCATGGTTTTCAAGAAACGGATTGATCAAATCGCGAGCCCTGGATCCAAGGACAGTAAAAAAATAAGTAGCGCTAAGTATGTATGTAAGCCCATTACCCTTACTAATGGTCTAATAGCAACTTCTAACATGAATCCTAAACTTCAATCCTTATTTTCTCCTTCGAAACGCTTGAATGCCTTCAACGTTTCGGATAACTGTAGCACTTCGGTTGTAGACCCAAAACTTCACTCTATAAGCGTTAGTGCTGGCCAACTGGAAACTCTCATAGACGCAGAGGCGTCTACTGCACAAAACCTAGAAGCAGCTTCCTCTTTAAACTAGAAATCTTCTACTATGCAGGGCAATTATAATAACTTCGTGCGTGGAGGGGACTTAATTCCAAATTCGCCCGGATCAATTTTACAGTCCATATCATTTGCTCCTACTAATAACAACCAATCCTTTTTAGACCCGTTGTTGCCACCCACAGTCAAGGCCACTATAGTTTCGGGAGCTGACCTCGAAAAAATATATTTTTAATATCTCGACTTAGAGATAATAAAATTTACGAATCGGTTCGGCTCTACCTGTCATATATGCACAAGGCATCAGAAACCACTTGCATAGATGGGAAAACGAAAACAAGTCTGAAAATCGTGATTCAGAGAGAAGGTCTTCCAATTGATCTGGACGCTCTCCGGCTTCTGTATTTTTCCTACCATGAAGAATATCACCGTTAACCAGGCAAAAAAAGATCCCGAAACCCACGCATCACATGTTAGTTCAAATCATATTTCGTCATTGCTAAGGGCAAGGGAACAGCACCATTAATTTTTTCATCCCAAGTAAGCAGAAGATTTTAAAGTTATTTTACCATAACTGTGGTGGTATACGTAGTAAGTTGAACAAACTTTTTCTTGACGCAAAGTCGTGCCATTTTAATATCCTAACCCTTTCCGAAACATGGTTGAATGATTCTCACATTAACGAAGAGATCCTTAATAGTGACTGAAATACATACAGAGACGATAGAGATCGTCACAGCACAGGACAATCACGAGGAGGTGGTGTTTTAATTGCAGTACACAGCTCCTTTATGAGTGAGCTGGTAAATTCCACGCCATACAAATTATTCCAGCATAAAGTGGTTAAAATAAAGTTGGGAAGATTTTATTTATATATTGGCGTTTTTTATGTCCCCCCAAATTCTAACGATACTGTCTACGAAGACGTTTGTCAAATTGTTGCTGAAATTGGTGCAATTACAAATGAAGATAAGATTATAATTACTGGTGACTTTAATTGTCCAAACTTAAAGATTGTGGTCGATGAACAAGACGGCGTCCTTCTTCCTATCAATCTCCTAAATAGTACTGATTTTAATCTCATGAGCACCTTTTATCGTAAAGATTTCCAGCAAGTAGCTCCTATACCCAACCAAAATGGCAGATGGCTAAATCTTATTTTCTCTAACTCTTACGACGAAGTAGTGGTCAGTTCAACTGATGACGAGCATCTGTTTGCTAATTCAGTTCATCACTCCGCTTTTACCGTTGAATTGTCTACTTCTGATAATTCTAATTCTATATCGTACAATTCCACTATTGTATATGACTTTCGTAGTGGCAATAACGATCAAATCAATTGTCTTTTATCCCGAGTAAATTGGAATGACACTTTGTCAACGTTAGACTTGGATACAGTATTATCCACCTTTCATGGCATCATCTTTGATGCCGTTGAATCATTCATACCTAAAATAAAAAAAAAGACAAGACTTCAGAGCCATGGCCAGGAAGAGATCTCCGGCATTTACGCAACGAGAGAAATAAACTTTACAAGCTCCTTAAACGCAATAATGATGCCAGCGGTGAGATCAAGAGTAAATATTACGAGATTGCTCTCGAATTCAAACTAAAATCCCAAGAGGCATATCAATCGTACGTTAAAGTTGTAGCGGAGGAAACTATTTCCAATCTAAAAAAGTTTTTTGACTTCGTAAACGTTAAGCGTAAAAGTCATGGCTATCCTTCGATTATGGCATACAAAGACTCGACGTCATCTTGTGTAGAACAGATCTGCAAGTATTTCGCAGACCACTTTCAGCATGTTTACTCGAACTCTGCTACTCCACTAAACCTATAGCCTCCAGAACAATCGTCTGGAACCCTTATAGAGAACATGTCGATTTCAGAAGATGAAATTCTCCAAGCTATCGAGGATCTCGATTTAAATAAAGGACCTGGCCTAGATCTGATTCCACCTTGTTTTTTGGCCCTCTGCAAAAGTGAACCACTGCCACTTTGGAGTGCATTTACACGAGCTGTGTGTGTGTTGTGAATTAGTGCGCGAGGACGACCTGCACAGATAGAGAGCCTGCTACTGTACCAGGACTCAAAACCGGACAATCCTAGTATTGAACTGGGTTGACTCAAGCAAACCGTGCCAGGTCCCCTCAACGCAACTGCAAGTAGGATATCGCACGTAAGAGCCTGGTACTCTACCAGTACTCGACCATCGGACAGCCCTAGTGCTGCACTAGGGTGACTTACCCGTGGTCGTCCTACCCAAGGAACGAGGAAAGGCCCTCGTTGTTAACATTGGTGACCCGGATATGATCTGCAGCGTGAATCACACACACACGTCCACTTGCACGCGTACACTTGCACTTACGGATTGGACAAGGATCAAAGAGTCATACGCATCCAATCAAATTCATCGTTTACACAATGATCGAGCCAAGCAAACTCGCCCAGCTAGCGGACCGACAGGACGAAGTCGAACAGCAAATACAAGCCGTTCTAACACGGCTAAGAAAGGACTCTCACGAACGGAAGATACAACGGACGTACCTGGAGAAGGCATCCCAAGAACTCGACGAGGCATGGTGTACATTTCATGCCAACCACGAAGTCCTTAAGAAGGCACTGCCCGCGGAGCACCTATACCTTCAAATTGATTTTTCGGGTCGAATCCTGGACCATCTAGACGCATCGATCGTTAACGGTTACGATGTTGCGCAGCACCGTTCTCTGCAGCTGATTGTTTTACCTGATCAGTAACTTAAGCGGTGAAGCCTTGAGGTTGATCCAACATATGCCGATAGCTGACAGCAATTACGATGACACCTGAAAGCTCTTAAGCGATCGCTATAGCAACCATCGAGTACTGGTCAACAGCCCCTTACAACGCTTGCTGTCCCAATCCAATTGCCAAGGCGGGTCGGCAGGAAGTGTCAAAGTTCTCCATGACACCATTAACGAATGTCTGCTGGGGCTCAAGAGCTTGGGAGTCCATGTTGAAACGTGGGACCCAATTCTAATTTTCCTGCTTCGGAAGAAACTCGATCGATCCAGCTTGCTCCTGCACGAGCAGAGGGACGCATCTCCTCGAGAACTCGACCGCATCAGTAATTTTTTCGCCTTTCTCGAACGGTCTTTTTGGAGCCTAGAGTCCATCGATGCAAAACCAGCGAGCGCAAGGTCTACGAGATCAGCCGCCCTCACCGCAACTGCTGCACAAAAATGCGCCATGTGCTCGCCAAATCAGTCGATATACCACTGCACCAAGCTTCAAGAACAGTCACCTTGAAATCGACTGAGTACCGTTCGAAAGCTAAAGCTCCGCACCAACTGCTTAAAGGCGCATCACAGTCAGAAGCAATGCTCCTCCGGCACATGCAGATGGTGTAAACAAACCCATCATACCCTCCTCCACGCTGACAAATCGAAACCATTCAAGACATCATCAGCAGTTACAAAGGTTCCAACACCATCAGTTGCACCGGCAACCAGCCTTCCAACAGCAGCCCGCGTGAACCCAGGTTCCCACAGCTCGGTTGATGGCTATGTCCTGCTAGGTACCGTCCGCCTAAAGGCCCAGGCGAGCGATGGTTTTGAAACTGAGTACCGAGAAGTCCTGAATTCAGGGTCGCAAGTCGATTTCATCATCAAGCGATTGGCTAACAAACTTCGGCTATCCACCACCTCGCAGGCTCTCGAAATCGAGGGCATCGATCAGGGGAAGTAAAGTACCTAAACAAAGACAACTCTACGCATGAGGTCCAGGACCACGCACTACGAAGCTACGCTCGAGGCCTTTGTGTTACCAAAAATAATAAACCAACAGCCCAGCAGACGACTGGACGTTTCCATGTAGCCAATCCCACAGAATGTAAAGTTGGCGGATCCAGACTTCAGCGAACCCGGCACAATCGACTTTCTCATTGGAGCCGAAACCTTTTTACAAATGTTGACGATCGGTCAGATTCAACTGGGAGAGGGCTTGCCCATCTGGCAGAATGCTGGATGGTATGTGGCAAAGCTGCAAATAGCCCCAGGAATGAGCAGCCCACTTCAGGAGTCTGCGGTGTGTGTACTGAGGAAGGAATCTTGCTCGAGAACTGAGTGAAGGAGTTCTGGTAGCTGGACGATGTAACGCCAGCCACCTTCATGACTACACAAGAAAAGTAATGTGAAGAATTCTTTTCCAGGACAACAAAACGTGACTCCAGCGGTCATTTTTTGGTGCGACTGCCTTTCTCCCAAGACGTTACCACGCTCAGTGAATGCAAAGACATAGCATTACAAAGGTTCATCTCATTGGAGTGCAAACTCACGAAGAACCAATACAAGGAGTTCATGCAGGAGTAATTGAAGCTTGGACACATTAGGGTTATCAAGAACAAAGATCTACAACGACCCTACTACTTCCTGCCTCATCATGGCGTTGTTAGACCTGACAGCACAACTACCAAACTAAGAGTAGTTTTCCACGCGTCCGCAAAAACCTTGACTAATGTCTACCTGAATCAAGTACTCCATACGGACGTCTTCTCAGTAGTCTTGCGATTCAGGTTGCCCAAATTCGTGTTCAGGCGAACGTGAAAAAAATGAATTGGCAGGTGAAGATAGATGACAGAGCCCATCCGTATCAACAAATTATCTGGAGGGACTCACCTGACCAGCCGCTTCAGTATTACCAACTTACCACCGTCACGTATGGTTTGACCTCTGCCCCTTATCTGGCCATCAAATGCCTGCATCTACTGGCGATGGAAGCGCAGGGCTCCTAATCTTATGGAGTCGCAGCGATAAAGCAGAACCTCTACATTGATAACCTTATGACTGGAGCCAAAAGCTTACGAGAAGCTGAAGCGTTAAAACAACAAGTCATCGCACTACTGAAATTCGAAGGTTTCTATCTCAGGAAATGGTGTTCCAACGCTACATCGTCACAGCGGGAGGTACCCGCCCAAGACAAGGCCCCACGATTTGAAATTGATGATCGCGACTGCTACGTAGAAACACTTGGGCTAACGTGGCTTCCTATCGAAGACGATTTTTGCATTAGCCTCAATGAAGTCCCAAATCCAGCTGTGACCAAGCGAACAATATCCTTGGACTTCTTGAGCCCGATTACTATTCAAGCCAAGAGTTTGCTCCAATCACTGTGGAGGCAAAAGTTGGATTGGGATACAGCAACGCCCATGGAAACTCATACACGCTGGGTAAATTTTCATGAAGAGCTCAAACTCCTCAAAAGAATCAAATTCCCACGTCATGTTTTCTCCGAGCGGCTTCCCAAGGATATCAAGATCCATGTATTCTGTGACGCCTCTGAAAGGGCTTATGGTCCGGCTGTATATCTGCGATCACAACAGCCAGGCGATTCCGTCATTGTACGACTGCTGTGTGCTAAGGCAAAGGTGGCCCCAATGGCGGCTACCACGTTAGCGCGAGCAACAAGTCGCCACTCTGGCGGCCAAGCTGGCAGATTGGGTGAGGTCGGGTCTGAACTGGAGAACGGTGCCCTGCTATTTTTGGTGCGACTCAGAAATAGTCCAGGCATGGCAACGGGCGGCTTCCTCCCCTTGGTGCAACTTTATTGCGAACCGTCTAGCGGCCATTCAGGAGCTTACTGTTAACTCTCGATGGCGTTACTTTCCTTCCAAAAAGAATGTCGTGGACAAAATCAGCCACGAAATGTCTCCCTTACCATATTTCTAGATGATAAGGGCATAATCCGGGTGGGTGGTCGACTGACGGAAGCCCCAATCTTAAACTCACGTCCTTTAACACCACTTTCGTTCAATCCGAACGATCTCACAGCATTAACTCCGGGACATTTCTTAGTGGGCGAACCCTTGACCACCCTCGCTGACCCTGCGGGCCAACCATCGGACGCCAATCTAAAGCAGGATTGGAAACGATTAGCGGCGATCAAAACCAACTTTTGGCAATGCTGGACGAAGGAATATCTCTCCTAACTACAACACCGTGTTAAATGGAAGTAAACCATCGCAAACTTGCAAGTTGGAACTATGGTAGTGCTGAAGGAGAACAACGCCCCGGTACTGCACTGGCCACTAGGCCGCATCGTCAAGGTAATCAAAGGAGGCGACGGCGTAGTTCAAGTCGCTGACGTCAAAACCAGTTCAGGAGTACTACGATGAGCCAGAACTAGCATCGCGCCACTTCCCATCAAGCCAACCCAGGAGGACAACCAATCAACAGGCTGCCACGAGCCTACCTCGGAGGACATGAAGCGTGATCATAGTGCGACCGTCCATACTGCCGATCAAATCGACTAAGCTGGTTCTTCAGGCCACGGGAGACCTCGCAAAACCTTAGCAGCGTCTATGTTCAACGTCTTGTTGGCTCTACTTGTGACCCAAGCACCCGCTACGACAACTCCGCTTATAACAACGACCCCATTTGACACAAGCCCAAGAGTCTATTTTGAGAAGATAGGTGGAAGCCATCTTAGTTCCAACGAATGGAACCAGATCGTTTTCTACAACCTATTGGGCCGAGCTCAGCATCATCGTTCATGGAATTAACCAGCTTGATCACATTTGCAACACCATCAAACCACCTCAGATATGCGCGACCATAGTGTCTCAAATAAATGAAACCTTCAACAACATCCAAGTGCGGAACCAGCTACTCCAGGAGAACCACGCAGGACGTCAATGGCGAGGCGCCACCAATTTGAAAGGCAAGATTGCCCACTCATTATTCGGAGTCCTCGATTCAAACTACGCAAACAAGATGGCCGACACAATTAAGGGAATCAGGAACAACGAACAGCAGCTGATGTCCCTCATCGAAAAGCAAATTTCCACTGTCGACGCTACAACGGAGATAATGCAGAAGACACACAGAGTCTTCTCACAGCAATTTCAGGACTTGGATACTAGCCTAAATAGAACTCTGGAATCAGTAGCCACTCTCACCTTCAACGATCAGCAAGCCACGGCGAAAGACTTCTTCAACGCTCGCACTGCACACATCCTTCTAATTATGTCGGCCTATGAAACCACTCAAACTACCCTACTTGAGGTTCTCATCGACTCGCATTACAGCAAAGCAATCCTAAGCTGCTACGACCTGATCTGTTACTGGACCAACTGATGCTAATCAAAGACAACTAACCACCAGCGCTCAAACTACCAGCTAATTACCGCGATCCCCACAGAACATACAACTTCCTCACGATTGAAGGTTGAATCCTCCCGGATCAAGCAATATTTAGGCTCTGACTCCAACTGTTATCACTTATCACCCACTGAGTACTACGAGATCATGCAAGCACACGCGATTCCTTTTGCTACGGAGCAAGGTTTCTTCGAAGTCTTACCATCTGTCAAATACATAATATTCAACCTCGCCCGCGACTTGTTCTACTTGGTGTCCAACACTGAGCTATTAAGGTGCGTTGTAACCGACCACACATCCTGTATTTACAGGTGAACTCACCCAGTGGTCTGTAAAGGTTCTTTCATAAATATTTGCGAGAAAGCTATCCTGACGCAATCGGAACCATCAACGCCATGCCAGGTGATCAACTCCAGTATTATCCCAGCATGGATCCAGCTACATCGCCCTAACCACTGGATATACGTCGTGAAAAAGGCAATTTACTACCACCTGGTATGCAGTTCCGTCGTCCGAACTATCACCTTGAGTGGTGCCGGAATGCACAATGTAACCAACGGATGTGTAATCTCCAACGAAGCCGTCATTCTACTAGCGAGCAATTATACTCGGGAAGCCTTAGATCCTCATTTCACCTGTTCGATAACCCGATCGACATCTTACGTACTGCGAGCAACAAACGTCAGTGACAACGACTTCGCGGGTCTCCATGACCGAATCAAAGGGCTCAAGATCGCCGAAACCACTCAATTCAACAACACCTCCCATCACTTCCACCACTACAGCATTGGATATACGAGTCTCGTAATAACTGTAGGTCTTGCAATCTACGTGATCCGAAGGCGATGCTGCCAGAGGCACCTGCTCAACCTTGAAGCTACACCAACTCCTGCGCCCCGACAGACGTCATACGCTACTTTCGCAGTGAATCTAGCTTTATAAATTTGAACGATACGTCCTAGGTGGGGGAAGATGTTGAATCTTACCTAATATTGTTGCATTAATATTTATCCTTGCCTTCCCCCTGAAAACTTAAAATCTTACATAAATTATTGTAAATGCATTGATCCATCCATAAATTATATAAATGTAGCGATCCATCGATATCATGTACACATCCCTTTACTTACCTCAACTCCAACTCAGTATTTCCATCCTCGATTTGGTTATTAACTTAAATTACATTTCGGGCCATTCATCGTATCCCATACATTGTATATACATTTTAATTTGTCATCCCATTACGGCTAAAATGGAATCGGCATCCATGCGTGCGCTCCACACACCAGCAAAACTTGCAGACACTT
This sequence comes from Odontomyia ornata, assembly GCA_963969285.1. NCBI lineage: Eukaryota > Metazoa > Arthropoda > Insecta > Diptera > Stratiomyidae > Odontomyia > Odontomyia ornata. Next base: position 77,365,060 of record OZ017739.1, on the reverse strand, counting down.
GTAACCCAAGTGATCGTTGGCATCCACGATATCGCGACCATAACACATGCAAAAGTACATACGCGACGAAATTTGATGTAAGTGGATCGCGTGCTTGGATGTTGAATTTTTCTTATAGCAACGTATTTTAAAGAAATAAAGTGTCAGTCGAATTCTAACCGGCGTTCTATCAACATCGCATTACTCAACGGGATAGTGAGGAACATCTTCGATTCAAGGAGTAAACATGTTGAAGTAGCAGGAGAATGCTCCTGCTAGAAGGGTATTATAAAACATTTAGAAAATCAATCAATATATTCTGCATATCAAAGCTTGACCAATATACAGATTCCATAAATTGAGTTCGAAAAATTGTTATGGTTGTTATATTTTTAGGGATTTGTACTAAAATACAAAACCCTATTGCGATCACGACCTGTGTCCGTCTGTCCGTCCGTCCGTTCGTCTGTATGTCACAGCACTTTTTCTCCGAAACTATAGAGGCTACAGCCATGAAACTTTGTGGAAAGGTAAGAAGTGGTGACTTCTTGAAAGTTCAAGGGCTGTAAAATTTTTCAAAGGGGTTTAAGGGGGGTCTCTCCATATAGGGAGGTGACCCCTCAACAAAAAATTTCACCAGTGGTAGTCGAGTAGGGTGTCATTGGAAAGGTCTTAATGAGATCTTTCCAAAACAAGTCTTGAAATTGCCTTGTGAGTACCGAGGGGGGCAGGGGAAATGCACGAACTTTTCGCATACCCCCCCTCGCGATTGGACACCTTCCATCCGAAAAATCTGAAATAAATCATGAATGTAGGCCTTAATGAGTACAACAACAACAAATACATGAGAAGTCGAAATTCACTCAACTTTGTTGGTAATAGTATGATTTGTCGATTTTATGTTTTCTTGAATAAGATCTTAACGATTCCCTTAAATTCAATAAAATTTAGCAAACAGATGACTATTTATAGGATTGATCTTTTCTGAAAGTTTCATAAAGATCGAATTGTATTTACCGAAGTTATGGCGATTTGAATTTTCCTGTATTACTATGGAACAATATGCCCTGTATTACTATGGAAACAAATGACGATGGAGCCACATGCGCTTTTTACCGACTTAGACACTACAGCTTTGCTAGGATTTGCATGAAAACTGCAGGAATGACAGGTATCATGGAAATGAGTACATATGATTGAAACAAGTCGAAGAGGCAGGAGAAAGCTCCTAGCAAAAGGGCTCTGTAACCATTCTAGGATTCGAAAAAATAGGCCATGAATCGATGATTACAGTACAGAGGAGTGGCTCCTGAAAAAAATTTCATGAAAGGTAGCCAATATGAGTATCAACTGAAAGTTCTCTATGAGAGCTTTTCAAAACAGTTCTTAAACTGACCGTTTTCGCTTCAGTGGAGGCACAGGGGGGAAATACATGAAAAATGTGTTTCCTCCCTCCCGAATGGACACCCGTGATCTTAGAAAATCTGAAAAATTATCAAGGGAGATACTTATGGGTATAACTATAACAAATACCTCAGAAGTCAAAATTCTTTCAACTTTGTTAAAAATAGTATGATCCTCGAATTTCACATTTTCTCCAATAAAATCGCCTTTGACATTTTGCTTGATTTTATTTGATGCTGGTAACTGTATTTTGTAAGTTGAGTATAAAACCATTCTGACATGAGCATAGGTCTGTCTACCCAATTTGTTATATTTGCCGCCATTTTGTTTCAAGTGTTTTGACCCCGTCGCTTTGTTAGTCATGATAACACATCAATACTACAAACCATTTCTAAAATTTTTATCCAAATTCCTACATATTTATAGTGTCAAGGTCCATTGCAAACGTGTATCTCCCTAGTATCACGTGTGAATGTTGTTGTAATTGTTAAATATTCAATTAGCTATAACTTAGCTGTTTATTGTTCGATTATTGTAAAATTTTCAGAACACATACAATTGCTTTCAAAAAAACTTAAATTATAGCTTTTTAGGGTCCCATTTCAATTTTATAGGCAAAAATGTAAAATTTATAAAATGTACTATTATTAACAAAGTTGATTGAATTTCGACTTTTGAGGTATGCGCTTGTTCTCTTAAAGTCTCACCTTTGTAATTTTTTTCAGAATTTTCGGATGAAAGGTATCCAATCATGAGGGGGGCACACAAAATTTTCGTACATTTCCCCTCCCCCTGCACCCCTCAAAGCAAAACTTGTCATTTTAAGATGTGTTTTGAAAAGCTCTAATCAAGACCTTTCATTTGATACCCATATTGCCTACATGCGTTGAAATTTTTTTTTCAGGGGCCACTCCCTTATATTGGGGAGACCCCCCTTAAACACCTTCTAAATTTTATTTTGTAATGAAACTTTGAAGAGGGCATCACTTTACACATATTTACAAAATCTTGTGTTTCTAGCTTTTGTACTTTGCGAGAAAAAGTGGTGTGACACACGGACGGACGGACGGACGGACGGACAGACAGGACGCGATTTTAGTAGGGTATTGTAAAATGATTTAACAATACTCTAAAAGAGGAGAACGTGCAGAGTATTGTGACGAGCAAGTACTAAGTGTGGTTCCACTTTGGAGTGCATTTACACGAGCTGTGTGTGTGTTGTGAATTAGTGCGCGAGGACGACCTGCACGGAAGGATAGCCTGGTACTGTACCAGGACTCAAAACCGGACAGTCCTTGTCTTGAACTGGGTTGACTCAAGCAAACCATGTCAGGTCCCCTCAATGCGACTGCAAGCAAGATATCGCACGTTAGAACCTGGTATTCTACCAGGACTCGACCATCGGACAGCCCTAGTGCTGCACTAGGGTGACTCACCCGTGGTCGTCCTACCCAAGGAACGAGGAAAGACCCTCCTTGTTAGCATTGGTGACCCCGACACGTCCACTTGCACGCGTACACTTGTACTTCCGAATTGCACAAGGATCAAGGAGTCATATGCACCCAATCAAATTCATCGTCTGCACAATGATCGAGCCAAGCAAACTCGCCCAGCTAGCGGACCGACAGGACGAAGTCGGACAGCAAATACGAGCCGTTCTAACACTGCTAAAAAAGGACTCCCACGAACGGAAGATGCAATGGACGTACCTGGAGAAGGCATCCCAAGAACTCGACGAGGCATGGTGTACGTTCCATGCCAACCACGAAGTGCTTAAGGAGGCATTGCCCGTGGAGCACCCGTACCTTCAAAAGGATTTTTCCGAGTGGATTGCGGCTATCCATTCAACGACAGAGGAACTCATTGAACTCTACAAGGCGTCGACAGTATCAGCTCTTGCCCCCTCAAAAGCTCAATATTTCTGGAGTATCAAAAGGCGTCAACAAAGTCCCCCGGCCCCAAACAATGACGAGTTGCAAACAAAACGCCTTCATGAGGAGGTGCAACAATTCCTCAACGACTTGGAGTCCTCGGCAAGCGGGACCAAACCCAAGGCCTACTAGAGTGCATCAACCGTGGGTGTCCTTCCCAAGGAACGAGGAGAGGCCCTCCTTGTTAATAGCCACCTTAATACTCCCCAATAATACTGTTGGCGTATGATACGATTTTATTTTCTAAGATCTTTGAAAATATTTTGTACGCCGTACAAAGCAGTGATATGCCTCTATGATTTTCGTACTGTAGCTTGCCACCTTTTTTGTGGATAGGGAATTGATTTGTGGATAGGGAATTGATTGGCTCCACACTTTCGGCATATGTTCTCGTTGCCAAATGTGCTGGGTGACTTTGTGAATAGCTTTTCGAAAACTGCTGCCAACATATTTGATAAGCTCTACTGAAATTTTATCGATGCCCCTTGCTTTAGTATTCTTTGGGCTTTGATGGTGGAACAAATTTCATTCAGAGCTGGTAGGGCCAATGGACGCTCTACGCAGACATCCGTAGGCTCCGATGTTGTGGAGCTGTGCGAAGGATTAAGGAGGTTCTTGAAATATGATGCCCATTTTTTCTTAATCTTTGTTTCATCTGCGATGATGTTGCCAATGTCATCACGACAGAGCTTGGTCTTGGGCTGACAACCTCGTTTCAGGCTTTTCACTACTTTGTATGATTGTCTCGTATTGTTGCTCGCTAGACTTACTTCGATACTTCTCAATTGGTCATCATAGTATTTTCTTTTCTTAATTCTAATATATTATATTATGAGATAGTGTTCCCTCTTTGTCCTTGTTTTTCTACCTACGTATTCTTTGTATGCTTGATTATTTTTGTCTAACGCATTCTTGCACTCATCATCGAACCTATCATTCCTCTTGCGCCGGGCTTCATGTTCAATAATCTGTTCTGCCACAATCCTAATAGCCGCTTTCACTTCCATCCAGAGCTCGTTGTTCGTCTTTAACAATGCATCTGATAAGATAGGCGCCAGCTGGTTGTCGAGGGTCTCCGTGAAATTTTCGGCCACAGACGCCATTTGGAGCCTTTTGATCTCAAATTTTTGTAGCGGGCAGGTCTTTGCCGAATGAACTTTTAACATATGACATCGAAAGTTTAATTTGATCAAGTACTGATCTGAGTTACAATTGGCTCCTCGCTGTGTACGGACGTCAAGTATACTCGAGGCTCAACGTTGTTGGATCAGAACATGATCGATCTAGTTTTGTGTGTTGCCATCCGGTGATACCAAGGTCATTTTATGAATGCGTCGATGTGGGAAGCAAGTCGAACGTATGACTAGATTTCTGCTACATGCAAAGTCAAGCAAGCAGTGGCCATTGTTATTTGTTTCATCGTGGAGGCTATATCCTCCAGTCGTTCCTCGATGAGATAGCTCATTGCCAACTTTAGCGTTGAAATTATCCAGAATTATTTTTGTGTCGTTTGTAGGCAATGAGTCAACTAGTTTTCCAAGTGATTGTAGAACGTTTCCTTTATTTTTAAGTCCTCTTTTTCTATCAAGGCGTGAACGTTGATCAGCCAGATTTATACGGATCACACAAAACCGTCCATTAACTGCCATAAAATCAATAACGTGCGATTTGAACTCCTCATCCACAATGAAGGCCACTTCGAATTCTCGTTTTCTAGTAGGCTTCTCACTTTTAAATATTTGTCTTGAATGTCGTTTCTATTCTAAGTTGTTTCCTGGATTGCCGGTATTTTGAAATTAATATTGAGTGGCCTATTGTTAAATGTCCTTAGCAGCGCCAGGGTAATTGAGTGATCTGACACTCCAGGATCCATTTCAAGACCCATCTGCCGGCTTCGAAACATTTGAAGGTTTTCAGGGAGGGGGAGTTAGCTCGTTGCCCAACCTTCATTCCGGCGGCATAGTTATTACGTCGATTCCGTTATCAGGCGCGCAAGATCAGGCCCTCACCCTCTTATGTCCCCACAAAGGAGGTGTAAGTAGGATTTAGCAGCAGAGCTGTAGGTATATTTACAGTTATTAGCATTTCTCGGCATTTAATGTCCCATTATTGGGGAACCAGTAAGCCCAATGTGCGACCCCGAGAGCATTTACTACTATTTCATTGGGGGGCTTAGGATGAGGAATCATGGAAGCAATGGGTTGGGGAAACAAGAGGTTCCCTCCTCCTTTCTCAAACGGGCTAAGGACCGTCTACGGCGGAAATTAGTAAATTTAAAATTTTTAATATGTATTCAATTAGAAAGAGTCGTTAAATAAAATAAAGTGAAGTTGATTGTCATATAAGTTTTGTAAGAAGTGTTGCAAATACTGCAATGCGAGGTTTAAGGAACTGGAAGGAAACAAACGGCTTTGCAAATTACAAGAACTACCAACTTAACATTTGATTTGATTTTCAGCGCCATACTAGGATAAATTGCCAATTTAATGATTTTTAAATGATTGAAAATATTCTCATAGATTTAGATATGTAATAAAATTTAGTTATAATTTAATATTAATATGTGAGAAAACGGTTGGTGAAATGACTTTTCTATTATTGCCTTCGGAATCAGTACTCCGAATAAAATAAGGATAAGTTAAAATTATTGAAAAATTTTTTTATCGTTGGCCTGTCTTATCTTCATTACACGTCTGTATCACTTCAAAGGAGTTTCACACTAACTCCTCTTACCCATGTACGGCACGCGTACGTACTTACATTTTGTTCACATTCACCTCGTCGATTTGCAGAAGTTTACTTTACTGGGGTAGCGGCGACTTTTCCTTTTTCAAACATTATTTGATATTCTCTTCCCTAGGGAGTGCAATTCTAGCTGGAGCAATACTTGGGGCAGAAACCCAATATCTATGGATATAACAATACCTCATAATCGCATCATATAAATTCCAAGAGTGCACGAGAAACGAGGCTATCAGCCTTAAGTTACACTGAACAGGTTGGAGTGGTTGTGGTTATTTCTGGGAAAGCATTTAAAGCTTTGTTGATTCGATTATGTAATCTGTTGGGTATTGAAGGGACCAACGAGCCAGGCCAGTGGCCACGAGAAAGATATCCATCATTCTTGGGATGCAAACCCTATTTCATTACTAAACGATAACGGACTGGTGGGTTTTTCGCTAGTTGAGTGAGTGAAAGTGTCCCGGAAGGTTTAACAATGAAATCTTGATGAGGTTACTTTTCTCATTTTTGTTGATGGAAAATTTTTATAGCGGAATGTGAGAGTTTGATTGAGGATAAGTGATTGGAAATAAAGGATAAAATTCCATTTTTATATATTGGGGGATGGGTATTTAAATTGAAAAATGTACGGTGAATTTTCTCTGAAGGGTTTCTTTCGGGATTTTATTTAATAATTTCCATGTTATTACTGTAGAGTCTATTTCGATGAAAACTCACAATTCAATTCCGTCCTCTTTTTCATCGCCCAAACTACTCCCGCATATTTGCTAATATAATCATGAAAAAGAATTTCCCACCAGGGCTGTCGAGAGGGGGGGGAGATAGGGGGAATCATCCTCCCGTGCGCGGCCTTCTTAAAAGGGCCCGTAGGTCGTATTCACCAATAAAAAAAAAATTGTATTTTTTTCTCCTGAAATTCTTACCACTTGAAAAAAAAATCCTAAAAATCGTAAATTAGCAAATAATAACTGAATTTAGAACCAAAAATGAGAAATTGTTTAGAATTTTTTTTCAAATTTGGCGTGTTTATTTTACCGTGCTCGTTCCGCAGTTCAATGGGTGAGTTTACACGTGGCCGCAATCAAGTTTGCGACCAGTGGCCGCAAATAAATTGACTGGATGCTGTCTCAGGTCTACCGGTCTCAACATGCTACCCATTTTCATTTTCTATACGATACGCATTTTATCTATTTATGTGAATTATACTCATTCCATTGCCATCCATCGTCAATTGCAGATGACCCACGGACTGCCACACAGCATTGTCAAGGGTTTCTCGCCAGGACCAAGCACACATTTCTCAGCTGCCATACATGATTCGCATGATCTTTCCTCTTGAACTATCGATGGATGAATGATTGCCTTGAGCCTTCTAAAAATTTCGGAGGCGAGACTGATGAGCATGGATTTGTTGTAGATTGTGTTGCTTGGGTGTTTTGACATGTGCAAACCTCTTTAGTACATTTTGGCTTCTCTCGATGTCGCGTCCCTTTCGTCTAAGAAAACCTGATTAGCCTGTTTGCAACTGGCAGCACGCTGAAGCGTGTGAACTTGCTCAATGTAGGCGCTACTTACGATTATTGGCTACGTTTGCAGTGCATCTAACATTGAAGTTGTGGCCCAGACTGCAACACTCTGTAATTGTTTGTCGTTTCCACAAAGGTGTGCGAAACAAAAAAGAAACAAGTTAGGTAGACAGACCTACGCTCATGTCAGAAGGGTTTTGTACTCAACTTACAAAATGCAGTAACCAGCAACGAATAAAATCAAGAAACATGTCAAAGACGATTTTATTGGAGAAAATGTGAAATTCGAGGGTCATACTATTATCAACAAAGTTGAACGAATTGTGAATTCTGAGGTATTTGTTTTAGTTATACCCATAGATATCTCCCTTGATAATTTTTCCATATTTTTTAAGGAACACATTTTTCATGTATTTCCCCCCCTGTGCCCCCACTGAAGCAAAAACTGTCAGTTTAAGAACTGTTTTGAAAAGCTCTCATAGAGAACTTTCAGTTGATATTCATATCGGCTACCTTTCATGAAATTTTTTCAGGGCTCACTCCTCTGTACTGTAATCATCGATTCATGGCCTATTTTTTCGAATCCTAGAATGGTTACAAAGCCCTTTTGCTAGGAGCTCTCTCCTGCCTCTTCGACTTGTTTCAATTGTATGTACTCATTTTCATGATACCAATCATTCCCGAAATTTTCATGCAAATCCTAGCAAAGCTGTAGTGTCTAAATCGATAAAAAGCGCATATGGCTCCATAGCCATGTGTTTCCATAGTTATAAAGGGCATATTGTTCCATAGTAATACAGGAAAATTCAAACCGCTATAACTTCGTTAAATACTATTCGATCTTTATGAAACTTTCAGGAAAAATCAATCTTATAAAAAGTCATCTGCTTGCCAAATTTTATTGAATTTAAAGGTACCATTTAGATTTTATTCAAGAAAACTTAAAATCGATAAATCATACTATTACTAACAAAGTTGAGTGAATTTCGACGTCTCATGTATTTGTTGTTGTTGTACTCATTAAGGCCTACATCCATGATTTTTTTCAGATTTTTCGGATGGAAGGTGTCCAATCGCGAGGGGGGGTACGCGAAAAGTTCGTACATTTCCCCTTTCCCTGCCCCCCTCGGTACTCTTAAAGAAATTTGAAGACCTGTTTTGAAAAGATCTCATTAAGACCTTTCCAATGACACCCTACTCGACTACCAATGGTGAAAATTTTTTTTTGAGGGGTCACCTCCCTATATGGGGAGACCCCCCTTAAACCCCTTTGAAAAATTTTTCCACCCTTGAACTTTCAAGAGGTCACCACTTCTGACCTTTCCACAAAGTTTCATGGCTGTAGCCTCTATAGTTTCGGAGAAAAAGTGCTGTGACATACAGACGGACGGACGGACGGACGGACGGACGGACAGACGGACACAGGTCGTGATTGCAATAGGGTTTTGTATTTTAGTACAAAACCCTAAAAAATTACAATTGAGTAAGTAACAATCATTCATTATCATTGTGCATCCAGTGGGAGAATCTTGCCGACCGCCTAAAGATGATGGCGCAAGGGCGGATAAAGTAGGATTTGAGAATGTTTGAAGTATGCACGGCGCATCGCTGCATGCAATTTTCAAAGTTCTTACTCATATAGTTATGGCGAAGCTTTAAATCTCCAAAAAGTTGTGCACTATATTTTTTACATCCACGAATGTTGTTTGTTGACGTTATGCCGAAATATTAAATGGCAGAACGAGAGTTTTGATATGATTGACGTTGTCAGACTAAAATAAAATCTCGTAATAGATCAAATTCCACTCTCCTTCCATAATACGTCAAATAGTGGATTTTCCATTCGCGAGTTGTGAGAAAATTTTTTTTTTCATAAGTCATCTAGCTATATACTCGTATTAATAAGCAAAATCGAGAGTAATCAAAAATAAAATTTTCATTTTAGATACATTATGTTCAAGCACAAGTTTGGAGCTCATAAGCGCAAAGAACGCTTGGAGCGAGACAAAAAAGAACAGGAACATCCTAAATAGCAAAGAAACCTCTCCGCATACAATTCCGGACCAAAAAACTCGATTGTTCGAACTGTTAAAGGTTGTCTGCTTTATATGCTGATTATATGATTTACATTTAATATTATGATTTTTCGCTTTTAGATCTTGTGCATTATTTTCACCATGAAATCGACGTCTCTTCAGAAAGAGACGAATTATCGGAAGCTGCAAAAAAATGACGTAGTTATTCAAAACATGGGAACTGAAAACTCTGAAATCGACATTGATTATGGCTCATCTTCAATGGAAACACAATCCATGCGAAGGACCCAAGAAGAACAGCTGTACCTTTATAATTATGATATTGGCTCTGTTTGTACTGAATTTGTGCACTCCGATATGGTGAACGATATAATTCGTCGAGGTTACCAGAAGATGCTGTCTTCGATCCCACGTGGTCGAAGCGACGAGCCATTTTCCGCCTCGCTTTTACCGAGGACTTTGCGAAATAGGGAGAGAGTGGAGCGAGATTGGTTGGTGTGGAGTAGCCTTATGAACGCTTTGTATTGCTTACTTTGTCGTTTGTTAAGTACCAACCCTTTCAATCGTCCAAAACTTTGCTGTCGTAGAAGGTACTCAAAAAACCAAGCTTGAAAAAAACTGTATGATAAGTTATCAGGTCATGAAAATAACCTAGACCACATTCAGTGCTACGTTCAATGGCGCTCGTTGCAGATTTGACTTCGAGAGAAAACTTCAATTGAGACACTTTTGAATGAACAGATCATCAGTGAAACTAGAAAATGGCACAAAATTTTATAACTACAGTGTACACTCGGCAGCTGGTAAGAAGCCAGTTGTGCTATTCTTTGGAAGGATCTTATCTGTAGACCCGGAAATTCTTGAAAGAGCTAGGAAGGAGAACATAGAAATTTTGAAGGCTAGACAGGCCAAAGATTCAGATATCCATAATAAGAATAGATTAGGACTTAAGAACTATGAATTCGGACAACAAGTACTTATAAAAAACAATAAGCGAGTTGGATCACAGCTTTCTACTAGGTATAAGAAAGAAACGATTAAAGAAAATAGGGACACAATAATAGTTACAGGAACAGGTCGTGTAATACATAAAAGTGACATTCGGGATTGATTTCCTTTCAGATTCGTGGGAGTGCAGGTAATTGATCATTAGAACTCGCAAATTAAAGCTATAAAATCTGGGAAGGCATGGATCCAGAGTGGTACCCTGAAGTTGATCCGCATCTTTTCAATGGAGCAATTTTGGCAATCGGCACACAACATCTCATCCCTTGTGAACGATCATATTCTAAGCAATAATCCTTTTCATCAGTTGTTGGTACAGGAGATATCTGAGGTGGAGAAATACCTGCAAAACTTTAAACGTATTCGGCCAAAAAGGGCATTAAATTTTTTGGGACAGCCTAGATATGGGTTGCGGGTAGCCACGACCACGATGATTTCGTCGTGCTGAAGGACAAGATCAACGGCATTATTTCTAATAACAATCAACAGGTTATAATAAATCGGGAAGATAATGACAGGATTAATAAATTAACAAATACCGCTAACGAGTTTTGAAATATGATTAAGAAAGATAAGTTTTTCGAAAACAAGTTGGCTTCGGCAACACAATATAAGATTACTTAAGGAAGAAATTTTTAAATGTCATTCAGGCAATTCATTTAGCCAATGCCTCCTCACACAGGCCCAAAAGCGGAAGCATGACATCACAATACGTACCAGGTTTTTAGACCTATTCACCTGTTATTTTAGACCAATTGAGCAGCTTTTGACAGTTCTTGCTGTGACGTCGTGCTCGTTAATTGCTTTCCTTCTGGGCCTGAGTAAGCAGGCGTTGATTTAGCCCAATCAAATACTGTTAACTCCAATATTGTTTCAAAATTCGAAATAGCAACCATAATTAATAATTTTCGTCAAGATAGCATACCAAAAATAAGCATTGAAGAAATCGTAGAATTATCAGAACCAAAGGTCATGCAAAATTTATCCCATATTTTTTACATTATAGCAATACCCATTGTAACAAATAAAATTTTTGGAAAATATATAAAACCAGTAAACAAAAATGGAACGATAACTAAATTAGAATTTACCAACGAACTACTCAATAATGGTGACTTTTTTGGAATATCAGGCTCGAGCAAAACTTTTAATAATTTATTTGTAAGGTTAAGGATATTTGGGAATCGCAATGTGTACCTCATTTGTTTAGGAGTAGAACCGTGCAGTGCGAAAGGGAGAGCGGTCATAACCTACCATAGGTGGAAGAAATAGAATCAGGCATTCTGTTCATAAATGAATTCAAAGGTATCATCGAGGTTGATCAAAACACCCATGAATTAAAAGGATTTTATCTGATTATGTTCCGAAACACTTCAATTGCAATAAACAATCAAAGATACGCTGCCAGTGGATTACAGACCATGGAAATCTTACCACCACTGCTCAACGCGTACACCAGCGACGATACACTCGAGGACATCCTCTCCTTGGAGTTGATGAGGGAGTTGACCATAAATAAAACCAAGCAAATCGAGACGTTAAGGATCGAAAAGCAACTTACCAGATCGCCAATTATGGGAATTTTTATTTTGTGGTAGGGAGGTGAATGCTATTTATGCACAGAGTGTGAGACTCCCATGCGCGACTGGACTGCCCACTAAACACCTCCCCTGTCAACCTGAGAACCCAGCCTGGAACCGTTTGACACATTACTTCGGGCCAGGTCTCGTTTTGTTACGTTGTGGGGCGCCTTCAAGCTGGGGAATCCCTTTCCTAGCGGGAGGGGAGAGGAGAAGAGGAATTGCCAGAAAAGCGATCCTCCAGCCCCAGGGCCCCCGGCTGCTGTGAGTCCCTTTTATATTTTAGGACTGCCCGACATGGGACATTGGCGTTATTAATATGCATAATTGCCGTTTTTAAGATTCCAAGGCTCTGCTAATGGACTTTGACGACCAGGGTAGCCGGTTACATACCTGCAAACTTACCTAAAATCCCGATGAGTAATTCCGGGTTGATACTGAATTTTCAGGACCTTCCTAATTTGCGAAGCAACAACGGCATGTACAACCTGCCCATTTTCTAACGTTTGAGGGCAAACGTACTCAAGGGGGGAAGAGTTAAGGTAACAATCCACGAATCTCAAAATGGCCACATGCCAGTCAACAAGCATCTCACCTGGCCATGAGACAAGAAATCATGATAACACCATGTCTAGATACCTGTCTCATATTCGATCATCAGGAATGTGCTGATTCTCTATGTCAACGTATCAGTGGCAGTTTCATTCTAGCATTAGCTAGAATTTAAAATCTAGAATAAGTTTTAACTGAACCTGTGTTATTAACGGTCGAAAAATAAAATTTATTTTTTTTTTATGAAAAAATCTTGAAGATAATTAATTTACATAGGCGCAATATCAGCAATAAAAGTGGGAAGCCCGACAGTCGAAAAAAGTTTTTGAAAGTCGATAAAAGTTTATGAGTAAGGAACTGACATTACCGTTTTGTCAAGAAAGCTTGAGGCTCCCACTTTGAAGAGGTATCTACGAGAAAATATATCATAAATATATATAATATAATAAAAATTAATCGAGAGCTGCTAAACCTAAAAAAAAAAAATTTATCGTGAGTATTGCCTTTTTTTTTGTGGAAGGGAGGCGAAGGCATTTACGCCCGTCTGGCAGTGTGGGACTCCCTTGGACTACCCACTAAACATCTCCCCTGTCAATCTGAGAACCTAGCCTGGAACCGTTTGACACATTACTTCGTTTTGTTACGCCGTGGGGCGCCTTCAAGCTGGGGTGTCCCTTTCCTAGCGGGAGGGGAGAGGGGAAGAGGAAATGCCAGAAGAGCGATCCCCTGCCCCAGCGCCTCCGGCTGCTGTGAGTCCCTTTTATATTTTAGGACTGCCCGAGCATAATGTGCCACCTGGTTCCATTTGTCAACCGATTCGAGCATCACCGCAACTATATTATCCGGGGTGAGCTCTCCCGTCTCCCTGTAGAGTTCCCTTCGCAGCCTGACCCATTTTGTGCACGCAAAAAATGTGTGACAGGCATTGTCCTCCTCTCCTGGGCAAAACCGACAATCGGGAGACCGTGACTTACCGATCTTGTGCAGGTGAGACTGAAAACACCCGTGCCCGTTCAAAAGCTGGGTCAGATAGAAGTCAGTCTCACCATGCCTCCGATCTTGCCACGGTCTCACATCCGGGATGAGGCGCGCAGTCCACCTTCCCTTCGTGCAATTCCCCCAAGACATGCCAACCGTTGAGCGAGCGTTGTCTCTCCTCGCGGACAACCATCTCCCTCGCATCCTCGTTTCGGCGCAAGTAAATAGCGCGGCACTCTCTAGCAAGGAGGGTGACAGGTATCATGCCTGCAATCACTCTCACCGCCGAGTCGGAGACTGTTGGATACGAAGATGCAATTCTCAGTTCTCCTCTTCCCTGTACCTGTGCCAATCGTTTTCGGTATACCTCCTTGCTGAGAGCGTCGCCCCATACCTCTGCTCCGTACAGTAGCACTGACCCTACAGCACTCATCAAGAGGCGTCTTCTTGATGGGCTGGGTCCCTCTACGTTGGCCATAAGTCGACTCAGGGCCGATATTCCCGAAGCAGCCTTCTCAGTCGTTGCCCTGATTTGCTCAGAGAAACTCATCTTCGAGTCGATCAGTAGCCCCAGGTACTTCACCGCTGGATTCGATTCGATTTGTATATCTCCAATACTGATCATCCTTACTCTAGGGATTCTCTTTTTTGTCAAGATGACCACTTCGGTTTTCTCCAGTGCTAAACTGAGCCCGCGAGCAGTCATCCAGTCCCTCACTCGGCGCATTAGCATACCTAGCCTAAGTTGCGCTTGTTCAACCGTGCGTCCGGTGACCAGAGCCGCAACATCATCCGCATAGCCGACCAAGCACGACTCATCTGGCATCTCAAGTCTTAGTAGCCCGTCGTAAGACAAGTTCCACAGGTCCCGACCAAGGATAGATCTCTGGGCAACACCCGATGTAATTTCCATCCTTCGTTGGCCCTGTGTCGTGTCGTAGAGCAGGCTTCGGTCCTTTAGGTAGTTCCTGAAAAGCCGCATTAAATATTCTGGAACTTGAAAAGAGTTTTCCAGCGTGTCCAGAATATCCACCCATCTAGCGGAGTTGAAGGCATTCCTGACGTCGAGTGTCACCAACAGGACGATCCTTCGCTTAGTGCGACTATATGCCTCTGCCTTTTGGACCGCGTTCACCACCTCTGCAATCGCATCAATGGTAGAACCTCCTGCTCTAAAGGCGTACTGCCGAGGAGATAGGTCCTCAGCAGCACGAATCGCGTCAGTGAGTCTTCCCTTGATGAGTTTCTCTAGCACGTTCCCAGCCGTGTCTAGCATGCATAACGGGCGGTATGCAGACAGCGATTCGGGAATTTCCTTCCCCTTGCTGATCAGCACACGCCTCGCCACCTTCCATCGTACCGGGAAAACCCCGTCCCGCAGGCAAGCGTTGAATGTGCTGAGCAGCAAGTCAGGACAATGGTGATAGACGAGCCAGTACACCTCAGCTGGAACACCATCTGGACCTGGAGCCTTCCTCGCTTTCAAGGAGAGGACTGCCTCCTCCAGTTCCAGCTGTGTGAAGAGTGGGCACTCTGCTGCTGTTTCACCATGGACAGCGTCAACACGGATGGGATGGGCGGGGAAGAGTCCCCGCACTATCGCGTCCATCTTTTCCGCGTCATGTATACAAGGCTTCCGTAGGGCACCAAGTTCCTTGACCAGCTTGTAGCCAAGGCCCCATGGATCCTTGATCACATCGTCCCCTAGGTCTTGCCAGCAGCGAACCTTGCTACTGTTGATCAGTTTGCGAAGGCATTTCCTGGCCGACTTATATGCTGCCACCTGGTTGCATGCCTCGTCACGGTTCCGCGCCCGTCGAGCCTCACGCCGAGACTTGTGAAACTCCCTCCGCTTTTCAGCGATTTTAGTTGACCACCAGTACACTGTAGGCTTGCCGTGCCGGGGTCTTCGACGGGGCATAGAAGCGCAGCAAGCAGTCGTGATTATGCTCATAGTAGAGTTCACCACGTCTTGAGCTGCCAGTTCTACCGTCCCCTCCGGAGCTCCCTGCAGCGGCTCACCTGCTGTGAGAACCTTGACGAACCTCTCGACGACGAGGGCCGTCCTGGCCGCCATTTCTAGGATTCTCGTTTTCCCCGCGGATCCATCTGAGGCATGCCCCATTCGATTGCGTTAGCATTGAAGTCGCCCCCAACGAGCACTTTACCCTCTGCGCTCGAGACAGCGCCCTCCAGAGCATTAAGCTTGGCTTGGAAAGATGATATCGATTCGTTAGACGTTAGGTACACACTGAAGAAGGTGGTCCCTGAGCACCGAACATACACGAAACCATCCCCCCGTCCACGATTCTCCACTTGGAGGTCACCGTTCCGAACGCAGATGGCGGCAGTACCAGTTTCATCAGAGGACCATAATGCAGGACTCTTATTATGGTGTTGCTCACTCAGCAGCAAGAAGTCGGCTTTCCTGTCCCTCGCAAACTGCTCAAGCAGATTTTGGGCGGTTGAACTGCGGTGTAGGTTTAGCTGCAGGATGCGGGTCATTGAAGCTCTGATTTTGCCTTGGCTAGGGCTTCCTAGAACACCCGGCATTTCCCTGATCCCAAGACATGTCCAAAATCACGTTTTGGTTCAGCATCCTTGCAAAGGATACAGTGTGCCTCCTTCGTACACTCTTTTCTTTTATGACCCGTTTCACCGCATTTGTGACATAGGGAATTCCTATCAGGTCCTTTGCATACTTGTGTGGTGTGACCATAACCAAAGTATTTGAAACATTAAAGAGGCGTTGCTCTTCGCCGTATCCTACAGACAACCCACCCTATTCGTACTTTGCCCTTGTTCAGGAATTGTTCGGCGTCCTTTTCGGTCAAGTCAACTATGGCCATGCGTTGTCCCCTGTTGTTTTCTGGTGTCAGTCTCCCTTTGATTCTTCCCACACTAGAGAACTCCCTTTTGACGACCTCTTCTACATCAGCCAGATCCGTCACGCAGTCAATGTCTCGTATTTTGATCGTTGACATCGACTCGAGCGGGAGTATAGTTGCGCTTTTGCCCAGGACTTCTTACTGCGTCACAGATTGCTTCTTTATTGCCGGCCTCTGCTCCGAATTCGACCAGTATGTGGCCCGACCGCGTTGGTCGTACTACTTTAATGGTAGTATTGGTGTCTTCAGGCCTTACTTTTCCCCTGATGTCCCGCAGTACCTACGCGTAGGATCGGCCATCTTGGGGCTTTACGAGCAGTGCCTGCTGCCGGGGTCTTCGTCGGGGCTTCTGTCTCTCCTGCTTTGCATCAGGTCCTTTTTGTAATTGGGCGTCCGTACGAACTTTACTTTCTGGCTTTTTTTGAAGGAGTTTCTTTGCAGCTTTCTTCGCTCCTTTTGTAAGCACTGTCTGGAACCCCTGATCTAGTGCTCCACGCCCTTCAAGTGCCTCATCTTTCCTTCTTTTATCCCGATCTCCTTCGATTGGGCTAGACGCCATTCTTTTATTGACGGTTAATGGTGGGGCTACCTGCGTGTCGCCTTTAGATTTTGCCCCAAGCGCCTCTTTAGCCTTCTCTTCGTCTTCGGCCCTTTACCAGCTTCTCCGATAGTGCCCTATGCGATCTAGGAGCTCTCTAGTTCAAGGAGCCCTTCCTTTGCTACTTTGCTGATTTTTGGGGAGTCGCATGCAGCTTGTATTCTTTTCACAACATCTCCCGCTTTTCCAAGTAGTCTTTCTTCTTCGTATTGCTGGGCCACTATTGTACCTTGCAACCATCCCTGAGAGAGGTATTCGCGTTCCGTTTCCGAGTGCAGTACTTCCGCCACATTTTCAACGTTGGCGGTACAATCATGCGGTGTCTGGTCACTCTTTGCTTTTAGTGCCGTAATCTCCTCGTTTGCTTCTGGATTTTTCGTTGCAATGTCGGGATTTGCGACCCTTGCATCGGTCGCTTTAGTAGCGATCGCAGCAGTGACAATCGAATTTTCGGTGCTCTTTATGTTATCTTCCACTGCTCGAACACCTGAAGCATCCTGCCGAGTCTCCCGCTTCTCCTTAATAGGACGCTCGGGCGTTCGCATAATTTTTTTGCTGCGCCCAAACGCCGCAGGAATCTCAGTCTGCACCAGACTGTCTGCCGTTCTCCGTTTTTCGTCTACCGTCACTGTCGTTGTGTTAGTCTTCGTTTCTTTCGTGGGTAGTACAGCTCTCGATGTACTGTTGACATCGTGGCTGCAACCGCTGGTTTCGTCGTCGTCGCTATTATTTTTTATTTCCTTTTTTGGATTTTTTTGGTCTTTTGATTGCTCCAGTTTTGTTGGGTCCCGCCTCGGAGCCGCTATCTCCGTGCGTGTGTGTAGTCACCTTTTTGGTCCCATGGTTATCTTTGCAGAGCAGGGAGGCCATGCGAGGGTTGGCACAAGCCCTTATGAGGACAAGTGCTCAGAGCCAGACCAGCGCTTATCGGGAGTCCGTCTCAACCGAACCTACACCACCAACCCAATGGTGCAAACTTCGAACGTACTCCGAGGCCTGCCAGGGTTTTACCGGGACGGAGACGGTATGATAGTTGAATTGGAGCCGTTCACACACGAGTTTCACCTCGGCGCTATTGTGCAAAGCAACTAGGTCCAAACCATCACATCCGCCAGCCCAAAGCGTCAATTCCAGTTCGTTGTCCAAAGCGTAGTCCAGGTACAATCAGAGTCGTTACCTGTCATCCCAGGAGGGAACCTCACGGCACCCCCCATATCCTCGGGTCCGTGGGGGCGGCACTCCTCAAAGAATGCTAGCTAGAATGTTCTTGTCGACCGGCTTTCTCCCTGTGGGAATTTCCTCGGGAACGTGCGGGCGGAACTCCCCAAAGAATGCTAACCTCCAAGAGTGGCCTTGTCGACCGGCATTCCCCCTGCGGAGTTTTCTCGGGTACGTGGGGGTGGAACTCCCCAAAGAATGCTAGCCTCCAAGAGTGCTCTTGTCGACCGGCATTCCCCCTGCGGGGTGAGTATTGCCCTTATCAAAATAGGTGAATGCCTTAAATGCAAAAATGTGATTTGTCGCGAACAAAATATAGATATTCTCGTATGTGAAAAGTATATCTAAAAAGATCTCATGCTAAGTAATTTACTCATGATATGCGATATTTTTTAAATACCTGGGAAACGAAAAAAAAAATGTGATTTTTTGCAAAAAAAATAGATTTTTATGATTAAAAGAAGTGAGTGAATAAACTTATTTAAAAAATAATAATTGTTTTTATTCAATATAAAAACAAAGATGAGGAATTGATTTTTACATAAATATCAGTATAATGAGTTGGATAAGGGCGCCGATAAAAAAATATGCGTAATTTTTATGTATTATTATCTTTTGTGTACACAAAAGTATGCTTATCTTTCCAGGGTTAAGTTAGCCTTTAACGCAGTAATTTACTTTCATATGAATGTAGGAAGGAATAGTGAGATGCACGTCGTAACACATATTTTGCCACATAAAGGATACAAAAACCTTAATCTATTTCAATGAGTGGTATCACACCCTGTAAACCTTTACTCTATAAAGCTCTGTAACGCTGATTGGGGTACAGTATTTAATTTTAAAATTCAAATTTGAAAAACAAGGAAATGGAGTCATGTTTCACAAATTCCAAAATTAATTCTTCGTTTCAAAAAAGCTTAAGTGAGCTTTTTATAAAGCGTAAGAAACAAAATACCAATTTTTCTTTCAGAATATTAATTTTTCTTCTTCTTTTGAAAAAGCCACAATCAAGTCTTCATTCAGCTTAACATTTCCTTTTTACCTTAATAAAATCACATCCCTGAGTGACTTTGTTGTAAAAATATTGTGGCCATAACAATGCAAACAATTGTTTTAACGATGATGTATACCACAATTTGCGGTGATTGTTCACACGGAATCCTTTGTCAGCTTGTTAGTGAACAGGGAGCCGAATGAATGAAAGGATGTAATCAAAAAAAACTCAACACCACATTCATCTTTTAAATTTGCATGCTTTAGAAGTTTTTTTGTTGTATATTGTATTTACAAATTTAAATTTTGTTTTATTCAGATTTTTGTGATGGGATTTCTCGTATGTTTCAAGTTGCGAACAACATACAAAAAAGGTGTGTTTATTTACTATTTGCACGTTTTGATTATATGAATGAAGTATTCCCAAGAAGCAGCAAGTACATAGAAAAAATTTAATGCAGACATGTTCCAGGTTTGTTAAAAAAGGTGAGTTTTCGAATTTGCGGCCTTCAAACATTTGATTTTCAATTCTTTTAAATGTTGTATGTTAGCATTTTTATTGATTTTGTTTTTCGTTTTTTTTTTTTTTGATTGATATAAGGTTAGATGTGTTTTAGCGTGCTTGCAGATTTCTCGCTGTAATCAGCATTAGAAATGCTGTGAGAAGAAGAAATCCCCGTGGCACTAACAGCCGGTAGTGCACCCTTATTTTAAAAAGCAGATAATAATTTGATATGCCACTATTTGTAAAGTCAGATATTGTTTAATGAAAATGTTTTATTGTAGCAATACTTTGAATGCATGCCATTTCAAACGAAAAACAAGTTGGGTAGACAGACCTATGCTCATGTCAGAAGGGTTTTGTACTCAACTTACAAAATGCAGTAACCAGCATCGAATGAAATCAAGAAATATGTAAAAGACGATTTTATTGGAGAAAATGTGAAATTTGAGGATCATACTATTTTTAATAAAGTTGAACGAATTTGACTTCTGATGTATTTGTCATTGTTATACCCATAAATATCTCCCTCGATAATTTTTTCAGATTTTAAAGATCGCAGGTGTCCATTCGCTAGGGAGGAAACACATTTTTCATGTATTTCCTCCCCCCTGTACTCCCACTGGAGCAAAACTGTCAATTTAAGAACTGTTTTGAAAAGCTCCTAGAAATAACTTTCATTTGATACTCATATTGGCTACCTTTGGTGAAATTTTTTTTCAGGTGCCAATCCCCTGTACTGTAATCATCGATTTATGGCCTATTTTTTCGAATTCTAGAATGGTTGTAATAGTATAAATAGATTTCAAAGTCCGTGAAGGACTGCAGCGATGGTCTGCTGCCTCGGCAGAGGAAGGTGAAGATATCCGCCGAGGATGCCCTTGTCTGGGGACGCGTGAATGCACTGGCAGGCTAGCATTGCGGTGTCGTGGGGCGGGTTCATTCCCCCAGCACAAGGACCCACTACAAAAGAATTTCGCATTCACGAATTTTCGGGGTCTCAAAAGAAAGGCGACCGAAGTCGCAAAAATTGTAGGCAACCATACAGAGGGTAAATGATTTGTTCAGAGAACAAGCGAAACAAGTAAAAATGGGCGGACTTAGGGTAACTTCGTCGTTACCCGACGAGGCTCATGGCCCACAAATAAGAGAGGGACAACCGGGTGGTGATGGTGCCCCCTCGCACCCGCGCAACCGGATCAAAATCCATAAACGTTGCAGTGGCCAGGTATTTCTCTTCTGAGTAGAAAACTCATACAACTTAACTTGCATGAGCCTTCCCATCAGAGGAGAAGTACCCCGGTGACCAATTTATGCCATAGAGTTATGCGATTCGATCACATAACCCTATGCCATAAAG
The DNA here is from genome assembly GCA_963969285.1 of Odontomyia ornata. Taxonomy (NCBI): domain Eukaryota; kingdom Metazoa; phylum Arthropoda; class Insecta; order Diptera; family Stratiomyidae; genus Odontomyia; species Odontomyia ornata. The sequence continues at coordinate 77,343,765 of OZ017739.1, read as the reverse complement.
AAGCACCTTGCTCGGGCCACTCAACCCGCGAAGTCACCTGAAACAAAAGGAGGTTAGTCGGTGCCCGATGCCTGGCTCATGTCTGGCGGTGAGAGCCTGCCATCGTACCGGGTCCTGTACCCGGTCAGAACAGAAGGAAAGGAAATTGGAAAGTTAAGAATTCATTGGAAAGTTAAGAATTCATTGTATTTCTTTTTTTCTTCATTGCAAAGGAAAAACAGAAAAAGGAGATTTACAATTTATAATATTACGTATTATAAGGTATTATAAGGTTTTACTTCTAACTACTTTCAAGAATTGAGTGCATCTCCGGTTTGGTAATACATAAAAAAAATAAATCCCTTGTTATTGTTACATATATCGATCTTGGGAAGAATTTTCTGTATTTTCTTCTAAACGGAGGCTTCGTATAATATTGAAGACCTTTTTCTAATTCAAAACAACAAAAAATACAGAAGATGCTCCTTTTACAAACACATAAATTCATAATAAGTGCTTTATGGGGTTACCTTGTAATATTCTTCTCTTGTACAAAAAAACCCCAAGAATCATAAAAAAAAGGAAATATATAGTACAGTAAATCTATCGAAAAATAAATCGTTTTACAGAAATGATTGCCTAGGGGTTGAATCTTTTTTTATTCGATGTAAAATGATGTCAATAAAGCTACCTTGAGGGTGGGCACGTGCAACTCTTCCGGCTTTTTTGAAAAACTCAAAAAAACATCCAAAAAATTTTTGAAATGCGTTTATCTCGTTTGCTATGTATTTCACAGAAAAATCGATTGATGATAAAATGTAGAGGACGTTAAAATCTACAATTTATGTCATTGGAGCAATGCTGTGCGACAAAAAATGCACACGGTAGGTGGCGCCAAAGTCTCCAAAAAAGTGCTTTTTTACTTTTCCACACTGAAAATGTTATTTTATCGCAAAGACGTAAATGCAAAAGTTGTTCCTTACTTTATTATCAACAACTTTTATTTAAACAATTTTTTCATATTACTTACCGTTTTGAAGTTGCAGCTTGCAGAATTATGAAAATCCAAATAATACAGTTGCACGCAATGAGTGCACATCGGATGTAAACGTTTTAATGAAGATTTTTTTTTTTTAATGTATAACATTTTAATAATTATATTCAGGTATTGACATGAAGTTATCAATGGTTAGTACTAGTGTACAAATGTTATTTGTTCAGACATTTAATGTGATAACAAGCTCCTACCTGAACCAAATCGACATTTCTGATCGCTGCTACAAGTTGTATACTTTCAGGATCACTTCGATAAGCGAACATTTTCATCAAGTTTTCCTTAACAGTAGAGCCTTGTACCTTATGAGTGTTGAGTTTATTGTTGGCACCGCAAATGAAACAAAACTTTCAATTCACTACGGCTGGTTCGGGGGTTGGCGGCGAGTCGCATGCGGCGTCATTGTCCGTGTCATCTAGCTGATTACTGAAAAATTAACAAAAACCAAAGAGTTAAGGGGCGATTCCGGTGAAATTGCTCGTAAAATTGAGTTTTTAATAATTTGTTGGGCTATTTCGAAATAAGTTTCCATTAACATCTGCTTTTTATTATTCCTTCCAATCCCAAATTATTTTTACTGACGAAAAACAAAATTTTCTTCCGTAATAGTTTTTGGCTTGATCATTTATGATATAAAAAGTTATTTGCACAATATTTTTTTGAATGAAACTAATTTTATGTGCTTTTTTCTTAAAGCAACATGTGTTGAAAAAAGGGTAATTCCTGACATACTTTCGTATATAAAATATAATTAACAGATTTTATAGTCATAAAAAATGATATTCTATTAATTGTCAGTAAAAACATCCATAATTATAGCGTAAAATACCAAATTTTGGATATCAAATTTTTCATTATGAAGCTAATGTTTTTATATCAAGCTATGTTTTTATATCAAGAAGGTGAAATGTTATTACGCACAATGGGGGGGAGGTCCTATTCCGGTAATACAAACAAAAGTGAAATGAAATTTTCCAAACAAAAAAAAACTACACTAAAAATTATTGACAAAATACCTTGACAACTCTTGTTGTTTTTGAATTTGTTTAGCAGCGCGTTCGTAATTGCTATATTTGCGGTAGCAATTGCTGTGAAGGTCTGGAACTGGGATGCTGTCGTCTTCGAGCCATTGTAGGTTTTTAGTATCACCTCTAACTATTGCAGCTTTGATTAATGTTTTCCGAGCCTCCACACCCACGTGACGAACTTTATTTAAAACACTTTCGCCACAAACGAAACAAACAGGCACATTATCACTCATTTTCGGAGAGCTAAGTTTTGCTGTCTCTGCTCTCCGAAATTCACATAGCAACTGAAAAATGTACGGTCCTTTGTCATCAATAGGGCAGGTGGCCGAATAATCCCTTTTGTTAAAAGCATGCCATCGCCGCTGGAGAAAGTTACAGTAGGATCGACGAAATTACCATTAACAGCACGGTGCTGTATACGCAGCGCTATATTGCACTGTAACTTCAAAACGGCAAGTAATATGAAAAAATTGTTTAAATAAAAGTTGTTGATAATAAAGTAAGGAACAACTTTTGCATTTACGTCTTTGCGATAAAATAACATTTTCAGTGTGAAAAAGTGGAAAAACACTTTTTTGGAGACTTTGGCGCCACCTACCGTGTGCATTTTTTGTCGTACATCATTGCTCCAATGACATAAATTGTAGATTTTAACGTCCTCTACATTTTATCATCAATCGATTTTTCTGTGAAATGCATAGCAAACGAGATAAACGCATTTCAAAAATTTTTTGGATGTTTTTTTGAGTTTTTCAAAAAAGCCGGAAGAGTTGCACGTGCCCACCCTCAAGGTAGCTTTATTGACATCATTTTACATCGAATAAAAAAAGATTCAACCCCTAGGCAATCATTTCCGACCTCAACCTATAGATTTACTGTACTAATACCCGTGTTCAATGAGCGCCTTTTTTTGTTTATAAATTCTATGACGGCGCGGTATGGTAACTAACGCGCGTTTATCTTTTGAATTTAATTCCTTAAGTACAAATAATTTAAAAACTTGATAAAACATATAATTTATACAATATACCATAATATAATAAGTGAAAGGTAACGTTTGGTAGGCAAGTGTTTCTTTCTTTTTTTTGTCGTTCTCAAAGTTGTATGTGAGAGGAAAATGCAAAAAAAAGTTATTAATAAAAACTAGAAAACATGCTAAGGATACTCACGGCCTTGTCCGGCGACGAGCGCTCGTTGACGAATGCTGGCGATGTTAGTCCTGGAAACATTAGATAAATACGGATTTCGGATGCCGACAACGGTTGCTAAAAAAATGATGACAGTCGCCCGGATGACGCACAATACATAGATACTCCAGGATGAAAGAAAATCTGCCTAAATTCACAAATTATAAACGAATGGGTTCCTTTGCTTCCTATAAAATACATATGTTGACTAAGGTTACATCCCCCAAAACACCTCACCACTATTAATAAATAATTTAGTCTATTTGGCCGAATGTAGCAAAAATTTTGTCATATGGGTTTTCCGAGCGAATAATGGCAAATTGAGTAACTGTGCAGGGAGGACTGTGTGAGTCGACGTTCGTCCGTTTTCGTACCCTGCACGCACATTCTCCCTAACACATGTTGTACAGCCAATTTAATTTACGACCTGAGTGTTGTGTGGCATAGAAATTAGTAAACATCTGTACAGATCGGTCCAATTCTGATGGCAGGTTGAATGAAGAACTGTGATTAAATGGCCATGATCCGCTAGAGAGAACTTTAATTGTAAAGTCAACTTCAATAAGTGTGTTAGCTGCTTTTAAATGTAGTCTAAAGCGTTCGTTGAGATCTTTCGAAAATCCAATCTCCTGGAACATTCCTTGTAATTTTATTGTATACTCATAACCACAAGCCTGCTTCAATTTTGATATCATTGAAGCTTTCGTGTCATCGCTGGCCGATGTGTGATGAACCAGTCTCTTGGCAAGCGTTTTACTATAGAATTCTCCCGGTTGTAAATTGAAGACAGGTCTACTATTGCGAAACTGTCGAAATCCTGTCCATTAGAAGGAAGACTACCTTCACTTCTTATTGATGGTTGTAAAGGTGGTGGTGGTGGCAATGTAGCTACAGGCGTTGGAAGCACATTAGTGGTCGGTTGATGAACATTAGAGGAGAGTCTTTGTAAGCTTGGTGCAGTTGGGAGCGATGGTATTTCCGCAGGTGAATAATATTTTGGCGGTTCTAGTGGTTGCTCTGGTAATGCAGGTGTACTGCTACTTCCGTGCTATTCCGGGGCACAAAAATGATCGAATGTCGAACTCGCTTGGATATCCGCGTTCGAAACACCACTATCGTCCAGATGTCAGCCGGTTGGTGAATAATCTTGAATTGCTTCCGAATACTGTACTAATCACCCGCTAAACCTTGTTTAACTAGTACGAACTTGAAATGTTAATGATTCACAGGTCGTTAAGGATCAATTAACACTGATTAAGACTCCGGTAATCACTTCTTTGGAAGACGGTCCTTTAATGCTAAGGTCTCTCGTTTTTTGTGTGCGAATATACCACTATTTGCTGCATCGATTACCTCCATTCTCTAATTCAAACTCATATAAGAGGCCACAACCGATATTATGAGCTATTTTCACTGCCCTCCACTAAACTCAAGTTCGTCCTATTTAACACTGACAGCTAACCTCCACACGTGCCCCCAAAACAAAGTTGCGCTTTACAACTCTCCGATACGATATTTCCCACCGCCAATGTCACGATTATAACTGGGCTTAAAGATATTGTTGCAACTGACGTTATCCAAATATCAATTTGGAGTCCCTACATAGAAGAAAAGATGAAAACCGCCAACCGAGTTGACGTGACTTCTATTGTTTTTCTCTTACCTTGCGTCCAGATATTGTGTTTTGGTTGTTTCTCGATTGTTGCCAACGAGAAAATTTTGGGAATGATGAACGAGAATTATTCCACTTTCCTGCTCTACACTCATTAGTGCTCCTAATGAGTAGAGTTCATTGTCACTTGGACAATTATTGCGTCACCCTGGAATTACACTATGAATTAACTCACAAACTAATGATATGTAGGCGCATTTTACGTCCAGAACAATCATTGAAGGATGGCTGTCACATGTCGGACATTTTCCATATTTACGGGGAATTTCAAGGATGTTATTCTTCCATAATTGCCACACAGATCACCGCGCGATGCGAGGGAAAACACAACTCACCACACTGACGTTTGCTCTTCGACTCCATGCGTCAAGGAACATCGCAACCCTTCACACCCATCTTTTGATGCAAGCCTCAAGGTAGGTTTCATACGATTTTTTTTCCATGTGTGGGTGCCCACAATTAATGGATAATGCGTAATAATATACCGTAGTTTTTCTTTGGTATCACGTTGATTTGAAACAAAATCGGTGTGCGAGGCATTTATTAGTTCTGGTTTATTTTAAAAAGAAGACCTTAGATAGTTGGAAAAGAAAAATTCTACGTTGAATAATCATTAATGTCTACTTGTCGCCGCCTACCGCAATATGCGGTTGATCGAACTGTCTTCCTTTTTTTAGTAAGAATTTCAATTTTCTGGATCACCATGCTGTAGAGGTGACGGAGATAGGAAAATTTTAGAGCAGTTTGATAGGGTAACTGCTCTATTACTACATGGTTACAAAGCCCTTTTGCTAGGAGCTCTCTCCTGCCTCTTCGACTCGTTTTACCTATGAGTATTAGTTGTAGGTACTCATCTTCAGTCATTCATTAAATTGAATCAAGTGTTAAAAGCATGCACCTTAAACGTTGAAGTAGGGGAAAAATAACTCTAAATTATTCAATCATCGCATTTAAAACAGCCACTATTTTGTTTTACGATTACTGATACCACTAACTGAACCAATTCTCAAAGATATTCATGATATCTATCATTCCTGAAATTTTCATGCAAATCCTAGCAAAGCTGTAGTGTCTAAGCCGGTAAAAAGCGCATATCGTTCCATAGCAATATGTTTCCATAGTAATACAAATGGAAACCGAGAACGTCTCCCCAGGAACAAGTACAAATGCCGCCCGCAAAGTACAATTGCCGCCCAATGACACGAAGAAGAAAAGCTAATCCGAAAAGCGAGAGATCTTCTGAAAAGAATAAAATCTGTATGCGACTCGCCAAAAATTAGCAAAAGAGTAAAGATTGGGCTCCTTAAACTAAAAGAGCTCTTAGATCACATAGGGCACTACGAGAGTAGCTGGCTATGGGCACAAGAGGACCAGATGGCCAAAGAGAAACAAAAAGGTAAAGAACTGCTGAGGACCAAGCCATAAGAGCACGCGCAGGTAGCTCCACTATCAAACACCAATAAAAGAATGACATCTAGCCCTATTGAAGCAGATTGGGATAGTAAAAGGAAGGAAAGGCACTACGTGGGCGCAGAATGTCTGATCAGGGGTTCAAGACAGAGTGGGTTGGGAGGGTTGTCTGCAGTATACGGCGAAGAGCAGCGCCTCTTCAAAGTTTCAAATGAATTAGCTATGGTCACACCGCACAAGTATGCAAAGGATCCGATAGGAGCTCCCTGTGTTACAGATGCGATGAAATGGGACACAAAAGAAAAGAGTTTACAAAGGAGGCACACTGCGATCAAGTTTGACCGGATCTTGAACATCTTTGGAATAGGGAAACGTCGGGTTTTCCAGGAAGCCCTAGCCAAGACAAAATAAGAACTTCGGTGACACGCATACTGCGACTAAGCCTACACTGTAATTCAACCCCCTTAAACCTGCTTGAGCTGGTTGTGAGGGACATCACTGAAAGCTGACTTTTTGGTGCTGAGTGAGCAACACCATAATAAAACTTCTGCATCATGGTATTCTGATGAAACTGGTACTGCTGCCATCTGGGTTAAGAACAGTGATTTCTTGGTGAAGACTTGTGGACGGAGGAATAGTTTCCTGTGAGTCCGGTGCTCTTCAGTGTACACTTAACGCCTTCCAAGCCAAGCTTAATGCTTTGGAGGGTACTGTCTCGAACGTAGATGGCAAGATACTTTTTTGGGAGATTCCAGCTCTAAAGTAATCAGATGTGGCATGCCTAAAGCATATTCGCGGAGAAAATGAATATTAGAAACGGCGGCCAGGGTGAGGCTTGTCGTACTATATAGATCAGTAGTGCTGTCTCCCGACATCCGTGCTCTTGAATTTCTACAATCAGGTGGAACATCGGATGGATGGACGCCGGGATGTTCATCGAGGTGCTCACAGCATCCGCTGCAGGCTGATTTGCAGGGAATGGAAGAACGGTGCTCAAGATGTGGTGAACTCAATTATAAGCATCAACACGACTGCTTGCAACGCTTTTATACCCCGTCAAAAACCCGTCACGACAAGCCCTTAGTATACTGTTGGTCAACTGAAATCGCTGAAAAGCAAAGAAAGTGTCGCAAGCTTCAGCACGAAGCTCAACGGGCACATAATCGTGACGAGGAATGAAACCGAGTAACAGCATCTAAGTCGACCAGGGAATGCCTTGGAGAATTGATTAACAAGAACAAGGCTTGCTGCTGGCAAGACCCAATGGGCAATGTGAACAAGGATCAGAGGGGTACGTCTTGCGAGAGAGTAGCTGGTGATGCTAAGTTTCCAGAGTCAAAGTTTTCCGATACTTTAGGGCAATCAAGTTAGAGATCACTTTTCTCTGACTGAAAAGTCATTACTTCACACACACTTGCTGCGCCAGCAATCTTTTCCGCAGCTGCTTTAAATCATCTTCAACTGCCTCTAGTTCATCGTCTTGCATGTCATTTTAATCAATGTCATTTCAGGGGTTACAAGATTTATTTGGAAAATTTCAGTATTTTAACCGTCACTGCTGTTAAGAATCGCCAAGGTTTCTTCAATGTCAAATTTAATGTTGAATGTAGTGCTTGAATTTCTGCATATTGAATATTTTATCCAATTTCGGTGGATGTTGTTTAATACATGTAAACGATAATAATACTCAATATCACATCGTCCCTCAATGGCTACTTTTCTATGTAATAATACCTAATACCATATTGTATTGCAAGAGTACATGTTAATAAAACTTCAGTCTTGAACCGAAAACAACATACATATAAATAAATATATATTTATACATATATATAAATATATATATATATATATATATATATATATATATATATATATATATATATATATATATATTTGTGTATATATAGAATGAATCATTGTGAGTTTTGGTTTGTAATCTCAAATAAAAGGCATAAATTTGAATTTTAATAGCAAAAATTATATTGTAAGACGAAAGAACAATCTATGACATTCTTTTTCTAAAGATTGTCTTGTTTAAATGATGACCGTGACTGCGCAATAAACGGTCCATCCCGAGGGTCAAATTTTGGATGATACGTTCCAGCAAAGCAACCAGTATCTCGGGAAAGACACGAGTAATGGTTTCCAAAGCGTTGATTGAAGCTGGCTTATCGCCGACGACCAGAGATTTCATGTAGCCTCAAACATGATAATCTAAACGTTTAATATCACATGATCGGGGCAGCCAATTTACTGGCCCAAAACGTGAAATCAAATTCTCACCATCGGTAGATCGACGATGCACACCATATGTTGCTCTAAGAACACGAATATAAATTCTCACAGAACACTGATTTTCGTAGTTTAGCCGAACAATTTGGATACGTTGTTGTAGTGTTAATCTTTCCATGATGATTTTCAAACAATTTTGGATCAAAATTTCATTACAGTTTGACAGCAGTCACGCGTGAATGGTCAAAAAAGCCTATTAAAATCAAATCTCAAATCATCATCATATTCAGCTTGTTCAACCATAATTCTAAGTTATGGTGCAGCCCCCCTTATATATTGACTACTCATTGCTTTCCATGTCTTTCTGTTTTCAGCTATTCTCAACCACCTCATCAGAATCTCATCGAATGTTTGGTCGTCTTCTTGGTCGTTATTCCTCTTGGGTACTACTGCGTTATTCTTGTGGTCCATCTGCCGTCCGCCATTCTCGCCAAGTGACCGGCCCATCGTCATTTCAAGGATTACACTCTATGTATCACGTCTGTTACTTGGGCCCTTTCTCGTATCCACGATAATCTCTTGCGATCTCTTAGTGTAATACGCAGCTTGCATCTTTGCATGGCTTTTTGGGCGATCTGGAGTTTTATCGCTATCCCTGTTGTTAGCGTCCATGTTTCACTACCGTATAGCAGGACTGGTAGGATACATTGGTCGAAGGTTTTTTCAAGTTGATCTTCATTTCAGACTTGAATGTAATCGAGTTCTTCCCAAAAGCACTCCATGCCATCTTTATTTGTCGATTGATTTCTTGTGGTAGTGAGCCGGATTTGTGTATAAGCTGACCAAGGTATACATATTCTTCGACTATTTCTAGTGTGGTATTGTTCACTTTTGTATGACCTTGAGTTCTGATTTAGTCGTTGAACATGATCTTGGTTTTGCTTAGGTTCATTTTCAAGCCTACTTTTCCACTAGCCACGTTAAGTTCATTCAGCTGTTCTTGTCATTCATCTTAGCTTTTGGCTATAAGGACTATGTTATCTGTGAATCCCAAGTAATTGAGCGGCTCACAATCGATGTTCAATCCTTTATTTTCCCAATGTAGGGTTCGTAAGATACCCTCTAACGTGGCGTTGAAGAGCCTTGGCGATATGGTGTCTCCCAGTCTTACCATTTTTTGTGTGGGAAACTCTGGAGGGTCTTCTAGTACTTTGAACTTTGCTCAGGCATTGCGGTAGATGTGTTTATACCTTGTGTTGTTAATGCATTTATTATTGCGTCAGGAAAGATTGAGTCAAATGCTTTTTCAAAGTCTATGAAGGCCAGTGCTAGGGGTTGCTCATACTCTTTATATCTACACAAGATTTCCCGTAGTGCGTGGATATCATCTATAGTGCTGTATCTACTTCTCAAACCAGCTTGCTTCCGTGGCAGTTCAACATCTAGGGCTGTTTATATTCGGTTGCTAATGAGCTTCGTGAATCCTTTGTAGAAGACCGATAGTAGACTTATTGGTCTATAGTTCCTGATGTCTTCTTTGCTGCCTTTCTTGTGGATCAGTATTATATTAGCACTATTCTATTGATCTGGTGTTATTGCAATCAGTGTTGATTTCTATCAGTAGTTTTCAAGTTTCTCTGCCTGCGTACTTGAGTAGTTCAGCCATGATACCATCATGATTTGCCACTTTACCATTTCTCATGGAGCTAATAGCCATCTCGGCCTCTTCAACTAGGATATTTCGGGCATGTTCTTTCATTGCAGAGAAAGTGGTTGTTGTTATTTAGTTGCGAGTCGAGTTATCTGGAGGCTTATACAGGTCTCGGTGGAAGTGGGTGATGCCTTAATTATTTCCTGTCTATCTGTGAGTCGGGTGTTGTCATGATTTAGGGCTTTCACCGGTTTTTTGCCAATGAGGAGTGCTCTTTTTGCCTTCTGGAGGCTTCTGTTATTTGTAATAGAATCTTCCACCAGTTTTTCGTCTAACTTCTTGATATCTTCAGATATCATCTTCCTTATTGTCTTGCAGGTTTTTGAATATTCAATCCTTTCGATGTTTGAGGTTGCTTATATTTCCCTGCGCTTTCTGAGCAACGCCTTATTCTCATTTGATAGTTTGTGGTGCCTATTGTCTACTTGTAGTCCGCCTACTATTTCGGCACTTTTCAGACTGGCTTCGGTAGGTGGTTTGCGTCCCAGTTTTGTGTATTTATTTCTTTGTTTATTAGGGCTTGGTAACTCTTCATATTACACTTGATGTTTTCAGTGTCAAAGCTGGGTTTATTGGCTTCCTGAGCAGTTTGCGTCTTTCTACCTTCAAGTCAAGGGTGGCTCTTGCTCTGACCAGGCGATGATTGTTTCTCTTTTTAAATCTGTAAATTATAGAAACATCTTTGACCGTTCTTTGGTGTTTGGTAAGTATCAAATCAATTTCGTTTCTTGTTACCCCATTAGGTGCTTCCCACGTCCATTTCCTGTTTTTGTTCTTCTCGATGAAGGTATTTGTTATGGATAAACTGTGGTGGTGGGCGAACTGTGCCAGTTGTTCTCCTCTTTCATTTCTTTTCCCTAGTCAAAATTTTCCCGACAACACTTCTTGGTCTTTCCTTTCCCCTGTTATGGCGTTGAAGTCACCCATTAGGTTACTTGAAATGGCTGGTGTTATTGTTGCGGACGTCGATGTAGAATTCTTCAATTTCTTTGTCAGTGTGGTTAGTTGTAGGTGCATAGACTTGAGTAATTTGAATGGTGTATCTTTGTGAGAGTCTAAGTGTCAGGCTACCTACTCGATCTGAGACGCTTGTTATACTGACTATTTTGTTCCGTCACGTATTGTTTATTAGGAATCCTACTCCGCTTTTTCTACCTGATTGTGTGCCCTGATGGTATAAGAGTTTGCACGAATCAAGTATTACTAGACTTTCATCCTTTCTTCTGGTTCCGCTCAATCCGATGACATTCCAGTTGATTTTGGCTGCTTCTTCCCCTCTCTCAATCAATCTTGCTTGATTTGATAGCGTCTGGCAATTGTAAGTTGCTATGATTATGGAAGTTAGGTGTCACTGGTAGTGGTTTAACCTGCGCGGATTCTTGACACCCTCTGCCTTCGTGGATGGTTCCTGGGAGCTACCTATCCCAGGCCCACCTCGGCCTACGGAGAATGAGGGTTGTTGATTTTTGTGTACTATCATGTTGGGGGGAGTGAGACGATACCTTACTATGCTGTCTTTTTTGCGGGCTGGTAAGGGGTTGGGGCAAAATACGTATGTGGTGTGGGTGACAGGAGTAGGGTCTGGGTGTTTGGGGAGGGGGGAGGAAGTCCATCTGAATTACCATCTTCGTATGGGTATCAATATACATATATATATATATATATATATATATATATATATATATATATATATATATATATATATATGTATATATATATATATATACATATATATATATATATAAATATATTTATATATACATATATATATATATATATATATATATATATATATATATATATACATATATATTGTTACATGTACAAAGAATTCAGCGAGCTACTGTCGCAATTGTTTTCACAACCATTAAGAACATCAACAAAATGAATTTACTCGAAACCCCGAGAACCCACCAAGCATGATCAACATCTGAAAGTGACGTCACTCCATTCATTAATCTGCTCGAATATACCAGATACCTTTCGGCAGAACATTCACCAATGTACGAGAAATGCATTGAACGGATGGAGACCCTATACAAAGGCGAGCTGAATGAATGGGGAGATCATTCATTCGACCGCGATGAAAACTGCGATAGTGTGTGGAAAGCGATATTGTTCGAGTAATAGACAAGTGATTTTCGTTGATTGTGAAGTGATCTTAGAAGACAATTGCGATATAAATTTATGGACAAGTGGATGTTAGATTTTAATAGTGAAAATTAAAATTGTGAAATAGACCAAATAATTGATTGTGCATTTTAAATAATTTAATAAACTCTTTTAATTTAATTTAAAAGACATTGCGTTTTCAGTTTCCCGGAACATTAAAACTATTGGCAGCGAACCATAACACGCGACAGTGGTGCCGAGAAGTGAGAAAGATAATTTTAAAAGTGAAAAACGTTTAAACATAAAAAAAAAAGAAAAATGCACAATGGTGGAATGTAACGTGGAAACTGGTAGAAAAATAAATAAAAGCCGAAATAATAAAAATAACCACGAAGGTAACATTTGAAAATAAATGAATTTACCATGGCGGAGCTTAAGGGAGATGCAGAAACGCCAAAATCAAAGAAGCCAGAAAATGTGCTAATGCAAATGTTAATGCTGATGTCATTCAGTCTGACTGCGAAGCTAGACGAACAATCAGCGAAGCTAAATGGACAGTCATCTAATTTAACTGCGAAGCTTAATGAGCAATCAGCGAAGCTGGACCAACAAGCGATCGAAATCAAGGCAGACATCAAGGCAGACATCACACAGAAGCTGGAGAAACAGTTAACCGAAATGAAAGCGGAGCTCGGTCATCTGAACAAACAAATTGAAGGCGTCGAGGAAAAGGTTGACCAGGTCGAGGAAAAGGTTTACCAGGTCGAGGAAAAGGTTAGCCAGGTCGAAGAGAGAATGAACCATGAGATGGAAAAAGTGAAAAAAGAATTGAAAGCAGCACTTCACCAGCCCCGCTTATAACCGCAGCGCAAAACACATCTAGAAATGTGAAAGCATCAATATTCGACGGGCAAATGGTCTGGAGCATTTACAAAATCCAGTTTGAAGCCACCGCTAGGATAAATCACTGGAATAAGCAGGAACGAGCGACTGCATTCATTCTTGCTCTAAGAGGCCCAGCTGCCGAGCTTTCGCAGACTATCCTCGTTGAGTTGCATTCAAACTCGGCTGCTATAATGAATGCGCTGGACATGCGTTATGGAGACGATCATCTGAAGCAGATTTGCCGGGCACAGCTACGGCATCGGATGCAGAAGTCTGACGAAACCTTACAGCAGCTAGCTCAAGACATTGAGCGACTGGCACTTTTGGCTTATCCAGCTTACGACCCAGAACATCAAGATGACGTAGCGACAGAAGCATTCATCAGCGCCTTAAAGACCAGGAATTGCAACAAGCCGTGCGATTAGCTCAAAAGCAAACGGTTAAGGACGCATTTGTTTATAGTGTGAAATTTGAGGCAGCGAAAAATGCGAACCGTAGCACAGCCTGGGTCCGAGAGGTAGTGGCAGACGAGTGCAGGTGTGAGTACGTGGATAATGAGCGAGAGCAGCAGCTAAATGGTGCGCCTAGATGCTGAGATTTCGGTGAGAAAGGGCACCTGCAAAGAGACTGCAAGAAGCGAGGAAAACGGAGCTATTGTCCAGGATGGTGGAGATCCAGACCGTGTCAGGAGGCCAGAATAGAAGTCCATCAATCTGAAAGGGCCAACTTCATGCAACGGACGTCAATTAGGAGGATCAACATCCCTAGCACCCCCATCACCGTGTCAAGGCAACATTGTGGAGAAGCAGACTTATGCCTTCCTGGCCAAGTTGATGTAGAGCCTTGCACCATAATAAGTGACACTAGTGCAACCCGATCGTCTATCCAACTAGCCTTAGTGAGGCCCCAACTACTTTACAAGGGCAGAGCTCATGGAAATGCTGACGTCCTATCTCGTCATCCATGTCCAGCTAACAGCAAGCATTGCCGACAGATTGAGGAAAAGGAGCCAACCGTTGATCTGCAAGTGATAACGGCCGGATTCGATGAAGGTTGGTCATCGGAGGGGACTCAAAATGCCCAGTTAGCCGATGAAGACATCGGACCATTGCTCGTATGGAAGGAGACAACTGGGCGACCTGACTGGAAAGACGTTTCAATGCATGGCGCAACCCTGAACTGCTATTGGGCACAATGAAACTCCCTTCAGGTGGAGGGTGGCATACTCAAGCGGAAATGGGAAACGGCGGATGGCAGCTCCTATAGGATGCAAACTATACTACCCAAAAACCGAATCCACGATGTGGTTAAGTAAATGCATGAAGGATCCTCGGGAGTCCACCTTGGTGTTAACAAGACCTTAGCGAAATTGCGGGAAAGGTTCTACTGGCTCCATGCTCGAGAAGACGTAGAGGACTGGTGGCGTAGATGCACAATTTAAGCTTCCGTCAAAGGTTCAAAGCGACGAGTGAGAGGACAAATGCAAACCTACAACGTGGGTGTACCGTTTAAAAGGATTGCGGTTGACATCGCAGGACCCTTCCCTGAATCCGAATGGGGAAATCGATACACGCTGGTTGTAGCCGATTATTTCAGCAAGTGGCCCGAGGTCTACCCCATTCCCAACCAGGAAGCAACTACTGTAGTCAAACAGGTAGTGTTAAATTGGGTCAGTAGGTACGGCGTACCTTGCGAACTACATTCGGATCAAGGTCGAAACTTTGAATCACTAGTTTTTAGCGAAATGTGCGAGCTGCTGGGAATACGGAAAACGAGGACAACACCGCTGAAACCCCAACCCGATGGAATGGTCGAACGTTTCAACGGCACGCTCAATAAACACCTGGCCAAAATGGTTGACGAGAACCAAAGGGACTGGGACCGACACATCCCACTATTTTTGATGGCCTACAGAGCTGCCGAACATGCATCGACGGGCCAAGCCCCAGCCAAAGCCATTTTTGGAAAGAATATTCATCTGCCAGCTGATATAAATTCGAACATCCCCTGAGAAACCCCAAACCATCTCGGAGTACGCGAGTGAGCTAAGACAACGGTTGAACCAGATACATCGGACAGTGCGAAAATACCTCGAATCGGCTACTGACCGCATGAAGACCAGGTATGATCTAAATACAAATTCTACTGGCTTCCAGCAAGATGACTTGGTATAGCTATATAACCCGCAACGGCGAAAGGGTAAGTCTCCAAAGTTGCAACATAATTGGGAGGGATCATATCGAGCTACAAAGCGAATCAACGACGTCGTGTACCGAATACAGGAACATCGTAAGCCAAGAGCTAAAATGAAAATCGTACACTTGGACCGTCTTGCCCCATATTACATCCAGGGAGAATTGACTACAATTGGCGACACATCTTTTCGGGGCGAAAAGAACTGAGGTGGGGGCAGTGTTACATATACAAAAAATTCTGCGAACTACTGTCGCAATTGTTTTCACAACCATTAAGAGCATCAAAAAAATGAATTTACTGGAAACCCCGAGAACCCACCAAGCATGATCAACATCTGAAAGTGACGTCACTCCATTCATTAATTTGCTCGAATCTACCAGGTACCTCTCGGCAGAACATTCGCCAATGTTCGAGAAATGCATTGAACGGATGGAGACCCTATACAAAGGCGAGCTGAATGAATGGGGAGATCATTCATTTGACCGCGGAAAAACTGCGATAGTGTGTGGAAAGCGATATTGTTCGAGTAATAGACAAGTGATTTTCGTTGATTGTGAAGTGATCTTAGAAGACAATTGCGATAGGAATTTATGGAGAAGTGAAAGTTAGATTTTAAAAGTGAAAATTAAAATTGTGAAATAGACCAAATAAGTGATTGTGCATTTTTAAGTAATTTAATAAACTCTTTTAATTTAATTTAAAAGACATTGCGTTTTCACTTTTCCGGAACATTAAAATTATTGGCCGCGAACCATAACACGCGACAATATATACTCGTACATATATACATATATGTATATGGTGATCGCAATTTCGTTTCAATTTTCGCAAAATTTGCAGGGCAGGTGTATTGAGTAAATATCTCCACTATTCTTGTTGAACAGCTAAATCGGCTGAGCAAAAACAAAATGGTGGCCAATTTAGATGAGAAATCGTGACTAAAGTCTAGCTCCAATTTGAATGAAATTCGGTACAGAGGTTCATCAAGCTGTGTGATGAAGCTCAAGCTTTCAAGTAATGTTAATTGAATTCAGAAGTTTGAAAGAAATTATGAATATCTAAACAATAGTGAAAGAGATTTAAGGGTCAGATCTCAAAAAACAAAGTGGCGGCTAGTTGAAATTAGAAATTTTAAGGGCTTCGTAGTCACAATTTTGTTTCAATTTACATGAAACTTAACTTAATGGTTAGAGATTATTGTACTTAAAGATTTTGTTTATTTGGATCCTTATGCAAGTTTCGAAATGCCAGCCGTTCAAATATATGATCTTTTCAGATTTTCATGCTTCTCTAGCGGGCAAATTTTCCAACAGATATTGATGAAATTTGAAATGATGATTAGCTAAATTAAGCTACAGTGCGAAAATTATAGACGCATAACACTATTTTGCACGGCAGACAAAATATTTTAAAGAGCTAGGAAAATAAAATCGGAAGTTCCAACAGTATTTTTGGGGAGTATCAAGATGTTTTTAAAAGCAGGCAGATCAATGATAGACCTTTTTTTCACAATCAAGCAGGTACTTGAAAAATGCTGGGGGTTCAGCATACGACAGTATTGACCGTAACGTTCTGTACCAAATAATGCTTTGCTTTGGTATCCCAGCCAGATAATCTATCTTACCAAAATACACCAATAACCAACTCACCGATGCCTTGGACACAAATATCACGCTAAAGCAGGTAGGTCTGCTGGCCCCATTGCTATTCAATTCGGCATTGGAGTGCATCACAAGAAAGTTACCTGTCGATACAAGAGGTACATTACCATACAAGTCGAGCCAAGTCGTAGCCTATGTGGATCACATCAACATTTTGTCACGGTTATTAACAACCTCCAAAAGACTCTTCCCGAAACTTTACAGCAAAGAAAACTAGTAAGGCTACAAATCAAGGAGAATAAAACAAAGCTCATGATGTAGTCAAGGAAAATATCTCAAAAGCCCCAAATACGAGTATCACATTTGGCGAATACATTTTCGAAAATGTGGGCAAATTTGTATATTTAGGCGCCAAAATAACGAGAACCGGTAATGAAAGAGACAAAATACACCGAAGAGTACAGCTCGCAAATAAAGTATTTGGTTCAGTTTTGACGATCTTGAAAACCAGCTACATACACAGCAAAACAAAGCTCCAAGTATACAAATTTATGATAAGACCTGTGTTATGCTATGAGTGCAAAACATGGACTCTAACTCAAGCATCCCCAAATATAATGAATACTTTTGAGTGACGGGTCTCGAGGCGAATAATGGTAGCGAAGCTACGAGTACGCGGGGACCAATGGCGAATTCGATGAGGTCTCAACGGTTGTAAGACTGTGGAAGCGGTAATGAACTGCCCACATGAAGCGTATGAACGAACAACGGATTCCCAAAAAGATATTCGTTTGAGAACTGAAGGGTGGAGACCAGTGGGGAAACCGAGGAAATGCTGGTCTGACTCGGTTAACAAAGACAGCTAATTGCTACTCGGATCTTGAAATTGGAGAACGTGGTCAACGGACCGAGACAATTGGAGGCGCTTGTTGCAGGAAGTGAGGGCCCGAGACGGGCTGTAGCGCTACGAAAAAGAAGAAAAAATTAAGTTTCTACATTCCGCAAAAAAATTATCGAAGTCGGATGAGAAACAAGTAAGTCAAAAATTTAAGTCTTAATATTTTTAGCTACGTTTTTTTATAAAAATTGAATATTCTTGCCTTGTCCTGAGCGGAACCCCGATCTGAGCGAGATTCAGCAAACTGATTGATCTAAAACCTAAAGCATAAATTCGAAATGGTGGCCCCAAAGATCAAAAAGCAAGCGAAATTCGCTATTTTAGTAAAAACTGGAATGTTGAATATCTTTCTTGGAAACACGGTTCGGTGAAAATATTAGATCAAAAGTATTTATTTATTTATTTATTCATGAACCAAACAAGGTACAAAATATTTACATTGCATTATAGCTCCATTTTATTTTCTTAACAATTACGATTGGGGGGAAATGGGCTAAGGAATTCCAGGACAGAGGATATTTAAGGATTCAAGGTTTTAAGTAAGTTTGTTTTAAAAGTGGCCTTCAAAATGCCTGGTGTTTAGCAATTCTTCACGTTGTTAAAGATTCTGCAGCATTTATTAATAGGCTCACAATCCGCATAGACAGTTCTATGATGGATTACTTTGAGAAAAGGAGTATGCCTAGTTTGTCTCGTTGCATTATTAAAATTAAACTTCGTGGAGAGTGATTCAATCTGAATACCTTTTTCGATATTTAAAAAGGCAAAGCAGCAAGATGAGATTTGTCTTCTTAATGACAGAGAAGTCATGTTTAGTTGTTTAAGCCTTTGCGAGTATTCTGGTATAGTTGCGAATTGACTGGGGTCGTAAAGATTCCTTAAGGCAAATCGTACAAACTGCTTCTGGATGGACTCAAGTCTATTTGAGTGTATTTCAAAGATAGGGTCCCAGACAATGCTCGCATATTCTAAGATTGGGCGAACAAGGGCCGTGTAGAAAGATTTTGTTACCCATATATTCTTGAACTCCTTCGTACGTCTTTTAATGAAGCCTAGCTGCTTATTAGCCTACGCTAAAATTTTATCATAATGTAAATTAAAACGCAGCTTGTGATCCAAGATGACACCAAGATCATTAACATGCTCAACTCTTGCCAGTTCGACATTAATAAGGAAGTATGTATTGCTAATAAAGTTTTTTTGGCGAGAAAAACTTATGACCTGACATTTACTTGCGTTGAGTTTAAGTTTATTAATCTCACACCATTGTTGAGGGCAAAAAAGTTTACTTTGAAGAAAGCTCGCTTCAGTTTGTGAGCCAATAGCGTGGTTAATTTTTAGGTCATCAGCATACAATAGGTGTGGTATACCCGCCAGTTCTTTTGATGAATCAGATATGAACATGTTAAACAGGAGAGGTCCGAGGCGACTACCTTGTAGTACACCCGATTATGCTACAATTTTCTTTGAATATTAACCCTGAATTTTAAAGTTTGAGTGCGATGAGAAAGGTAGGATATAAGCCAATTCAGAAGAGACCCAGAGATCCCAAAGTTTTGCGATTTTGTTATTAAAATGGAGTGATTCACTTGATCAAAAGCCTTACTAAAATCAGTGTATACTGCATCAACCTGCTGGACTTTTTCCATGGCATTAAGAGCATCGGAAACCATGATTATGAG
The DNA here is from genome assembly GCA_963969285.1 of Odontomyia ornata. Classification (NCBI taxonomy): domain Eukaryota; kingdom Metazoa; phylum Arthropoda; class Insecta; order Diptera; family Stratiomyidae; genus Odontomyia; species Odontomyia ornata. Next base: position 77,324,115 of record OZ017739.1, on the reverse strand, counting down.
ATTAGTGGCAGTTGAGCGACCTTTACGGAAACCATGTTGCTGGTCGATAAGGAATGGATCAACAAAGGTGGCGAGCCATGTACAATTTTTTCAAATAGGTTTGGTATAGTGGATAGTAGTGCGATGCCTCTGTAATTCTCCACTGATTTTTTGTCTCCACTTTTGTGGATGGGTGTAAGGTTGGATAATTTCCACACAGTCGGAAAGACACCTGATGAGAGAGATTTATTAAAAATTATGTGCAGCGGTTTGGATACCTGTGTTAGGCACTGAAATAAAAAAGACGGAGGAATATGGCCTAGACCAGGGCCTTTATTTAGGTCCAGATCGTTAATGGCTTTATGGGTTTCTTCTAAAGTAAGAGTTATTTCTGCAACACCACCATTATGAGGTATTTGCGTCTGATGATGTACCGGTGAGCTAGCAGGCAGAAAAACTTCCTAGAAGTATTCAGCGAACATATCACAAATTGTTTTACAATCAGAGGAAGTAGTTTCTCAATTAGTCATTGTTGCTGGATACCCAGACGATTTTCTTTTAGAATTTACAAAATCATAGAATTTCTTAGCGTCACACATTATATTTTCTACTGTTATAGTAACGTAGAGATCGTATGCCTCTCGAGACTTTTGAGAAAATTCGTTGGCCAAGTTTTCATAACTTACCCTGATTTGTTCGTTTGGGTTTGGACTATTTTTTAAGATCTTGTAGAGTTTGTTTCTATGATTTCGTAATTGTCTAAGCTCTCTATCAAGCCATGGTTCAGATTTATTATATCTTTTCTTTATTATAGGGACGAAATTTTCAACGGCGTCAAATAATATCTGATAGAATGATGATACTGCATCATCTACGTCTAACATTGAAAGAGTTTCTATCCATTCTATAGTCTCTAAATAGGCTCTAATACCTACATAGTTGTATATGACTTTAAAAATAGTCATATACAATTTCATCATTGTATAAATTCGATGTTTTCAGATCAGATGTAGAAAGTTCAACAAGAAAAGCTCTATGATGTTTAGTATTAGAAAACAGGTTTTCTTCGTCAGTCGTTGGACATACTACTACTTCGTCAACAAAATTCATGAAAATTAAATCTAACCAGTTGCCATTTGTGTTTGGGGTTGGAGCAGTTTGCTGCAAATCATTGCCATAAAATCAATCGACTAATTTATTGTCAACGGAGTCTTTAAGGTTCAAAGGAAGGAGATATTTTTCATTTACGTCAACAACAAAGGATAAGTGAGGACGATTAAAGTCACCTAAAATGATGATTCTATCATTTTCATTAAGGGATGACATGACTGAAGAAGCTACCTCAAAGAAGTCGTTGTAAATAGTTTCGTCAGAATTGGGAGGTATATACACTACACTGATGTATAAAAACACATGACCAAGGATAACTCGCACAAATATATGTTCGAAGTCTTTAGAGGATGCCGTTGGAACCACTTCAAATGATAGGACATTTTTTATAGCAATTAGAACTCCGCCTCCTCTAGATTGACCTGTGCGCTGATAGTCTCGATCACAGCGGTGGATAGTCCAACTATCGTCAAGAATTTCCGTATTTGTATACGAGCTATTCAACCAAGTCTCGGTGATGGTAATAACATTAAAGTGGCAGGATTTGGCGACAATAAATAAATAATTTAATTTTCCTCTTATACCACCGCAATTGTGGTAGAAGAGTTTAATGCGCCTTGAAGTCAGACTTTGGTTAGGAATGATATTTCTTAAAGTCATCTCGAGGTTTTTGAAGAGCAGCGATATGTTTTGATTTCACATACGATCTATAGGTTTCTAAATCCTTCTTTACCTGGTCGGAGCTCACACTAAATTGCTCATGGAAACGTGTAAAGACAAGTGTCAAGCTTTTAAGGTCAGTAGGAAGCCCTTCCTGTTGTATTTTAACCTTTAAGTTGGTTTTTGTCTTCCCTTTGACACATGTAGTTTCAAGAGAATCGTGCAGATAGGAAAGAAAAAGACGAACATCATTATAAATGTTGGAGTCTCGCAAACGTGATATAAGGTATTTACTCTCTAGATCACATTGAGAGTTGATCGTGGCCTTAACTCTAGGAGGTACTAGCGGATCAAATACTGTTTGCGTCATTGCTGATTCAACAGGTGGAGCTTCTGGTATATTAATATATCCAGAATAAGATGGCTTTTGGTCATCACCGCGTACAAATTTTATCAGTGGGAAGCTATGGGTGGTTTTAGGGTTTGAATTGTTAGTTGTGATGACTTTTTGTTGAATTTCGGAATTTTTATCTATTTTGTTACTTTGAGCCACAGGCGATTTGTTGATGGATTTGTTGGATAAAGGAATATTGCTCAAAGGTGAGGGTTTACATTTTATATTAGAATTAAGCTTATTTTTAATACTTTGCTTACTACTTTTCTTCACATTATTCTGGTAACGCCACTTGAAAAACTTGATGCCATTCCATGATAGATATGTAATTTCTCCCTGATGATTGCTGAACAACCAAGCATACTGCGTTGGAATGTGAAGTTTGAACGTTGGTCGATGGGTTTTTTTCTTTCTAGGGAGAGATTCGACATCACTAATGCAAAACTCGTCCCGAACAAAACGAAGAACCCAAGCCTCATCAGCAGCTGATGGTGCACCTTAAACGAAAAACTTCTCGTAATTGCTCTTTTCGTTGTGTAGTTGACAAGTTGTACTCGTCGATTTGCGTTTGCCTCATGAATTCTGGCTATCCGTTTGCGCCATTCATCCTCGGACCAGAGAGTGCCAAATTTTGATATCATGTTATAGCCCAGTCATATTAGGTAAAAAAAGGGGTCAACCTCGGAATGAAAGATAATAAGCTGCAAATTGGTATGAACCTTTGTTTTGTCATTCTAAATGTTGTCTCAAAAGTCACAATCGTTATCGTGTTTGCGTCTCAAGATATTCAAGGTCAAAGGTCACAAAAATCGGTTTTTCGCGAATATCTGGCTTCCTATCGGTTAAATGAGATTTGCATTTATTATAAAAGTTGTAGGCTATAAAATTCCCTACAACTTTTGTTTAAACTTTTTTTTCATACGACCAACCGTTTTGAAGGTAGAGCGCGAAGAGTGCACATCGTACAGTCATATACGGCCTAATGCAAGGTCAAGCGTGAGTTATGGTTATCAGTACGTTATAAAGTCAATTATTTACTTGGAAATTATAATTATTAAACAATGCCTATTATTTATGTACTAACTATTAATTATTTATATTTAATTAAAGTAAGTAACTTGATTTGCAACGGTACAATTTCAAACTAACGAATAATCTTGACTCATACAAAGTGGAGAGAGGTGCCTTGAATACTAGAGAACATCTGTCCCGGCAATGAATAGAAAAGGGCATAGGGTAGGGACAAGTATTTCCAGGATTATAAGTATTGAGAAATTTACGCGTTTTAAAGAAAAGATATATAATGTCGTGTTAACTTAAAATGAAACTAAAATATATAATCCAGAATTAATAATATTTTATACTTAAATAGTTAAATATGAATAATTATATATAAATAATCAAGTTACTTACTTTAATTAAATATAAATAATTAATAGTTAGTACATAAATAATATATATAATTATTCATATTTAACTATTTAAGTATAAAATATTATTAATTCTGGATTATATATTTTAGTTTTATTTTAAGTTAACACGACATTATATATCTTTTCTTTAAAACGCGTAAATTTCTCAATACTTATATACCTGGAAATACTTGTCCCTACCCTATGCCCTTTTCTATTCATTGCCGGGACAGATGTTCTCTAGTATTCAAGGCACCTCTCTCCACTTTGTATGAGTCAAGATTATTCGTTAGTTTGAAATTGTACCGTTGCAAATCAAGTTACTTACTTTAATTAAATATAAATAATTAATAGTTAGTACATAAATAATAGGCATTGTTTAATAATTATAATTTCCAAGTAAATAATTGACTTTATAACGTACTGATAACCATAACTCACGCTTGACCTTGCATTAGGCCGTATATGACTGTACGATGTGCACTCTTCGCGCTCTACCTTCAAAACGGTTGGTCGTATGAAAAAAAAGTTTAAACAAAAGTTGTAGGGAATTTTATAGCCTACAACTTTTATAATAAATGCAAATCTCATTTAACCGATAGGAAGCCAGATATTCGCGAAAAACCGATTTTTGTGACCTTTGACCTTGAATATCTTGAGACGCAAACACGATAACGATTGTGACTTTTGAGACAACATTTAGAATGACAAAACAAAGGTTCATACCAATTTGCAGCTTATTATCTTTCATTCCGAGGTGAAAGCCCTAATATGACTGGGCTATTAGATGTGTCTTCAGCAATTCCATTTAGTGACAAGTCACAAACAGATGTTACCTCATCAACGTTTGTTACATGCTGGTTTTCGTTTACTAACACAGTATTATCGGCCTCTAGCATTTCCTCATTTAATGACAACATTTTCCTCAAACAGAACTTGACTTTCATAGTGGTGACTAATAAAATTATTATATGCTTTTAAAATTAAGGTTACCTACGAGAAATTTGCTTTTTCGTCTGTTGGTACCAATGGGATTTTTTTACTCACCATCAAAGTATTTGACTCAAATTGATAAAAAATATGGCAGATAAATACAGAAGTTCTTTGACACTTGTCAGGGTTTTTTTATCATTTTGCTCCGTTCACAACCTGGCACTTGTAATATTCTCGTATTGAATAAAAAGCAGCAATTGTACCAAAAGATAGGCAAATATTTTGAAATATTTATTTGTGATGATCTACTATGTCATTCTACAAAAATTTCCGTTCATTAGGCCAAATTCATTTAGCTAAATAATTAATTGTAGAAAACTCCTAAGTGTATTAAATAGCAGCAGATGCTACAAAATTCTAAGTAAGGATATTCGGTATCTGCTCTTTGTTGAAAAAATTAGCTTTGCCGGCGAAACCCATAAAAATTCACTTGCCACTCTACAGTAGCTCCATTTACACTTTCAATATATTTTCTCATGAGATAAATCCCACCATATCAGTCGAACCCAGTTGTGTTCGATACCTCTATTTAAATCCTTAACAATGGTTAATTGCTAACGGTTGCACTGACCGGGAAAAAATCAAAGCTCCTCAATAAAAACCCAATCGAACGCCTACACAGGATTAAAATCGGGAAAAGAGCCAGAATAAATGAATCAAGCATGGTAATCAGACCCAAGGGACTATTTTGCGCATTCATCCTCGTAACATTAACCATACCATCACGTTCACTTTTCTAAATCGTAAACTTCTACAGGATTCAGCTTCAACTTTCGGTAATTGGATCTAAAAAGCGGACTATTGTGTCCCAAGTGAAAGAAAAACGTGACAAATGAAGGACAGGACTTTTCCTAATAATACCGGAAAATCCCATCAATCAGGTCGTCTAATAAAACACCTCGAGAATTCTTGTAACTTGAAGCCGCTCTTTCTTCTTGCACATCTAAATTTTTTTGCGAAAGGTTTCGTTATTTTAGCAAGGACTAAATTCAGCGTTCTTGTTTTACGTACCCATTTGACGGGCGAGTATCTCATGTGGTTTGGAAAATAAATTGCCTAACAAGGCATGCCTTTTAGGAGGTAAAGACTTGTGGTTTGATGCACAAATGAAAAATTCGCGAGCTTTAGGGGATGCTAAGAAAAATGATAAATTAAATTCTGTATTTATTTTATTCCTTCTTTTAAACAGTTTTTCCCGGTGATGGCATTGAAGGCTATTTAACTTATTTAATTTTGTAAATGGCATGAGACGAAAATAAAGCACATTTTATAATTTTCATATTTGAAATTTAATTCCTATATTCGATTGAGAAGGAGAACACAAAACTTCCCAACATTAAAGCTAAATTGATTTATTAAACAATCATCATAATCATCTCCTAAGTAGGCAACATATTTCTTCTGGAAGGTCTTTTTTTTGGAAGATTTTCCCAACTTTTTCCGCCCAACAATATGCCTATGATAATTTGCTATCAATAAGAAGCAATTTAACATATTTTACGGACGATTTGAAGGGGCGGCCTTCTCACTCGAAGTTTCTTTGGCATTTAAGTCAAGGACACGGTATTCATCATTATGCCGAATTTTTTTCTCCGAAAATTTGCCAAAAGTATCTCAAAATTAATAACATAATGTAATAAGAGATTGATTCGAGTGGTTTTTGACGATATCATTCCATTATCTGTAGAATAATGATTTACTTGATACTTGTGCCAACTGCTTAGTGAAGGCAAAAATCGTTGATGTAATTAGATCGATTTGCAAGAAGTTATAATTAATTACTTGTTTAATGAGCATAGTTATCAATCTGGGAATCAGAAGTAATTTGACAAAAAAGAGAATTGAAGACATATAATCGACGTTAAGTCTTCTGAAAAATAGCTTAATATTGGGTGACAGTCGTATAATTGCATGATGATTATTGGCCATAAAAGTATAATCGTTAGTTTAAATATTAATGCCAACGAAAGCTTTACTTAAAATTTTTGTTCCTAGAGGTAGAGGAATTTTTTAACACTAGTCCCGCGGTACCAATAGGAAAATCTCCAATCAAATCTTAAGGGGCTCAATTGTCTCCTCTAATATTGATGATATTTTCTAGCTGCACGAAGGTTCGCTGTTTGATTTTGGATGGAAAAAAAGAAAACTGACTTCAAAGTGCCCAAAAATGATGCACAAAATTTTATGGAAATAGGTGCCATAACAGTTTCTCCCCGTTTCTTATGTAATGGCCCACATATTGGAAGTTTTTATGTTGATACAAGGAAATTGATTTAGTACCACTTCCATAAAGTTTATTTCATCCTTTTAGGGCCCATTAAAATGGTCAAATTAACAACTGCTTAAATCTACAGGATCTATAGAACTCGGGCACTGTTCTATATTTTGATCCCAGACCTCATCAATGCATACCTTGATTTGGGTTTTAAAAAATCTAAAAATTGCAGCTTTACGAAGCTTTCAAAGTTTTGAATTTTTTGTCGTTTCGGCGGCGAATGTCATTTACGTACAGAATGTGGAACTCCCATGCTCGCAAGCCGTCAGACTAACCGCTGAACACATCTCCTAACAACCTTAGAACCTAGCCTGGCCCGTTAATACGGGCCAGATCTCGTTTTCTTACGCCATGACGTGCCTTCAAGCTGGGGAGTCCCTTATCTAGCGCAAAGAGAGAAGGGAAGAGGAATCGCCAGGAAAGCGATCCCCCCGCCCTGACGTCCCGGTTGCTGTGAGTCCCTTTTATCTTTTAGGACTGCCCAAGCATAATGTACCACCTGGTTCCATTTGTCAACTGATTTAAGCTCTCTGTAGAGGCTACTTCGCAGCCTGACCCATTTTTTGCGCAAGAAAAGTGTGCGATACAGATTGTCTTCCTCTCCTGGGCAAAACCGGCAAGTGGGGGACCGTGACTTACCAATCCTGTGCAGGTAAGACTGAAAACACTCATGCCCACTGCAAAGCTGGGTCAGATAGAAGTCAGTCTCACGATACTTTTGATTTAGCCACGCTTTAACATCCGGAGTGAGGCGGGTAGTCCACCTTCCCTTCGTGCAGTTCAACCGAGACTTGTAATGTGACGCCTACGCCCGGGAATCGAAGTGATTCCGATCCCGAACCCTTGCACCCGGCCAGATGGGTATGACCTCGAAGTGCAAGCGGACTTCATCTTTCGTGCGGATATCGTTGCGCAGAAAATATTTTTTTTTTCTTCTTTCCAAATATTTAGATCTGTGGATATAAATATTTGAAACGTAATATTAATCAAACACCTATACATTTCGAGGCATATCCATCTGGTAATGCCCCCCCACCGTTGCCACCAAAACACTATGCCACTGGCGACCAATAAAACTGCACATTGCCGCCATGTGGCGTTCCATTCCGCGTCAGTTGCGACGACTCCCAGTCCACATCTGTTTTGTCGGAGGTTCAGATTGACAGTCCGACGCAACGAGGGAGAAAACACGCGGGAGGAAAATACTGTATTTTTCGTTATCCCCCCACAGTCTTAGGATTCAAAAGGGACGAAAATATGAACTAACAGTGGGTAAGGAGTAATTGAATTGTTTTTCATTTGTCGAATAATAATTTTCTTAACAGAAAAATTAAGGAGAAAGCGTGGTAGTGGTGGTACAGCGGGAGGGGCATCTAAAACCGATAGTTAACCTTATGCCCAAACAAGATACGTCTAGAGTGCACATACAGACGATCAAAGCAGAGCCGAATCTTCTGATGGACTTAAATTTGCTGCATGAAGAACTGCATGTATCATCTCCTCCTGCTTTGATGGTGCCGTAGAAATTTTTAAAACTGAAAGTGTTGACCGTTATTGATATCACAAATTCAAACGAACAAAATCATCACGATGCGCATAGAACCAACAAAGAGGCTCAAACTCATCATAGTCTATAGATGCTACGTGACTGCTCATATATATTCGAAAATTCGAGATGCCAGTTAACCACGATTTCGAGGTGAGGTTAGAATACGAAAATGTAGAAATTCATTGAGGATAGATCAGGTTAGAAGAAGAAATTTATAAAATTATTGATGATATTAATTTTGAGACGCAAGGAAATAATATTAGTGAAAATTATATCAGGGGAAGTTAATTTAATTTAAGGCTAGTAGAAATGTATGTTTGCTGGGTTTAAAGGGAAATGTATATATTTAGGATAAGATATGTCATAGCAATTATGATAAAAAAAAAGGATTATTTTAGCATTTAAGTCAAAACGGAAAGGATACTTTATGGTTAACGATCAAAATGATTAAAACATACGTAATTTGTCTATAGGACGCATGCAACATAATTTAAATATTTGTTAATTTTCACGTAAATATGTGCTGGAATTTTGAATTATTTATGAAGACTTTAATCAAATATTTCTTCAAAACATATGATATCCACTACGTTACAAAGCAATTTTATACTGTATCTCATTTTATTCATATGTGCATTTGCACTTGTCATTAAAGTATCTACTTAGAACTTATGAAAAATTCACTAAACAGATCCGTCCTGTTACGTCGTTAATACCTAGAAATTATGTCAGCCGGAATCTTGTTTATTTTTGCTTAAAGACTAAGAGCCCGTGGCCGTCAGACGTTCCTTATTTCATAAAAGCTGAAAGTTTCTTAGCGCATGCTCCCAACACAGGTAGGGACGTTGGCCAACTATAAAGTTTAGATCATTCGTGTATAAAATATCTGTTGAAAAGTGTCCAAACCAAATTAAATAAATCATTACTGCCTCGTATTAGTGGTTAGGAATAGATATTTAAACATTGGCTGAACAATTTAAACTAAGCCTCGTAGACTGAAAAATGCGAAGAGTGCGACGGACAAGCTGATTCTTAATAAGACTTACCAAAACCCACAGACTACTACTTATAATTATTGAGCCTAGTCAGAAAATTGACTGGCTAGAACATTGGGATCTCGATAAAATTTAAATAGAAGACATATATGATATAAACACTTCAAGTTGAATTAATTGAGATAGGTTTCCAACGACTTGGGATATTTCGTGTTGAAGATAAGTTTGAAGCCTCACAAAATCATCGAAATCCCTTTGCTGCTAATCGATTACCGACAAAAACTCACTACTTTAAATGACCGAAATTGTACGTTATTTCTGATAGCCAGATTTTTCTGTAAACTTAATTTAAAATAAATTGATTAGTCGTATGATCCTTCAAACAAAACAAGTCAGATACACATGTATGTTAGGTAAGTTTGAGCGAAAAATGCGAAAATATTTCTGCACCCCGTGTACTACATGGGTGATCAATGAATAATTTTTAGGTCCATAAGAAGTTATAATCTTATGCGTGCACACCTTATAACGTTTTCAAGCGTTGGTTGCAATAAGTTTCTTGGGAAGAGGCCTATGGGGGGATATCATTGTAAATAAATCCAATTCTTTAGGATAGTTGAGCCGTGAACAGTCATTTCATGTTTAATTATTCTCCCCTTATTCATACGGGCACTAGTTCAAATAAATCAATATTAGGCGAAAATAACTAAATGGCATATGAATAAAACCAAACAAATATTTTGACTTACTTTTATACAGACTTGACAAGTCTCGATCTTAGCAAATAGTTTCTATAAGAACCAGGGATAGGGTCAGGCTGCAAAAATAGCTTTTTTCAAAAATTAGATATTTTCATGGTGATACTTTCGGAAAATTTAGAATATTTCATATTTCTTTTTGCATTTTGTATTGAATTTTGAGGAGACCAACCATGAAATTTTCTTTTTAAATTCCTCTGTATTCCAGCGTCTGTTTTGTGCATTTTAAGCATTTGCGTACGTTCAATTTATCGTTTTAACGATTATTTGATATTCATAAAGCGTTAGCCCAAGACCATGAAAATATTTTGCGATATAAGGACTTTTATTCAAAAAATCGGGTGTTCATGTTAATGTTATTAGGGCCAAATTTTTTTAAGGATAAAAAAAAAGGAAAACTTGATTGTTATTAAGCGCTCGAAACTTTAGTGTTTACTGTATGCAATAAATTTGTAAAGCCTGTTTAAACATAGAATTTGAGCATAAAAATGAATAAAATGGATTGCTAACTAACGAAAGACTTTCCTTTTCAGTGGTTCTCTTTGTTTCAGCGGGAAAGTGAGTGCAGGGTATGTATGCCGTCGCGAGGGTAGGGTTTCGCCAAATCCGCTGAGGTCGGTTTCGCATCGCGCGCAGTACGCGGTACCTTAGTTGTTTTTGATTTTTCCTTAACGTAGCATTTGTCGGGTTGAGTTAGAGTAGCATACTTTTCGGTACCGCGTCGAAAATTCGGGAACGCGAAATACAAATTAGCTTTTGTTCTTTGACTGGTTTATAGGAAGAAATACGGAGTAACGTAAGGCAGGTTTCTTCTCCGTATGGTTTTGTTTGGTAACGCGTTTTGAAAACGGGCGTGTTCAGGTGGCTGAAAATATTGTAATTGAGCGTAACCCATTCGGAGACCCGCGACCGAAATCCTCTCCGAACTAGCTGGCCGACAAGCAGCCACCGCGTGAATGGGTTACGGTGCACGGATTGGTTGACCGGTTGGTGCCATCCGTTGGCACTACTCAGACTTAACGTCTAGAACCGATGAGAGGTCGGTTCCGCATTGGACTAAAAAGTTAAAAATCATTACAGACTGTTGCCAACCCTTGTCTCTCCTCATGGGCAGCTGTCTCTCTCGTGTCCTTGCTTCGACGCAGATAAATAGCGTGGCACTTTCCAGCAAAAGGAGCAACAGGTATCACACCTGCTTTAACTCTCACCATCAGATCAGAGACTCTGAAACGTGAAGATGCAATCCGCAGTGCTCCTCTTCTCTGTACCTGTGCCAAGCGTTTTCAGTATATCTCCTTACTGAGAGCACCACCATATATCTATGCTCCGTACAGTAGCACTGACTCTACAGCACTCATTAAGAGGCGTCTTCTTGATGGGCTGGGTCCCCTACATTGGCCAAAACTTAACTCATAACTAACACTCCCAAGGCGGCCTTCTGATTTGCTCAGAGACACTCATCTTCAAGTCGATCAGCAGTCCAGGGTACTTCACCATTGGCTTCGATTCGATTATTATGTCTCCAATACTGATCACCCATACTCTTTCGTTTTTGTCAAGATGATCACTTCTGTTTTTTCTAGCGCTAGACTGAGCCAACGACCTGTCATTTAGTTTCTCACTTGGCACAGTAGCATACCTGGCCTTAGTTGCGCTTATTAAACGGTGAGACCAGTGACCAGAGCTGCAACATTATCTACATAGCCGATCAAGTGCGAATTATTTAGCATCCCCAGTCTCAGTAGCCCGTTATAAGAAACCTTCCACAGGTCTCGAGCAAGGACAGATCCCTGAGCAATACCTTATGTAACTCCCACCCTTCGGTTGCCCTGTGTTGCGTCGTAAAGCAAGCTCCAATCCTTTAGGTAGTCCCTCAGAAGCCGCACTAGATACTTTGGAGCTTGAGAAGGTGTACCCATCGTATTCAGAATATCCACCCATCTAGCCACCAACACGATCCGTCATCAAGTGCGGCTATATATTTCTGCTTCTTGAACTAGACGCTGTTAAATTTGCAATTTTAACTTGATCAGAATTTGTCAATTTAAAATTAAAGTATAACATTATAATTTCTAAAATGGCAACCCTCTTATTTTGTACCACACCATTACATTATTATATTTAATAAAACAAAGTCAGTCCATAGCTGACCGTGCGCGCGAACGGTGTCTCTTTATTATTTACTTCCACGCAATAGGTTATGGGCCCAGACACCCAGCCACCCAGACACAGAAGGTCCCTGCATTAAAGGTTTTTGTTTAATAGTCGTGAAAAGGGAAAATTCGGCATGGCAGAGTCGATCTGTATAACGAAACTCAACAATACGAATTACCAAATTTGGAAATTCAAATTGAAGTTACTTCTAAAACGGTATGAGCTCTGGGCAGCTGCAATTCTTAGTGCTCCTCTTCTGAGCTCTGGGCAGCTGTGAGGAATCCGAAGCCCAATACAGTTACTGATGCAGTGATTTCGAAAGATGATAAAGCACGATCGCACATTTTTTTTTCTGTTGAGGATGACCAGTTCACTCATTTAAAACGGAAAGAGACAGCATTTGAAATGTGTAATGCTCTGAAAGCCTTCCATGAGAAAGCGACGTTGTCAAATAAAGTACAACTTCTTCGTAAATTGTGTCGTCTAACTCTTCAGGAAGATGGTTACATGCTGCTGCATTTAAACTCCATGGATGAAATCATCGACGAGTTGACTACATTGGGGAGCCGCTAGCCAGCGTGCTGGCTGTTGCTATGTACCTGAGTAGCTTGCCCGACGGCTACAATACATTGATTATCGTGTTGGAGTCTAGACCCGAGTCTGATTAAACTACTACATATGTAAAAATTAAACTTGTAGAGGAGTACAATCGACGTCTCAATACGCATGGAAGTGCAAGTATTGATAAGAATACTGTATTACAAGCAAAATATATGGGACAGGAAAAAAAGTGTTTCTTCTGCAAGAATGCAGGAAGTATTTAAAGTGGAGAAAGAAAAACATGGAGAAATCTCAAACAAAAACAGTGCAGAAGTTGCAGTCGAATTGTGATGATTGTAGTCTAGTGTGCGTCAACGATCGTGTTTACTGTTTAACCAGCAACGAATGGATTATTGATTATTACACATATGTGTAATAATAAAGAATACTTTCACGAATTGAATGGGACCGATAAGGAGACGGTTATTTTAGCTGATGGTCGCGCATTACCTGTGACAGGAGCAGGCATTGTTACGATGAGAGGTACACAACGTAAAATGAGCAAAACATTAAAACTGAATGACGTTTATTTTGTGCCGGACTTGAATTGCAATTTAGTTTCGGTAAACTGATCACCAAAAGATGCGAAGTTCATTTTAATGAATCTTTTTGTAAAATATTGCTGAAAGAAGCTACAATTATCACCGTAAGTGCCTACAATAACATTTAAAGGCTCTCAGTGGATCATAAAATTGCAAATTCGGTACAGTCGAACAATCCGAAATGTGTACATGAGTGGCATAAAATTTTAGGGCACCGCAACTTAAATGACGCTTGGAAACTGAATCCTTTGGCCGATAACGTTGCGTTTAAGGAATGTAAGCATAATAATGTTTGTGAAGTTTGTCTAATGGATAACTCCACACGTGATCATTTCCCTAATGAGTCTAAGACTAGAACGAGTGAAATTCTCGAAATAATACATTCGGATGTCTGTGGTCCTCTGTATACTACACTAAGGGGCAATAAGTACTTTCTTAGTTTGGTCGATGATTTTAGTGGGTATGTACCTAATGAAACGAAAAATTTCATTAAAATGATGGAAACTCAACTGAGTAAAACGCCTAAATGTTTCCGATCAGATCGTGGCGGTGAGTACATGGATATTGAATTAAGAAACTATTTTAAACAGAAGGGTATTAAACTCAATTAACTGTACCAAAGACATCTCAACAAAATGATAAAGCTGAGCGGAAAACCGCACGCTGATTGAAATGACGCGTTGCATGCTCTATAGTTCGAAATTACCTAATCGTTTCTGGGGTGAAGCAATAACAACAGCGATATTAAATCGTGTTCCTATGAAAAATGCTGTTATAACTCCGTACGAAATATTTAAAAATAAAAAGCCAGATCTAAGTTATTTTCATGAATTAGGTCAAAACGTATATGTGCATATCCCAAAAGGTCAACGTGGTAAATTAGAATCGACCGCCGACAAATTAGTTTTCGTAGGCTACGAATTGGGCACCAAAGGTTACAGACTATTGGATGTAACTACTAGCAAAGCCAAAGTCTCTAGGGATGTTCGATTCCCAGACGCAGATCCATCACCTGATTATAATGATGCGGAAATTGAATTTGGAAGGGGAATGGAATCAGTGAATAAAGATACTGAAAATAGAATTGACTTGCAACTTGATAGTATCGAAGATCATCGAGAGGTACAAGTACCTAGACAGTCAACCCGTAGTAGTAAAGGCATCCCACCTCAACGTTATAGAGAAATATACAAGGTTACATCTGACAAAATCAAAACCGAACCAACAAAATTTGAGGAAGCAATTTGCAGTTGTGATAAACTAAACATATCTCTACATAAAACAAATCAGTGATGATTTGATGCATCAGTGTAATTATGTTGATGATATAGTTATCGCCTCTTCAAAATTGCAATTCATCTACGATTCCAAGATATATTTGGACAAATATTTCAAAATAAGACTTTGGTAATATAAAATATTATTTGGGCATTCAAATGGAACGAGATATAAGCGGTATATGCACGATGTGTCAAACGAATTATATTGAAAACAAGTTAAGGGAATTTAAATAGTCTGGCGCTACAGAATTAAAGATATCTATGGAACCAAGTTTCTTGTCTGAAGTAGAAAGCGAGTCATTCGAAAATAAGGATGTTTATAGAAGTGCAATCGGTTCGTTACTTAATTTTTCAACAAACACACGACCGGATATAGCTATAGCATCATCAGTTTTGGTACAAAAACCCAAGCATTAAAGATTGGAACGAAGCTAAACGTGTTTTTCGATATCTTAAAGAAACTAAGTGTTTAAAACTCAAACTAGGTACTAACATGAACAATCAGGGATTAATATATTTCGTCGACGCTGACTTGGCTGGAGATTAAATGGATCGAAAATCAAATACTGTTTACATTTTATTCTGTCCAGGCTCACCAATTAGTTGGGCAAGTCGTAAACAACCAACAGTAACATTTCATCCACCGAAGCTGAGTATATGGAATTCAGCGAAGCCTCTCGTGAATTGATGTGAGTAATAAAACTATCAAAGTCTTACAACATACAGCAAAACCTGTTAAAGTATTTGAAGATAACCAAAGCTGCACCTACAGATCATACAACAAAGGAAGCAGTCAACGTATAAAGCACATCGACACTAAATATAAATTTGTTCGAGAATTAGTATCTAACAGTATCATCGACGAAGTTTATTGTCCAACTAAAATGATGACGGCTGATATTTTGAGAAAGCCATTAAACGCTAATAGATTTACTGAATTAATCAAAAATTTAAATCTAGTTAATATCAATTGTAAAATTAAGGAGGGGTGTTAGATTTGCAATTATTACTTGATCAACATTTTTCGATTTAAACTTAAAGTGTAATGTTATGAATTCTAACATGGCAACACTTTTATTTTGTACCAAACCATTACATTATTACGTTGTTTAATCAAAATTTGTGGCCGGATGGAACTTTAGTCAAGCGTTACAATCCTCCCAGAAGGCGAAATTTACTGAGAACTTTACATCGAAAAATCAACGCATAACAGACACTAAAACTTTAAATAATATTAGCGAATATTTTCTAAATGTAAGAGGCTTGCGGACCAAATCACATAGCCTTAGCGTTTCATACATTCTTGCAAATGATAATATTATTTGCTTAATTGAGACTTGGTTGAGAAGTGACATACAAAGCTCGGAATTTTTCCCAAATCACATTGTCCATTGGAGGGACCGTGATTTTAATCTGATGGTAATGAAATACTAGTTGCTGTTGCTAAGGATCTTTCCAGTGAGCTTTGTGACGATTTTCATCCCCCCGACTTGACGAGCACGTACTTGTCAGAATCAATACTCTCTCCGCCCCTTTGTTCATATTCTGCATCTATCTTCCCTGTAACTCTTCTTTTGACTTTTATGATTCACTATTTGACTCACTATCACCGCATTGTCTTTCGCTTCATCCCACTTCATGTATTATTATTATTTGTGGTAACTTCAATCTTCCTTCTGTAGAATGGGACTTAACATCATCTATCGATATCTTGTCTTCTAATTGACAGTCTGTATTACTATCGAATTTTCTTTCCCTATCTTCCCTTAACCAATTAAAGTGCAGGGAGCGCCAGAGAAACTTACTTATTTGAAAGATCAATAAAAACAAAAGTACTTCAGTTATTGTTTTAAAATTTTTTTTATTTGAGAATACAATATCCCAATTTTTTTTCATGCAGTCTTGAAAATGACATCGGATAAATGGCAACCCCCATTGCGCATATACTGATGAAGTCGATTTTTGAAATTCGTATCCACTCTTTGCTGCATATCAATCGGTATGTTGGCAATGGCGTTGCGAATGTTGTTCTTGAGGTGTACTATGGTCCGTGGTCGATCGACATAAACCAGAGATTTCAAATAACCCCATAAAAAGAAATCGCATGGAGTCAAATCTGGAGAGCGTGCCGGCCATTGGAGATCGCCTCTGAGAGAGATGAGGTGGTCGGGGAAATGTTGTCGCAACAAATTCATTGAGTCTCGTGCTGTGTGTACTGCGGCTTCATCTTGCTGAAACCACACGTTCCTAACCATTCACGGTAACTGTGCGTTCGTTTTCTTCAAAAAAAATAAGGACCAATTATTCCCATTACCGACATTGAACACCAGACTGTAACTCGCTCGACTCGAGGAAGAAACAAACTTGGGAACTTTCCCCTCCAGATGCGCCCCCTCTTACCCCTCTACCCGCCTAACTCACCGCGCGGGAATTTTTTCCAATAAGTAAGTTTCTTTGGTGCACCCTGTACGTTCTAAATATAAACGATCGGATGCTGGATCTTGTAATGTCGAACATTGATACTGGGCATATTCACGTAGCTGCTGCACCCCAACCCTATGTACCTCGTGTCCCCCATCATCCCCCTCTGTTGTTGGAAATCAGCATGAGCTTTCCAAAAACGCTAAAATGTCGTCAGCTGCTCAAGTTCAACCTCTGGAAAGCCGATTACAGCGCATTGTCGGAATATTTGAATTCATTTGATTGGTTCTCGTTTTTTGACTGCCTTGATTGCGAAGAAGCTCTTACTAGATTTTATTTCCACCTCAACTCGCTTATCCGTCAATTTACACCCCTATGCAAGTCCAAAAAGAGCTCTGAGCCACGTTGGCTCAACCGTGTCATTTTAGAAGCTCTGAAGATTAAGAACCAAATTCACCAAAAGTTTAGATTGACCGGTGATTCTGACTCTTTCAATGAATACTCTAGATCCCGTGCCTCTGTGAAATTATTAATCAGAGCTCAAGGAAATACAGGGTGCGCCAGAGAAACTTACTTATTTGAAAAGTCAATAAGAACAAAAGTACTTCAGTCATTGTTTAAAATTTTTTTTTTATTTGAGAATACAATATCCCAATTTGTAAATGACATCGGTCTTGAAAATGACATCGGATAAATGGCGACCCCCATTGCGCATACACTGATGAAGTCGATTTTTGAAATTCTCTCACTCTTTGCAGCATATCAATCGGTATGTTGGCAATGGCGTCGCGAATGTTGTTCTTGAGGTGTGCTATGGTCTGTGGTCGATCGTCATAAACCCATGACAGAATTGAATCACGGCCAGGAACGAGTCTGTGAGGAGGAATTTCAAAGCGAGCGCGGAAGGCACGTTGCGTAGTAACAAGTGAGCGACCATTAGAAAAGAAGCTCTCGACTGCGAAGGCCCGCTGCTCTCTAGACCAGAGAATGATGGCAACTGACTGGAGGGAAAAACAAACTTGGGAACTTCCCCCTCCAGGTGCGCCCCCTCTCGCCCCTCTACCCGCCTAACTCACCGCGCTGGAATTTTTTCAAATAAGTAAGTTTCTCTGGCGCATCCTTTATTACTTTACGCACATCGAGCAGTCACTTTTTTCCTTGCTTCTGGAAGACAGCCAACATCTTCCCAATTCATAAATCTGGTTCTCTTTCGTGTGTCTTCAACGACCGTCCAATCGCACTTCTATCTTGTTTCGCAAAGACCCTAGAACGTTTAGTTCATAATCTTATTTATGAACTTATATACTCCTCGATATCTCCTGCTCAGCATGGCTTTCTTCCAGGTTAGTCGACGACTACAAATCTACTTGAGTTTACTCACATTGTTGGTGAATCCCTTGATAAGCACTTTCAGGTTGACGTTGTTTATACTGATTTTGCCACGGCGTTTGATAAAGTGAATCATAACGTACTGTGTAAAAAGCTAACACAACATAGTATTTCTGGTTGTTTGCTCTCTTAGCTTATTTCATACGTAAACAATCGTTCATGTAGAGTAAGTCTCTGTGGAGTGTTATCTCACTACTTCTATCCACAGACTGGAGTCCCTCAAGGATCCATCCTGGGGCCGCTTTTATTCCTTATATACATTAACGACTTGCCCTCTGTAATAGACACTCCATGTCTTCTCTGTGCTGATGGTCTTAAAGTTTTTAAAGTGATTAGATGTATTGATAATTGCATTTCCCTCCAAAATGACCTGAGCGTCCTATGCAATTAGAGTGAATCCAATTTTCTTTCCCTGAATGTGCAAAAATGTCATAAAATGACTTTCTCTTTAAAACCGAATCCAATCTCATTTTCATATAGCCTACACAATGTCCTGCTATCTGTTGTGACTAAGTTCAAAGACTTAGGGGTGACCTTAGACCCGCTGCTCAAGTTCGAAGAGCACATCCTCGACATCATGTCACGTGCTTCTCGGGTTTCCGGATTTGTTCTTCGTCACTCTTGCATCTTTGGACATATCCTGTCTCCAGTACATCTTTATATAAGAACTGGTCGGCTTATCCTCGAGTATTGTTCCCAAATTTGGACACCGCACTATAAGCACTTAGACTCACTGCTGAAATATGTACAACGGAACTTCACCCGAATATTATTTTTTAAATTTAAAGTCCCGTACCAATCTTATAAAGAAAGACTTTCTTTTCTGCATCTCCCATCGTTATCATCTCGTAGACACTTTCTTGATGAGTGTCTCCTATATAAGCTTCACCATCATCAGTTGCATATAAATATAAGTGAGTTACTGACAATGCGGACATCTAATTATCCCTCTAGAAATCAAGGATCTTACCAAATTCCATTTACAAGAACGGAAGTATTTTACAATTCACCACTGCTGCGTCTGCCAAGAAACCACAACGCTATGGAGTATGGCCCGCGTCGAAATTGCACGAATCCACAGAAAAATTATCTGTGCGAGCTAAAGACTCTGGTGAACCGCAAACTCACTCAGCGGCTCTTGGGGGTCATAAATTGAGTGAGTGATACCTTCTCCCGAGGACCTCCATTCACAGATGGTAATAGTTTACAGCTCTTGGAGATGCAGCATCGGAATTTGATGGGTGGTGTTCCGAAACAGATAATGCCGGGAACGAACACCTGTTGAGAATGCTCGTGGTTGCTCGTTATTTTATGAAAATATGGTGGATCTGATTGAATATGTAACAGTCTGGGGATGCCCATGCTCTCTTGCGGATGTCTTTATGCGGGAAGTGTGTAGAGCTTGCAGTAAATCCGTAGATAGTAGTAAATTTTTCAAGGTGTTGTTTGTTTTGTTATCGCTGGTTCCCGCATGCAGGCTGTGCTAAGCAGTTGTTCCCCTTTATGCCATTTAAATATTAAATATAATGCCGCGAAGCATTGAAAAAGTGGTTGAAAATTTTAGCGAGGGGAAAAGTGTACCCTGGACGCCACGTTGTCGCTTGGCAGTGAATTCGGGGGTCTATTGGATAAAAACTACTGGTGCCCACGCCCGTCTTCGGACGAGCTGCCGAGTCCGCAGACATGCGCCGGAGCATCCACAGTTTAAAGGGTAACTCGGTCTTTGTTTTTGGTGTTGAGACGTGAATTATGATTAAGAAGGGGGTAAAGCGAAAGCACGGCCTTAAACGCTTTGGAGGTAATATGCTCAATATGTCTTCTGAAGGTTAGTTTTTTATCGAATATAAGTCCAAGATATTTAAGATCCTCACTCCAAGGAATAGTTTGCCCTAAAAAATTTATTGGTCACTTGGGTAGGTGAGCAGGCTTACGCTTCCTGGTGAAGTATATTGACTTCGTTTTTGCAACATTTATTTTAATTTTCCATCTATGGTAGTATTGATAAGTAAGTTCTAACGCCATTTCAAGGCTGGAAATAATGGAAGTTGGATTGCGCCTATGCTGTATATGTAAATGTCGTCTGCGGAAGCTGCAACTTGGTAGTTCGATAAAGAAGGGAAGTCAGACGTATAGATGTTATATAGAGATGGGCCTAGGCAGGAGCCTTGCGGAACACCGGCAGACATACTTTTCACTACGGATTGCTTTCCCCTACTTTGACCTGGAACTTCCTATCAGTTAAAAATGCTTGTAAAAGGTTCAACAAGTATGGTGATGTGTTATATTTCTGAAGCTTATAGACCAGAGCATCATGCCAGACTGTATCAAAGGCTTTTTCTATGTCCAGTGTCACCAAACCTACAGACAATTTATTGTACATCGTTGCTTTGACGTCCTTCGTAGCACGGAGGAGCTGATGCTCTGTCGAATGTCTGTTTCTGAAGCTGAATTGGAAATCAGGTAAGATATTATTGTTAGCCATTAAATTATTTAATCTTTTCAGGACTATTCTTTCAAAGAGCTTACCTAATCCTAATAGTAAGCTAATGGGCCTGTAGTTGTCGGGAGAGTGCGGCTCAATTCCAGGCTTCGGGATAGGTATGACTAGAGCTTGTTTCCAGATGGATGGAAAGAAGGAGAGCCTAAGGCAAGCGTTGAATAGGTGGCATAAGAATACTATTCCTTTTTGGGTAAATTTTTAAGTACTATATTTGGTAGGCCATCGATACCTGGTGCTTAACCATTTTAAACTTTTGTAAGTAAACTTATTAACTCCTTGGTTTTTATTAATGCACCAGGAGGTAAAGATATTTGTTTAGGTAGTTTTTCCAAAGCTTTGGCCACCATCATTTCTGCTAAATTGTTGCAGAATCTATTGGGGATATTATGGAACTGCTTAAATTTATCTGCAAGTATATCTGCTTTTCCTTGATTAGAGTAAATATGCTCTTCGTTGTTATTTGTAATCGAATACGGTATCGCATGATACTTTCGCTTAAAAATTGTATTTAAAAAACAGACTTTCCGCGAGTTGTAGTCTAGATTTGTTAACATGTTGTTCCATCGGAGATTCCGGAGCTCCTTAATTTTATTCTTAATTGCTAGAGTGAGGATATTAGCACCAATTTTGAGAGACCTAATGCGGGTTTTTTGCCATTTACGCCGCAAAGAATTACGCTTCCTTATTAGCTTGTAGGTTTCTTCATCAAGTTCTATTAAATTAAAGGAAGCTTCTGATCGGTTTGGAACGCTAAACTCGATAGCTTGCCAGATAGTGTTTGTGAATTTTTCGATTTGCTCCTCACATACTGAGGGGTTATTGAGCGATTCTATCGTTCTTGGTGCTAAGGTCACTCTTTCATTAATAAAACTCCGGAATCCAGACCATTTTGCTTTTTTAAAGCAGTAGTATGTTTTTGGTGAATTGTGATTACTTCTCGTCGTTTCTAAAGACAAAAGTACAGGTAGATGTGGAGATGTGAGGGCTTGCAAGACACTCAGCTCAGAGGTAGTAATATTTTCGCCACTAAGAACCAGATTCAGAGTGGAACCGACTCCACAAGGAGAGTAAAACGTGGGTTCTTTAGGGAAATGCACGTAGATATTTGTCTCTCTGGCGAGATTAAATAAAATGTGCCTCATTTTGTTGTTTCATGTGCAATTCCAGTGCCAATGTCTAGCATTCAGGTCCCCACAAGGTAGAAACCTTTGGTTAGCCTTGCTAAACCATTTCAGATCTCTTTCGAAAAGTTCGACTTTTCCCTTGCTTAGTTTTGTCCCAGGGAAGTCGACACCGTAAAATTTTATATTTGGTTCTTCGATAATAACGCCAATATTTTCAACTACCGATGTTGGACTTTTAGGCAATACCGAATGTTTAATTTGCCTATTTACAGCTATGGCTACGCCACCGCCAGTTTTGTCAACGCAATCATTTCTGTAAATATGAAAATAGGGATACTTAAAACTACCATTTGGCCTTAACCAAGTCTGCGTTATGACAAATATATCTACATTATTTTGAACAGCGAAATTGAACGCTTCAGTATGCTTATTTTTAATGCTTTGTGCATACCAAACTAATACATTTAAGTGTTTATCCATAAAGAAACTTTATAGATAGCTCTACAATGACATTAAATTGTTCTTGTTTTGTTCTACATTTACTTAAATTCGTAATTAGCTCATGAGAAATGGTCAGAAGAGATTCGGGCGAAAAGACGTTATCGCATAAACTATTTGAAGACTGTTGGTTTTGCTTTATCGCCATACTGTACGACATAGGTGGAGTGGCTGTCGACTTAGTTGAATTTTCCGACTTTTTTCCCATTAATGTTACATCGCTGTCGTCTCGGCTTAGGGTTGGCGTATACGCTAAAGCTTTTGTCAGCAAAGGGAAAAAGGTGCTCGTTATATCGAAGCTGTTTGTAGTTCTCTGGGAAGGAATTGGGGAACTTTTCGAATTTTTTTCCCGACTATTTAGCTTTTGTTTCAGCTGCACATACTCTTTTCTTGCCTTGCAATCAAGAGAATTAGCGAGGTGTGGTTCTTTACAATTACTACAACGAATTTCATTACGTTGCTCTTCTTTCAGCGTGCATTTGCTAAAATCGTGTTCGCCCCCTACATAAAGCGCATCTTGTGGGAAGATGGCAGTAAGATGTGCCATGCCCAAAGCGCATACAATTCCTACATTGTGTAGGGCCTTTTCGGCTGCTTGTGTAGAAGCTCCAGCGTACAATAGTGTGCATGATCGTTATAATTTTGTTTAACTCCGTCATTTTTGTACCCTTTTGTAGATATAAGAGATAGTAAGTGGTTTCGCGATCTCTTGACTTGGGATTGAATAGTTTAATATCAATAGCATTAATGTTATGTTCTGTTTTGAGAAGCTTTTTTCAGCTCTTCTGGGGAAATTTTATGCAACCCTGATCAAACTACTTTTAGCGGTCGTAAATCTGAACGTTGAAACGTGAAATAATTCACTTTCTTAGCTTTTAAATGTCTCTTCATGGTCTCGTAATCTTCCAGATTGGTAAAAAAAGCCTCATACCAATACCATTTTCTTAAGAATTGCGTCTATCGTGTTGCGAGGTAAATCCGTAAATGTTATTGGAGGGACTCTCACCTTAGCTTTTACTTCAGCGTTGGGTTGTTGATCGGTTTCATTGCTTTCCGGAAGATCAGCTAATGGCAAGAATCTGTTGGAGTTCGATGAGCAGGATGCGAGAATTCGCGCCACTTTAAAATTGTCACGGAGAAAATTACCCACTGGGGAAGATTCCCGGCTTCTTTTCCTGCTTTGAGCAGTGTAGGAGATTTCAGATGCACAAGAACTCAATATGTAACTTGAATTAACACCAGAAGAACGGATCAAATAAAGTGAAAGTTACTGTGTATAGTTACTGTGAAACTCGGAATAATAAACACTACGTAGTCACTATGTACGAGTAAATCGAACGTCTGGTTAGCTCAAAGGTTTATGCAAAACTGAATTAGCTATAATGTCGAGCAAAAATTACACAAAATCTTCCGGGCTATCAAGCCTACAATTTCGGGAATTTGATTTAGTTGTGGCTCGCCTGGTTTTATCCAAAGTCAATCAATTAGAGCTTAGTTCCTTTCCATTAAATCTCTTAACTTTTAAATCCTTACTTGAGGCCACGTTTGTCCAACCAAGCCATTAACATTTTGTTTGGTAGCGTTATTTCATTAATTGAAATTTTCAGTTTTATTAAATTGGAAGGAATGGATTACTAATTAAATTATTCGATCCATTAAATTTATTGGAAATTCAACAATGGAATGGCTCCTTTTGGCTAAACGTTAAAAAAGGCATGAACGGCTACAGTATTTCTTCAACGGCTTGGGAGGAAAGATGTGGTAAAGGAAAATAATGATTTCGCAAACAGCACGCTGCAAATATCCTTTTAAAGTGGGAAACTGCACTTCTAGATGTAAATACCCATTAACATACACATTAATTATACATTCAAAGCACAAATAGTTTCTGGCATGAAGGAAAGGATTGATAAACACTTTCAATTCTAATTCCTCCAACCAACTTTCATCTCTGGGAAAATCAGTCAATTTAGCTGGGTTCCGGGCAGCCATAATCAACTCGAATAATTTATCCCGGTTGAGCCCCCGGAAACCAAACAGGCAAATAACGAATTTTGATGCAGCTTCAACTCACTGGACCAGGTAAGCATCGCACAACCTTAATTGGAAATTTTACCCTTCCCAGCTAAGATAATCAATATTTCCTACGACGCGACGCAGGATGTGGAGAACTACATCCGTAATTGTAATTAGTTTCCCAAAGGATCGTTGAATTTCCACTTTGCCTCAACAGGAAGAGTATCTGGAGCCCGGTTGTATGCGGAGAATTCATTATTTGCAGGCATGTACTCGTATGTCGAGACTTCCATGCATGGAACCGAAAACACGTTCACAGGCAATAATGCTGGGATGGTGGCTATTGGTGAAAATAACGGAAATTTTGTGAGTTCTGTGTGAAGTGTAAAAGGCGCCAATCAGCAGGCATTGATAAAAAACTTGAATAGAAGCATACATTTTAGTCTAGTGGACGATGTCTACTGATTTCGTGGAGCTGCTTTGGAAGTTCACAATCATGCTCTTTATGCATTATAATTAGCTGTGAGAAATGATCCGGAGAATGATTTGGCTAGAGGGTGTACTTGTAGGCTTTGTTCAAGTTCTTAATAGAATTTCAAGGCAACGCACGTTGAAGCACGTTAGGCGATTCTATCTTAGGTTGGTAGCAGTTTGTTTATCTGAAGGTGAAACCATGACGACTTAACCTTGGGCTATGATAAATTTAATGCATGGAAGTGTTCTTGAAACTTTTTCAAAATTCTTCTATGATTTTCTCTCTAGATTCGTTGATTGCCTCCATTTTTAGCAATTAATTAAATCTATAAAAAGAATAAGAAATAAAACCCAGGTTTTTTCATGTAGGAATAACACACGAACTGTTTCTCTGGAATTAACAAAGTTTTATTTTCATATAGAAAACTTACATCATTAAATTTAAAGTTAGTACTAATCCTACCAGGAATTAACAAAGAAACAACATTCGATGTGGTTATTCACACTGTTGTTTCTTAGTTAATTTACAATAACGTTTACGTTCACAATTTAATCTTTATGATTTTAATATTGTATTGTGTTCTGTCTGAAGTCTGACAGCTTTCATCTTACTGATTGCCACCTACAATAATTGGTCTAACTTACCGACCTGTCAAGTTAAATACAATGGTTTTCTTACAATAAGTGAACTGACTTATCGAAGCGTGGCGCTAAATTTAAATGAAGAGATAGTACTTTCCTTACATCTCCCCCCTAAGATAAAAGTTTTGGTACAAAAGTTTAAGTATAAAATCATATAAGGTCATTTGTAATTTCTTCAGTACTTTCTTCATCTGCTTTACAAGGAGTTGGAATGAGTTTAGAGATATCGAACAAATTTGATTCTGATTTTATGTGTCCTGTGTCAATTTCATACATTGAGTTTGATATTTTCTTCAAAATCTTGTAAGGGCCAATCCTTAATTCATCTAATTTTTTCCGATTTAGTCGATTACCATTTTCAATGTATACTAGATCCCCGACATTGAAGTCATAATCTGTTCTGTTTTTATCATATAATTTTTTATTATAATCATGGTGTTTGGTACTGTTCTCGAAGGCACTTGTCCTATCTTTTCAAGGTTATTATTATCTTTCTTCTTTCTTAATTCATTTGGTAATATTGAGGTATCTTCACCTTGTAATAAATATTTTGGACTGAGTTTAGTGACTGTGTGTTCCGTTTCGTTGTTTTTTTTCTACACAGATATGTGCTATAGTTGTCCATGCACATCTTTTATTTTCCTCGTTCATTGCACATCTGATTTTATTTACTAGAGTTTGATTCAATCGTTCATTTATGCCGTTAGAGAATGGAGCATTGACTGCAGTGAAAATTATCGTGATGTTCTTTTTTTCTAGGTAGTTTTTGAATTCTTTGGAATTTATGCCTGGATATAGATCTGTTAAAATTATCTCTATGTTATGATCTTTGAGCACGTTTTCTGTCAGTTGAATGAAATCACTTGCGTTTTGTCTTTTTGATGTTAATATGTAAGCAAATCTTGTAAAGTGATCTACTAGTAGATGTAAATATTTCTTTGTGGATCGGGAACCACCGAATCCCCCTATTGTATCTATAGAAACTATTTCAAACGGTTTTCGTGCAGGACCAAGGCGTGACATTAGACCAATCTTGTCTTGGTGTCTTGATTTATTTTTTATACAAATCTCGCAAATTCTGCACGTTTGCTTTGTATTTTCCGATATGTTTTCCGCTGTATAATATGGTAATATTTTGTTAGGTAAATTTCTCGAGAGAAATTTACCTATTGCGGAGAGCATCATATTGTTACATGTACAAATAATTACATGTTACATGTACAAATAATTACATGTACAAATAATTCTGCGAGCTACTGTCGCAATTGTTTTCATAATCATTTAGGACGTCAACAAATGAATTTACTCGAACCCACGAGAACCCAACAAGCATGATCAACATCTGCAAGTGACGTCACTCCATTCATTAATTTGCTCGAATCTACCAGGTACCTCTCGGTGGAACATTCGCCAATGTACGAGAAATGGGTGAATAGGTAGAGACCCTATATAAAAGCAAGCTGAATGAATTGGGGGATCATCATTCATTCGAGCGCGATAAGAACTGCGATAGTGTGTTTCGTAATAGTGAAGTAATTTAGAAGACAATTGCAATAAAAAATTTATGGACAAGTGTTAGATTTTTTTGATAGTAAAAATTGAAATTAGTGAAAGTGTTAACTGATTATTGTGCATTTTATTTAATTAAATAAACTCTTTTAACTTAAATTAAAAGACATTGCGTTTTCACTTTCCCGGAACATTAAAATTATAGGCCGGGAACCAATAACACGCGACAGTGGTGTCGAGAAGTGAGATTAAAATTTTGGAAGTGAAAACGTTTAAATAATTTTAAAGTGCACAATTGTGAAAATTAACGTGGAAAAATAGCCGAAACAATAAAAATGCCAGGAAATTTGCACCTAAAAATTAATCAATTGAGCATATCGGAGCTCAAAGAGGAGTTGGAGCAAAGAAATCTGGCTACACAAGGTACAAAGGCCATACTGATTGCACGCTTGCGTGATGCGATCGAGTCGGAAGGCGGGAATCTGGATTCGGGTGAGCTCTCAGCTGCAGAAAGAGGCGCAGAAGGTGGTGAAGCCGAAACACCAAAACCAAAGGAACCAGAAAATGCGCTGATGCAAATGTTGATGCTGATGCAGCAAGAGCAGCGACAACAGTCATCCAATTTAACTGCGAAGCTAAATGAACAATCAGCGCAGCTAAATGAACAATCAGCGCAGCTAAATGAACAGACATCCAGTTTAGCTGTGAAGCTAAATGAACAATCAGCGAAGCTTAGTGAACAATCAGCGCAGCTAAATGAACAGACATCCAGTTTAGTGGCGAAGCCAAAAGAACAATCAGCGAAGCTAGACCAACAAGCGTTCGAAATCAAGGCGGATATCACACAGAAGCTGGAAAAACAGTCAACCGAAATAAAAGCGGAGCTCAGTAGTCTCAACAACCAAATTAAATGCGTCGAGGAGAAGGTATACCAGGTCGAGGAGAGAATCAACCTTGAGATCAGCCAGGTCAACCATGAGATGGAAAAAGTGAAAAAGGACTTGGAAGCAGCGAAGGCAGGAGTAATCGCCTCACCAGCCCCAATTATAACCGCAGCGCAAAGCTCATCTAGAAATGTGCAAGCACCAATATTCGATGGGCAAACGGTCTGGACTATTTACAAAACCCAGTTCGAAGCAGCCGCTCGCATAAATCACTGGAATGAGCAGGAACGAGCAACTGCATTGATTCTTGCTCTAAGAGGCCCAGCTGCCGAGCTGTTGCAGACGATCCCCATTGAATCGCACTCAAACTCGAATGGTATAATCAATGCGCTCAACATGCGTTATGGAGATGATCATCTGAAGCAGATTTATCGGTCACAGCTAAGGCATCGGGTGCAGAAGTCTGGTGAAACCCTACAGCAGCTAGCCCAAGACATTGAGCGACTAGCACTTTTGGCTTACCCGGCCTACGATCCAGAACATCAGATGATGCAGCGACAGAAGCATTCATCAGCGCACTAAAGGACCCGGAATCGCAACAAGCCGTGCGTTAAGCTCAAAAGCAAACGGTTAAGGACGCATTGGCTTACAGTCTGAACTTTGAGGCAGCGAAAAATGCGACTCGTACCACTGCCCGGGTCCGTGAGGTAGTGGCAGACGAGTGCAGGTGTGAGCGCGTGGAAATTGAGCGAGACCCGCATGTAAATGGTGCGCCTAGATGCTGGAATTGCGGAGAGAAGGGGCACCTGCAAAGAGACTGCAAGAAGCGAAGAAAACCGAGCTATTGTCCAGGGTGTGCAGCTAGAAGGAGATCCAGACCGGGTCAGGAGCCCAGAATGGAAGCCCTTCAAACAGAGGGGTCGGGAAACATGTAAGAGCCAACTTCGTGGGGCAGAAGTTGGCTAGGAGGATCGACGTCCCCAGCACCTCTATCACCGTGTCAAGACTACATCGTGGAGAAGCGGACTTATGCCTTCCGGGTCAAATTGACGGAGAACACTGCACCATAACAATCGACACTGGTGCAACCCGATCGATTATCCGACCAGACCTTGTTAGACAGCAACAACTTCATAAGGGCAGAATTTTCTCACTACGGACAGCTACGGGAGAAACTGCACCTGTTCATGGAGAGGTCAACCTCCAGATACAGTTGGGAGACCTTGTGTTCCGACATAATTTTCTGGTCGCGAACATTATGGATGACTGCATTCTTGGAATGGATTTTCTGCGACCACATGGAATCACGTTGGACTTGGGCAAACGTGTATTTAAATGGCAGAATGTCGAAGTACTGATGGAGGATCCCAGCGTCCAAATCCCCAAGATGAATGTAGTGGTATGTACTGACGCTGATGTACCGAATTCTTCCGAAAGCATTGTATGGGCCAAGCTTGATGGTGATTCTGGAGATCACCGATCTTATCTGAGAGAGCCAACGAAGACATCCGCATTGCGCATATTGATTGTAAGACGAAGCCTTGTAAGATCTTTAAGGAACGGATATGTGCCGGTTAGAGTCCTTAACACCGCAGACTCAACCACGAGCATCAAAGCGGGAGAAGTCATCGGCAGCTGCTAGCCTGTTTCCACCATCACCTCTTTGGAAGCTTCTCACAACCATCATTGGAAAAGGAGGCAAGACACAGACAAAGCCCGGGAGTCCACGTCTGCAATATTGAAGCAAGTCGAATTGCCGGTGCAGCTATTCAAACGAGCCTCTGATCTGGTCACCAAGTACAGTGACATCTTCTCAACAAGCCCGGATGACCAAGGCCGAACGAGTTTGGTAACTCACGTCATAGATACACAGGGAGCCAAGCCGATTCGACAAGCACCAAGACGTCACCCTATAGCCAAACAAGGAGAAGTGAGCGCGCTGATCTCGGACATGGAAAAACAAGGCATTATTGAACCTTCTGTCTGTCCATGGGCCGCGCCTGTAGTTCAAGTAAAGAAAAAGGATGGTAGCACTCGCTTTTGTGTCGACTATAGGCAGCTTAACGACGTCACTAAGAAAGATAGTTACCCGCTTCCACGCATCGATGACATCATGGACACTTTAGCCGACGCAAAATGGTTTTCTACACTCGATCTCAAGAGTGGCTACTGGCAGGTAGAAATTGACAAGAAGGACCGAGAGAAGACCGCATTTTCAGTTGGGACCGGATTGTGGCAGTTTGTAGTGATGCCATTTGGGCTTTGCAATGCTCCAGCCACTTTCGAACGCTTGATGGAATACGTGCTACGTGGTCTAACCTGGAAAACCTGCTTGGTGTACCTAGATGACATCATCGTCATCGGGAGAACGTTCGAAGAGCATGTGCGGAACTTAGAAGAGGTTTTCTCCCGATTACGACTGGCAAATTTGAAACATAGTCCCGACAAGTGTACCCTTTTCGCAGCTGAAGTAAAATACCTGGGACACGTCGTATCAGCAGACGGGGTCAAAACAGACCCTGAGAAGATTGAAGCCGTGAAAAGCTGGCCAACACCAAACAACAAGCGCCAACTACGAAGTTTCCTGGGTCTGGCAACCTACTATCGAAGATTCGTCAAAGACTTTGCCAAAATAGCTAAGTGTCTCCATCAGCTAACCGAGAAAAATCGTCCGTATGTCTGGAACGAACAATGCGAGAGAGCCTTTGAGACCCTGAAGGAAAAGCTGTGTGAATCACCCGTGCTGGCGTATCCGAAACCCGGAAAAATGTTTGTAGTTGACACTGATGCAAGCAACGGCGGTATTGGAGCTGTACTCTCCCAGCAGATCAATGGCGAAGAAAGAGTCCTCTCGTATTACAGTCGAGTTCTTTCAAAAAGCGAGAGGAACTATTGTGTGACCAGGAAGGAGCTATTGGCTATAATAGAGGCCACCAAGCAGTTCCACAAGTACCTATATGGCCAGAAATTTGTTCTTCGAACGGACCATGCATCGCTGAGATGGCTACTTAACTTCAAAAACCCCGAGGGACAAGTTGCGAGATGGATCGAAAGATTGCAGTCGTACGACTACGAAATTGTTCATCGAAAGGGCGGAGTTCATGGAAATGCTGACGCCCTATCTAGTCGCCCATGTCCAGCTAACTGCAAGCATTGCCGACGGATTGAGGAAAAGGAGCCGCCCGTTGATCTGCGACTGATAACGGCTGAATTCGATGAAGGTTGGTCATCGGAGGAGATTCGGAATGCCCAGCTAGCCAATGAAGACATCGGACCATTGCTCGTATGGAAGGAGACGACTGGGCGACCTGAGTGGAAGGACGTTTCGATGCATGGCGCAACCCTGAAAAGCTATTGGGCACAATGGAACTCCCTACAGGTGGAGGGTGGTGTACTCAAGCGGAAATGGGAAACGGCGGATGGCAGCTCCTATAGGATGCAAACTATACTACCCAAAAGCCGAATCCACGATGTGGTTAAGGAAATGCATGAAGGATCCTCGGGAGGTCATCTTGGTGTTAACAAAACCTTAGCGAAATTGCGGGAAAGATTCTACTGGCTCCACGCTCAAGAAGACGTAGAGGACTGGTGTCGCAGATGTACAATTTGCGCTTCCGTCAAAGGTCCAAAACGACGACTGAGAGGACAAATGCAAACCTATAACGTGGGGGTACCGTTTGAAAGGATTGCTGTTGACATCGCAGGACCCTTCCCTGAATCTGAATGGGGAAATCGATACACGCTGGTTCTAGCTGATTATTTCAGCAAGTGGCCCGAGGTCTACCCCATTCTCAACCAGGAAGCAACTACTGTAGCCGAACAGCTAGTGTTAAATTGGGTCAGCAGGTACTAGTTTTTAGCGAAATGTGCGAGCAGCTGGGAATACGGAAAACGAGGACAACATCGCTGCATCCTCAATCCGATGGAATGGTTGAACGTTTCAACGGCACGCTCAATAAACACCTTGCCAAAATGGTTGACGAGAACCAAAGGGACTGGGACCGACATATCCCACTATTTTTAATGGCGTATAGAGCCGCTGAACATGCGTCGACGGGCCAAGCCCCAGCCAAAGTCATTTTTGGAAAGACTATTCGTTTGCCAGCCGATATAAAGTTCGGAACACCCCCTGAGAAACCCCAAACGGTCTCGGAGTACGCAAGTGATCTAAGACAACGGTTGAACCAGATACATCGGACAGTGCGAAAACACCTCGAATCGGCTACTGACCGCATGAAGACCAGGTATGATCTAAAGGCTAATTCTACTGGCTTCCAGCAAGATGACTTGGTGTGGCTGTATAACCCGCAACGACGAAAGGGTAGGTCTCCAAAGTTGCAACATAATTGGGAGGGACCATACCGAGTTACAAAGCGAATCAACGACGTCGTATACCGAATGCAGGAACATCGTAAGCCGAGAGCTAAAATGAAAATCGTGCATCTGGACCGTCTTGCCCCATATTACACCCAGGGAGAATTGACTACAAATAGCGACACATCTTTTCGGGGCGAAAAGAACTGAGGTGGGGGCAGTGTTACATGTACAAATAATTACATGTTACATGTACAAATAATTACATGTACAAATAATTCTGCGAGCTACTGTCGCAATTAATTTCATAATCATTAAGAACGTCAACAAATGAATTTACTCGAACCCACGAGAACCCAACAAGCATGATCAACATCTGCAAGTGACGTCACTCCATTCATTAATTTGCTCGAATCTACCAGGTACCTCTCGGCAGAACATTCGCCAATGTACGAGAAATGGGTGAATAGGTAGAGACCCTATATAAAGGCGAGCTGAATGAGTGGGGGGATCATCATTTATTCGAGCGCGATAAGAACTGCGATAGTGGGTTTCGTAATAGTGAAGTAATTTAGAAGACAATTGCAATAAAAAATTTATGGACAAGTGTTAGATTTTTTTGATAGTAAAAATTGAAATTAGTGAAAGTGTTAACTGATTATTGTGCATTTTATTTAATTAAATAAACTCTTTTAACTTAAATTAAAAGACATTGCGTTTTCACTTTCCCGGAACATTAAAATTATAGGCCGCGAACCAATAACACGCGACAATATATATATATATATATATATATATATATATATATATATATATATATATATATATATACATATATATACATGTATATATATATATATATATATATATATATATATATATATATATATATATATATATATATATATATATATATATATATATGGAATTTAACGAAATTTGTGACCACGCTAGAGGTTGCACTTTTGCTCCGGTTTGCACAAAATTTTCAGAAAAGGTGTATTGAGTTAATATCTCGGTTAAGTTCGTGAACCAGCTATGTCGGCTGGGCAAAAACAAAGTGGCGTCCATTTTAGACGAAAAATCGTGAGTTCTGTTCTGACCAAAGTATAACTCCGATTTGGATGAAATTTGGTACAAAGGTTCACTGATGTATGTGATGAATCTCACAATAAAAAGTCTAAAGTCGGTACGGCAGAAACAAAATGGCGGCCGCTCAAAAGTCGGAAAACGTGCAAAATTTTGTTGTTGTAATAGTGATCAAAGCTTTCAACAGATTTCCATGAAATTCGACATTTAGATAGAAATTATAAGTATCTAAAGAATCGCGTAAAAAAACTGGAGGTGAGGTCGCAAAAAACAAAATGGCGGCTAGTTGAAACTCAAAACTTCAAAGGCTTCTAAAAGTCGCAATTTCAATTTGATATATATGAAGCTTGGTTCCGAGATAGGCATTACTTAGATCTACAGTTTTTAATATTTTGATGATCATGCATTTGCGAGTTTCAAAATGGCGGCGGTTTAAATATGCGTTTTTTCAGGTTTTTGTGGCCCTCTAGTGGTCACATTTTCCAGCGGATTTTGATGAAACTTGAGATTATGGATCTCTGTACTATGTTTTTGTATTATGCAGAAAATTATTAAAATTGAATGAAAAATTAACAAGTCGAAAATTTAAAACCCAATATTTCTAGCTGCCATTTTCACTAAAAATTGAATTATTTTGCCCTGTCTAGAGCCAAACTCCGATTTGAACGAGATTTTGCACATTGATTGATGAGGTCCTAGCCCACAGGGATTTTAAATTGTCCAAAATCAAATGCATGCATTGAAAATGGCGGCCCCAAAGGTCAGGAACAAGCGCAATTCACTATTTTAGTAGCAACTGAAATAATGAATTTTTTTCATGGAAACGTTTTAAATGACTTATCTTGAACGTATTTATAAATCAGAATATTTTTTGAATATTGTAAAATATTTTTAACAATACCCTAAAAAATTATAAAATCACGACTTGTCTGTCTGTCCGTCCGTTTGTTCGTGTGTCACAAGTTTTCTCGCAAACCACATGAGCTAGAATGAGGAAATTTTCTACGTAGGTCAAAAGTGGTGCCTCTTGAAATTTGTAGTGTAAGAACATATTTTAAAGTCTTTAAGGGGTCTCCCCATACAGGGGGGTGACATAAACATTTTTTTTATTTGTAGCCCTCTAGCAGCCAAGTTTCTCTACAGATTCCGATAAAACGTGAAATTATAAGTTATTAAGGCAAGTTAATTAAATTACTTATGCAAATCGGATGACAAATAAAAAATTCGAAAATTTACAGCTTAATAATTTTAGCAGCCGTTTTCAATAAAAATTCAAAATAACTGCCCCTGATGATTCAGAAAAGAATCGAAAATGTATATATTAATGGCAATGCAAGTGCTGATTAAACTTTTATGGAAATCTTTTGAAATTAACTATTTGAGCTATTTAAGCCAAAAAGTTATCACCTTTGTTTGACAACCACTGTCAAATGTATAAACAGCAAATGTGAGAAGGGCGAAAAGAGTATAAATATGTTTATAACAATTTATTACCCGCCGATTTTCAATATGTGATCCATACGTGTGCAACTTAATTTAATTAGCAAAATATTTGCACCTCTATGAAGGGTCTCCAAATACGAACGGCGGCTGATCCTTTCTGTTAATAAATAAATACAATAATGTAATGCCACAAAAATTGCAATAAGAAGTCCAGTAGTAGATAAGCCAATTTCTTTTTCGAAACCTTACGCTACATACGAGAAATTTACCTTTCCGGCTGGTGCTGCCAACGGGGATTTTTTTATGTTAATATGTGAGCAAATCTTGTAAAGTGATCTACTAGTAGATGTAAATATTTCTTTGTGGATCGGGAACCACCGAATCCCCCTATTGTATCTATAGAAACTATTTCAAACGGTTTTCGTG
This sequence comes from Odontomyia ornata, assembly GCA_963969285.1. NCBI lineage: Eukaryota > Metazoa > Arthropoda > Insecta > Diptera > Stratiomyidae > Odontomyia > Odontomyia ornata. The sequence continues at coordinate 77,288,685 of OZ017739.1, read as the reverse complement.
CAGGACCAAGGCGTGACATTAGACCAATCTTGTCTTGGTGTCTTGATTTATTTTTTATACAAATCTCGCAAATTCTGCACGTTTTCTTTGTATTTTCCGATATGTTTTCCGCTGTATAATATGGTAATATTTTGTTTTGCATTTGTTTTATGCCGATGTGACAAAAACTTTTCTGAACGGTTTCTACAAGTTTCTTACAATACTTTCCTGATAGTACAATTTTTTCTTTTTTCCTAACTGTTCTATAATACAGATTTTTTTTTAAATTAATTTATCTATACTATCTTTTATTTATCTGTTTTCTTTTTGATCTTTTAAAATATCTTCTATATTTACTAAATTTACAATTTTTAATTCATCGTCTGCTTCTTCATGAGACTCTAATACCGGGTTTCGGCTCAAGCAGTCTGCCTCTAAATTATCTTTACCTGGGCGTTAAATTATTTCAAAATCATGTTGGCATAAACAGTAGGTAAGATCACCTAATTCTTCATCTGTTCTTGCCTTGATATTCATTTTTTCTAATGGCTTGTGATCTGAAAATACTTTGAATGATCTGCCTATGAGCCAGTGTTGCCAATACTTTACTGATTCTTTAATTGCTAAGCATTCTAAATAAATAGCTTTCTTTCTTTTTTGTGATTCATTCAGTTTCTCTGAAAAGTATGCTACAGGTTTTTCGACCTTTTCGTTAGGCTGTGGTTGTTTTAGTACAGCTCCTATACTTTGCAAGCTTGCGTCGGTATATATATATGTATTGGCAGGTTTGGATCGAAAATAGCCAAAATTTGTTGAGTGCAAAGGAAATTTTTCATGTGTTCGAAAATTCTTTGACACTCTTCAGTCCAAATAAATTTTTGTCCTTTTCTTAGCAAATTATGCAATGGGTCTAACATTAGTGCAATTTTCGGTACGTATTCGTTGTAAAAATTAATTTTTCCCAAGAACTGTCTAATGTTTATCCGATTCTTTGGCACAGGAAAATTTCGTATTGAAATTATATTATCTTTTATCGGAGAGACTGAGTTGTGCTTTATAATGTGGCCTAAATATTGTACGGGATCTAATGCAAATGTGCATTTAGAGAGTTTTAATCTGAAACCTTCCTTATTATCGCTTCTAGTGATTGTGAGAGGTGATCTATTTGTTTATTGAAAGATTTTGAAAAAATTAATATATCGTCAATGTAGTTTACCGTGAAATCTGATAGTTTATGCTTTCTTATTATGTTACTTAATATTCTTTGGAAAGTTGCTGGTGACGTTTTTAAGCCAAATGGAAAACAAGTCCACTGAAAATGATTTTTTTGGGTTACAAATCCCGTTTTTCTCCGGTCTTCGATTCTTAATGGAATAGACCAAAATGCTGAGTTTATGTCAAGTTTCGAAAAATATTTGCAATTTCTTGTGTTTACTAATACACATTCTTGTGTTTACTAATTCACCTTTTTTTACAAAACTAGTTATCCATTGATCTGCATTCGAATTTTTCCCATTGAACTTTTCAATTGTAAATTCTTTAGCTATTTTGCCAATATTCTTTTCTTCAGATTTCTCTTGGCTCTTTCCAAGTATTTTTTCCAGCAATTGTATTAACGGTTGTTCTGAAGCGTTAATAACACCACTTTCTTGTGTACTAATTTCTTCTTCTAAGTACACGTCACCAAATTGTAAATTTCCCCCGTCATCCATATAAGTTTCGGTCAATTCTTTGGTCAGATTAATCCAAAGTTTTCTTGTTTGTCCCCTTTTAGTTAACGTTTTCTTTACCTTAGCAGATGCTGATGCCTTCGTGATTGCCGCATGCTCTTGTGCAAATAAGTAATTATTTGGCATCAAAAAAGTCCTGCCGTCTGGTGTGCCAATTGAGGTTATGCACAGCACGTTCGTCTTTGGCTCTTCTGCGGAACCGAGCATCTTGAATGTGAATTGCAGCTTGTCCATCGTGATTTCAACATGAATAATAAATCTTCAATTAACGGGAATGGTTGCGATTGAGGAATTATTATTTTATTTAAGTCTCTAAAATCTATGCATAATCTTGATTTTTTGTTCTCATCTCTTTTATATGCCAATGTTACTGGAGCAGCAAAAGGACTGTATGATTCTTCTATTAAATTTCTTCTAAGTAGTTCTGCGATCTGTTCTTCTATTTCTTTTTTCTCTTCAATTGTGCATCTCTATGGTCTTTTACTACAATATTTGTCTACAATGAGATCTATTCTGGCTTCAAAATTTTTCACTGTGCCTACATCGTATTTATCTTTCGCAAATATATTTTTATATTTATCTACAAGATTCTTTATTATTGTTTCTTCGTGATGATTCAAGTGATTTGTTGAGATATCAAAGTTGTCTAAATTCACATGTTCATTGAAATTTATTTGATATTCTTTTTGCGTTTCTGTAGACTTAAGAATCTTTTGTTCTATCTCTAAGTTCTCATTTTGTATTAATTTAAATTTCTTTATGCAATCTAATCCTATTAGAAAGTCATCTTTGAAATTTTCATTATTGTATATAAAAACATCTATATTTTCTTCTAAATCTAATATTTTTGCCTTCACTGTTATCAATCCATCAGCTTTATTCACACCATTAATTGTTTTCAGGTTGGCTTTGTACATATTTTTAGTTGACTTTAATTTTATTAGTTTTGGATTAATCAATGAAACATTTGAACCTGGATCATAAATAGCAGATACTTCTTAAGTATCGTTTAAAATTACCTTGAGTCTAATTAATGGTGGAATTATTAGTTTTTTGGATCAGTATCGCTAATTTCTACTTCTAACCCGGAATCGTTGACATGTTTTATTTTGTCTTCTTTATTTTTAGACCAGCATTCAGATTCAGGATGGAAGCGTGTACCTTTACCTTTGTTTTTACAAGTTTTGCATGGTATCTTTTCTTTGCTAGTATAATTCTTAACATTTCTTCTCGTTCCCATATTTTTCTTGTAAACCAGATGTTCTAATTTACCTATTTCGTTGTATATTTTGTCTGTCAATTCTATCAGCTACGAAATTTGGCATGCTAATCGCAATTAGATCTATTAATGTTCCATTATCAATGGATTTTCTCACTTCTAGTAGAAGTTTTTCTTTTTTTACAGCAAAATCTATCAAAGAGCCAGTCTGATATCTAAATTGCAGCGCATATCTTATTGAAGACCAACCTTTGTTTGCAAATGTATCACATAAATTTTTTTTCCAATCTTCCCATTTTGCTTGAATAGTCAGCTTCAAAAGTGTACAACTATACCAATCTGTAGCGCCTTTTTCCATGAATGATTTTAAAATTTCAATTTTTTTTATCTTAAGCTATGTCAAACCGTTCACATTCTTTTTCAAAACTAGTTATCCATTGATCTGCATGCGAATTTTTTCATTGAACTTTTCAGTTGTAAGCTCTTGAGCTATTTTGCCAATATTCTTTTCTTCAGATTTCTCTTGGCTCTTTCCAAGTATTTTTTCCAGCAATTGTATTAACGGTTGTTCTGAAGCGTTAATAACACCACTTTCTTGTGTACTAATTTCTTCTTCTAAGTACACGTCACCAAATTGTAAATTTCCCCCGTCATCCAAATAAGTTTCGGTCAATTCTTTGGTCAGATTAATCCAAAGTTTTCTTGTTTGTCCCCTTTTAGTTAACGTTTTCTTTACCTTAGCAAATGCTGATGCCTTCGTGATTGCCGCATGCTCTTGTGCAAATAAGTAATTATTTGGCATCAAAAAAGTCGTGCCGTCTGGTGTGCCAATTGAGGTTATGCACAGCACGTTCGTCTTTGGCTCTTCTGCGGAACCGAGCATCTTGAATGTGAATTGCAGCTTGTCCATCGTGATTTCAACGTGAATGCTGTTTTATAATGAGGTTTTTTTCATGTAGGAATAACACACGAATTGTTTCTCTGGAATTAACAAAGTTTTATTTTCATATAGAAAACTTACATCATTAAATTTAAAGTTAGTATTAATCCTACCTGGTATTAACAAAGAAACAACATTCGGTGTTGTTATTCACACTGTTGTTTCTTAGTTAATTTACAATAACGTTTACGTTAACAATTTAATCTTTATGATTTTAATATTGTATTGTGTTCTGTCTGCAGTCTGACAGCTTTCATCTGACTGATTGCCACCTACAATAATTGGTCTATCTTACCGACCTGTCAAGTTAAATACAATGGTTTTCTTACAATAAGTGAACTGACTTATCGGAGCGTGGCGCTAAATTTAAAAGAAGAGATAGTAATATCCTTACATATATATATATATATATATATATATATATATATATATATATATATGTATATATATATATACATATATATATATACATATATATATATATATATATATATATATATATATATATATATATATATATATATATATATATATATATATATATATGTATATAGGGTCTGAATAATATGTAACCGGACTGACCTCAGGAAATTTTTTATTGGCAAAATATGTACAATTTTTCTTTAGAAATCTTCAAAGTAGTCCCCATTGGAGTCAATAACACGCTGATACCGGATTTTCTAATCCCCGAACGCTCCCTGAAAGTCGGAAACCTCGATGCTGTCTAGAGCCCTCGCCGTAGCACGTTGAATGTTTTCCAGAGTCCTGAACCGCGTCCCCTTAAGATGTCTCTTGATCTTGGGGAACGGAAAGAAGTCCGCTGGTGCCATATCTGGGCTGTAAGAACTCTGGTTCGGTTTGCAGTCGATCAAGGATTTCCGAAGCAACAGCAACACGACGCTCCTTTTGCTCATCAGTCAGGTGTTTGGGTACCAGCTTCGCGCAGATCTTTCTCATGCCCAGATCGTTCTTAATAATGTTATGAACGGTCATCTTATCAATAACAACCCCATCTGCGATAGCCCGAATGCTCAGACGACGATCACTGTTCAACACATCACGCACTTTTTGCACATTTGTGTCCGTGTGACTCGTTGATGCAGGACCGACGCGCTGTTTGTCATCGACGTCATCGCGGCCCTCCTGGAAATTTCTGTGCCACTGAAACACTTGAGTTCTGGACAGAATATCCTCACCGTAAGCCTCTTGAATCATTTGAAGAGTTTTCGTGGCCGTTTTCTTGAGTTTGACACAAAATTTGATGCTAACACGTTGCTCGATCGTACGCTCCATTTTCACTCCGACGACGTAACTGAACACGCACTCGCTCTCGCTCGATGCTATCTCTCCAAGCGCTTTGAGGCAAGTGCTGCATCCCGGTTCCCTTTACATAGACCCCCACCACCACTTAAGCACCAGATACCGGTTAGCAGACGCTTTGACGGCGCGGGGCAGGCTCAGTCTGGCTACTTATTATAAAGACCCTATATATATATATATATATATATATATATATATATATATATATATATATACATATATATATACATATACATATATATATATATATATATATATATATATATATATATATATATATATATATATATGTATGTATATATATGTATATATATATATATATATATATATATATATATGTATATGTATATATATATATATATATATATATATATATATATATATATATGTATATATATATATATATATATATATATACATAGATATATATATATATATATATATATATATATATATGTATATGTTGATATATATATATATATATATATATATATATATATATATATATATATATATATATATATATATATGTTTATATATATGTATATATATACTACTGTATCCAAAAAATAAGGTGGCATTTGAATTTGAACTGCGCGCGTCGAAGGATTTGGAGAATTGTTTTTTTTTTAGTTTGGTAGTACTATCAGTGATATCTATGTCAAATTTATTTAATGTCAAAATATTCGTTAGTGTTTGAGATACGCGTCATTTTGCGATGTCGAACTGTGTTGAATTTACATTATATTATGTTTGCGGAATCAATTTTCTGCTGCGGATACATTGAGGATGGTGCAGAAAGCCTTTGGTGATAAGGTTATGTCTAAAAAAATGTTTGCAAGTGGTATAGTGAGTTCCAAGCCTTCGACGAACGTGTCGAAGACAAACAGCGTCCTGGGCGACCATCAACCTCTTCTCTTCTTCGATGATCGTGGTGTTGTGCATTATAAATTCCTTCCGCCGGGCGAAACAGTCAACAAGGGATATTATTTGAACGTTATGCGTTGTTTGCGTAACGCTATCTGCCTAAAAAGGCCAGAATTATGGAAAGTCAATTCTTGGTTTTTACACCACGATAATGCACCATCCCATACTGCACTCGTAATTTGTGATCATTTCATCAAAAGCTGAACCCATATCGTTCCACAACCACTGCATTCACCTGATCTGGCGCTGTGCGGCTTCTGACTGTTCAGCAAGCTCAAAAGACCGCTCCGGGGACACCGTTTTGATACGATAGAGGAGATTCAAGCCGCAGCGAAGATGGAACTGAAGGCCGTCCCGGTTACGATGCGTATCTCAAACACTTATGAATATTTTGACATGTAAATTCAATATAGATGTCACTGATAGTACTACCAATCTAAAAAAAAATCTCCAAAACCTTCGACGCACGCAGTTTAAATTCAAATGTCACCTTATTTTTTGGTCACAGTATATATATATATATATATATATATATATATATATATATATATATATATATATATATATATATATATATATACATAAATATGTTTGCAAGTTGGTTATAAAGTCGTGATAGCGATACCTATTAATTTTTCATCTTCTGTATCAATACACACAAAAGTTTATTACTATCTGTCAATTCATTCTTTGTTCACAAGCCATTTGAAATTGACGTGTCAGTGAATTTTTAAGCAATGGATAAAAGTTAACATCATGCTGTGATAAATTTTTTATTTTGGAAAAACCTTCCTTCAATAGAAATTCATACACAAATGGTGAAAGTTTTAAAGGGTCCTGCTCTTTCATTTCCAACTGTGCATCGCTGGTTTTTAGAGTTTAAACGTGGTCATACAAACGTTGAAAAAGAACCACGTAGTGGACGTCTGACAAGTACAACAACACCAGAAATGATTGAGCTAGTCTAGGATATTGTTTATAAAGATCCAAGTGCTACTATGTGTAAAATTCTTGATATCATAGGTATCTTGGACGAATGAGTACTCTATATTTTACACGCAGAATTACGTCTGATAAACTGTTTGGAAAGAAATTGCAAAATCCCTAACAATTCAACAAAAATTGAATCGAAAACTAATTTTTAAGCATAATTTGAAACATTTCAAGCAGAATGAAATCAATTTTGTGCATCGTTTTCTACCTGTGGGTGAGATTTGGATTTGCTATCCTGACTCTAAACTAAAATAAGAACTTTTACTTAGGACTGATTCATGGGCCTCATACATATGGCCCGCCTCATTTAAATTTTTTCATAGTGACATCATCGTCATGTACCGAAACTCTGGATATTATTTGTGTAAAACTTTGTCACTGTGTTTTTGTGTAGGTTGGATCAACTGACTGGAAGGAAACATAAATCATGCGTCGATGTCACAAGTCTCTTAATACATTAGAACTACTCCTATATTGATTTCAAGAACCAAGAAAAATAATTAAAAAAAAAACAAACGAGCGCAGCCTATGTTTTTGAAAAGAATTTTTAATTCACTTTGTAAGTGCAATACCAAAGAACTCTTCCTGTAACTTGACAGCGAATCAATGAAAACAAAACAACACTTATGACGCAGTCAAGCAAAAACCTTCAAATGCGCAAAATTTCACACCTGGCGGCTACAATATCGAAAATTTGGGCGGATTTGTATATTTAGGCGCCAAAATAACGACAACCGGTAACGAAAGAGATGAAATACGCCGTAGAATACAGCTTTCAAATAAAATATTTTATTCAATTTTGACGATCTTGAAGACCAGCTGCATACACAGGAAAACAAAGCTTAATGTATACAAATTTGTGATAAGACCTGTGTTATACTATGGGTGTGGAACATGGACCCTACCCTAAGCATCCGCAAATATATTGAGAGCCTTTGAGCGACGGGTCCTGAGGCGAACAATCGCGGCAAATCTAGACGGAGACCAATGGTGAATTCGATACATCCATGAATTGTACAAAATTTTTGACGCCCCGGAGGTCTCATTGATTGGGCGTGGTCAGATGCTTGAGCTTGTTGCCAGCTTGAAATAGGTCAACCCAGTTTTTTAGACGAGAGAAAGTGACGTCAGGAGGAAGAAAACAAGACGCATGAGTCCTGGAAATTTTGTAACGACCTAGCTGCACGCACTGCAACTATTCCGTACTTATCTGTTTTACCTCAGAAAATTTCCTAAGTCTCAAGACAATCATTAATCCATCGATACCTCATGGGGAAAGATCTCGTATGAGAGACTGAAAATGCGTTCTTGATCTCAGACACTTGTCGACGCCTAACAATGAAATGGACTCGATGGTACGCATACATTAAAAAAATGTGTGTCGTACTGTTGCGAATTTCGGCATACCGGCTTTCTCCCATTCGCAACTTCAAATTGCCGCCGTAACATCTCTCCCTTCCTTTTGACACATTTACCCTTTTTATCAGCAAATTTATTTCTTTTTATTTCCATTTAACCAATCCCCTATGATTTTTTTCCCACCATCTCCATCCTACCCTATTCCCTTATTTTCAATTACAAAAAAAAAATGGTAACAGGGGTACCGGTTAATTCATGCGTGAAGCTTTATTGTGAAAAATTGCTTTTAACGATCGGAAATGGTTTGTTGAGCGACGCCAAGTAATTTTGCAAGTTTGGGATGGATCTTGGTCGAGCAATATCTCCAATTCATGATCTTTTGGCTGGCCGGGCCGTTCTTTGTACTCCAAGTCAAAATTGCAAACCACTTCTGGCACGTACGCTCAGCTAGAGTATGCACACCATACACTTCCTGCAATCTTCAATGAAGGAGTACTACCGGTAAAAACACTTTATTCGGCACAAAATTCGACATTTTCAGAGTAAAAAAAAAGAATTGTTGTTTGCGCTTCAGCTAAATGACACATACTGATTCTAAAATTATATGACAGTAACTTTCCAACAAATATTTGGAAAGGTAAATCACTGGAATAAAAATCAAGTTATGCCATCTGTTAGAAAACCGCACGAACTAACTAACTGGTACGCCTGTTATATAGTATAATAACAATTTTAATTTTCCCACTAACAACATCCCATTCATTAATTCCCGCTAACAAAACTTCATTCGATACATTTTCCCTAACAAAACCTTATTCCTTCTTTCATACTAACTAATTTTAGTCATTAGCTCCCACTAACGAATTTTATTTTTTCATACTAACAAAAACTCATTCACGTTTTCCTACTAATAAATTTCACTCCCACGCACATCAAGAAAGAGTTGAAGTTGCTAATTTGATGAATGGGAAATCAACAGAAGATGGCTTCGTTGATAGCGTCGTGAATTCTCGACCGGGGGTCTGCTGGGACCCTGGGTTCAAGTTCCCCGAGTGCAGGAAAGCACTCTTTTTGGAGTATCGACAAAAGCAATAGACTCCATATGTATAGTATACGACACTTTGCATCTAATCAAACGTTTCCTTGGTTATGCAAATTGCCATACATGCAAAATGGAAATTTTTGCGTTTGTCGGTACGAAAATGATGTGTGGGTAGTGGAATCGTAGTGTAATGAGCTTCGATTACGTTACCCAGATGCGGCAGCGGTAATTGAAAATGAAAGGATTGCGGGATTGGGGATGTAGTCCTTGGATTTGGGCAGTTGGTATTTGACTGGCAAATAAAATGGATTGGTTTTGGCGGGGCGTGAATCGTTAATTCGTGGGGAAAATATTCGTTTTTTTTTCTTTGAAAAAGAGGAAGAAGTTATTTGGCGGTGTGAAAAAAATTTCGTTTAATTTGGACTCTTCAGAAGGAATTGCAATTAGAAAGTTGTGAAGTGCTTTTAATTTGGAATCAAAAAGTGGTTTTGACTGAGCGCTAGCCGGCCTCAGCATGCCACCCGGGCTACTCACCCCTCTGCTAGAAATTAATGTCTGCAACTGCGGTGACTTCCGCGATTGCAACTGTATACAAAGTGAGCATGAGTGCAATGCTGGACTATGTATACTTCAGACAGAGTTTAGCTAACCCTAATGTTGTTACAGGTCACAATCCTGTTTACAACTATGTTACGTCTGACCTGGCTCATTGAAAGGCTGCGGAAACTGTAATGGGCTGACCACACGAATCGTGTGGATGAACAACGTATACCCAAAAAGGTATTCGTTGGGAGAACTGAGAGGCAAAGACTAGCGGGAAAACCAAGAAAACACTGGAAAAGTTGGAGTCGCTAGGTGCAGGAAGCGAAGGCCCGAGAGGTGTTGTAGTGCTTCAAAGAAGAAGAAGTGCAATACATAAAATTTTTATTGATTTACAATGATAACCGCGTTTATTGTTAAATCGTAGGCTTCATGATTCCGAACAATGGAATTTTCTTTATCGAAATTTATTTAGCTTGATGTAACTTCCTGTTAATGTGAGCTATGGGTGGAATTAAAAGCGGTGAAAGCGGCTATTAAGATCGTAGTACTACAGATGATCAGACATCGATTCCGGCGCAAAAACAAAAGTGATTGGTTTGATGATGAGCAAGCAACAACTTGTCTTTTGTTTTTGCTTGCTAGGCTTTCATCGATACTTCTCAATTGGTCACCACCGTATTGTCTTTTCTTCATTTTAATTATCCCATTCGCCACTCATCTGAGATTTTCATAATGTTCTCTCTTCAACCTGGGTTTCCTGCTTAAATATTTATTTTACGCCTGATTATTTTTGTCACACAAAGTAGTCAAAAGTCTGAAATGTGGTTATAAGCCCATGACCACACTCTGCCGTGATGGCATCGGCAAGATTATTGCCGACAAAAAGAGGATTAAGGAACAATGTGCACCATACCTCTGCTTAAGCCTTCGCACAGCGAAGTCTGTTCCACCATAAAAGCCAAAAAAAAAATAATAAAGCGTTGGGCATCAATGAGATTCCAGTGGAGCTTATTAAATATGGCTACAGTGGTGATAAACAAGCCATCCGCAAAATCATCCAGCACATTTGGCAACAAGAGCATATGCCAAGTGAGTGCAGGCAATCAATTATATTCCCCATCCGCACAACAGGTGACAAGCTACAGTACGAAAATTATAGAGACATATTACTACTTTGTACGGGGTACAAAATATTTTCAAAGATATTAGAAAATAAAAACAGATCATACGCCAACAGTAATATTCAGGAGTATCAAGTCGGGTTTTAGAGCAGGCACATCGAAAATAGAACAATTGTTCAAGCACGCCAAGCAGATACTTGAAGTATGCTGGGAATTCAACACAGACGCACACCAAATTTTCGTTGACTTTAAGCAAGCATACGACAGTGTTGATCTAACATGCCAGTCAAATTAATCCATCTTACTAAAATTATAACCTCCCAGGTTTGCATCAAAAACCAACACATCAACGCCTTTGACACGAATATCGCACTTAAACGGGGAGATGGGCTGGTCCCATTACTATTCAATTTGGCTCTAGAACATGTCGTCGAAAACCTATCTGTCGATACAAGAGGTACGCTACTATACAAGTTGAGCCAAATGGTAGCCTATGCGGATGACATCAATGTTTTGTCACGGTCGTTAACAACCACCAAACAACTTTTCCTAAAACTTGACAACGAAGAAAAACGAGTAGTAATGAGAATAAAATGAAGCTCATTATGCAGTTGAGGAAAAATATCTCAAATGCCCAAAATATCAAACTTAGTGAATACAATATCGAAATTGTGGGCAAATTCATTTATTTGAGCACCAAAATAACGGGAACCAGTAAGGCAAAATACGAAATACACCGAAGAATACAATACGCCTTTGAGCGACGGGCCCTGATGCGAATAATCGAAGCAAAGCTAGACGGGGACAATTGGCAAATTCGCTACAACCATGAGCTGTATGAAATTTTTGACGCCCAGGAAGTCCCAAAGATTGTCAGACCACGAGACTAAAAAAGAGCTAAACAAGGCAATCGTTTGGACAAACAACGGATACCAAAATTTATTCGTTGAGAGCTGTGACTAACGGAAAAACCAAGGAACTGCTGACCTGACTCGATTGACGAACACAATTCATCTTTGCTTGGATTTCGAAATTGGAGGACATAGTCAATGAACCGGGGCAGTTGGAGGCGCTTGTTGCGGGAAGTAAAGGCCCAAGAGGGGCTGTAGCGCTACGAAGAAGAAGAAGAATGAGAAAATGAAGTGTTAGTACTATTTTGAGGCTATTTCAAATAAATTTACTGGTGCGAATCGATCGCTTATGTACCAAATCTAACTGATAACAAAAATTAATGGTGGATCGTTGTGGCACTCTTTATTTTAAATGGTCGAAATTGTGTCCTCACGACTAGGGGGTGGGCCATATGTATGAGGGCCATGACTGAAGTTGGTAATGGCATCAGTTTTTTGGGGATTCAAAAGGGATTTTGTTTATTAATTAACTTGAAAAAGGTAAAGCAATAGATTCTGAGTGTTATTGTAATTTTCTGGATCAGTTAGATAAAAACGTTCGTAAAACAGCTACTGATTAAGGAAGAAAAACATAATTTGTCATAAAGATACTGCACGTCCACACACAAGTGCTTTGACGATGGCTGAATTGAAAGATTTAAGGTTCGAATTGTTTGAAATTCCAGCCCTTTTACCAGATCTGGCTCCCTCCGACAATTACAACTTCGGGAATATGAAACAATTTCTCTATGGAGAGCATTTTGCACCGAATGCAGCCGTGGAACAATATTTTGTAAAGGTTTCGGGAAATCGTTACAAAGATGGTATGCAATTATTGAAGTATCGTTGGAATAAGTGTGTGAAAGTTGAGGGAGATTATATTTAATAAGAAAATGTATTTATTTGAAAACTACTTATTCTTTCATATTCGGTGTCAACACTTTTGAACCAACCTGTATATATTTATATAAGTATATACTACATTTTTATATATGCGTGTGTTACAAGGCTTCCACTCATTTTCACAGAAATATTAACATTCAATTATTTTTGAAAAACATACTTCAAATATACCCAAAATAAAAAGCACAAAAAAGGTTAACTGCTTTTTGAATTAACTTGTTAATTGCTTTACAAATATCATTTAAACTAGAATCCTAATTGCTATACTACTTCCATTTCTGACTATGATACATTTAAAACAGAAGAATAATCATTTCCAATGTCCTCGTTTAATCTCCGCTTCAGTAATCGTCACATAATTCAAAAAGTCTCGTAAACATATAGCTTTCCTAAGTTTTGAGCTTCCTTAATGACTTCTAAGTCTTTCTTGTTAACGTCATGTCCTTCACAAATACCAGGAACAATCTATGACCGAACACCTGCAGTATCCTTTATTTGCAATCGCTGACTTTGCTTCTCTGATATGCTCGTTGAAACGGACTTTCATGCTGTATTATGTCTGACCAATATACTCTTTTTCGTATTGTTGACAGTTGACCTTATAGACTCCGCATATTTCTTGCTTGCTTTTCTTATCCTTGTATTGTCTCACCATATTTTTCAGCTAGAACTGCGACGTCCTTACTTCGATTTTATTCTAGCTCATTATTTTCCGAAAAGATTCACTCACCTCCGAATTGATCATGGCTGCTCTAAGATCCAGTGTTTCCTTATGACTAGCTGAAACATGTTAATTTTCTACGTTCAGCTCGCCTTTTATTTTTTCCTCATTAATGTGAAAACAGTTGCATTGTTATTTTGGCAAGACACGCTAATTTGGCTGGGATACCAAAGCCAAGCATTATTTGGTACAGTACTTTACGACCAATACTGTCTTATGCTTCCTTAAAGCCAACAAAAATTTTGTGAGCGTCTATGTTGAACTCCCAGCATTTTTCAAGTACCTGATTGACAGTGAACAATTGGTGAATTTTCGATCTATCTGCTCTAATGCCACCTTGATGTTCCCCAATGACACTATTGGCGTATGCTCCTATTTTCTTTCTTTGAAAATATTTTGTACGCCGTACAAAGTAGTGATATACCTCTATAATTTCCGCACAGTAGCTTGTCACCCTTTTTGTGGATTAGGAATATAATTGGCTGCCTCCGCTCGTTTAGCATATATCCTTGCTGCACATTATGCCGTATGATTTTATGGATGGCTTTCTTAACACCGCTGCTACCATATTTGATGAGCTCCACTGGAGTCTCATCGATGCCCGGTGCTTTATTATTCTTTTGGGCTTTGATGATGGAGCAAATTTTATCCAGAGTAGGTGAGGCTAATGGAAGCTAGCTGCAGACATCTATAGGTCCCGACGTTTTGGGGCTGTGTGGAGAATTAAGTGGACTCTAGAAATATGATGCACGTATTTCCTTAATCGTGGTTTCATCATCACGATAGAGGTTTTGGCTGATAACCATGTTTCAAGCTTTTGACAACTTTGTATGCTTCCCTTGTGTTATCGCTCATTCGCTTACATCGATGCTCCTCAATGGGTCGTCATAGTATTTTCTATCCTTAGCTCTAAATATCTTATTCGCTACTCTTCTGAGATTTTCTTCTTCCTGATTTTTCTACCTACGCATTCCTTGTACGCCTGATTCATTTTATCTAACGCATTCGGCACTCATCATCAAACGAACCATTTCTTATGCACCGGGCATGATATCTGGTTGTGTGTTCTGCCACGGTCTTGAAAGCCGCTTTCACTTCCACCCACAGATCGTTCCTTGTTTTCTGCGATGCGTCTGATAAAATGGGAGCCAGCTGTTTGTCGAGGGTCTCCGTTAAATTCTGCCACAGATGCAGTTTGGATCCTTTTGGTGTCAGATTTTCGTGGTGGACTGGTCTTCTATGAATACGCCTTTGATATACGGCATCCATAGGCTATTTTGATCGAGTAATGATCTGAGTAACGATTGGCTCCTCAGTATGTATGGACGTCAAGTACGCTGGAGGCCCAACGTTGTTGGATCAGAATATGGTTGATCTGGTTTTGTGTGTTCCCATGCAGTGATACCCTGGTAATTTTTTGAATGCGTTTGGGGACGCAAGTCGAGCGTATGACTAGCGCTGGCTGTTGTTACTTGTTTCATCGTGGATTCTACATCCTGCAGTCACTCCCCGATGAGATATTTCATTGCCAACTTTAGCGTTGAATCACCCAGAATTATTTTTGTATCATTTTTAGGCAATGAGTCAGCTTGTCTTTCTAGTTGATTGTAGAACATTTCCTTCGTTTCCTCATCCTTTTCTTCATTTGGGGTGGGTACGTATATCAGCCATGATTTTGAAAAATTTCGATTTTATACGGATCCTACACAACCGTTCATTAACTGCCTTAAACCAATAACGTACGTTTTGAACTCCCTATTACCCTCATCTTATTAGCATAATTAAATATGTTGATTTCTGGAGGTAGTGCTTCATATAATTTTAATGTATGGAAAAGTTTCCAGTTCATAAATCTACAAACATGCTTTTGGTACAATTTTTTCAATATATTAGATACTATCCAACTTTCCAACTGTCATATTGGAAATCGTTGCATTTTGGTTTAATATCATAGCGATTGAAACAAATTTTAGGAATGGTCATGCGCCTTATATGTTATAGTCAGTTCCACAAGAGAATGTGTTATAAACGATGTGGTGAAAGCATTCAAACTACATAAAAGGAGACTGAACTCAACGTGGCATTAACTGTTCCTGATAACAACTCAAATCCGGTCAACTTATAGACATTCTCAATACCGACTCGGCTCTCATTCAGTTTCGGGATTTTAAAGAGAGCGGACTCTCATTTCTTTCGCTCCATTTGATTGGCGGTAATCTCGTGAAAAAATACTTACCATTCGTAAAATAATAATTAATACTATTCCTTTAAGTTAAATATAAATAGTTGTGATATGCGCAATTATTAAAATTGTTAGTGGGAATAAATTAGAAAGGGCTCTATCCCTATTTTAAAACAATTAAGCCAAACAAGCTTTTCAAATGCAAAACTTTAATTGAAATATCCTGACTCAATGAATAAATTCATTCATCCTAAGAAAGTTCATTAACCCAAATCATGTGTCATTGTTTACATCCCTTCGGTTGTAAATAAGAGCGCGCAAGAATACAAACAACTCCCCAACCCGGCATTCGTGACGAGACATTTAAGTTACCAACACGAAAACTGTCTGAAGTATGATGAAAGCACTTTAGGACGATTTGCGTTGCGGTTCCCTTAGTTGATTTTCAACTCTTGATGACGGTTATGTCATCTTGAAATTTCGACTATGTATACTGTAGGAAGATGAATTGAAATATGCTTGACTCGACTAAATGAATGTCAGTATTTTGGTGTTATCCAATAACTTGTTGAAAATATTAGAATTTACATTGCGGCCTTCCCCCATACGAAACTTGTTGTTCCATTCCTTGAAGTGTCTACAGTAAGCGATAGAGTGTAATTGGTGATGCTACACAATTAAGTGAAGTTTGTATGTGATACGGTACGAATGACATCTGTTGCTATCGATAATATACTTGTATACTAACGACAAGACGTTAGTAATGAAATTTTGCTGATGCTTGAGACGGCAATTAGTGGCGACGAAACTCTAATTAATATAAGTTAATAACGGTGAGTGGACTTTGATTCATAGATTATTCAATTAGTTACTAATAGAATGATTAATATACTGCCACCTCAAACTACACTAATTAAGATCGAATAATATGGTTTAAGACATCAATAGGTTGCTACGTTTCTAGCAGGGGGTACGATATAGTTCCGGTGTCATCCTAATTTTACAAAGGATCCATGGGACCTCCTCCAAGGAAATTTAAATGAATTTAAGGCTAATAAACACATTTTTGTGATACCCGAGGTCATATGAAATACTGTTTGGAATCATGGGTAGTTTTAAGAATGCAGTAAATAAAATATCACAAGGTACAGACATCAATACTACCATTTCTAGAAAAATTACATCATTATGTAATATAAACTGTCCATCAAAAAGAGATTGTATTAATATTATTATTATTAAAACGTACAATTTTTCAAACAAGTCTAGTATAAAATAATCACAAAATAAAACCGATTAAAAATTTATATGGGAATCCCTTTTGAAGGTTCTATCTAAGATGAATTTTGTAAAGAGAGATTTTGTTATAAAAAGTTTCAGCTTTAGTTTTATTCTTGTTATGTTAAGCAAATGATCACTCGTTGGACACATAGATGGGCTTCAAGTTTATTTAAAGCAAAGAAAAGGATACAATTAATTCTCAGTTATATTTCAGTCCAGTCTTCAGTGAAATCAAAAATTCTACTGTCCTATTTTTCATTCCAGCAAATTTATTACTCATTCAGGACATGTTTATATGCACATTAAGAAGTGCCAGTTCAGTGAGCCGATCCCCAATAATCCTCTCTCTTATCCACGTCTCTACACATCTTGTGGGCATTTAGTCTATAATGTGAACACAAAACACAATTTTAAACAAAACAATGATTTACTACCCAAACAAAATACATAAAATGGGTGAAATAATTTAGTCGCGGCCTAACGATGCCGGCTGTAGTTGGAAGAAGAAAATCTCGTACTCTTGCCGCTTTCAGCGCTGTTAGCGGTGAATACCGTAACTTTACTAAGTAATACATGCGTTGATCGCTACACGACTCCCCCTAAATATGTTGGTCATCAATTAATTGTACTTTCTTGGAGTTTGAACTTCCGTATTTCCTCAAGTGCTGATTGTCGATTCGATAAGTTTTTGGATCCGAAGTTGATTCAAAGTACGCCAGCTTGGCTCGATCGGTACTAACGTTTATTTGTTTTCCGCCTATTTCTAATTTGCATACATTTTCAGATCGCTCTACAACTTTTTATTGTACTTCATACCGAGGCTCCAGTGGCTTTCTTACTCGGTCGATACGGACGAAAGCAAGATCGCAAGATCCTTATGAATAAAGATTTTGCGCTTGTCATGACCTGATGCTGGATTGAATCGTACAGTCTTCTTATGTTCGTGAAACTGTTGGACAAGTAATTTGGGATCCGTGGGCATGTCTTCGTCGAAGAAAAATTTACCGGAAATTTGTAGAGTAGTCCCGGACACAATTTCCGCAGCTGTTGTGCCAATATCTTCTTTAATGCTCGTACGTAGTCCTAGCAGAACGGTTGGTAGGATTTCTTGATTGTTGTGGAACATTACTGCGGCCTTTAAAGACCGGTGCTAACGTTCAGTCATCATCATTGCCGCAGAGTGATATGCCATCGTTCGGGTTCTCTGCAGCCGGCTAATTGTGTCAGCGATTGGAATAGGATTGATTCAAAATGGGATCCCTGATCCGACGTTAGAATACTCGGGGCTCCATAGCGTGCAATCCAGTTGGAATAAAATGCGGTGGCAATTCGGCCGCCGAGATAGTTTTGATGGGAATTGCCTCAGGTTGTTCGAGAACAGATCCCATTACGGTGTCAGAAGCGCTGGCAATTTGGTGCTTGCATTCCACGGAAGCAGCATCTGCTTGTGGAGTCCATACGATGGCACGGTTATCTTTTCTTCTTCCGCCAACAAGGAACTCATGGAGAGGTTTTAAAGCAATTTCCGATAGAAATTGATCGGTCCCAGAAATCTGAGCGATTCTATGACAGTTGCTGGTTTATTAAAGCTTATGAATGTTTCAATAGGCCTTATACCTTGATCTTCGATGAGATATCCAAGATATTCTATAGTCGGTTTTCTAAACGTGCATTTCTCTATGTTTATAGAAAGGCCATACTCACGTAGTCTGTCCAGGACGATTTTTAAATGATCGCGGTGCTCTTCGTGTGTTTTAGAAGCAATTAATATATCGTCAATGTACGAATAACAAAAATGCAGGCCTCGTAGAGCGTGGTCAATGTAGCGCACGAATGTTTGCGCGGCGTTGCACAAACCAAATGTCATCATTTTAAATTCGAATAATCTGAATGGCGTTATAATGGCAGTCTTTGGAACATCCTCAGGAGCCACCAAATTCGATAGTATACCCGCATCAGGTCGAGCGCCGAAAATACCGTGCATCCACTAAGTTTGTGAGCAAAGTCACTTAGATGAGCAATGAAACATTTATCCGGGATGGAGAATTGCATTTAAACGACGATAGTCACCACAAGGTTTCCACTGGCCACTTTTCTTTTGGACTATGTGTAGTGGACTTGGCCACTGACTGCTTGACCGTTGACAAATTTCTTGTTGTAGCATAAATACTCTCAGCTTCTTAGGCGTTAGCATCTTACCTTTTCTGAAACTGGAGGGCCTTCTGTTAAAATGTGGTGGTAAATGCCATGAGCCATAACCTTCCTGGTATCAGATGGTACAGTTAAATCCGCATAATCCTTTAGCAGATCGTAGCACTCCCGAGTTTTCTTTTATCGTACTAATGGTAGCATTGGCTTGATTGGTAAATTTAGCGCTAGCCCCTAATTTAGTTTCACTGTCAACCAACTTCTCCCAAGATAAATCTTCTACAAGGCCAAAGTGTAGCAAAAATCTGCTCCGATTATTGGTTGCCTTACATTTGTAACTACAAATCTCCAAGCAAACGATTTACGAAGTGCGAGGTCAAGCTCCATTAGTTTCTGGCTGCGCGTTATAGTCGGAGGATTATTTGCGTCATATAACTCCAATTCCTCTGGAGTTATATGACTTCTGTCCCGTGCAATGTCGGCTTCAGTGTCAATGAGAAAATGAATTTCACTTTTTCGATCATGGAGTATTAGTCGGCGATTATTTACATGAAGTTGGTCGTCGTCAGCCGCCGTGATTTGGGACGACAAATTTAGTTTCCCGAATCCGCTTTATCATTGGCTTTCCCCCTGGCATGGCAGACGACAATTCCGGGCACACTTTCCAAAACGCTTATGGAAAAAACAAAAACCGTCCTTCGCTCGTGAATTTGATCAACCTCTTCTGGTCCTAGGTCTGGATCGTGAACGGTTTCAAGTACGCAACTCCAGATGATTCACTCGACTCACAAGCTGAGTTCAAATATCATTCGTTGGCTCTCTGTGCACTGCCACCACACCGGAAGGCTGCTGAAGTTCGATCATCAAACCCTCCATTTTCGACAATTTTTCAATGTCGGGCACGTTCGATATTGCAAGTACGACATAAATATTTTCCAGGAGTTGTTCTAGGAGTAGCAATCGCATTATTGCATCAGTTATTTGCTCCTCTACAGTATTGTGAAGATCCTTTAGGTAATGCGAAGGCTTCCTTTCATCCGGGTTCCTTCTTCTTCGTAGCACTACAGCCCCTCTCGGGCCTTCGCTTCCTACAAATAGCGCCTCCTACTGTCTCGGTCCATTGATCGCGTCTTCTAATCTCGAAATCCTAGCAGCGATGAATTGTCTTCGTCGACCGAGTCAGTCAAACCTTTCCTCGGTGTCTCAACTAGTCATCCGGATTTAGTCCTTGTAATAAGCGCCTCAACTTAGACCCGGTGGATTCCGCAAACGCCGTCAAAACTCGTTGCTTTTGTATTTGTTTTGAGCTGGCGGGTTCCATGCAATGGAGATGACGTGCGGTAAAATATCGGCCTCTGCATACTGAATCACATATTTGAACTTTGTTTCGTCTTGTGTTATGTGATGCATATGAAATGCAACTTCAATGATCTGCCTCACAGAAACGTGGCTAACTGACAGTTTTCATGATGCCGAGATTTTTTCCAACCATTTTCTAATAAGGTAAGATCGCGATCGACAATTATCATATAAGAGGGATGGTGGCGGTGTTCTTATTGCCTACCATAATTCCCTATCTGGCATTCCTCTCTCTGATCTTCACTTTTCTCCTCCTGTTGAATGCGTTGTCGCTAAGATATCTTTTTCACCTGCTCGTCCTCTCTTCGTGGCTTGTGTATATATTCCTTGTAGTTCTCCATATTCTGTGTACGACACATTCTTTTCTGAATTTTCTTCATAGTATTTGACTCGCTTTTCTAGCTACCCTATTATACTGTGTGGTGACTTTAATCTTTCCTCTCTGTCCTGGGTTGGAAATCATGTTTCAGGTCCCTCACAAGTCTCGCTCTTAATTTCTTCCTTTATGTCTTATGTTCTTTCTCTCAATTTAATAATTTATCCAATATTAATGATCGCTTCCTGGATTTAGTCCTTAGCAACCTAGATTCTTCCTCTCTGAAGCGGTTCTCCTGTTCTTTTTCCGTATGTCCCCCTCGATCCTCATCACCCTCCGCTTCGGTATGAAGTGTCACTTGATCGAACCAATCCAAAGCGCATATAGAAAAAAATGCACTTTAACTTCTACAAGGCAAATTACTCCCTAATTTCTAATTCTTTATCCACTGTTAATTGGAATACCTTCTTTCATGGTCTTGATTCAAATGAAGCCTGTGAGAAATTTTATGACTTCCTCAACTCTGTCATATCAGTAGCAACTCCCTTTACCTGTGCCCGTGACTCCCATGGTACACCCTGGTTGAATCACAATGTGATTTGTGCCCTGAAAGAAAAGGATCGGGCTCGTCGTATCTTTCTACGTACCAGGTCTTCTGAGGATCGTGTTAACTATACTCAGTTTAGATCTGCTGCAAAAAGGGAAGTAAACTTGGCAAAAGCTTCTTACTTCAGGAGTATCGAGTCTTCGCTTAACTCTAACCAATCCAAGCCATTTTGCAAGTACATCCGTTCTCTTAAATCGTCGACTAAAAATCCCTCCTCATTAACCTGAAATGGGCAGCTCGCGTCATCTCCTCAGGAAATGTGCAAACTTTTCTGTAATTATTTTTCTTCACTTTTCAATTTCTCTACCACACCTGCGCAAAGTTTACCCTTCCCTGCTTATCATCAACCCATTATTTCCTCTATCACTTGTTCTTCTGTAGAAATTGAAAATCTTATCAATACTCTTGATGTTTCTGTTGGTGCTGATTCTGATGGCATTCCTAATTTCTTCGTTAAATCTTTATCATCCACTATATCTGTTCCTTTAGCTTTACTTTTCAATAAAAGCTTATCTACTGGCCTATTCCCTTGTAACTGGAAAAGAGCTTTTCTCCTCCCTATTTTTAAGAAAGGTGACACCTCTCTAGTTTCAAATTTTGCTCCATCTCTTTATTGTGTTGTTTTTCCAAATTACTGGAACGTATTGTTTACTCCAAACTGTTTGCGGCTGTGGAGGATAAGCTGATTCCTGAACAGCATGGTTTCATCAAAGGTCGTTCTACTATGACTAACTTTATGGAATTTACTACGGTTGTTGCTGGAGCCTTTGAGAATCGTTTAAGGTAGAAACCCTGTATCTTGATTTTTTTAAGGCCTTTGATTCGGTCAATCACCATATTTTGCTCAAAAAACTCATGCACTTGGTGTCGTTGGCAATTTGTTCAAGTGGCTCTCCTCCTACCTTTCGAATCGAATATGTCATGTTACTTTCAATTGTTTTACCTCTTCTCCTTTTGTCCCGTCTAGCGGCGTTCCCCAAGGGTCCATTGTCGGTCCGCTTTTATTTGTCATTATTATCAATGATCTGCTTTCAGTCATTAACTCCTCCTGCTTTCTTTATGCAGACGATGTGAAATTATTCAAGGTCGTATCCTCTCAAAATGACCTTGACATACTGCAAGCTGATCTAAATTCCTTGGACCTTTGGTGTCAATCTAATCAGCTTCCTCTTAACGTTTCTAAATGTATACATGTATCCTTTTTCTCCAAGCCTTATCCATTCATTGGTCATTTCTTCATAAAAAATAAATGTCTTAGCACCGTGACTCATACCAAAGATCTTGGAGTCACCTTTGACTCCAAACTAAAATTCGATCTTCACGTCTATGATATTGTTTCCAGAGCATCACGTGTATCTGGATTTATTTTACGTCACTCCAACATATTTTCTGATCCCTTTTCTTGTATTAAATTATTTGTAAGTTTAGTTCGTTCCATCCTTGAATACTGCTCCCCAGTCTGGTCTCCTCATTTCGTCTACCTTAAATCCTCGATCGAATCTGTTCAGTGTAAGTTTATGAGAATTTTACTGTTAAAATTTCGTATTCCTTATTGTTATTATCATGTTCGTTTGTCTATCCTTGGTATTCCTTCTTTAGAACACCGCCATATTTATCTGGATGAGTGTTTCCTTTATCGTCTCTCCCTTGGTTACCTTAACACGAAGTTGGTAGCTGAACTTCCGGTCAGAAATGCTGTCCATCCTACCAGAAGTTTCAAAATCTTTGTTGTTCCGTTTGCCAGGAGCGTGACTTATTTTCACTCTCCTGTACTAAGGATTACGCGTAAACACGATGATCTTCACTTCTTATCTCCATTTTAAAAATAGAGTAACTTCTGCACTCGCTAAGCTTTGAATTTTTTCCTATATGTTTTCTATGTCTCTCTATGTTTCACTATTATTACTATTCTTGCAATTGGATTATATCTGTAAAATAGCAATGAATAAATAAATAAACTTGGTCGAACCAAACCACCGGACCTGGCTTATAAAATGTCGGGAACTTTGTTATCCTTGATGCTTCGATAAATTAATTGCTTGTTGAAGACCTAGGCGTGATTGGTGGTAGCACGTTTGCGTTTTTAAGAGTTTCTTCACAAACAACACAAAGGTATTCAAATCTAAATTTAGCGCTTATTCTCCACCCGATCACGTCGTGGTCACCAAATCGAGGACTTAGTCTATAATGTGAATACAAAACAAAATTTTAGAGAAAATTATATATTATATATATTACCTACACAAAATACATAAAACGGTTGAAATAATTTAGTCACGGTCCAACGATGCCAGCTGTAGCAGAAAGAAGAAAATCTCGCACTCTTGCCGCTTTCAGCGCTGATAGCGGTGAACACCGTAACTTTATTCAGTAGTAAATTAGTTAATCGCTACAATTTTAGTGTAGAGAATATCCTCTCTACTCTAGCTGTGAAATTATATTATAGAAAAGAATAACAAAACTATCTAGCTAGAGTTGGACAATATTGACTTGAATTCATTGCTACAGCAGCGAAATCTCAATACAGCTTGCTCTACCTTCTACCAAGATCTCAGTAGTGAACTCATAGGTCATACACCTGTTTTTCGCTCCCTTCGAAAAAGAGCCCCAGCTAGTTTCAGCTGGTTTCAGACCCTCTTTATTTGAAGTACCAGGTGCGTGAAAAATACCGAAGTCCTGGCTATTAGGGTAACCTCACCAACTACCGACTAATTCACAAAGAAGCCTAAAAGCCAGTTAACTCTCCAGTTTCTATTTTATATCCTCTGTTGAAACTTTACTCTTACTTAGATTTTCCGTATGCTATACACCCAAATTAATGTAAAAAAAAATCTTTCAAAATTATAGCTAAATTTAGCTACATTATAGCACTGCACCCTATGGGGTGCACTAAGTAAGGGAACAACATCAATACAATGCACTTAATGCTTAACAGTCGTTGTTTTTTTTTTATTGTATTGGAATTAAAAGTTGAATACAGAAACATAGGATGAAATACACATTAGAATTTTCAAAATATTCAGTGAAAAAATATAAAACTTCATTGAAGAGCTGCATGAAATTCATACCATTAGTGAACATGTAGGCCCATTTCACATTTTTGGCACATGAATTTGGTGTTTTTGTGACATTTTCTGCATCGCCTTCGTCCACATGCACTTTTTTGATGCTACGATGAATCATTTTTTGCATTTTCTATTGTGAGACACTCGAGATCGATCTCACTCGTTTAGGGGCAGATCCATATTGAAAGCAGTAAGTTTGCACCAAAGCCCTTCTGAAATCGCAATAAGTTATTGGTGAACATTTTTTCCCTAGCCACCACCCATTCAGGCAGGAAGCGTCGACACCAAAAATGAAAAGTGGATACCACCATTTTTTACCCCTCAAACTACATTTTAGGAATGCTACATTTTCATCGAATCGATCAACTCCAAGCATATATTGAATATACATTGTGATGACGTTAGGCAATTCACATTAATTTTTGTTTTATTTTTTTTTTCACAAATTCACTGCGGTAAACTATATGGATTGGGTTCATTCCGTGGCAATTCGAAACAACAGTGACAATACTTTTGTCATTCCATCGTTCAATACAACAATCAGTTTTTTTTTTAAAGTTGGCTATGGAAGAAAGTGAACATTTTCAGTTCTGTTCTCCCTAATATGTCGCCGATACCGTAGCATTAATTGGTGATCTGGTGTACCAATAGCAGTCCTGAAAAAAAGTAGTCAACCTAATAGTTGTAGGGCCACATGAAGATGGAAGCCTAGATGATAGTTCAAGTATGACTCAAGCCCCCAAATCATACTCTTCTTGTAGCGGCAATAGGGAGCTCTTTGAACTTTGGCAGGGCTCGAACGAAATAAGGTAACCACTTCGCGCTGCCATGGACCACAATTTATATCCGAAATGGATAGGCTTTCATTTTATATGCTGTTTTGATCTATGGCGACCATAATTGGGTACCATGGGTTCATCGATTGCAATGTGGTATGGAAAATTGGTGTCGAAATTGTTCAAGAAATTTTGGCTGAGTAAGGAAAAATATTTCTTGACTTTCGCGTACTTGTCATTCTGAGCCGAATTGTGGTTGTCACATAAGTGAAGATATTGTTGTATCTCAAAAAATCTATCACGTCTCATGCTTTGGGCTACCAGTTTATTGTAGGTATTGCTCTACTCTTCCCAAAGCATGCGCATGTATTTTGGAGAAAGAACACCTGTCAGTAGAATGGCAACGAAAACATTCATTTCTTCCACCATTGAGTGGAGCACATGATTTTTGTAGCTGGAATTTGTGTTGGACATTTCAAAAATTAAATTAAATATCTCCGAGTTGTACATTTTTCAAAACACTCAACATGAGACAAAGCGGGACCCTGATAATTTTTGGTAACTTCTCGCTTTTCCATTCTGCATCTCTTGTTTTCTCTTGTTCCATTTCGTTTCGTATGCGGATGGTTGGTTTGATATATCAGGATCACTTACACGATCAGGTTTAAAATCAAGATCAGACTCAGGTCTGCTCGCATCTTCAACGGGTACAACAACTTCAATTCGAAGCACAATCCTCGGTAAATACTCACTGAATAAATATAGACAGAAGAAAAGCTTCAAACAACTTGTTTCAGCTGTCTTGGGAACATTGAAATCGTTGGGGTTTCGCTCTTTTATACAAATACGTGTTTAAAATAAAAAAAATTTTAGAAAAAAAAGAAAACCAACTTCAAAATGCCCTAAAAAGGATGATGTGCCATATCATATATTCCCCATTCTTTTGTGATGGTGCAGATGTTGGAGGTATTTATTTTGAATTGGGGAAATTGATTTGGCACCGCTTCCATAAAATTTATTTCATCCTTTTTAGGGCATTTTGAAGTCGGTTTTCTTTTTTTTCTAAAAGTTTTTTAATTTCACCCTTTTTAGTGGCAAATTTTTTTATTTCAAAAATTTCAAATCTCAGTTTCTTGAATACATTATATCATGTGCACGTACATATATTAAAATATAATTTTTTACTGCAATGCAAAAACCACTACGGCTAAAATATGCAGCGTTCATTGGAATCGAATTTAGTTCTGGTAATTTAATACATGATCTCATCAACATCTACCTTGATTTTAGACTTCATAAAAATCCAATATGGATTGTTGCTTTGAAAAATTTTTGGATTTCGAACTTTGCCCAGACGCCATTTTTATATTCTGACTTGACTCTGAAGTGCTTTTTTATCGTTCAATTTTTTTCGACCTTTGAGCGGTCGCCATTTTGTTTCAAATTGTTCCACTTTGGATTTTTTATTCTGAGCTTTATCACACAATTGAATAAATTCTTGTACCAATTTTGGTACAATCCGAAGTTATACTATGGTCAGAACAGAAATATTTCTGAAAATTTGGCGAAAATCGAAGTAAAGTGGCGACCTTCAGGCACACATTGTTTTATATCCTATCTACATATTGTCGCGTGTTTTTGGTTCGCGGCCAATAATTTTAAATTTCCGGGAAAGTGAAAACGCAATATCTTTTAATTTAAGTTAAAAGAGTTTATTTAATTACAAAAGTGCACAATGATCACTTTAACACTTTCACTAATTTTAATTTTCACTTTTAAAATTCTAACACTTGTCCATAAATTTCTTATCGCAATTGTCTTCTCAAAATCACGTCACTATTACTTGATCGCTTTTCAATTCGCTTTCCACACACTATCGCAAGTTTTTATCGCGGTCGAATGAATGCCACCATTCATTCAGCTCGCCTTTATATAGGGTCTCTAATCATTCAACTCAGTTCTCGTACATTGGTGAATAAGCCGGAACATTCCAGCATGATTGGGCAGTGACTCACTTTCAGATGTTGAAAATGCTTGTTGGGTTCTCGTGGCTTCGAGTAAATTCATTTGTTGACGTTCTTAATGACTGCGAAAACAATTGCGACAGTAGCTCGCAGAATTATTTGTACATGTAATTATTTGTACATGTAACAATATATACATATAACCAATCACACACACACAGACACATCTTTATATATATACAGGGTGGTCAAAAAGTCGTGGATCAAACGCAACTAGGGGTTAGATGGGGTCATCAGCTGCAAAAAATTGTTCTACGCGATGTCTTTAAAGTCAAACCCTGCAGAGTTATAATTTATTTTGTGTTTTTATGAGAAAATTAACTATTTTTACTAATTCTTATAAAAATTCGAAAAAATCTACAACCTGTATTGTTTTTATGATTTTCACTAGATTGGTACTGATGAGTCCTTGCGTTAGACATGCTATTATATTATATTGAGTTTTACGATTTTTTTTTTCTCAAATCATAACTTCTTATTTACTTCGGACCCCCCTGTGAAAAAAAAATACTCTACCGAAAAAAGACCCTGTGTTATAAGTTTTGGCGCATTTAATAGGGATTCTGAAAAGGTATAACACATGGCCATGAGTGACTCTAATATCTTTCTAGGAAGAAAAAACAAAACAAAGATTGTGAAATAATTGTTTTAATAAAATAAAACATTTTACAATAAATGCACTTCATCTTCATTTTCAAGTCGCACCACTGGTCTGCCTGCTCTTGGAGTATGCTGACCGGGTAAGACTCCCTGCATGTAGGAATTATGTACGCGCATAAAGACCCTGTAGTCCGGAAAACGATCACGGTTAGGGTAGCGTTGACGATATTCCCTGGCAGCAGCCCGGGCATTGCCGTCGCAAAAGCCATACAGGTAATGCATTTCTGCATACTCCCGTTGGGTGTATTCTCTCCTCGCAGCAGCCATCTGTCCACTTATTTAGCCAATCCGTCCGATTCCGAATCTAGTCCGATTCACACAGCACTGGTCACAGGTAGGCAATCTATCACAAGTCCGAAAAACAAAGCGTAAGTCAAATGGTCAAGGGAAAGAAACTGATCACAAGTCGTCGTGAAACCGAGAAAAAGAACACGTGCTTAGTCACAGGAAGGAAACGAGTCACTAAAGAACAGTCTAAACATTCAAAAGAAAGATACTCACGCGCATCCCCCGGCCACCACCCCACCCGGCCCGGCCATTCGTTTCCTAGAAAAAATATCGCTACCTGAAGTGATGGGCGAACTGGCCTTTTATTGACAAAGGATGAAACGGTTAGTGTAAAAGGGAGGCAGAAAGTCTTTGTCATTAATTGTATTATTTCTAGTTTATTTTTAAATCGGTTAGGCCGAGTTTTATGGTTGGGTTAATTTTGGTCTTCCTACGAATGATCGTCCTCGAAAGATATCAAAACTACGCATAGCCATGTGGTATACCTTTTCAGAATCCCTACTAAATGCGCCAAAACTTATAATACAGGGTCACTTTTCGGTAGAGTATTTTTTTTTTTTCACAGGGGGGTCCGAAGTAAATAAGAAGTTATGATTTGAGAAAAAAAAAATCGTAAAACTCAATATTATCTTCAACACACCCAATAAAAAACCATAAATAGCATGTCTAACGCAAGGACTCATCAGTACCAATCTAGTGAAAATCATAAAAACAATACAGGTTGTAGATTTTTTCGAATTTTTATAAGAATTAGTAAAAATAGTTAATTTTCTCATAAAAACACAAAATAAATTATAACTCTGCAGGGTTTGACTTTAAAGACCTCGCGTAGAACAATTTTTTGCAGCTGATGACCCCATCTAACCCCTAGTTGCGTTTGATCCACGACTTTTTGACCACCCTGTATATATATATATAATATATATATATATATATATATATATATATATATATATATATATATCATGAACATATACACACATATATATATATATATATATATATATATATATATATATATATATATATATATATATATATATATATATATATATATATATATATATAAATAAACACATATATATATATATATATATATATATATATATATATATATATATATATCATCTTCATATGTAAAGTTATGAACAGTTATAGAAGGAAAAGTATCTCTTTTTATGTTGCGATTCTCGCCGGTCTTTAGTATGGAAATTACTAATTTTAGATTTCTAGGCATACGAGTATGTTATAATGTATAATATTAACTGGCAACTAACGAATAAACTATATCATTTGAAATCACTCAGTCCTTATTATTTCTTCGGGGACTTTTATAAATCCTATGTGTAACATTTACTTCTAAGGATGTAAGAAGAATCCTTTACTAAGTTCATCGGTAAGCAAAGGATGACTTCGGAAGAGAAAAGCATCCTGAAATGTTCCCTCTATAGTGTTGAATCGTATTTATGCCACATTTAGAAGTAATTTATTGGTTATTTCCGGTAGAAATAATTGAATAAAATGTACTGTTTATGCAGAAAATTAAGGATACTAATAATTTTTATCATTCGCCACCAAAGGACTTGGTATTTCCAACAAATCCTTGAACAGTGCCAAATAATTGGCACTTTTCGTGCGAAAAATTATTTAAAATCAATTTCTCGACACCAATGTATCATATTGAACTGTTAGTATCTCGAGAGTCCTTGGAAGGATTACAATTCTGTTCCGAAGCATTTTAGAACAATATGTTATCCTTCATTTGAAACCTCTACAATCAAAATCCTTAAACCCATCGATTAGTTATGCTAAAAAATCCGGGTGAAAGTAGGCATTTTTTTAGTTTTAAGGATAAAAGTCCTTTACCGTTACTTGAATTTCTTATCCTTTAAACGGGACCTAACTGGAAGAAAGACGTATCATTTGCCAAAAACAGGACTCATTTATCTATCTCCGTTTAAAAGTTATGCGTGAACATACAAAAAAAAAGCAAAAAAAATATACGCGATGAATTGATAACCTTCTTTCTTTTGGAAGTCGGTTAATGAAAACAAATCAAGGAAAATAATTAAATTCCTTGAGTGAATTTTTCTTTTAATATAGTTCAAACAACATGTCATGAAATCAAGGTTAAAATCCTGTTAAAGTTTATCACAAATGAGGCCTAGGACATAGGTCTTATCGATATTTGAAAGGATGAAATGTCTCTCACAACTTCATATTTCGGCAAAAATGCTTGTAACATAAAAAGGCATAATGTGATATTGACGTCGGAAAAAGAAAAACAACGATACTTCTGTACAAGTCTCCTAAAAGCTTCATTCATCATACAGCAATCGAAAAGTCAAAAAATTAAATAACGATGCCTATAGGCCAATCGGTTTCCCTCCATTGTATTCTCCAAACAACGTTATCATTTTGACGTCCTTCAGAGAATTTCAGAAATCCCCCCAATAAAGTATAACACGTACTGAACCAAGCCCAAGAACACTATACGTTTTTTCATATATGCCCGCATTATATATTGAACATTTACCAGTCGTCAGTAATAAAGCAAGGGAATTAGCATCTGTTTGGGGAATATTCTAGAGGCACATATGGGCATGTCAATATTTATCGTATTAATATAACATAATTTAGTGTAGTGAATTCAGGTTAAATACATATATATTTTTTGGTGTGTCAGCAGTAAACAATCTTACTCTATTTTCCGGAACATCAAATTCGGACGCATTTGATTTTAATACTACTTGTCTTTAATTATTACCTTTCAACAGATATTGAAAAGGTGGTTACGCTACACTCGAAATTAATCGGGGCCCCATTTGGTTTGATAAGATAATCACACGTATCAATTGCTAATATATAAATTGAGCCCCACCCTGCGCCAAACTATTGAATCCACAATCTGAACTGATGAATATCACAGTAGAGTAAGGATAGACATATTCGTATAACATCTAATTTCATTGTACTATAATGCACCGATTAATTGATAAGATTGAATGTTGTGTCTTACTTGGAATGTAAGGAGAATGGTGTTGGTGCGATTTACGAGCAGCACCTTGACTCCCTCATATCCGTGAGATGGTGAATGCCAACCGACAAACTTAATCCAGCTTCAGCTCTTATAAAAAGTTTGAGTATACATTGTTTACATTATTCGCCGGACGATTGAATATCTGAGGTGTTCCCTGTTCTTTTAATGTTTGAAGAAACACTATGGTACTATAAGTGAGGTTGTCGATTGTACGTGTTTTCCCAACGTCTCAATTCTTTGTAGTTATATACGTCTTTAACATACCATGAAATTCCTAAAAACTCTTTAATAATTCAATTTTGGATGGAGTGGAATGCTTTTTAGGGTTTTTTACTAAAATAAAAAACCGTTTTGAAATCGGTACCTGTGTCCGACTGTCTATCCGTCGGTATGTCACAGCAGCTATTCTTTGAAACTACAGCCAAGAACTTTGTGGAAAGGTTTAGAGTTATGACTTCTAGAAAGTCTTGTGGTGAAAGAATGTTTCAAAGAGTTTTAAGAGGGTGCCCGTATAGAGGAGTGACCCTTGAAAACTTTTTTCTCAGCAAATGTGGCCAAGTGGTCTTAAAATTACTTAATCAGTATCGAGGGTGGTAGGGAAGGGAAAATATCAGAATTTACATGTAATCCCCCCCCCCCCCTCCCCCTCGCGATTGGAAACTTTGATAACCTCGCTCTTGGCGCCCAACGCCACTGACGCAACCAGCAGATCCCTACACCCTACGCCACTGACGCTGACAAGCTGATCCACATACCCTACGCCACTGACGTCCACATGTGGTGAGCGACTTTAAAACTTAAATCGCTGCCACCGAACAGCGACTTGACGTTTGTCGGGAAAAATTTGTGGTAAAGCAAGAGGGACGCGCCATACTGTGAAGATTCTTGAGATGGGCATAAAAGTGTGAATTTCAAGTGGAGCTTTTATTGTATTATTGCTCTACAAAATAATATAAAACGTCCAGTGAAAAGTGTATAAACTAAATCATTAAAATAAACTGTTTTCAAGTTCGAACTTGCAACGCATTTTGTTTGTTTTGAAAAGTGAGGTTAATAGTTCTGTTTCGTCGACTTTCAAGTCTGTATTATAAAAAAGGATATAGGACTTAGAGGGAGAAATAGCCACCTGGAGAAACGCTGTGCCAGCTTTACTTACGTGGGAAACAAGGTATAGTTTATTTATGGTGCCGCGAGGTTCTGCGCGTATCTAACTTCAATTTGATTTCTCCGTTCAGGGGATTGTGGAGCGAAAATCCCAGTGTAAATTTTGGTGCCAAGCGGGAGACAGGGCATGTGCGAGTGCAGGATCCGGATTCACTTCCATGTTGCTGCTGTACAATAGATTTCCTGACGACGGCTCAATGAAACGAAAATGACAGCAAAGCGTTCGCAAGGAGAGAGGAATTTGTGCGAGCAAGGATACAGGCGGACGCTCAGGGAAGTACCTACTATTCATTTCTGTACTAAATTGCATGTCGTAAATGAGAGCAGAACCGGCCTTGGGTTGACTGTCGAAAATAATTCCCCGAGTACGGCCCTAAATAATTATTTATCGTTTTTGCTGCGTTGTGGATAGTTTAATTTTTTAGATAATGATAAGACCCGTTTTTCTTATACAAACTGACGTTTAAAGTGTGGTTCTCTAAATAACCACCAGATGCGGGATGTTGCAGGAGATAGTTTGTAAGAATATGCTGATCTTCATCTTGAGAAATAAAGGTTTTTCGATTTAATGGCATCAAAATCTTGTGGAACCAGGGAAATGTAATTCATATCAACCTTTTCAAATATTTCTTTTTGTTTTAATATTTTATTTTTGCAAGAAGACGTGAAGTCAAAAATTAATTTAATGAGGAAAACACGCTGTTTTTTTGACGAGGGGTTTTGTCTCATTAATTTTCAAATTTCATAGTTTGAAATATTCTTATCGTATCAAAATCACATCTGATATAGAATTAGTTAAGAAATGTCCTGAAAAATATTCCCACTATATCAATTTGGAAATGATCGCGGATCGTCAAAAATAGTGAACTGATATCTATGTAAAACAAAAATTTGAGTCTCAAAATTAGTGTAATTCGAGAGTTAGAAAATCCCTGTACGTATGAACTCTAAACAAAACAAAAGAAATAACAATAAAGAGTTCGCAAATTGAGGAACTTGACTAGTTGTGCGCTTCCCTTCAGGTAAAAGGGAATCCAACTAACCAGTAGACCGGTAACTTCGAGGCTGTGAAGTTTCTTTATTAATATTGCATCATTCACACGATCAAACGCTTTGCTAAAGTCCGTGTAAATAGCGTCGATCTGTTTGCCCTTTTTAGGGCTTTGTAAAATAATTTTACAAAACCCTACAAGTTTCGCGACCAGTCTGTCCATCTGTCCGTCCATCCGTCCGTCCGAGTGTCACAGCAGTTTTTCTCGGAAACTACTTAAGCTAGAAACATCAAATTTTGTGTATAGGTGTAAAGCGGTGATCTCTTCAAAGTTCAACAACAAAAAAATTTTATAAGGTATTTAAGGGAGGTCTCCCATATAGGAGAGTGACCCCCCGAAAAAAAAATTTCATTGAAGGTAGCCGATATGGGTATCAAATGAAAGATGTTGATGAGAACTTTTCAAAACAGGTCTTAGTTTGGCAAAGTTTGCTTCGAGGGGCGCACAGGAAGGGGAAATACACGAAAAATTTGTGTCCCCCCCCCTCGCGATTGGACACCTGTGATCCGAAAAATCTGAAAATAATCAAGAATGTAGGCCTTGGTGAGTACAACAACAACGAATACGTGAGAAGTCGCAATTCACTCAACTTTTTTAGTAATAGTATGATTTATCAATTTTATGTTTTCTTGAATAAAATCTTAACGGTACATTTAAATTCAATGAAATTCAGTACGTAGATGTCTATTTATAAGATTGATCAATCCTGCAAGTTTCATAAAGATTGAATCATATTTAGCGAAGTGATAGCGGTTTTAATTTTCCTGTATTACTATGGAACAATATGCGCTGCATTTATTACTATGGCAACATATGGCTATGGAACAACATGCGCTTTTTACCGACTCAGACACTACAGTTTTGCTAGGATTTGCATAAAAATTTCAGGAATGATAGGTGTCATGTATATCTTTGAGAATCGGTTCAGCTAATTGTATCAGTAATTGTAAAACAAAATAGTGGCTGTGTAAATGCGAAGATTGAATAATTTTGAGTTATTTTTTCCCAACTTTAACGTTTAAGGTGCATGCTTTGAACACTTGATTCAATTTAATGAATGACTGAAGATGAGTACCTACAATTAATGGTCATAAGTGAAACAAGTCAAGGAGGTGGGAGAGAGCTCCTAGCAAAAGGGTTTTGTAACCATTCTAGGATTCGAAAAAAGTCCATTAATCGATGATAACAGTACAGGAGAGTGGCCCCTGAAAAAAAATTCATCAAGCGTAGCCGATATGAGTATGAAATGAAAATTTTCACGGGAGCTCTTCAAAACAGTTGTTAAACTGTCAGTTTTTGCTTCAGTGGGGGCACAGGGGGGAAATACATGAAAAATGTGTTTCTTCCGTCGCGGATGGATATCTGAAATAATTATCAAGGGAGATATTTATGACCAAAAACCTCAGAAGTTGAAATTCGTTCAACTTTGTTAATAATAGTATGATCTTCGTAATTCATATTTTCTCCAATAAAATCGTCATTGACATGTTTCTTGATTTGATTTGATCTGGTGACTGCATTTTGTGAATTGAATACAAAACCCTTCTGACATGAGCGTAGGTCTGTTTACCCAACTTGTTTCTATTTCGTTTCGGATGCAGATGGTTTGTTTGATATATTAAGACCACTTTCACGATCAGGGTTAAAATCAAGTTCAGACCCATGTCTGTTCACATCTTCAACGGCTACTTGAACTTCATTTCAAAGCACAATTCGCGGTGAATGGTTGAACTCGTTTTCTGTTTCATCTCCACTTTGTCCTTCTGTGTTATTTCCATCGTCGGGTGGAAAAAGAGTTATTTTAAGTCATCGATACTTGAGCCGAACTCTAAAAGGGCGATTACTTCATGTAATGGAACCCTGAAAAAAAACAAATTCGGTGTTCGAAAGAGTTAGCTACTTATATGTAGCACATGAGATATGAGAAATTATTTACAATAATAATAATCGCTAAAATTCTATCATTTGTGGTATAAACAGACGAAGATTCATCAAAAAGATCAAAACACAAAGGTTAACTCAAGTCCTAGTGCACCCTACAGGGTGCACTGCTGATTAAGGTTATGTGTGAGGTAAATGTTTTATGTTTTCCTCTATATTTTTGCACACATAGAACCAGCAACTATTTAAATCTAGTAAAACGCAAAAAAGCAAAAACTTACGTTTTTCTTGAAATGACGACCGAAAATCATCAGGCTGCTCCGATGACATTTCAAAACAGGAATGTGACTGACTTTGGAAGATTATTGTCAATCATAATAAAAGTCTAGTGGCTTGGGACAGCTGTGGCACATTTAATCGCTTCTAAAGACTACATGAGAAGCTTTAAAGATCACAGACAAACGAGTTGGGCTTTTTAAAGCATACAAGAAGAAGTGCACCATGCAGGGTGCATTAGGAACTGAAGAATTAAGAATGCAACACGATCTTATTCTGAAATGATTAAAAAATTATGGCAATCGAATAGCCTTAAGCCCTTTTAGTCGCAAATCTGTTCCTTGAAAACATTTGGTGCGTATTTTATCAGTAAACTCATTAAAAACGATTCCCATATTTAATTCTACCAGTCCCAGATTGTCAAATAGGCCAGAAAACATTTTGTTTTGTGTTCAAGTTAGCGATTATTACACATGTATTGATAATTTTTTGCAAAAATGTTACGTCATGTTTTTGTAGGGATTTTAGGAATTGGTAGCCATGTGGCTACCATGGGGCAATAAGAACACACATTTTTCAGTTTTAGAGCTTTATTCCCGTTTAAACTAATTAGGGTTTTGTAAAATAATTTTACAAAACCCTTCTAAAATCGCGTCCTGTCTGTCCGTCTGTCCGTCTGTCTGTCTGTCCGTCCGTCCGTCCGTCCGTCCGTCCGTCCGTGTGTCACAGCAGTTTTTCTCGGAAACTACTTAAGCTAGAAGCATAAAATTTTGTATGTTGGTGTAAAGTGGTGTTCTCTTCAAAGTTCAAATACAAAAAAAATTTTATAAGGTATTTAAGGGGGGTCTCCCCATATAGGGGAGTGACCCCCCGAAAAAAAAATTTCATTGAAGGTGGCCGATATGGGTATCAAATGAAAGGTCTTGATGAGAACTTTTCAAAACAGGTCTTTGTTTGGCAAAGTTTGCTTCGAGGGGCGCACAGGGAGGGGAAATACACGAAAAATTTGTGTCCCCCCCCCTCGCGATTGGACACCTGTGATCCGAAAAATCTGAAAAAAATCAGGAATGTAGGCCTTGGTGAGTACAACAACAACAAATACGTTAGAAGTCGCAATTCACTCAACTTTGTTAGTAATAGTATGATTTATCGATTTTATGTTTTCTTGAATAAAATCTTAACGGTACCCTTAAATTCAATGAAATTCAGTACACAGATGTCTATTTATAAGGTTGATCTGTTCTGAAAGTTTCATAAAGATTGAATCATATTTAGCGAAGTTATAGCGGTTTGAATTTTCCTGTATTACTATGGAACAATATGCGCTGCATATATTACTATGGCAACATATGGCTATGGAACAACATGCGCTTTTTACCGACTCAGACACTACAGTTTTGCTAGGATTTGCATGAAAATTTCAGGAATGATAGGTGTCATGAATATCTTTGCGAATCGGTTCAGCTAGTGGTATCAGTAATCGTAAAACAAAATGGTGGCTGTTTTAAATGCGAAGATTGAATAATTTTGAGTTATTTTTTCCCAACTTCAACGTTTAAGGTGCATGCTTTGAACACTTGATTCAATTTAATGAATGACTGAAGATGAGTACCTACAATTAATACTCATAAGCGAAGCAAGTCAAGGAGGCGGGAGAGAGCTCCTAGCAAAAGGGCTTTGTAACCATTCTAGGATTCGAAAAAATTGGCCATTAATCGATGATAACAGTACAGGAAAGTGGCTCCTGAAAATAAAAATTCATCAAACGTAGCCGGTATGAGTATGAAATGAAAGTTTTCATGGGAGCTTTTCAAAACAGTTGTTAAACTGTCAGTTTTTGCTTCAGTGGGGGCACAGGGGGGAAATACATGAAAAATGTGTTTCCTCCCTAGCGAATGGATATCTGAAATAATTATCAAGGGAGATATTTATGAGTATAACAACAACAAAAATCTCAGAACACGAAATTCGTTCAACTTTGTTAATAATAGTATGATCTTCGAATTTCATATTTTCTCCAATAAAATCGTCGTTTCTTGATTTTATTCGATCTGGTGACTGCATTTTGTAAATTGAATACAAAACCCTTCTGACATGACCGTTGGTCTGTTTACCCAACTTGTTTTTATATTGCTTAATGATAAGTTATTTTCCATAAGTATTTTGTATCATGTGTTGACATGAAACTCGTAGAAGTACTCTTTTGTTGCAGTGCGTTATTGCATTTGACACATGTAATCCTCTAAAAGATTTTCTGGTCCTTAGGATTGAAACAACGCTGTTTTTTCGATGAATGTTTCGGGAGATGGTAATTATGTGTGCGTACAAGATCCACTGGTGGATCTAAAGTTCTTAAGCTTGGACTTTGACTTCTGCAACTATTTGTATCAATGGATGATGTTGGAGTGTCAGATGGCCGGCCACGTTTCACAAAACAAGGGAAATTTCTTTGCATTATTATTAATACACGCGCAACTTCGGATCTAAATTGAACAAGTGTTTTCACATTTTTCTTTCGCACGTTCTCAACATTACACTGCTTCCTGTACAATAACCATGCGTTAATAATCGATACATCTAAGATGTAATAAAATACTCTCATGTAGTACGCTTGTCGGCGTACCATTGGTTCAGTACGTTTTGCAGCTAGCAACACTTAATATTCCCGACAGCAACAGCGTTCCAAGAAAAGTAGAAACTTCATTTTTGTTCACGTTCAGTGGTTTGTTGACGTTTTTCTGAAGTGCATATAAATTTGTTTGGAAGACTATGCCATCTATGATTTCTGATGGCCATTGTCGTATCACTGGAAAGTATGACGTCCAAATGACAGTTGATTGTTTATTTTCATTTCAGCGGGCGTGAATTGTAGAACAGTGGCAATCGCATTCACCTACTTTTTTTGTTTTTATCGAACGATGATACAAGGGCGGTCCAAGTATGATCGAGAAAAATGCTCTGACACCTTTATTTGTTCTCGAAAAAATTTACAGTTTTTTTAGGTACTTCCTCTTACAAGTTACGCATTTTGTCCACCTTTCCGGAAGCTTTTTGATGCCGGTACGGAAAAATTCGTTTGACAACTCGGACAGCCATGTGCCCACGAACTCTACCTCGTCGTCGGTGTTGAATCTTTGATCTCCGAGGGCTTCTTTCAGTGGTTCAAACATGTGGTAGTTGCGGGGTGATAAATGTGGACTGTAGAGGGGGTGTTCCAGTACCTCCCGGCCCGATTCCGATATTGTGCGGTATGAGGATGCACGTTATCCTGGAGAAGAATCGCACTTCGTGCTGGAATGCTCCTCCGTTTCGAGCGTTATTTTGCGATATTTAAGCTGTTCGTGGATGATACATAGACTCTGCACTACCAATACTGATGCCGAGTTTAGCCGAAATATCTCGAACATTCATCCTTCGGTCCTCCAAGATGAGTTGTTCTACGCGCAAATCAATTTCAAGTGCAATTCTCGTGCTCGTGTCAGCATCGCAATCGGTAGTTACTTGCTCTAAATATTTTGAATTTTAGCTAGTCAAGCTTCTAAAAATTAAAAATTTGTTATTAACGTCGTGAGAAGTGTTAGTGGATCAGAAACTCATTCCTTTTATCAACACATAAACAATTTGTAATCTTCGTGAAGTAAACTAATATTAAATAAAATGAGCTCCATATTAGAGTGCCTAGAGTGCAATGAACCCATTGCAGAAAACAGTGACTCACTAGACTGTATTGTCTGTAAAAAACTGTGCCATTTCTTCTGTGTTGGATACAGTGAAAGCAGCTTCAGAAAACTCACAAGGGATAAAAAAAGAAATTGGCTTTGTAGAAATTGCAGAATCGCTAATGATCCTGCTGCTAAAAGTTTAAATGAGTTCAATAAGGAGATAATTGAAAATTTGCGGGCGATGAAAAGTGAGCTCCAATTTCAAAATACGGAATTCACTGAACTAAAAAAAATTTTCAAACAAGAACTGGCAGAATATAAAAAATCATTGGACTACTGTTGCAACAAAATTGATGATTTTAATGCAAAAATGATGAGTTACAATAAAAAAATTGAGGGGCTGGAGGCGCTGTGCAATAAGTTATCGAACGAAAATGAAAAATATTACGTGCAAATTAAAAGCCTCACACTGCAAGTAAACCAGTTACAACAGTCGAAGCTGGCAACGGAATTGGAAATAAATGGGATTCAATTGACTCCAAACGAAAATACAACCGCTGTTGTTCACAAAGTAGGCGAGCTGCTCCATATTGATACTAACAAAAATCAACCAATCTTTTCAATGCGAAAAATGATTAAACGACATCAAACTAACGCATCCCCATCAATTGTAGTACGATTTGCTACGGATGAAGCG
Organism: Odontomyia ornata; assembly: GCA_963969285.1. Taxonomy (NCBI): domain Eukaryota; kingdom Metazoa; phylum Arthropoda; class Insecta; order Diptera; family Stratiomyidae; genus Odontomyia; species Odontomyia ornata. The sequence continues at coordinate 77,248,520 of OZ017739.1, read as the reverse complement.
AGGGCTGCGTGGATGGCAGCAGCTAAAGCGAAACGTGAGCAACTCATATGTTCAAACATTCACGGAAGCTTTAAAGCAGACAGGTTTTATGTGAATTTTCACTTAAGTCAACACTATAGACGGCTACTTTACACAACCAAAAAATTCGCAAGAGAAAATAGTTACAAGTATGTATGGATTAAAGATGAAAATGTATTTATTAGAAAATCAGAGCAGGGAAAAATTTATAGGATTAACTTTGAAGAAGACTTGAATTTAAATCTACTCCAATGAATTTTAAGCAAACTGATCCTATTTGAATAACACTTTTTTCTCTTTCCAAAATGTTTGATATTATTAATGAATTAGAAACAAGCAACACTATGTATTTAAACGATCCAAAGCTTAGTAAATATTTTATTTCCGATTTTCAAAGCCTAAAAATATTTCATCTAAATATTCAAAGCATTGCTAAAAATTTTGACGAATTATGTATGCTTCTTTCTTCTTTTGATATTGTTTTTGATGTCATAGTTTTAACTGAAACGTGGCTTGATGCCTCGGATAGTTTTGAACTTAGTGGCTACAATAAAATAATCAAACCCATAAAAAACAATAAATGTGATGGCATTATAGTGTATATAAAAACTAATTTAAATTTTCAAGTTTTAAATGGAGAAATCGGCAATTGCTATTCACTTAATATTGTTTTTGATATGTTGAAGGAAAAATTACTTATATCTTGTATATACCGATCCCCAAATGATACAGATGCAGTATGTTTTGTAGATGACTAAGAAATGTTTTTGGGGAATTTTAAAGACATTGGAAACCAAATCTTGATAGGAGATATGAATAAAGATACAAAGGAAGAAAATCTAAATCAAATTGGCCATGAATATTTGGCGACACTAGAACAATACGCGTTTATAAGGTCATTGTATGGTTGCACTCGAAAATCAATTACTCGAGAGTCCTGCATAGATCACCTTTTCTTAAAGTCAAAACCAGATAATATTTTTCAGACAGCAATTTATACAACATGCGTAACTGATCATTTTGCTATTATGGGTCATATTAAATGGTTCAAAGAAGAAAATAGAATCAAAATAAAGATATTAAAATCATAGATTATTCACTGTTCAAAGAAATTCTGTCGCAAGAAAATTGGGAAGATGTATTTATGGAGACAAATGCCGAGAAAGCTTTCTCTTTATTTTATACTAGAGTCGTTTATGTATTAAACTGCAGCTTAAAGATTGCCGTAAAAGCTTCTAGTAGACTGAAAAGGTTGAAGCCGTGGATAACTAATAGTTTGATTAAGGCTATAAGAAAACGGGATAATATTGCGAGAAGAATGTCTAAAGAACCGTTTAACGTAAACTTACAAACTTTTTACAAAAACTACAAAAATATTTTAAAATCTTTAATAAGGTGAGCAAAAAGTAATTATTATAGAAATAAATTAGGTGAATGCGGCAATGATAATAAAAAGATTTGGATGCTAATCAATGAGTCAGTGGGTTGTAGAAATTCGAAGTCTAATGTTACAACCACTGATATTTTCACCACAGAGGGAGTAAAAGTGTCTCATAGTGATCCTCAAAATATTGGTGAGCATTTCAATAAACATTTTGTAAATATTGGAAAACATATCTCAAACAATATCAAATCAAATGTTTCAGTAAATCATATTCGAAAGTCTTCAAACAGCAGTTACAATATTAAAGACTCCTTATTTTTAGTACCAGTTACCCAAGAAGAAGTGAAACAACAAATTTCAAAATTAAAACCAAATGTTTCTCCTGGTATAGATGGTATTCCATCTAAATGTATTTAAGAAAATGCGGAAGCACTAGCTGGCCCACTTTCTCATGCCATTAATCTATGTTTTTCACAAGGATACTTTCCAAAGGAACTGAAACATGCCCTGGTGATACCCTTACATAAAGCAAATGATAAAAGAGATATGAACAACTATAGACCTATTTCTCTTTTGTCATGCCTATCAAAGATTATTGAAAAATTAATTAAACAAAGATTAGTAGATTACCTGGAATCGAAGGAAATATCGAAATGTCAGTTTGGTTTTCGTAAAGGTGTCAGTACTGAAAATGCTCTTTACTCAGTAACCAAAACAATCATTCAAAATCTTGATAAAAGTAATAAATGTCTAGGCATATTCCTAGACTTTCAGAAGGCTTTTGATACGGTGAATCACGAAATTTTAAAAGAAAAGATGCATAGAGTGGGAATACGAGGAGTTGCTTTGGATCTTTTTTCGAGATATCTAAAAGACCGGACCCAGGCGGTGCGTTATAACAATAAAATAAATAAACCCCTTACAGTTGATACAGGTGTCCCGCAAGGTACAGTCCTGGGGCCAATTTTATTTCTAATTTACATAAACGATGTTCATAAATTGATATTACCTAACTGCTCTCTTTGCTCTTTTGCTGACGACACTGTCGCTTTTTTCTGGGGTGATACATGGAACGAAGTGGTTGTAAAGGCAAATGAAGGGATGGAACAAATACAAAATTGGCTTGTAAGCAACTTAGTGAGTTTGAATGTAAATAAGACGGTGATGATTCCTTTCACACTTACTTCTATTGGGCTACCTAGAAATGAACTGAAGGTAGTATTACACATCCCCGACTGCTCTTACAAGAGAAACGGAGATTGTGTCTGCCCGGTTCTCCCAGTGTGTCACAGTACCAAGTACCTCGGTATCATTATAGATTCTCACCTTCGCTGGAGTCAACATGTCTCTTATTTAGCTTCCAAAATAAGGAAAATGATCTTCAAATTTGTTCAGTTGAGAGATATATTATACAAAGATGAGCTTAGGCGTGTTTACTTTGCTTTAGCACAATCCTTATTGGAATATGGATTGATTGCGTGGGGAGGTGTAGCGATGACCCTCGTTTCGCCATTGAAAATAATTCAAAAGAAAATTATTAAGATTTGCTTAATGAAACCGAAAAGATATCCAACTGATCTAATATATAAAGAATTTAAAGTAATGAGTCTGCATGATTTATACCATCTTAATTTACTAAAATTTGTACATTTAAATCGTCAAGTTTTTCCATTTGTAACCCATTCAGTGCATGCAACTCGTCGCCAGGTGAGCCAGATTCTTTACGAACCTCGTTATAATACAACTGCAGCCTCATTACACCCTTATTATTACGGACCACGTCTTTTTAACCTACTCCCCAAATGCATGTCTAACTTAAATAACATCAACTTATTCAGATCTAAACTAATTAACTATCTAACGGGATAGTGCATAAATGTTCACGAATAGAATACAGAAGTAATTTATCCTCTGTTTACTTGTTTTTCTTTTATTTCTGAAAAAAGTTATTGTAAAATAATACACATGAAAATTAAATAGGCTGATAAAAATTGTAAGCAGTGATGCTGACATAAGCAAGCCATTTCCTCGACACGAGCAGTGCTCAATGAGGAATGTGCTCATATAAAGACTATAGATATAAAGGTTTTTGAATTATATTTTTGAATAATTGTTACTTCTTTTTCTTAAATAAGATAACACATGTATTATATTTGTATTTTTTTTTGAGCAATAAATAGAAATAAATAAAATAGAAATAAATAAAAGTTGTCTGGTGTGATGCTGGTTCGCGGTCGACGTTCATGCGGCTCATTCTCGATGGTTTCGTGACCAGCCTTAAATGTTTTTACCCATTTAAACACAGCAGCCCTACTCAGGCACTTACTATCAAACCGATTTCGCAAACGCGGAAAAACTTCCGTGTTTTTGATGCCTTCCCTCACTAAAAAACGGATGACAATACGTAACGCAACGGCGGTCGGCACTTGACGTTCACTCATGGTTGTAGCACGCGCGTGAAACATGCACTCCCGACAAAAACTATGCCACGCTGTTTGTAAAGGACTCAACTATCGCACACTCAAGCCACTACCTTCAAAACATACATGCGTGCCATCTACAGCGTTTGTCTCCATATTTGAGCCACCCTCGTAGATAGCTCAAAATGACATTTTTCAAATATTCTAAATTAGCGTCTTCTCATATTTCGCCCCGTACAAGCCTTTCAACTTCTTGCTCGAAACTCATCAATTTATCGTTGAGCCTCTCTTGTGCTTATCTTGTAATGCTTGTCGCAAGGTTGTTTCATTCACATGATGCAATATATGTTATGGCATCCTCTCCCGAGAATTGTCCCTGTTGAAGGTATTGTTGACGTTCAGATGAGAAGCTGATGTTTTTCTTGCATTTCTAATTGGCTCACTAGCAGCTTCTGTTGACTGTTGTGGAGGAACAATTATTTCAAACGATGTTTTAAGGTCACGATTCTCATTCTTTTTTTCGTCCAATAATTGCGAAGATCTTTATCTTTGATTCTGAAGTTGATGATCAAGACTGTTCAGCTTGGCCCTGTGATCATTTTCACATGCCTCAAGAGCATCTTTCCACTTGCTTCGTTCAGCTGTCACAGCTTAGACAATGCGGTCCACTTGCACCTTTAATTCGAATTCCTGTTCATCAATGTTACGATTGAGCACTTTGTCTTTATCTTGCGGCGTTTTTATGTGTTGCTTTTGAATTTCAATGGAGTTTGTCAGTTCCTGATTTTCATTTTTCACTGTCTCTTATTCTGCTTGCATTTTACTGTAGTCCTCCAAGCATTGAGAGCGATCGGTACCGTTATTAAAAAATTTATTCATATCGATTGGATTTAGACCGCGTGCATTCTCAATCAAAAGCAATTTCCGTAATTGTTGAATCTCTTCTACAATCTTTGATATACCTTGTTTTGGCCTTTGAACTTTTGAATCTTCGATTTCCTTAACAGGCGCCAGTTGCGCAATTTAATCCTTCAACTTTTGAATATTTTCCTGATCTTGTTGCTTGAGACGATCATACTCGTATGTTAAGTACCAACTGTACTTGATAATTCAGCAATGGTAGCTTCTAATGTCCGTTACACGATCCTCATGTAAAACAGCTAATTTTTCATTTCTTTATATTACGATTAACGCGCGTTTTGGCTCCGTTTTGATAGCTATTGCGTATTGCTGCTCCAAATGATGCATTTAATTTTGCAATTGTTGCAAAACGCTTCTTTCCTTGTCGTGTTGATGTTTTATTGGCATTTTGATCAGAGATTTACTGAGCTTTCGCAAACTTCCAATTCCTGGGCATACGTTGTATTAATGAAATCAATATCAGATCCAACGCTTAAATGGCATTTTGATCGGCGAATTCCTGGAAGACCCTCATCTGGGCCCGTACAGGCCGCAGTTATGGTGAGTGCTCCTGTTGGATAGCAGGAAACGTCACAATCTGGAAGCTCATTGGGTTCTTTTCCACCTTCCAAATACTTTGTAATGAATGTGCCATCATCTACTTTTCGCGGACTAAGGACAGCTGAGTGTCTTCAATTCTCTTGAATCACTAATGAAGTTGAGTTGGCGGAAATACGTTGTTACTTTTTGTCAAAGTGATGGCATAATTTCCAAACATCATCCAACTATTTAGTTTAAACATTTTCTTTTTGGCCTTCCTGTGCAAGATTTGTAGGTGGTATATGCTTTGCCGTGCTGTTTTATGTGAACGATCAGCGGGCTGATTCATTCCTCCTTACTTCTGACTTCACTACTTACATGGAACTCTGTTTGAATTTTTAACCCAATTTCTTAATTTAATTACAAAGCTGCTTAGATAAAAAAAAGCCTGCAAATACTGATTTCCGTCGTGGCTCGGTTGGTTATGGTGTCTTTTATTAAAATTCTTTTCTTTTTGAAACAGGCTAATTTTGTTTTGTTTACTCCTCGTACTTGTGGTAGGAGGAGTTTTCCTAAGGGAAAAAAGATAGACGATACCGTAACAACCTTCTGGGTGTTTTTTGGTGTAACATTTTAACTCATTAAATTTTTTTGAGTGAATTTTCTTTAAATTTTATTCAAACAACATTTTATGAAATAAAGGTTAATCCTGTTAAAGTTTATCACAAATGAGGCCTGGGACATAGGTCTTATCGATATTTGAAAGGATGAAATGTCTCTCACAACTTCATATTTCGGCAAAAATGCTTGTAACATAAAAAGGAATAATGTGATATTGACGTCGCAAAAAGAAAAACAACGATACTTCTGTACAAGTCTACTAAAAGCTTCATTCATGATACGGCAATCGAAAAGTCAAAAAATTAAATAACGATGCCTATAGGCCAATCGGTTTCCCTCCATTGTATTCTCCAAACAACGTTATCATTTTGACGTCCTTCAGAGAATTTCAGAAATCCCCCAAATAAAGTATAACACGTACTGAGCCAAGCCCAAGAATACTGTACGCTTGTTCATATATGCCTGCATTATATATTGAATATTTACCAGTCGTCAGTAATAAAGCAAGGGAATTAGCATCTGTTAGGGGAATATTCTAGACGCACATATGGGTATGTCAATATTTATCGTATTAATATAACATAATTTAGTGTAGTAAATTCGGGTTAAATATATTTCTTTTTGGTTTATCTGCAGTAAACAATCTTACTCAATTTTCTGGAACATCAAACTCGGACGCATTTGATTTTGAAACTACTTGTCTTCAATTATTACCATTCAACAGATATTGAAAAAGCGGTTACGGTAAACTCGAACTTAATCAGGGTACCATTTGGTTTGATTTCATAATCACAATTATTAATTGATTGCATATAAATTGAACCCCAACCCGAGCTAAACTACAATATTAAATCACACAACCCGAACTGATGAATATCACAGTAGAATAAGGATACACATACTCGAATAGCATCTAATTTCATTGTACTACAATGTACCGATTAATTGATAAGATTGAGTGTAGTGTCTTACTGGGAATGTTAGGAGAGTGGTGTTGGTGCGAATTAGCACCTTGAATTTTGGAAGGAGTGGACTGCTTTTTAGGGTTTTCACTAAAATACAAAACCCTATTGAAATCGGTGCCTGTCCGTCTGTCTCTCTATCTGTATGTCACAGCAATGTTTCTCCAAAATTATAGAAACTACAGCCATGAAACTTTGTAGAAATGTTGGAAGTTATGCCTTCTAGAAAATTTCGGGCTGAAAAAAATGTAACGATTGAGTTGGTCATTAAATGGCAATGCGAATCCTTAACTAACTATACATTTATTCAAGAATAACAATTAAATATTCGGGAGTTGGGAGTTACACGTGTTGCTTGATTGATGGCGTGTGTACGACTGACTACTAAATGCAATACAACTTCAGACAATGAGTGTTTGCGTGAATGCAGTGTGGATGCTTGCATGTGCGTAAGAAATGTTTGTTTGGGTCTTGGAATACTGTAGCTGACCGCTATAACTACATACCCCCCCACCCTTTGAAGAGAAAAGGAAAATGAATTACTTGTTGTCGTTGAATCTCACACATTTTCTGCGTTTCTGTTGGGGAGATGAATCGCTGCTCGATGAGTCGGAAGATTATGGTCGAAAAAACGTCGTGCGTCTGCATGACGATGTGTCTTCGAGTTCCGATGACGTACTCGAAGCTAGAGCGGTACGACAACGAACCGACGGAGTCGGTTCGTTGTGTGGAGGTGGCGGAGTTGCGTTCTCTGGTGCGTCATCAGGAAGCATGAAAGCTGGTTTAAGTCTGTCAATGCTTATCGGCGTGCAGACATTGCGAATTTCGACGATATAGTATCGGTCGGTTTGCCTGACGACTTCGTATGGTTGCTCGAATGCTAGCCGAGGTGCACCGACTCGGATGAGTACGTGAAAACATATGGGTAGCTTTTTGAAGACAAAGATCGGTTTGTTTCCGTGTCGAGACCTTGGTCGAGGTCGTAAGTTAATGTAACGGTTACGAAGTCATTATACTAAGTCGGCTGGTGGTGCAACGAGTTGTCCTGATGGTGCCAAAAGTTCACCAGGGTGTCGTATTGGTTCGCCAAAAACTAGGCCAGCTGGCGTCGCTTATACGTTTTCTTTCCAAGCAGCCCGTATGCCCATCAAGATGATTGGTAACGTATCAACCCACGCGTTGGATGTGTGACATCGAACTGCAGCTTATAGCTGACGATGAAGACGTTCGACGAGACCATTGGATAATGGGTGATATGTCGTTGTACGAATGTGCTTGCTGCCTATTAAATGAGCACATACGTTGAATAGATCAGCCTCAAATTGCCGCCCTTGGCCAGTGGTGATTCTGAGTGGTACTCCTTAGCGAGAGATCCAGCCAGCAAGAAGTGTTCTGGCTACGCAATCTGCGTAGATGTCGTCGAGTGGAAAGACCTTAGGGAAGCGTGTGAATGTGTCTATTATTGTCTGACAGTGTCTGTAGCCTCGTAATAATTTGAATGGTCAGATTATGTTGACATGAATGTGTTCGAATCGGCCAGAGCGATCTGGAAAGTGCTGTATTGGCGCTGCAACGTGTCGAGTAATTTTGCTACGTTGGCATTCGATGCAGGCTTGAGCCCATGCTCTGCAGTCTCGTTTGATGCTTGGCCAAACGTATTGTAACGGATGACCAGGTTTCACCCGGAGTCTACACCACGACCACTAAGGAGATCAGGATGCATGCCATTAACATACCCCAACCCCACTTGAGCGCCGAGGTAAGAGTTGATCCATTGTATTTTTGCTTAACTTTAAAACAAATACTTTGTTTAACTTTAATACAAAAGAAAAATGGTATTGTTGTATATCAAAGAAATGTTAATTTATCAGTCGAGCTTGAGTAGGGCGTTTAGCTTAGCTATGAAGCAAACGGCAGCAATGGATGACGAACGACATCAGAAGGGGGCCGGTCGACCATCACTCTTCCCAACAAGGGTAGCCTATGGAAACGCATCTAACACAAGCGCTCCACAAAGGCTATCACCGACTCGGAAGGCGCTTAAGGGGCCCACTCCTGGTCACCGCATCAGGTAAAGGAACGGATCAGTAACAACAACATGACGATAGCGCAAACAGTAACATCAAATGCAAATAACAATCAAAACCGTGGCTGGATGAATCACGCAAACAGTAACAACAACATGCGTGGTAATCGCGGTCGTGGACGAATGCATAATCAATTCCAATTCCTTGGAAATTTCCGACAGGGCAGAAATAATAACAAGGGGCGTGCAAAGAATCCCCTGAAATTCGATCAGGACTATGATTTCGAGCAAGCAAATAATCAATTTGAAGAGCTGCGTTCACAGTTGGATAAACTTAAGGTGGGAGACGAACCCAAACCCGAGCAGATTAATGGTGAAACTGACAAAAAGGATGATTCTGGTAATGAGACTGGTGCTGGCGATCTCGAGCCAGAAGAAGATCCTATCGGAATAGGTTATGACAAGGCTAAATCTTTCTTTGATAATATATCGTGTGAAGCAGCAGCGGACCGAACCAAAGGCAAGAATCGTACGGACTGGCGCCAGGAGCGCAAATTAAATAGTGAAACTTTTGGTATTTCAATGACAAGGCGTGGAAACTATCGCTTCCGCGGCGGATATTACAATCGTAACATGAATATGCACGGTAGAGGAGGCGGTTACAGGTGTTATCGAGGTGGCAATAATTATCGGGGCCGAAATAACAACCGAAGAGGTCAACAAAGTACTGGTCTTCCGAAAAGTAAGCACCCAAATCAGCCCCAACCACAGCCGAATCAACAACAATCGCAGTCAGGACAACAACAAGCAATTGTACAACCACCACAACAGCAGCAGCAACCGGTCGCAGCGGCGGCAGGCAATTAGTCCACAAAAAAAAAATGAAATCAAGGTAGTTTTAAAACGCTGACGTCATTTTCCCTACTACAAATGAAGCTAGAAATAAGAAAATAGTGAAATGCTACTGGATTTTGAAACAAGAAAAAAAGTGCAAGAAATCAAGAAATGTATAAAAATTGTACAGGCGCATGCTAATGGAAAATTATGAGTCTCTAAGAAACAAAAACGAAATGAATATTGTGGAGCGGGAAAGGTCAGCTTTTAATGGAAATTAAAAATAAATCGGCAATGAAATCATATAAATGAGACAGAATCTGATTTGAACGAAAATTGATGATTAACGAAGTGCTGAGTATGCGTTTAGGAGAAAAGGTAGAAAACAGACAAGTTTTTTTTTTATGTAATAGAAAAAGGAAAAAACAAATCAAATACAGAAGGATTACAACTGAATGGAAACGATTTTTTGACGCGGCGAAACGAAGCGGACAAACTTTTCTTTCGGGGACACTATTTCACAATTCATTTCACATTTTCTTTAAAGACAAAGCTGAACACTGACCTGCGAACCATTCACTTACACTGTTGTCATAACAAGCGATTGAATGCAGGGCGTGCAATTCTAGCGACAGTTAAAGGTTTTCAAGATGGAAACACAACTCAAAGGGCGTAAGCTAATTGATCTGGACTAATAGGATTCGCTTTGTATTTACTTTCCGCTGCTAACTCGAAATGTCATTCTGCGATGTTCTAGTGACCCACATATTGGGACTGCTCAGCTGATCCGAAATAATGGATAATGCAGACCAACTCGCATTCAACGACCATGGGTGCGGAGCTGAGGTAGTGAAGATGGTTGGTAGCCGCGCTACGAACCGCGCCAAAAGCAGAATGGAAGTTCGTCGTGCGAATGGGAGGCCAACCACCTCCAATGTAGCGGGCGTCCGTTAAGGCGAGCCAATTTAAAAGGCTGAGGGATAACGGAGGCCCTCTTTTTTGGGATTGGAACGAGCGAGGAAAGATCGAAGGACAAAAATTTGGAAGCGCGAAAAAGGTGAATAAGTCTGGGATCAACATCATCATCGTTATCACGGCGCTCATCATACCGCGGAACAACACCTGTCCCACGGAAGAACAATTTCGGTTGGCGAGAAGCTCATCAGAACGAGAATCAAGCTCCCAAGGTTGGCACAAGTAACCACGGACGATCGTTTGCTGGGGCCCCGGGTTAGGGATAGCTTAGCGAAAATTAGGAAAAGGTACCTTTTAATTATATTTGTTCTTACATTTATTTAATAGATTTCATTTGTGTGAATATATTGATTTAATTATCACCGGAAATATTCTTATTATTGTTAACGAAAAAATAACCTGGATTGTGCGCAACGTTCAAGCGGTGAGATTTTTTTTTCCCCCGTTCAGACTATCATTTTTCTTTCAGGAGGTCGTGGTGTGGGTAAAAAGGGTAAGTTGGGGGAGGTTTAGGATCAAGTGTAAATAGAGGAGGTGAAACGTTTTTTTTTTCCGTTTTGTTCTAGTGTTTAGCTCTCGTGCGTGCGCTGTCGGATCGTTTACTCGCTGACGATCTTATTTTTAAATCCTTCCAGCCTAGGGACAGCGAGTTGGCGCCTGCGCCGTCTCCGACGGAGCGAACCGGGCCCGCAAGGATGGACAGCGCGACTACCCTTGAAGTGTAAGGGTAACAGTATCTCTGTGATACCAATTGGACTGTTGCTTTTTGGCCAGGGTGACTTATGCCGTGAAGAGCACCGAAGATACGTTTTCGTAATTGTGTTGGGACGAATGGACGTGCTGTGTCGATTGATGTATCGCAGTAGACTGGTTGATCGATGTTGGGAACGTTGATGGGTCAAAGATGAAGTGAGTGATTGTCGTGTTGAGATGCGTGTGAAGTTCTTCGTCATTGGCGTGTGCGCGAGTGAGATCGATGATTTTGATTGCTGCAGAGATTGTTTCGATACGCAATAGCGCGTCGGCAACGACATTATAGTTGTCAAAGACGTGTTGAATGCCAGTTGTTAATTGGCTGATGAAATCAAGCTGGTGGAATTGTCAAGGCGTTGTTTTATCAGGATTTTGCTTGAAGACGTGGAGGAGCGAGCGATGATCTGTGTAAATTGTGATTTGTCTGCCCTCGAAGATGTGTTTGAAGCAAGAGACGGCCATATAAATTGCTTGAGATTCACGATCGTAAGTACTGTGTTTACTTAGCAACGATGAGAGCTTTTGGCTGAAGAATGCGAGCGGTTGCCACGTGTCGTTGACTTGCTGTTGGACGACGGCGCTGATTGCAAAATCTAAAGCATCGGTCAAGATGGTGCAAGGTGCTTCAGTGTTTGGATGAACGGGCAATTGTGCAATTTCCGAAGGCGTTTTCGTGTTCAGGGGCCTAGGGCACTGGACTAGAGCCTTTAATGTCTGATCCTTGGAGAAAATCGTTGAGTGTAGCCTAAAACTTAGCAGCGTTTTTAAAATGTATATGATAGAAGTTAAACATGCCAAGAAATTTACGTAAATGTTTGATTCTTCATGGCTTGGAAAATTCTTCTATTGCTGCCACTCACTCTGGGAGCGGTATGATGAGTTGTTGAAGGTGTTCACGATGCTCTTTCTCGGCAGATAAAGCGATAAGAATATCGTCGACGTAATATACAAAAATAAATACAAAGTCAAGTCCTTGCGTGACTTCGTCAATGAAACGTTGAAAGGTTTGAGATGGATTACGAAGCCCAAACGTCACGAATGGGGATTCGTAGAGACCAAATGGTGTGATGATTGCGGTTTTGCAAATATCCTCTGAAGCAACAGGGATTTGGTTGAAGGCACGAACGAGGTCGATTGTCGAGTAAATTTTTGTGACGTGAAGATTAGTCGTTAAGTCCTCTAACATATGTAGAGGGTACCTGTCAGGACGCATGCGATCCTTGAGTTGACGGTAATCTCCACAAGGTCGCCAGTCATCAGATTTCTTTGGAACCAGATGGAGGGTGAAGACCATGGACTGTTTGACGATTGTACCAGTCCAAGCTTGGTCATTTTGTTGAATTCGCCCTTGGCAGTTTTCAGTTTGTCGGGAGCAAGACGACGTGCTCTGCTGGCAATTGGTTGACCTGGCGTTGCTTGGTTGAATGTTTAGCTGCTCTGCAGATGCCATCGGGTCGTGTTATGCCTGAGAATTGTTTTATGATCAATGAGTAAGAACATTGATTTTGTGTTGATTTAATGGATGATACGTTGCTGGAGTGAGATACCTTGCCCTGAGTTTTTAAGCCAGTGGTTCAGTGAAAGAGTTTGGCATTTTAGAGGTCGACGAGAAGGCCGTGAAAACTGAGAAAATCAGTGCCAATGATTGGTTTTGACACGTCAGCGATGACGAATCGCCACGAGAGATCTCGACGAAGACCAACGTTGAGTGCGATGTTGATGCGACCGTAAGTGTTGATAAGCCATTTGCAGCATATAGTCTGTAATCAAGCCTCTCTCTGCGACCCTGGAGCAAACGACGTGGCTATACACAGAGGTCTGAGCCGGTGTCCACTAAATATCGGACATTTGTTACTCGACCAGTGACGAAGAGGTGGTTTGACGTGGGTGCAGGATCATACACCGCCGTAAATAACCCTGATTGTCGTTTCCCTTATATGTACAGGGTTGTTTGCACTTCTTTGTACGATTCTGGAACACTTGGTGGTGCGAACAGTGATTAGGATTAACGTTGGTTCTCGATGGTCTGTCACGCGATGGTGATCGTGATCGATCGCGTAACGATGAGCGTGATTGCTGCTGTCTGACGATATTTATGAGCTCGTTCATTTGACTAAGAAATGTTTTTGCATCGACGGTTGTTTGCCGATCGCGGCCAGCTGAAGTTGTGGCGTCACTTCGTGGATGCTGTTGGCAGTTGTTACTATTACATCGAGAGGATCAGTTTTGTGATGCGTGAGAATTGCTTGTGTTGCTGCAGATAGACGCGACAGCCAGACTGCGCGAAGAATATTTTCAGGTACGCTGTTGTCGAGTGTGCGAAGATAGCGTTGGGATTATGATGGTTTCCTGTCGCCGAGCTCTTCTTTCTCGAGCAATTGTTTTAGCTTGGCTTCGCGTGATTGCGATAAAGATTCAATGAGAGTGCCGCAAAGTGTTTGGTATGGATTTGAAACGAGCGGGCATTTGATGATTGGCTCTACTTCGATAGGAGCACGCATACCTGAATCGTGTCAATTCACTTGTAATGTTGAATAGCTCAAATTGTTTTTCAAGCTGTGTGAACAAAAGCGAAGAGTGGTCAAATGAGAAGGTCGGCGGGCTTATCACTAATTTGTTGCTCATTGCATCGGCCTCGGTAGACGGTGAATCTCTGTTGTCGTTACACATGATGATAGTAATTCACTAGACACAATTCACAGGTACATAGATGTAGCTCTTACGCATATACCAGCGCGGTACAACGTCTATAGGTACCCAACAATGCGCTAGCTGTTTACTGTAGGTAAATACACTGTAATCGGATTAAGCCGATAGTCTTATTATTATTTCGAGTGCTAATCGCATATAATTTGCACGACACAATTTTATATATGAAATGAATGCACTATTGCACTACCGACGAGTGATTTGCACTGTGTTCAGTGCTGTTACGACAAGATGCGTTAGATTACGAAAAATTATTTGTGGTGTGGCGTCGGTAAGTTTGGCAATAATGTAGCAAAATCGTCGTCGTGATCGTTCTTGACGGGGTCACCAGCTATAGGGATTGAGTTTGTCAGAACTGACAACGCGAATCCTTACTTAACTAACTATACATTTATTCAGGAATAACAATTAAATATTTGGGAGTTGGGAGTTACACGTGTTGTTTGATTGATGGAGTGTGTACGACTGACTGCTAAATGCAATACAACTTCAGACAATAAGTGCTTGCGTGAATGCAGTGTGGATGCTTGCATGTGTGTGAGAAATGTTTGTGCGGGTCTTGGAATACTGTCGCTGGGTTTTAAGGGGGTCCCCCCATATAGAGGAGTGACCCTTGAAAAATATTTTTTCATCAAAGGTGGTCAAGTGGGCTATCATATGAAATGTCTCAATGAGATCTTTTCAAAACAAGCCTTACAATTTTTTTATGAGTACCGACGAAGGCAAAAGATGGGGAATGCAGGAAATTTAGGCGAACCTCCCCCTCCCCCTCTCCACGCGGTTGAAAACCTTTCATCCGAAAAATCTACAAAAAATAATGAGTGTGGACCTTTACCCGTATAATAACAACAATTATGTCAGAAGTTGAAATTCACTCACTTGTTAGTAATAGTATGATTTATCAATTTTACACTTTCTTGAATAAAATCGTCAAGGCACCCTCAAATTCAATAAAATTCAAAATATGAGTGTCAATTTACAAGTTTAATCATTACTCGAAATTTCAGAAAGATTGAATCGTATTTAACCGAGTTGTGGGGGTTTAAATTTTCCTGTATTACAAGAGCAACTATATATGTATTTTCAATCAACTCGGACACTACATTTACATGAACGTTTCAGAAATTGTACTCATGGTGAATATCTTTAAGAATTTGGTCAACGGGTGACATCCGTAATTGTGAAACAAAATGGTGGCCGTTTATAATGAGAATATTGCATAAAATTGTATTACATTGAACAACCCACTTTAAAAAACTCTGAAAATATTTTTGACACCCAAATTTTCAAGAAGCAATTACTTCTGGTATACCTATCAAGCTGCTGCCATAGTTTTGGAGAAAAGTTGGTGTGACGTACAAGCGGACTGGCAGGTCCCGATATCAATAGGACTTTGTAATGAAGTGCACAGGCCTAAAACAGATGTATGAATTCAGTTGTGTTGCCGGAAATTAAAAAAAAACTTAAACTTGTCCAGAGCCCACAATTTCTTAAAATTTGGTAAGCTAGTTTTGTATTTAAAATGTTTCAAAAGTAAGCAATCTTCTGACTCTAAAGTATGCTCAGTATTCTATACAAAACTAAATCGAATATTGTTTCATTTTTGTTAATTCCACCATCATTTTGGCTGAGGATAAAATATCCTCAAAAGCTTCTTTGCATAAATAAACACGCGCGTGAAACTTCTTGGAAAGCTAGAATCCTTTGAAGTTGTGAAGGAAAGTCAACAACGCGTGCAAAATACAATTTAGCTTCAGTTTTTTACTCGAAAGGATCTCTTAAGAAAAGCAAGTTGAAAAAATATCAAGGAATTACATTTTTATGTTAACTCCATCGCTGTTTTTAGTTCACTGTTGACAAAGGTTAACGTTCCGTTGGATGGATTCATTCCTCCTTGTTATGCCTCTGAAGAGTTTGTGGTGAAAAATTCAGTATTTGCATTATTGACAAATACAATACAAGTATATTCTTATATGCATGTTCGAGTATACGAGTATAGTGAAAGGATATCGTATAAATGCTTGCTTGTGAATTGGTTTGGATATGCAAATGGAAACTGATCCGACTTTAACTGAAAGTAAACAATTACTTAAATTGTCCTTTTGAGATTTCAAGTAACATTGAATTTAATTTCTTATAATGGAAAGCAAAAATTGTTAAAGGTTTCCATTGAATTTCAGGATTAAATCTCGCTGTGGAATATTTCGGTAAAACAAAGAACAACAAATTTATTTCCTGGAGATCATCATGCTATCTGCATGATAAGTACGGTTGTGGTATTAAGAGTGTTATACTTTTCCGGGAACGTGTTACCTTTTGCAACAGTCTTCAGGCAGTTTCAGAAAATTTTCTTTATTTTATGGAAATCTACGAAGCTAGCCAAAATTAAATTTGAGAGAATGTTTTGATATAAATCGGTGGTGTCATTCTATACAAAGTTATCAAAAGAAACAGTTTCTCACGATTTGATTCTTTACATGTTGTCATTTTGGTCCGCGTCTGTTAGATTTTGCCAATGGTGTGATTTTTATACTATGCTCCAATATTATTTGCGGTCAAAGCTTTTGAGGTAAAGACACATTTTATATTTTGATTGCATTTAAAAGCCTGCAGAAATTCAATGCCGTGAAAATTAAAAAGCTTTTTATTTTAAGTATTCACTTGAAAGCATCCTAAATGTAGAGTATTTTCCATTTTTTAACCGAATTCCAAAAGAAAGAAGGTTATCAATTCATCGCGTATATTTTTTTTTTTTGCTTTTTTTTTTATGTTCACGCATAACTTTTAAACGGAGATAGATAGAAGAGTCCTGTTTATGGCAAATGATACGTCTTTCTTCCAGTTAGGTTCCGTTTAAAGGATAAGAAATTCAAGTAACGGTAAAGGGCTCTAAGCGTTAAAATTAAAAATTTCCGACTTTCACCCCGATTTTTCAGCATAACTGATCGAGGCGTGTAAGGATTTTGATTGTAGATGTTTTAAATGAAGGATAACATATCGGTCTAAAATGTATCGGAACAGAATTGAAATCCTTTCAGGGGCTCTGTAGATATTAACAGTTAAATATGATACATTGATGTCGAGAAATTGAATTTAAATGATATTTCGTACGAAAAGTGCCAACTAGTTGGCACTGTTCAAGGATTTCTTCGAGATACCGAGTCCTTTGGTGACGGATGATAAAAATGAGTAGTATCCCTAATTTCCTACATAAGCGGTACATTTTGGTCCATCATTTATACCGGAAATAACCAATAAATTAATTCTAATGAGGCATAAGTACAATTCAACAATAGCTAAAGGGAACATTTCAGGATGCTTTTCTCTTCCGCATTCATTCTTTGCTTACCAATGAGCTTGGTATAGGATCCTTCTTACATCCTTAGAAGCAAACGTTACATATAGGATTATAAAATTCCCCGAAGAAATAATAAGGATTGAGTGATTGCAAATTATAGAGTTGACTCGTTACTTTCCAGTTAATATTATATGTATATTACAACATATGCCCAGAAATCCAAAATTAGTGATTTCCATACTAAAAACCGGCGAGAATCGCAACCTAAAAAGAGATACGTTTCCTGCTATAATTGATCATAACTTTACAGATGAAGATGAAAGTGCATAGGCGAGTTTTCATTGAACTATATGATTTGATTTTCTTCAAACTTTCATGAAAATTAGGTGCCATAGTTAATTGAAAACGAAGGCGATGGGTATCGAATAAACGTGAGCGAATGATACGGTTAAGAAGGATATTTTTAAGTAAATTTTATGAGATTGATTGCGGAGTGAACTTTATGTTTACATATCTAAATACATATGTCTATATATATATGTAGACATATGTATTTAGATATGTAAACATATATATAGATATGTATATATATATATATTTATATATGCATATATATATATATATATATATATATATATATATATATATATATAGATATATATATATATATATATATATATATATATATATATATATATATATATATATATACATATATATATACGAGTATTGTTGCGAATTCCGGCGTACCAACTTCCTCCCATTCGCAACTTCAAATTGCCGCCGTAACATTGTCACTTTCATTTGGGCACTCCTACCTTTTCCTGTGTGTATTTATTTACTTTTATTAACATTTTTCCTATTTCCCTTTAATTTTTATGTCCACATCATCACAATCCTATCCTTTCCCTGATTTCCAATTAGAACACCCTTGTAATATAATAAGAAGTTTAATCTTCCCACTAACAACACTCCCTACATTAATTCCCACTAACAAAATTTCATTCTATTCATTCCTAATTCCTTCCTTCATACTAACAAATTCTATTCTCTAGTTCCCATTAACAAATTTTATTTTTCTTACTAACGAAAATTAATTCACGTTTCCCTACTAACAAAATTCAATCTCATGCCCAGATACATCGTTGAACTTGCTAATCTGATGAATGGGAGATCGATAAGGCATAGCTCCATTGGTCACGTCGCGATTTCTCGACCGTGGGACTGCTGGAACCCTGAGTTCAAGTTCCCCCGGGCGCACGGAAGCACTCTTTTTGGTGTATCGGCAAAATCAATAGTTTTCGTAATGTATATGTGACACTTTACATTCAATCAAGCGATTCTTGGGGATGTAAATTGCCATATATGCAAGTCAATGGATACTATTGTGATTGTCGATACGGGAACCAAAAAAATGTGTGGGTAGCGGAATCGAAGTGTAATGAACTTCGATTACGTTACCCAGATGCGGCAGCGGTAATTGGAAAAAGGGATTGCGGAAATCGGTTTTGGAAAGGTGAAATGCGGGATGAAGTTGTGAGGAATTAGGAGTGGAGATTGGACTTGGATAGAAAAGGGATTGAAGTGAAGATTTGGCTTGTGAAGGAGAGTAGAATTCTTTGGCAGCTTCGGAGAAAGTTTTTTTGTGAAAATTCGGTGAATAAAAGTTGTTTGGAGTTTAGTGAAGTAATTAAACAAATTAAACTAAAATTGAATTTTGAGAGTGGAAAAAAAATTAGTTGCGTTGGATACAAGATGAAGAGTGAATGAAAGATTTGTGTAGCAGAACGGTTTTGGCCTAGTGTATGTTGTACAGAAGAAAAATTAATTAGTGGGTACGAAAAGTGGAGGAAAAAAAAAACTAAAAAACGATCATTAAATCGTGTGAATTGTACCAAGTGCTTGAGTTGATCACCTTCTGATCTTACAGTGAAGAAAGGAATTGTGAATTTCCACGTGTGGAATCAAAAGTTTGTATCAAGAAAAGATGTTCTTGCAATAAGTGAGAATCCCTTAGTGGATTTAAATTTAACAACCAACGGAAATATTGAATACCTTACGGGGAAGAAAAAGTAAATGAAATTATCGATATAAACTAAGGCGGTAATTAACGGAAATACATGGGCGGATTAAATATTAGGATAAAGCTTATCTGTAACTAATGAGTTTTAAGTTAAAATCAATTAAATTTGCAGTGACCCCACCTCTCGTTTTCGGTGTCCTTTCGGTCGAGCGCTCGAGGATCCAAAGAAAAAGAAGAGACTAAGTAAATACAATGATTAATATTTTTCCTTGTTTTTTTTGACATTCTTTTATCTATTACCTATATTGCCAGTTTATTGCAATTTGCTATTCTTTTATTAATATCTTATTTAATTTATTTGCATAATAAAAATATTTAGGGGTCTGTTTGTTTTTGATTGGTATCTCTTAATTGTTGAATTTGCTGTGTAAATTACTTTTTTTAATTAATTAAAACGGCCATGTCTCGTTAAGAACAACCAATTTTCATTTCTCAATATGACCTTCCCTTTCCCCGTCCTTTCCCCTATGTGCTAGTATTTATATGTGTAAGGTGGCTCAGCACGAGCAGAGGGTGTCCCGAAAGACCCACGACACGACTGAGCGCTAGCCGGCCTCAGTATGTCACCCCGGGCTACACACCTCTCTGCTAATTACTTAATGTCTGCAACTGCGGTGACTTCCGTGGTTGTTACAGTATATACGAGTATATATATATATATATATATATATATATATATATATATATATATATATATATATATATATATATTACATATATATATATATATATATATATATATATATATATATATATATATATATATATATATATATATATGTATATATTTATATATATATATATATATATATATATATATATATATATATATATATATACATATATATATATATATATATATATGTATACATATATATATATATATATATATATATATATATATATATATATATATATATATATATATGTATGTATATATACACATATATATGTATGTATGCAGATATATGTATATATATATATATATATATATATATATACATCTATATATATATAATATATATATATATATATATATATATATATAATATATCTATATATATATAAAGGTATGTATTATATATTTATATATATATATATATATATATATATATATATATATATATATCAGTGTGGTTGGTTGTATGTGTGAGTCTACACAGGATATAACGAAATTTGTGCCTGGGGGTCGCAGTTTTGCTTCGATTTTCGCCAAATTTTCTGCAATATTTCTGTTCTGGCCATAGTATAGCTCCAGTTTGTATCAAAACTGGTACAACGACTTATTCAATTGTGTGACAAAGCTCACAATAATAAATCGAAAGTCGAACAATTTGAAACGAAATGGCGGCCGTTCAAAGGTCGCAAAAGTTGAACGACAAAAAAGCGCTTCAGGGTAAGATCAGAATGCAAAATTTAAAAATTTTTCAAGGCTACAATTCATATTCGATTATTATGAAATCTAAAATCAAGGTAGACGTTGATGAGATCGTGGATTAAATGTACCAAAATTAAATTCGATTGCAATGAACGGTGCAGATTTTAGCCGTAGTGGTTTTTGCGTTGCAGTAAGAAAATTATATTTTAATATACGAGAAAATGATGCAATGTATTCAAGAAACTTAGTTTTGTATGGTTTGAAATGAAAAAAATTGCCACTTAAAAGAGTGAAACAAAAAACTTTTAGAAAAAAAAGAAAACCGACTTCGGAATGCCCTAAAAAGGATGAAATAAATTTTATGGAAGCGGTGCCAAATGAATTTCCCCATTTCAACATAAATACGAAAAAATTAATGAAGTGGAGAAAATGGTATTGGCCAATCGTCGAATCACCGTTAGAGAAGTTGCTGAGGACCTAAACATATCGATTGGCTCGTGCCATTCGATTTTTATCAACGATTTGGGCATGAGACGGGTCGCCGCGAAATTCGTACC
The DNA here is from genome assembly GCA_963969285.1 of Odontomyia ornata. NCBI lineage: Eukaryota > Metazoa > Arthropoda > Insecta > Diptera > Stratiomyidae > Odontomyia > Odontomyia ornata. The sequence continues at coordinate 77,227,062 of OZ017739.1, read as the reverse complement.
AAAATTGCTCTGTCCGCGACGAACCAAATTTGCTCCAGAGGGTCATAACTGGTGACGAATCGTGGGTTTATGGTTATGACGTGGAAACCAAAGCTCAATCATCTCAATGGAAGCTGCCGCATGAACCAAGACCGAAAAAAGCGCGCCAAGTTCGGTCGAATGTGAAAGTTTTGCTGACAGTTTTCTTCGATTGCAGGGGCGTGGTGCATCATGAGTTCTTGCCACAGGGAAGAACGGTCAATAAGGAATATTACCTGCAAGTTATGTGCAATTTGCGCGAAGCAATCCGCCAGAAATGCCCGGATTTGTGGGAGAACAAAAATTGGCTTTTGCACCACGAAAACACCCCCGCTCACACATCGTTGCTTGTGCGCGACTTTTTGGCCAAAAACAACACACTAATGGTGCCGCAGCCACCGTATTCCCCAGATCTGGCCCCCTATGACTTTTTCTTGTTTCCTAAACTGAAGAGGCCCATGAAAGGACGACGTTACGCTACGCTTGACGAGATAAAGACGGCATCGAAGGAGGAGCTGAACAAGATCAAAAAAAAGCAAAATTCGCGATATTTTTTGAACACACCTCGTATTTCCAACATCTGCACCATCACACAAAAATCGGGAAAAAAGTGATATGGCACCGCTTCCATAAAATTTATTTCATCCTTTTTAGGGCATTCCGAAGTCGGTTTTCTTTTTTTCCTAAAAGTTTTTTATTCATGATTCCCAAATGCGTCGAGCCGCTTTTTTTGTAATTGATTAATTCATTTATTGGGTATAAAGTGAAATCAAGTATTCGAGTATGATGCTAGTCATAGGAAAAACTAAACAAGTTAGGTAGACAGAACTATGCTCATATCAGAATGGTTTGTACTCAGCCTAGGATATGCAGACACCAATAATGAACCAACTCAAGAACACCTTTAATGGCATCTACAAAAAGTACATATTCGTTTTACAAGGGAAACCATTGTTATAGAATTTTAACTTACTGCCATTTTGTTGCAATTCCACTAACAAACATTAACTGAATGCAATTTTAAAGATAATTTTAATTATCGATTTTATCTGGAAATTAGAAGATCCAATTAAAAGTGTAGTGTCTGGTTCGATGAAAAGCCCAAATGGTAAAAAACCGTACATTGTTTTGGTTGTAGTTGGAGAGCTTTCAAAATGCTATTGCTCCCGTGAATGCGATTAAACTTTATTGAAACTTCCAGACAATAAGGACCTTTCCATGAAGTGCTTTAATTTGAACTTAAAGGTACCCGTATGAATTCAAAGGGAAAAATGTTATATTTACAAATTCTACTATTATTAACAAAGTTGAGTGAATTTGAACTTCTAGGGTATTTGTTATTGTTGTTCTCATGAAAACTGACCACCATGAATTTTTCACCTTTAAAATATATGTTTTCATCAGGAGCCTGTACGTTCAATGCTGAAGTTGGGGAAAAATAACTTAAATTCACTCAATATTCCCATTTAAAACGGCCACTATTTTGTTTTACGATAGCTAATTTCATTTGTCGAATAGATGTGCGTGATATACATCCCTACTAAAATTTTCATGCCAATCCTAACAAACCCGTAGTGTCTGTGTCGATTAGAAGCACGACCATAACTTCGTTAAATACTATCCGATTCTCCTGAAATTCTTATTGTTTTTTAGCCATATAAATTACCGAATAAATGTAAAATTAAAGGCTACTCTTACGATTTTATACAAGAAAATGTAAAATTTATAAATCATACAATTGCGAACAAATTTGAGCGAATTTCAACTTCTCAGATATTTTTAGGGTTTTGTACTAAAATACAAAACCCTATTGGAATCACGACTTGTGTCCGTCTGTCCGTCCGTCTGTATGTCACAGCACTTTTTCTCCGAAACTATAAAGGCTAAAGCCATGAAACTTTGTGAAAAGGTCAGAAGTGGTGACTTCTTGAAAGTTCAAGGGTCAAAAAAATTTTCAAAGGGGTTTAAGGGGGGTCTCCCCATATAGGGAGGTGACCCCTCAAAAAAAATTTCACCATCAGAGGTCAAGAAGGGTGTCATTGGAAAGGTCTTAATGAGATCTTTTCAAAACAAGTCTCAAAATAGCCTTAGGAGTACCATGGGGGGCAGATGAAGGGGAAATGTACGAACTTTTCGCGTACCGCCCCCTCGCGATTGGACACTTTCCATCCGAAAAATCTGAAAAAAATCAGGAATGTAGGCCTTTATGAGTACAACAACAACAAATACATGAGAAGTCGAAATTCCCTCAACTTTGTTAGTAATAGTATGATTTATCGATTTTGTGTTTTCTTGAATAAAGACTAAACGGTACCCTTGAATTCAATAAAATTTAGCAAACCGATGACGATATAAGGTTGATCTTTCCTGAAAGTTTCATAAAGATCGAAAAGTACTTAACGAAGTTATAGCGATTTGAATTTTCGTGTATTACTATGGAGCAATATGCCCTGTATTACTATGGAAACATATGGCTATGGAGCCATATGCGCTTTTTACCGACTTAGACACTACAGCTTTGCTAGGATTTGCATGAAAATTTCAGGAATGATAGGTATCATGAAGATGAGTACATACAAAAGAAACAAGTCGAAGAGGCAGGAGAGAGCTCCTAGCAAAAGGGCTTTGTAACCATTCTAAGATTCGAAAAAACAGGCCATGAATCGATGATTACAGTACAGAGGAGTGGCGACTCAAAAAAAAATTTCATGAAAGGTAGCCGATATGAGTATCAACTGAAAGTTCTCCATGAGAACTTTTCAAAACAGGTCTTAAACTGACAGCTTTTGCTTCATTCCCTCGCGAATGGACATCCGTGATCTACAAAATCTGAAAAAAATTATCAAGGGAGATATTTATGGGTATAACTATAAAAAGTACCTCAGAAGTCAAAATTATTTCAACTTTGCTAATAATAGTATGATCCTCGAACATGACATGTTTCTTGATTTTATTCGTTACTGGTTACTGCATTTTGTAAGTTGAGTACAAAAACCTTCTGACGTGAGGATAGGTCTGTCTACCCAACTTGTTTGTTATTGTGTTCCTAAAAAAAACTACCTGCATGGTTTTCGTCAGAGTTTTCGGTCCACAGGTGTCCAATCGCTAAGGGGGGACGCATTTATTTCCTATTCGTCCACTAACCCTGCCTATCCCGTCAATTATATTGCAATTTTAATTGAGAGATCTCATCGGGACCTTTCACCTGATACTATATTTGACTATCTTCGGTGAAAAAAAACTTTTAAGTGCTCACATCTATATATGCGGAGGACCCCCTTAAAAGCCTTTGAAATTTTTTTTCGACTACGAAACTTTCATTATTTAGAAATTTCTGAACTGTTCACAAAATTTGATAACAGTAGCTTTTATACTACCTGAAAATACTTACTGTGGCGTGCTGGCGAACGGACAGGTATCGATATTAATAGTGTATTGTAAAATTTTTTTATGAAGCCTTAAAAACTGCATTTTGTTTTTTTGTATATCAGTCAAAGTCGTCATAATCTATGGCGCGATACTCCAAGCCTCCAGGATTCATCTCGTCTAATCATCATCGTTCTTTAACCTCGTCCACCAGTTGATCACTCCAAGCAAGGATCGACTGTCAGCCTTTGCCTTTTCTTTCCATCGAGTTTTCCGTCTTTTCAGGGTGCGTCTACTTTGTGCTCTATCTTTTAATGTTTTTTTGGGTAGCTGATTGACTCCATTCTTTCTGGATGGCTTAACCATTGCTATTTGCATAATTTTACGCAATGTCGCTCCGCTCTATTCCTTTTTTCACTGGGCCGTAGACTTTAATTCACTTCCATGTAACAGCACAAATTTGACTGATGACTTGTAAATACAGAGCTTATTATGCCAACTTTGAACTCCAGATTGGGACGCACGGAGCAATACGCTTTACTTTGGGGGGTCCAATACAGTCCTTTCCGGTGCCTCTTCTTTTTGGTTTTTTTGTGATTGGGAGGTAAATATCATTTACGCACTGAAAATACGACTTCCATCCTCGCAAATGACTGGATTGACTACCCCCACTAAACACCTGCTCTGTGAACCCGAGAACGTAGCCTCGAACCGTTTTACACATTACTTCGGGCCAGGTCTCGTTTTATTACACTGAAAGGTACTTTCAAGCTCACTCCTCTAGCGAGTGGGGAGAAGAAACGAGGAACTGCCAGACAAGCGATTCCCCAGTCCCGACGACCGTGGCTGCTGTGAGTCCCTTTTATCTTTTAGGGCTGCCCAAGCATTTGTCAGCTGATTCAAGCACTACCCTGACTAAACTATTCGAGATGAGTTATCCGGTCTCCCTGTAGGGGTCTCATCGCTGCTTCTCACATTTTGCGCAAAAAATGTGCGGCAGGCATTGTCTTCCTCTGCTGGGCAAAACTAATGATTAAAGGACCATAACTTACCAATCTTGTGCAGGTAAGACTGAAAACACCCATGCCTGCTCAAAAGCTGGGTCAGATAGAGGTCAGTCTTACCATGCTTTTAATTAAGTCATTTTTTCACATCCAGGATGAGGTGCGCAGTCCGCCTTCCCTTCGTGCATTTCTTCCAAGACTGTTTTAAATCTTTGAGGGAGCGCTGTCTCTCCGCGCAGGCAACAGACTCCCTCGTGTCCTCATTTTGACGCAGGTAAATGCAAGGAAAGCAACAAGTATCACGTCAGCAATAAATTTTACCACCAAACCAGAACTTGTCGGATACGAAGATGCAGTCTTCAGTGCTCCTCTTTACTGTACCTGTGCCTAACGTCGCCCCATATTTTTACTCCATACGGTAGCACTGAATCTACAGCACTCATCAAGAGGCGTCTCCTTGATGGGTTTTGTTCCCGTTCGTTGGTCATACAGGTATATCAACTCAGAGCCTAAACGCTTGAAGCAGCCTTTTCAGCCGTCGTCCTAATTTGTTCAGAGAAACTCAGCTTCAAGTGGATCAGTAGCCTAAGGTACTTCAGCGCTGGCTTCGATTCGATTAGTATGTCTCCTAAACTAATAACCCTAACTCCAGGGATTCTCTTTTTTACTAAGATCACTACTTCGGTTTTCTCTTGTGCTTGACTGAACCCGCAAGCAGTCATCCAATCTCTCACTCATGTTGTGAGCGAACAAATACAAAATACTCGTGTATATTTACGCTTCATCACTGAAGTAGTTGTGAGCGAGCAAACACTTCCTATGTACTCGCGCTTCGCCAATGAAATTAGTCAAACAAGCACATACGCTCATTGCTATCGAATCATGTCACCCAATGATCAAGCGCAAAAGTAAATAAGCGAGCAGAAAAGTAAATAAAACAAGTTGGGTAAACAGACCTACGCTCATGTCAGAAGGGTTTTGTATTCAATTTTCAAAATGCAGTCACCAGATTGAATAAAGTCAAGAAGCATGCCAATGACGATTTTATTGGAGAAACTATGAAATTCGAAGATCATACTATTATTAACAAAGTTGAACGAATTTCAACTTCTGAGGTTTTTGTTATTGTTAGACTCATAAATATCTCTCTTGATAATTATTTCAGATGTCCATTCGCGAGGGAGGAAGCAAATTTTTCATGTATTTCCCCCTGTGCCCCACTGAAGCAAAAACTGACAGTTTAAGAACTGTTTTGAATCATACTCATATCGGCTACGTTTGATGAATTTTTTTTTTCACTCTCCTGTACTGTTATCATCGATTAATGGCCAATTTTTTCGAATCCTAGAGTTGTTACAAAGCCCTTTTGCTAGGAGCTCCCTCCCGCCTCCTTAACTTATTTCACTTATGATCATTGGAGGAACTCATCTTCAGTCATTCATTAAATTGAATCGTGTTCATAGCATGCACCTTAAACGTTGAAGTTGGGAAAAAATAACTCAAAATTATTCCATCTTCGCATTTAAAACAGCTACTATTTTGTTTTACGATTACTGATACCACTAGCTGAACCGATTCTCAAAGATATTCATGGACCCTATCATTCCTGAAATTTTCATGCGAATCCTGGCAAAACTGTAGTGTCTGAATCGGTAAAAAGCGCATGTTGTTCCATAGCCATATCTTGCCATAGTAATAAATGCAGCGCATATTGTTCCATAGTAATACAGGAAAATTCAAACCGCTATAACTTCGCTAAATATAATTCAATCTTTATGAAACTTGCGGGGTTAATCAATCTTATAAATAGTCATCTGTGTACTGAATTTCATAGAATTTAAGGGTACCGTTAAGATTTTATACACGAAAACATAAAATCGATAAATCATACTATTGCTAACAAAGTTGACTGAATTGCGACCTCTCACGTATTTGTTGTTGTTGTACTCATCAAGGCCTACATTCTTGATTTTTTTCAGATTTTCCAGATCACAGGTGTCCAATCGCGAGGGGGGGGGGGCCACAAATTTTCGTGTATTTCCCCTCCCTGTGTGCCACTCGAGGCAATTTTTGCCAAACTAAGACCTGTTTTGAAAAGTTCTCATCAACATCTTTCATTTAATACCCATATCGGCTACCTCCAATGAAATTTTTTTTTCGGGGGGTCCCTCCCCTACATGAGGAGACCCCCTTAAATACCTTATAAAATTTTTTAGTAGTTGAACTTTGAAGAGAGCACCACTTTACACCTACATACAAAATTTGATGCTTCTAGCTTAAGTAGTTTCCGAGAAAAACTGCTGTGACTCACGGACGGACGAACGGACGGACGGACGGACAGACAGACGGACAGACAGGACGCGATTTTAGAAGGGTTTTGTAAAATTATTTTACAAAACCCTAAAAAGATTAGCCCGCAATGCGCTTCACACGATCATCACATACGGAACGACAAGCTTTGGGTGTGCTTCGAAGAGTTCAGTGTTCAGTGTCCCCGATTTCGCTCATTCAGCTCAAAAGATCGTGGGAAAGCCGAAAACTCAAGCAAAAAGCACTCTTTCGCTCAATTTCCCCTAGTACGCATATTCACCATCTGAGCAAGTGAGCCGGAGCGTGGAGAGAAAGCTTTCCTGGAACGTTAGCGCACGTGTTCGGCCACTCAGCACTTTTATAGAGAAATGAGGTTGAAAGCTTATGAAAGAACGGTATTTAAAGTTCTTGGGCAAGGTATGCAAAGCAGTTGAAAAACTTATGTGCAAGAACGCACATCGGATCCCGTGCCGCAGGAGTCATATTTGCAGAAAAATATAAGCTGATGGAGAGGTGTTGGCATTTTGGCCGTGTTCCTCGTAGCTTATAGCGTTAACGTGGTATAGGTACCACCACTACCCTACTGTCTGCACCAATGTTACAAGTTCCTGCCTGGGGACCTGCCAGCCCTGTGGTACTAGCTTCAGCTACACTCAGCTACGCATCTGAGGCTTGCTTGAACAGCTTTAAGCGTTATGTTTAGGTTCTTCGGAATCACTAGTTTTTGAGGGCTGAGGACGTGCCTCAGCGCGATGCCAGGTCGCTACCTCCCTCCGTATGCCTCGACGCAGCTCCTGTGCTTGCCGACGAAAACAGGCCCGCTCCATTGGCGTGACGGACAAGCAGACTAGTTGCTTCAGCTCGTATAGCTCCTGCTTCGTACGCTCCAGCCGGCCTCCGCGTGGACGTTTCGGTTTGGTGTGGTAGGTGGTGGTGGTGTCCAGGGATGCTTTCTGCCTCTTTTTGTACTCCTCCCTGGTAGTTGGCTCGGTTCTCTGACTTGAGCACCTGCTCCAAACTCTGAGCTGGTTCTTGATAGGGGCGGGTTGCTGGCACGAGGTACCTGGCTCCACTTGTTGGCAAAGAGTTGAGCGGCACACACACGTTCGCAATCTTGGGCCCGGAGTGTGCTGCGAGAATTCCTTTTCGCCCTGAGCCAATGACTGCTGCGGTGGCTGCTCCACTTGGACGCGGACGCTCTTTGTTCACCTGAAAGGGTAAGAAGGATTAGCAATAGTGGCTACACAGCGTTAACGCTAAAGCCAGGAGGAATACGACCAAAATGCTGACACCTTATTATTAGCTAATATTTTTCTGCAAATATGACTTTTTATTTACTTTTCCACTCGCTTATTTACTTTTACGCTTGATCATTGAACGACATGCTTCAATAGCAATGGTCGTATGTGCTTGCTTGACTGATTTCATTGGCAAAGCATGAGTACATAGGCAGTGTTTGCTCGATCGCAACTACTTCATATTTGTTCACTTGCAACAATACTAAGTACTCCGAGGCAAGTGTTAGGTTTAGTATGTTTTCTTCACAGCCAATGCGTCAGAAATCCGGCATTGTTGTCATGTTCAGACCAGCGCCATCCTGGCTGCCGTTTCTAGGATTCGGTTTCCCCATGGATCTGTTTGAAGAATGCCCCAGTCGATTGCTTTAGTGTTGAAGTCTCCCCTAACAAGCACGTTGCCGTCTGCGTTCAAGGCAGCGCCCTCCAAAGCATTCAACTTGGCTTGAAAATATGATATCGTTTCGTTCAACGTTAGGTACACACTAAAGAAGGTGGTCTATAAGCACTGAACCTGCACTATACTATACCCCTGTTCACAGCTCTCTATCTGGAAATCACTGTTACAAACCTAGATGGCGACAGTACCAGTTTCATCAAGATATCATGATGCAGAGCTATTATCATGGTGTTACCCACTCAGCAGCAAGAAGTAGGCTTTTATACCCCTCGTAAACTGCTCAAGCAGGTTTTGGGTGGTTGAACTGCGGTGTAGGTTCAGTTGCAGGATGCGGATCATCCAGGGTTCGTTCTTGTGTTAGCTACGGCTTTCTGGAATTCCGACATTTCTTTAACTCCAAAACATGCCCAAGATCCAGTTTTGCATCAGCATCCTTCCAAAGAGTAATAGTGTGCCCTCTTTTCTTTTATGTCCCATTTCACTGCATTTGTAACATAGAAAACTCCTATCGGGTCCTTTGCATACTTGTACAGTTTGGCCGCAGCCAAAGTATTTCAAACATTAAAGAGGCGCTGCTCTTCTCCGTATCCCATAGACACCAACCTTCATTCTTACTTTGCCCTAATTTAAAAATAATTTGGCGTCTTTTTCGATCAAGTCAATTATGGCCTTCCGTGTCCTCTATAGCTTTCTGGTATTAGCCTTGCTTTGACCCTGTCAACGCTAAGAAACTCCCTTTTGATGGCCTCTTTTAACTTGCCGAGGTTTTTCTCTTATTTTGATCATTGTCATACGTTCGAGCAAGGCCAAGATTGCACTTTTGACAAGGACGATCTTTCCCGCTTCATAGAATACTTCTTTGTTGTCGGCCCCTGCTCCAAATTCGGCCAGTATGTGGCTCAACCGGGTTGGTCGTGCTGCTTTCATAGCAGGGAGGATATCTTCAAGCCTTACATTTACCTAGATATACCACAGCACTTTTGCGTAGAATCGGCTATTTTGTGATTTGATGAGCTATGTTTGCTTCTGGGGTTATCGTTCGGGCTTTTTTCTCGCATGTTTAACATCATGCCTTTTTTCTTGTTGGACTACCGTGCAAACTTTATTTCCTTGCACTTTCTGAACTCTTTAAGTTTTCTTCGCTCCTTTTGTCAACATTGTCTAGAACCCCTGGTCTGGCATTCCATGCCCATCAAGTGCCTCTTCTCTACTTCTTTTTTTCCGGTCTCCTTCGATTGGGCTAGACGCTATTCTTTTATTGATATTTTATGGTGGAGCTATCTGGACGTGCCTTATAGGCTCAGCGATTCTTTAGCCTTCTGCTGTTCTTCGTTCTTCCGGTCCTCTTCGGCCTTTAACCAGCTCCTCGGGTAATGCCCTATGTAGTCTAGGAGCTCCTCTAGTTCAAAGAGGCCATTTTTTTACTGCCTTGCTGATTTTTGGTAAGTCACATGCAGATTTTATTCTTTTTTGAAAATGTCCCACTTTTCGGATTAGTCTTTCTTCTTCATATCACTGGACGGAAATTATACTTTTTTGAGAGATTATCGTCTTTGGTTACCGAGTACAGTACTTCCGCCACATCCTCCTGCGGGGAGAAGAGACGTTCTTCTTCTTCTTCTTCTTCTTCTTCTTAGCACTACAGCCCCTCCCAGGCCTTCGCTTCCTGCAAATAGCGCCTCCAACTATCTCGGTCCGTTGACCACGTCTTCCAATTCCGAGATCCAAGCAGTGATGAACTGTTTTCGGTGACCGAGCCAGACCAGCGTTTCCTTAGTTTCCCCACTGGCCTCCGGCCTTTAGCTCTCCCAACGAGAGATTAGTGATGGCGAAAAACATCTTTTGAAATTTCAGACAGAAATAGAAAACAGTGAATGTTCGGACATATCATTGAAAAATATAAAGGGAGAAATTCAATCATCTCCTTTGATATAAGTGTGTCTCAATGCTTATATTCACAGAGTTCGGAGATTATAAGTTTAAGCAGATCGAAGTAAATATACTTTGAACTGTAATTGATAAATATGTTAATTGGATTCTCGATACAAATTTGATTTTTCACTTAAGATATTTTCCCCAACGATTTGGATTTCAAACTAGGATTCTGAAAATGTATATTATTTCAGCGTTTTAAGGATTGTATGATTTTGCCTGAAACGAGATAAAATGTAAATAATATACCCTTTACATTGTGTCCATGTTTTTTAAGGATAATGAAACTTTTTTGAACCCTGAATTTTTTTTGCAGATGCCTAGCAAATGCTATAAAAAATAAAGCAGATCTAACATTGACCATGAGCTTAAAAACTGTATTGTTCAAATTTTTGTCCAATCGATTGACTTTCATTTTGAATAGAATTGGAATAAGAAAACAAATCTCCGTAACATAAAGTTCATAGATAGAACTAAATGTTTTGAAAATTTAAGCTTCATTTTTTTCACCTCGTTTTTTGGTGATTTTGTTGAAAGATTTTTAAATTTCTAGTCTAGTTTTTTATATAGTGTAGGTGAGCATTAAGTTAATCTTTTTGTGTTTTTATATTAATTAGTACATGCTTTTTGCACTTTGCAAAGTATCAAAATAATTAGTAAGCCACAAAGGAAACAAAGGCTTTTTGAAAATCATGAAAAATAGTGGCAAATACTCGTTTTTTAGAATACCTTCAAGCGAATAATTAAAACTATATTTCTAGGTTTCGTATTTTTTTTTTGATTTGATATCTAGCGGGATTTAACACCAATTAATATTAATATTGGGTATACAACTTGATTTGATGCTTCATTGTGGAAAAATCTTTCAATATATTTTATTCGAAGTATTGTCCATCGGAAGTTACAGCATTTCTCCATCTTTCAGGCAATTTATGGACTCCATCCCAAAAAAATTGCGCTGGCTTGGCGGCCAAAAACGAATGTATCCCAGTTCGGATGCCTTGCTCTGAAGTGAAGCGTATTCCGGTGAGGACGTTTTGCATCGAGCGAAATAAATGAAAATCAGACGGAGCAAGGTCGGGACTATAAGGCGGGTGGGCCAAAACTTCCCATCCACTATTTTCCAAGTAGTTTTTCACTGATGAAAAATTATAGCCTCGTGTCTGCTCGCATATTCCGGGCGTGACGTATTAACTGTGTTCGGCACAGGTCACCTGTGATTGTCTCGCCCGATTTCAATAACTCATAATATAACGGCCCGTTCTGATCCCACCAAATATACAGCATAACCTTGGCGCCATGGATATTTGGCTTCGCCGTTGATTTGGCTGGTTGGCCGGGCTTCACGTATGACTTTTTGCGCTTGAGATTGTCATAATGGATACATTTTTTATCCCCAATCACGATCCGATGCAAAAATGATTTCTTTTTATGGCGCTCAAGCAGCATTTCAGACATACAAAAGCGCTGTTCAACTTCTCTCGGATTCAACTCATAGGGAACCCAATTATCTTGCATTTGAATGTATTCAGCGGCTTTCAAACGTTTTGAAATGGCTTTCTGAGTCACTCTCAACGATTTGGCAAGTGCGTATTGCGTTTGAAACGAATCCTCATCGAGTAGTGTCTCCAATTCTTCGTCTTCAAGCTTTTTTGGCTGTCCTGGGCGTTCTTTGTCTTTAATGGAAAAATTGCCACTTTTGAAGCGTCAAAATCATTTAAAAGACTGTGTTTTCGCTATAGCATTGTCACCATAAACTTCTACAAACAAATGATGACTTTCCGCAGCAGTTTTCTTTGCAAAAAAATGACCCAACAGAACCTCCCGCAAATGCTATCTTTTTCTCCAATTTTCGAAGTTATTCATCTTAAAAAATAATAATGATGCACACAAGATAAAATCGTTTTGTTAACTGATTTTGAAAGCTGTAAAATGTATCTTCAAAATGACATATATATATATATATATATATATATATATATATATATATATATATATATATATATATATAAACATATAAATAAATAATAAATTCTCTTAACATAACCAATCTCACCGCTAATTATAGCTAGGGCTGCCATCACCTAAACTGCCGGCGCCGGGCCAAAATTTTAAAAACCACGGACATTTGGGTGAAATCGAGTTTTTCCTCAAACGGCGCTGAAAAACAATACTACAGCGTTGAAAATAACAGGGTCGTTTACATTTTTATTATATTATTCATTTATACTGCTTGCTTGCGATTCAAACTACAGCGTAGCAAATATAATACTCAAATTAAATTGAACATTCTTCTCTTTCTGAGGTTATCTGGTAACAAAAATAATTAGGAGTGCTCTCCTTTTAGGTACCAAATTATATAAACTTTATTTGTAATTTTTGGTTCTATATAAAAATCAAATAAACTATATATTCCAGATTTCATCAACAAATCATAATTCATGAACTTCGGTTAGGTAGATAAACTATTTATTAAATGTAAATTCACAGCAGGTAACATGTTTTACTTTTAATGAGATAGAGTTCTTTCTTATTTTGGCATTTTTCTTAATTATTTTAGTATTTTTCAGACATTCCAATTTTCGCTAAACTATCTTTCTTTTTCAAAAGGCATCTGTAAAAGTTGGAGTAACTCAGGTCCTTGAATTGTACTTTATTTTGAGCAGAGAAGAAACTGTTTGTGTGTTTAGTGAGTTTCTCTCCTTCGTCCACTGCTGCGAGACTAGCGGAAAAACTCTTTCCACCTTCGCAGTATGAGCTGGTATACAAAAATAATACTGGGCAATTTTGAGCAGCTCAGAATACAAAGGAGCTTTCGGCGTTTTAAAAAAACTCAGCTACAGCTGGTTTGCGGTTAACAGCTTATCTCCATCACTAAGATTCATGCAAAATGCTTTCAAATTTGCCCATTCGTCAATCAACTTCATGTTATCGATATTTATATTAATATTTTTAAGAAAAACAACTGTTTTTTCAATATCAGACCATAAAGTGCTTTCAGTGATGTTTGGCCAAATCACCCAGTAGAACTTGTCAAAGTCCTTTATTGGTTTTCCCCACTTTTCTATGTAGGATCTCATATCTGTGTAAAAATTTAAACAATTTTTTTTAACTCTATTTTCATGTTATTTGTTCAAAATACTTTGAACGTTAATCGGCACAAAGTTTTCTTTTATTCTGTTGTCTAACATTTTATTTAGAGATGCAAATATGTTTTTGGTTTCGATAACTGAGTTATCACTTTTTTCCAATATTTCGGTTTTCCCGTGGAAAACGTACATCACTGAATGAATGAGAAACAAGTATGCTTCCGATAGTGGATCTCCAAAGAAAATTTTAACCGATACGGGTGGTCTATCTAAGCTTTCAAAATAATTTTCAATGGATCATACATTTTTATAAACCGTTCGATTGCGGGAAAAACGGTCAGTCATCGTGCTTTTGAGTAGAATAAAAGTTGCTGGTATTCCGATTCAGTGGCCATGCAGAATCCTTTTGGAGTTTCTTTTCGAACTGTATAAATAGAGAAAAAGTTGTCAATTTTCAATATCAACGTCCCAACGTCAACAAAAAGTAAGTCACATCCATGGTGCGCGGCATTATGAAGTATATGTGCAGAACATTCTACGCCAACAATGTTTGGATTAAGTTTACTTCGCAGCGTGTAAAAGACGTTATTTGTTTCTGATCTACTGCACTCACCAAAGTTTGTGTTGCAGTTGTCACCAGAAAATGCTAAATATTTCGATAAAAGATGATGCTTCTGAAGTTGTTTCATAATAATCTCACCGATTGTATCAGATGTCTCATATTCAGTAGATTCGATATCAAGAAGCTTTGATGTGATACCATTTTGTTGTTACCACAATCACATGTCATATTTTTTGCTATATCTGACTCCGAAAATATTACTCAGTTGATACTATTACTGCAGTCCGACGATTTGAATGACATGTGATGGCTAACCGTGTGATAAGCTATCGCACCTTCACCTGATTTTTCGAAGAAAGCCGTTTTATTGGAATTGCTTACTTGGCCTTTTGAGGAAGCTTTGTGCTTTTGTGTGTTCAGGTGCTCTTTAACGTCAGAAATGCCTTTATTTGCAATGGAAATATATGCAGAATAAATTGTGCACAGTACCTCCCAGTCATATCTTCCTTTTTTCAACATAGGATTTTTTTTGCAGTTCACAGTTAAACATGCGTTTACGCTTAGGCACTTTAATCTGAAAATAAATGTATACAAACTAAATAGATTGGGGGAGTTTAAATATAATTCTACGATTGAATTAAATAAAGCATACAGCAACGACGTTACCTCTTATGACTGTATAATTGGTTCATGTACTATTTGCAGATAAATTAAAATAAATCCTGGTAATAATCAGGATGCTGTTGAATATTTACAATGGCAAGTGACAAATGGTTAACTTAACTAGAAAGGTTTGTATTACTAGTACAGTGAAAAATCTAAGAACGTCATTTCTTAGAAAAATTTTTGATATGAATAAACATGTTTTTGGGACAAAGCTTATGATCCACATGGGTTTTTTTTATGAAAAAACTGTTAATTCAATTCAGAGAACTTTGTTTGCTATAGTCAGTGACAATCTGGACCACCAGGCTGATGCTATTTATGGACATATGACACCTAGGTTTCAATTGTTTTTAAATACTAGAGAAAATGTTCAAACTCTCCATATCTTCTCAGATGGTGCAACCTTACAATACTGAAACCACACTAACATTTACTTGTGGATAAAAAATTTACTAGAATATTTTCATTGGACATATAGTGTGCTAAAAAAAACTGCTGATTACGTTTTGAAAGTAAAAAATGTCGAAATAGCTGCGGGGTTTGTTAGTGTTTTGAAAAATTCCTCTGTTTTGCTACATCAAATAATAAATAACTAAATTGAAGCTATGAAAAAGTTAGTCCCTTAAAAATTTAGACCCCATATCCGGTATAATGAATGTAATAAAAATTATGTTGCAGAGATCATTTGATGGGTTGATACTATTATGCTAACATACTATATTACTAAAAGAAATAAAATTTAAGGCATTTTAACTGAAAAGAGCAAATATGAAGCTCTTACGCCAGAGTTTATGGAGCATAGAAACACAAGGCGATGAAGAACTGGTTCATTTTTTGATTGCTAACAGGCAAAGTTTTTATTATGCTGTAGCTCAAGTAGTTCAGATGATGAGAATTTACAAACCCTTTGGAATCAACTATGTAGAAACGATAACGTGAATGATGTGAGTACTTCAAAAATTTACCTCCACGTTCAATTTTTCCTTATAAATGTACCAACTGAGAAAAAACGTCATGTATGGATACGCCATCATAGCAGGTATCACAGTTGATGAAAAGGATGAGCTCAAAGTAACTTCTCTACTAATTCAGCGCAAATCTGATAAAATGTTTCCAATTGACGATAAGGACGTTCCCCGCATTGCTTATGGATAAATAGGTAAAGTTTTGCGGAGACCTCTATTGCAGAAAACAGTGGCCACGGTTATTATCAGTTTCAAGATGAAATTGATATATGAGAAGTAAATACTAACAAAGCTTTGAAATGTGTTCCTTTATTTTGGTTTTTTTTGTGTGTATTTTCTACTTTCAAAAGTTTGTTTTTTTCTTATGAAATCATTTTTTTGCGTTCTGTTCCTGTCTTTTGAGGTTTAATAAAAGTTTATTACTGCTCACATTTCATATATTTATCATTTTTAAAATATTTAAAAGTTGTTTAAAATATAATATATATCAAAACACATTTTTCTATGTTTAAAAAACTTCCCAAAATGATTAAAAATGATCCCAGCTTAGTTGTTTTACATAGAGTAACTATAAAATAAATAATCCTTTGGCTTGGCCTTTTTCATAAATAAACAACGAAATATAGTGCTAGAATCCTAAATTGCAATTACTTTCCAATTCGCAGATTTTTAATACGAAAATTAGAAACCAAAAATTGCTCCCCCCTCTGATTTTGACCAATATGTAGGGAATACACGAATCATAAGTATAATATAAACAACTTAACTCGTAAACTCGAAGTGGAGTCAACACACGAAAGACATACGCAACGCACTTGGCAGCCTATCCGTCACTGACTAGATTGCGTGCGTGATCGAAAGTTGCGGCGGGTGCCCACAAAAAACCTTCGGTCAGCTATTTTGTATTGCCTGAGTTAGCGTGTATGCAGCTTACGGGCAAATTCAGATGTGGAGTGATTCCACTCCTTTATTTACACGCCAAACAGGTTATAGGGAGAAGAAAAGTAAGGGGCAATGACTCATTGCCCCCCACTCTTCTCTCACATATAATCTGTTTAGCGCTTAAATATACATAGGAGTGAAATCACTCCACATCCTACGATCATGAATGATTTTAACTATAAGATTTGTTTTGATTAATGCTTATATTTCAATCAATTGGGATTCCCCTGACATAAAAATTTTCCGTGTTTTACCCGGACACTTTTTGGAAATCCCTCCCGGACGACCCCTGGAACTGGAAGACAAACCCAGAGAATCCCGGACGGATGGTAGCCCTAATTATAATTATAGCTAGCATAGCGGCAAGAATCACACTTTTATCGAGCTTTAGCGGCCTCCAACCACAACTAGAACATATAAAAAATCAAATGATGGTTAATAATGTCTGCGTCAAAATAAAGATAAATTCCAAGTTTCATTAAAGTTAAAACAGTGCGGCTTCGTTCATTTGATGAATTTATATAAAATGACTGTAAGGTTATCTAAGATACTTGATTTTATAAGCTATGTATAATTTTTTCTTTATTAGAATGTATGCCATACAGAGGCCTTATAATATAGTAGGTGTTCTGACAAAGTCATTTCACCATCGTTTGAACATTACTTAAAACTATGTGCAGTATCGTATTTCTATGTGAATATTACAATTAGCTAGTGGAAAATTTTGGCGAAAACCTCTACTGGATTTATTACTAGCTTAACATAACTTAACTATCTACTTATAACTAGCTAAAATCGTTGAGGCTAGGTTACAGCCAAAGAGTCAGGTGGTAGCAACTGGTGGTTTTCAGTTCGCCAGGGCACGAATTATTGGATTGGGCGAGTCATTTGCTTTCGTGATTAATTTGTCACGGCGCGATGCAGCGAGCTTATAAATTGGACTAACGCCAGCAAGGCTGTGTAGTTTTTCAGAAGAGAAGTAGAACGGTTTATTAAGCACCATTTTTAAGTATCTATTTTGGGTGATCTAAAGCTTTGTTACTAGATATTTAGCACATTGGATCCAGGTAGGTGAACCATATAGGATGATCGGTTGGATTGCCATTTTGACGATGAGGACTTTGCTTCTGGTGTTGAGATGCGAATTACTATTAAGAAGGGGGTAAAGCAAAAGCACGGCCTTAAACGCTTTGGAGCTAATATGCTCAATATGACTTCTGAAGGTTAGTTTTTTGTCGCATATAAGTCCAAGATAATTGAGATCCTCACTCCAGGGAACAGTTTGCCTAAAAAATTTATTGGTCGCTTGGGTAGGTGAGCAGGCTTATGCTTCCCGGTGAAGTATATTGACTTCGTTTTTGCAACATTAATTTTAATTTTCCATCTAAGGTAGTAGTGATAAGTAAGTTCTAACGTCGTCTACAAAAGCTGCAACTTAGCAGTTTGGTAAAGAAGGGAAGTTAGACGTACAGATATTATATATTGATGAGCTTAGGCCGGAGCCTTGCCGAACACCAGCAGTTATACTTTTCACTGGGGAAACGCTTTCCCCTACTTTGACCTGGAACTTCCTATCAGTTAAAAATGCTTGTAAAAGTTGTTACGGGTGAACATCGAGACTCCGTAGCGCTGCTCACCCGAACACTACCATACGCAATTACGTAAGAGTTTAACCTACGCAATACCGAGCCGCACTTTATTAATTGTTGTTTCTAGTAGTCCGATGATGTAACTAGCCTCAAGTAATTTTAATTTCCATTCACGAAAGAATTATTATCTTACTTACAAACAAAAGCCACACACTAATTTTAAGCTTGATAATTGTTTTAATTACAAACAGAAGCCACACAATAATTTAAAAACTTAATAATTATTTTAATTACAAGCAGAAAGCCACATAGTAATTTTGCTTTGTAACTAATGTACATTAATCTCATGTAGCTAGGTCGCTTCCGTTCCGCATGCCACAATTATGGACAACGCAACCAGCAGCAAGCGGTGGAGGCACCAAGCACCAGCGCGAGCTCGAAAACGAAATGCGAATTACACATGGTAGCGGAAACAGTCGTCATCCATTCAACATATGCGGCAAAGCATGTAGTCAGGCAACGCAATTGCATCGTCATAAGGCTTCGCACTCTAATCTCGCCCCATTCCAATGCAATGTTTGCGCACTCAAGCATGAGTACAGTGATTGTGGCAGATATTATGAAACATCCAAACCCCTAAAGACACATCGTATCGTACACACCGAGCCTAATAGGCGCAAGTGCATCATCGGCGCTAAATCAGTTGATAATGCCCACAATGCTGAGACATGGAAGGCTACATTTGAACCCCAATGATAGTTGGGAAAGATTTCTAAGCAATTGGGAAGGTTAAGCGAACATCAAATCCCACCTTCCGGCCAGGAGAGTCTTAATTTGCTTAATTTGGTTGTTTCATCATTCACGCGACATTGTTATTTTCATAATAAGGCTCTATAAAAGACCTTACCATGGCTTAATAAATTGCGGGGAACATTTACTAAAAATTAAACATACAAATGAGTATGATCAAACGAAACCAACCAAAGATTCAAATGATCGTCATCGTCGGAGCATCATCAGTCGCCGAAGGCCACACAGTAGACAAGCGAACAACAAGTGGTGCTGCACTCGTGTCGTCGGTCGAAGGAAATGATGAATAAACAACGAATCAACAATACCACACAATGGAGATGGAATCAATGCCTTCGGCGATAGTACATTCGATTCCCAATAGGATCGCCACGGCTGGTATGAAGGTTGAGTGGAAACAAGCGAGGGGAGTTACTCGTGCAAAGTCACTCAAAACAAGTTTTTCCCGGTGGATGGAAGGGAAAAAGGAAAAAAACGGGATTCGGTAAGATTATTTAAGCCGAGAAGATTGGCGCGCGCGGTCTTTTTTTCTCTGGGGTTTCTGGGACGGTGCAGTTTTATTCGGAATTCAGCAAACAACGGTGGTGCGATAACAAAAAAACTAAATAAGTGAACATAGTTCTACTGGTGCGAACAACGGTTGTGCCACGGGAATTAGATCAGTGTGGGATCACAGTATCAAGAGCGAAGAAAATCGAGACGGGGAAGAAAATCTGGAAGCGAAGAAAATCTGGG
Organism: Odontomyia ornata; assembly: GCA_963969285.1. Taxonomy (NCBI): domain Eukaryota; kingdom Metazoa; phylum Arthropoda; class Insecta; order Diptera; family Stratiomyidae; genus Odontomyia; species Odontomyia ornata. The sequence continues at coordinate 77,207,379 of OZ017739.1, read as the reverse complement.
AGCGAGCGGAAGCGAGGGGCCCCTTTCCTAGGTTAGGAAATGAGTAAGTGGCTTCTTGACTTTGAGGTTGTACATTGTTTCTTTCCATTTCAATAAATATAGTTTTCCCCATACAGCAAAATTATTTATTTTTTGTGGGGTTTGTGCAAAGTGCGGCTCGGGAAATCTTTTCCGGGAGCGGTGATCAGGCGAGAAGACCTGGACGCGTTTTTCGGTAGTGGTAGTGTTCGGGTAGGAAAGGTGAGTGCCGGTTCCTCGTTTTTCTTTTGCGGTAGGTGAAGTGCAGTTAAAGGGGGTAGGAAACAAAAGATTTGGTGTGAGGGCGTTATTCCCAGCTCGCCCTATTTGATAGAGTCCCCGCGGCTTAGCGTCCCAGCGTTACATTCCTTTCTCCTTTGCTGCTCCGGCGGTCGTCCTCTCGTTCGGACGGCCCTTGGGAGGCTCGAAAAGCGGACGAGTGGCGCCCACGCCCGTCTTCGGGTGAGCTAGGTTGAGAACGGTGAAGCCTCCACCGGAGTAGCCGCAAGAAAGTGGTGTCCCTAACGGGGTTAGAGAGTCCGGGATCATCAATTTTCCACTTTGGAAATTTGCGCGTAATGAAGTGTTCAACAAGTATGGGGGTACGCTATATTTCTGAAGTTTATAGGCCAGAGCATCATCCCAGACTGTATCGAAGACTTTTTCTATGTCCAGCGTCACCAAACCTACAGACAATTTATCGTACATCGCTGCTCTGACGTCCTTCGTAACACGGAAAAGCTGATGCTCTGTTGAATATCTGTTTCTGAAGCCGAATTGGAAATCACGTAGGATATTATTGTTAGCCAATAAATCATTTGATCTTTTTAGGACTATTCTTTCAAAGGGCTTACCTAAAAGCTGGTAGTAAGGTAATGATTGATTTTTACAAGCTATACAAATAAATTTCAAATGATATGCACATCTTTGCAAGAAACGGGACCTTTTGAATAACTACTATAATTACTCGGAAGTCATTGTCATTTATGTTACAACTTTTCGAAAATGATTCAATCAGAGGAAAACTTATATCTTATTCTTTATATTCGCAAACTATTATTAACTCTATTGGGAACTTTCCACCACCTAATTTGAGTCAAATTACATTACTAACCTTCTACAACCCCGACGACAGCAAAACTTTCATTTAATTACTAGCAGGTATTACGTTAGCGAGTTCAACAGAACGCAGGCAAGTTATGTGCACAATCTTATTTACTTGATACCATCCTGTCTCTATGGAGGAACGGCCAAAACTTTTTGGGAAATAGTTTTGCAATCTTCACTGATTTTGGAAACCGTTGTCAAGGATAGAACTTTATCTGAAAGGAATTTCATTTCAGAGTTGCCAAAATCATGAGTGAAATTCTCTCTACTCAATTAAATTTGCTACTGAGAAAAGTTCATGATAATATTTTAATCTGACCTGGATCCTTACATTACTTATACTTGTATCCATCCATATTTATAAGTAGCTGAAAGTTTTCGGTTTCTAACGTGCCCTTGTCAATCAAAAGAGATGCAATGAATGAGGAGCTCGCTTTCAAACATTCATTCTACAAAGAGATAACTTCTGCATGAGAGTTATGTAGAGAGCATTGAAGTTTATGATGGAAAATCTTAAGGAAAAATGGAAGGGAGGATGGGATGTAATGAATGGAAATTTTCTCGTGTTTCAGGCGAAGTAAGCATATGTGGAAATGTAAGAAGAATATTTCTCGAGCCGTATATGGAGTTATATTTAAAACTAGGTGAGCGTGCTGCTTACAAACTCTTTCTCTGTATGGTGAATGAGCACCATAGACTTGATTTTTAAAAGTGCTGGCTTTTTAAACTTAGTCGTATTTCTCAGCTTCAATTTCTTCCAGCTACCGAATTTTGAAATTAAAATAAAACGAAAATAAATTAAAGCTCCGCTCATCACAGCAAATTACAAATCACCCTAAACATGCGAATTATATCTTTAGGGTGAATTACAATTTGCGCTGATGAGCATAGCTTTAATTTTTATTGTCCGTTCAATAAATCTTGATTATTTTGTTATATGCAGTAAATTTGTGTAGCGGAATGTAAATAAATGATAAAAAAATTCCTTTTTCTTCGTTACAATAACTTTATTTATTTTTATACAGACACCGGCGTTTCGACAGCAAACTACTGTCTTCTTCAGTGCAACTAATCCTAATTTTACATTTTCTTGGCTTATATAGCTGAGAAGTTAAAAGTCGATCTTATCTAATTACATTTTAAAAAGATTATATTATTACTTTTTTAAAAAAGCGGGATTTTTGATGCCATGTTTGCTGGTATTTTATGATAGTTTTGTGCATTCTTCGACTATCCATTTGGCTGTACGTGTTGTAGGGGCATTCGTTGCTGTGATTATCTCCCGCATCTAAAAACATTTTATGCGTGGCAAAACTGGATTCGATACCTTTAGGTTGATATGTTCACCAATTGTTTGTTTCTCATCTCGGAGTGCTTTGTCTATCCTTTTGATAGACTCTGGTAGGGGGTCAATTCTTAATTTGAGAAAATTTCCAGTATTTAATTTCTCCTCCACTGCGTGATCGTATTGTTGTTTGTCCATAATAACCATCGAGCTACCCTTATCAGCTTGCAAATAGTAAACCGGCTTTTGTTTCAAATCTCTGATTATTTTGATTTCATTGCGGCCGCCTTTCTTGTTGCTAACAGATTTTAAAACGTTGGCTGCGTCCCTATGAACTGTCTGTTTAGTTTCGATATCGTTGAAGCGGATGCCTGCTTCGACATCTATGATTATGTCCTTTACCGGTACTGTGTTGGGTCTGATAGCAAACTTTAACCCTTGGTTTAGATACTGCAGCTGCTCTTCAGTGAATTGCTCAGAGGACTTGTTGATAACGAAATTCGGAATCTGTTGAACAATAACTCGTGTGACATTTTCGTCTTGACCCCTGGTAAGGTTCGCCAGTTTTTTGGTTAGAATTTGTCGTTTTCGATCCTTTTCGCACGCTCTTGCAATGCTATCTGTCAGGTCCACTATATCACCTTTTTTACCCATTCTCGCGAGTTTTAAATGAAGTGCGTGTGTCTCTAACGTTGCGTCGTTCATTCGTTTATACAGTCTCTTGATGCTTTGACTTATCAGATTTCTTTCCATTTTTCTTTTTTCGATCTCTATCCCCGGTAGATTTGCTTTGATGATTACTCGATGGCTCTTCGGGACAACATTGTTCTTTAAACATAGTTTCAAACAAGTTGAAGTAGCAGGAGGATGCTCCTGCCAGAAGGGTATTGTAAAACAATTAGGTAATCAAACAATATATTCTGCATATCAAAACTTGACTAATATATAGATTCCATAAATTGAGTTCGAAAAATTATTATGGTTATTATAATTTTAAACTCGCCACCATTTTGTTTCAAGTGGTTTGACCTCGTCGCTTGATTAGTCACGATAACACATGGATATTACGAAAAGTTTCTAAAATTTTTATCAAAATTCCTACATATTTGTAGTGTCTTGGTCCGCCGCAAGCGTGTATCTTCCTAGTATCACGTGTTAATGTTGTTGTAATTGTTAAATATTCAATCGGCTGTAACTTAGCTGTTTATTGTTCAATTATTGTGAAATTTTCGAACCATATACTATCACTTTCAGAAAATTTAATTTATAGATTTTGGGAAATCTAAGGGTCACATCTTGATTTTATAGACAAAAAAGCAAAATTTATAAAATGTACTATTATTAACAAAGTTGATTGAATTTCGACTTCTAAGGTATTTGTTGCCGTTGTGAAGGAAAAATTGACAGTTCAAGTACTGTTTTGAAAAGCTCTTATAAAGAACTTTCATTTGATATTCATATTGGCTACCTTTGATGAAATTTTTTTTCAGCGGCCACTCCCCTGTACTGTAATCATCGATTCATGGCCTATTTTTTCGCATTCTAGAATGGTTACAAAGCCCTTTTGCTAGGAGCTCTCTCCTGCCTCCTCGACTTGTTTCACGTATGAGTATTAATTGTAGGTACTCATCTTCAGCCTTTCATTAAATTGAATCAAGTGTTAAAAGCATGCGCTTTAAACGTTGAAGTTGGGGCAAAATAACTCAAAATTATTCAATCTTCGCATTTAAAACAGCCACTATTTTGCTTTACGATTACTAATACCGCTAGCTGAGCCAATTCTCAAAGGAATTCATGATACCTATCATTCCTGAAACTTTCATGCAAATCCTAGCAAAGCTGTAGTATCTGAGTCAGTAAAAAGCGCATATTGTTGCATAGCCATATGTTTCCATAGTAATACAGCCCATATTGTTCCATAGTAATACAGGAAAATTCAAATCGCTATAACTTCATTAAATACCATTCGATCTTTATGAAACTTTCAGGACAGATTAATCTTATTGATAGTCATCTGTGCACTAAATTTTATTAAGTTTAAGGGACCCGTTAAGATTTTATTCAAGAAAACATAAAATCGATAAATCATACTATTACTAACAAAGTTGAGTGAATTTCGACTTCTCACGTATTTGTTGTTGTTGTACTCATAAAGGCCTATACTCATGATTTTTTTCAGATTTTTCGGGTCAAAGGTGTCCAATCGCGAGGGGGGGGGACACAAAATTTCCGTACATTTCCCCTTCCCCTGCACCCCTCGAAGCAAAATTTGTCATTTTAAGACCTGTTTTGAAAAGCTCTCATTAAGACCTTTCATTTGATACCCATATTGCCTACACGCGATGAAAACTTTTTTTTCATGGGCAACTCCCCTATATGGGGAGACCCCCCTTAAAGACCTTATAAATTTTTTTTCGTAATGGAACTTTGAAGAGGGCATCACTTTGCACCTACCTACAAAATTTTATGTTTGTAGCTTATGTAGTTTGCGAGAAAAAGTGGTGTGACACACGGACGGACGGACGGACGGACGGACGGACGGACGGACGGACGGACGGACGGACGGACAGACGGACAGACAGGACGCGAAACTAATAGGGTATTGTAAAATAATTTTACAATACCCTAAAAACGGATATCCTCAGATAGTCTTGCAAGGTTTTTCTTCATTTTAAGGAATTTGTTGAAACCCGCATTTGACTTGGTTGCCATTACAATATATTGTTATATGCAGTAAATTTGTGTAGCGGAATATAAATAAATGATAAAAAAAAATCCCTTTTTCTTCGCTACAATAACTTTATTTATTTTTATGCAGACACCGGCGTTTCGACAGCAAACTACTAATGTCTACCCAAAATCCATAAGGAGGGCAACGAGATGCGGGAGATAATCACAGCAACGAATGCCCCTACAACACGTACAGCCAAATGGATAGTCGAAGAATGCACAAAACTATCACAAAATACCAGCAAACATGGCATCAAAAATCGGGATGAACTTATTGAAAAACTTAAAGGAATAGATAAACTTGAGGATGATGAAATTATGGTATCTTTCGACGTTAAATCATTGTTCCCAAGCATACCAGTAACACAAGCTCTATACCAGTTTGAAAAATGGTTAGCAAAATACAACTCATCCCCGGAATGGAAAAGAAAAGCCAAAACTCTCAAAAAACTGGCCAGTGTTTGCATGTCTGAAAACTATTTTACATATAGAGGAGCTTACTATAAAACAACTTCGGGAGTGGCGATGGGCAACCCACTCTCCCCTCTATTCAGCGATATTTTCATGGGATACGTCGAAACCATTATGGAGGAAAAGGGCCTCCTACCAACCATTTGAATGCGGTATGTAGACGATGTTTTCGCTATTATTAAGGCCAAAGAGACTGAGAAGCTTTTAGAAGCAATTAGTAAAATCCACCCAAATATAAAATTCACCATGGAAAAGGTAAAACGGTAAACTACCATTCTTGGATATAGTTATAATAAGGAGCAGGACTGGCGTTGAGTTCGACATTCATAGGGAAAAAAACCCACTCACGAAGAACGATACCGAACAATTTAAACCATTCCTTTGGACAATAAATGGCAGCCTATAATAGCATGATCTGGAGGATGCGCACAGTACCAATGACAACCGAACGGAAGAACGACAAAATTAAGTACATACTTGAAACTGCGACTATGAATGGGTACGAAAATCAATTAATTATTAATCGAATCCGGAATCTGGAGGAACAGCATCGAAAACGGGCTCTTTCAACATTTTTTAAACAAAATAAATCCGAAACAAGGCGGACGCGACTCACATTTTCAACGGCATCCAAAAAAACTACAACGAATATCGACGCAACATTCATTCCTACTAGAAAATATTCTGGGATCAGCAAAGGACGCCAAAAAGGCCGAGGAGAAGAGCGGCATATACAAAATCACATGCCCCGAATGCTCCATGGAATACGTTGGTCAGACAAGAAGACCGGTAAAAACCAGGGTAGCGGAGCATCTCCAAGAAGCAGCACTTGCCAGAAAATTTGGAAGAAGGACAAGCGAGGCACATGGTCGAATCAGGACACAATATTGCATGGGAAAATGCAACCCCGTTGGAAGAAATCACCGATTGGAAAAAATTGGACGCTATCGAGAGCTATTGGATATCTAAGACTCCAGAGGAAAAGCGGTTAAATACGGACATGGGAAACACATACAACAGCCTATTGAAACTAATTAGTGATGTACATTATGACGATGGGCAGGTAGCCAACGAAGCAGCGGCAGCGGTCGATTAATTAAGCAGAGCGAGTTTCAAAATGCATAATTAATGACTTTTTGCATATATCTTGTAACTTTCTCCTTTTTTAAAAAGTAATTAGATAATCTTTTTAAAATGTAATTAGATAAGATCGACTTTTAACTCCTTAGCTATATAAGCCAAGAAAATGTAAAATTAGGATAAGTTGTACTGAAGAAGACAGTAGTTTGCTGTCGAAACGCCGGTGTCTGCATAAAAATAAATAAAGTTATTGTAGCGAAGAAAAAGGAATTTTTTTTTAGCATTTATTTATTCTTGATTATTGTTTATAAATTATCAGTTAAAGGTATAATAAATTGGTGTCTAATTAGACAAGACATTAAAACAAAAGATATAATGCTCTACTGCATTCGGAATATAATCTTAATATAATCCATCAAATGGTAATGTATTAATCAATGAAACGGTCTTTAGCTATGTATGAATAATGAAATTGTACATGGCTATTCTGCAGTCATATGTATGTTTGCGCGAAGAGAATATTATAACGAGGGAACACCATAGCTGTGATACTCCCATCATCGTCAAATTCTTGGAGCAAAATCAATATATTGCGTGAAAGTTTAAAATTCTTGAATTTTCCATTAAGGACAAAATTATAAAATGTCTCACCAGAGTGTATTTTACTGATTTTTAACGAGAATACTGGCTTTTGCTTTGGATTATTGTTGCATGGTTTGAATCAATTTTAAATTATAAGAAAATTGGTTTTCGTACGCGGAACTTTCTCAAGCACACATTTTCTACTGAAATATCCTTTCACCTCCTTCATGGAACCTGCTTCAGAGCGTTAATACTTGTAACATACTAATATGAGTAGATTGTGAAAGATTCTGATAGAAATTATTTCAGAGGACAGATGGTTATTCCCCTAACCAACCACAGCTAAACAAAATTCCAGTAACTTTTAACCATAGAGAAACAAGACTGTAGAGAGGACAATAAACAACTTTTTTGTCCGAATTTCCCCTTAATTTACTAATACTTATATAAATTTACAACTACCAACCAAATTTGTTCAGAGATGACGAAAAGTAGGGGCAATAATTCATTCAGTTTCATTGCAGTAACACATAATAAATTTAATATGGATTGTTTCATTAAAATCAATATTTTACAATTTATTTTGCTGAAGCTGAATAATTTAACCAGTTTTTAATGTTAAAAAATTTCAGACTAAAATAATAGCATCCAATTTCTATACATTAGTTGTTTTGCATTACTAATATTGATGATATTGATGATCAATCATTTCACAAAAAATTACTAGCAAAAAAACAAATCCAAGCGAAAAATTATTTGCTGCATCCGAAACTTAATAACGTACAGAAAAATTAAAATTAAAAATTACTTGCGGCATCCAGAACTTCGAAAACTAGCAAGCAAAACATTTCATACAATACCAAATAACAAAATTATAAAATTTCAATTACCCCCAATAATATTTCCATTTGACTGTTTCACTGACTCTTCGGCAACAAACTAAACGGGAATGTAAGCTGAGCACGAAGAAAATAGCACGAAGAATAAAGCCACGCCCACGTAAACAAACGGATGAAGTACTGACTGATTATCAAGAAAACGCACGTAATTAACACTAACTAAATTAAAATGTTCAAAAAATACACGCGCACTCAAAAAATAAAGCAGTAATTGCCAACTTACCTGTGGAAAGATGATCCTGGCAACCAGCATTTCGTATCATTTCCGCACGTAAACACTATGCACTTCATTATTAGTTTTCTATGTTTGTAACCAGTGTCACTATCACTTAATCACTTCACTATGTTCTTTCAACCTCACCTCACGTATTACAAGATATTAAAATCAAATCAACACCTTCGATTTGAAATTATTTGATCAAATTCGATGGAAATCCTGACGCGTAAAATTTTTATCAGCCGATTTGACAGAAGTGCAACTTCGGGTTCAATTTAAGTGACACGAATTAGCTCAGTTGCTACGGATGGGGAAAACGAATTTTTAAGTAATGACTTGTTCACGCTAAGTGAGCGATCTCATACCATCAAATGTTGGTTAATGAGTTGCGTCCTAACTGGTTAAATATGAATTGAATGAATCAGAGTTAACGCTATTTATAATATGCGGCAATTTTCGTTTGCAGTTAATGCACTTTTATCAGTTTTGTCGTAAAACTGTAATGAAAGTTAATAAAACTGAGCAAAAGCGTGACCATACCTTAACACCGAATACCTTCCTAACAGCAATGTAAGCTGAGTGACAGTTCCTAGCCCGAGTGTGCCCAAAAATGAGCACAAAAGTAAATATTAATTTGAATTTGATATTTATGAATTAAAAAATTGATTTTCATCCGAGAATATGAATTTGTAACTTGTAAAATATGTGTATGAAGCTGATGTTACGAATATTAATCCCTTACGATTTATTTAATAAAAACTTTATCAATACGAATTTGAAAGTGAAACACAATAAATTTTTTAACGAATTTTTAAGTTTCCTGACGAAAATTAGAAAATTTCTTGCGCTAAAGATTTGCATTAGATTTCTAGGTAATAAGTCATTAGAATTTTGAACGCTATAAGTGCTGTCCGCACTCATAAATCTACAAAAAGTCATAACTGACCAGGCTGGTTTAGTATGTACCAATCTACAATAGCCACGAAAAGAGCCGAAGGTGGTAACAGCCAATGAGGGGAAAACTGGTCAAATCAAATTGTTGGGATGCTCACGGACAGGAATTTATACGGTTACAGCCCCTCTAATATCTTGTTCGTCTAAGCTTTTAACAACCACAATATTACTTTCACTTTGATGTTTTCTTTTACTTAACAGTTATTTAAGGCGTAAATTCAATGTAATGAATTAGCTAAGCATGGGTGTGCTCCTACCAGAAAGGCCTGCATCCCGCCTATCTGTTGTAAATATGAGAAATCACTAATATAGGGTGATTCATAACAAGTCTACATATTTTTGTCAAAGAAAAAACATAGTATTTGTAAAGATTGAGCTGTAATGTTTATTTATTATGAAAATCTGGTCCCTTGCAATTAAATATAAAACATTACTTCGGGCATATGTGCACCTCGTGCTGCTTTACAGACTATCAAACGATGATTGCAATTTTCGATGGCATTTTTGCACATTTCCGGCGTTATGAGCGTATGTTGGCTCGAATATTGTTTTTTAATGCTTTAGTAGTCTGGAGAGCGACAGCGTAAACACGACCCTACAGAAATCCTCAAAGGAAGAAGTCACAAGGAGTCAAGTCACACGATCTCGCCCGCCAATCTGTGGGTCCATTTCGTGAAATTATTCGATTTCCAAATTTTCACGTAGAGGGCGAAATGTTTGCACTGGCGATTCATTATTTTTGTTAAAAGTTTTAATAATAATAAAACGTTCAGTTGATGTGTGTGATGCCATGGTTAAAATTATAAAAGACCAAACTATCATAATCTGTCAATATATGGACCTAAAGTTGTAGTGAATGATTAGTGTTCAAAAGTCCGTGAAGGACTGCAGCGATGGTCTGCTGCCTCGGCAGAAGAAGATGGAGTTATCTGCCGAGAATGCCCTTATCTGGGGACGCGAGTTACGTATCCGTTCAGTTTTCCCTCAAAAGAAAAAACCGCAAACCTAAGCGGAAACGTGCAGACAATTTCCTCAAATTTCTCACGCGAAAACGGAAATTGCTCGCCACATGCACTTGAATCAGCAGATTTACCTAAAAAATACAAAGTTCATTCTCACGCTGCATCAGCAGATTACCTGCATAAAAATCATTGGGATACTTGGCTTCGCCCCCAGTACCGCGACGCGTAAGTCGAAGCTCTGGTCGGCTGAATATCTAAATTGTAAAATTATTGTTCGAAGTTTTAATGTGTTTTTTAATAAAAGTAATATTTGTGTATTGTAACCAAAGTGTTTTTATTTAAGTGTTTGCTACATTTATTTTTTTTTTTTTGCAATCTCGGCCATCAGACACGTAGTTGGCGCAGTCGGTCAACCAAAAAAAATTGAAAGTGTTTGCTTAAGAACCTCAATTACGGGAATAATAAAAAAAAGTGACATCAAATTCGAAAAGAATTAGTGCTTTAAAAACCTAAATAAAAATAAAGTGAATTAAAGTTCGATAAGAACTAGTGCTACTAAGATTCGAGAAGAATCAGTGATAATAAAATCTCATTGACCTAATCTACTCATCAAAGGTGCTCCGAACAAGGTACCTTATAATAAGTGATAAACAAAAAGTAATATGTGCAATTTTAAATCATTGTAAAATCCAACACAAAAAAAAAGAAGTGAAGTGAAGTGAAGTTTTGCATGTCTACGGACAACAGAAAATCCAAAAGGTGCAAAGTTTTTTATTCTGGACGGTGTGACATCAAAAATATAGAAATGGAAGAACAAATGCAAGCACTTCACCAGGCGCTTCAGGAACGTGACGCACAAATTGAACAACTTCGAGTTGCCTTGCATAGGATGACCATCCAAAATACGGCGAAAGAAAATTTCGAAAAAATACTCAGAGAAGTGCGGTACATGAATACCTTCTCGGGAACGGGAGACATTTCTATAAACGCCTTCATCGCAAGTACGGAATATTATTTAAACCATGTGGTCGGCCCGGAATACAAGAAGCTGGCAACCAGAACGATTTATTATGAAAAAATCCAAGGAGAGGCAAAGAGCGCTATTATCAACATACCGGAGCCGGACAATTGGGAGCTCATCAAAACAAACCTAAAGCTCAGGTACAAGCCGGAAATGGAACCAGCAGACATTTATAGGAAAATAACGACTATGCGAGCAAATTCGGTGAGTGAACTTGCCACAAAAATACAATCAATTAAATTTAAGTCAGATGAAATAATTATCTATTATAAAGATAACCCATATATTGATTTAAGCAATATCGATTCACTTCTTGTCAATAGTGTTAAAGAGATGACACAGGGTGTCCTTTTAGATAAAATATACAAATTATCAAATATTAATGAAATCTTATCAATTATGAGGGAAAGACGATTTGAAAATTCTTGCATAAGGCATGAATACAAAAAAGGGGAGTCTTCCAATTCGTCTTCCAAAAAACCATTCAATAAACAATTTAAAAAGAATACACAAAGTGGCTTCCAAAGTATGAACCCAAATAATTACGGACAAAACGACAAACAACATACAAAAAACCAAACAGACAATGAACTTAGACCAGAAAATCATGTTTATAGAAGCCAAAGCCAACAAATTCGACAAAATTCTAGCTCTAATCCTAATCAAAACACTTCTGGTCAATATAGACCAAATAATTCTCAAGGACATTCTCGAAGATATTCAGGCACCAGGAGAGCCCATGGAAGTGGATAACTTACAGGGAATGAGATCTGATGAAAATAATGTTTGTCCCCAACCAGAAGGAAATTTCGTTACATGGGATGAAAGTAATTTGAGTTCAAACCCAAATACGTATACTGAGAGTCGAATGAGATCAAATCATTATTTGGGCACAGAATGTAATTCATCCGAAAGATCTAATTTTTTTACAACTAGCCTCGGACGAATTGCCTTTGATTGAAATTACGATCTACCAAACAAAATTTCTAGCGCTTATTGATACTGGCTCTTCTTTTAGCATTATTGATGAAAATCTCCATCAATTCCGTAAAGTGCCAATTGAACCTCTTTACTTTACAACAATTTCGGGAAAAGATGTCATTAATTTCGAAGTGCATACCCCGGCTCCCATTGAAATTAAACCGCAGTTAGGGGGTCATATTCGATGGAAGGTTAGAAGCCTGAAAAATAGAAAGTATAGTTTTTTTATAGGGATGGATTTGCTCGATGCTCTTGGAACAATAATAGACATAGAAAATAAGATAATTACTCTTAACGGACAACCAATTCGATTTTTTAACAACCCATATTCAAGTCAAGAAATATGTTTGCTCGAAACCACTGACGAAAATTACATGAAACGACTGAAGCTCAATCATCTGAATCCTGAAGAATACTGTGAACTTTCCAAATTAATTAAACAATATGAAGAAGTATTTTTCAAAGAAGGAGATAGACTGACAAGTACAACCTCAATAGAGCATGAGATTAAAACTACAACAGATCAACAAATAAATTCGAAACTATATCGGTACCCACCAAAACATGAAGAAGAGGTAAGACGCCAAATATTGAAATGGAATCCCAAGGGATAATTCGGAAAAGCAACTCGAAATATTCAAGCCCTTTGATCGTAGTACCAAAAAAATCTAATAACTCAGGCGAAAAAAAGTACAGGATTGTAATTGATTATAGGAGGCTTAATGAGGTAACGATAGACGATAAGTTTCCGCTACCCAATATTGACTCTATCCTCGACAAGTTGGGTAGAGCACAATATTTCTCGACAATAGATCTGGCTAAAGGATATCACCAGATTCTTATAAAAAAAGAAGATATGCATAAAACTGCATTCGTAACTCCACACGGATTGTATGAATTCATAAGAATGCCATTTGGTCTCAAAAACGCTCCTGCAACATTTCAGAGGCTTATGAATGACATTCTTCGTGATTTCATAAACAAGACTTGTGTGGTTTACTTAGATGATGTTTTGATTTTTAGCACATCTCTAAAAGAACATATTAAAAATTTGACTGATATTTTTAACGTTTTGAGATCTCATAAATTAAAAGTACAAATTGACAAATGTTCCTTTATGCAAAAGGAAACAAATTTTCTAGGTCACGTTATAACAAAAGAGGGATTAAAACCGAACCTTGAAAACATAACAGTTATACAGAACATAAAACTGCCCAAGACGGAAAAACAAATTAAAAGTTTCTTAGGTCTGACGGGATACTACCGTAAATTTATTCACGACTACGCTGAAGTAGCACAGCCAATGACAAAGTTTCTCCGAAAAGACAGCAAAATTAATATTAAAGATCCGAACTATATAGCGGCCTTTGAAAAACTTAAGACTCTCATAAGCTCTCCACCTATTCTAAAATTCCCAAACTTTACAAAAAAATTTCAACTAACTACGGATGCTTCCAATTATGCTTTGGGTGCTGTTCTTTCTCAGGACGGACACCCCGTATGTTTCGCATCTAGAACGTTAAATTGCCATGAGCGAAACTATTGCACAACTGACAAAGAATTTCTTGCAATCATGTGGGCGGTCAACTATTTTAGACCCTACTTGTACGGTAATAAATTTACAATATTGACGGACCACTTACCAATAAAATATTTGCATTCCAAATATAGAGGAAAGGATATCTCTCCCCGACATCAGCGATGGCTGCTTAAGTTAGGTGAATATCAGTTTGAGATAGAATACCTTAAGGGTAAAGACAATCATGTCGCAGATTTTCTCAGTAGACTTAATCAGTCGGAAGAAAATCTGAGCGAAGCAGAAAAATTAGAGGCTAAAACAAACTCTCATTCGGAAATACCAGTTCTTTTCAATGTGGAAAATGAAGAAGAGGACACCACTATGGCAACAGTTCACTCCGCTGAAGAAGAATTACTCGACTATATTCCTATTAAAGAAGAGATAGTCAATAAGTATAAGACACAATTAATTTTGACTAATAATAAAGTAAAAGACTTCGAAACGATTCATAACAAACGAATAATCTATATTGCTGAACGTGATTTTGAAAATTTGTATGACATTTTTCGGAGGTATATCAAAAAGGGTATCACTGGGATTTACTCCGAAATTTCAGATCGCAAATATAATATTGTCCAAGAGAAACTTCGCGAAAAGTTTTCAAACGATGGAACGCTAAAATTTGTAAGATGTTCCTACAGAGCTCAGGATGTAGCTACTGAAGTGGAAGCAGTAAGACAAATTTCATTATATCACGTCAAAGAAAGTCTTCATTCAGGAATTCTAGAAACTTTCAATGCTATCAAAAACAGAATTTATTATCCTAAACTAATGGAACTCATAAATATAATTATAAATCAGTGCGAAATATGTCAGGGGACTAAATACGATCGTAAACCCATCAAGCCGAAATTTCAGGTACCGAGACACCAACAGATATTAATCAGATACTTTATATTGACATTTACATAATACTTAATCAACATTTTTTAACGATTATTGACAAATTTTCAAAGTTTGGAACCGTATATTACTTGCCGGATAAAAATCACTTAACTATAATTGATGTACTAGAAGAGCAGTTTGCTAAAATGGGGAAACAATAACATAGTGGCAGGCAATGAATTTAATGGTGTGACTATAAAGGATTTTCTCAATAGAGAAAATGTAGAGTTACATCTTACAAAAGTCCACAGTCATACGGGCCTAGCCGACATTGAACATTTCCACTCTACACTTGTTGAAAAATTTCGCATATTACACCAACAAAAGAAAGGACAGTCCCCAAGAACCTTGATCCAGAAAGCAGTTAGAAATTATAATGAAAGGCTTCACTCAACAATTAAAGCTACCCCTATTGAAGTCCAACACCACAAAGTCGATCTTGAAAAAATCAAGAAAAACTTAAAAGAAGCCAAAGAAAAATGGCTAGAAAAATCGAACGAAAAAAGAGAAGACTATATTGAAAATAGGTCCACAGGGTTCATTAAAAACTATAGAGCCGAAAGACAAAAACACTTACCCAGATTCAGGAAAGCAAAACTAGAAAACGTACACCCATCTAACATTAAGAAGCCAAGAAAATTTACAAACATTGATTGTCATACCGAGAATATAATTACACAAGAACAGGAATTAACAATAGAAAAAGCTTTAAATAACGGACACCAAAATGACATTCTAGTTTCAAAATTTAAACTTAACATAACAAGACATGATATAAATACACTACGGGAAGGAAACTGGTTGAATGATAACATTATTAACTTTTACATGAATTTAATAGTGGAACGGACACAACAGGAAACAGCAAGAAATCTGCCCAGTGTCTACACAATGAATACTTTCTTTTTACCTCGCCTTTTGCAAGGAGGTTATGGTGCTGTCCGTAGATGGACCAGAGGACTTGATATCTTTTCAAACGATATTTTAATAATTCCAACCAATATAAATAATGTACATTGGTGCATGAGTATTATCGATTTTAGGGATAAAAGTATCAAATATTACGATTCCATGGGTCACTCAAACCCGCAAATCATCAAAACTTTAAAAGACTACTTAGAAAAAGAGTCCATGGATAAAAGAAAAGTAACAATTGAGGTTTCTGAGTTTGCAAAAGAAAGTTTAGCCGATACACCGCAGCAAACAAATAACAATGATTGCGGAGTGTTCAGCTGTATGATTGCTGAATACATAACAAATAACTCTGAAGTAACGTTTTCACAAGAAAATATACCCTACTTCCGAAAGAAAATGATCCTAGAAATCCTACAAGGAAAAATATTCTCTTAATTTTTCAGGTTTTAATGGTTACATTGACGCTTTTACTAATATTGACTACACCAGTGACAGGACGACTAAGCCTACAAGAAATATCTGAACAGACGGGATTCATCGAACTTCAACTTGACAAAACGGAAATAGTTAGCAAATACAACATAGTTATCCATATAATAAATACAACGGAAATTTTACAAATCCTGAACGATTTCTCTACAAACATAGAGTATTTAAAAGGTGACCACAAACATTTGCTTTTAACAGAATTAACTCATTTGAAAAATAAAATGAACACTATCATTCCTAAAACAAACAGAAGAAAAAGAGGTCTAATTAATTTGGTAGGAACAACGCAAAAATGGTTATTCGGGACAATGGACGAACAAGACAGACAGACAATAGAAGACCATTTCAAGACGATGGAAACAAATTCACATAACGCAATAACAACACTTAACCAACAAATTGCAATTAACAGTGCATTTAACCAGACAATTTTACAACTGAAACACATTATCGAAGCAGACCGCAAAACAATAATTTCGAGACTTAATACGATATCAAAACAGACAATTAACGACAACACGTACTACGACCAACTTTTTAAAATTCAAATCCTAAAAAGTAAACTGGAACATATCTTGGACAACGTAGCTTCCGCAAGACATGGCCTTTTGAATCCTAACATTTTAACAGACGAAGAAATCCAAAGATTTAAAATTGACTTAACAAAAATGCAATACATAAAATTGGGATTAGCGAAATTGGAAGATAACCTTTTGATACTTGCCATAAAAATTCCAAGTCAATTCATTCAGATAAATTTAAGACAAATTATACCAATGCCCAATTCAGAGCATAAAGAAATCGATTCTCCCTCAGAAACTATTTTTAAGTACAATGATATCGTATAAACCTTTGATAAATCGAAATCTTTGAACGAAGCACTTACAAGTAAAAATTGTGTTTATAGTCAAAATTGTAAATTAGTTACGAATTTAAATACAGAAATTATTGAAGTTGACGATGAGACATTACTTTTAAAAAATGCAGATAGAATTAATATTACTCAAAATTGTGATGAAAGAAAATTAACGCCAAAAAATAATTTTTTGATACATTTTAACAACTGTGAGATAAAAATTTTGGACCACTATTTTTCTAATGTAAAGGAAACATTTTTAGAACGATTTTTATACCCTTCAAATGAAAAATTACTTTAGAAGAAGTTGCTCTGAAAAATACCAAAAATATTGAAAAAATTAAAGAACTGGAATTTCACAAAAATTTTCCTATACGTGTAATCTAAGTTTGATACTCTTAATGATCATTTCCATACTAATTTTTTGCAAAAAAGGACAAAATAATGTTAAAGTAAATGTTAAAGGAAGAATTCAGGAGAATCCTCATTGTAAGGGGGGAGAAGTTACGTATCCGTTCAGTTTTCCCTCAAAAGAAAAAACCGCAAACCTAAGCGGGAACGTGCAGACAATTTCCTCAAATTTCTCACGCGAAAACGGAAATTGCTCGCCACATGCACTTGAATCAGCAGATTTACCTAAAAACTACAAAGTTCATTCTCACGCTGCATCAGCAGATTACCTGCATAAAAATCATTGGGATACTTGGCTTCGCCCCCAGTACCGCGACGCGTAAGTCGAAGCTCTGGTCGGCTGAATATCTAAATTGTAAAATTATTGTTCGAAGTTTTAATGTGCTTTTTAATAAAAGTAATATTTGTGTATTGTAACCAAAGTGTTTTTATTTAAGTGTTTGCTACATTTATTTTTTTTTTTGGCAATCTCGGCCATCAGACACGTAATTCGCGTGAATGCGCTGGCAGGCTAGCATTGCGGTGTCGTGGGGCGGGTTCATTCCCCCAGCACAAGGACCCACTACAAAAAATTTCGCACTCACGAATTTCTTGGGGTCGAACAAAAATAAGGCGACCGACGTCGCAAAAAGTGTAGGTAACTACTCAAGGGACTGACTTGTTCAAGGAACAAGAGTAACAAGTAAAAAGAAGTGGAAGCAGGGTGACCTCGTCCTTACCCGGAGAGGCTCATGGCCCACAAATGAGAGAAGGGCAACCGGGTGGTGATGGAGCCCCTTCGCACCCACCCAACCGGATCAAAATCCATATTTGTTGCAGTGGCCAGGTATTCCTCTTCTGAGTGGAAAACTCATACAACTTAACTTGCATAAGCCTTCCCATCAGAAGGGGAGTACTCCAATGACCAATTTCTGCCATAGAATTATGCGATTCGATTGCATAACTCTATGTCATAAAGAGGCACCTTGCTTGGGCCACTCAACCCGCGACGTCACCTGAAACAAAGAAGATTATATTGTACCCGGCGGCTGGCTCATGTTTTATGAGGAAAGCCTGCCACCGTACCGGGTCCTATACCCGGTCAAATCCAACGTAATGGAAATACCGAGGGGTAAGGGTTTCAATACATTTTATTTTTGTTTTTATAATTTATAATTTAAATAATTTTTAAAATTCAAGGGAAAATATCAATATAATTGAATCAAAGTAATGTTGTTAGTTCAATATAACAATATTCTTACAAAAAAATTTGTTGTTATAAAAATAGAAAAAAATATTAATTTAAAAGAGACAAATTACAAAAAGAAAGCAATTTAAAAATTCATGAGGCAAAAAGGGTACTTACCCCACATGGTCCGTTGAGCGCTCGATGACGATGCGGGTGATTTTCTCCTATATGAATATAAACTGTAACAAAATCTTGCTTCATATGACCATTTAATAAGGCAATATAATATTTCTTTGACATCCGATTTTCAAAGGACTTGGATACTTTTATACAAGTTCTCTTATTTAGGGGGATACAGAGAATTTCACTCGTAGAAGAGTCCAAGCGAAGGGCAAAGTAGAATCCATGAGTGAGCGATGAGTCTTTGAGTTGAGAAAATTGCTTTCTTAAGATAGTTTGCACCGCGACTTTACTAGTATCATTACTATTTATTAATAAATCCGGGGGCTTATCAATCACTAGGAAATGTTCGCTTCTGTGGAGTTAAACTAATTTGGGAAAAGCCTTGTTATTACGCTGAATATTGACCAATTAAATGGTAAACGAACACGTAATTTGGTAATGAATAAGCTCACGCGATTGATCCAATTCTCAAGTACTCCCCGTCAACAAAATTATTAGGAAAATTAAATGCCTTCCGCATCTTCATCATCTGATTTCCACGCTGCCTTTTCATTTCCCGGTTCAACATCAACAGCTATGAGTTTTTGGACGTTTATCAAACAGTGGTTGATACATTTCCTGATATTTACGTTCTAGTTCATAAACTTCTTGATAGAATTTCGATTCGATTCCAATTGAACGTGCTTGAGGGCTGTGACACGATTACTAACTTTTTCTGGCAACATTTTCACAATTTCTTGTAGGAAGTGACGTCACATCGGGCCGGATATGAAGGCTGGGCTGTTTAGAAAATACCTTGTTGCAGTCTTCTCCTCTCCCTCTAATTCAGCTCCACTATCGGCTGCATACTACTTCAAGGTGCGGGGGCGGTTATAATGCTATTTATTACAGTTCTTCGACACTGTGAAAAACACTACTCTCAGAGTAATTTAATCTTGCTTCTCTTTTTTTTCACTTTCCTCCTTCGTCTCCGTTAGTAAACGAATTGCTGTTAGCTTAGCGCTAGCTGTTTTTCACAGGGCACTGCTGGTTGCTGGCTCTACATAACTCGCTTTGGGTCGCTAAATCTTCGCACGTGGTACTCCAGTACACACATGTCACATCAATATACAGATAATGGACTTCACAACACTTAAGCAAAAAACACAATAGGTTGAACGAATAGCGGGAAACGATCGCACTTCAGGACATTCTTCCATATTGCACAATAGTTGGAACAGACAGGAGAGTTTTAGCGGAGAACATAACTCAGACGCGGAAAATTGCGAACCGAAAGATGAGGAAGGACGTAACACAAGTCTCTTTGGATCACTAAGAATCATTTAGAGGCGGACGTCGTCATTTTATAACGTTTTTACACGCATTTCATTGAAGTTAACGCGCACAAAATTCACCCACGATCCGAGTTAATGTGCAGGTGAATATCAACTCCCCCCGAGTTTTACGAGTTTCGCTCAATAAAATATCACAAAAGATGTTTTATTATCACCATTGCCTTCGACAAAAATCAAGATATGCCAAGAACACTTCGAATCTTCAGCATCAGCGAGAGCAATCCACCTGTAATCGCTTAAACTCTCCCTTTTTTTCTCTACGCGGCGTCCGCGCTATGTGGCGGTTTCGAGCAGACTCCCCTGATCACCCACATTGAGACATCCCATTCCTTTCCTCGCATGAATCCATCCAAAGATCCCGCAATTGCGTTTCCATCATTCCAATCCCCTCACTTGGCCCCGTTCAAAAAACAAGCGAATCGTTATTTGCTATGTCTATATCGAGCCAGTCAACAGATGACGAACTCGTCTTTACCGTACCGTATACATCGAACGATGTTATTGTGATGGAAGAAGTGGAGAGCTGGTACGAATAATACGTACGTATGATCACGAGAAGCTTCTTTGGACGACGTCGCGTGTGTTGAAGGTTTTGTCAGTGTGTTCGAGCAATAATCCAACTATCGTGGATGCTGGTGGCATGCGAGCTTTGGCTATGCATTTAAGCGATCCATCACAACGTTTGGTTCAAAATTGTTTTCGGATATTCGAACACTTGCTTTTTCTTTTAAATTTGGTTTATCGACTAATATTTCAGGTAGACCTGTAATTGCATCCATATTAATTTCCAAATACAAATAAGATATCGATTTGGCCTATCAAAACAAATACAATAATTATGTTCGAGTGCAAGCAAATGCGTGTTCTAATAAAGCGTTCATATACATGTAAAGACACTACTCTTTACCAAATAACGTTCATCTCTCTTTTTATCTTAAAATTAATGTATACTAAAATGAAATGCAGGTTTTTGGCTTTTATCAAGAAACTACTTTCCTGTTGTGAACTTTGATAAATTCTCCAACAAACCAACATACGCCAAATGCTCATAAGCTGTACTCAGGTCTGAAAGTTTTTCGACGAATTCATGGCTAACTCCTTTCTCTTCAAGTAAGTTTATGAGAAGGTCATATATATAGCCATCCAGAACGTCTCCAGCGACGGCGTAAATTTTATCGCCCCATTCTCCTTTGAAAATTGTTAACTCGTTAATTCCAAACACGTCATCATATTCTCCTTCTTGTGCTTGGCCTTGTAAATATGAACATGTGAAGGATAGTGTTGTATCACCTTTGACTATGTCTATTTCAAATTGTGGACGGCTCTTCGTTTCAGCAAAGTCACCCTTGTCTGAAGTTGGATCAGTTTCCGCATCATCTTCAGCATCGACGGTATGGTTAACGTTGAAGGAAATCAAGATTTCCTCTTTATCTGTTTGCTTAATCAATTCTACTCCAGCACCGTCCAGTTTTACTTTGAAACCATCAAGTTCAGTTTGGATTGTTTTGATCTTCTGAGCTTTACGTTCAGCAACTATTTCTTCTGTGAGGAATTCAACTAGTTCCCGTTCAGCTTTTGTATGAATATGTCGTCCACCGCAGCACCTAATACATCACGACCTTATAATACATGGCCAATACTTTCACGTTGAATATCAGTCGGCACTTTATAATTGCATGCTTTTAATCCTTGCTTGGTTTTAGGGAAAAGCGGCCAATCGTCGAAAGTTTTCACATCGCTTGGAGAAATCGAACTATATTTCGTTTGCAATTCCTTTATTTTCGTATTTTCATGAACCTTACCTGCTCGATTACTACAAAATTGGTAATAAATAAGAGTTAAGGCCCATTTATATGTGTACACTTGTTCTGAACCACCCTTTATATTGATGTATTTCGTATTTTTCAAATTGTAGTCCATGGCTTGTTGATATGCAGCACCAATTATGGACAGTCCCTAGTCTTAAATCAGATGGCATTCATAAGATAATGTAGTAACTGAGCAGTCACCCCGCCTAACTGCCCGAAAACCACATAACACTGTTCCGAAATTTCAATTGCAAACAAATTTTAACACCAAGGAAAACAGAAACGTGGGCTGTCCGTCATTCGTTGTGATTGTGCCAGTGATTTGTTAAATCCCGGGAAATATTGATTTCACGTTTTAGGTAAATTTCTCGAGAGAAATTTACCTATTGCGGAGAGCATCATATATATATATATATATATATATATATATATATATATATATATATATATATATATATATATATGGGATATAACGAAATTTGTGACCACGATAGAGGTCGCAATTTTGCTTCGATTTTCACCAAATTTTCAGGAAAGGTGTATTGGGTAATTATCTCGGCTAAGTTCGTGAACCAGCTATATTGGCCGGGCAAAAACAAAATGGCGGCCATTTTAGACGAAAAATCGTGATTTCTGTTCTGACCAAAGTACAGCTCCGATTTGGATGAAATTTGGTACAAAGGTTCATTGCTATATGTGATGAATCTCACAATAAAAAATCCAAAGTCGGTACGGCAGAAACAAAATGGCGGCCGCTCAAATGTCGAAAAACGTGCAAAATTTTGTTGTTGTAATAGTGGTCAAAGCTTTCAACAGATTTTCATGAAATTTGATAACTTGATAGAAATTATAGGTATCTAAAGAATTACGTGAAAAAATTGGAGGTCAGGTTGCAAAAAACAAAATGGCGGCCAGTTAAAAGTCAAAATTTCAAAGGCTTTTTAAAGTCGCAATTTTAATCCGACATATACAAAATTCGGTTTCAAGATAGACATTATTTAGGCCTACAGTCTTTGATATTTTGGTGATCATGCATGAGCAAATTTCAAAATGGCGGCCGTTTAAATATGCGTTTTTTTCAGGTTTTTGTGGCCCTCTAGCGGTCACATTTTCCAGCGGATTTTGATGAAACTTGAGATTATGGATCTCTGTACTATGTTCTTGTATTATGCAGGAAATTATTAAAATTGAATGAAAAATAAAAAAGTCGAAAATTTAAAGCCTAATATTTTTAGCTGCCATTTTCTTTAAAAATTGAATTATTTTGCCCTGTCTAGAGTGAAACTTCTATTTGAACGAGATAGTACATTGATTGATGAGTTCCTAGCATACAAAGATTTAAAATAATCCAAAATAAAATGCATGCATTCAAAATGGCGGCCCCCAAAGGTCAGAAGGCAAGCGCAATTCGCTATTTTAGTGCCAACTGAAATAATGAATATTTTTCATGATAACGTTTTAAATGACTTTACTTGATAGAATTTATAAACCAGACCATTTTTAAGATATTGTAAAATCTTTTTAACAATCCCCTAAAAAAATTATAAAATCGCGACTTGTCTGTCTGTCCGTCCGTTTGTTCGTGCGTCATATCAAGTTTTCTCGCAAACCACATGAGCTAGAATGAGGAAATTTTCTACGTAGGTCAAAAGTGGTGCCTCTTGAAATTTGCAGTGCAAGAAAATATTTTAAGGTAGTTTAAGGGGGGTCTCCCCATACAGGGGGGTGGCATACAATTTTTTTTATTTCTGTAGCAGCCAAGATTCTCAACAGATTCCGTTGAAACTTGAAATTATAAGTTATTAACGCAAGTTAATTTAATTTAATTATGCAAATCGAATGACAAATGAAAAAGTCGAAAATTTACAGCTTAATATTTTTAGCAGCCGATTTCAATAAAAATTGAAATGACGGCCCTCATAGTTCAGAAAAAAATTGAAAATGTATATATTAATGGCAACGCAAGTGCTGATTAAACTTTCATGGAAATCTTTTGAAATTAACTATTCGAGCTATTTAAGCCTTTGTGTGGTTACCACTGTGAACTGTGTAAACAGCAAATGCGAGAAGGGCGAAACTGGTATTTATATGTTTACAACAATTTATGATCCGCCGATTTTCAATATGTAATCCATACGTATGCAACTCAATTTAATTAGCAAAATATTCGCGCCCCGATAAAAGGTCTCTAAGAACGAACGTGGCCAGATTTTTTTTATGTTAATAAATACCCATGTGGTACTACGAAAATTGCAGAAAGAAGTTGAGTAGTAGGCAAGCCAAATTTTTTTTCGAAGCTTTATGCTACATACGAGAAATTTACCTTTCCGGCTGGTGCTGCCAACGGGGATTTTTTCATTTACATTTACCAAAAAATACGGCCAACAGATTCAAGTTCTTTGAAATGGAGATAGTCACATGTCACGTGCCATTGCCTTTTTCTCTTGGATTGAGCGGCCGGCAAGTGGGTGTGATTCAAAGATATTATTCTACATACATTATGGAGAATTTCAATGTTTGCAGCAACAATACAGTTATTATAAAGTTAACTTGGTTCGCTGGCTGATTCTTTCAAAAGTTTTGTGTTTTGCAAACTTTTTTCTTCGCCTGGATATAATGGATTTGTTGATTGGAATGAAGCAAAAGAGATTTTGTGTTTATATGTGGCATAATGACTTTTGAATTAAGCCCCTCTGTCAGGAAGTATTAATGAGTATAGTTTTTCACATCCTTAGAAGGGGCTTTATACCTGATTTGATAAGGAATAGGAATCATCCAACGTTTTTGCAAAACTAAGAATGAATGCCAGCAATGAATGACTACAAATTAGTTCATCAAACATGTGCCTCCGCTAGACATTGAAACAATATAATATATCGAGTGTTTGTCACCTGCTGCAGTTTTTCAATCCGATGATAGAAGAAGCGAGTAAAAAAGCAAAATAAAGCATCAAGATCATTTTGGAGTTGGTTGTTTTTGAAAGCATTTGCATTTTGAAAATGGCGGCTATTGCCTACGGTAATAGTCCTCGGCATCATGGATTCATGTCAAATGCTCATCATTTGCAACATTCAAACACTCTACCCCAGTTGCACCATTATATGTTTGGGATGTAATGTTCAAGAGGATGTCTGTAGCAGTATTAGTTAGAGGCTGTAAATTACCAACGGTTTGGAATTCATTTCAAACTGCTGTATTGAGTCATTCATTCCGGCGAATGTTGATAATGCGAGTGACATGGAAATAATTGTACCGATTTATAGAAGCGTGATTATTCTCTGCCTTGGACTTCTAATTTATGGAAATTTGGCAAATAAGTCTGTCTTGCGCGCATGGCTTCTTCTTTGACATAGGGCATATATAACATTCGATCTGTTCGTTTTGTATTCAACTGGACTGCGCCACCGAAATCAGATTTCTTCCATGCTTTTGATTAGTGTTGTTCTGCACGTTGCGTGGACAGACTCTTAAGTTTTGATTCTTGAAAAGCTGAAGTCTTCTTTATATGTCTTGAAAACGGCGCTTATGATTATATCGGATTTATCGAATAAATTGTATTGAATGCCACCAATCACATCGAGCAGTGTATTACACTGGACTAGTTACATCCATTATTATGATTTTTGATAATTTTGGCAATGTATCATAACATTTTATACTTGTCACCAAAATTATTGTGTCTTCAATGGGGAAGATGAGATTAATCACCAAGCACTTCATAAAAATTCACACGCATCCTCGGTATTGAAAGTTATATGTACACAAAGAAATGTACGTATGCTGTGAAAACTAATTGAAAGACAAGTTTACATTTTTTTGTTAATCTAGTTCCGAGGAAACCTAAGAAACTGCATACATTAAAATGGTATGTTAATTTTACTCTCAAATTCAATGCTTTTTGAGAACTCCTAAAGAACTCTTTCACTACAAATAATAAGAGGAACATTGATGCATATATTGAAAGATCGTGTAACTTAGTAATTTCAAAAATCTAACAGAATAGAAAGAAGCTTAAAAAAGTTTCTTTTAAAGAAAAATAAAAAAAAAGTTTCTAAAAAAAAAGGGTCAGTCATTAGACTAGCAATAATGATGGCGTAATTTATATATAGTTCAAAATCGATAGGAATTCCTAGCGATCGTTTTTATTCGAAGGCAGTGATAATTTGCTTGATTGCTCTGATTGTTTCATCAGATGATACTAATAAGATAAGCAAAATATTAAAACAAAAACATACTAATTAAGTTATTTTGTTATGTTTATGTAACGCTTATGAAATTGAGAAACCCAAAAAAATTAAAAATGTTTGAGGTTAACCGAATTGACAATATAAAATGTCAGCTTTGAAGCACGCCATGTTAAATGCGAGCATATGAGGCTTAACTTTTCTGGTAAAAGAAAAACCTTTGGAACACATATTATTAATATTTCAAATTATCCCCGAAAAAAAATTTATAATTAAAAGCTGTAACTGCACTATATGTTGATTGAAGAAAATTTAAAAATAATATTGATTCCATTGCTTAATACTATTACATAAATTGGCCACGTTTATGTTTCTCATTTAATGGAAAAATTCATACAAGTTATGTTTGTATCAGTTTTTCACTTAAATGGGAAGTATATGGCCACGTCTACATTTGGATCTTGATCCGGTTGGGGGGGGGGTGTGTAGGGCAACCACTTCCACCTGGATGCCCTACTCTTATTTGTTGGCCATGAATATCCTCGATAACGACAAAGTTCGCTCAAGTCCGTCCGTTTTTCTCCCGGACTAGTTTGTTACTGGCTATCGATAATTCAGCCCTTAGTAAGTTATCTCGGCCTCAACACCAGTCGATCAGCATAAGATCGCTCGGATTCGTGAATGCAATATTGTTTTGTAGTGGGGCTTGTGCTGGGAGAAAGAATCTGCCCCATGACACTACAACGCTAGCCTGCCAGCGCATTCACACGTCCCTAGACAAGGCCAAATCTCGGCGGATCCTGCCATCCTCTTTCGCCGAGGCAGCAGACCATCACTGGAGTCCTTCACGGAAATATATCTACCCATTTTCACTACAATAAGGTTCGGAAAAGAATACAATGAAAAAACGTATTTTTCCGAATCTTTCTTGTAATGTGTAATCAAGGCTTGTATAGCGAGTGGTTTTTCCAATTAGACCTTAGGTGGTGGTGACTGTCCCATTAATTGGTTTCCTAGACGTGTAGTGGATTTAAAAAAGGGAAAGCATTCATGTAGTATGCTTTTAAGGAACGATTGTGCGTTGTGTCATGGCTGACAAGGATTTTTAGCACTCCGGCGACAATATCATGCAAATAAAATCAATGTCAAAAGCGCTTTATTTAATACTAATCGGTATAAATTTTAAAAGAATACTCGTATAAAGCAAATTCCAAGCAATAACAATCAAAAAAACTTAATGGCCCAAATGGCTCTCTAAATTTATACGTTATCATTAACACATTTCATCAAAAAAACTATAGCAAATTCAACTAATTAAGATTATTACATATTTTTAAAATTTAATTGGAAAAAGGAGAAAAACCAACCAACACTATCCTAAAATTATTTATAATTTAAACATAACAGTGAAACTTTGATCCTACACCTAATATATTATAACTTATTTCTAATAAAAATGCAATCAAAAACTTTATCTTATACTAAAAAATTCTATAAAAATGTTCCTAACGTGAGCGTTTAATCTTATCTTTAACGGAATATAGAAGACATAACATATACCTAATCTTTACCTAATTTTTAACACAAATAAACAACAACACTAAATGTGGCAATAATGAGCTGAAACTCAAAAAACGAAATAACGAAAAACACGAGAATTGAACAATAAACACGAATAATTTAGACATTGCCATTCAGCCACCAATACCTGGATTGCGCCATCTCAACTCGATCAGCTTCAACGAATCTAGCAAATGAGTATCTCCATTGAAATCGTTGGTCTTGTGAACTCAAATTAGGAGGATATTTTATCTTCTTATCGGTGGCCCGTCGATATATGTGATATATGACTGGGACGCCGTCAGAATCAACAACGTATAGATTCATGCCCAAATACACGAATGCTTCTGGAGGAATGAAGCCTGTAGCGAGGCAAGTCGCTATATACCCGTCTGTAGGGTGGAACGACTGTGAAATCCAAGGGTTTTCACTCACAGTCACAGATCTTGCGATATGATTCCGAAGAAGTTTCAATATGAAGATATCGACCCTCGTCACTTCAGCAGTTTGATAAATTCTTCTATTCGATATATAATGTTTCCAATCCGTCTCAGGCTTTCTGTACAAACCAGTACATGCACGAAGACATTTCCTTTCGAAAACTCTTAATTTTCCCATAGTACTAGCGCTCTGGTTGTACCAGATCTGACATCCATATGTCAAAACTGGTCTAACCAGTGTCTTGTAACAGATAATTCTGACCTTTTGATCAATGTATCTGGAATGAAAGAGCTTTCAAAGGGCCACGACTACTTTGAGTGCCTTACTGAGCATGATTTTCACATGTTCAGTACAGTACAGATATTGATCGAGATAAGCCCCGACGTTTCGAACAGAGGATTTATGTGGAACCCGTTCAAGACTACCCTCACCAGCCATGATGTGGAATTCTTTCCAATTGCGTTTCAGGTCTTGACTGACCCCCTGCAGTATTATCCGAAACAAGATTGTTTCACACTTTTGCGCATTGATTTTCATTCGCCAATTGTCAGTGTACAGCTGTACATCATTGAACATTTTTTGGTGATTGCTCTGAACTATTGTAGCTTTTCGGTCTGCCGTATAGATGATCAGATCATCATGTAGCGGATTAGAAAATTTCAAAAGTCCGTAAAGGAC
Source organism: Odontomyia ornata (assembly GCA_963969285.1). Classification (NCBI taxonomy): domain Eukaryota; kingdom Metazoa; phylum Arthropoda; class Insecta; order Diptera; family Stratiomyidae; genus Odontomyia; species Odontomyia ornata. The sequence goes on along the minus strand of OZ017739.1, from coordinate 77,178,581 downwards.
TGCAGCGAGCGATGTTCTGCTGCCTCGGCAGAAGAAGATGACAATATCTGCCGAGAATGCCCTCGTCTGGAGACGCGTGAATGCGCTGGCAGGCTAGCATTGCGGTGTCGTGGGCGGGTTCATTTCCCCAGCACGAGGACCCACTACAAAAAAATTTCGCACTCACGAATTTGATGTTGTTCAACAGCCGATCGAAGTCGCAAAAAGTGGAACCTGAGAAGAAAAGCGGACTTGGGATAAGCTCGTCATTACCCGACGAAGCTCATGGCCCACAAATGAAAGAGGGGCAACCGGGTGGTGATGGAGCCCCTTCGCACCCACCCAAGCGGAATAAATCCATATTTTGTTGCAGTGGCCAGGTATTCCTCTTCTGAGTGGAAAACTCATACAAGTTGCCTTGTATAAACTTTCCCATCAGAAGGTGACCAATTTATGCCATAGAATTATACAACTCGACTGCATAACGCTTTGCCATAAAGAGGCACTCTGCTTGGGCCACTCAACCCGCGATGTCACCTGAAACGAAAAAAGGATTAATTAAGTACCTGGCGGCTGGCTCATGTTTTTCGTGGGCAGCCTGCCATCATATCGGGTCCTATACCCGGGCAAAGGGTATCGAAAAGGAAAGACCGATTTTCAAAAAAGTTTAGCAATTCATCCTTTTTTTATATTTTGCAAAAATTAACTGGTTACAATTCAACGCAAAGATATAAGTATGTGCCCAAATAGGGAAAAAAAACATAGGTATATGAAAAAAAATTTTATACATCTAACAAAATTAGAAAAAATTTATATGTATGTGAAAAAATTTAATGCAAACTATAGAACTTTTATGTGGCCGTCAGTGGCGAACTATAACAGCACCTCACAAAAAAACAAAGGGATGAAGAAAAGTTTACTTATTGACGTTATCGAAAGTTATCAAAAAATATAATCGGTCTTTCCATTCCGTCCTTCTTTCCAAGTATGGACACCAATGGCACATTCCTTCTGTAGTGTTCAGGGACAACTCTCTTGCGGCACCATGAGAATCAGAGTTCAGAATTGCTCCCTCATCCGCAAGTTTTTCAAGTTACCACTTGTCAGCCCAGGGTTGAATTCTGATCCACAAGCAGCGTGTGTCTTGTCATGGATAGTCATGGATTAGCTTATCAGCCAATCACATGAAATCAAAATCCATGTAATTTAAGACATCTAGGCACCGCTGGTTTGGGGAGCGGATCAGAATCCTTCACAAAATGAATGTGGAGATAATAACTTCCGAACACAAATAGGGACTCTAATATCATCTGGCCTTACTAGTTATACAATGGTGGTAAACCACCAAAGTATAAATCAAAAGCAGGACCAAACGATATTGATGTCCAAAGACAACACACGTCCGGCAGTTATTACTTGCTGGGCCACGATTAGTGAAAAAACCTCGGGAGTTACCCACCCGCCAATAATACTAACACCTTGTGGGGACACCTAGAGACGATGGACTGTCTCGTTCTCACGACTGATGATACAGCCGGCCATTTCGGAGCCCCACGTTGGGCGCCATTTGTAGTGATAGTTATTTTCAAGCCCGTGAAAGACTGCAGCGATGTTCTGCTGCCTCGGCAGAAGAAGATGACAATATCTGCCGAGAATGCCCTCGTCTGGAGACGCGTGAATGCGTTGGCAGGCTAGCATTGCGGTGTCGTGGGGCGGGTTCATTTCCCTAGCACGAGGACCCACTACAAAAAAAATTTTGCACTCACGAATTTGATGTTGTTCAAGAGGCGACCGAAGTCGCAAAAAGTGTAGATAACTACACCGAGGGAGATAGTACTTGTTCCGAGAACAAGTGGAACCTGAAAAGAAAGGCGGACTTGGGGTAACCTCGTCATTACCTGACGAAGCTCATGGCCCACAAATGAAAGAGGGGCAACCGGGTGGGTGCGAAGGGGCTCCATCACCACCCGGTTGCCCCTCTTTCATTTGTGGGCCATGAGCTTCGTCGGGTAATGACGAGGTTACCCCAAGTCCGCCTTTTTTCTCAGGTTCCACTTGTTCTTGGAACAAGTACTATCTCCCTCGGTGTAGTTATCTACACTTTTTGCGACTTCGGTCGCCTCTTGAACAACATTAAATTCGTGAGTGCGAAATTTTTTTGTATTGGGTCCTCGTGCTGGGGAAATGAACCCGCCCCACGACACCGCAATGCTAGCCTGCCAGCGCATTCACGCGTCTCCAGACGAGGGCATTCTCGGCAGATATAGTCATCTTCTTCTGCCGAGGCAACAGAACATCGCTGCAGTCCTTCACAGACTTGAAAATTACTATCACTACAATCAGCAAAGGCTACCAATGATCGCGTTGGCGAGACGTTAAAATCAAAGCCGTTCAATAGCTTGCGAATGAAGATTGTAAAGAGCAGAGGCGCAGTAACTGTTCCCTGCTGTAGACCATTCAAGACCTTGAACTCATGCATTGTTGTGAGATTTCCATCAGTTACGACAAACGATTTTCCGTATAACATATTACAAATCATGACGACAAGGTGTCTGGGGAACTTGTCCTGAAGGAGTTTAAAAACTAGTCCATCTAACCACACCGCATTGAAGGCTTTCTCCATATCAATGAGACATGCTCCAACACATTGTCTATCATTTAGTTTCCAACAGATGTCTGAGGTTACTTTCGTTATTGCATGTGTGGTCGAATGCCTGGCACGAAAAGCAAATTGGCAATTCGGCATCAACTCATTTTCCTCATTGTAGGCGTTTAATGCTCTGTTGAGTACCACTTCGAACACCTTGCTTTTCCACTCATTTGGGAAATATGAATTGCTCAACCTGTTGTTGAACAATATGCAATAGTTCCTAATAGCAACCTCAGGCAAATGTCGGAGCACTACATTTGGAAAACCATCAGTACCACATGATTTCTTGTTGTTTATCTTGCGAAATATGAAACACAAGTCTTCATAGCTGACAAAAATAATCAATAAGATTCAAGGTCGGTATGAGGTCAGATGTTAATGTTTCATTGAAATGAAGAATTAATTGGCCGTTCAGGCTTGATTTGAAGTCGGAAACTTTTGCTTCAACGACCTCTGAAAATATTTCATTCCCTCTCTCAGGGTTTGGTAGATGAACCAATTCAAAATGTGTTCCAATCAGGGCAAGTTCATCCAATCCTTCACAAATAATCCTGTTTCCATTTCTATCTGGAGTCGTACTATCAATTTCGATACCAGCCCTATCGAGAAGATTTATCTCATCACTAGTGACTTCAACATTCGATACCTTCACTCGAGACTTCTTGCGGAATATGCTATTCACTTTCGCAAACACGCCGTCTGAGTCCTGTGGGCTAATACCCCTCAATTTTCCCCCCATTGATTGCTGACCTCACTCCTGAAGTATGACCAGATTAAGTTCCGGACATTCTTCAGATGCAATTTCAACAAAGCCTACGAGGGATGGTTATAGTCCAAAAATCGTCGATAAATATTGTTGACGCGTGTGAGATGAAGGCTTTTCAATCTTTTTAACCTTGCGATGGTTGGTGTTTCATATCCTTCCATATTGTTTCGATGTTTAATCTTGGGAACCACTTTCTCAATCGTTGCCAACGTCAGCTTCTCTAACTTCGACAAATAGACATATATTTCATCGTTAGTTAGATTCCTGTCACTAGGAACCATTGAGCAAGAGTTGCCACCATCAGAAGGGGGACATTGCTTCTGGTACTCCCGATTAAACTTCTTTTGAAACTTTCCCCAGTCTGTTCTTTTGAAATTTAACCGATGATATTCATGTTGAACTGTAATGAGGAAGAAATCATCCCTGTGATGATTGATTTCCATTACGATTGCGTTATGGTCGCTATCATAAGGAAGCACCTGCAGTTTCCATTGAGGACTATTAAAGCTGAATTCAAGTCTTGCGTCAGCAATACAGAGGTCCAAATATGAATTTGTCCTAGGGTATGCTGGGAACTCCGACCCATATAGATTGCACCAGTTTTCAATTTGGTTCTCTGTTATCCAGGATTTCAGGAAAACACCTCTTGGATTATTGGTGGCGTTCAGTCATGATGTATGCTTGGCGTTCAGGTCACCAGCAAGAACATAATAATTATGCAGCCTGTTCAATTCAATTCCTTGAGCATGAGAACAGTTCCACCAGTTGCATAGGCAGAGATAACGAAGAGGTTATCCCCACCTGGCAGTGAGATTTTGATAACGGGCACTTCAAGAGATTCAAAGCTTTTGAACTCGACCTTTTTTAATGTTTTGGAAACAATAGGGTCCTCAAACCAATACCCCGGTGCCACCTCCCCCATCATCTATTACCCTATAGTTTCTTACAAATTCAAATTATTTGAATGTCATGGAGTGCCATGAACTGAGGTGGGTTTCGGTGAGAAGCATGATGCCAGGCTTTTGCCTAACAATGAATTCAAGGAGATAATCACGCCGATGTAAAGTAACAATGGAGTTGACGTTGATCGAGATGAGACGAATCCTATCCATGGGAATGTGACTGGATGAAAAATTATTTTGAGGCATTTGAAGCCCCTAAACGATGAAAAACAAGATTAATTTTTGTATCTTGCTTATCGATTCTTCCCGATAAAGAATTTAATTGCTGTAAAATTTTGAGAAGCAGCTCATTATTGCCACTGATATTATTTACACTATATACCGCATTTTCTGCTGGTCCTCTAGCGGCTTGTGCAAATGATACTCCGGGCTTGACGAAGTTCGGAGCTAAGATACTGCGGTGTCGCATTTCAATATTGGGAGCATCCTCGATATGATGCCGGGTGACCAAAAACACCGCAGTTAACACAATATAATTTCTTTTTTGGCTCCGTCAAAGCCGATTTGCACTCATCGGGAGCATGCACGTCCTTCCATTTGACGCATCGGTAATGCATGGCGCAGTTGGCAGCTGAATGTCTAAATCTTTGGCAGCGATAGCACTGGTTGATTTCTCGTTTCTGGAGGCGTTCTCACCGCACCACTCGGAAATTTAAATATCTGATTTGCTGAAGAGCGCTTGGACTGCTCTGATTTGATATTTGTACTAAATAACGTGGTAATTTTTTTTTCTACCGTCGATCTTCTTGCCGCGAATGTTTTAAGGGAGATAAAGTCGATTTGTGGTGCAGCTTCCCTGAGAACCTGAAGAAGATCGACGGTATCTTCTCCGCAGTCCAAGCCCTTCAACAAGAACATCTGGTTCTTCTCATTTTTGGGGGTATAAGTGAAGTGCGGAACCTCTCCAGAATTTAAAGCATTTTTTGCTGATTTGAAATCAATCAGTGATTTCGTTCTGATAGATAACTTCTCGGAAGTGATTTGTTTACTTTCAAAATTTGTTAAACATGTCCTTTCCGTTTTGACCGAAGACATTAATTGGCGGAACTTTCTCTGTATTCTTTACTTTTTGAGGAGGACCAACAGAACTACGGGCTGGTTTCTTCTATTTATTTTCATCTTCCTCATTTTTATTTTTTAAATAAATTATAAAATTATCATGATCTTTATTACCTCCATTATATCCATCTACCTCCATATCCTGTTGGAGTCCGTCCAACGCTGCAAAGTAATTCTGGCTTTCGTTGGTGCCACCAGCACTTAATACTTCTACTGTGATGAATGGATTAGCAGCTTTCTTCTGCTTTGCTTGCTTATCGATTTTTCGTACCGGTTCACTATCTTGCACTTTTTTTGCTGTCTCGAACATATCTTCGTACGTTTTGATTCTTGATTATAATTCTTCGATTTCAGTTCGAAGTAGACTCACTTCCTGTCTATCCTCGACCACTTGTGTCTTACGGCCACCATCTGCGGGGTCCTGGGTGCTCGTGTGTCTTCGCTTGTTGACACTTGCCGCCAATTTCACATTGTCACTCCCTTCGGGGCCCCCCAACGGAGAGAAGCTGTCGTGCTCCTACATACAGCAGTCTCGAGTTAAGTCTTCGGTTTGTTGTCTTTTCTTGATTTATTGATATCGTTGGTCGATGCCTTCGACGGTAAATTCTTTCCCAATAAAATCGAAATTTGCTTTTGACTGGCTCGTAAAAAATTATTTCAATTTTTTGAAACTGACTTTTGTGAAAAATTAATTAATTTTTAAAATTAATGACAGGAGCGATCAAAAACACGTCTACACGCAACGAGTGCTAGACGTAGAATACAGAAATCGCGTATGGCCTCCCGTCTTTCGCCTATGTGGAGAAGTTGGAATGCTGATTTTGGGAAGTTTACTAAACAGACATTCATATGGTACAGAATCGGATGCGTTTACCGATTGAAATTCTTTTATATTGGTTTTATACCAGAAGGCTTTAAGTTCATCTATCAGCAATAAGATTGTACATAATTTCGACCGGGCCGTTTTAATTGGAGATTTTGTGTTGCAGTGCTCTTTCAACCGGGTGTGAAACTAAAACTCTTATGCACCACTTTTGGCATGCACCCTCTGTTCAGCTAGTCTGAAAATGTTATTTAAAGCTTATTCCAGCTGGTTGTTCGATAGGGGAAGTATTTTGCGGCCCACTCCCGGGCTAAAGGATCGACGTCAAAAAGAGTTTTTCCTATGGGCACATATGAAACTTTAACTACTGACTATTTTCTCATACTGTGGTCAAACGTTAAAATTTATCAATTAAAAATATTCAATTTATAATTCTAGAAGGTAAAACTGAAATAGCCCATCAACGTTGAATCCTTTCAAATGTGTCCTTCGAACTTGATAAAAAATATCAAAATATCACCTACGCTCGCTGGTAGGCAAAAAGAAAAATCACTTCATTCACTAAGCTCATTGCTTTAATATCTCACAAAAAGTATTTTGGTTGAGTGAACCTCTCTTTTGCCATGTAAGTCAGTGCAATCTACAGAGAACATCCGGACAAAATAAATTGTACAAAATAATCGTAAATTCCCCCCATCAATTGTTCATTTGACCCTTTTATTGTCCCAAGATTGTGTACATTAAAGTTAAGAACATTTAAGACGTTAATGAAAGAGTCAGTGTGTGAACGCCTTCATGAAACTGCATGAATAATAAAATGATTATACAATATTTTGGTTAAATGTGATACAATTGATTGTGATTGTAATTAACTTCGTAAAAGTGTTTGGAATTTTGAGATAGAATTCAGATAATAAGTTATCTTGGAACATAATATGTCTTTTATTTGTACGAGTACCTTTCGCTATTTGCCGAGTGTTACTCCAAAGAAGTATTTCATGAGTAGGCGTCACCGAAGAATAAGTACGAGTATCAATAGAGCGTCATTAAAGTTAGGTCAGGCGACTACGTCTAAAAGGATAATTAATCGATTTTGTTGGAGCCAACTTCTGGATGGTTCTATAGAAATACGTTGTCTAGACTGTACGTTCCTTACATGATGGTTAGCAGACACTTTTCTATGACACGAAGTTAGTAACACAAAGCAATTATTAGTAAATTACTGTACTGTGTGTAGCGATTGATTGGTACGTTGAAATTTTGTGGTTGAATACTGTTGAACATAAATTTAAAGGAATATATGCACACTATATAATATTTTGCATGCTTATATAGCAAAAATTGGGATCGTTTCTTAAATCTTTTAGCTTTGAATGGTTGAAGAACAACTGCAAATGCTATTAAGACTATTGCTAATCAATCAGGGAAAATTCGGCAAACTGCTGTTAAAATTTCACCAATTTTATTAAAATTAAATTACGCTACTTGAACAATTGAAATATCCTAATGAGATTCTTGCCACTATAAAATTGAGTATGCAATTTATCCAATGATATATATTTGTAATAATCGAATAGTTGCGGAAGCAAACTGCTCGAAAAGCTACATAACACTTATCCGAAATTTTAATTGCAGATTTGAAAAATTTAAATATTTCAATTCATAGTTATAAATCATAAAATATTTTATTTCGATTTTATTAAATATAAATTTTATATAATTTTTTTTCCTCATATTAAATTCAAACTTTTCTTTATAATTATATTCTTTCTGATATTTATCTTTTTCTATTATTATTTAAATTTTTCTATATTATTATTTTTCATTGATTTAATTATTCAAATCTGCGAATGAAATGCGGACATAGCAACACCTTTTCCCGCTACACATGCACGTATTGCATTGGTGAAGACAAGTGAGTAGCGGAATGAATGAGAGGCTCGTTGAGTCCCGTTGCAACATCTTGCAAGTGGACGATTGGCAACCAAAAGGGGAGTCTGCTTGAGATCGTCAACCAGCGCGGACATCGCGAGAAACAGAGGGGTCAAGATTGATATGCACGATGGAACAGTTAGGCTAGCACGCAATTGAAGATCGATTTTCGTTTTTATTAACTTTAAATTGTGTGCGATTGCCTTAAGTACTGTATGTTGGTGTTAGATCTAAGGAAAATCCTACAATTGATTTCTGACAAAATAATTGATCATTAATTATCAGTTATACGCAAGTAAAATCGTATACGCCGTGAAAGAAACGTATTTTAAAAACGTCGGAAAAAAAAAGGAAACGTTCTCCATAGTGCTGCGGCTCACGAACCACAATGAAATTCGTTTGCACGCGATATTGCCATCGTTGAACTTCTCAGTGGCTTGCGTCCTCTTCACCTCGATAAGAGACTTTGAATTTATCTGCACTCTTGCCTTTTAAAGCTTTCAAGCACGCTAATATCAAATGGTATACCAACAGCTGAACAATATTCGGCATGTTTTTTGATCGTGTAGAGCATTGAAAGGTACGATCAGTGAAGTAACCGCTCGGTTCTCGTCAGTGTTCGCAGTTTTAAAATAAACATGACAACTGTTATCAAAGGGAAATATCAGTGTCCGTGTATTCAAGTTCACGAGCAATATTCGGTTTTGCATGTGAAAACGCTACAAAACCACGCCCCTGAAGTAGTACTCTGCAGTTGGATTGCACTAAACAATAACGACACTTCATGATCATTCTGCTGAAGCAGCGAAAGGATCTGTCAGTACATACTGCGAAGGATGTTGGACTTGTTAAAGAGCTTATTTGGTTTAGATGTACATTGAAGCTCGTCTCGAAAAGACTTTTTGAGACAAATCAAAAGTTATTACAACGCAATTTAGTTTCGTAATTGAAATAAAAGGAAGTAGCTGGTGTACGAGGGTCATTCAACAAGTACTTAGCTTCACTGCCAGATGACGCTGCTATTACAAAAGAGTTTTACCATTGTGCATTACATTCTTTTAGTTGCCCACTTTCAAAGTTTCAGTCAATTCCCTTCATTAGTTTTGTTTTGATGGCCTTTGGAAGCGAGCGGTTATTCTCCTTCTCCTTCGATGGCAAGCGCCAAGAATTGGTTCAACGAGTTTGTTCGTGGCCGCACGTCGGTTTTTGATGAGCCATACCCAGGTGCCCCGAAAACGGCTGCTACGGAGGAAAACGTCAATTGAGATACGCGAGATAGCTGAGACTGTGGGCATCGCAGATGGAATGGTGCATCATATTCTACACGGCGAGCTGGGCATGAGAAAGCTGTCGGCACGATGGGTGCCGCGTTTGCACACTGGAAAACAAACGCAACCGTGAGACCATTCACAAGGTGTGATCCTCATCGATTACCTCGAGAAGGGTAAAACAATCACGGAGTGCTACTATGCAGACTTACTGGGTCGATCTCACGTCGTATTGAAGAAAAAGCGGCCCCGCTTGGCAAAAAAATGCTGTTAAACCACGACAACGCGCCGGCTCACACCTCCGCCGTCGCCATGGCCAAATAGTTTGAATTGCACTACGAATTGCTGCCCCATCCACCGTACTCTCCAGATTTCGCCCCCTGTGACTACTTTTTGTTTTCATACCTGAAAAAATCACTCGCTGGGAATAGATTTGGGTCGAATGAGAAGGTCATCGCCGCCACGGAGGCCTATTTTGCAGCTCTCGAGAAAATGTATTTTTTTTGGACGGGTTGAAAAAGTTAGAGCATCGCTGGGCCAAGTGTATTGAGCTGGAGGGAGATTATGTGGAAAAACAAATTGCCACCTTTCCAAAATTCTCTTTTTTTTCTGTAGGCGAAGTACTTATTGAATATAGTCCGCGTGGCTTGGTGGTTCGAGCACTAAGCCCGTAAGCTGAAGGTCTCTGGTTCAAGTTTCGAGACTTAGTTCGAGTGGTTCTTTGGACGGACTATAAGCCCGTTCAGTTATGATACGTGCTGGTTTAAAAATCAAAACGAAGGTGTGTGGAGTGCCGATACATTCGATCATGATAATGAGATATTCTAACTATCTCTAAGCGAAGGCCCCAAGGGGCTGTAGGGCTACGAAGTAGAAGAAGAAGTACTTGTTGAATGACCCTCGTAATTTCGCTGCTAAATAAAGAAACTGATGTTACAGGCGTGTTGCATACATTCTCACCGTTTAGTTTTTCGGCAGAGTTGCTCAAACGAACGTGTCTCAAGATGACAGATGAAGGATTGAATGAAGTTCATTTAGTTATCGTAGTTCCTCAGATTTAATCGATCATTTATCATCTTCAGAACGCAGTGTAAAGTAGTATATGATTCGTTTGGAGGGATTACGTGAGTGAATTAAAAACAATTGCGGGCCTTAAGTTGTTCCTACTCGTCGTGTATAACCGCAGCTTTAAACGGTCTGATTGAAACCTAGCCGTTCGCTTAAACATCGTCATTTTCGACTAAATATCATCACATCGACGTCATCATCATTGCCGGCGCTATTTCTTGACATTTCGTTTAAAATAAAATCCAATCTTCACACTTTGCGTGTTGCTTTTGGGAAACAGATTTCAAATGAGTGATTCTGGTGGATTGTGCACGGCAATTGCACTAAAGTGTTCGTTCAACGGGATTACAGTGTAGATTTGCGAGCATATTTTGACGCTAAAGCAGCATAATTCAATTAATGGAATCCTGTTCCTAACGCTCGCTCGAGATTTCCTTCAAAGAGAATTAAAATTTAGTTTCTAGATCCCAATTAAGCTCTCTACAAGATAAACTGACGTAAATAACGCTTACATTTGTATCTTAATCCGGCTGGAAGGATGCTAGGGTGCACCGCTTCCGCCTGCATGCCACACTCTTATTTGTGGGCCATAAGTATTGTCAGTAACGACGAAGTCCTCGTATCTGTTTGTTTTCTCCATGCCCAGTTTGTCCATGAGTCAGCAATTTTTTGACCTTTAGTAAGTTATCTCCTGCTCGACGTTGGTCGATATTCCTTTGACCCTCGAAATTCGTGGATGTGAAATTTTGTTGTTGTGGCTCTTTGTGCTGGGGGAAAAACCCGCCCCACGACACCGCAATACTAGTCTGCCAGTGCATTCACGTGTCCTCAGACGAGGCCAATCTTGGCGGATCCTACCATCCTCTTTTGCCGAGACAGCAGACCATCTTTTATTGACATTTTAATCTACTCATTTTACAACATAATTTTGAGAATTAGTATGTTTTCAATAAGGAAAACCCTATAATACTCGTACAACAATATCCTGATAGCTATCCAATTTCAGAAAAAGGGATACTTCCTTATTAAAATCCAAAAAATGAACCTAGGGAATTTAAATTAAGTGTGGAATTGCATTAATTGATAATCAATATTAGACACCCTATAAGTTGTGGTAGTTAGGTGAGGCATTAATGAATTTTTAAAATTTGCCACTAGCCAACTAGCTTTGGGCTAGTGTCGCCATTTTGGTCGTATCAAATCACCAACGAAATATTGTAATAGACTTTGTAAACGTCCTATTAAACACTACAAATGGTGCCCACTGTGATAGCCGATTATTTTAACAGTCGTGAGTATGAGACAGACCATCGTCTCTAGGCAACCCTAAAGGTGTCAAGCGAACTGAACGTATTCCATAAATTGTGTCTAAAGTTCTAAATAGCTTGCGGGTATTGTGTACATTAGAGGTTTAGCGCCATTGAATGACTTTTAGTTTCAAATGACATGAGAGTGCCTGAATGTTGATCGAAATTCAGTTCATCTCACTATATGATTTTATCATTTTGATTCGCGCCTCAAGATGTTTTAAATTCTATGGATCTTGATTTCGGGTCACTGGCTGTTTGGCTAGTCCACAACCATTCATGACAATCTACGTGCTATTCGTAAAGCAGAATCAATTCTTCTTCTTCTTCATATTCAACCACCAGTGATCGGGATCGACGTCTGGCTCAGTATTCTTGTTTGCGATGGTAAGAAAGTCTCTGCGACTAGAAGGACTACAAGTATACTACTGATGTCTCGTCCGTGTGTAGTATGAGAAGGAAAAACGATAAGTTTAAAAAATTGATAAAGTTTTTTACTCATTACACTATTGTTCATGCCTTCTTGATCATTGAAGTTGCTGAAGTACGAAGGATATGGTTGCGCATCAGCATGATCGCCCAGTTTTTTCTAGACAGGTTTCCATCCTAGAACAAAACAATGCATTTGCGTGATTTGTTGATAACCATTTATAATAATATAAGAAAAACGATATAAAATATCGTCGTTGCAACTTTAAGACCTCCCACGTGACATGATTTGTGAATTGATTCAATAATTAGAGCCATATTGACTGTCATGCATGTGAGAGGTTTCATTCGAGTTTAACAATTGATTTCAACATCTCCAGTACTCGTATACTAGCATAGTACGAAGACACAAATGTGGTATGGATATCTAGAACACTGTAAATTTGCAGTATAATTGCGGTATGCCACCTTTGAAACTAAGCTATGAACGCAGTATACGGGAACTAAATACTGCGAAAACCCCCCTTTTCTTAACAATTTCCCATTGTCACCCGAAAAAAATCCCGCGCCACGCAAAAGTGTCAAGGATGCCTGAAATGGTAAATGGCTAATTAAAACACGATATATTATATTATATACTTAAGTTTATTAGCAGCTTATGCAAGACAAGATATGATATGACCACTCATGATGACAGCTCGATACTCAGTCCTTAAAATCTTGGTTGCTTGACACTCTTCGGTGAAGTCAGTCTTGCCAGATTGGCTGAAATTGCCAGCTCCACGACTTCTGACCCAGAATCTTCCCGATGATCGTTATCGTCTTCGATATTAATACAGTCAATTTCCGGGCTAAGGTGATATCATGGCTTGAGTCAGTCAGCGGTATATACTCCGCTGTATTTTTGTCCTCGGTTTCGCATATCGAGCAGGTCTTCCACTACGTACCTATCGTGGTGAAGAAACGGTCCTTTATACTTCGGCTCGAGTTACAGCGAATCGCCACAAACGGTAGAAACGTTGACGACTATGACGAGGTCTCCTTCCCAAGTTACAGCGAGTTACAGCAAATCGCCACAAGCGGTAGGAACGTTGACGACTATGACGAGGTCTCCTTCCCGGTACTGGTGGGGTTGCTTGTGTTTTTTGCCGAAACGTTGTTACCAACGCTGTTTTGCATGAAGGATACGATCAGCTGCAATGTGGCGAATTTCGAATGTTGAATGGTCTCATCGTCGACATTAAGAGCTAACGCCACTCGATTGGCTGCTACATCACGTAGTTGAAAGTTGAACAACAACTGGTTTGGCGGTAATGGCGTGGTGGAATGCGGTTGGCAATTCAGAGTCCACTGAATCATCAGTAAATATCGGTCCCAATCCTTACGGTTGTTCTTCTGGCGTAATTCCGTGAGTACAGTGTAATTAACACGCTCCATCTGGCCATTAGCAGGTGGAGCGCGTATGGGTACTTGGACATGCTGAATGCCATGATGACTGCAGGATTCGGCAAAATCTTTCGATGTGTAAGTGGAGCCCCTTTCGGATAAAATGTGCATCGGCCAGCCAAAGAAAGTTGTTGCGTCTGTCTCGTAGCATTGTGATTACGTGTTTGGCACTCGTGTCTTGAACAGCTTGGAGTATCGTGTATTTGGCAAATGGATCAACCAGTGCTATTTTATGAACGTTTCCACGTTTGATTCTCGGAAAAGGGCCCAAATGATCTACGTGTAAGACACAAAAAGGTGTAGGGACGACTTCCCCGATGAGCATTCACCCCTCTCGCTTACTGGCTTGTATTTTGTTGAGACAACAGTCGATACAAGCGCTGACGTAAGACTTAATGTAGCGTCGTATTCGGGGAAAACAAAAAAGTTTCTAGATCTGTTGGATTGTACCCTCACAACCTGGGTGCCCCGATTAATCGTGACAACTTCGTACAATCCTCCATCGTGTGGCGATTTTGCATGAGTCGTCCTGTCTTTATTACTTAGTCCTTTTTAAATTGTTTCGCTTGCAGACTAGTTTTCTGGTCACGTAAAATGTTGATAATATCATTTATAATTGGTTATCACGTTTTTGCATTGATAGCAACCAATCGTCTTCGTTTGTACCAATCACGAACATATTTTTGGCAACATATTGTGGCTCTACAGGTTCATCGGCTGCGCCTGGGCTTAGAGCGTCTACGTGAGACATACGATGACCTGCTCGGTGTGTGACTTCAAACTCAAACTCCTGAAGTTTAAGCCACCAGCGTGCAATACAGTTGTTTGATGGAGTCAACAGCGTGGTTGTCGATACGGCTTGGCAAGTAGTAAACTTGAACCATTCAAGTGACTCGCGTAAGTAAAACTTGATCCATTCAAGTGCCTCGACATTTGCCAGTACTTCCAATTCGTGACTGCCGTATCGCTGTTCTGCTTCGTTACATTGGCGACTATAGTAAAAGACGGGGTTCCACATCACCTGATCTGGTGATTGAAACAGCACGGCGGCAAGCCCAACAGTGCTGGCGTCGGTGTGGACTTGTTGAAATTCCGATGGATCTCCGTGCTAAAATTGGTTCAGCACTAAGCAGAGTCTTAAATTTTTCAAAGGCTCTATCTCAATCTGGCGTCCAGTCAAATTTTGGTTGATTTTTTGTTTTCAACAACGCAGTTAAAAGCCGGGCGATAATGGAGTACTCCCAGATGAACTTTTGAAAGAAGCCAGATAATCGCAAGAATCTTTTGACTTCTCTTGCCTTCTTTGGTGTCGGAAAATTGACGACGGCGTTGACTTTTGCATTTTCTGGTTTGATTCCGGAACATGTGAAGGTGTATCTAAAGAAAAACACCTCGGTTACAAAAATTTCGGAAAGTCAATCCTTCCTCTTCGAGTACCGTGACGACTTCCGTTATCAGCTCAATTCCTTCGGCAATTTTATCGCTCGCAATAATCACATCGCCCATATAACTGACGATTTTTTTTTTAATGAAGCTTACGGATGATCGTAGTTACATCTGCTGAAATATCATCGTCACGTTTACTAACCTAAATGGCATGACGGTGTACTCGTAGTGACCACTGTGTATCACAAAGGATGTGTATCGCATCGAGTTTTCGTCCAACAGTATTTGGTAATAGCCTGAAAACAAGTCCAGTGTCGTGTAAAACTTGTTCCCACCTATTTGCGAGAGTATCTCATCGGTTATTGGTATCGGGAACGGAGGCTTTTGCTTAACTGCGTTGACGACTTAAAAATCTACAGGTCCTCTCCATTTTGCTTCTCCATAATCACGATTGGAGACGAATATTTAGATTCACTGGGGCGGATGATATTGTGTGTCAGTAGTTCGTCGATTATTGAATCTATGGCAGCTCGTTTGGCAAATGGAATTTGTAACGGCCGGCTAATCGGCTTCCCAGACGTTAGCTGAATAGCTTTGACCGATTGCTTACTTCGTCCCGTCTCGGATGTTTTAACGGCAAAACACGATCGAAATTTGGACAACAACTGTCCAAATTCGAACGACTTCAATTCCATGAGCTCGGACACTACGGTAACGATTGGCTTTCGTATATCCTCGATCACATTCCAGATTGCAAGACGACTCGCCTCGAATTGTAAATGAGCACATCGGTTCCCAATAATATCGGCAAGGGAATCAACTCATTCTCGAAAACAAGCAGTTGGGCTGGTAGTGTGAAACTATCCACTTTTAAGTCGTGTTCGCATTTTCTGCGTGCACTCCTCCAAAACCTCTGAGTGAGGTTGAATCGCATTCGATTACGCCGGAGGAATCCTTTTCACGAATCAACGAGCGGCTACTACCCGGATCGATATATTTGTTGCATCGATATACATATTTATTGTTCAAAAGCGCCTTCTTAGCGACACGATCAGATTGATGTGAACTCGGCACAGTGTCTACTTTGTTGATTTGTCCTTCACGGTACATAGGACAGGTATCAATGGAATGCCCAACTTTCTGACACTTTGAACAACGGGCGAAATGCTACGGGCTTGGGCAATTAATTGATATGTGCCCCAGTTCAAAACAATTATAACCCAACCCCTTTGTCGGGCTTATAATTTCAGTCCTTTGACCGTTTTTTGGAGTTCGAACGGGATCATTGGCGAAAATGTCACTAGTTTAACTTGAGGTGATTTATTAACGTTCGGTAGAAATCGTGAAATGAACATATAAAGTTCATTCATGTCCTGGGAATTCAAGGAGGCTATCGAGTTTTATAGTGTCGGATAATTTAGCCCACGGCAAACATACCGTACGTTGGATCTTTCCGACAATCCATCACTTTTACCCTCAGCACACATTCGGAAGTCATAGTCCAATACGGGTTCACTGATTTTTTCACGTCAGCCGCCATGCGTAAATGAACGTTTGAATCGTCGTTATTGTCCGGGAATGGTGGCAAGAATTCAATTTTAAACACTTTGAAGTTTCCAAACACATCACAGCGTGAGTCCAGCAAGAGTTTTGCGGCGCCCTTCATCTTGGCCTGCATCGCGAAAATCACAACGGTCCCATCACATCCGTACGCGCACATTGACTTTCGAACCCGATGTAATCAAGCACTCGCGGACAAGGAGCTAGTTTTTTGCGGGTTGAAGTCCAGAAGGAGGTCAACTTTTGTCTTGCGTTGTGAAACATTGATCGACAGTCAGCCCGCTAAACAACACACAAATTCGATGCGATGCCTCCATTTTCGGGGAGTGGAGTTGACGTTTAAGGGGGTCGTTGATTTCCATTCCAAACACGGACGTCGGCAGTAAGTTGTTCCATAATCGCTGTCAGATTCGCGATTGACTGCTGCATGCCCACCATTTTGGGGTCATTCACCTTGTTAACCTCGATTTCAGCATATCCCACGGCCCCGGCGAGCTACAATACATGAGCAGCTTTGTTGCCAAAGGCATTGAGTCCACGTGACCGTGTTACGTCGAAATACAAAGTAATCGACGGTTGATGTCGAATGTGTATCGACAAAATCCTAAACGCTGGTGTGGCGAAATTCGGAGACAGCAAACGAATACACAGGGGTTGACGGTATGTATAAGCAACAGTTGAACACGGACGAACGCAGCAACGAGATGCGAAGTATGGCGATGATGATTCACGCAACCATTAGCGGCGGTGCGTTGTTGGGGTTTCACACACATGACGTTTTACACGGTGACATGATGTGGTGAATGGATACCATGGTTCAACATTGGTATCAACAACGACATCAACTTGACGAAAACAGTGACGTGTGCAGCTTACAACGCTGACTGCACAAAACGATGATTGCTGTCAATGACACGCCAACAGAACTACGATCAACTAGCGGCGTGTATAGCTTGAAACGATCGCTACACGAAACGATGTACACATGGGCAATATATGTAGGAAAAAAACTACCCAGCCGTAGACAGCGGTGGAGTTTTACCACAAATTCCTACTTGTCGGAACTTGTTCAGTGAATTGATGTCGGCCCGCAATGTAATAGATGGCGGCGTGTACAGACAGCAACGATGACTGCACACTCTCCAAATTGCCAACAGCGAAACTATGATGATGGCGGAGTGCGCAGCTCGAAACGAACACTGCACACTAGGAGAAACAATGGTGGCATTTAGACGTAGTTGTTAGCGGGGTGCGCAGACAATAACGACGACTGCACACAATTCAACATGCCAACAGCACGATGAAGACGGCGGGGTGCGCAGGGACGTTGCACAGCCAGACGACACGTTGTGTACAAACGGAACTATGCGCTTGTGAACGGTGGTAAGATTTCACAACAAATTCATTTACGATGAACCTGTCGCCCAGAATGGATCAAAGACGACACGAAGACGTATTCGATGGTGGTGTGCACAGACGATGACTGCCTAAAATGATCGCTGCTATCGTCGACGTGCGATGCTGTGCGGATGGAAACGATGTCTACCTATACATGGTGCGTGTGGGGAAAGCCACACACAACTAAATGATGGCACAATTTCGCAACAAAGTCCCTTTAACAATGAGCTTGTCGCCCCAAAACGATCGAAGACAGTGTTGATGCCGGTGTGCAGATAGAGTGACACACAAGTGAACAACGGTACGATACGCGACAAGTTTTTGCACGTTCAAACTTGCACTGAACGGTTGAAATTTTTCAGTACTGACTAACTCACGAGTTTACAAATTTAAAAAATTTAAAAAAACCTCAGCACTTGCCTCTGCAATAAGGTCAAAATTTGTATAAAAAATAATAAAGCCACCCAAGCCGAGTTACTGTTGAAAATTTTGCAAATGAAAATATGATGTAATCAATAATAACACAAATGGCAAACAAAGTATGTAAGTTGGGACAATAGCAGACATCTATACAACCACAACAATATGTTACACCCCCAGATATTACACGGGAGCCACTATTGCACCCAAAAGAAATGAGGTTGCTTCGGTGGGACTTACAAGCCCGGTTCAGCTCGTCCAGAGACGAGCTTTGGGTGCCACTCGCTTATCCATTAAAGTCCCGATAAGCCACCAAGCGAGAATACGGCTTGCCAGTTTCTTATTCTCACACCACGGACTAACCAAGGTCAGTACTCCACTTTCTTCCGACTCCCTAACGGTCGGGCAAAAGCTAGTTGCCACATTATGCACCTCGTAACACACTTTCCTCGAGATCCTCTAAATACGCAACAAACACTATTTTTCACCCTATCAGCCCCTCCTTACTTTTCCCTCGATTTATAAGGGAAACCCCTTACCTAGCTCTTTTCTTTCCTTTATTCCGATCACGGGGTGTGCAAAAATACTACTCCTTGAATTTACCACCCTATATACGCCACCCCCGAACACTGACACAAAACTTCCGACCTGTTGTCTATATTCACACTCCACCCCTGAACACTGTCAGTAACTTCCGATATTCCTGTCTTTTAACGCGATTTACCACTCAAGCTGCACCCGTCACAACCTGAAACATAACTTTAATTCAATTCTTTAAATAAAATTTACCTTTTTTCGTTTCCTGGAATTTTAAGTTTAATAACACGGCTTAAATTTGCAATATACAAAATCATTAATTAAATTGCGCAAAATTTTTAACTACTTTTAAATATCTATCTTGATCACACCATTGAAGAAGTTTTTTTTTAAGAATGAAAACTTACTGTCTACGCATTCCTAAAGGGGCCCCGTCTCTGCTGCCTCCGTTGGTGTTCATCCCCTTACGTCGCCACTTGTTGCACACAATTCTGCCTCGTCATTTTGTTCTATTCACGTTCAATCGCCACTGGTTGAATGAACTTCCAACTCATCGCTTTTTCACGTCTTCTGTACATCACCACTTGTTATCACCACCAACGCTCGTCAATTTGCTGTTTAATCTACTCCGTCAAACTCAAGAAAAAAAGAGGAGGCGCGTTATTCGTCGCGCGCTTTTAACATCTCCTCCTAACGGCCAATGCCTCGCTCTACGACCGAGTTCCTTTGTCTCGGATCAGCCACCTCTTCGGAGTAATTCTTCATATTCTCGAGGAGTGGTTTCACTCAGACGCAGCGTAATTTCCACTCCACCTTCAATCACTCTGGTGGCGATCACTTCAAGTACAGCTGAACATCTTGTCTGACAGTTTGTACTGTCAGATCAGTTTGTAAATAAAAGTGAAATGGATTACCGTGTAAACAGAAGCAAAATGTTAAATATCATCCGCGTTAATTAGGTGAAATCGTTCGTCGTCACTAAAGTGTCGTGAGTTGTGTGGGTCCTTCTCAGGTCGCCATTGCCGCGAATCATGTTTCCTCCCCAGAAGGTTGCAAGTGAATTTTCTCTGTCAGTATTATGAAAGACCGCAACAATTCGATTAATTTAGGTCCCCCGCGTAATTTTCCATGAAATTACCATGTAGAATGTAATTAGTGGAAATGCATAGTGAAAGGCGATATCAGAGCGCGGAGAATTTTACGATTGCATGCGCAATTGATTCTGATGATTGTTTTTATTCTTGATGATGATGTTTGTTTTCAGATTTTTATCTCTGATGTTTGTTTTTATCGTGGATTCGCAGTACACTTTTGACCGATGCCAATTCATTGTCTTTCGCATTACGGTCTCACACATTTCCTAGGAATTCCGTGAACCGTGAATAATCTCGCGCACGGGAGCTTGGTATTTTTTTTCAAGCGTGGTAAAGCTCCCGTTGACTTTCCATTATTTCGCCTAATGTTCACCATTATTACTACACGGTGGTTGAGCGGGTTAATAGGTGTCCTAACCTGTTTTTTTGTAGCAGGCACGTAGATGATTTTTCGCCTTTCCTCTGACAGAGTTGTCCGATATTGTGCGACTTGAAACTTCGGATGTTGACTTGACTTTGGCTGCAGGCAATCTTTTGTCATGATACCCAATATTGAAGTCGGTCAGTGCATTTCTACTATTTGTCTCGCTAGACACTTCCGGTCTTTAAACGGCTCTAAACTTTCTCGTTCAGGATGTGAATGTTGTTGGCCAGTGGTTCTAGGCATTCCATCCGGACCCGAAGTGTCATATACTTTCGCCGTAACCTGCCTATCTCCCAGTACGGGTTGTATTCATTCATTTTTCTCATTGTTTAAAGCTCAAAACTACAAGTATTCGTACTTAACTTACTGTTGTGAGTACAATTAGGAGTGTCAATCAAAACCCCTATTCATGTGCGGCTTAGGCTTGCTTAATTTAACGAGTCACGCGAATGCTATCATAGTGTTTGGGGTGAGGTAATGTTGATGCCCCTCTACGTTATCCGTAACATCCGTAAAAACTATTCGCGGTAGGGGCGACAAGTAGTCCACTACATGAAAATCACCACGAAGCGAAAAGAAATCTACCTCTAACCTACGTACGTGCACAAAAGCAAGTGAACGTGCAATTTGATCGACTGACCTGTGGAAGTGGCTGAAGAGTATCGACTCCAAAATGAAACTTTGTGTTGGGCCGTATCCTATGAAGATAATTTCCTCCTGTACTCAAGAGAGACTAAGATTAGTAGGAACAGCGACAATACTATTTGCACCAAAAAATATGGAAGCCTACTACTATTGGCAAAGCTACGTACAGTACGGACGACACCTACGCAGAAAAAAAGTTTCACCATTTGCGTCCGTATCGCTGAAAGATAAAACTTTAAATTTGTTTTGAATATACCACTTTTACCTACTCATGGTGCAACAGGTTAGCCGGGAAATCAGTCCGTGAAATCGGGGAAACATGAAGTTGTATGAAGAAATATTTCGAATAATCAAGCCGTGTCTAGCAGTCTTCATAAGTAGCCCCAACTAATGCACCAAGGAATCCTGAGTGGACTGTTATACTGGAGCAGTTGAGATGATCGAATGCGCCACAATATAAACGATATTGACACTAGTCTAGCTTATCATAAAATTGGAGCTGCCGACAATGAAAGACCTACACAAAAGGGATAGTCTCTCACAAAACGCAAGCGGAATTTAATTTCAACTTCTGGATTGAAATAAGCATAAGCAAACGGAAGATACTTGACGTTTCGATTAGGCACGGCTACCAACATTAAAAATAAAACAACTAAGTAGCGATACAGGGGAAAAGCTCGCAGCAAAAGAGGTTGGAGTCACGGATAGCTGAAGATCCGAAAGGTCAATGGTGGTGCCAAATCCACGATTCCAAGAAGTTGCAGCCAAATTCCCTGAAAAGTTTTTTTAACGGGGCTGGAATCCCACACAAGGTGAGGACGGACCTTATAATGAACGAGGAGGCCTCTTTTGTTTTGGAACTCCTGTGGTAAGGACTTTCAATAAACAAGAAAAAAATCGATTGGAATCGCACTCGAGTTGACAGCAAAGGGAAGAAACGTGGTAGAGTCTCCGAATTCATATCTCCAGAAATTTCCCAAAAAAACATATCTTGGTAGAGTTAAGAAACAATTTAACTGGATATTGTTTTATAAGAGTATTATCATTTATTACCATTAATTACAACGTAAAGTGAATCGTGTTTTCTTGCATTTTTTTTCCAATCAAGAACGTGCTAAAAGTAAAATGTGAGACTTGGCTCGGGAGTGTGTGAGAATTTTAAGGCGCCTAGCTTTTGCGCAAATATTTCGCAGGTGCTGGGGTAGATTTGGCCCCCTTTTGGTCTTGAATTCCAACTTCCGGTGAATTTAATTTAACGGCAATTAAGACTTGGGATCGATAGGTTACGGGATTATCGCGGAAGTTCGCTGGTTGGTTTTTTCCTCTTATTCTAGGTTATTACTCATTTAAAGGCAGTGATTGTGATAGTTTTCCTTGAAAGTGAAGACTCCGGCGCGAGCCAAGCTTGTCTCAAGGCTCGGGGGACAGATTTACGGATAGACGAGTGGTGCCCACGACCGTCTCCGATGGAGCAACCCAAAACCCAAAACGCCCCCCGCCGGAGTCGGCATTTATGTTTGGATAATCCATGCAAGATATTTTTATCTCGTAACAAATGTTATCACTTTTGTTAAACATCCCTCTTCTGAACTGTCAAGGATGGCTGGAATGGTAGATGTTTATTAGCAACTTATGCAAGATAAGAGATAATATGACCAATTGTGACGACGGCTCGTTACTCCCTCCCTGAAACATTGAGTTGTTCGACACTCTTCGGCGAAGTCAGTGAAGCCAGATCGGCTGAAATTGGCAATAAAAAATCTTTTCTTGTCTTTATTTTGAATTTTTAATTACCTTTTCACCACTGGTAACAGTCTCATTTTTCTGTTTGCCGAAATAATCAGTTAAAAGCCGTTTCATAACTGTTATAAAATATGCTACTCTTTTCATAACACACACAAAACCACACAGCTTGACAATATGACGATACGACAAAAGCATAGAAGGAGGATGAAGGTCAACAAGTTTGTTTTCCTTTTCTTTCTGGTCTGTGGATATGACAATCAGCTGGATGGCGCACTTGGATTGCTGAAGGCGAAAACCTCCACATTTCATTTTTTTCACTATTTTGGAAATGTTGATGTGCAAGGTATGGAGGAAGATATTTGCGTAGCTAGTTTGATTATATCGTCTAAAGAACTCCCTTCTATTTTAAAGAAGCAAACTTCAGTAATATTGTACACGGAATTCTTGTGTGTATGTCACTTTCTTGTAATTTCTTTTTCCCTGAGGGGGGGGGGGCTATAGCCACCTTAGTCACCCCTCATGAGTACACCCCCTGTTAACAGCTGATGTTTAAAATTGTACGCTCTAAAATTTCTCTTTTAATGTTTCCTGAGCGATTGAAAACTCGCGTTTATCCATATTTTCCAGAAATTTCTCTAAAATAGAGTTTAATTAGTGATCGTGTATAAAATAGTAAAAATTATTGTTTAGTCGATTTCCTTACCTTGTTTATCCAGTAATTTGCAAATCTGCTGTGTATTTCAGAAAAGTGCAAAAAATCATTTACTTTTCCTTTATAAATTTCCAACACTAATGGACCAAAGCTTTTCTCATTATTAATCTCTTACTCTGGAAAATCTCATTACTTCGTCCAGCGATGTCATAACGAGAAGCTAGCAAGCATAAGATTGCGATAGCTACCTAAACGTAATACTATAATGGAACGCGAAGAAAAACATTTTATATTTTACATCGTTACTCTCCCTTAGCAAAGCTTTCAATACTATCCAGTGCCTCCCCTCGATACTCACGGCAAAATCCATCTCATCTCCGTAGTATTGGAAAACTCAATTTTCAACTAATGGAGTATTCAACGCGCACAAAGTACTCTGCAGGAAATGAAATTAAGCAAACCAGCTCCAGGATTCAATGAAGATCTTTCATAGCAAATCTTTGGGACGCACAAATGAGAGGGAAAAATCATTTGAAAATGAAGAAAATGATGTGCAAACCAGAATAAAGTGAATCGATAAGACAATGTGAACGGAAAACCATTTGAATATTCCCCTGGAACAGACACCAGATACCGAATGGTAAATATTAGAATAGTAGAGTGCTGTAGAAGAGAAGTGATGGGTAATGGACTGACGTTAAGGCTAACGTCATCACGCTTCCTGCCATAAGGTTACGACAATTTTCTAAGTGATACATTCTTCCTGGCTCAGAAGTGAGTGGTACCAGATGCTGTGGGTGGAGGACTAAATACAATTGCGTCAACGCTGAGGGAGGAACTGAGTGCAAGGTTCTTGGTAATGGATGGAGACTGGAAATGCACAATTAATTTAAGGCAAGATGTTAATGAAATTGACTCACACGAGTAACTCATGGCTTTGTTTTGTGTATTTTAGATTGTATGAAAAGTCTTTTTCATTAAGAAAATAAATGTAAGTCGAATTGGCAATAGTAAAACTCGTTCTTTCCTGGCACTATGGTATTGCCACAAGCTTTTGTCGCAAAACCATGTCAAACGTCGAAAATGATGATGATGACGCGTTGAAAAAAATTTTCCCGCTAAATTTTAAGAATACAGAAAAAGTTTGCTTGCCTTATTTTTTATGTTTTTGCTTTCCTTGTAGGCAAATCTCATACTCGTATATCTGAAAAAAAAACCAAAAGCGGAATGTATGCTTCTCCGACTGCCTCAACACTTTACTGTTGATGGTTTTGTGGTTAAGGTTATTTCATTCTACATTATGGATGCCTTTCACTTCAAAGATTTGAGTTTCCATTGGAGAAATAAACAAAATCAAAACAATTTTTTCGTTTGAATTCATGACACGTTGTCGTTTTGTATAAAATAATGAGAAGTTTGCCATTGTTCCGTGAACCGGTGCAATATAAAAAGTTTTCAAATTGTCCTTTTCAGATTTATTATGTACATATATAATTTATATAAGAATGTGTACATGCATGTATAACAAGCATTTCATTGAATCCTTCATGATGAGAGAGGAGTAAAAACAAAAATAACGTCCTTCGAAATTATTTTGTTACTCAGGTTACTTAATTTATATTCATTAAAGATTCCATTCAGCTTCATCATTTTGATCATGAAATCAGTATTTTATCAAAGTTGGTCATCAGTTGGGTAGACAGAACTACGCTCATATCAGAAGGGTTTTATTCTCAACGTCCGATATGCAGACACCAATACAGAATAAACTCAAGAAGAATCTTGACGAACTCTACAATAAATACATAGCGCCAGGTGAAGTAAATGAACCGGTTATTTCCGAAATCTCAACGTCCTTAACTTTTGGAAAATTGAAAAAACTGTTTCATCTTCATCAAAATTTTTAAATTCCAAATATTTTAACTAGAATATATTCTGCGCTGTTTGCAGGAAGCGAAGGCCCGAGAGGGGCTGTAGTGCTAAGAAGAAGAAGATATTATTCTAGAATGAATACATACATATGATTCATTCTTCTAGAATGAATACATATGACCCTTAAATTCGCTTTGAGTGATTTTCAAAGTTGAATGACATATTGTTTCTGAGATACAGTGATTAATTTATCATTCAATGAGTGAAATAAAAAACAAAATAATTTAAAAATAGGCATTTATCGTACATGAATATTAAACACAGTATAAGATCCGCCGAGATTTGGGACGCGTGAATGCGCTGGCAGGGTAGCGTTGCGGTATCGTGGGGCGGGTTCTTTTCTACAGCATAAGACCCACTACAAAAAATTTGGATGCACAAATTCGAGCGATCTAATGCCGATCAACTGGTGTCGAGGCTGAGGTAACCTACTAAGGGTTGAACTTTTCTATAGCCAGTAACAAACTGGGTCGAGAGAAGATAGACAGAACTGAGTGCAGACTTCGTCGTTACCGACGATACTTATGGCCCACAAATAAGAGTGGGGCACCCAGGTAGAAGCGATGCCCCCTCGAACCCTCCCAACTGAATCAAGATCCAAATACAGACGTGGCAATATATATCCTATTCGAGTGAAAAACTGATATAAACATAATTTGCGTGGATTTTTCCATCAAATGAGAAATATTTACGTGGCCAATTTATGCTATAGTATTATGTGATGGAACTCCGGCATGAGATCGCACACAATATTCAAAAGTCGGAAGCCTACTGAAAAACGAGAATTCGGATTGGCATTCATTGCGAATAGAGAGTTCAAATCGCACGTTATTGATTTTAAGGTAGTCAATGCATGATTTTGTGCGATCCGTATAAAAGCGAAATTCTTCAAAATCTGGCTGATTAATGTTCACTCCCCGACCAAAAAAGGACAAAGAAACGAAGGATATGTTTTACAATTGCCTGGAAAGACTGGTCGACTCATTGCCCACAAACGACACAAAAATTATTCTGGATGATTTCAACGCTAAGGTTGGCAATGAGCTATCTCATCGGGGAACGAATGGAGGATATCGCCTCCACGATGAAACAAATGACAACGGCCAGCGCCTGATTGACTTTGCATGCAGCAGAAATCTAGTCATACGTTCGACTTGCTTCCCACATCGACGCATTCATAAAATGACCTGGGTATCACCGGATGGCAACACACAGAACCAGATCGATCATATTCTGATCCAACAACGTTGGGCCTCGAGCATACTTGACGCCCGTACACACCGAGGAGCCAATTGTAACTCAGATCATTACTTGATCAAATTAACCTATCGATGTCGTATGTCAAAGGCATATTCAGCAAAGACCAGCCCGCTACAAAAATTTGACATCGAAAGGCTCCAAACGGCGTCTGTGGCCAAATATTTCATAAAAAACCTTGACAACCAGTTGGTTCCCATCTTATTAGACGCCTGGTTAGAGACGAGCAACGAGCTCTGGATGGAAGTGAAAGTGGTTATCATGACCATGGCAGAACAGATGGCCGGACATCAAGCCTGGTGCAAGAGGAATGATTGGTTCGATGATGAGTGCCTGAATGCGTTAGATAAAAAGAATCAGGCGTACAAAGAAAACGTAGGTAGGAAAACCAGGACGAAGAGAGAACACTATGAGAATCTCAGAAGAGTAATAAATAAGATAATTAGGATTAAGAAGAGAAAAAACTATGACAAACAATTAAGAAGTATAGATGTAAGTTTAGCGAGCAACAACACAAGACAAGCAACGTGGTTATCAGCGTATCATCTATCATCAAAGCCTAAAATAATACTAAAGCGCCGGGCATTGATTAGATCCCAGTGGAGCTCATCAAATATGGTGGCAGTAGTGTTCATCAAGCTATTCACAAAGGCATCCAGTACATTTGGCAACAAAAACATATGCCGAAATAATGGCAGCAAGAACATATGCCTATCCACAAAAAAAAGTGACAACCTACAGTGCGAAAATTAGAGAGGCATGTCACTACTTTGTACGGCGTATAAAATATCTTCAAAATCTTAGAAAATAAAATCGGGTCATACGGCAACAGTATTATTGGGGAGTATCAAGGTGGTTTTAGGGCAGGTAGATCAACAACAGACCAATCGTTCATAGTCAGGTAGGTACTTGAAAAATGCTGGGAGTTCAACATAGACGTACACCAAATTTTCGTTGACTTCAAGCAAGCATACAACAGTATTGATCGTAACGTACTGTACCAAATAATGCTTTGCTTTGGTATCCCAGCCAAATAAGGCCATCTTACCAAAATGAGAATGACGTCGATGACCTCTCAAGTCCGCGTCAATAAGCAACTCACCGGTGCCTTCGACACAAATATCGGACTAAAGCAGGGAGATGGGCTGGTCCCATTTCTATTCAATTTGGCTCTGGAGTACGTCATAAGAAAGCTACCTGTCGATACGCGAGGTACATTACTATTCAAGTCGAGCCAAGTAGTAGCCTATGTGGATGATATCAACATTCTGTCACGGTCATTAACAGCTACCAAAGAACTTTTCCTGAAACTTGACAGCGAAGCAAAACTAGTAGGGCTACAAATTTTAAAACAAAGCTCATGACGCAGACGAGGGAAAATACCCCAAATACACAAAATATCACACTTGGCGAGTACAGTAACGAAAATATTAGCGAATTTGTGTATTTAGGTGCCAAAATAACGAGACAAAATACGCCGAAGAATACAGCTCGCAAACAAAATATTTTATTCAGCATTGACAATCTTGAAGACCAGCTGCATACAAAGGAAAGCAAAGCTCCAAGTATACAAATCTGTGATAAGACCTGCGTTATGCTATGGGTGTGAAGCATGAAACCTAACCCAAGCATCCGCAAATATATTGAACGCCTTCAAGCGACGGGTCCTGAGGCGAATAATCGCAGCGAAGCTAGACGGGGACCAATAGCGAATTTGATGCAACCATGAACTGTATGAAACTTTTGACGAGGTCCCAACGATTGTACGACTGCGGGAACTGCAATGGGCTGGCCACATGAATCGTATGAACGAACAACGAATACCCAAAAAGTTATTCGTAGGGAGAACTGAAAGCCAGAGACCAGTGGGGAAACCGAGGAAACGCTGGTTTGATTCGGTCGACGAAGACAGTTCATCGCTGCTCGGATATCGAAATTGGAGAACACGGTCAATAGACTGAGACAGTTGGAGGCGCTGCTTGCAGGAAGCGAAGGCCCGAAAGGGGCTGTAGTGCTAAGAAGAAGAAGAATAGAAGTATCATAAAAACAACTTTTGTTTAATTGATATGACTAGCATCCAATAACGAAATCAATGGACTGATTGCATCTGTCTCTGTCAAAAAACAATAATGTTGTAGCAAGTGCCCACTAGTGCGTAGTTGTGGAAGAGGAGAAACCCCGTAAGTCAGTTACTTATAAGGTTTCTGCACTACACGAAAACTGCCAACATTCACAGTGGCCCACGAGAGGGCTAGACTAAGGTTGTTTCCCTATAAAAAAGTGAGGTTTGGGCTTGACTGTGGACTTGTAACAAAAAACAAAATTAAAAAAACTTGAAGTAGCAGGAGAGTGCTCCTGCCAGAAGGGTATTGTAAAACAATTAGTAAATCAAACAATATATTCTGCATATCCTAACTTGACTAATATACACATTCCATAAATTGAGTTCGTAGAATTATTATGGTTATTATATTTTTACATTCGCCGTCATTTTGTTTCAAGTGTTTTGACCCCGTCGCTTAATGAGTCATGATAACCCATCAATATTATAAACCATTCCTAAAATTTTTATCAAAATTCCTACATATTTATAGTGTCTAGGTCAGTTGCAAACGTGTATCTCCCTAGTATCACGTGTTAATGTTGTTGTAATTGTTAAATATTCAATGGGCTACAACTAAGCTAAGAAATGATGTTTAAGGAATGCTGGTGTCCTAAGTGAAAGAACTTGCAGCAATGCCATGCGCTGCAGCATATATATATATATATATATATATATATATATATATATATATATATATATATATATATATATATATATGGGTTCGTGGTCACCTGGAACCCCCGCAGTCGAACTGCCCCGAGGTGACTAAGGTGGCAGCTCCTGAGGAGTATATCGGTCACCTCATACGAAAATACGAGATATAACTAAGCTGTTTATTGTTCGATTATTGTGAAATTTTCAGAACACATACAATTACTTTTATGATATTTAACTTTTCTTCCCTGTTTAAAAAAAAAACATAAGCAACTTAGCTCTGTTACTTAACACCCTGTGTTTCAGCTTCGGTAGACATATATAATGTAATGTAATGCCTTTCTGGGGTGGTGCAATCGAATTGAGCTCAAGTTCAGCAAAAACTTCCCCTGGCTTTATTTAGTGCACAAAAATATTTTTACAACTTTTGGCAACTTCCAGGGGGTAAAATAGGCAGTAAAGGCTGATGAGGTGGTTACTCGGAGAATAGGTGGAGTAATGAAATTTGTTTGTGTGTCATATATTAGCAATAAAATAGTCGACTATAATTAATGCTCTCTAATAAAGTGGATGATGCAGCTCAATATGAGGAGGGGTGGGATACGCGGTAGGAGTCGAAGAGATGGTTTCAGGAGCTTGCTTGTTGCTTGGATCTCCAGCAATAAATTAGCAATAAAATATTCCACCTCGATAAAGTCTCCATGTGCATTGGTTCTTGGGACACGGGAGTAACTGATCAAGCTTGAGTCTTAAGCCACATCACCCGCGTTTTCGGGGGATTGTATGGAGCAATAACATTTTTTCGCGCAATAAATTAGCAAAAAATAGCAATAAAATTTGGAGTTGTAATGAATCCTCCATAATAAAGTGGATGAATAGGCATCTTTCCAACGAAAAAGGAAACGAGATGAAACAGAACAAATGGACATCCAATATTCCAAAAAAGCGAATATCCCTCCACCTGATCTAAATTAGTACTTACGTGCTTAATTCACCCTACACCTACATGAAGTTATTTCCTTCCACATAACCTTTCGATACTAAAGATGACTCAATGAAGTCGAAACTCGTCTGCTAACACTACAATGCAAGGCCCGACGGATTTTGAAGTAAAAATAATAGTATATTATTTACCTAAGCCCGCAAGCCGAAGGTCTCTGGTTCAAGTCTCGTTGGCGTCAACGAGATTTAGTTCGAGTGGTTCTTCGGACGGATTATAAGCCTGTTCAGTTATGATACGCGCTGGTTTAAAATCAGAACGTATCACAGCTGAGTGGACGGACACACGGCCATTCGATCAATACTCTAACTATCTCTAAGCGAAGGCCCGAAAGGGGCTGTAGAGCTACAAAGAAGAATAAAGAAGATATTATTCATCATTAAGAATTGAAAACCAGCCATACAATAAACCCTGATGGGGACAAATCAACGCTAGAATCACGAAATATACAATATATTTTTCTAACATTTTTAATAGACAAGTACACTGGGTGGAACTTCACATAAAATAAAAATAACATTTTGGTAAAACCCTCCTTCAAAACAAACGGGTAGTTTCATGCAAAATTTCAGGGAATACTATTTTTAATGCTCGCCACGGCTACGGCGAGATACTTCTATCCAATGGTCCATATTTTCAATGAATCTGAGCTATAGGGGAGACCGGGGACGGTTGTAACAATTTTGATATAATTCGTTTTTAATTCCAAACGTAAGCCATATTCGTATCAAAAATTAGCCTTTCCCATGCTTTGGTATGTTTGCTCGAAGGGTATACTGATAATAAATAGTTCTTTGGACGAGAACGTTTGTTTTAATCAATTTATAAAAAAAAATTCGTCACAACTGACCCCATTCCCGGGGCAGTTGAAACAATCGGAGGGGTCGTTTGTAACACACCAAAAAAACATAAACATATTGAGTGAAATAAATTTAAATTATTATAATTTTGGTAAATAAATCAAATATATTGTTAACAAACTTAGAAAAAGAGCTTCATTGCCAAAGTATTAAATAAATCACAACCAAAAATTCTAGTATTAAATAAAAGAGTAGCACCAAACAATCTGATTCATAATGGTGGCACAAATAATATGGACTACCTGCTGTACACGCTTCATGGGCCCAGTGTCTGCAGCCTACACATTGAATCCAGTTGTCTCCTGGCTTACTCCCTGTATAGATTTCCACACAAATCAGACAAAAATAATCATCTTCATCACTCGAAGGCACTGCTTCTTTTTTGGATTTTTTAATTTTATTTCCTTGTTTTTTATCAAAGCCAAATTTAATTTTTTTTTGTCTTCACGTTTCGTTTCCTTTCCTCTGCTTCTTTTTGAATATTCTGCTTTCTGGTGTATCAGTTTAAATTGTTGATTTGCGTTTTTTCTTACCCCTGTTCATTTTTGTTCACGATGGTGCTTTTGGGTAAGGTTTTATCAACTCAGGAGCAAAAATGCCGGTACTAGTAGATGGTAGGGCGGTATTTGCTTTATTTTTTTTCATACTTTCATGCTCTTCATTAATTGTGATTGATGAAATCGTGACTTCTCCTTCTTGTGCAGAACTCAATTCAACATCATGCTCGCAGGACAAATTGTTCAGGCATTTTGATATCCCAATATCGACTCTTATTTCATTTAAAGCAGGAATTGATGAAGCCATTTCTTCTCTCGGACTTGAAACTGACCGATCAGTGACATATGCTGATGAAAAATCAAGATCCGTGAGCACGTGAGCCTGAATATTTCCGGGAGTAAGAGCTAATGGCATCGCTGCAGCGACAATGCCGGGTATATCATAGATGCTCATAGTTTTCCCGGGGTGATTTCTCATCCAAGCGTCACAGGTTGAGTTGACAGCTTTTTTAAAGGGACCATACACTGATCTATCAATAGGTTGTAGTTTATGCGAACAATGCGGAGGAGAAGATAACAATATTATCACATTTGAGTTGCAAAAATCTACCACATTAATATTTACGTGTGATGAATGGTTATCTACATAAAATGAGCAAAATTTTATGGGACACTGAACAATTTGTTTGCTTATGAAAATGATGCAGAAACATCAAAAATATTTCGTCCTGCATCCAACCAGATGGCGTAGCTGCTCCTACTGCACCTATGGGGCCATCTCTAATAAAGTGGTCCTGGTATCGAACCCGTGGAAAAACGAAAGAGGAGGAATAACATTCCCGTAAGGCATTTCCTGCAAAAGCAATTGTTACGAGTGTTCCTCGCTCTCCTGATGTTACGGACCCAACCTGTCGAGCACCACGCTGGGCAACAACTTTTCCTGGATGTTGAACAGTAGTTACACCCGTTTCATCAACATTGTATATGTTTTGTGGCTCGAAACTATCCCGGTCCATAACCTTCTCCAGATTGTCAAAGAACAAACCAACATTTGCTCGGTCGAAACTGGTCGCTCTCGATAAACTTGTGGCTTGGGCAGCTCTTATTGATAGTTCTAGGTTTCTATGCATGAATGCACTGAACCAATCCTCACCGGCCGTTTTATTTTCATCCCAAGACTTTGTACGCTTTAAATTATATTTTACCGAGAGTTCGTACGCTAACTTTCTTACTTCTCTTGGAGAAAGCCCAAAATATATGTCGGCGCAATTAATTATATATTTGGACAGTATTTTTTCTTGTTCGTGTGAAAATACTTTGTTGTGCGCATTATAACCCATCGAAGGCTCAACTGCTCCTTCATCTAGTTTATTCGCTTCACGTTTCCTTTTGTGCCTCATCAATGATACGTAATTAATATTGTGCTTGGCAGCCGCAACGCGCAAAGATAGACCGTTCATCACGTCATCATAGGCATTAGAATACTGCGATATATCAATTTGACCCCTGGTTGTTTCTCTTTCACGCTTTCTCGGCATCTGAAGACAGAAAACGCATCTTTATTTGCTGGAAATAAATAGTTTGGGGTCGGTTGTAACGCTTCATTTGACCTCAAATAAATTGTTACAATCGACCCCGAAGTTCTATTTCGGAAATATTTTCCCATAACTTTTACAAAAAAAAAGCATAATGTAGAAAAAATACTTACATTCTATATTCAACACTTATATCTCCTTGGCTTGATATTCTTAATTTCGCAGTAAAATGGGTCTTGGCAAAATTCACTATTCAATGAAATTTAAAAACTTTACTTTTTCACACAAAAATCGATTAACCACTCTCACGCAGGTGTGTTCTGTTTCAAATCACTAGAAACACTGCAGGCAGATTTCATAGAAGATTATACATATTTTTTTATCATTTTCGAGACGTTGGCGGTTGTGGTTTTCGAATAATGGGCGTTGTTACAACCGTACCCTGTTACAACCGTCCCCGGTCTCCCCTAATTGAGGTTCAATGTCGTTAATGTGCTGAGTTATCTCATCCTTTAGCTCTTGAATTGTTCTTGGCTTATTGACGTACACTTTTTCTTTTAAATATCCGGTGTCAAATCGCAAGATCGTGGCGGCAAATTAACATCGCCACAACCTGAGATAACATGACCATTGGTTTTTTCGAGCAATAGAGCCACTGTTGCGTTGGCTGTATGGCAAGTGGCACCATCCTGTTAGAACCACATATCGTCGAGGTCCATAACATCAATTTATGGCCACAAGAAGTCCGTTACCAGCTCGCAATAGTGAACGACATTCCCGGTAACTGCTGGGCCGTCCTCATTTTCGAAGAAGTACGGCCCGATCACGCCGCCAGCCCATAAATCGCACCAAACAGTCGCTCTTTGTGGATTCATTGGCTTTTCAACAATCACTTGTAGATTGTCATTTGCGCAAATGCGGTAATTCTGCTTGTTAACGAATGCGGTGAAAGTGTGAAGATGATTTTCTTTGTAAAGTCAGCATTCCCTTCTGTCTGTTCAACCAACCATTAGGCGTGTTGCCAACGCTGGAAATGGTCAGTAAGCTTCAGCTCTTGAGTCAATTGAACCATGCTAGCGTGTAAATTCAAATCTTTATTCAAAGCTCGCATCAGTGATGTTCGTGAGATGTTCAATTGTTGTGTACGACGACGAGTCGAGGTTGACGGCTGTTCTGCCACACTATCGCGAACAACAGCAATTTTTTCCGCAAAACGAACCAGGCGAGCATGCACAGGTGATTTTACATTCCCTACAGACTCGGTTTGCTGAAATTTGTGCAAAATTCGCCCGATTGTGGACACATTTGGTCAATTATGCAAACAGAAAAATCATGAAGTGCACGAAATGCATTTTGATTTGAACGCTCATTTTCGTAAAAGGCTTCAACAACCTTAACGCGCTGCTCAATTGTGTACCTCGCCATGGTCGCATTTTTCAAACACTGAAAAAAATAAATGTTGAATTAGGTTGGGCGTAAAGCTTGGAGTTAAGGTATGACTCACAATTAACATCGTACATTATGTTTGAGCCACCCTCTATATAACGGATTTTGTCTTTTACCATTGCTTGCTTTATTTATTTATTTATTGGCACTATTTTACAGATCCGTGAATCCAATTACAAAATAGGTAATGAAATATAATATAATATATGCGAATAAACAAAGTTGCAATTTGAAATACGAAAAAAAAACAATAATATAAAATACTAATAAACTATTAGGAGCTTAGGAGAATATTATGCAATATGCTTTGAAAAGCGTTTAAGGAATGTGGCATTGTAACGACGTGATACGCGTACTAAAAATGAACATAAATATATATCGGTACGAGCAAAGGGCACAAAGAATATGTCAGTTGAACGCGTTCTTGAGGTGGGACGTATATAAAGCCTTTCCCGAAGGTTGGATGAAAGAATACCGTGATATAATTCAAATAAGCAGCACAGGTCTAAAAATTCTCTCCTTTTTTTTTGAGTGATGGAATGTTGAGAATCTGTAAACGCTCATCGTACGAGCTGTAAGTGAGGTTATATTTGTAGGATAGAGAACGTGTGAATTTACGCTGTACAGTTTCAACAGCATCCGATAGACTGGTATAGTGAGGAGACCATACTTGGGAGGCATACTCAAGGATTGACCGGACTAGAAGTACGAATAGATGAACGCTGGTTGAAATGCCAAAAGACTTGCAAGAGGATCGGTAAATAAAACCGGCGACACGTGAAGCTCTAGTGGTTACGCATGAAATATGGATGTTAAATTTCAAACCTGGGTCAAATACTACTCCCAAATCTTGACATTTGTCCACAAGTGCAAGCAGCAATCCATCAATCCGGTATTCTTATAAAACTGGATGAATTTTGTTGGTGAATCTCATGTGCCAACAGTTTGAAATGTTAAGAGGAAGTAAACTACCTTGAATCAATTTTGGAGATTGTCAAGATCATTTTGAATGTATGAGCAGTCCTTGCTGGAGTTAGTGGAATGATAAATTTTCAAATCATCAGCGTAAAGAAGACAATTAGAGGACAGGCATTAGGGAAGATCATTAATGAAAATGTTGAATAGCAAAGGGCCCAAAATTAATCCTTGAGGAGCACCAGATTTTGGGCTAAATGAGGCCGACGAAAAAAAATTATTCTATGTAACGGTGCAGGAGCGATAGGATAAGAAGAATAAGATCCAAGAGACGATTGAGTCGGGAACGCAGAACGATCGGAGTTTGTTAGCCAAAAGGCCACGATCAACACTGTCAAAGACTTTAGCAAAATCGGTGTATATGACATCGACTTGTTGGCTCTTGTCAAAAGCAAGAGGGATGGTATTCGTAAGTTCTAACCAATTAGTTACTGTTGAAAGACCTTCAATGAAACCATGATATTCATTTGCAAACAGAATACTGATGTCATCGCACATTCTGTTATGCACAATTCGCTCAAGGAGCTTGCCAAAACAAGACAGCAAAGAAATCTCCAGACTTATGGATCGGAAAGATGTTAGCATGCTTCCAGATGTCAGGAAAGCAGGAGAAAGAAAGGCTAATATTGAAAATAAATGATAGCGGGGTAGATAATGACTTATCGAACAGATTTGGTATTCCATCAGGACCCGGACCACCATTAATGTCAAAAGTAAGCAGTACATTTTCAATTTCCGATGGAGAGGTCACGTTAGAATGCATAATAGGGGAAGAAGAATGACACGATGAGTATATACTGGGGTTTGAAACCTTAAATGTGGAGGCAAAAAATTGAGCGAAAAGGTCACAGATAGCTTGCCCACCAGAAGCTTGGCAGTTACGCCATGAGAAGATATTAGGATTATGGGATGTTGTTTTCAGAGAATGTATGTATGTTTAGATGTCCTTCAGATGGGATGCAATGACAGGTTTGCTCAACTGTTTAGCTAAGACATAATTCCTTTAATTATTTGCGTGCAAAAGTTAAGCGTGAAATCAAAACAAGTTGAGCAGGCAGGAGAGTGCTCTTACTAGAAAGACTTTGTCATCATTCTAAAGAACATTACAACTTTTCTAGTGACACAAAGTGATTATTTGAGTTTAAAAAATATCACATATTTATCTAGGAAATCGTTCAAGCTCATCTGAAACATCGAGAGTTTCCTGAATGCTCATATAATTAAAAGTGTACAAATTAGGAGCTGTTTCCAAATTTTTCATAAAAATCATAGGAAAATTGCGGTGTCTAGGCTGATTTGAAATATTATCAAACTTCAATACGGGCTCTTGATCATATGTCAGTTGATTTCAATTCGATTTGAGTGAAAGTTCGAGGAGACAAGAATCTTATATTTATCTACACACACAAATTCATCATCGATGACACATCTCTTGGATCCTTTACTACACAAACTAATTTTTTTGCATCATATTTGAAAAGTTTTAATCAAGACCTTATATTTGATACCTAACTCGACACTCTTTAAGGAGCACTTGAAAACTCTCCTAATTTTCCATAAGACCTAAATTTTTAAGGGGCCACAAATTTTGACCTTCTCACAAAGTTTGACGATTGCATCTCTAATTTCTGAGAAAGCCTGCTGTGATGCACAGACGGATGGAAATGCACAGATAAGGTGCAAAATTAGTGAGTCTTTGTAAAATTTATTTTACAAAGCCCTAAAAAGCATCAACATAAATTATACGTATAAAACTGATAACTTTCTTTCCTATCGAAGTCATTTGAAAAGACTTTATCATTATAGTAAATTATAATTAGAAATTTAAAAAAAAATATATATTTTTTTTTAAAGTTTTCCAGAATCCTGAGTGTCTCATCAAGTAAAGACATAAAGTACGAAAATAAATGTAATATGTATATTCACTGCATCATTTTCAATATAGCAAAACTGGCAAAAAATTCTATAATTTGGAGCGAATTAATTTTTCAGTTATAAAGAGAAAGAACTATCACTCTTCCAAAAGTGGAATTTTGCATGCGAACGGTGCTAGCATAATTGAGAAGCTTATCCATGGCGTTCCTTAGGAAAATCTTCATTATCAAAGTTTTAATGAGATTTTGCATACACAGCGTTGATGTACGAGTATAGTAGATGAATATAAATTTCAAATGAAATTAAATTTCATCAGCTTCTACAGTGTTCCTAGAACTCTGCATACCACTGCATATTTAAAATAGAAAATAGTAAAATAGTAAATAATTTTTGTTATGCATTTGAAGTACTATGTTTCCAAGACCATGGATGCTATTTTTCCTTGAATGTGGTTTTGATATTTGGTTCTAAACTCTTAAATTGTGAATTTTCATCATCGCCTGTATTTGTTCTGAGGTGAGTTAGAATGCTTTCGTTTTTTTTTTTTGAGCATCTCATTAGAGACCACATAATTTTCTTCCTTCTATGCGTCTAGGCGTTTTACTAATCAATGTATAGTTGCAGAAGGAATCCATTTTCTATGCCGGTGTCAAAGATCTACTTTCACTCTCTCTCTCTCTTTTGTTACAATACCAGTATAACCTATGTATACTGGCACGAATTAGAAGCTTAATATGATAAGCATCTTATATACACATCAACGCTCCCGGTGAAGGAGATCGCACTACATAACACTTGCCTGCTCTTACATACATATGAACTAGATCAGTAACGAGGAGTGTTTCTTCAATTAATTTATTTTATTTCGTTGTTTCTTTAGGTTAGACTTTTACAAATTAAGTAGAATATATTATTGATTCTGTTGTACAATGTGTAACCCCCTAAAAAAGAATACTCCGATGGGACTGCTTGGTCCCGAATAGCTCCTCGGTGGACCAGTTGCAGTCACTACTATGTCACCTTGAGAACTCCAAGATCCGCTGAGTGAGTTTACGGTTTACTGGAGTCTTCAATCTCATAGACTCTTCTTCTATTTTACTGGTTAGCGCTATTCTGTCGCGGTTGCGCCAGGAAAAATCCTATGGTACTGCTGTAATAAAAAAGACCAAATCAAAAACGGACTACTGATTGTCTTGCTCCATTGATTCGAAATCCTTTATCGTGACCTACAAGCCTTTCTTAGACTCACTAAAGGAAGAAATGCTCCAAACACAGAGAACAAATTGAAAATTTTCTTTCTGGACAAGGAACTCATCGATCTCTACACTTTTCACTTTCACTGCATAAATAATACAATATAGCAACAACAAACGAACCCTGCCGGTAACGTCGAATGAGCTTTCACCTCGGCCTTTAAATTGCCAAGAAACCTCTGCAACGAAAGCAAAAACAAACTCAATCTGTTTTCTTTAAATTCTCAATTAAAATGATTCCATTATAATTCCACTTCATATTTAACTACAAATTGGATATATTCCACTTTAAATAAATCAAGCAAACCTACCTCATGCAATTGCTAAACTTTTTCGCTTTAACTAAAGTCCTACATGTTGGGGCCCTTTCACAGTAGGCGCCAATTTAATTCCTTTTCACCTTCCAGGAAGAAACTAGGTTTCTGCAAATCAGCTTGAACTACCAACAAAAATAGCGTGCCAAACTCTCAGACTTATATTCCCTCCACCTAGTGGCTCCTTCTTTCGAGACTTCACCGCTCTACTACGTTCGCAAGTTGAAATCGCCATATCTCATTCCTGTTCCGCTTAATTGTTTTATTAATCTTCTTCTTCTTAGCACTACAGCCCGTTTTGGGCCTTCGCTTCCTGGAAATAGCGCCTCCAACTGTCTCGGTCCATTGACTGCGTCATCCAATTCCGAAATCCGAGCAGCGATGAACTGTCTTCGTCGACCAAGTCGGTTTCCCCTCTGGCCGCCGGCCTTCAGTTCTCCTTACGAATACCTTCTTGGGTATCCGTTGTTCGTCCATACAATACATGTGTCCAGCCCATTGCAGCTTCCGCAGTCTTACAATCCTTGAGACCTCCGGGTTGTCAAAAATTTCATACAGCTTCGCTCCAGTTATTCGCCTCAGGACCCGTCGCTCAAAGGCGTTCAATATATTTGCGGATGCTTGGGTTAGGGTCCATGTTTCACACCCATAGCATAACACAGGTCTTATCACAGGTTTGTATATTTGGAACTTTGTTTTTCTGTGTATGCAGCTGGTCTTCAAGATTGTCGATACTGAATAGAATATTTTATTTGCGAGCAGTTTTCTTCTGCGTATTTCGTCTCTTTCATTGCCCCCTTTCGTTATTTTGGCGCGTAAATACACAAATTTGCTAACATATTCGATACTGTATTTTGTGTATTTGGGGTATTTTTCCTCGACCGCATCATGAGCTTTGTTTTATTTTCGTTGATTTGTAGCCCTACTAGTTTTGCGCATCTATCGAGTTTCAGGAAGAGTTCTTTGGCAGTTGTTAGTGACCGTGACAAAATGTTGATGTCGTCCGCATAGGCCACTACCGGGCTTGACTTGTATGGTAATGTACCTCGCGTATCGACAGGTAGCTTCCATATGACGTACTCCAGAGTCAAATTGAATGGAACCTGGTTTTAGGGCAGGTTTTGTTCATCACTTTAATGTATTTTCAATTTTCGAACAAGGCAACAAGTTTTCCACCTCAACGATGGTTTTACCTGCGTACTCGTCTGTGTGAGGAGAAGAGGTGAATTAATCACAACTCAGTAAGGCAATTGTCACCTGCCAAAAAAAACATTGGCTCGTTTGGTAATTTTGCAGCTAGTTATCGTTTGATGTTTTGTCTTTTTTAGTTTGACTGCCCTATATTTAATTTTATTTGATTTTTGTCTTATTTATTTTGACACTAGTAAGCCAGATTTATTCGTTCCAATTGATTTACTGACCTTAGAACGCATAAACTGTACAGCACTTATGTAATCAATTGATTTATGTTGTTTGTGTTTGCGAGTGCTAACTTTTTATGACTGCCCTAATGTTGGTAATTTACTCGTACTTTGACTTGGTTGTATACTTCATCGCATTCTCCACCAAGTATTTGTGCACGTTGGTGGAAGAATACTCGCGAGTGTTTCGTTCTCTGGTCAACAATGTTGTGGCGAATGATGTCCTGTGTCACGGACACATTCTTTCGTTCCGGATTCTGGCAGTGTTAATGGCATCGCTTTGATTCTGGTCCAATTAAGGCGTCAAACACATTCAATCAGTCTCAGCGTTAAAGAAAGTATGGGATTTGACTAGTGAAGTATCCTGTTGACTGCTGCAGGTTGATACCGCGTGCCTTAATTGTTGACGCATACCTTAGTTATGTTTGCCTCTTGCAATGATTGGTCAACAATTCGGCATCATTGCTGCACAACGATGAAGCCAAACCTACCTGTGTCTTGTGCTTATAATGATATCGATTACATTCCCAACAGTTCATGTTTCTTTTAAACTAATGAGTTCCAAAACAAATTGACGATGCTCTCGCTTTCATCTAGTTTGCCTTGAAACCCCAGACCAATTATTTTAATCATAGTGAAAAATTCAGAAAAACATACTTTGTTAGATTCATCTTTGCAGGGGAACTCTTACTCCAGTTGCTGCCCCTTCTAGCCCCTTTTGCTGAATTGTAAGTTGTCCGATTTATGGCTGCCTTCCATCGTGGCATAATAATACTTAAATCTGATATTTGCAACTGATAGAAGTTGTTGCAGATCCTGGCGTACCAGCATTCTCCCATTCGCAACTTCAAATTGCATCCGTAATATCTTCACCTTCTTTTGGGCACATATACCCTTTTATCTGTATCTTTATTTATTTTTTTACCACTTAACAATTTCCCCTTTAATGTTTATTTCCCCATCGTTCCAATCCCACCCTCTGAACTAAAAAACAACAAAAAATATAAAAATAATCTTAACTTTCCCACTAATAACACTCCATTCGTTACTTCCCATTAACAAAAGTTCATTCGATACCTTTTCCTTAACAAAACCTAATTCCTCCCTTCATACTAACTACTTTTATGCATTATCTCCCACTAACAAAATTTTATTTGTTATACTAACAAAAATTCTTCCACGCTTTTCGACTAATAAATTTAATTTCCATGCCCATTAAAAAGGGTTCATAGTTGAAGTTGATAAATAAATCCATGGGAGATCAACAAAAGGTGGCTCCGGTGGTAGTGACGTGGGGTCTTGACCGTGGGGTCCACTGGGACCCTGGGTTCAAGTTCTATCGAGCGCGGGGAAACACTCTTTTTGGGCAAAAGCAATTATTTCCGTGTATATGACGATTTGCATGTAACCAAATGCTATCATGGTTATGCAAATCACCATACATGCGAAATGAGAATTGTTGCGTTTATCAACGTGAAAAAAATGTGTGGGTAATGGAATCGAAGTGTATTTAACTTTGCAGGTGGAATTGGGGAAGGTAAAGGACTGCGAGATTGGTCTTTGAGGCAGTTAGTCTGGATTTCGTGTTGAGATGAGAGTAAGTTTTAGCGAGTTTTCAGTGACGACGGGGAAAAAAATAAAAGTCTTGATTTTGGATTCGGGGAGTGAGTTTTTATGTGGACGATTCGTGAATAACAAGTCTTGATTAGATTTCAGGGGGGTTTTAGGGTGGATGAAATGATCGAAAAGTTGGTAAAGGCAGTTTGAAAGTGTAGTGAGATTGTAAACGAAAAAATGAAATTTTTCTGGAGGGATAGGAGATTTGGATGTGGGTGGAGTTTAAGTGGGTTTAACAAACGAAAAAAACTAAATTAAGTGGAGTGAAGTGACGGTTCAAGATATATCTATATTTAAATAGCCTTTAAATCTTAAAGAAAATTGATACCACGCAACAGTGGATGTAGATTGTGGTGGACGCCATGAAGAGTTGATAGAAAAAAGGATCATTCAGTGTCGGGATTTTAAAAATAATGAAAAAAGGAAGTCTGAATTAAGA
The DNA here is from genome assembly GCA_963969285.1 of Odontomyia ornata. Taxonomy (NCBI): domain Eukaryota; kingdom Metazoa; phylum Arthropoda; class Insecta; order Diptera; family Stratiomyidae; genus Odontomyia; species Odontomyia ornata. Next base: position 77,135,851 of record OZ017739.1, on the reverse strand, counting down.
ACGAAAGCTTATTGACAAAAAAGTAAAACAAAACCAAACTTTAATCTGAATTTAATTATTCCCCGATCAGTGAAGGATGAATACAGTGTCAGGTCTCCGAAGGGAAGATTTACCGTTTCTGAAAAGTGGCCGGTTTTAGTTTTGTCTTGAGTAGCGTTAATATTTTAAATTGAAGTTAATTTTCAGTGCTTCAATAGGGGTGAGTAAATTGCACATTTTTCTTTATATTTTATTTTACTTATCTTTTCCTCATGTTTGAAATTTATTTTTTTTTTTTATTTCGTCACAATTATACAATTAATATATTTATTAATTAAGAATATTTGCTGATTTTTATAACATGAGTTTAGGAATTCATTCATTCAATTCATTAATTCATTTAAAGACAAAGGGGCTAGCTTGTTTTATAGTACTATCTTTTTTCATGAATCGTTCTTGTTGTTTTTCTTATTTCAAATAAAAACCGCCACTGTGTTTTAAGTAAAAACATTTGTAATTTCTCAAAATTACCTCCTCCTTTCCCATTCTTCCCCCGTTTTGTGATAGTTATTTTTGCGACTGAGCGCTAATTGGCCTCAGTATGCCACCCTGGTCTAACGAATCCTCTGCCAAAACGCGGTTGTTACAGAATGACGCCCAAGACCTAGTTTTAATTATTTTATTTTACTTTTAAAAGCATCATTCGTTGCTATGTGGTTGTTGTGATCATTGTAAAATACATTAAGTTCTGCTATTCCCTTTCTATTAGGTTCGGTTAATAGCGTTTACAATTTTTACGAATGATTTCACCCAAGCCAATTAATTTATTTGAGAATGAGTCAAATGCGTTTCATGTATCTCCTTCTTCATAGTAATAAAACCCCTTTCGGGTCTTCATTTCCTGCAAATAGCACCTCAAACTGTCTCGGTCCATTGACCGGGTCCTCCAATTTCGAAATCCAAGCAGCGATGAACTGTCTTCGTTGACTAAGTCAGACCAGTGTTTCCTCGGTTTCTTCACTGGCCTCCAGCCTTCAGTTCTCCCAACGAATACCTTTTTGGTCATCCATTGCCATTCATCAGATTAATGTGGCCTGCTCATCGCAGTTTCCACAGTCTTACAATCGTTGAGACCTCCGGCTCGTCAAAAATGTCATACAGCTCATAGTTTCATCAAATTCCCCGTCTAGCTTCGCTTCGATTATTTGCCTCAGGAACTGTTGCTCAAAGGCGTTCAATATATTTATGGATGCTTGGGTAAGGGTCCATGTTTTACACCTATAGCATAACACAGGTCTTATCACAGATTTGTATACTTCTAGCTTTGATTTCCTGTGTACAAAGCTGGTCTTCAAGATCTTCATAACTGAATAAAATATTTTATTTGCGAGCTGTATTTTGCGGCGTATTTCGTCTATCTAATCAGCATTTCCAGTTATTTTGGCGCCTAAATACACAAACTTTCTAAAAATTTCGATGCTGTATTCGCCAAGTATGGTGTTTTGAATGTTTGAGGTATTCCTGCCCGACTGCGTCAGTAGCATTGTTTTATTCTTGTTGATTTGTAGCCCTATTCGTTTTGCTTTGTTGTTGAGTTTCAGAAAAAGTTTTTTGGTGGTAATTAAAGAACGTGACAAAATGTTGATGGTCATCCGCATAGGCTACCACTTGGCTTGACTTATAAAATAATGGTTGCTTTCTGAGGACGTGTACCAGAGTCAAATTGAAATGGCACCAGCCCATCTCCCTGCTTCAGGCCGATATTTGTGGGTTCAGTCTAGCACCGGTGAAAACCAAAGAGGTCAGCTTGACATAAAAGAGAATCCCTAGAGTAAAGATGATCAGTATTAGGGAGATACTAATCGAGTCGAAGCCAGAGGTAAAGAACGTGAAACTACTAATCGACTCTAAGATGAGTTTCTCTTAGCAAATCAGGGCAACGGCTGAGAACGCTCCTGTGTGAGTATCTTCTCTGAGTTGACCTATGACCCACGAAAGGGGATCTAACGCATCAAGAAGACACCTCTTGATCAATGCCGTAGGGTCTTCATTAACATATGCGAGTACTAATTGCTCGGAATTCTATAACAGTTGATCATACCCCCATGCCTCGCTTACGACAACAATCATTAACATATGTATTAATTGCTCGGAATTCTATAACAGTTGATTATGCCTCCATGCCTCGCTGACGACACGTTACGACAACAATCATTAACATATGCGAGTACTAATTGCTCTGAGAGTTGATCATGCCCCCATGCCTACCTTACGATACGTTACGACAACAATTATTAACATATGCGAATACTAACTGCTCGGAATCGAATAACAGTTGATCACGTTCCCCACGCCTCGCTCGTCGAACGTAACATTTTTTTGCGAGCCAACAAAAAATGTATTCTTCACCGTCCATATTTAGAGAACGGCAAAACCCTATACAGAATACATAATCGCAATTTATTGTATATAAGAACCTTATATCTTACATTACATCGGTCAAGTCACTAAATTGGCTCCCCGGCAAATTCCACACGCATGCATGGTAGTCCATACAATTACCATATTGAGAGTACATGGGGAACTTGAACACAATTGAATGTGTGTACTATGCGCAATCCGCTTAACTGAGTATCAATTCGCCGCAACAACTCAGAAATCATATGAGGAGAAGTCGTCGAATATTCAGATATATGAATACTGAAGACGAAAAGAGCAAAAGCATAAGATTGGAGGTGGCGTTCCTTTTCATGCAACAAGATTATTCCCGAGGAACAAGAGATTCGTAAAGCAGGTTTAGGGGAAAAAGCACGTTAACAAACTCAGCGTTTTGCAATTAACTGAAGCGAAGGTCTATGACTCCCACTAGCAATGCAAGCAATTCGTTTGTATTTAAGCTACTGGCGAATTGGATAAGGGAGCCAACATTAACACAAGCATCGAGGAGAGACTGCCGGAGACAATGACGGTCACCATTTGCAAATAAGTTCGCTGTAAAGAGGAGATATTTTCGCCATCAACAATACTTCAACACCAGTACAGAAATTTCCTAGTGAAGGCATCCACGGGAGTCCAAGTGGACATCTGCAAGGGTTAAGTTCAGAGTTCCCTTAGGCCCAAGCCGGTGAAACTCTAGTTCTAGCCTTGGTACAACGCGCACCATTGAATACAAACCATGGTACGAGGGTCGCCATCAACAGTACATCAACATCAATAATTTTCAAGTGGAGGTTTCTTTGAATTATTTTCTTTAGAATGTATCTTTCTTAAAAATGGAAATTAGGATTCCGTAAATGACACATTCGTGATAAAGAATGTGAAATTCAACAATAACCAAAGCATTTGTGTGTGCAAAATAACGAATTGTCAAACAAGAATAAAGATCCTTTGTATGTAAATGAAAAAAAACGATTCTTCTTATTTCTAAAGGACAGCCCCTTAACCCTTTTGGTATCGAGGATTGTGGTAGTGTATGGTGAGGTGCAATGATCACGCCAGCACAGGCAGGGTAGTTGCTAGACGTAACATGTTGCACTATGCGGAGCAGAAATATGGGGCAAGGCTCTCACCGAAGAAGTGTCTTGAAAACTTTTGGTACAGATACAGAGAAGAGGAGCGCTGAAGATTGCATTTTCATATCCAACAGTCTCTGGTACGATTATGCGAGTTATTTTAGACGTACTCATAGCATAACACAGGTCTTATCGCAGATTTGTATACTTGGAGCTTTGTTTTCTTATGTATGCAGTTAATCTTCAAGATCGTCAAAACTGAAAAAAATATTTTACTTGTATTTGAAGCCGTATTCTTTGGCGTATTTTGTCTCTTTTGTCACCAATTTTCATTATTTTGGCGCCTAAATACACGGATCTGCTCAAATTTTTGATATTGTATTCGCCAAGTGTGATATTTTGTATATTTGAGGTATTTTTTCTCGACTGCATCATAAGCTTTGTTTTATTCTCATTGATTTTTAGCCTTACTAATTTAACTTCGCTGTCGATTTCAGAAACGGTGCTTTGGCAGTTGTTAATAAACTTGACAAAATGTTGATTTCATTTGCATATGCTACTACTTGGCTCAACTTGTATAGTAATATACCTCGTGTATCGGCAGGTATCTTCCTTATGACGTACTCAAGAACCTAATTGACGTACTCAAGAGCCAATTGAATATTTGTGTCAAAGGCACCGGCGGGATTCTTAGGAGTTCGTCAGCGTTATTGCCATTTGCGTAAGACGGACTAATTTGGCTGGGATCCCAAAGCAAAGCACTACTTAGTACAGTACATTAAGACCAATACCGCCTTATGTTTGCTCAAAGTGAACGAAAATTTGGTGTACGCCTATTTTGAACTCCCGGCATTTCTCAAGTACCTGCTTGACTGTGAACAATTGGTCTGTTGTCGATCTACCTGCTCTGAAACTAGCTTGATACTCCCCAATAATACTGTTGGCGAATGATTCGGTTTTATTTTCTAAGATCTTTGAAAATATTTTATGCGCAGTACAAAGTAGTGATATGCCTCTATAATTTCCGCACTGTAGCTTGTCATCTTTTTTGGGATAGGGAATATGATTGATAGGTGCCACTCTTTTGGCATATGTATTCTTGCTAAATTTGCTGGATGAAGTTGTGAATAGCTTCATGAACATTCCTGCCACCATTTTTGATGAGCTCCACTGGAATCTCATCGATCCCCGGTGGGTTGTCATTCTTTCGAGCTTTGATGGTAGAACAAACTTTATCCAGACTAGGTAGGGCTAATGAAATTTCTCCGCAGACATCTATAGACTCCTATGCGCTGGGACTGTGCGGGGGATTAAGGAGGTTCTTGAAATATGATGTCCATATTTTCTTAATCCAGTTTTCATCAGCCATATTGCCAATGTTATCACGACAGAGTGTTGTTTTGAGCTGATAAGCACGTTTCATGCTTTTCACTACTTTGTATGTTTGTCTTGTGCGGCTGCTCGCTAGACTTACATCGACGCTTCGCAATTGGTCATCATAGTATTTTCTTTTTTTAATCCCAATTATCTTATTTGCTACTCTTCTGAGATTTCCATTGTGTTCTCTCTCCATCCTGGTTTTCCTACCTACGTATTTTTTGCATACCTGATTCTTTTTATCTGACGCATTCTGGCACTCTTTATCGAACCAATTATTCTACTTGCGCCAGGCTTGAAGTCCGATCGTCTGTTTCCACTAGCCGCTTTCACTTCCATCCAGAGCTCGTTGCTTGTCGTTAAAGATGCATCTGATAAAATGGGAGCCAGCTGGTTGTCGAGGGGCTTCGTGAAATTTTCGGCCACGGACGCCGTTTGGCGCCTTTCGATGTCAAATTTTTGTAGCGGACTAGTCTTCGCCGAATATGCCTTTGGCATACGAAATCGATACGTTCATTTGATCAAGTAATGATCTGAGTTACAATCGGCTCCTCGGTATGTACGGACGTCAAGTATGCTCGAGGCCCAACGTTGTTGGATCCGAACATGATTGATCTAGTTTTGTGTGCTGCCATCCGATGATATCCAGGTCATTTTATGAATGCGTCGATGTGGGAAGCAAGTTAAACGTATGACTGACTTCTGCTGCATGCAAATTCAATCAGGCACTGGCCGTTATCATTTGTTTCACCGTGGGGGCAATATCCTCCAGTCATTCCCCAATGAGATAACTCGTTACCAACCTTAGCCTTGAGATCACCCGTAATTATTTTTGTGTCGTTTGTAGGCAATGAGTTGACTTGCCTCTCCCAGTGATTGTAGAACGTTTCCTTCATTCCTTCGGTCTTGAATATCATTTTTAGTACAGTGCGTTTCCTGGATTGCCATTTGTTTAGGGTTTTGTAAAACAATTTTACAAAACCCTACTAAAATCGCGTCGTGTCCGTTATTGTGTCACAGCACCTTTTCTCGCAACCTACCAAAGCTAAAAACATCAAATTTGTACGCAGATGTAAAGTGATGCTCCCTTCAAAGCTCATTTGCGAAAAAATTTTATAGGGTATTTAAGGGGGGGCTCCCCATAGAGAGGCTGGCCCCCGAAAAAAAATTTTATCTAATGTAGCCGATATGGGCATCAAATGAAAAGTCTTGATGAGAACTTGCTTCGAGGGCACACAGGGAGGGGAAATACATGAAAAATTTTTGTTCCACCCCGTTCACAATTGGACACCTGTGATCCAAAAAATCTTAAAAAAATTATGGAGGTAGGTGTTTATGAGTACAACAATAACAAATACCTTACAAGTCAAAGTTCACTCAACTTTTTTAACAATAGTGTGATATTCGAATTTCACATTTTCACCAATAAAATCGTATAGGTACCCTTAAACTGAACAAAATTCGATATTTACGTGGTCCTACTAAGTAGTCCTATGAAAGGTCCTTTAATTTTGTAAGATTGATAAAAATCTAATGATATAAACGGAAGATATAGCCATATGAAATTTCTCCAATTACAACAAAAATAACACATGATTTTGATAATTTATGGACTTCCAATCAAATCAGTCACTGCAGTTTTGATTTAATCTTCTTTAAATTTTCAAATAAGGTCAATAACATTAATATTTTTGAGAATTCATGATTGGAGTGATTTTTGTCGGTTTGCACCAAAATGGCGACCGTTGAAAGTAGAAAAACAATGGATTTTCCTTTGAACGTGCACATTTCTTTGACATGTTGCTTGCCTATATTCGTTGCTGGTGACTCCATTTCTGAGAAGTTGAGTACAAAAGCCTTCTGACATGAGCGTAGTTCTGTCTACCCAACTTGTTTTTAATTTATATTGACTGGCCTGTTCTGAAAGGCCTTTAAAAGCGCTAGAGTAACTGAGTGATCTGACATTCCGGGATCCAATGCTATAGTCCTTTTCCGTTGGTGAGGTCATTACCGGGAGTCCAATCCATTTCGAGGCCCTTCTGCAGGTTTTGAAATATTGTAGGGTTTCCCAGGGATGGGGAGTAAGTCCGTCGCCAAACCTCGATTTTGGCTGCCTTTACCCTCTTATGTCCCCTAAAAGATGTGAAAGTAGGATTTAGGAAAAGGGCTGTAAATGCATTAACGGGTATTAGCATTTCTCGGCATTTACTGTTCCATCGTTGAGGAAGCAGTAAACCCAATGTGCGACCCCAATATCATTGACTACCGCATAATCGTGGGTTTTGTTTATTTTTCTTTTGTTTTGTGGCTTGGAGCTGAATGTCATTTACGCACAGAGTGTGGGACTTCCATACTCGCAAGAAAGCGACTAGACTACCCACTAAATACCTCCCCTGTCAAAACGAGAACCCAGCCTGGGACCGTTTGACATATTACTTCGGGCCAGGTCTGATTTTGTAACGCCTTAAGGTATCTTCAAGGTGGGGGATCCCTTTTCTAGTGGGAGGGAAGAGCCAGACAAGCGATCCACCAGCCCCAACGCCCCCGGCTGCTGTGAGTCCCTTTTATTCTTTAGGACTGCCCGAACATAGGTGTCACCTGGTTCTATTTGTCAACCGATTCGAGCGTCACCGCGACTATATTATTCGGGGTGTGCTTCACCCGTCTCCTTGTAGATGTCTTTTTGCAGCCTGTTCCATTTTATGCACGCAAAAATGTATGGCAGGTATAGTCTTCCTCTTCTGGTTAAAACCGACTGAAAACACCCATGCCCGCTTGGGTCAGATAGTAGTAACTCTCAACATCCCTTCAATTTAGCCACGGTTACACATCAGGAATGAGGCACGCAGTCCACCTCCCCTTTGAGAAATTCACACCAGACTGCTGCCAATCGTTGAGTGAGCACTGTCTCTCCTCGCGGATAACCATCTCCCTCGCATCCTGGTTTTGATGCAGGTAAATAGCTCAGCGCTCTCTAGCAAAGAGGGCAGCAGGTATCACACCTGCAATAACTCTCACCACTGGATCAAAGATTGTCGGATACGAAGATGCAATCATCAATGCCCCTCTTCTCTGTGCCTGGGCCAAGCGTTTTCGGTATACCTCTTTACTGAGAGCGTCGCCCTTATTTGTATTTAGGACAGTAGCACTGAGCCTACAGCTTTCATCAAGAGGCATCTTCTTGATGGGCTGCGCCCCGCTACGTTGACCATAAGTCGACTCAGAGCCGATGTTCCCGAAGCAGCCTTCTCAGCCGTTGCCCTGATTTGCTCAGAGAAACTCATCTGACTCGAGTAATTCTCTTTTTTTTCAAGATGACCACTTTGGTTTTTTCCAGTGCTAAACTGAACCCGCGAGCAGTCACCCAGTCTCTCACTCGGTGCGTGATCATACCTAGCCTAAGTTGCGCTTGTTCAACGTTTTGTCCAGCGACCAGAGCCGTAACATCATCCGCATAGCTGATCAAGCCTGACTCAAGTGGTATCTCCAGTCTTAAGGGCTCGTCGTAAGACAGGTCCGGACCAAGAATAGATCCCTGGGCAACACCCGATGTAACTTCCATTCTTCATTGAGGGGTGGGGCTTAGGGTGAGGAATCATGGAAGCTGTGGGTTGGGGTAGCAAGGGGTTCCATTCTCTTTCCTCAAACGGGCTTGCGACCGTCTACGGTTGAGTTTACTTCCAGGTATGAACATTTCGTAATTAAATTTCGTGGGGTTTCATACACGAGGTTATATTTTGATTTGGGCTGTACAGTCCTTATTGGTAACCCCTCCAGCTATGCGAAAGTGCTAAAGTGTAACAATTGAGAAACACATTGGCCGAGAGTTTGCACTTCAGGTAATTAGGTCACCTTTGGGATAAAAAGTAAATAAGCCTTTGATTAAGCGCCCAAAAGATAGTACTTACGTTGTATATTACCGTAAAGTAAATTCTCAGGCTTTAAATAAAACTTGCTACTGCCAAAGTCGTTTCAACCAAGTTAAGTCAGCAACGCATAGAATTATAAACTTCCTTCCTTAAAAGAACTCTCCAAAGCCAAAAAATCAGTTTAAAAACATTTCTTAGCGATTCAGAGAAATTAATTTACCCCACTGTTAATGCCATTCCGATTTTCGCTTGCACGTAGCAAACTTTAATCCAATGAAAATGTTACCAAGTCAGGAAAAATCTTTTTTCCTGTTCAAATAAATCAGCTCACTCACACTTAAGCTCTGAAGATAATCCCATTCATGTGAACATACTCATATTTGAATTTCTTGTGTGGAGGGTGGATGAATGGAAAACTTTGTTACATCTGTTGAGCTTTGTGAAAAAAGATTTTGTATCCATCCTGACCCGAAAAAGGGAAGATAACTTTGATAGATAATCCGATTTATCCATTTCCCTAAAGTCGAATGTAGGTGTATTATTTGACTTTAATCCATAACTCACTAGACAGGACTTTTTCCTAAAAAAAAAATTTTTACGATTGGGAAGCTATTTTGCAAATGTCGCCCTAAGCGGCAATAAACCATTGCAGTTTATGCTGCATTGCATCATATTCACTGTCAATAGGACTCATAGTCATAGATTCAACTTATAAAATATGCATGGGGAAAACATGCTAGCAACGTCAATAAAACCATTTTCAACTTGGATCTCCATGGCTTCCATTCCGATTCAATTTTTGAATTGTTGAGGTCGCTTAATATGGCAACAGGGGAGTCCTTTTGAATGCGGTCATAACTTGGAGGATATTCGCAGACATGGCGACAATGGAAATCGATTGACTGCCAGGACTTAAGTTTGAATAATGTGCGGACGATGACGATAAGAAACGATAACAAATGGATGAAGAAAATAGACCAGAGGAAGTCAGTGGAAAGTGGATCAATTTGGAGCGAGTGACTTGTCGGAATAGAGACTCAGTCGGTGTTGAGAGCCATTAAAATAATGATTTTCACTCTGCATGAAAAATAAACAAGTCAATCGGATAAGCGCTTAGTTTTCTTCAATAGTTGATTGTTTGCTTTCCTTTTATTCCCGCTTTCCACTTGATTGCGATTTCAAGTTTTTATAGTGTAATTCTTGGAAATGATTTGAATTTTTTGTATGAAGTCTTCATTCAGACCTTTTCAAATTTGTTTGAAGAAATTAAGAATGAATTTTAAATACGCGCGCATTCATGGCCCTCTCAAGAATATTTAGAGAACCCAGTTTTTTCGAACATATTGCAGATGTTACCAAACTTTTGACGGTTCAGAATCTTTGAAATGCGCCTCGACCGAACTCATATCTTTTCGGAAAAATTAACACAACAAGGAACTTTCGAAAACCTTCAAGTTCAACACACAAATAGTCTCATTCTCCTTATTTGTATCGTTGCTCAATTCAACCGAAAAAGTTATTTTGAACGAGAAAATTCAAACGTTGGGTTCGCTTTTTCGTTAAACGAACCAATTCGCCGGCTCAAAAGTACTTTCTTGTCTTTTAAAATTCCCAAAATTATTTTCAACTCTAAAGTCACTCTTAGGGTTTCAAACGGGACTAACTTTGGAAATTCTTAATGAAAAACTTTGCAACAAGAAGTTCGTGTTGAAGTATTGCAAGAAAATTCGAAGAAGTGGTAACGCGTAGTACATGTTCTTGCCGGAAATACATGAAATTCAATAGAAAACGAGATACTTTTTGGTTCGTAGAGAATAATGCGATTACCAGGAAGCTGAAAAGGATATTTCAGCGCTAACAGTAGGGGTGAACTCTTCCTTTAGGTGGTCAAACAAGAAAAAGCTGAAACATGAGTTTTAATTTTACTTCAGCAAGTACGCGTAAAACAGATCCATTATCCTCTTTCACTTTCTGCATTGGGTTTTAATCAATATTCCCAGACTTTGAGGGATCATCAATTTGAATTAATGCCAGAAAATAATCTGTTTTAAGCAAAGTCCCTAGGACAGATTGCTTTATTAGAAGCTCAGCCGCCTATGCTTAATTCATGGCAAATCGTGCCCAAAAGTTTGCAAAAATAAAACAGACAAAACTTCTTCGATCCTTTTTTGTCGGTTGTCTACGGCTGCATAAATTTTACCAGTCCACATTAAATAATGGGTGAATTGATAGTGTTTGTTTCTACCTTCGTTAATGAAAAATTCACCAGAAAGGACAATGGATAGGCAATTTCATTAAATTAATTTACATTAGAGTGAAAATTACTGGGGGTGTAAATAGAACACTCCCGTGGGGTGATTTTATGAACTGCTTTGTTCGACCAAGCACGCGTATAGTACATAAAGTAGAGCGAACAGAGAACAAGACCAACCTGTGTAAAACGGATAGGAAATTGCGAAGAATAATTAATATTTGGCAAACTTGCTGAAGTAACAAGATAAGTTGGAATTGGGAGTTTGAAGTTATTTATGAAATGGGTCGCCATAATTGTGATAAAGTTGATAATGAGGGTTCAATGAGACGATAACAATTTATCAGCTATCAGAAGGAGATGAAAGAGACCCAAGTTATCCTTTGATGTAATCTGATTAAAGGTATGGGATTTGTCTTTTTCGTTTTGGGGAGACGTAGCTCAAGAATGTGCTGATAAGTTTCATTTTAGTTTTTGATTAGGTCATTTGTAAGACATATTTATCAAGAGTGCAATTAAAATAAGCCCTTCTCAAGATAAATAAAACTCAAAATCGCTTGTATGTAGATTTTCATATCTTATTTGTCTGTAGCATAGTGTAGTCTGTAGCAGGGGTGGCGGAACAGGTCTGAAGGGTATGCTGAGTAACTGAGTACAGCGAGGGAGTGGGGAGGCTCCTTCGTAAAATTTTTCGGTGCATTTTATCTCAATGTTATCAAAAATTGTGTGGCATAGTGTTACACCCACTTTTTACCTCGCGAGAGCCACTATGGCCCTCAGGGAAACTGGAGTGCTCCGGCGGGGCTTATGGACCCGGTTAGCTCGTCCGAAGACGGGCGTGGGGCGCCACTCGCTTTTCCCTCAAAGCCCCAAATAGCCGCCAAGCGAGAATGCGACTAACCGGATTAAACGCCACGTTATTCGGCCGAAACCCTAGCTACTAACCACCCTATGATCTTCACTACAATACTTCACCTACACCACTGTACACTTCTACTTCTTAATCACACTAATCTTCGCGTGGGCCACAATACCGACCCCAAACCCTCTGACTCCCGATATCACGGGTTTCATTTAATTCCACGACACTTCCACTTCGACTTGTCCTTCCAAGCCGCACTCGTCACAACCCGTAATCTGAAAACAAAAATTTCCCTAATCTTGTCCTAAAGACAAAAATTTCTTCCTCCAAGCATTAATTTATCACAAAGAAACTTCGATTATTTAAAATTTTCCAACACTTGTACTCCAAATCGAAATAATTTATAGTTTTAACATATGATACACTATATCATAAAAAAGAAACTTACTTCTATTATATACCTACAAAGGGGCCCCTTCGACGATCGTATTTGCGGATGTATTCTGTAGCCTTTCCTCCAATGTCGGAGCTTGCTCGTCGCTTTGATACGAATTTTTCCTTCGCTTGGATCTCACTTTGCTGATTCCGCTGTCCTCCACTTGAAGATTGCCGCGGCGCTTCCAACTACGTTCTCCCTGGTTGCTCTTGTTCCGCTGCTTCGTCGTCCACGATAAAAAAGATCAAAGAGGAGGCGCGTCATTCTTCGCGTGCTTTTATAGCCTCCTCCTAACGGCTATGGTTCCGCTCGTCGGTCATCCACCTCTTCAGCGGGGTAATTCCTTTCTGCCGCCACTTGGTCTCCGCTCCTCTCTAGTGGCGAGCATTCCAAATGCGGCTGAATCAGCTGAACATAATTCACTGACAGTTTGGCCTGTCAGTGATGTTTGTTTACTTTCCAAGTCGTTTATGTCCATTTGAATCTTTTGATAGAACAGCTTTTTGACACTTTTGCATTTATGATGCGCTAGCAATTCTTTTAAATGTCCATCATATGAACAACTTAATGGATTTCCAGGCAAATCTTTGTAACTTTGGCATTTGAAAAACTGTATCTTATTTGGATCCGCGTCGATTTTCTTTGCGACAGCTGAAGCCATTTGCTTATAAGTGTGCCTTTGCGGAAGGACCAAGGAAAATCCTGTGTCGTTCGGGCGACTCTTGTCTATGAATGTCACTTCCATTTTGAAGAGAAGACTGGTAAAATATTCATCACATGTCGGTAAGTTCAGTTTTTCATCCAAAATTTTTTCTCAAAACTCAATATGTAACCTTGGTTTTCAACCCCAGAAATACATAAGCTGTATTCAAGGGAATCATTGGTCTTTGTAAATTTATTGAGACTGTTCGGTCCCAGCTCCTCGTAAATGTTCAATTCAACATTTCCAGGCAGGCCCAACATGTTTTTAACTACATTTGCAACGTCCCTAAGTCTGGTGTCTAAAGTAAATTGGGTACAGCCCAAATAATTCAAGATATTCCGTACGGGATCAAAGTACTTTAGAAATATTAAAATGTGTTGGCTGGGATTGAAGTGGTTAATCGTTTGATCATTATCAGCGTGCAAAGTTTCTAAATAAATTGTCCATGTTGGGGCTGTATCCACTATATACGCTAAACTCGTCTCCATCTCGCTATTGATATCAAAATACACCATTCGAGTTGTTAAGCGGCGATAAAGCAATGGCCAAATTCGCATTCTTGTGATAGGGATACGAAAGTAGTTACACATTGCACCCACCACGGATCCAATCGTTTCCGATTTTCTTGCTCGAAATAATGTGTATTGGACAGTGTTTGGATCGAAGTACCCAGCAGCGTCATGTGTTTCAAAACAATCCTCCATGACTATTTGTATTGTAAAAAATATTGCCTGATCAGTTTTTCAGCTTTATGGATCATCTTGATCCTGGTCTCCTCTTCCAATCGTTCTATTAATTCTGACGGTATATCTGCTTCAACTATTGTCTGAAGTACCCTAGGGATTTCCGACAATCTGATATACACGAGCATGTAGGCATTGCAATTCGGCTTATCATTTAAGGTTATTTCATTATCTGACCCACCGTAATTATGCTCAATGGCTTCAAATTTCGTACAACATGAAACGACGTCATCATCGAACTTACACCAATTTCCCTCCAACAGCGGATTTATGTAAGCAACGTAGTGTCCGTTTTGATTGTCTCCTGAATGGACTAACACCGCATGAAGGCGATAAACAGCATCAGTTTGTTCTTTCTCTGCTAAGAATTGATCCAAAACAATTCGTCATCAAACTCAAATCGATCGTTAAATTTCAAGGAACAGTCAGTTACAGGATCGTATTGAAATCTCATTGAATGCAGCTGCAAAACTGGCGGGAACGAAATAAAAATCACTCCTTTTTCAGCTTCCTGAAGACTGTACTCTTCACCAGCATCGTATTTGTTGTCACCATCCAGCATTTCTGTAGCAATGTAACTCTTGAACGATTCGTAAACCGGACAATTATTCTAAATTTAGAGATGCGTTTCCATCGACAATATCATGTGAACCGATGTTTTCTAAATGTACTCGTTGCTCCCGGAGAAACTGTAGCGTTTTATCGACGTTTTCAAGACAGTGAATTCTCATCATCTGAATCCTCCTTGGCAACATCTGGCTCGATCTTGTTAGGTTTTGATTTTACCGAAATATCTGGGGAACATTCCAACTTCAAACATGCGGTGATTCTGACCTTCGCTCGATGACAATTATGTTTGCTTAAAACTACCAATAATCGTATTTAAACTACTAATATGATTACAATTTGGACTGGCAAACAAACCCTAGTCGAGTGCGGCTTAGCTTTCTGACTATACATAGTCACGCGAATGTTACGATAGTGTTCGGGGTGAGGTAATCCTGATGCCCTTCGGTTTTATCCGTAACAATAGTTTACGATAAATATTATAGACAGTAAAAAAAATTGTATATTCGCTTGAAATTCCATTTTATTATTAACTGTCTCTTATCATACATGTAAGTACAATTTTATTACTTATTTATCCGAAGTCATCGCAAACAAATTGGTGCGCTTGGCATTTCTTTGAATGAATTCATCGATCAGTCGTTCGTCATCAATTTTGTCAGCTAAGTCATGATATATGTGTAAAATTGCGATGTAGTTCAGACGCTTTTGACCCATTGTTGAACGGAGATGATTCTTCAACCTTTTTAAAGTTGAAAAACTTCGTTCGTTTGTACAAGATGAAGCAGGAATTGTCAATAATAATTTAACAAATCGGACATATTCCGGGACAAGGCCTTTGCACCATTCATGTTCTCGTAAAAAATTCACAACGTCTTTGAAATTCTGAACCTTTACATTTTTCTTTGTTGTCACCTCTAGAAATATATTCCTATCAGCGACTAGAGAATTTTTGTCGAAGTCATCTTTGTAAAATTTAACAATCTCTTCCCCATCCAAATTTTTAGAGATTATGAAACTATCAAGGGATTTTTAAAAAATTGCAGATTCAGTCCCAAACCTCCAATTTAAAGATGAAATTACCTGGTCATAAACTTCAAAGTAAATTTTCGTGTACATTTCTTTCGGTGACTCGAAAATATGATCTCTGCATTTTTAAATAGGATTTAACCGTTTTGGGACGTTTCGCACTCGCGGAAGTTTTGCATCTTCAATATCTAATTCTTTGACACTTGCTTTTGTTTTGTCCCAAATCGTGTCAAATTTAGATTCGCGAGATAATTCCAAGACATACTGTACGGCATCAACTTTTTCGAACGCGTCAACAAGACTGAGTTGAGAATTTTGCAACTCCCTATTCAAATTTTCAATTTTATGAAAAATTTCGATCAACATTGTTAAGAAAAACGAAAAATTGAACGTTTCCATTTTTTGAAGAAATCCAGATGCTTTGGCGGAGGCTGTGGCATTTACAGAAGAGTCTGATCCTAGCTCATGTAGAATCGTCATTATCGCTTTGTAATTTACACGGACAGTCCTGAGAGAACCTATTCTCATGGTAAACCTGAAACAATCAACGTAAAAATAATTCATATAACTTGAGTAGCTAAGGAATTCAATTCTGAAATGAAGTTTAAATATTAACCTGGTTGGGCAATAAGCAGAAACGGCAACGCTTTTTTCTTCGTTGTCTTCGCGCAGTTCTTCTTGGATTTCTTTTAACCGGGCACAGCGTTTCGATGAATCTCGAATAAAGTTTATGAGCTCCTTGACGATACCGACGAAGTTTTTCACTTGCATGATTTTTTCCAGTGCATCTTGGACGACCAGATTTAAATTACGTGCATTACAATGCACAAAAAGTGCTCGGGATTCAATTTCTTTCACTCTCGCCTGTAATCCAGTCAAACCACCAGAGACGTTTGCAGCACCATCATAGCATTGACCTCGACACTTGCTGGATGAAATGCCAAAATGAAAGAAAACATCCATTTCTATCAAGGTTGCCGCACTCGTGTTTGTCGTTGAATAAAAACCAAGGAAGAATTCTGATGACACGAGGTCTTCGGATACGACTCTAATGCAGATGGAAATTAGTTTAGTTCTTGAGCAATCGGGAGTTACATCCAACAAAAAAGCAAAAAACTCGCAATTTTTTATCTCTTCGAATTTCATTTTGTGTATCGTGATGAAGCCATTTATTTCCAGAGCGTAGAAGCCACGATTCCAGCTCAGGAACATCTTCCACGCGCGCTTTTAAAATTCTCAGGAAGTTTGAATTCTTATCATCGTGGCCACGTAGTGGCAAACCTTGTTGTCCTAATAGCTTGATGGTGCTGAATATTTTTCTGAGAGCTGTGCGATTTTCCCACATTTGTTTTTTCGTTGCAGTCGATAAATACTGAACAAGACTGATTATACTGTCTTTCTGAAGGGTTTCTGCGTTTCTCATGTGAAATGTGCTTGTTGAATGTTTCTTGATTCTGCAAGATGCATTAACCCACGTGGAATATCCGTTTTCCACCCAAGTTTTGCGTGAGTGTGTATCGTTGGCATTACATGATTGTGCTAAGTTTTTAGCACACGCTTCTGTACATATAGCGCAAATTGCCTTCTCAAATCCATTGAGACCTAGCCAAGGATTTTCTTTCTTCCATTTGCTGTATGCGATCGGTACTGTTGCTGACAGTAGCGAGGATGCTGGAAAAAAGTTCGATAATTGTAGCGTCAATTTAAAAAAATAATAAAATTTTTGTTTATTTGTTTATCTGTTGCTATTGATACGGGAGAAAACGGAGTAGACAAAACACTGCTCGACTGCGCTTTCACTTGACTTTTTTCACATTTTTAAAAATTTATTCGAATATTAAACTTACGATTTTTCGATTTCTCGGGATTTTCAGTCTCAATTATTGGATGTTTTTCCCCGGATTTTTCTTTCGACGAGTTGGTTGATTCAGAATCCTCCTGTTGGCGCGTTTTCTCACTCTGGTTTATTTCAATTTCGTCCATTCTAGTTTCTTCTCTCTTCCGATTCACTCTCACAACGAACTTATCCATTTTTCTCGCAGCCACACAAACACGCAGTGTGTTTCTCCGGTCTCCACACCTTCTCCAGTACACTTCAGTACACTTACCATCAGCTGAAATTAGCCTAAACTAGCACTTATGGGTGTAAGTGGGGGAAAGTGCACTCTCCGCCACTAGCCCGAAGCTGTTTTAAGATGACTCGGAAGACATTATCTATTCATCCTTCTTCCTGCTCTCAACCGATGTCCACTATATGCGCTAGAAAGGTGTTGCGCATGAGTAATACATGAGTTTGTGAACGCGAGAACTTGTTTACTCAGCGGTGCTAATTCTGATTACTCAATTTAGTTTTGTCTTTTGGGGCATGTTGAATTCAATATGCCAAAAATTTGGCCTGTACTAAGCTCAACATACTCAACGTGCCTTCCGCCGCCCCTGGTCTGTAGGCAACATACCGTTCGAACGCCTCCAAAATTATAAGAACTAATTTCTTTCACAACTCCGCCGTAGACAGTCCCAAGCCCGTTTGAGAAAGGCGGAAGGAACCCCTTGTTTCCGCAACCCACAGTATCCATTATTCCTCATCCCAAACCCCCCACTTAAATGGTAGTAAATGCTCTTGGGGTCACACATTAGGCCAATAATGTGACATTAAATGCCGAGAAATGCTAATGGCTGTAAATACATCTACAGCTCTGCTACTAAATCCTACTTACACCTCTTTTGTGAGGGCGTAAGAGGACGAAAGCAAATCTTCTGCGCCTGATAACGGAATTAACGTAATAACCATGGCGCCGGAATGGAGGTTGGGCGACGAGCTAACTTCCTGGCCCTGGAAAACCTTTAATTGTTTCGAAACCTGCAGATAGGCCTCCGAATGGATTGGACTCATGGCAATGACCTCGCAAACGAAAAAAGGACTACGGCATTGGATCCTTGAATGTCAAATCACTCAATTACCCTGGCACTGTTAAGGACCGTTTACAACAGGCCAGTCAATATCAATTAAAAATACTGCCAGTCCAGGAAACGAATTAGACTGGAAACGACATTCAAGACATCAGATCGAATACAATATTCAAAAGTGGGAAGCCTACTAGAAAACGAGAATTCGGAGTGGCCTTCATTGTGGATAGGGAGTTCAAATCGCACGTTATTGACTTTTAAGCAATAAACGAACGGTTGTGTGCGATCCGTATAAAAGCGAAATTCTTTAAAATCTGGCTGATTAATATTCACTCCCTGACCGAAGAAAAGGACGAAGGAAACGTTCTACAATCACCTGGAAAGGCTAGTCTACTCATTGCCTAGAAATGACACAAACATAATTCTGGGTGATTTCCACGCTTACGTTGGCAATGACCTATTTCATCGGAGAACGACTGGAGGATATAGCCTCCAAGATGAAAAAAATGACAACGGCCAGTGCCTGATTGACTTTGCATGTGGCAGAAATCTAGTCACGTCCGACTTGCTTCCCACATCGAGGCATTCATAAAATGACCTGGGTTGCACCGGATGGCAACATACAAAACCAGATTGATCATGTTCTGGTCCAACAATGTTGGGCCTCGAGCATACTTGACGTCCGTGCAGACCGAGGATCCAATTGTAATTCAGATCATTACTTGATCAAATTAACCTGTCGATGTCGTATGTCAAAGGCATATTCGGCAAAGACTAGCCCGGTGCAAAAATTTGACATAGAAAGGCTCCAAACGGCGTCTGTGGCCGAAAACTTCACGGAGACCCTCGACAACCAGCTGGTTCTCATCTTATCAGACGCACCGTTAAAGACGAGCACCGAGCTATGAATGGAAGTGAAAGCGGCTATTAGAACCGTGGCAGAACGGACGATCGGACATCAAGCCCGGCGCAAGAGGAATGATTAATTCGATGATGAGTGCCACAATGCGTTAGATAAGAAGAATCAGGCGTACAAAGAATACGTTAGTAGAAAAACTAGGACAAAAAGAGTACACTATGAAAATCTCAGAAGAGTAGCGTATATGATAATTACGATTAAGAAAGGAAAATACTGTGATGACCAATTAAGAAATATAGATGTAAGTTTAGTGAGCAACAACACAAGACATGCATACAAAATAGTAAAAAGCCTGAAACGTGGTTACCAGCCCAAAAACACGCTCTGTTGTGATGACATCGGCAATATAATCGTAAATGAAACGAAATTAAGGAGAGATGGGCATCATATTTCAAGAACCTCCTTAATCCTCCGTACAGCTCTAGAGCATCGGAGCCTGTAGATGTCTGCGGAGAGCATCTATTGGCCTAACCAACTCTAGATGAAGCTAGTTCCACCATCAAAGCCCAAAAGAATAATGAAGCGCTGGGGCATCGATGAGATTCCAGTGGAGCTCATCAAATATGGTGGCAGTAGTGTCCATCAAGCTATTCACAAAGTCATCCAGTTGATTTGGCAACCAGAACATATGTCGGAGGAGTGGAGCCAATCAATTATATTCCCTACCCACAAAAAAGGTGACAAGCTACAGTGCGGAAATTATAGAGCCATGTCACTACTTTGTATGGCGTACAAAATATTTTCAAAGATCTTAGAAAATAAAATCGGATCATACACCAACAGTTTTATTGTGGAGTATCAAGGTGGTTTTAGAGCAGGTAGATCAACAACAGACCAATTGTTGACAGTCAAACAGGTACTTAAAACGTGCTGGGAACTCAACATAGACGTTCACCAAATTTTCGTTGACTTCAAGCAATTATATGATAATATAGATCGTAACGTACTGTACCAAATAATGCTTGGTTTTGGCATCCCAGCCAAATAAGTTCGTCCCACCAAAATTAAAATGACGTCGGTGACCTCCCAAGTCCGCATCAATAACCAACTCACTTATGCCTTTGACACAAATATCGGACTAAAGAAGGGAATAATGAACTGCGTGCTTAAATATAGAAACATATTCTGTAAATCTGAACTTTACATTGTGAACAATTTAAAATCACCACTTTTGAGTTTAAAATCTTGCCAAAATTTGAAAATTATACAACGAATTAACACCTTTGATAATCCGAGGGTCGAAACAATTCAAAAATCGTTGGTAAATATCGAGACGGAATATCCAAAATTATTTAACAAACTCGGTTGTCTTAAGGAGGATTACGAAATCAAATTGCAACCAAACGCGAAACCTTATGCAATCGCAACAGCTCGACGAGTCCTGATTCCATTAAAGGCAAAACTTGATGAAATGCTTCAGTTGGGTGTAATCAGACGTGTAGATGAGCCAACAGATTGGTGCGCTCCGATGGTAATCGTTAATAAACCCGACGGTGATATTCGTTCTTGGGTTGACCTCGCCAAACTCAACTTAGCCATTCAACGAGGTATACACCCGATGCCAGTTGCTGACCATTCACTGGCGCAATTGGAAGGTGCAAAGTACTTCACCAAGTTAGACGCGAAGCATGGATTTTGGCAGATAAAGCTATCTCCAAAATCACAGTTTTTTACAACTTTTCTAACTCCATCTGGAAGATTCTGCTTCCAAAGGCTGCCTTTTGGTACTTGCACGGCTCCAGAGTTGTTCCAAAAAAGAATGCAGTTGATTCTCGAAGGCCTTAATGGAGTCATCTGCCAAATGGATGACATATTGGTGAAAGGGAAAGACATACAAGTGCATGATCTAAATTTGCGTGCTGTACTTAAAAAGCTAGAAGAGAATGGAGTAACCTTAAATAAATCTAAGTGTCAGATAGGTATCAAATCCATTACATTTTTGGAACACAAAATTGACGAGGAGGGTATACACCCTTGCCCATCAAAAATCAAGGCAATTGATGAATTTCCCCATCCGTAAAATGTAAGGGAACTGCGCCAGTTTCTGGGATTAGTAAATTACCTGGGTAAGTTCGTTCCATATCTCTCTTCAGTAAGCTATCCCCTTTATGAGCTTTTAAAATCCCAGGCTGATTTTCTATGGACGCCAGTTCAGGAGGAGGCTTTCTTAAAACTGAAACGAGCCTAACAACGGCTCCGGTATTGAAGAAATACGATCCTACACATAGAACCCTTGTGTCATCGGATGCATCTCCTTTCGGATTGGGAGCGGTGCTCCTTCAGACAGATGTGGATGGTATCCGGAAGCCCGTAGCATACGCTTCGCGAACGATGTCTGACAGCAAAAAGAAGTATGCGCAGATAGAAAAGGAAGCTTCAGGCATCAAACGGGCATGTGAAAAATTCCGGGACTACATCGTTGGCATCCATTTTACAATTGAGACAGATCACAAGCCGTTGATTCCAATTTTTACTACGAAAAACCTCGATGACTTGACGTTAAGGATCCAAAGATTCCATATGAAAATGATGGGTCTTACTTTTAGCATAATCTATACTCCTGGAAAAGATATTATAGTAGCTGATATGCTATCCCGCCATCCTATCTAAGGAACAGAACCGGACGGTGACGATGAAATCGAAACATTCATCAACAGCATTATCGAAGAGCTACAATTATCAACCGACAGACTAAACACTATTCGGAAAGCCCAGCAAGATGATCCCATCATCAGAGAAGTAAAGGAGTATTGCCAAGATGGATGGCCACATCGTTCAAAACTATCACAAGAAGCAAGGTTGTTCTATAGCGATCGCCAATATCTTTCAATTAATGGCCAATTTTTGATGCACGGTAAGAGACTTGTCATCTCAACGGCCTTACAGCACGGGATGTTAGAAACGATGCATACCGGGCATTTGGGAATTGTAAAGTGCAAAAGCAGGATGCGCGAGTCTGTCTGGTGGCCTGGCTCGTCAAAACAGATGGAAGAATATATTCGGCGGTGCACTACCTGTATACAGTTTTTAGTTCCAAGACATGATACGCTCATCAGTTCTGAAATGCCAGAGCGCCCTTGGCACACCATAGCAATGGACCTCTGCGTATGTCATGGTAAGACGTTTCTTGTTATAAGTGACTACTTTTCCAGGTTCCCGGGGAGATAGTACATTTGGAATCACAGACTACCAGATGGGTCATCACACACTTAAAATCGATTTTTGCGAGATTTGGCATTCCGGAAATCGTTAGAACTGATAACGGGCCCCAGTTTGCAACGGTCCACACATCAGAGTTTCGACAATTTGCACACTCCAGGGGATTCAGGCACATCACATCCAGCCCTCGTTTCCCTCAAAGCAATGGATTCATCGAGTCGGCGGTTAAAATTGTTAAAACACTTTTAAAGAAAAACAAAGAAAATCCTGAATTTGCGCTATTGGAGTACCGAGCCACACCACTTAATAACGGTTACAGTCCAGCAGAACTTTTAATGGGCCGGGAAATTCGATCAACCATCCCGATGACGAGTGAACGATATGAGCCAAATTCTCTCAATATGGACAAAACAACAATGGCTGAGGAACAACGAAGACAACAACAAACAAATAACTACGATAGACGCCATGGTGTATGCAGCGGAAGAAACTTTAAAATCGGTGACGTTGTCTGGATTTGAGACATACATCAGTGGGGTTCTTTCTATATAAAAACCAATTCTGGGGTTTACCGAAGAAATGTGTTTCATCTTAACAACGCCCACAGAAAGAACGTGCCATATATTCCCGAAGAAGTAACTGAAGGAGAGCTCGGAGCTTCAAGTTCAAAACCTTCGAAGGGGGAGATGAAGGTGAATATTCGAAGTGAATCAAAAATGATCCCAACAACATGTCAACCTACAACATCTACAGGCCACTACACGACAAGGTCAGGAAGAATATCAAGACAACCCGACCGTTTGACTTACTAATCAAAAATTACTTATGAATTAATATGTAGCTATGTAATGGTTTTAAACCAAGATATAATTTACGGGGGAGATGTGAAGTATCGTTCTGTCCCGCTCTATACACATTATTCGTAATGTAACATATAGTGCTAAGAAAGAAGTCAGTCAATAAACTGAACTCATTAAGATCGGTCGTCTTTTAATTAACGTGCGAACACTACAGCGCAGTCGAGGTAAAATACCTCAAGTACACAAAATATCACACTTGGCTATGTTAGCGAATTTTTGTATTTAGGGGCCAAAATAACGAAAACGGGCAATGAAAGACACGAAATATGCCGAAAAATACAGCTCGAAAATAACCTTGAAGACCAGCTGCATACACAGGAAAATAAAGCTCCAAGTATACAAATCTGTGACAAGACCTGTGTTATGCTATAAGTGTGAAACATGGACCCTAACCCAAGCATTCACAAATATATTGAATTCCCTTGAGCGACGGGTCTTGAGGCCAAAAATTGGAGCGAGGCTAGACGGGGACCAATGGTAAATTCGATACAACCATGAGCTGTATGAAATTTTTGACGACCCGGAGTCTGGCCTTATGAATCGTATGGACGAACAACGGATACCCAAGAAGGTATTCGTTGGGAGCAATGAAGGCTGGAGACCAGTGGGGAAACCAAGGAAAAGCTGATCTGACTCGGCCGACGAAGACAGTTCATCGCTGCTCGGATATCGAAATTGGAGGACGCGGTCAATGGACCGAGACAGTTGGAGACGCTATTTGCAGGAAGCGAAGGCCCGAGAGGGGCTGTAATGCTAAGAAGAAGAAGAAGAATTTCTTTTGCGCAATCGCTCATTGTAACCCATGGCCTACACTCTGAACTTACGAACTAGCAGCAAAACACACAACTGAGTCGCACTTCTTGGTGGAAATTAACATTTGTTTGTCGACTTTTGGTGCTTTCGAAAAATGCCGGTTGGTTGCTATCAAAAATAATAAAAAATTGTGTTGCTAGTTTTATGAGTGTGATAAATCTTGATAAAATTGCTGAGGTAATTGTTTGAACTTTATTATATAACGTTAATTTTGAACATTTTTCAATTTTTTTTTATTTTGTTGGCAAAAAGTGCTTGTTGCCCGTAGGCTACATCAGGCAACAAGTGTAACATTTTATTTGATGCCTAATATGCTCATTGTTATTGTTTTGAATTTCAGGATGTCTCTTAAATGGCCCCTTAGTGGTGAGGAAAAAGTCTTAGCGCTAAATGAGTATGCGCACAGTGAAGATGGCTTCGATTAACATGACGAAAGCTTTGCTGATCTGAATTGCGCTGCTGAATATGAAGCTTTCGATGATGAGGATTCAAAAATTCTAAAATACAAACTGTAAAAAACATAGATAAATGTGCTTTCCGAGCCAAGAAACATACTAAGGAGAAGCCAGCTAAACTGGATTTACGCTGGAAGAGAAAGAGTCTAGAGTTGAGTGCAGTTTAGGGGAAACAAGACCCTAGGTCCTGACCTACTGGAGATCGATACTCCTGTACAGTTAATTTTTCTACCTATTTTTGCATGAACTAATTTAAGAAATTTCTGAGGAGATTAACTTTTATCAAGTGTAGAAAGATACTGTCGCGTGTTATGGTTCACGGCCAATAATTTTAATGTTCCGGAAAAGTGAAAACGCAATGTCTTTTAAATTGAATTATAAGAGTTTATTGACTAAAAAACTGCACAATCATTAATTTAACTATTTCACCAATTTTACTTTTCACTTGTCTATAAATTTTTCATTCCAACTGTCTATTACTAAAATCACTTCACTTATCAATCAATATCGCCTTTACTTCACGCTCCACTTTATCGCAGTTTTACTATCGTGGTTTTATTATTGCGGTTGTACTATGTCCCCCATTCATTCAGCTCGGCTTTATAAAGGGTCTCTATTAATTCAATCAATTTCTAGTACATTGGCGAACTACTTGGAATCTTCGAGCTATTCTGAATGGAAGCAGTGACGTCACTTTCAGATGTTGATCATGTTTGGTCGATTCTTGTGCTTTAGAGTACATTCGTTTGTCGATCATGATATCATTGATAGTTGCGACAGTAGCTTACAGAAATGTTTGCACATGGAACACTGCCCCCCCCCCCTCTGTTCTTTTCGCCCCGAAAGTCTTCTTGGATGTAATATGGGGCAAGACGGTTCAGGTGCACGATTTGTATGCGATATACGACGTCATTGATATGTTTTGTAACTCGGTATGGTGCCTCCCAATTATGCTGCAACTTTGGAGACATACCCTTCCGCCGTTGTGGGTTATATAGCCACACGAAGTTATCTTGCTGGAAGCCAGTAGAATTTGCCTTTAGACCACACCTGGTTTTCATGCGGTCAGCAGCCGATTCGAGATGTTTTCGCACTGTCCAATGTATCTGGTTGAACCGTTGCCTTAGGTCACTTGCGTACTCCAAGATCGTTTGGGGTTTCTCAGGGGATATTCCGAACTTTATATCACCTGGCAGACGAATAGTTTTTCCAAAAATGATTTTGGCTGGGGCTTGGTCCGTCGATGCATGCTTGGCAGCTCTATACGCCATCAAGAATAATGGGATGTGCTGGACCCATTCCCTTTGGTTCTCGTCAACCATCTTGGCCAGATGTTTATTGAGCGTGCCGTTGAACCGTTCGACCATTCCATCGGATTGGGGATGCAGCGGTGTTGTCCTTATTTTCCATATTCCCAGTAACTCGCACATTTCACCAACAACTAATTAATCAAAGTTTCGGCCTTGATCTGAATGCAGTTTGCAAGGTACGCCATACCTACTGACCCAATTTAATACTAGCTGTTCGGCTACAGTAGTTGCTTCCTGGTTGGGAATGGGGTAGAGCTTGAGCCACTTGCTGAAATCATCGGCCACAACCAGCGTGTATCAATTTCCCCATTCAGATTCAGGAAAGGGTCCTGCGATGTCAACAGCAATCCTTTTAAATGGTACCCCCACGTTATAGGTTTGCATTGGTCCTCTGAGTCGTCGCTTTGGACCTTTGACGGAATCGCAAATCGTGCATCTGCGACACCAGTCCTCTACGTCTTCTCGAGCATGGAGCCAGTAAAACCTCTCCCGCAATTTCGCTAAGGTCTTGTTAACACCAAGGTGGTCTCCTGAGGATCCTTCATGCATTTCCTTAACCACATCGTGGATTCAACTTTTGGGAAGTATAGTTTGCATCTTATAGGGGCTGCCATCCGCCGTTTCCCATTTCCGCTTGAGTACACTACCCTCCACATGAAAGGGACTTCCATTATTCCCAATAACTTTTCAGGATGGTGCCATGCATTGAAGCGTCCTTCCACTCAGGTCGCCCAGTTGTCTCCTTCCATACGAGCGATGGTCCGATATCTTCATTGGCGAACTGGGCATTTTGAATCTCCTCCGATGAACAACCTGCATCGAATTCGGCCGTTATCAATCGCAGATCAACGGACGGTTCCTTTTCCTCAATCCATCGGCAATGCTTGCAGTTAGCTCGCCGTGGACGACGATATAGGGCGTCAGCATTTCCATGAACTCCACACTTCTGATGAATAATTTCGTAGTCGTATGACTGCAATTTTTTAATGCATCTCACAACTTGTCCCTCCGGGTTTTTTTAAGTTGTGTAGCCATCTCAATGAAGCATAGTCCGTTCGAAGAACAAATTTCTGGCCATATAGGTACTTGTAGAACTGCTTGGCGGCCTCTTTTATAGCCAATAGCTCCTTCCTGGCCACGCAGTAGTTCCTCTCACTTTTTGAAAGAACTCGACTGTAAAACGAGAGGACTCTTTCTTCGCTATCGATCTGCTGGGGGAGTGCAGCTCCAATACCACCATTGCTCGCATCGGTGCCAATTACAAACATTTTTCCGGGCTTAGGATATGCCAGCATGGGTGATTCACACAGCTTCTCCTTCAAGGTCTCAAAGGCTGCCTGGGATTGTTCCTTCTAGACATACGGACAATTTTTCTCGGTTAGCTGATAGAGACACTTAGCTATTTTGGCAAAGTCTTTGACGAATCTTCAATAGTAGGTTGCCCGACCCAGAAAACCGTAGTTAGCGCTTGTTGTTTGGTGTGTGCTAGCTTTTCACGGCTTCAATTTCCCCAGGGTCTGTTTTGACCCCTTCTGCTGATGCGACGTTACCCATGTATTTTCTTTCAGCTGCGAAAAGGGTACACTTGTCGGGACTAAGTTCCAGATTCGCACGTCGCAATCAGGTGAAAACCTCTTCTAATTTTCCCACATGCTCTCCGAACGTTCTCCCAATGACGATGATGTCATCTAGGTACACCAAGCAGGTCTTCCAGGTCAGGCCTCGTAGCACGTATTCCATCAGTCGTTCGAAGAGGGCAGGAGTATTACAAAGCCCAACTGGCATCACCACGAACTGCCACAATCCGGTCCCAACTGAAAATGTGGCCTACTGTCGGTTCTTCTTGTCGATTTCTACCTGCCAGTAGCCACTGTTGAGATCGAGCGTAGAAAACCATTTTCCGTCGTGGGAGCTTGTAACTATCTTTCTTGGTGACGTAGTTGAGCTGCCTATAGCCGACACAAAAACGAGTGCTACCACCCTTTTTCTTTACTAAAACTACTGGCGTGGCCCATGGACTGATAGAAGGTTCGATAACACCTTGTTTGTCCGAGATCAGTGCGCTTACTTCTTCTTGTTTGGCTATAGGAAGACGTCTCGGCGCTTGTTTAATTGGCTTGGCTCCCTGTGTATCTATGACGTGAGTTACCAGACTCGTTCGGCCTTGGTCATCC
The DNA here is from genome assembly GCA_963969285.1 of Odontomyia ornata. NCBI lineage: Eukaryota > Metazoa > Arthropoda > Insecta > Diptera > Stratiomyidae > Odontomyia > Odontomyia ornata. The sequence goes on along the minus strand of OZ017739.1, from coordinate 77,107,926 downwards.
GGGCTTGCTGAGAAGATGTCACTGTACTTGGTGACCAGATCAGAGGCTCGCTTGAATAGCTTCACTGGCAATTTGACCTGCTTCAATATAGCAGACGTAGATTTCCGGTCTTTGTCTGCGTCTTGCCTCCTTTTAAATGATGGTCGTGAGTGGGTTCCAAAGGGGCGATGGTAGAAACAAACTGGCAGCTGCCAATGAATTCTCCCGCTTTGATGCTCGTGGTTGAGTCTGCGGTGTTAAGGACTCTATCTGGCACGTATTCGTTCCCTATAGATCTTACAAGGCTTCGTCCTACAATCAAACTGCGCAATGCGGATGGCTTCGTTGGCTCTATCAGATAAGATCGGTGGTCTCCAGAATCACCATCAAGCTTGGCCCATACAATGCTTTCGGAAGAATTTGGGACATCAGTGTCGGTACATACTACTACAGTCATCTTGGGAATTTGAACGCCGGGATTCTCTATCAATACTTCAACATTCCGCCATTTCAATACCCGTTTGCCCAAATCCAACGTGATTCTATGTGGTCGCAAAAATGCAGTCATCCATAATGTTTGTGACGAGAAAATTATATCGGAACGCAAGGTCTCCCAACTGTATCTGGAGGTTGACCTCTCCATGAACAGGTGCAGTTTCTCCCGTAGCTGCCCGTAGTGAGAAAATCCTGCCCTTTTGAAGTAGTTGTTGCCTCACATGGTCTGGTCGGATAATCGATCGGGTTGCACGAGTGTCGATTATTATTTTTAAATGTTCTCCATCAACTTGACCCGGAGGGCATAGGTCCGCTTCTCCATGATGTAGTCTTGACACGGTGATGGTGGTGCTGGGGACGTCGGTCCTCCTAGCCAACCTCTGCCCCACGAAGTTGGCTCTTACATGTTTCCCGACCCCTCAGTTTAAAGGGCTTCCATTCTGAGCTCCTGACTCCATCTAGATCTTCTCCAAGCTGTACATCCTGGACAAAAGCTTGATTTTCTTCGCTTGTTGCAGTCTCTTTGGCGGTGCCCCTTCTCTCCAAAATTCCAGCATCTAGGTGCACCATTAACCTGCGGCTCTCGCTCAATTTCCACGAGCTCACACCTGCACTCGTCTGCCACTACCTCGCAAACCCCGGCACTGTTACGACTCACATTTTTTGCTGCCTCAAAGTTCAGACTATAAGCCAATGCGTCCATAACTGTTTGTTTTTAAGCTAAACGCACAGCTTGTTGCAATTCCTGGTCCTTTAATGCACTGATGAATGCTTCTATTGCAGCGTCATCTCGATGTTCTGGGTCATAAGCTGGGTAAGCCAAAAGTGCCAGTCACTCAATGTCTTGGGCTAGCCGCTGTAAGGTTTCGCCAGACTTCTGCATCCGATGCCGTAGCTGTGACCGATAAATTTGCTTCAGATGATCGTCTCCATAGTGCATGTCGAGGGCATTCATAATAGCAGCCGGGTTTGAGTGCAACTCAACGGGGATAGTCTGCAAAAGCACGGCAGTTGGGCCTCTCAGAGCAAGAATTAATGCAGTTGCTCGTTTCTGCTCATTCCAGTGATTTGCCCTAGCGGCGGCTCCAAACTGGGTTTTGTAAATGCTCCAGACCGTTTGCCCGTCGAATATTGGTGCTTTCAAATTTCTGGATGAGCTTTGCGCTGCGGTTGCAAGTGGGGCTGGTAAGGTGGTTACTGCTGCCTTCGCTGCTTCCAATTCCTTTTTCATGTTCCCCATCTCATGGTTCATTCTCTCCTCGACCTGGTAAACCTTTTCCGTTTCATTTATTTGTTCAGACTACCGAGCTTCGCTTTTATTTCGGTTGACTGTTTTTGCAAATCCGCCTTGATTTCGATCACTTGTTGGTCCAGCTTCTGAACTAGCTTCACTGTTAAACTGGATGACTGCTGTCACTGCTCTTGCTGCATCAGTATCAACATTTGCATCAGCGAATTTCCTGGTTCCTTTGATTTTGGTGTTTCTGCTTCTCCAGCTTTTGCGCCCTTTTCCGCATCTGAGTGCTCATCCGCCATGGTAAATTCATTCATATTTTAATGTTAGCTTCGCGGTATTTTTATTATTTCGGCTTTAATTTTTTTTCCACCAGTGTCCACGTTATATTTCACTATTGTGCAGTTTAAAAATGTTTAAAAGTTTTTCACTTTCAAAACTTTTTTTTCTCACTTCTTGACACTACTGTCGCGTGTTATGGTTCGCGGCCAATAATTTTAATCTTCCGGGAAAGTGAAAACGCACTATCTCTTTAATTAAGTTAAAAGAGTTCATTTACTAAAAAAAATGCACAATCAATAAGTTGAGCAATTTCACCAATTTCTTTTTTTTCACTTTGTCTATCAATTTTTAACTTCAACTGCCTATCACTCCACAATCAATATCGCTTTTGATTCGCACTCCTCACTATCGCAGTTTTACTGTATCGTGGTTGTGATTAATCCCCCCATTCATTCAGCTCGCCTTTATATAGGGTCTCTAGTCATTCAATCCATTTCTCGTACATTGGCGAACTACCTGGAATATTCGAGCAATACTGAATAGGTAGTGGCGACACTTTCAGATGTTGATCATGCTTGGTGGGTTCTCGAGTACGTTCGTTTTGTTGATCATGATCTTCTCAATGGTTGTGAAAACAATTGCGACAGTAGCTCGCAGAATTATTTGTACATGCAGCAATATTTATCCAACAATTTGTCCAAAAATTCAATTTAAAGCACTCAACTAGTCGCAAATTAGTAGGAGTTGTTGCTGATGCTACCGATTACCAAATAGAGGACTCCTATTTTAATCCGCGCGACCACTCCAGGGATAGAAGATGAGTAGGGCACCGCTCTGGACTGTAAGGTGGATGTGGGCGCCCGACGTGTAAGTTCAAACGTCCACATACGAGAACATCGCTCGCTTACAAGTAGAGAAGGGAATTTCCAATGGATCTTGATTGAAGATATGCTTTCGCGGTTCTAAGCGAACATACTTATGAACGATAATAGTATCAGTGAAAATTGTTCATATGTAGGAGCGCTACGTGCTCAAATTTTATTGATGGTTTTTTTTTGTGGTAGGGAGGTGTAGGCATTTACGCCCGCCGAGTCTGGTAGTGTGGGACTCCCATGGAGGATACCCTTGGACTACCCACTAAACACCTCCCCTGTCAATCTGAGGACCTAGCCTGGAACCGTTTGACACATTACTTCGGGCTAAGCCTCATTTCTCTACGCGTTTAGGCTCCACCGGGCTACAGGGATCCCTTTTCCAGCGGAAGGAGGGGAAGGAAGAGGGATTTCTAGAAAAGATACCCCTCCGCCCTGGACGCCTCCAGGCGCTCAAATATGTTCCTTTTTATCTTAAGGACTGCCCGAGCGTAATGTGCCACACAGTTCCATTTGTCAACGGATGTGAGCATCTCTCCAGTGAGTTCATCCGGAGAGAGATCTCCCATTTCTTCAATGAGGTCACCGCGCTGCCTTCCCCACCTCTTGCATACATTTGTGGTAGGCATCATCGACCTCTCCAGCACAGAATATGCAGTCAGGAGACCGTGACTTACCAATCTTGTGCAGGTAAGACCGAAAGTATCCATGTCCATTCAGTAGCTGAGTTAGATAGAAGTCAGTCTCACCATGCCTTCGATTGAGGCACGGCCTCAGGTCACCAATAAGGCGTGCGGTCCACCTACCTTTTGTATCGCTCACCCAGGACTGTTACCAATCACTGAGTGAGCGTTCTCGTTCTTCGTGAGCGATAGCATCTCTGTCGCACTCGTTCCTCCGCAGGTAGATTCTGCGGCGCTCCTTGGCAAGGAGGGCAATGGGTATCACTCCTGCGATGACCAGCACTGCCGACTCCGAGACAGTCCGATATGCAGATGCATTCCGCAGCACTCCTCGTCGCTGCCCCTGTGCCAAGCGCTTTCGATACAGCTCCTTGTTGAGAGCCTCACACCATATTTCCGATCCGTACAACAGCACAGACTGTACTGCACTCATCAGAAGTCTCCTTCTTGATGAGGTGGGACCCCCTATGTTGGCTATTAGCCGGCTGAGAGCCGAAACACTCGCTGCAGCCTTATCAGCTATTGCCCTGATTTGCTCGGAGAAACGCATCTTCGAGTCGATCAAAATGCCCAGGTACTTCACTGCTAGTTTAGTCTCAACGAGTGCTTCCCCAATGTTGATCATCCTTACTCTAGGGTTTCTCTTCTTTGCCAAGATGACTACTTCGGTTTTCTCGAAAGCTAGGCTGAACCCGCGAGCAGTCCCTCACTCGGCGCATTAGCATACCTAGTCTGAATTGCGCTTGTTCAACAGTGCGTTCCGCAACTAGCGCCGCGACATCATCTGCATAGCCGGTCAAGCGCGACTCATCCGGCAGCTCGATTCTCAGTAGCGCGTCGTACGTGATGTTCCACAGGTCTGGGCCAAGGATGGAGCCTTGCGCAACACCCGATGTAACTTCCATCTTCCGCCGACCCTCCTTCGTCTCATAGAGCAGGCTACGGTCTGTCAGGTAGTTCTTCAAAATCCGCATCAGATATTCTGGAACTTGAAAAGAGTTTTCCAGTGCTTCCAGAATATCCTCCCATCTAGCGGAATTGAAGGCGTTTCTGACATCAAGCGTCACGAGCAACACAACCCTTTTGTTTGACTGGCAGTGAGCCTCCGCTCTTTGGACTGCGCTCACTACTTCCGCTATCGCGTCAATAGTGGAGTGACCTGCTCTAAAACCATACTACCGTGGAGATAGGTCCGCGATAGAACGGACCGCATCAGTGAGTCTTCCCTTGATGAGTTTCTCGAGCACTTTCCCAGCCGTGTCTAGCATACACAACGGGCGGTATGCAGACGCCAACTCGGAATTTCCCTTCCCCTTGCTGATCAGTACGAGCCTCGCCACTTTCCAGCGTTCCAGAAATACACCTTCGTAAAGGCAAGTGTTGAACATACTGAGCAACAAGTCAGGACAAAGCTTGAAGACAAGCTGCAAAACGTCAGCAGGAACGCCATCTGGTCCCGGTGCCTTCCTTGCTTTCATGGATAGAATTGCCTGCTCCAGTTCCATCATTGTGAAAGGTGAGCATTCTAATGGTGTTTGTGCATGAGCTGAATCGACACGGACAGGGTGCGTGGGGAATAGTGCCCGTACGATCTCGTCCATCTCCTCTGCTTCACGTAAGCAGGACTTCCGTTGAGCATCAAGTTTTCGCATGACCAGCTTGTAACCTAGGCCCCACGGATCCCTATTTACATCGTCCACGAGGTCTTGCCAGCATCGGGCCTTGCTCTTGTTAATAAGCCTGCGAAGATATTTCCTGCCGGACCTGTATGCTGCTAGCCTAGTGTCTGCCTCCTCCCGTGTTCGCGCCCGCTGGGCCTCTCGCCGAAGTTTGTGACACTCGCTTCTTTGTTCAGCGATCTCGTTTGACCACCAGTATACTGGAGGCTTACCGTGTCCGGGCCTCCGACGGGGCATGGAAGACTCGCAAGCAGTTATGATGGTATTCATAGTTGAGTTCACCAAGTGCTTGGCTGTAGGCCCTCCACTCCCTGGCGGAGCTCCCAGCAACGGTGCGCCTGCCATAAGCACGTCAGCGAACCTCTCAACGTCCATCCTCCCAGTCCTCCATCCAAGGATTGAAGTTTGGGCATATGCACGCAGAGTGGCACCGTCGTGAATCTCAACCGCTATATACTGGTGATCACTAGCCGAGTAGTCCTCTAGTACTCGCCAGTTGTGTACTCTAGGTACCAGGGACTCCGAAGCGAGTGTTACATCGGAAATGGTTCCAACGCAACCCCAGTGGTGGAAAGTAGGGGTTTTACCAGTATTTAGGACAAAAAGCGCTGTTCTGGCCGCAATGTCCAAATATTTGCTTTCCCCTTGGGTCGGGTTGTGGCATACCCCATTCAATGGCTCTAGCGTTGAAGTCTCCCCCGACCAGCGTGTGGCCCTCTGTGTTCTCCGTATCCTGCAGATCACCCAACCTATCTTAATTTTGCCCTTCGCCAGGATTTGCTGGGCGTCTTTATCAGTTAGTTTGACAATAGCCATGCGTTGCCCCCTTGTGTTTTCACGTGTCAATCTTGCCTTGACTTCACTTAAGCTGGGGAACTCCCTCCTAATGGCATCCTCTACTTCAGCTTTGTCCGTGACGCAGTCGAGGTCCCTGATTTCCAGGGTGGCCATTGGTTCGAGCGAGGCAACGGTTGCCGCATCTCCAAGAACCTTTTGAACCGCGTCACGGAATGCATCTTTGTTTGTGGCCTCTGGCCCGAATTCCACCAGCAGGCCACCGGTCCGGGTTGGTCGAACTGCTTTGATGGCAGTTTTGGTGGCATTTCACGGAGGACATCTGCGTAGGTTTGGCCCTTGGTGGGTTTAATAAGCAGTGCCTTTCACAAGGGTTTGCGCCGCAGTTTGCTTTTTGTTTTCTGCGGTATATCGGGTGGTTCTTTGTTCTTCTTTTCGTGGTTGAGCTCTTTGTCTGTTTTTTCTAGGAGTAGCTTTTTGGCCGCTCTTTCCGCTGCCTTGTTTTGCACCACATGAAACTCCTCGCCTGGAGTGACAACTTCGTTTATGATCTCGTCCTTCCTCCTTTTCTCACGGTCGCCTTCAATTGGGCTACCAGCCATTCTTTTGCTGCTGCTAGGACCCACTGATGCCTCGAGGGAAAGCGTGTCTTTTTGGTGCTTTTCGGTTGCAAGCCACCTCCGCCTGTAGTGCGTTATGCGGCCAAAAAGCTCCTCCAGTTCAAAAATGTTATTCTTGACACTCTTGCCTACGTTTTTCTGCACTTCGCAGGCAGCCCTCAGTTGTTGGACGATATTCCCCGCTTTCCGAGTAAGCCGCTCCTCTTCGGCGCGGTTAAGGGCGGTTGTGTTATTTGGCGCCAGCTTTTGGGAGAGGCCCCCGTTTCCTAGCCCTTTTGCTTCTATCGCTTGGGTGACATTTGAAGTGGCGTCGGCCAATGGCAAAACTTCTCCTTCCCCCAGTCTTACACTGGCCTCTGTTGGTGTCGCAGCTTGATCCGGATTGTGTACGTCTTGCACTGGACGCTCCGGGGTGCGCATAGTCCTTCTGCTGCGCCCATTGGCCGCAATGATGCCACGTTGCACAACGCACTCTGCCTTCTTTCGTTCGTTAGTCCGTCTGTGGTCTGTCTCCAATGATTTAACCTGTGATGTTGACTTTGACAGTGTTTGTGGGGTTTGCTGCCTCCTGCCGCGATCGGTGACTTGTTTTATCGGTGTTCTTGCCAACAGCGGTTTTCGCATGAAAGGGTTCTCCGTGCTAGCGTCCCGTTTGCTTGTACTTATATCTGTTACAGAAGCCAAGTTCACCACTTCTATAACATTGCAGTCGCTGGATGACGACGGCCGGGAGCCTGCTCGCTCACTACCCTCTTCCGCCGGTACTGGGGATCCGACCCCCTGCACCGTAATTTGGTTCCCCTTGTGGACCTGCATGGTTTGGTTTTCTATCTGGGTTTCTGTTCCCATAGCATTTTACCTACTGCCAGGATAAATGGATAATTGATGACGCCATATATTTCGTCATGTCACAGTGAAGATCATTGACACTCAGGTATTTGTCCTGAGACTCTCCCTTCACTGCCGACCATTGTCCGCGGCTGCTTATTGGTTATTCGCAGCGAACCTTTCGAGAAAAGTCTGCCCCTATCCGCAACCCTGGGGACGTGTTTGGTTCCCCGGTCTGAGGGCACTATCGATAAATCGATAACCAAAATAAATCGATAACCAAACATGGTTAACATTTCGATTTGATTTGAAATTTGTATCTGTTCGCAGAGATGGTTGACGCCCTGATAGATTGGCGCACTGTGCAAACGCACGTTGTGCACATATGGAAAGCGTATGCATGGCAAACATACTCCAAGCCTACACAAGGTGACTGGAGTCGTAGAAAAAGTTGAAATTTCAACTCGGAGGTAAAAACTGACATTCTTTTTTGAGCCTTTACATAGAAATAAGCAAAATTTTGCTTTCAGTCCCTTAAAAGGGTATTATTTTACATGCGTGTTAAATACTTTAGGGGAGAAAAAGGTCGAAATAAGGTTCATTATTTCGACTCGAGAATAGAATTGGATTTAAATCCTCAACAAAGGTCCAAATTCACGTCCTATTTACTTATGGGTCTAAATATGGAATTAGGATAAATTTATGTTGCTGTTAGTCACTAAATAGAATTTTATGATGCATTGGCGTCAGACCCACTTTATTACTTTTAACTACTCAACCATGAAAAAAAAAACAGGTGAAAATTGGCTTCAATATTTCGACTCGGATAGTTATACTGATCCTTATCTCAGATAACATGACCAAAACAATGCTTTCCTTTAACGTTACGTGAAATAATCTTCCAATCTTTAAATTATTTTTGACCATGTTATAAACTTTTGACTTTCTCAACTGAATTATCTCTGAATTCATCCGAAATTCAATGGTACATGTGATTTCATTAACACAATAGTCTCATTTTGAAGCAAGGTCATTCTTTAGGGACACATTTCAAGTTAAAAATTAATGTAGGGCAAAGTTGTAATGACTTTGATAATGAAAACTTTTGAACTCTGACATGGATCAAAATACTTCAAAGTTTCTGGAAAAGTGAAACAGCCAAAAGCAAAGTGCAAGTCAATGTCATCGTTAAATATCTATGAGACAAGGGAATTTCAGACTGCTCGTAGAATTTCAAAGTTGATGAAGAATAGTTGAAATATTCATCCTGGGATTGAATTAAATTTTTAAATTCTAGTCCTTTGATTGTATCCTTTAATGTGAAATCGTCTGAGCTCAGTAAGGTGCAAAATGATTTACACTTTTAGAAATGATGTTTTGACGGTTTTTTGTTTTAACAATACAAAATGCAAATCATTGAGCCTAAATAAGCTATAATTAGTTTGCTTAGAATTTCTAATCAAGATGAATTCAAAGCTATTGTACTGTGAAATCTATCCCTCTTGCCAAGTTTCAACAGCACTTAGTTCCAGTCTTATGAACTTGAATAATAAGAAATTTTCAAGATTTGTAGAGCCAATAGCTTCGCGCCTAAAGCAAAATGAATCATTGAAAAGCAATTATTTCCTTTATGAACTCGCGATACAGTGACATTCTGAGAAAAATATAAATATTAGAAAAATGACGTCATATCATTATTTCTAACATTTCTATTTGTTACAAATTTTCGATTTTTATATGTACTTTGAAATCACGATAAAAAAATTCTTTGCAAAAGAAAATTTCGAATGGCTGCATTTCAAGCATGATATTAGCTGAAACAAGTGAGCATAAACATTTTGAGAAGAAGAACATGACAGCAACAATGACAGCGTACAAATAGAATGAACGCCAGAAAATTGGAATTTAATCTGACGCTTTCAGTATTTATGTGGACTGGTTGACTTTGGAAATATGGTATGGTATCTATAGGAATATATTTGTACGATAAAAGCCAACAGTATGTTGGATGGTAACGTTTGTGGCATACTGCCAGCAGAATAATGGTGAATATATCATCAAATGCTACCTAGATATAAATTTAAGGCAACTTACAATACTACGGTTTGTAAAAAATTTGACTTTCATTATTATTCGCTACCATCATATAACTAAACATGTTTAATAGAAATAAACTCTCAAATTTTATGTATGACGATTACTTACTCCTTAACCTCTTTCCAAGAGTTGATAAAACACTGGCGTAGTGAAAAAGCATAATCCATTATTTAGGCGATGAATGTTAAATATTCAAACAAAATGTCTCCAAACAAACGTAAACTTGGGGGAATCGACTAATGCAAACTTCAGCATTTAACACTTCTTTCAACTTCGAGAAAAAAAAGTGAACTTCAATATGTAAATTTGTTCCCACATTTAGGGATAAAAATAAGGTTCTTTCGGTATTTGAATTGATTTCCCTCAAAGAGTTTAGGTAAACTTCTTGAGATAAATTTATCTATTGTGGAAAGCTCTTTATATATATTGTTACATGTACAAATAATTCTGCGAGCTACTGTCGCAATTGTTTTCACAACAATGAAGAACACGAATTTACTTGAAACCACGAGAACCCAACAAGCATGATCAACATCTGCAAGTGACGTCACTCCATTCATTAATTTGCTCGAATCTACCAGGTACCTCTCGGTAGAACATTCGCCAATGTACGAGAAATGGGTGAATAGGTAGAGAGCTGAATGAATGGGGGGATTCATCATTCGACCGCGATAAGAACTGCGATAGTGTGTTTCGTAATAGTGAAGTGATTTAGAAGACAATTGCGATAAGAAATTTATGGACAAGTGTTAGATTTTTTTCATAGTGAAAATTAAAATTAGTGAAAGTGTTAAATTGTTAAATTGTTTATTGTGCATTTTTGTAATTAAACAAACTCTTTTAACTTAAATTAAAAGATATTGCGTTTTCACTTTCCCGGAACATTAATATTATTGGCCGCGAACCAATAACACGCGACAATGGTGTCGAGAAGTGAGATTAAAATTTTGAAAGTGAAAATTTGAACATTTTTATAGTGCACAATAGTAAAATTTAAAGAAACATTAAAAATGCCACGAAGCCTAAACTTAAAAATAATGAATTGACCATGTCGGAGCTTAAGGAAGAGCTGGAACAGCGAAACCTGGCTACGCAAGGTACAAAGGCAACACTGATTACACGCTTGCGTGACGCGATTGAATCGGAAGGTGCGTATCTGGATTCAGGTGAGCCTATAGATGCAGAAAAAGGCGCAGAAGGTGGTGAAGCCGAAACAGCGAAACCAAAGGAACCAGAAAACTCGGACCAACAAGCGATCGAAATCAAGGCAGACATCAAGGAAGACATCACACAAAAGCTGGAGAAACAGTCAACCGAAATAAAAGCGGAGCTCGGTCATCTGAACAAACAAATTAAAGGCGTCGAGGAAAAGGTTGACCAGGTCGAGGAAAAGGTTTACCAGGTCGAGGAAAAGGTCCGCCAGGTCGAAGAAAGAATGAACAATGAGATGAAAAAGTGAAAAAGAATTGAAAGCAGCGAGGGCAGTAGTAACCACTTCACCAGCCCCGCTTATAACCGCAGCGCAAAGCACATCCAGAAATGTGCAAGCACCAATATTCGATGGGCAAACGGTCTGGAGTATTTACAAAATCCAGTTTGAAGCCGCCGCTAAGATAAATCACTGGAATGAGCAGGAACGAGCAACTGCATTAATTCTTGCTCTAAGAGGCCCAGCTGTCGAGCTTTTGCAGACTATCCCCGTTGAGTTGCGTTCAAACCCGGCTGCTATAATGAATGCGCTGGACATGCGCTATGGAGACGATCATCTGAAGCAGATTTACCGGGCACAGCTACGGCATCGGATGCAGAAGTCTGGCGAAACCTTGCAGCAGCTAGCACAAGACATTGAGCGACTGGCACTTTTGGCTTACCCAGCGTACGACTCAGAACATTGAGATGACGTAGCAACAGAAGCATTCATCAGCGCCTTACAGGACCAGGAATTGCAACAAGCCGTGCGGTTAGCTCAAAAGCAGACGGTTAAGGACGCAAAGGAATAACATTTTTCGCGCACGGTGAGTACGTGCATATTGCACCAAAATGTGAGAACTGAAAAGAAGATGCGACGAAGAGTAGCTACGTCGTAATCCAGGCAAATAGGGCGATTATGATAAGTAAGTTATGATTGATGGTGCCCCGATCGAAGCTATACTTGATAACGGAAGTGACTTGACAATTATGTGGGCAGACAAGTACGTGAAATTAGGCTCTTCACATTTTGAGAATAAGTCAATTTGGACGGCTTGCAGTTCCAAAAGGGAAGCAGATGCAAGTTAGCAAAATGGCACATGAGAGAGGTCACTTGTCGGTGAGAAAAATGGGGGCTCTTGTGAAGAAAGACTATCGGGTGCCAAGTCTTCGTGCCAAAGTCAAGGAAGTGATTCGTGGCAGTGTTGATTGCATACTGGAAGAAAAGAAGCAAGGATGACAAGAGGGATATCTTAATCTCATCGGCAAGGGTGAAGTCCCTTTGGATACCTTTCACGTCGATCATTTGGGATCTATGACGACGACAAAGAAATGTTACCGGCATATCTTTATCGTTATTAATAGCTTTCTAAGACTCACATAGTTATACGCAACGAAATCTACAAAGACGGCTGAGGTGACAGTTGGAAATCCAAGAAAATCTGATCCCATCGTGATACTGCCTTCACATCGAACGATTTCAAGGTCTACTGCAACAACAAGAAGATTCAACATGTGCTGATTACGACGGAAACCCTAAGATAATGGTCAAGTGGAGCGAGTAAATCCAGCGCTCATCCCACTGCTTCCAAAGATGTCTGCGCCAAATCTGGAAGAATGGGACAAATACCTTCAAGAGGAAACCGACATGTTTGTAACAAGAAAACAAAGACGCAAATGTTTATCATCATGGCGATTTGGTAGCTAATCGTCGTAAGCAGCTAAGTATTTGGGACCATACAAAGTAGCGAGAGCCTTGGGGTACGACGGATATATAGTTTGCAAAATCAGCAAACACGAAGGACCTTTGCAAGCGTCAACAGCTACTAACCTCATGAAGTTGTGGGCATACGGCGGAAAAAGTAGCGACTCCGGAGACGAGTAGGGTGACTATAAAGTTCACAACAACGAAGACATCTGAAGACGTATGCCATCACAGGAAGGCCAAAGTTAGGGAACGAGTAACAAAGCAATCATACAGTAAAGCTAAAAGTCAAGATTTATCACTCGTCGAGGCCAGTCGACTTTTTTATGTCAAATTGATAATTCGCAAATTAAATCATTTTAAGTTCGATCCAAACCCGATTGTTTTCTTCAGTTGGAGGGATAAGCTGACCCTGTAATACATACATATATAAAAATATATATATATTTATATATATACATATATATATATATATATATATATATATATATATATATATATATATATATATATATATATATATATATATATATATATATCTATACATATATATATCTGTATGGGATTTAACGGAATGTAGAGAACATTTTAGCCATGGTTTAGGTCGCATTTTGGATTTGCACCAAATTTTCAGGAAATATGTAATACCTTGGTTTCATTTGCTAATCAGTGCAGGCGGGTGGGCAAAAACAAAGTGGCGCCCATTTTGGACGAAACTCCCTAATTCCTTTTTGACCAAAGTCCTGTCAATACGCAAGGTACATTGCTATACAAGTCAAGCCAAATAGTAGCCTTTGCGGGTGACATCAATATTTTGTCACGGTCATTAACAACTGCCAAAGAACTTTTCCTGAAACTCGACAGTGAAGCAAAACTAGTAGCGCTATAAATCAATGAAAATAAAATAAAGCTCATGATGCAGTCAAGGCAAAATACCTCAAATACACAAAATATCACTCTTGGCGAATACAGTATCGAAAATGTGAGCGCGATGTGCCAAAGTAACAAAAACGGGCAGTGAAAGAGATGAAATACGCCGAAGAATCCAGCTCGCAAACAAAATATTTTATTCTGTTTTGACGACCTTGAAGACCAGCCGCATACACAGGAGAACAAAGCTCCAAATATATAAATCTGTGATAAGACCTGTGTTATGCTATGGGTGTGAAACATCGACCCTAACGCAAGCATCTGCTGCTATATTGAACGCCTTTGAGCGACGGGTCCTGAGGCGAATAATTGGAGTGAAGCTTGACGGGGAAATTTTTTACCAACCGGAGGTCCTAACGATTGTAAGACTGCGAAAGCTGCAATGGGCAGGACACATGAATCGTATGGACGAACAACGATACCCAAAAATATATTCGTTGGGAAAACTGAAGGTCGGAGGCTAGTGGGGAAACCGAGGAAACGCTGATCTAACTCGATCGACGAAGACAGTACATTGCTGCTCAAATTTCGGAATTGAAAAACGCGGTCAATGGACTGAGGCAGTTGGAGGCGCTATTTGCAGGAAGCAAATGCCCGGGAGGGGCTGTAGTGGCTACGAAGAAGAAGAAGAAAGAACTCAGACACGAAACCAATTATGGAATAGGTAGAGAAGAAAAACCTTACAGTGAACACGTTTAGATCCCCAGTTTCGGTTGTAGTGAGTGAGCAGATTCCCAGCTGTCGTTATATAGAGGCTGTAATGTTATATAAATGGTGAATTTGGTTTCAACAACAGATTAATCTACAAGCAAACTTAAACTTACCGCGGGGAACCTATTTGGGGGGAGAACTTTGCTAGCACGAAGACCATCTAAACCGGGAATGAAGCATAACGAAAACAACAAACCAACCTATCAACCAACGGTAAACGTTTCCGAAGATGTTGCTGCCACCTATGGAGGAAAAAACCATTCTGGCGTCAAAAAAATCAATGCCATATGCATCATGTCAACAAAAACAAGAAAATCAAATCAAATGCCCTGATGTATGATTCTGCTCCTATTATCACCAAAGCACCCAAGGAAAGAGACGTTAAAACCAAAAATCTCTTCAGGAGGATGCTCCAGTCCACTTTGAAGAAGAGCGAATAATGTGGAAAACAAGAAGGATCCGAAAACGGAGTCACAAACTGCATCTTAGAGCTCAAAGAGCTTTTAGATAGGATTGAACACTGCAATGCAATGGAACAAAGCAGAGCTAGAAAAGAAGGCCAAGTCACTGAAATAGGTGCCAGTCGTTACAACCACCAGCACCAAAAAAAGGATTGCCTTTAGTCCAATTGAATGTGAAAGGGGAGAAAGGTTGAGGTTCCTAAGAAGCCCGCCAACCCAAGTGAGGAATTGTAGCTCGGCCTGTCTTAAGCAGCCAAAAAACTGCCAAAAAGTTCCTCCGAATGGCAAAACAAGTCTTCTTACTGAGCTTAATGTGAGCAAACGTCCAGGGTTTCTCAAACTAGCGTCAACTATCAGCAAAAACCTCCAAGGCAAGCACTGCTAATGGAAACTACAGATGGTGGATCCTAAAGAGATAAAGGGATGAGTCAAGGTTAGTGATGTGCATACCTTGATTGGAGCAGAACGGTCCATTTGCTCGGCTGGAATTCGGGTCAGACGTAACAAACAAGGACACTTTCTGATATCCAGCGAAAAAGCCCTTTGGAGACAGATGTCGTGGTATTTTTCTGGTTAACACTTTCACAACCACAACCTTAACCTCGTCGAATGAGGATGTAGATTAGGTAATTTAAAGGAATCCGAGAAATGGAAGCTGAGCAACGGTAATTGAGTTTAGTAAAATTTGTTGTGTTCTGTTGAACAAAAGGTTGATTATTGTATTTAAGAATACTGTAAGAAAAAATTAGCATTTAAGTAGCGTAAGCGATGGAAATAGCCAGCAGCCTTTCAGCAGCACTACGAAGCAATAAAGCCAATTTTTTTACACTAAAACCAAGCATATTAAGCCCGAGTGTGAGGTGATTGAAGTTGTTTATGGATTAATGTGTGAATCTCAACATCAGTCCAGTAATGCATGCAGTTTCACAATCATTGACAAAATTAGGTTGTGCCTGTACTTTGCATTAATCAAGTGATTGCAAAATAATCAACCAGTAAAGGAAACCTGACCAAGGAATTGATTAAACAAACAGATTTGAAACTAATCTGTTAATTGGTACAAATTTCCCTAGTTCAAAGTGAACTCTAATGGAAAGTTGTGCACTCACTCAATGCCTGGATTCCACGATAGACGAAGGTAAGAACTTGTCTCCGAATATTGTGAAGCTTCCTGGCAACCGAGATATTACACATTATTTTGCACGATCTGCACTAAACAATTGATTCTCGAGCAAGAACAATGCCCGTACTAGCCATCTTCGCGGGAATCATAAGCAAACTGCTCCACAAAAATAAATATTCAATGCTGGTTTTAAGTGTACTAATTGAGTTTTGGCTCGTAGGCCAATTTTTTTTTGCTTCAGATTCTAGGCTCAGAAATACTCCTTTAGCATCTGAGATTGATCGTGCCATAACATTTATATATCCCTTCCCTTTCTCTGGCACTCGTCCCCCCTCCATTGATATATTTACCATCGCTCTAGCTTGTTTAGTTCGCCTGCTGTGTCGGGTTGAGTAGACCGGTGTTGGTGGTGCTCGTCACGAAAATGGAGAAACGAAATCAAGAGCAACGCGTCGCGATCAAATTTTGGCCAGATTGGGCGAAACAGTTTCGGAAACGTACGCTAAAACTGTAAAAGTGCATGGTGATAGTGCTCTTAGTCGTGCCTAGGTGTTAAGATGGCATAAAGAGTTTAAGGAGGGGCGTGAAAGCGTGGAAGACTAGGTGCGGAGTGGGAGACCAGTTGAGGTGCGGACTGACGCGAATGCGCAGCGCGTGCGCGCCTTAATCCGTGAAGATTGGCGTTTAACAGTTCAAATGTTGGCCTCGGAACTGAATATAAACCGTGAAACAGTTAAACAAATTTTAACCGACGATTTTGGGATGAAACAGATATGCGCGAAGATGGTTCCAAAGAACCACACTGCCCTCAGCATGTCTCAGTATTTGGCATCTAAAGGGATTGCCGTGCTGCAACAGCCGCCTTATTCGCCCAATATGTCACCCTGTGACTTTCATTTGTTCCCTAGAACAAAATCGGTGGTCAAAGGAACGCATTTTGAGCCGATTACGGACATCCAGGTGGCCGTGACGAGGGTACTTGCGGACATCCCTGTCGAAGTGTTCCGGAAATGTTACGAAGCATGGGAAACGCACTGCAATCGTTATATAGTTGCCTGAGGGGACTACTTTGAAGGGGATGGCAGGGTTGTAGAATAATTTTTAAATATACGGTTTTCATGGAATCAGTCTCATTACTTTATTAGCACAACTCGTATTATGAACATATGCTACCAATAGTGTGCACTCGAACATTAGTGTACCAAAGGTTTCAGCTGATGTCTTCCTGATTACTTACTCCACTGCATCATTTAAGAGTATAGAGGCCAATCTATTCCCCTGTTTGAAGCCTGATTCCATTATGAAGCTGTCCGTTAGTTTACCGGTTACCTTGATCTGGGACTCTTTATTTAATATGTGACTTTGACCATGCAGCTTAATTTTGTTGGGACGCTAAAGTCAAACATAATTTTGTATAGCGCATTTCTGTCAACTCTGTTGTCTGTTTACTTGAAGTCTACAAACAGTTTATGCGTATCGATCGTATCATTCTGATTGCCTCATTTACGGATAATATTTGGTTTTTGTAAATCATCCACTTCTGTGAAAGTATTAAGGAAGGGTATTCTATAATGCTTTCATGGTACGGCTTCAGTTTTTTTCTTCTTTTTGCTTTTGGAGAGCATGTTATAAGATGTACATAGCAAAGCGATGCCTCTTTCACATTTAACTTGTCCTCCTTATTGTATACAGGATATATTATTCTTTTCATCAATCGTCTGGTAACTGCTCTTTTGATCATATTCTGCATATCAGTCGATGGAGAAGGTTACTAAGATGGGTACTCCCTCTTTAGAGCAGTTCTGCTTGAATTCCATCAATTCCAGAAGCTTTACTATTATTATTATTATTATTTTTTTTTATTTAAAGCCACGTACTGCTATCTACACTTCTTCTCTAGTTGATGCTAAAACTTGAACGTTTTGCTCTCCTTGTGGAGTGTTCAAAGCTTCAGTAATTGTTGGGGACGCTGTGAATAGTTCCTGGAAATATTATAGCCATCTATATTTCGACTAAGTTATTTATGATTGCTCCTTGTGCACTTTTGCAAAGACTTGTTTATGAATTGAAGCCATATCTTAACTGTTTCCAAGAGGCGTACGCCTCTGACATGACTTCATGTGGGGTGATGTTTTCGTTTATTTGTTGAATCTTGGGATTTATAGTCAGTCGCTTCTTTCTACGAAAATGTTTTTAGGTTGCTGTCGGACAGTGTTGTACTGTTCTTTTTCGGCCCGAGTTGGTTGCTGGCTATATTTTTTGTATGCGCTATTCCTTTTTCAACCACCTTCCTTGCATTCTTCGTTCCTACTTTTCTTTGGATGGTGTCCCAAGACCTCTTCGGTTGCTTCTGCTACCGTATCTTTAACTGTCTTCCACATGGTTCCAATGTAAAATTTTTTTTTTATCTCCCGCTTGCAGAGATATGTTGATGTAATTTTCCAGCACTGACATGTATTTGGGCGGTACAGAGGTATCATGTTCATCTTGGACCTTTGGATAAATGATCTTCCTTGCTTACGACTCTTGGGGACACAACATCAGAACTTGGCCCCTATGAGGTTGTGAAACGAATTCCAGATAGTGCTATAGAACAAATGTGTATTGAAAATGCTGGTAGCTACTCGTTTTTTTATGAGAACATGGTTGACATGGTTGAATGTGCAACCGTCTGGAAATTCCCTCGTCCTTCTGTAAATGTCTCGATATGGAAACTGTGTTAAGTCTGTGAGACATTGTTCATTGTTGCTGATCTGTGCATGAAAACTGTGCTCTACGGTTCTTCCCCTGTATGCCGTTTGTCGGCCGATTCTTGATTTGAATTCACCCAGAACTATTTTAATGTCGTTTGAGAGCAATACATCGATAGTGCATTCTAAGTTGCTACAAAATTTGTCCTTGGTTTTTTTCGGTATCTTGGCAGTTGGCTGGCTAGGCATTGAAGTGTTGGTCTTGATAGGCTGACAGGCTTGAAGTCGATAATGATCTATTTAAATGTGCTGTCAGCAATGAAAGCCACTCCAAATATCCGCTTTTAAACACAGTGTGCGTACACCTATTGAATGTATCCATACCTCAGCGTCTTGTTTCTTGCACTGCAAGGATGTTGATTCTGTATTCCTTTATTTTATTCAGAAGTTGTCGCAGTGCACCTAGTCTGTTCAATGATGTGACACTCCAAGTTCCAAAAAAAAAATATGACACTCCAAGTTCCAAAAAAAATAGGCCTCCAAGTTCCAAAAAAAAAAAATAGTCCTTTCTGCATTACAATATTGTTGCCACTTGTCCATTTCGATGAGAGGCTATTGCTCTAATTCCATGGCAAGTAAATGCTAAGTAAAGCGTTGTTAGCGCTTCGAAATAGTCGGTTTTGCTCTACGAGTAGTATTTTATTTTCAGCATACCCACCGACAAAGTGATTCATAACAAGTGTACACATTTTTGTCGAAAAAAAACATAGTTTTTGTGAAGATTGAGCTGCAATGTTTATTTATTATGAAAACTTTGTCACTTACAATTAAATATGAAACATTACTTTGGGCATATGTGCACCTCGTGCTGTTTACAGACTATCAAACGATGATTGTAATTTTCGCACATTTCCGGCGTTATTAGGCGTATGTTGGCTCGAATAGTGTTTTTTAATGCTTCAGTAGCCCGGAAAGCATCAGCGTGAAAACTATCTTTCAGAAATCCCCGAAGGAAGAAGTCACAAGGAGTCAAATCAGACGATCTTACCGGCCAATTTATGGGTCCATTTCGTGAAATTATTCGATTTCACGTAGAGCGCGAAATGTTTGCACTGGCGATTCATTATTTTTGTAAAAAGTTTCAACAATAATAAAACGTTTGACTGATGTGTTTGACGACATGATTAGAATTGTAAAAGACCAAACTGTCATAATCTGTCAATATATGGACCTAAAATTGGTGACAAATAAGAGTTGAGGCCCATTCACATGTGTACACTTGTTACGAATCACCCTAGGGTTAGGGCACCCTCTATCTGTAACTTAAGGACGCGTCCGATGGGGGACCAAAAGCTTCACGCAGTCCAACAAAGCCTTACCATAGGAGACTTTAACGTTGAAAGTGTGGATAATTTTATCTAACTGAGAGCCAACCTGAACTACAGAGACGTTAAAAAGGTTGACATTGGGTGACGTAAATAAAGCCTCTCACTCCGTATTTCCCATTCTATGATCTAGAGTTGTGCACAACCAAAGTGAGTTTCGTATTTGACAATTCATTAGTCATTAGTGCTGTTATATAGAAATGAGTGGGTAACCCTGATTGGCAAAGCCGAAAAGGCAGTGGACGTATTTGAATGCAAAGCACTCCGGGATAATCTAATGCCCAGTGAAACAAGGAACAGAGTAGAGATGTTTGAACTATTTAATGAACCACCTGTATCTGCTTGCGTAAGGCTATGCAAATTTCAATGGGCCAGGCCTTATCGAAATAATGGAAGATAACCGGCTAACTAAAAGAACATTAAAGAGTAGAGCACAAGGTAGACGTCCAGCGGGAAGATAGAAGACTTAATGGGAAGAAAAGGTAGAAACCGACAGCAGATCCTTGTTGGGTGTGATCAGTTAGTCAACGAGGTCGTAGAACTGTGATTCTTGGAGGAGATTGATCCTGGAGGCCAAAGCCCAGCTTGAGCTGTTGCGCCATTGATGATAGTGATGATGATAAATGGAGTTTAAAACATAATCAAAAATGCCAGCAATAGTTGTAAGTAGACTATTAAAAAAAATATATCTTAATCATTTTGTTTTTGTTTCAGCAATTCTTAGCTCTTTCTTCTTTAATTGCTCAAAGTATCCTTCTTGGTTCATGGGAGCTACTAATTTCAACACCTGAATATTCAATTTCCCTTCATCAAGTCATCTACAAAAGCGACTGATTTCAAAGGTTTTTGAATATGCTTAAACCCTTTCTCGGTAAAGTTTAAATATTACCAAGGAAAAAAGAACAAAACACTCTATAAACAATACCCTCTATAAAGCAGCTTCACGAGAAAATTAAAGCTAAATTATTAACGATAATATCGGGTTTAAGAAAAGGCAACTTACTTTGACAAAAGGATTTATTCATTCTAAGAATTATCAGATTCGTACTGTGGTACGATTGGCAGAATTTGTAAAGGTGAGCCACTTAGCTGTCTTCGCAAACCCATTTCTTATTCCATTTAAACTTCTTAAATTTTCTCCCCCAAAGCAATTGATGAGTGTAGTAAAGTCACGTCGAGTGGAAACGAGCAACAACACTCTGCTCTAACTAAGTATGTCTCAAGCACGCAATTCAATATTTGCTTCCTTGTCTACTATCGATTCACCGCAAAATATTTTGCTTAAACTTTAATGGGATTCCTTGAGGAAGTTCCACGAAAACTTAAATGATTCTGTTCGCTTAACTTCAAGTGTTAATGGTTCAGTGGTATGTGAAAGCACATTACAACACATTATCAGATCAATATCAAATAGTTGACTCCTTGGGTTTGGATGATAAAGATACTTATCTAAAGTGGATGTGTTTTGGGGGTGAGGTCGTAAAGTCTATGAATTTGAATGTTTGACTTTTGTGAGAAGATGTGCATTTAAATGCTTATTGGTATAGACTCTATGAAGAGACAAATTACTCGCACATTTCTCCTCACACTGCATTTCTCTATGCAAATACTGCCAGATGAAGGCCTGTTTTGAGAAGTTCTCATCAAGACTTTTCATTTGATATTGGTTTTGGCTACCGTTGGTAAAACAAAAATTTTATAATGCTCAGTGCTCACATGGGATGGTATCCCTTGAAAACCTTAGACACTTTTTCTGTACTGAAACTTTTAAAAGGTCACTAGTAGTAGTAGTCATTGAGTAATTAAATAATACTGGAGTGGACAACCACGTGACAATATGGTCGCAACAACCCCTGCGACCACTTTTCCTACTACTACTCCGAACTCCGAACTGTCATCTCTCGAACACTGCTTAGTTTGCGTTCCGTGATTTTTAATAGTTATTGATAAATTCCGTATTAGTTTGATTTCCTGCCTGCGTGTTCTCGATAAGCGTTGATCGTTGTGCTTCTGGTGCGCTGCTATTTTGTTTTCTTTTCCGCGCGTTTGTTGGAAAAAGTTATTCTAAACTTAAGTGCTGATCTTTATTTTGTTTTTATTTTGATCATTGAGTTCAGCAAGTTCATTTTAAAGTGATTATAGCCACCTTTTAGTGATTGTGCGCACTATTCAGTGGCTTTGTTCCTCGGTATCACGGTTATTACCTGGTGATAGTGCTGTTGTGCTGTGCTATTTTGCTACTAACATTAGCAGTAACTCGACCCTTTAGTACTTGTGCACAGGTGATTGACTTGTTTCTAATCACGGTGAGCGCCATCTCTGTGTCACTTTGGGGAATTCCCAGTGCTCTTGCTATTTCGCTATTCAGTGAATATCAAACTTTATTGATAAAAAGCAAATTTCTGTAGGAAAAATTTCTAAATTTTATAATTTTTCTTTTTTGTTTTTGATTTTTGAAATTGTAATATATCCATCTGACCTCCGACATAGCTTCGATGTATTGCGCAGCTAAATCTTGTGGGGATAAACATAATAGATCACCTTTTGTGTCGTGCTTTGGATTCTGTGGCGTACCTTTTCACGCCAAATGTGCTAATTTGTCAGGTCCGATCGCCGATCTCATCATGCGTAGTGGAAATGGGATATATTGGTACTGCTCTGATTGCCGAAAATACTTGATCTCAGCCTACGTATCACGATTACGAACTGCCGAAAACACTATTGAAGGGACTTTTAAATCATTCAATAGTTTGAAAGAAATGCTGGATGGTGCCCACGTAGAAATTAAGGATTTAGTGAATATTGCAGACCGTTCTCAAGCTTCTACTTCACCAAAGTCATCAGGAATGTCAAATATTTTACATTCTGGGAATGAACAGCCTATGAACTTTGACGTCACGAACTCCATCAATTTTCCACCTAACTTGGCTGAAGGTGCTTTAAGTCCGCCGAGGCAGCATCCGATCACGAGAAGCAAGAAAACTAGTATTCGTCGACACCAAGCTTTATCTCCGCCAAGATCTCATTCAGTAGCGAACTCCCCGGTTACGCCTGCGGTGACTCCGGCAATCACATCAAAACATCCGGATAAAGCTACTGTAGCTTTATCCGGATGCTGCCTCTAATGTCCTCACAACGATTCCTGATTTGCCAGAACTTTCCATTATGGCGCCGCCTGTTCAGGTGTTTGTATCTCGGTTGGCATATCATACCATGGCTGAAACTATTAGAACTTATTTGATTGCAAAATTGGGTTATAAACTGTCTCTGGTTATCTGTAAAAAACTTACTCCCGATAATCTGTCTACTCAGACAATCTCGTCATTCAGGATAACCATTGGCTCAGGTATTGTAAATCTACTCAACAAGGACTTCTGGCAAAGGGTGTCTTCTTCAAGGAGTTCATCAATAGACCACGGAATTTTTGATCAGTAGTCCGCCAAAAAGATCCAAAATAGTAAATTCGATTAATGTGTATTACCAAAATGTTCGGAGTCTTAGGACCAAGACCAACGAATTTCGACTGGCTTCCTGTATCGCATCGGATGATATTGTTTGTCTCACGGAAACTTGGCTTACTGAAGATATGCTTGACAATGAAATTCTTCCCTTTTACATCGTGTTCAGACGGGACCGTAACCGCTCACTCTCTGGTAAATCGGATGGAGGTGTTGTTCTTGTTGGAGTCAGGAGATCTTTTAGTACAAGTTTCTGCTCAAATTTTGAACCTTCCCAACCTGTGGAATGTATTGCGGCTGCCATTGCCCTATCTCCGGCCATAAAACTAGTTATTTTTTCTGTTTATATCCCGTTTAATAGTTCTGTTTATGTCTATGAAAGATTTTTCGCTGAGTTGTCTTCGTTTACTAACGATTTTAGTTCTAAAACTTTTGTCTTGATTTGTGGAGACTTCAACCTTCCTAACATCTTATGGAATGAGTCATTTACTAACATCCTCTCTAATGACAGTTTTTCGATTTCTCTTTCTTCTTTCATCTCATTTTGCTTCGTTTCACAATTTAATCCCACAGCAAATATTAACAATAAAATCCTAGACTTAGTTTTTACTAATTTTTCGAAATCCTCCCTCTTTTTGGACTCAGCTTTCGAGTCTTACGTTGCCTCCGACCCCCTTCACCCGCCTCTTCATCTGGTGATATCTGTGGACTTAGAATCCGTTAGAAAGAGTATCACTCCTTTTTGGTACAACTTCAACAAAGCAAATTACTCAGCTATAGAAAGAGAGCTTTGCTCTGTCAATTGTTTTTCTTTTTTATGTAATCTAAATATTGAGGATGCTGTACGTAAATTCCATAACTTTCTTGACTCTCTAAAAGTAGTACAAACTCCTACAGTCCGTCCCAAAAAAAGTAAAGATGCGCCGTGGTTCAATACGAAAATTGCGGCAGCTTTAAAAGCCAAGGATAGGGCTCCAGAAGCGTTTCTAGTAAGTGGTTTGTGTTCGGATTTGTAGCTATTCAGGAGGCTTAGACTGGTAGCTAAAAGACTTATAACTGAAACCCAACTAGATTATCTTAAGTATGTGGAAGGCTCAATATGTAATAACTAATCGAAACCATTTTGGGCTTACATTAAGTCTCTAAGAAATGGCAATAACTTTCCTGGCTCTATGATTCACGAAGCCATTGAAACGTCAAATTTTGTGAGCTGTTTGCTCAATACTTTTCATCATTTTTTGCTAAGCAGACATCTTCTTCCAATGTCGAGTTTTTCCAACAATTCTCGCCAACAGATTCCTTTTCTTATATTAGCCCACTTGAAGTAGAATTGCTTCTTAATAAGTTAGATACATATGGCAGTAGCGGTCCAGATGGTATTCCAAACATCTTCGCCAAAACTCTCTCTTCATCTTTATGCGTACCGCTATCAATTCTGTTCAACAATAGCCTGGCCTGCGGCACTATTCTAACTTTCTGGCAGATATCAGTTGTCCTTCCTATTCACAAAGCTGGGAATTAAGCAGCAATCTCAAATTACCGTCTCATAACCCTTCTGTCTTCTTTTAGCAAGATTTTTGAACGCATAGTTTATAACAACTTATATTCCCTTCTACTTCCTAATTTAGCTATTCAGCAACACGGTTTTATCAAAGGCAGATCCACTCTTTCTAATCTTCTCTCCTTCTCTCATACGGTGGCTTCTGCTATAGATCAAAGGAATCAAGTAGATGTTACTTATACTGACTTCTCAAAAGCTTTTGACTCAATCATGGTCTTCTACTGAACAAGCTCAAGCCATTAGATATTGACTCGACCCTTCTCCACTGGCTATACTCCTACCTCTATAATCGTGAGTGTGTGGTAACGTATAAATCTTGTAAGTCTTCCTCCTATTGTCCTCAGTCTGGTGTTCCTCAAGGCTCAATACTTGGTCCCTTATTATTCTTAGCTTTCATAAATGATCTGCCATCCTTATTTAACTCTTCGTCGCTTATCTATGCTGACGATTTGAAAATTTTCAAAATTATTCATTCTCTAGATGACTGCTTGTGACTGCAAGCAGACATAGATAATCTTGTTTCCTGGAGCAGCTCTAACTTCCTTCCTTTAAATATTAGCAAGTGTCTCCTTATGTCTTACTCACGTAGAAAATCTCCATTTTCTTTTGTTTATTCGATCAGTGGCACTGCTTTTGGGGTAGTGACCACTCATAAAGATCTTGGTGTCATTTTTGACGATAAGCTCCGCTTTGATCGCCACATTTCTTATATTGTTTCGAAGGCATCTAAAATGTCTGGTTTTATTTTAAGAACCTCTAAAGGCTTCAATAATATACGGTCTTGTACCTATCTATTTCTATCGCTGGTTCGTGTCCAAGTATGGTGTCCTCATCAGCGTTATTTAATTGATGCGCTTGAGACAGTGCAGCGTAGATTCACAAGATCTCTTATTTTCAAATTTCAGATTGCATACGTTTCCTATAGTGAGCGTCTCGTTATGTTACAGCTCCCCTCTTTATTATCTCGAAGGATCTTCCTGGATGAATGCCTCCTGTACAAACTTTATTACCATCTTTTGCCACCAGCTTTGTGCGACAATATATTGGCCTTTACTCCTGAACGTATGAGTAGATATTCAGTAATCTTTAATATCCCGTTCGCCCGAACCGAGATTTTTTTTTAACTCGCCTTTTGCTCGGATACCCCGCAATCACAACATTCGTGGTCTTGATCCTATATCTTCTTCTTTTTATGAATGCAAATCTCGCTTTAAACGGGACGTTCTTGAATTCATTTTTATTAATTAAGTTTTAATTCTTACTGTTTAACGAATTATTAATTCCTTTGTGCTTTTATATGTTTTAATATACATTTTATTGCTTTTTTATTATTAATAATTTTTGCCTTTTTTCATTGTTTTCCTACTTGTCTATATTATAATTGGAGTTTACTCTGTACATATAGAAATTACAATAAATAAATAAATAAATACTACGCTCTTGTTTACAACGTTAGAGAGAGCCAAATTGCACAAGCAAACATGGCTGCTGCTCAATGTAAACAAATTTTCATACGATACCAAAAATTTGTTTTCTATTTGAAAAACCTTCAGCATTGTATGAAAAACATGCAGAACAGTAATACATATATTAACTACTCACTTGTGAAAGGAAACACCTACAGATCCTTTTCCACTTTGATTTTTACACGAAGGCACTACACATTTCATTTTGAAATTCTAAATTAATTTCACAATGTCACACGTTAAAGTTACTTGAATCACAAACCGCAATTGAATGTTTAAACACTTGGAACGAATTCAGATCGCGAAGACTTTCCACAGTTTTAATATCTCATAAAATTCGCGACGAAACTTGCAAATTGGCCAATTTGGCGTCCAATTTGCATCAGTCAACTTGACAGACAGTTCGCATCTAGT
Source organism: Odontomyia ornata (assembly GCA_963969285.1). Classification (NCBI taxonomy): domain Eukaryota; kingdom Metazoa; phylum Arthropoda; class Insecta; order Diptera; family Stratiomyidae; genus Odontomyia; species Odontomyia ornata. The sequence goes on along the minus strand of OZ017739.1, from coordinate 77,081,270 downwards.
CAGCTTCTGGAACAAGAAAGTGACCAGCAAGAGGCAGACGGAGAGGAAACGACAGACAGATCGTTTGGAAGAGAGCAGAAACCGGTCGCATGCTCTCTCATGCATTTTATATGAGCTTAGCCCATCCAGTTCTTTTGACATATGTTGCTTAACCTACTTTTAATGTGACGATACATTTGACAGTGAAACTTTTGTCAAATGTCATTAGCTACTTCATACGACAATAGTCTATACTTTATAGTTTTGAAATTTTTCTATTCCGTTTGCTCTTACGGTTATTGTCTTTTTGTTGCTTATTTGAAGATTAAAACCTAAACTAAACTAACGTAACTTATTCTATTCTTAGCCTAATTACATTGTAAATCTTCTTTGTAGTTTGATTAGTCGTGTGTTCTCTTCAAGCGTTACATTTAGAATCACGTTTCAGAAAAGGCACAGTTCTTACCGAATTGATCTTCAGGATATACAGAAGTTATTTTTTTTGTATTTATTTAATTGGTTTATTAATTATTGTTTATTTGATTTTTATTTTTTTCCCCAATGCAAATTCAAGTTGCTTCAGCTCCTATAGGTATTGGGGGACGGTATATAGTAGAAAGTGGGGTTTTTATTTGCCCCTATACAGGTTAAGGTATAGCTCAATGAGCAAAACTGGCTTGTTCTGTATTGGCATGCCATCGTTTTTCGGCCAGAATCGGGCCACCTTTTTTAAGGAGTTTGCCTGGTGACACTCCTAAAACTTGACCTGTTTCATAGTGGAGTGCTTGAAGGGGGTTCTCTTGTGATCCTACGTTCCCACTCGCGAATTCCGAGTATAGAGCTACTGATTGTGCTAATGTGGCTGTTTCTATTGGGGTTTGGATATATTTGAAAGAAGGGATTGAAATGGGGGTTGTCCTTTAATTTTTAAAAGCGCTATCTTGTCTGCCAATCTTCTTCTTTCCGGGCATCCGGGGAAATTTGATGGGTGGCCTTTCTCTTTGCAGAGAACACAGAAATTTGGGTTACTTGTTTTGTCGATGTCCTTTCTTGGACATTTTTGAGGGTTGTGGTCCTCTCCACAAGCTACACATCTTACCTGGTAGGCACAGTTTGCCTAGACATGGCCGAAGCGCTGTCATCAATAACACTGGAGTAGGTCACTCTTTCTGGGCTTTTCCTATGTCACTTTCTGAGGAAGTATGAAACGGAACTTAAGGAGATGGTTTTGGTCTTATTTTCGGTTGAAGATTATTTTGTATAAGTCTAAGTTTACGCCGTTCACTGTAGACCATCCGGTGGTTACCGGTAAGACATTGTCGATTTTGATGTCCGGACATTGTACTTCGCTGTCTTCTCTGACTCCGAATGCCGAGTCTAGACCTCTGAGTATGACTGTACATTTTCTGCATTCCGTTAGTGTGAAGGAGTAACCTTCCGCTTTAGATCTGCGGATCGAATCCAGTAATACATCATGGGTGGCGACTTTGTCAACTGTAATTTTTAATTTGTTCGCGCTCAAGCGAGGAGGACACCATAACTTTTACTTTTCAGGGGCACACGTGCTTTGCTTGGAGGTTAGTTTTTCTTTTCCCGAAAGAGGCGCATATGGCTTTGAGCTTGGATAAAAATGGGTGACTTTCTTACAATTGCCAATTTACCTTGAACCATTCTAAATCCTTCCGATTCCATGTTGACCCGGTCGATAATTACCCTGTTTGGAACGTTTGTTGCAGCTTGTTCTACTTCAATTGTTGCTAACGGTAGTATGTCTTTCCTGGCCGCTTTCATTTTTGGTGGGTGCGCTTTTCGTCATTGTCCGCATCGGATCATCTTTGGGTATTTGGGGACGCTTTTTGTACCTCTGCTGTTGCCAGTTTTCCACGCTTGATTTCCTTTGTTCCGCTGTACTTGTATTTTATTTTCTTTATTACTTTGATTTTTGACACCTTAGTGTTTTCGCTGGCGATGTGTTCGGTTTGACGCCTCACCATCGATTCTTTCTTTTAAAAGGTCACTATTTTTGACACATCTACCAAAATCATCACTTTAGCTTCTACTGATTGCGAAGAAACTTGCACATGGATGAACGGAAAGTGGACAAGATAGGTTGCAAAACTTGGAAGATTTCGCATGATTTTTTACAATAACCTTGAAAAGGCAATTTCTGCCATAATTTGTCTGGAGCAAATAACAATTGTGGAGTTTTTTCGCTAGTTATCCGAAAAACTAAGGTGAGCGTCCCACAGGAAAATGCTGGTTAACAGGAATACTCTTGGAGGCTAGCATTCTTTGGGGGGTGCTGCCTCCACGGACTCAATAATAAGGAGCCGTTTCGAGGTTCCGCCTGGGCTGAGAGGCAATGACTGAAACTGAACTACGCTTTGGATAATGAACTGGAATTAATGCTTTGGGCTGGCGGTCATGATGGTTTAGACCAAGTTGCTTTCCACGGTAACGCTGAGGTGAACCTTGTGGATGAATGGCTGCAATCCAACTACCATACTATCTCCGTCCAACATCATCAGTTCACATAACTGGGTTAGTGGTGTAGGTTCGTTTGAGATAGACTTTCGATTAGCACTTATTTGGCTTGAGCACTTGTTCCCACAAGGACTTGTGCCAAACCTTCGCATGGCCTCTCTGCTCTGCAAAGATAACCATGGTACCAAAAAGGCGACTACTCCAAGCGGGGACCCAATTAAACGGGAACAATCTCAACTAAAAAACTTAAAGAAAAAATATCGAAACCCCAAAAAAAAGCAAAAATATCATCAAACACGACAGAATCAACAGTTACAGTCACGATTCTCACAGCACATTGGAAATGGTACCAACGACAACAAATACAATGACAGTGGAGATTGACGAAGCACAGCCTTGTCCAAACTTAAATACGTGTGGCTTTCTAATGCAGTAAGAAACTATATAAACGCTAGAACACCCTAAAACAGAAGAGCGGGAATTCCTGCTTGACGCACAAGATGTTCACGCGGTAGAAAAAAATATAAAGAATATCGAAAATTCGATGGTTACTGCAGCAACATCTACCAAAATGACCAAAACAAGGATCTTAAATGCTGAAATAAAAACCAACCATCCTGAGTTCCACAAAGAGACCATAGCAGAAAAAAGAAGCGACCAGACAAACGATGCGCCCTTGTGCAATTTCACCGCCATTCTCAAATATGTGGCTGAGTTAATGTAATGGAAGCTGAAAACCTCTTCCAACAAAACAGGTCACAAAATACAATTGCCGGTCAGCGACACCTAGAAGAAAGACTAATCCGATAAGCGGGAGACGTTCTAAAAAGAATAAAATCTACATGCAACTCACCAAAAATAAGAAAAATTGTAAAAAAAATGTATCTTTATACTGGAAAATCCACTAGACCGCACACGGTATTACCAGCGGAGCTGGTTAAAGGCAGAAGACGACTGGAAAGCCGAAAAAGACTGGAAGGCAGAAGAAGCGCTGAGTGCCAAGCCTAAAGGGCATGCACAGATAATTCTACCATCAAACATCAACAGAGGTGGAACGCTAGATCAGGGGTCCAAGATAGTGCTGACATAAGGAATGAAAAAAACCGCGAGTAAAATCTTTCAAAAAGTAGTAGAAAGTAAAGTTGTTAGTCTTTATAACAACTTCTACCACCTGAGTGTTCCAGCTGAGGCCTTGGGGTGCCAGCTAACCCGCAAAAAACGGGGTAGGTGGCCACCACCCGCCGACCCGTAGATTGATTGCCTCAGGTGCCAACTGGCGAACTGTGACTCGACGGAGCAGCCAACGCTGGAATTTCGCGGAGAACTACTCAAGCAACTAGTGCGAGTTCAAACTCGGTTTCAAGCAAAATTGTGACACCACCGCAACCATTTTCAGGGTGCACACTTTCCCGATAAGGATTCACCTGGCAATCAAAGTTGATATCTCATATCGCCACACTCAGTGGAGCCTACGCTCACATTTAATATTCCTGAAAATTAACTTCCTTTTGTTTGGATTCAGAAATACTTTATTAAACAAAATAAACCTTTTGATTTAATAAAACTATAAGGCAAATATCAATTTAGCAGAACGCATAAGTTAAGAAATTCAATTCATGAATTGACTGACCTACTTCCTTAAGGTTACCTATTGCGTTGGAATTAGAACTTAGAACATTGCTGGACGAGCAACGAGCTCTGGATGGAAGTGAAAGCGGTTAGTAAGACCGTGGCAGAACAAACAATTGGACATCAAGCCCGGCGCAAGAGAAATAATTGCTTTGATCAAGAGTGCTGAAATGTATTAGACAAAAAGAATCAGGCATACAAAGATTACGTTAGTAGAAAAACCAAGACGAAGAGAGAACACTTTGGAAATCTCAGAAGAGTAGTGAATAGGATAATTAGAATTAAGAAAAAATAAATACTATGATGACCAATTGAGAAGTCTAGATGTAAGTCTAGTCTGAAACGTGGTTACCAGCCCAAAACCACGCTCGGTCGTGATGACATCGGCAATATCAAACGAAGATTACAGAAAGATGAGCATCATATTTCAAGAACGTCCTTAATTCTCCGCACAGCTCCAGAGTATTGGAGGCTATAATTGTCAACGGTGGGCTTCCATTGGCCCCACTAAACCTTGGATGAAGTTTGTTCCATCATCAAATACCAAGAGAATAGTAAAGCGCTGGGCATCGATGAGATTCCAAAGGAGCTCATCAAATATGGTGGCAGCAGTGTCCATAAATCTATTCTCGAAGTCATTCAGTACATTTGGCACAAGAACATCAACCAAACGAGTGGAGTCAACCAATTATATTTCCTATCCAAATAAAACGTGACGAGCTACAGCGCGAAAATTAATTATAGAGGCATATCACTGTTTAGTATGGCGTATCAAATATTTTCAAAAATCCTAGAAAATAAAATCGGATCATACGTCAACAGTATTATTGGGGAGAGTCAAGATGGTTTTAGAGCAGGTAGATCGACAATAGACCGATTGTTCGCTGTCAAGCAGGTACTTGAAAAATGTTGGAAGTTCAGCATAGACGTGCACCAAATTTTCGTTGACTTTAAGCAAGTATACGATCGTAACATACTGTATCAAATATTGCTTTACCCTGGTGTCCCAGCCAAACTTATTACTCTTACCAAAATGACAATGAAGTCGACGACCTCCCAAGTCTGATCGATAACCAACTCACCGGTGCATTTGACATAAATATCGAACTGAAGCAGGGAGATGGGCTGGCCCCATCGCTATTCAATTTGGCTCTGGAGTACGTCATACGGAAGCTACCCCTCGATATACGAGGTACATTACAATACAAGTCGAGCCAGGTAGTAGCCTATGCAGGTGACGTAAACATTTTGTCACGGTCATTAACAACTACCAAAAAAAACTTCCTGAAACTCGACGATGAAGCGAAACTGGTAGGGATACAAATCGATGAAAATAAAACAAAGCTCATGACTTAGTCGAAGAAAAATATCTCAAATACATACCATATTCCATTTGGTGAATACATTATCAAAAATTTTGGCGAATTTGTGTATCTCGGCCCCAAAATAACGGACACGGGTAATGAAAGAGACGAAATACGCCGTAAAATAAAGCTCGCAAATAAAATAGTTTATTCAGTATTGACGATCTTGAAGACCAGCTGCATACACAGGAAAACAAAGCTCCAGTATACAAATATGTGATAAGACCTGTGTTATGCTATGGGTGTGAAACATGGAACCTAATCCAAGCGTCCACAAATATATTGACGCCTTCGAGCGACGCATCCCGTGGAGAATAATCAGAGCGAAGCTAGACGGCGACCAATGGTGAATAAGATACAACCATGAGCTATATGAAATTTTTGAAGAACCGGAGGTCTCAACGATTGTAAGACTCTGGAAGCTGCAAGAAGCTTGCCACATAAATCGTGCGGTTGAACAACGAATACCCAAAAAGGTATTCGCTGGGAGAATTAAAGGCCGAAAACCATTGGGGAAACCGAGGAAACTCTGGTTGGACTCGGTCGTCGAAGACAGTTTATCGCTGTGCTGATTTCAAAATTGGAGGACGCGGTTAATAGACCGACATAGCGCAGGCTCGGGAGCGATTGAAGAATGAAATGAAATATCCCGAAGAATACTGATCGCAAATAAAATATTTTATTCAGGTTTGACAATCTTGAAGACTAGCTGCATGCATAGAAAAATAAAGCTCTAAGTATATGTAAAAATCTATCAAAAGATCTGCGTTATGCCACGGGTGTGAAACATGGACGCTAACTGAAGCATATGTAAACATATTGAACGCCTTCGAGAGACGGATCGTGAGGTGAATCATTGGAGCGAAATTCGACGGGGATCAATGGCAAATTTGAACCACTGGCGCGGCCCATGGACTGACAGAAGGCTCGATGGCACCTTGTTTTTCCATGTCCGAGATCAATGTGGTCACATCTTGTTGTTTAACTAGAAGAAGACGTGCTTATCGAATCAACTTGGCTCCCTGTGTATCTGTGACGTGAGCTTCCATACACGTTCGGTCTTGGGCATCCGGGCTTGTTGAGATGTCATTGTATTTGGTGACCAGATCAGAGGCTTGCTTGAATAGCTGCACTGGCAATTTGGTCTGCTTCAAAATTGCAGACGTGAGTTCCCGGAGTTTGTCTGTGTCTTGCCTCTTTTTCCAATGATGGTCGTGAGTAGCTTCTAAAGAGGTGATGGTGGAAATAAGCTGGCAGCTGCCGACGACTTCTCCTGTTTTGATGCTCCTGGTTGAGTCTACGGTGTTAAGCAATCTAACTGGCATATATCCGTTTCTTATAGACATTACAAAGCTTCGCGCTACAATCAAACTCCGCAATGCTGACGTCTTCCTTGGCTCTATCAGATAAAACTGGTGGTCTCCAGAATCAATGCTCTCGGAAAATTTCGGTGCATCAGTGCCAGTACATACCACCACATTCATTCTGGGAATTTGGACACTGGGATCCTCCATTGATACTTTGACATTCCGCCATTTCAATACCCGTTTGCCCAAATCCAATGTGATTCCATGTGATCGCAGAAAATCCATTCTGAGACGCATTCATCTATAATATTTGCGAAAAGAAAATAATGTCGGAACGCAAGGTCTCCCAACTGTATCTGGAGGCTGATCCCTTCAAGGACAGGTGCAGTTTCTCGCGTAGCTGTCCATGGTGAGAAAATCCTGCCCTTGTGAAGGAGTTGCTGCCTCACTAGGTCTGGTGGGATAATCCTCGGGTTGCACCAGTGTCCATTGTTATGGAGGAATGCTCTTCCTCAACTTGACCCGGAAGGCATAAGTCTGCTTCTCCCCGATGTATTCTTGAAATGGTGATGGTGGTGCTGGGGACGTCGATTCTCCTAGCCAACCTCTGCCCCACAAAGTTGGCCCCCTCAGTTTTCAGGGCTTTCATTCTGGGCTCCTGACCCAGCCAGGATCATCTCCGTCCTAGGCAATAGCTCGGTTTTCTTTGCTTCTTGCAGTCTCTTTGCAGGCTCTCCTTCTCATCGCAATTCAAGCATCCAGGCGCACCATTTATTTGCGGCTCTCGCTCAATTTCCACGTGCTTGCATCTGCACTCGTCTGTCACTACCTCGTGAGCCCGAGCAGTAGTACGAGTCACATTTTTCGCTGCCTCAAAGTTCAGACTATAAGCCAACGCGTCCTTAACCGTTTGCTTTTGAGCTAAACGCACTGGTTGTTGCATTTCCTAGTCCTTTAATGTGCTGATGAATGCTTCTGTTGTTGCGTCAACTCGATGTTCTGGGTTTAAGTGCAACTCAATGGGGATAGTCTGCAGAAGCTCAGCAGCTGGGCCTCTTAGAGCAAAAATTAGTGCAGTTGTTCATTCTTGCTCATTCCAGTGATTTGTCCTACTGCCTTCGCTGCTTCCAATTCCTTTTTCACTCTTTCCATCTCATGGTTTATTCTCCCCTCGACCCGGCTGATCTCATCGTTGATTCTCTCCTCTACCTGGTACACCTTTTCCTAGACGCATTTTATTTGCTTGTTCAGACTACCAAGCTCCGCTTTTATTTCGGTTGACTGTTTTTGCACTTCCTTGATTTCGATGGCTTGTTGGCTAGATGAACAATCAGCTTCGCTGATTGTTCATCTAGCATCGCAGTTAGACTGGATGACTTCGCTTCGCTGATTGTTCATTTAACTTCGCAGTTAAACTTGAAGACTGATGTCGCTGCTCTTGCTGCATCAGCATCAACATTTGCATCAGTGCATTTTCGGATTCCTTTGATCTTGGTGTTTCTGCTTCTCCACTTTTTGCGCCTTTTTCTTATCTGAGGGCTCATCCGATTCAATCGTGTCACGCAAGTATGCAATTAGTGTGGCCTTTGTACCTTGCGTAGCCAGATTTCGCTGTTCCAACTCTTCCATAAGCTCCGACATGGTCAATTCATTAATTTTTAAATGTAGGCTTCATGGCATTTTTAATTTTTTTGCCTGTTTCTTTCCACCTGTTTTCACGTCAAATTGTACTTTTGTGCACTTTAACCTTTAACTATGGACGTTCCATTTTTGTTACACTACTATGGACGTACAGCCTCACAGGCCGCTATCTTTATGGGCTGGTTTCTATGTGGATGAGTAAGTATTGTATTATTTTTTGCTATTTTCCCTTAGAAGTGTTACTAAATGTAAATAAAAGATGTAATTTTCATGAAAAATGTATTTATTTTAAACTAAATCTAACGATATAACAATCAAAGGCACTTTTCAGACTTATTAGCTTGAGATCAATTGATAGGTATATTACCACAGGAAAATGACTTGTTTAGTTTGTTTTACTTCTTTTACAATAAAATATAAAGAACAAAGAACATAAAAAACTTAACATTATCTTCTCAAAACTAAGCATAAAAATTTGAACAAGGGCCCTACTTGGTCATATTAATTGGCAGTCTTTGCATAGCGGCTTAGAGCATTGTAGGCATAATGGCTGTTTACAGCCTACACAGGTGTGGGTCGTCTTTCATTTTATCTTCGGTGGGCATAGTTTACACGTCTTACGTTTAGGAACTATATTTTCTTCAGTTGGTGGCTCTTGGGATGGCATATCAGGGCCCAAAACTCGTTTCAGCGTCATAATGAATTCTTTTGGTAAATGAGGGTTTATAACTCGTCTTTGCATATGTGGAACCACCAGAGATCGCGCTGATTTCTTCAGAAATTTACCTCTTTCTAGTTCTTTGTCTTGATGTTGATCGAATAAAGTGTAGGCATTACTTCCACACATGTCCAGAACTCTGGAAAATCACCATAGGCCACCTTTTTGTTCGACGACTGCTCAAATAAATTGAACATTTTTTGTCCGTTTCATCAACCCGCCCTTTGGTGGAATTATAGAATAATATCATCTTGGGTTTCTTTGTATGTTCATCAATGGTATTATAGATGATATGATGAGCACAGCTCCATTCTTCTTTGGTACATGAGAACACATGGTTTTGTCGTTCGTAAAACCGAATAAAGCTGAACCAATCTCTCTAGACCTCTGTGCCTAAAATAAATTCGGTTTTTTCTTTTATTCTTTTTCAGAGTCCCAACATACGTTAAGTTACGCTTAGCCCGTTCATCTACAAGTTCAACAGATGAAAACCAGTTGTCTGCTGTCACGTTACGATTGGTTCTTTGTAATGGCTGTGTCAAGCGTAGCACGCATTGAGTGGGAACAAGAATTTTTTTCTCGTCAGCTGATAGTCCGGCGCCATCGCTACCTTTTCCTGAATATAAATAACCATTATAAAAGTGAAAGGTCCTCGCATCACACAAGGCACGAATAAGTAGGCCATATTTACCGGGTTTCTGGGGGTTGTACGAAATCATGTAGCTTTTTCCACGAAACTCCACTAGCATCTCGTCAACAGTAACATATTCACTGATTTCGTATAGTTTTTGAGAATTAGTGATAAACTTATCAAATATTCCAGAAATAGCTGCCAGCGCGATCTGCTGGGTTGTCAAAACGTAGGCAGTTCAGAAGAACTAAAAATCTGGTCTCTGACATACAGCACCTGAATATTTCACAAGCTGTTTCATCAGTAGTAAATATAAAACTGGTAGATTCGTGATTTGATTTCAAGGCAGCAGAGTAGTATAATAATCCTAAGAAGGCATTGAGTTCTATCATGTCCATTTTCTTAAATTCTGATCTGTCTTCCCGCTTGAATTTGGATCTAAAATCAGCAATTTGGAAGTCAGTTCATGTCAAAATGGTTTGTCGCATTTCATCATCAAAAAGTTTATTCCAAACACTGATAGGATCTTTCTTTTCGTCTTCAGCGAGGTGCAGAATAGATCTGTTCAACACTATATTATGCTGTGGAGTGCGAACTCTTCTGGAAGGTGGTTTTCTAGCCCATTTGTAGCGATTTTTACCATAGTAATACTTTGAGGGCCGTAACTGTGCTATACGTATATTGTCGTCATCTGAACTTTCACTATCCGATCTCCTTATGTCACCGTCAGCTCTGGTAGTACTACCACTTTCTTCAATAACCTCTTGTTCACTCGAGTGATTTTCTTCAATGTTAGCTTGATAAAACAAACAGTCATCAACATCCCCATCGTTGTCGCACTGATCCGATTCTAAAAGCAATCGCTGAAACCGATCTTCAAAAGAAGGATCATCTAATCGCAATATTTTACTGGCTCTCTGAGTCGACGAACTCGATATTCGTTTACCTGCAGTCGTTGGTTGATCGTTTTTTTGACGTTTTAGTTTACAAAATCTCAAACAAACAAAATCACCATCCGCGTCAATTTATAACACAAACGTGGATGCGCGGTCTTACAGACAGCACTCAAAATACAAAGCGAAACTACGCATGCAAAATTCAGCCGGTGACGTAACCTTCACTCTCAACGGTCGTTTCGCCACTAAAACCGAAGCTACTATGGTCGGCATACGCGTGGGGTACGCGGGAGGAGGGGGCACGAGAATCACAAACAGCAAACGGCCTGTGAGACCACACGTCCATAGTTAAACGTTAAAAATGACCAAGAGTTTTCACTTTCAAAGTTTTCTTTCTCACTTCTGACACGCAGCCAATAATTCTAATGTTCCGGGCCAATAATTCTGGTGTTCCGGGAAAGTAAAAACACACCGTCTTTTAAATTAAGTTAAAAGAGTTTATTTACTAAGAATGCACTATCGTTAATTTCACTTTTTTACAAATAATAAAAATGTTATTGTTTTTCACTTGTCTATCAATTTATATTCTCACTGTCTGTATCACGAAAATCACTTCACTATCAATCAATATCGCCTTTATTTTGCGCTCCACTCTGATCGCAGTTTTTACTATTACCCCCCATTCATTCAGCTCGTCTTTATATAGGGTCTCTAGTCATTCAATCCATTTCTCGTCTATTGCCGAATAATCTGACGAGAACTACCTGGAATATTCGAGCGATTCTGAATACCCGCAGTGACGTCACTTTTAGCTATTGATCATAGATCTACTTGGTCCATTCTTGTGCTTTCGACTGAATTCTTGGTGGATCATGATGTTATTAATAGTTGCGACAACAATTGCGATAGTAGCTCGCAGAATTGTTTGGACATGTAACAATATTTACATCAGGACAACAGTTTGTTTAATTTTTATTGAAGTGCTTCAAATAAGCTGTAGGCCACCATATATTGTGTACACAAAGCGCTGTGTGCAATAGGTTCACTTATTTCGAGAAACTTACCTAAAATTTAAACAAACAGTGCATCCAACTGTCACAATACTATAATAGTAGGTCACATGGTGCAGCCTTTCGAATGCTTGCCACGTAAGCTAAAGATCTCTGGTTCAAGCCCTTTCGGTGACGATAAGATTTTTTTCCCGTGATTCAGAACATATCACAGCTGGGGGGGCACACGGCCAGGTATAATACTGACAATATCGTCGTTTTTAGTGCTGTTAAGCTAAGGTCAGAGTGATACTATTTTGCAACTAAATTATTTCATTATTTACTTATCAATAATACTGTTCCTTAGCATCCAGTTTCCTTCTTTCTCAAGCGTTATAAAAATATAATAAAGGCTGAAATAAATAATTTATTGTTCAAAATTTTGCCTTTGCAAAAGTTCCTTAACAACAGTGAATGGACTTGATTCCTGTGTTAACAAAATATGTCAATATATTTCTTTTGTCCCTGCTCCTACTTATGCTATTCAATCGATGATCGTCACAAAACTATCAACATAGTTCAACACGTCGCCACTCAGCTGTAATCCAATAATCCAGACTCAATTTTTCCTCCTTCTGTCGCAAACAACATCCTGAATGCATCACCAACGAAATTAACATGAGCTAAAGGGGTCACGACTTCACAATGCTATAGAATTTCCTCGCTGCTATTCGTTCTTATTCTCTTCCTGTTTCTTCGTCGCATTCGTATTTTACATGTCGTAATGCACAAGGATTGGCATTCAATTGTCTTGTGTGTGCCTTCGGTTGCAAATGAATAATGGCAAACTTGTATTACATTTTCCAATTGGGAAGTGTTTTTGTTGAATAATGCTCGTTTAAAGATGCTTCCATCTGCACGGCAACCATGCAAGTTTAGAAGTCCAGAAACTTTTCTCTAACAATTTAAGCTAATAGATGTTATTGAATTTTAATGCAAGTTGATGCTGAATATTAGAAAATCATTTTAATAGACAGCAGACATGGTGGTATTATTATTTTAAAATCTTTTAGTCCCAAATGAGTCCAGAATAATGGCATACGTCCAAATTCTTATGGAAATTAGAGCTGGCAAGTGTCCAATATGACGCTGTTATTTGAATGAGAAAAAAAAAAATCAGGATTATGACACAAAAAGGGTTCTTTCCTGCAAAATTCCGTTGGACCATGAAATCACCATGTTTTCACATAGAGCTTACGTAATTCCCACCAACAAGTCATGTTATTTTCCTCGTTACTAAGGAGATCGGAAAGCACTTGAAAAAGTCTCTCGTTAAGCTATCCTACAGATACCGTTACTTTAAAAAGCTCATTGTTTAGTTTCACATGTGAAGCTAGCATCATTTAGTGCTATGGATGTCTGCAGGCTCCTTTCTCCCACATGTATCCTCATTACAGTCTTCTTGTTTCCTGTGATGAGCACGTCCCGTATTGTTTGTTTTTAATCGAGCACCGACGGAACCTCACACACCTGCTTTCATATGGGTTAGCAGAGTAGGAAGCCTTTTTAATACACTTCTTGTGTTGGAGCGTGGATGCAGTACCACCAGTTAAATATAGAAGCATATAGCCATAGTAGCAATATAAATGGTTGCTTGTTTTGGAGTACTTCCTCGTAAAGCGAATATGTTAGGTAACATAATGCATTAGCAAAACTTGTTGCATTATCTGATGTTCTTTTATATTCTCTTTCCGTCATCCAAGTGAAAAGGTTAGCATCGGAATGCAAAATCTAACAGAAATCATGGCTTGCATACATTTGGATATCACACGTGCCTACTGCATACCTGAGTAGGTGAAGACCATTCATTTACATCTTTGTAGATGCCTGCTTGATCTTAATATAATAGATTGAATATTTCTTTTATTTTAAATGGATTAAGTACATATTGTCCATTATTATCTATGACTTTTTGTCATTTTTCGGGCAGAGCCATTTTTCCATCATTGTAGAACTTCTGTGGTTTATCGGAAAAAAACTTAGCCAAGTGATTTTCACAGTCTGTTACAAAATATAAATTAAACCCCGATACCATTCCTAGAAGGGAAGGATTCCTTGCACTCCAACATTTTATTAACACCTTTTAAATCTGCACTCGCAAATCTTATAAACTGACTAGAGCAGCTAGTCAAAATGCTGGCTTTGGGGAAGGTTTATCGGGAAACAAATGAACACAAGAGTGGCGCGTCTGCAGCAACTAAAATTGTATTTACTTTTGGAAACTAACCAGTTAAGTCGGGCACGTCAAATCAACTCTCCAATCTTTCTATCAATAACAGTACTTTGCTTACAAAGAAACCAGATATCCTGCCGAATGGAGGTTATGCATTTGTGTGCCAGGCTCCTTTACAGGTGACCTCATCGACACTTGTGGCAACCAAAGAAAATATAGCACCAAAAAGCAACTTCAAGTTTAGTGACCTCGTTCTTGTTGAAGAGACAAGGACATTACCCAGTCCGACTAATAATTTTGTATTTCAAGCTAGTGGAGTGATAAATAAACAGAAATCGTCATCCACAGCCAATTCTCAAAATAGTTCTGCAAATGTCAGTAATATACCGGCCGCTGCTCCACAACTCAAGACTACTGGAAGCGTGTTAGATGGGTTTAAAAAGCCAATGGCAGCGGAAGCTACGTCAAAAATTGTATCGTCTTCATCTTCAACTGCAGGCTTTGGTGCTCAGTTTAAAATGTCCAACGACAAGTGGGAATACTCTGTTTGCATGGTTCGTAATGAAAATTCAGCCGATAAATGCGTGTCGTGTACAACTCCGAAGGATACATCTGATCCTGTGAAACCTCCGGTGGAAACCACAGGAAAACCACTTGAACCACTGAAAAGTTCTTTCGGTGACAAGTGCAAACCAAATTCGGATAAATGGGAAAGTCCGACTTGTATGATAAGAAATAAGATAGATTTAAAACAATGTGAAGCCTGCAACACTGCAGAGCCAGGAGCAACACAATCTAAAGTGACACTTTGCTTAGTGTCTTCATCGTCAACATTAGTGCCAAACATTTCATCAGAATCTGGCTTTAAAAGCATAGTAGCACGGAAAAAGCTCAAAGAATCACTAGAATGCATCAATCAAAGTGTTTAGGTAGTGTTCAAATTCAAAACGATAAGAAAGAATATAAGTTACCGCTCGTACATGATGTAGACAATGATGGAAACACTTTATCCAACAACAAGTACAAGAAATAGTTCGAAGGCAGTCATTGAAGACGCTCCAGTGCAACCTGCAGCTTTGCCCGATGTACGATTGCCTATAAAAGATTCGGACAGTTCAATTGACATCGCTGATGAAGCTGAGCTAATGTTCAAGGTAATGGCCGAAGAAGGCATTAACAATGTTGTACTCGAAGAACCATTTGAAGAGGATGATGATAGTAGCGATGATGTGTAGTAATTGAGCACGGCACATTGCACTGTCCACATAAACATCCGCAAATTCCAGTACACGGCGACGGATGAGTCGCAGCCACTTGACCATTTCAGACCACCTTCCAGTCAGCACACGCGGACACGATCTACCTTTATCCACCCACCGTGCAGTACAGCTAACAAATTCATGCATTTCAGCAGCGACAGCAACACCAACAACAGGCGGAGAAGGAGGACACTACATGCCTTCCAATTATTACGTAAGCAATAGAGTGCCGGGTCCTCATCCTTACCGAGATCGATACATGCCTGACGAGTGGAGCCACGAACGGGGAGACTATTCAGACTACCGGAGAGGTGACTACGATCGAAAGCAACCCTCTCATTCAAACTCATAGTAGAAGTGAAGCCGCGATATCGAGAGTCGTAACCAGAAGATGGTCAGGGGACAAGCAGAGAAATGTCTTATACATATTTAACGTGTGTCTGTGTCTTGTCTAGTTCGCTGACTGGCCATTGATGCGATATGATCGCCTTATTGCGAACGGTTCACCACCTGGTCAAGGGCAGCACGTTCTCGAAAAAGAAAACAGAGCCCCGGATGGTTGGTATCGTGTGATGCACTTAATTTTTAAATATCCTTTTTCATCAATAATGTAATTCAGAACTATTAACTAATAAGCTGAATGAAGATTGCGCTGTAAATTTAAAATAACAGAGTAGAGTAGTAAAAGAACTTTAACTTAATTCTAATGGTGATTATCAAATGCAAGTTATTTAACATAACAAGGCAAATATAAACTGGAAAATGTGAAAAAAATTATGCAGCAGTATGTACTCTTAGTAAGTTTAGGGAATAAGTTGAAAACAACCGCAAAGTTATATTTATATGTATGTACCAAATCAAGTAAATAGACATACATATGCGTATTATTTTAGTAAACAACTAGCGAAAAAAGTATTTCTTCTATTTTGCGTAACTCTGCTGCCATTACGATTTAGTTTATTTAAACATTCTCTCATTTAAATGTACATCGCGCGTTTTCGCTCTCTATTTTCAGCCTACATTTAGTATTAAATATCTTAATACAATTCGCGTGGAACAAGATCAGGAATTTCATGAATTCATTTTTTATAACAACACAGTAGCATTAGTAAAATATTAAGTTGGTCTTGTATAGTGAATTCCCTTCAAAAAATGCAATGAACTAAAAGAAAAACAGTCCTCATTTTTACAAAAAAACGAACATAGGTATGTTAAGTCCAAATGATTTTGTCTTAATGATAATGATATAGAATGAAAGAGAAGAAAATTCAAGATAAAATAGAAATTATTGAAAATACTATGTATAACAGTATCTTATAATATATTAAATAAAATCGTAGTTTTATGTATGCATAATGATGATGTAAGCGTTACTATTATTTTTGTCCGTAGTTGAGAAAAAACCTAACGGGAGTAAAAGAAATTCAAAACCAGAGGAGAATTTGCTCGAAACCGCTACGCAGCGCGGACGCCGCGTAGGGGAAAAAAAGGGGAGAGTTTAAGCGATTACAGGCGTATTGCTCTCGCTGATGCTGAAGATTCGAAGTTTTCTTGGCATATCTTGATTTTTGTCGAAGGCAATGGTGATAATAAAACATCGTTTGTGATATTTTATTGAGCGATACTCGTAAAACTCGGGGGGGAGTTGATATCCACCTGCACATTAACTCGGATCGTGGGTGAATTTTGTGCGCGTTAACTTCAATGAAATGCGTGTAAAAACGTTATAAAATAACGAATCGTCGATTGGCAACTGGCGGTAACGGGAGTGGCATTTGCTGGTGTTGTTGGTGATGTTGCCGGGAGATTGTCGCGAGTAGAGGAGTTTGCTTGAAAATTGCAACGAGCGTGGACGCGGGGGATGGAAGTGCTGGGGAAGATTGCAGGCTGTGATTGCGGTTTCCATTTGGGAGTTCAAATGCCGTAATCGTTTGAGTTGCGTTAATTATCTCGCGTTTTATCTGTGAGAAATGAATGTGAGAGTAGAAAGATAGTCGAATGGAGAATATTACGGAATAGGGAATTGGAAAGAAAATGCACTCGACAACGCTACTGAGTGGTCAGCGAATTTAACTTCCGAGTAACTACTAACGAACATTTACCGTTGACGATTCGCCGGAAGTTTTGCATGTGACCTCGTAGATGTGAAAGAATCTCTTTTGCGGTTTTAATTTAGTAACCAGTCGGGAAAGAAGAAAAAATCAAGAGGTGTGGTGAAACAACAAATCCTGCAAAATAGTGCTTCTGTACAGTGAAGGCCAATTGGTGTTCCCGATCAAATTAAATGTTTCCATTATCTGGATATTGATGTGACATATCTGCACTGGAGTACCGCGTGCGAAGATTTAGCGACCCAAAGCCGGTTATGTAGAGCCAGCAACAAGCAGTGCCCTGCGAAAAACAGCTAGCGCTAAGCTAACTGTAAACAGCAATTTGTTTACTAACGGAGACGAAGGAGGAAAGTGAAAAAAAAAGAGAAGCAACATTAAATAACTCTGAGAGTAGTGTTTTTCACAGTGTCGAAGAACTGTAATAAATAGCATTATAACAGCCACCGCACCTTGAAGTAGTATGCAGCCGATAGTGGAGCTGAATTAGAGGGAGAGGAGAAGAGTGCAACAAGGTATTTTCTAAACAGCCCAGCCTTCATGTCCAGCCCGATGTAACGTCACGTCCTGCAAGAAATGGTGGAAATGTTGCCAGAAAAAGTTAGTAATCGTGTCACAGCCCTCAAGCACGTTCAATTGGAATCGAATCGAAATTCTATCAAGGAGTTTATGAACTAGAACGTAAATATCAGGAAATGTATCAACCAATGTTTGATGAACGTCCAAAAACTCATAGCTGTTGATGTTGAACCGGGAAATGAAAAGGCAGCGTGAAAATCAGATGATGAAGATGCGGAAGACATTTATTTTTCCTAATAATTTTGTTTACGGGAAGTACTTGAGAATTGGACCAATCGCGTGAGCTTATTCATTACCAAATTACGTGTTCGTTTACCCTTTAATTGGTCAATATTCAGCGTAATAACAAGGCTTTTCCCAAATTAGTTTAACTCCACAGAAGCGAACATTTCCTAGTGATTGATAAACCCCCGGATGTATTAATAAATAGTAATGATACTAGTAAAGTTGCGGTGCAAACTATCTTAAGAAAGCAATTTTCTCAACTCAAAGACTCATCGCTCACTCATGAATTCTACTTTGCCCTTCGCTTGGTCTTTTCTACGAGTGAAATTCTGTGTATCCCCCTAAATAAAAGAACTTGTATAAAAGTATCCAAGTCCTTTGAAAATCGGATGTCAAAGAAATATTATATTGCCTTATTAAATGGTCATATGAAGCAAGATTTTATTCATATAGGAGAAAATCACCCGCATCGTCATCGAGCGCTCAACGGACCATGTGGGGTAAGTACCCTCTTTGCCTCATGTTTTTTAAATTGCTTTCGTTTTGTAATTTGTCTCTTTTTAAATTAATATTTTTTTCTATTTTTATAACAACTAATTTTTTAGTAAGAATATTATTATATTGAACTAACAACATTACTTTGATTCAATTATATGGAAATTTTCCTTGAATTTTAAAAATTATTTGAATTATAAATTATAAAAACAAAAATAAAATGAATTGATACCCTTACCCTTCGGTCTTTCCATTACGATGGATTTGACCGGGTATAGGACCTGGTACGGTGGCAGGCTCTCCTCATAAAACATGAGCCAGCCGCCGGGTACAATATAATCTTCTTGGTTTCAGGTGACGTCGCGAGCTGAGTGGCCCAAGCAGAGTGCCTCTTTATGGCATAGAGTTATGCAATCGAATTGTATAGTTCTATGGCATAAATTGGTCATCGGAGTACTTTTTTTCTGATGGGAAGACTTATGCAAGCTAAGTTATAGGAGATTTCCACTCAGAAGAGGAATACCTGGCCACTGCAACAAATATGGATTTTGATCCGGTTGGGTGGGTGCGCAGGGGCTCCATCACCATCCGGTTGCCCTTCCCTCATTTGTGGGCCATGAGCCTCTCCGGGTAAGGATGAGGTCACCCTGCTTCCACTTCTTTTTACTTGTTACTCTTGTTCTTTGAACAAGTCAGTTGTCCCTTGAGTAGTTACCTACACTTTTTGCGACTTCGGTCGCCCCGTGTTAAATTGACCCCAAGAAATTTGTGAGTGCGAAATTTTTTGTAGTGGGTCCTTATGCTGGGGGAATGAACCCGCCCCACGACACCGCAATGCTAGCCTGCCAGCGCATTCACGCATCCCCAGACAAGGGCATTCTCAGCAGATATCTCCATCTTCTTCTGCCGAGGCAGCAGACCATCGCTGCAGTCCTTAACGGACATTGATACACATACCTATTCACTACAGATGATTTCAATCCTTCAGATCCAGATTCAGATGATTCTGATGTACAGGTGCCCGAAGCTACTAAATCAGATGACCCTCAAGCGGGATCAAGTGGAGCTGGTATATGAAGAAGAGGATGAAACGGTCAAAGCTATTATTGCTGCAATACAAAAACTACGTTCTTATCCGCCTGAAATCAAACTTGACGATTTCATAACCGACATTAGTTTTCAAGTTGAGGAGGATATTCTAGCAATTGCTGGTATAACGGGCGATATTCTTTTATACAAATGTTCAAATAAGGAAAACAATCTTTTGATCACATTTGAAGTACATATCAAAGCATGTCGCGATATAGAGTTTAGCACTGACGGCAAATTACTGTTATCTTGCTCCAAGGATAAGTCTGTAATGCTGATAGATGTAGAGACTGGAAAGTTAAAGAAGTTTTACGACAGCGCACATAATACAGCAATTTATAGGTTGTATGTGATTGATGAGAACTTATTTACCACAGGGGATGATTCTGGAACTGATCATGTTCACTGCTCGCAATTCTCTTCATCCGAATGATCGAGGCAATCGTTGTGGCCATTGCATTGATATCTGGGATCCATGCAAGTTTCCATCTTAACATCGGAACTCATCCTCACGACCAAACACCCGTTCTAAAGCTTGCGACGCTCGAGAATCGCTAAAATTAGAAATGAAGTAGAATACCTTACGTCAATTGAGTGCTGGGCAAGAGTATTTATCGAAATATGATATACCTACGAGATTCTCGGGCTGATCGCCCAACACATCCCTTCGTGGACACAACTACGGCAGACACAATCACTTTTAATCGGTAAGGTTGTTATTGATATTACAGTACAGTGCGCGAAAGGAAGATGGCCACCAAGTAAAAAACTGAGTTTGCGCCCAAGATGAACGCTGCAAGGTTGAGCAGCCGTGATGAATGTTGTGGCCTTGAACTTGGGTTCTTCAACTCAAGTAACAGTCGACAAAAGACGATGAAAACGGTCTCTTTTTTTCACAGATCTCTGGCCAACGAAGGACGTCTAGCTAAACAACAGGCTGCGATCAACCTATTTGCCGGAAGAGAAAGTGAACATCGTGCACATCTGGGATTTATCAAAGAAGAGATCAACCCATTAGGAGAAGGAAAAGAAAAACTGCTCGAGACAACCAACGAGTTAAATTGGATCAGGCAGATTGAGTTGGAAAGCGAGGACTTCGATCATCGGCGGCGCCCCCAACGTAGCAAGTAAAAAACGGTGTAACGGTAGAGATTTGATAAATACTTTTGAATATTAATTTTGCATTAAATTACTGTTGAATAATAATTGCATTAATTACTTTTGAATTAGAATTGAATTTTTTTAAATAAAATTTTGTGTCGTGCAAGTGTTGCAGCAATGCTTTTGCGCGTGGAGCGCGAGTTACGTCCACAAGGTCATTGTGACCCCATCGCCCAGATCACACCAGGTTCAACGCTACGTCCACTGTTTTTGCAAATGTAATACAAAAGTTTCATATTCGTCTGCACATCATATCCGCTCAACCTATTTTTTGCAAATTTCTAAAGTTTCATATTCAATTGTCTGGTGCATCGTAAGCACACTTAAATTTGCCGTTTTACTAAAATAAAATATTCATTATGTTCATGATGTTCTTAGCTGTCGAATAATAAAGACGTATTCATTGAAAACTTGTTAGGGTTTTGTAAAATAATTTTACAAAACCCTTCTAAAATCGCGTCCTGTCTGTCCGTCTGTCTGTCTGTCCGTCCGTCCGTCCGTCCGTCCGTGTGTCACAGCAGTTTTTCTCGGAAACTACTTAAGCTAGAAACATCAAATTTTGTATGTAGGTGTGAAGTGGTGATCTCTTCAAAGTTCAAATATAAAAAAATTTTATAAGGCATTTAAGGGGGGTCTCCCCTTATAGGGGTGTGACCCCCCGAAAAAAAAATTTCATTGAAGGTGGCCGATATGGGTATCAAATGAAAGGTCTCGATGAGAACTTTTCAAAACAGGTCTTCATTTGGCAAAGTTTGCTTCGAGGGGCGCACAGGGAGGGGAAATACACGAAAAATGTGTGCCCCCCCCCCTCGCGATTGGACACCTGTGATCGGAAAAATCTGAAAAAAATCGAGAATGTAGGTCTTGATGAGTACAACAACAACAAATACGTCAGAAGTCACAATTCACTCAACTTTGTTAGTAATAGTATGATTTATCGATTTTATGTTTTCTTGAATAAAATCTTAACGGTACCCTTAAATTCAATGAAATTCAGTACACAGATGACTATTCATAAGATTGATTTACCCTGCAAGTTTCATAAAGATTGAATCATATTTAGCGAAGTTATACCGGTTTGAATTTTCCTGTATTACTATGGAACAATATGCGTTGCATGTATTACTATGGCAACATATGGCTATGGAACAACACGCGCTTTTTACCGACTCAGACACTACAGTTTTGCTAGGATTTGCATGAAAATTTCAGGAATGATAGGTGTTATGTATATCTTTGAGAATCGGTTGAGCTAGTGGTATCAGTAATCGTAAAACAAGAAAGTGGCTGTTTTAAATGCGAAGATTGAATAATTTTGAGTTAGTTTTTCCCAACTTCAACGTTTAAGGTGCATGCTCTGAACACTTGATTCAATTTAATGAATGACTGTAGATCAGTACCTTCAATTAATGTTTATAAGTGAAACAAGTCAAGGAGGCAGGAGAGAGCTCCTAGCAAAAGGGTCTTGTAACCATTCTAGGATTCGAAAAAATTGGCCATTAATCGATGATTTCAGTACAGGAGAGTGGCCCCTGAAAAAAAAAATTCATCAAACGTAGCCGATATGCGTATGAAATAAAAGTTTTCATGGGAGCTTTTCAAAACAGTTGTTAAACTGCCAGTTTTTGCTTCAGTGGGGCACAGGGGGCAAATACAAGAAAAATGTGTTTCCTCCGTCGCCGCTGGACATGTGAAATAATTATCAAGGGAGATATTTATGAGTATACCAATACCAAAAACCTCAGAAGTTGAAATTCGTTCAACTTTGTTAATAATAGTATGATCTTCGTATTTCATATTTTCTCCAATAAAATCGTCTTTGACATGTTTCTTGATGTGATTCGATCTGGTGACTGCATTTTGTAAATTGAATACAAAACCCTTCTGACATGAGCGTGGGTCTGTTTACCCAACTTGTTTTTTTTTATAAAATCAATGTGATAAGCAACATAATTTGCGCAGTGTTGGCCGAAGGTTTAGCTTTGGTCTGGAGTGCGCAAGGATCTTTCGCTCTAGGATCTCAATCCGCGTTAGTTCTCTTCAGTTTTTTTTCTTGTTGTAAGTCAGTGATTATCCTGGCTCGACGAGCCGAATAAGGGCCACCAGTGATTATCCTGGTGGAAGGACCATTCCGGGGAGCCTCAAGCTCACCGATCGGCTGCTGGAGGCAATTCTAGGGTTGGCAAGTGGCGCTATCTACCCAGCCTCCACGGACTAGTCGGGACCCCAAGGCCCCCTACCGGAATCGCTTGTTGCGGCGAAACGCCCATTTTTTTAAACGTAACAAGTCCCTTTTTGAAGTGAATTTATTTTCATTGAGGAAGTTTTGCAGAGACCGAAACAAATAATAGTCTGATGCTGCAAGGTCTAGACTATACGTAAGATGCATCAGAACTTCCCAGCCAAGCTTTGTAAATTTTTGCCGGGTCATCAAAGATGTGTGTGGTTTGGCATTGTCATGATGGACGATAACGCCCTTTCTATTGATCAATCCTGGCCAGTTTTTTTGAATTGCTTGCTGCAATCTGGTTAATTGCTGACAGTACAGAGCCAAATTGAGTGTTTGGCCAGGTTCCAGCACCTCATGACTCCCTTCCAATCCCACCATACACACAGCATAAGCTTATTTTGCGTCAATCCTGGCTTTGAAGTCGTTTGTGATTCGAAAGACATTCTTGTATCTTACCCATTTTTCATCGCCCGTAATGATTTGCTTCAAAAATGGCTCGATTTTGTTGCTAATAGCATTTCGCAAATGGAAATTCGGTCGATCAAATTTTTTTGTGTTAATTCATGCAGCACCCATACGTCGAGCTTCTTTGTGTATCCAGCCTTACGTAAATGGTTCAAAACTGTTTGGTGATGGATATTCAGTTCCTTAGCAATGTCATGGCTGCTTATGTGTCAGTCTTCTTCATTTTATTTTACATTTCATCAATTTTTTCAGTCTTTGACATCCAAAATTTCCAGAACGAAAGTGAGCGAACCATTTTCTGGCTACGGCTTTTGATAAAGTATCTTGACCGTAGACACCACCAATTTTTTCACGAGCCTTACGCATTCTCGCCTTGATCGTAGTGATATTTTAAAATATAACAATTTTTTCAGAAAATTCACTCATTTTTAAATGAATACAACTTTTGACTTGAATACGAAGTGTAAAACTGTCCATATGAAAATTGTAGACTGGAATGTTACCTTTCAAACGCATATCAGTTTGACTCAATCTAATTAGTATCCCCGCAGGGGGAATGCCAGTTGACCAGAGCACGCTTGGAGGCTAGCATTCTTTGGGGAGTTCCGCAATACATCGTGAGCGGTACTAACAACGACAAAAACGAAGACTAACACAATGACAGTGAAGACGGACGGAAAACGGAAAATGCAGGCTGAGATTCCTGCGGCGTTCGGGTGAAGCAAAAAAATGATGCAACCGCCCGAGCGTCCTTTTAAAAAGAAACGGGAAACCCTGCAGGACACTTCAGGTGTCCGAGCGGTGGGAGATAACATAAAGAGCACCGAAAATTCGATTGTCACTGCTGCGATCGTTACCGAAGCGACCGATGCAAGGGTCGCAAATCCCGACATTGCAACGAAAAATCCAGAAGCCAACGAGGAGATTACGGCACTAAAAGCAAAGAGTGACCAGACACCGCGTGAATGCACCGCCAAAGTTGAAAATGTGGCGGAAGTACTGCACTCGGAAACGGAACGCGAAAACCTCTCCCAAGGATGGTTGCAAGGTACAATTACGGCCCAGCGATATGAAGAAGAAAGACTACTCCAAAAAGCGGGAGATGTTCTGAAAAGATTACAAGCTGTATGCGACTCCCCAAAAATCAGCAAAGCAGCAAAGGCAGGGCTCCTTGAACTAGAGGAGCTCCTTGATCGCATAGGGCACTATCGGAGAAGCTGGTTAAGGGCCGAAGGCGAAGAGAAGGCTAAAGAGGCGCTTGGGGCGAAATCTAAAGGCGACATGCAGATAGCTCCACCATTAAACGTCAATAAAAGAATGGCGTCTGGCCCAATCGAAGGAGATCGGGATAAAAGAAGGAAGGAAGAGGCACTTGAAGGGCGTGAAGCACTAGATCAGGGGTTCCAGACATTGCTTACAAAAGGAGCGAAGAAAGCCGCGAAAAAACTCCTTCCAAAAAAGCCAGAAAGTAAAGTTCGTACGGACGCCCAATTACAAAAAGGACCTGATGCAAAGCAGGAGAGGCAGAAGCACCGACGAAGACCCCGGCAGCAGGCACTGCTTGTAAAGCCCCAAGATAGTCGATCCTACGCGGAAGTACTGCAAGACATCAGGGGAAACGTAAGGCCCGAAGACACCAATACTACCATTAAAGTAGTACGACCAACGCGGTCAGGCCACATACTGGTCGAATTCAGAGCAGAGGCCGGCAATAAAGATGCATTCTGTGACGCAGTAAAGAAAGTCCTCGGCAAAAGCGCAACTATAGCCCCGCTCGAGCCGATGGCAACGACCGAAATACGAGACAAAGACTGCGTGACGGATCTGGCCGAAGCAGAAGAGGCCATCAGAAAGAGTTCCTTAGCGTGGGAAGGATCAAAGCGAGACTGACACCAGAAAACAACAGGGGACAACCCATCGTTGGCCGTAGTTGACTTGACCGAAATGGACGCTGAACAACTCCTGAACAAAGGCAAAGTAACAATAGGGTGGGTTGTCTGTTGGATACGGCGTAGAGCAACGCCTCTTCAATGTTTTAAATCCCTTGGTTATGGTCACACCACACAAGTATGCAAAGGACCCGATAGGAGTTCCCTATGTTACAAATGCGGTGAAATGGGACATAAAAGAAAAGAGTGTACAAAGGAGGCACACTGTATTCTTTGCAAGCATGCTGATCCAAAACTTGATTTTGGACACGTCTTGGGATCAGGAAAATGCCGGGTGTTCCAGGAAGCCCTAGCCAAGACAAAATCAGATCTTCGATGACCCGCATCCTGCAGCTAAACCTAGACCGCAGTTCAACCGCCCAAAATCTGCTTGAGCAGTTTGCGAGGGACATGAAAGCCGACTTCTTGCTGCTGAGTGAGCAACACCATAATAAAAGTCCTGCATTATGGTACTCTGATGACACTGGTACTGCCGCCATGGGGGTTCGGAACAGTGACGGACGGGGGGATGGTTTCCTGTGTGTTCGGTGCTCAGAGCATCACCTTCTTTAGTGTGTATCTAAGCCTAACGAATCGATATCATCTTTCCAAGCCAAGCTTAATGCTTTCGAGGGCGCTGTCTCGACCGCAGAGGGCAAAGTGCTCATTGGGGGCGACTTCAATGCTAAAGCAATCGAATGGGGCATGCCTCAGACGGATCCGCGGGGAAAACGAATCCTGGAAATGGTGGCCAGGATGGCCTTCGTCGTACTAAACTCTGGAAACACGCCGACTTTCCGCCGTATTGGCTGTGAGGGAACTATACCGGACGTGACATTCGCCTCGGAGTCCTTAGTACGGAGGATACACAACTGGAAAGTATTCGAGGACTGCTCAGCCAGTGATCATCAGTGCATTCTGCTTGAGATAAGTGATGCTGTCTATCGACGTCCGTGCAACATCTGGGATTCATCAAAGAAGAGATCAACCCATTAGGAGAAGGAAAAGAAAATTTGCTCGAGACAACTGACGAGTTAAATAGGATCAAGCAGATTGAGTTGGAAAGCAAGGATTTCGATCATCGACGGGGCCCCCAAACGTAGCAAGTAAAAAACGGTGTAACGGTAAAGATTTGATAAATACTTTTAAATATTAATTTTGCATTAAATTACTGTTAAATAATAAATGCATTAATTACTTTTGAATTAGAATTGGATTTTTTTTAAACAAAATTTTGTGTCGTGCAAGTGTTGCAGCAATGCTTTTGCGCATTGACCGCGCAGTGTTGGCCAAAGGCTTAGCTTTGGTCTGGAGTGCGCAAGGATCCTTCGGTCTAGGAGCTCAATCCGCGTTAGTTCTCTTCAGGTTTTTTCCTTGTTGTAAGTCAGTGATTATCCTGGCTCGACGGGCCGAATAAGGGCCACCAGTGATTATCCCGGTGGAAGGGCCATTCCGGGGAGCCTCAAGCTCGCCGATCCGCTCTTGAAGGCAATTCTAGGGTTGACAAGTCGCGCTATCTACCCTAACTCCACGGGCTAGTCGAGACCCCAAGGCACCCTACCGGAATCACTTGTTGCCGCGTAACGCCCATTTTTTTAAACGTAACAAGTCCCTTTTTGAAGTGAATTTATTTTCATTGAGGAAGTTTTGCAGAGACCGAAACAAATGGTAGTCTGATGCTGCAAGGTCTAGACTATACGTAAGATGCATCAGAACTTCCCAGCCAAGCTTTGTAAATTTTTGCCGGGCCATCAAAGATGTGTGTGGTTTGGCATTGTCATGATGGACGATAACGCCCTTTCTATTGATCAATCCTGGCCAGTTTTTTTGAATTGCTTGTTGCAATCTGGTTAATTGCTGACAGTACAGAGCCAAATTGAGTGTTTGGCCAGGTTCCAGCCCCTCATGACTCCCTTCCAATCCCACCATACACACAGCATAAGCTTATTTTGTGTCAATCCTGGCTTTGAAGTCGTTTGTGATTCGAAAGACATTCTTGTATCTTACCCATTTTTCATCGCCCGTAATGATTTGCTTCAAAAATGGCTCGATTTTGTTGCTAATAGCATTTCGCAAATGGAAATTCGGTCGATCAAATTTTTTTGTGTTAATTCATGCAGCACCCAAACGTCGAGCTTCTTTGTGTATCCAGCCTTACGTAAATGGTTCAAAACTGTTTGGTGATGGATATTCAGTTCCTTAGCAATGTCATGGCTGCTTATGTGTCGGTCTTCTTCATTTTTTTTACATTTAATCGATTTTTTCAGTCTTTGACATCCAAAATTTCCAGAACGAAAGTGAGCGAATTATTTTTTGGTCGTGGCTTTTGATAAAGTATCTTGACCGTTGACACCACTAATTTTTTCACGAGCCTTACGCATCCTCACCTTGATCGTAGTGATATTTTAAAATATAACGATTTTTTTCAGAAATTTCACCCATTTTTAAATTAATACAACTTTTGACTTGAATATGAAATGTAAAACTGTCCATATGAAAATTGTAGACTGGAATGTTACCTTTCAAACGCGTATCAGTTTGACTCAATCTAATGAGTATCCCCGCAGGGGGAATGCCGGTCGACAAGAGCAGTCTTGGAGGCTAGCATTCTTTGGGGAGTTCCGCAATACATCGTGAGCGGTACTAACAACGACAAAAACGAAGACTAACACAACGATAGTGAAGACGGACGAAAAACGGAGAATACAGACTGAGATACCTGCGGCGTTCGGGTGCAGCAAAAAATGATGCGAACGCCCGAGCGTTCTTTTAAGGAGAAACGGGAAACTCTGCAGGACACTTCAGGGGGATCGAGCGGTGAGAGATAACATAAAGGGCACCGAAAATTCGATTGTCACTGCTGCGATCGTTACCGAAGTGACTGATGCAAGGGTCGCCAATCGCGACATAATAAAGAAACATCCTGAAGCCTACGAGGAGATTGAAGCACGAAAAGCAAAGAGTGACCAGACACCGCGTGAATGCACCGCCAAAGCTGAAAATGTGGTGGAAGTACTGCACTCGGAAACGGAACGCGATAACCTCTCCTAAGGATGGTTGCAAGGTACGATTGCGGCCCAGCGATATGAAGAAGAAAGACTACTCCAAAAAGCGGGAGATGTTCTGAAAAGAATACAAGCTGCATGCGACTCCCCAAAAATCAGCGAAGCAGCAATGGCAGGGCTCCTTGAACTAGAGGAGCTCCTTGATCGCATAGGGCACTATTGGAGAAGCTGGTTAAGGGCCGAAGACGAAGAGAAGGCTAAAGAGGTGCTTGGGGCGAAATCTAAAGGCGACACGCAGATAGCTCCACTATTAAACGTCAATAAAAGAATGGCGTCTAGCCCAATCGAAAGAGATCGGGATAAAAAAAAGGAAGGAAGAGGCACTTGAAGGGCGTGGAGCACAAGATCAGGGGTTCCAGACAGTGCTTACAAAAGGAGCGAAGAAAGCCGCAAAAAACTCCTTCAAAAAAAGCCAGAAAGTAAAGTTCGTACGGACGCCCAATTAAAAAAAGGACCTGATGCGAAGCAGGGGAGGCAGAAGCCCCGACGAAGACCCCGGCAGCAGGCACTGCTTGTAAAGCCCCAAGATGGCCGATCTTACGCGGAGGTACTGCGGGACATCAGGGGAAACGTAAGGCCCGAAGACACCAATACTACCATTAAAGTAGTACGACCAACGCGGTCGGGCCACATACTGGTCGAATTCAGAGCAGAGGCCGGCAATAAAGATGCATTCTGTGACGCAGTAAAGAAAGTCCTCGGCAAAAGCGCAACTATAGCCCCGCTCGAGCCGATGGCAACGATCGAAATACGAGACATTGACTGCGTGACGGATCTGGCCGAGGTAGAAGAGGCCATCAAAAGGGAGTTCCCTAGCGTAGGAAGGATCAAAGCGAGACTGACACCAGAAAACAACAGGGGACAACCCATCGTTGGCCGTAGTTGACTTGACCGAAAAGGATGCCGAACAACCCCCGAACAAGGGCAAAGTACGAATAGGGTGGGTTGTCTGTAGGATACGGCGAAGAGCGATGCCTCTTCAATGTTTCAAATGCCTTGGTTATGGTCACACCACACAAGTATGCAAAGGACCCGATAGGAGTTCCCTATGTTACAAATGCGGTGAAATGGGACATAAAAAAAGGAGTGTACGAAGGAGGCACATTGTATTCTTTGCAAGGATGCTGCTCCAAAACCTGGTTTTGGACACGTCTTGGGATCAGGAAAATGCCGGATGTTCTGGGAAGCCCTAGCCAAGGCAAAATCAGAGCTTCGATGACCGGCATCCTGCAGCTAAACCTACACCGCAGTTCAACCGCCCTAAATCTGCTTGAGCAGTTTGCGAGGGACATGAAAGCCGACTTCTTGCTGCTGAGTGAGCAACACCATGATAAAAGTCCTGCATTATGGTACTCTGATGACACTGGTACTGCCGCCATGGGGGTTCGGAACAGTGACGGACGGGGGGATGGTTTCCTGTGTGTTCGGTGCTCAGAGCATCACCTTCTTTAGTGTTTATCTAAGCCTAACGAATCGATATCATCTTTCCAAGCCAAGCTTAATGCTTTCGAGGGCGCTGTCTCGACCGCAGAGGGCAAAGTGCTCATTGGGGGCGATTTCAATGCTAAAGCAATCGAATGGGGCATGCCTCAGACGGATCCGCGGGGAAAACGAATCCTGGAAATGGTGGCCAGGATGGCCTTCGTCGTACTAAACTCTGGAAACACGCCGACTTTCCGCCGTATTGACTATGAGGGAACCATACCGGACGTGACATTCGCCTCGGAGTCCTTAGTACGGAGGATACACAACTGGAAAGTATTCGAGGACTGCTCAGCCAGTGATCATCAGTGCATTCTGCTTGAGATGAGTGATGCTGTCTATCGACGTCCGTGCTCTCGGCTTTCTACAACTGGATGGAACATCGGAATGATGGACGTCAAGAGGTTTGTCAAGGTTCTCACAGCAGGTGAGCCGCTGCAGGGAGCTTTGGAGGGGACTGAAGAACTGGCAGCTCAAAACGTGGTGAACTCTACTATGAGCATCATGACGACTGCGTGCTGCGCTTCTATGCCCCGTTGAAGACCCCAGCACGGCAAGCCCCCAGTGTACTGGTGGTCAACTGAAATCGCTGAAAAGCGAAGGGAGTGTCACAAGCTTCGACGTGAGGCTCAACGGGCGTGGAACCGTGCCGAGGCATGCAACCAGGTGGCAGCATATAAGTCGGCCAGGAAATGCCTTCGCAAACTGATCAACAGTAGCAAGGCTTGCT
The DNA here is from genome assembly GCA_963969285.1 of Odontomyia ornata. Lineage (NCBI taxonomy): Eukaryota > Metazoa > Arthropoda > Insecta > Diptera > Stratiomyidae > Odontomyia > Odontomyia ornata. Next base: position 77,050,583 of record OZ017739.1, on the reverse strand, counting down.
GCTGGCAAGACCTAGTAGACAATGTGAACAAGGATCCGTGGGGCCTTGCTACAAGCTGGTCATGGGGAAACTTGGTGCCCCACGGAAGCCTTATACACGTGACGCGGAAAACATGGAAGCGATAGTGCGGGGGCTCTTCCCCACCCATCCCTTCCATGTTGACGCTGTCCATGGTGAAACAGCAGTCGAGTGCCCACTCTTCACACAGCCGGAACTGGAGCAGGCAGTCCTCTCATTTAAAGCGAGGAAGGCTCCAGGTCCAGATGGTGTTCCAGCTGAGGTGTTGCGGCTCGTGTATCACCATTGTCCTGACTTGCTGCTCAGCACATTCAACGCTTGCCTACGGGACGGGGTTTTTCCGGTACGATGGAAGGTGGCGAAGCTCGCGCTGATCAGCAAGGGGAAGGGAAGTCCCGGATCACCGTCTGCATACCGCCCGTTATGCATGCTAGACACGGCTGGGAAAGTGCTAGAGAAGCTCATCAAGGGAAGACTCACTGACGCGATTCGTGCTGCTGGGGATCGTTCTTCTCGGCAGTACGGCTTTAGAGCAGGAGACTCCACCATTGATGCGATTGCAGAGGTGGTGAACGCGGTCCAAAAGGCAGAGGCACATAGTCGCACCAAGCGACGGATCGTCCTGTTGGTGATACTCGACGTCAGGAATGCCTTCAACTCCGCTAGATGGGTGGATATTCTGGACACGCTGGAAAATTCCTTTCAAGTTCCAGAATATATAATGCAGCTTTTGAGGAACTACCTAAAGGACCGAAGCCTGCTCTACGACTCGACACAGGCCCAAAGAAGGATGGAAACTACATCGAGTTTTGCCCAGGGATCGTTCCTTGGTCCGGACCTGTGGAACGTGTCTTACGACGGGCTACTGAGACTTGAGATGCCAGATGAGTCGCGCTTGTTCGGCTGTGCGGATGATGTTGTGGCTCTGGTCACTGGACGCATCATTGAACAGGCGCAACTTAGGCTAGGTATGCTAATGCGCCGAGTGAGAGACTGGATGACTGCTGGCGGGCTGAGTATTGGTAGCAGCCTTGGGTGAATTGCACGAAGGGAAGGTGGACTGCGCGCCTCGTCCCGGATGTGAGACCGTGGCTAAATTGAAGGCATGGTGAGACTGACTTCTATCTGACCCAGCTTTTGAGCGGGCACGGGTGTTTTCAGTCTTACCTGCACAAGATCGGTAAGTCACGGTCTCCCGATTTGCTCAGGAGAGGAGGACAATGCCTGTCACACATTTTTTGCGTATACAAAATGGGTCAGGCTGCGAAGGGAACTCTACAGGGAGACGGGAGAGCTCACCCCGAATAATATAGTCGCGGTGATGCTCGAATCGGTTGACAAATGGAACCAGGTGGCACATTATGTTCGGGCAGTCCTAAAATATAAAAGGGACTCACAGCAGCCGGGGGCGCTGGGGCTGGGGGATCGCTCTTCTGGCATTTCCTCTTCCCCTCTAACCGCCCGCTAGAAAAGGGACTCCTCAGCTTCAAGGCGCCCCACGGCGTAACAAAACGAGACCTGTTCCGAGGTAATGTGTCAAACGGTTCCAGGCTGGGCTCTTAGGTTGACAGGGGAGGTGTTTAGTGAGCAGTCTAGTCGCGCAAGGGAGTCCCACACTCTAAGCATAAATGGCATTCACCTCCCTTCCACAAAAAAAAACGTCAGTTTTGTCTTGTAGCAGCAAACTGGTTCCAGAATAGTTCGAGACTAAAACTAATTGAGATGTTCCATTTATTGATTCGAGATCGAGTGAAGGTTACGCTAGGCACAAGTAGTCGCAGCTTGGGAAACTGCGACCAGAAAGACTTTGTTGCTGATTCGGGAATGGAAAAGAAATGTGGGTGGCTGGTCATCGTCCCTTTTGATTAGCAGACAACCCCGGTTGTAACACATCTTTTTAAGGGAGTAACACGAATGAGTGAGTCTCGTTTTGGTCGGATGATTCTCAGTACGCTGAAGTGTTTGGCTGGTAATTAAAATCGCACGCAAAGTCATCGCGAAAGTTTTAGAATACGGGTCTTCCGTCAAATTAGTTAACTCAAGAATTTAGTACTTGTGAGGCAGTGAGTATTGGTGGTAAACTTGCGCGCAAAGATATTATAGCCGCAGACATGAAATAATTTAAGGTAGCACTGTAAACTAGACGTTTAGTGAGTGTGAAACCGAAAAAACTAGCGAAAGTGGGACAGTGGATGACGATTAATTCGCGAAGGAAAGCGTAAACTAAGGGGGAATTCTTGGAATACCCACGTAGACGGTTGCGATTGATGGAAGCCCTTGGGAGCCAGCTTTTGTTTGAAGGAGAAGTTTTGGGGAATTTGAGTGGGTAAGGAATTAATAATAAAACCTGCAACCTTAATCGAATCAAGAATTTTATTCAACACCTTGGGGAAATGGAGTGTTTTGATAATAAAACTCGCAACTTTAATTGAATCAAGAATTTTTTTCTTATTTTGGGGAATTCATGCGTGAGGAAAATTAAAAGCAAGACCAGCGACTGTAAGGAACTAACGAACCTGCACAACAAACTGGGTTCTGCGAAACGAGGGTCCGGTATCGAAAAGATGAATAAGTTGTAGAAGAAAGGGGCCCCTGACGGTATCGCAGAGAACGATTTTGCATTGTCATTATTCTGTTGTTGATTGGAATACAAATATTAATTTTAAATTGGCGCAATTTTTTGTTTTATCAGTTTTTTTTATATTCCCGTTTTTTCTTGTTTTTCTTTTCAATTTTTCTTAATTTTTAGCGGTACCTTGACTCGGGAGGAGGTAGGTAGAAGAAACGGTACGAAATAAACCTGGTGGTCCGACGACAGTAAGAGGTTGTTTCCATTGTTTTGAATCCTCTTTGGGTCATCCTCGCAACTGTGCTACGTTCCTGGTAAGAATTAGGTGCAAAGGTAATGAGGGGAGCGTATCAGGTGATTCGAACCAATATTCTGGCGGTCGTATTCTCGCTTGGTGGCTTTGGGGGCCCACTGGCTTAGCGAGTGGTGCACACCCCCATTCTTCGGTGGCTATCCAGGAACGAAAGCTCCCAGCCAGAATACCCTGTACGAGGAGGGTAACAGGTGTGTTGACACGTTTCGATCAGGCATTTGATTCAGTTAAAATTGCATTTGGACTAAGCCTGCTTATCGGAGACATGACCAAGATTCTTCTCCGAACTAGCTAGCCTGCTAGCAGCCACCTTAAGGTGTTCAGAGCTGTTAACCTATTAGGTACTGTTCGTTGGCACATTCTTAGACTTCACGTCTATAACCGAAGAGAGGTCGGTTTAGATTTCCTTCGGAAAAACTTGAACGAACGAGATGGACGCATTACAGCAAGTGGAACCCATCCACAGCTAAGTTAGTGGGGAAGAGTGATATCTGCCAAAGTAGAAAAATTGTATTTTACCTAATGAACCCCACCCTTAACCGTTACTTGACTTACATGCCCATCAGATAGGACCCAACGACAAGCAAGGTCAACGTTTCGAGAAAACAGAATCTTTTAACCTGTTCACGTTCAAAAGTTATGCAATAACATGCATAAAAAGTGAATGAAAATTACCGTATGAAACTGGCAACCTTCTTTCCTATAAAATTCGGTTAAAAATTTCCATTCATTCGTAGAAATGTAATTGTTTTATGACGTCATACTGCTCATGATATTTTTTAATGTTTCTAACTAAAGGGTAGTCCAACCAAAACGCACGATGTTAATTGTAAATAAAACGAAAATTTTATTTTTTATTATGATAGAAAAATTTATGACAATTATGTGTTAAACAAAATATTGCCCAAAAGCTCGCCGTGGCTACGGTGGCATACTTCTTTCTGATAGTCTATATTTTCAATGACTCTGAGACATAATTGGGGTTCAATGTTGTAAATGTGCTGAATTATCTCATCCTTTAGCTCTTGAATTGTTCTTAGCTTATTGACGTACACTTTTTTAAACATCTCCAGACAAAAAAGTCAAACGGTGTGAAATCACATGATCGTGCCAGCCAATTAACATCGCCACAACGTGAAATAACACGGCCATTGAATTTCTCGCGCAAAAAAGCCATTGTTTCGTTGGCTGTGTGGCAAGTGGCACCATTCTGTTTGAACTACATATTGTCCAGGTCCATAACCTCAATTTCTGGCCACAATAAGTCCGTTATCCTCTCGCAATATCCCGCATTCACGGTAATTGCTTGGCCATCCTCATTTTCGAAGAAGTTCGGAACGCCCATTTTCGTAAAAGGCTTCAAGAACTTTAATGTGCTGCTCAATTGTGTACCTGTCCATGGTTGAATTTATCAAGCACTGCAACAAAGAAATGTCAAATTAAGTTGGGCGAAAAACTTGACGTTAAAGTGTGACTCACAATTAACATCGTGCATTATGGTCATTAATTTAGCTTCCAGAAAATTTATTGAGTTGAGTCTTGGAACTGTGACTTGCAAATACTTCCTAAATTATTGAAAGTTTGTATTCATCTAAGCACTTTTCCCTAACATTTTTTGGAGGATGAAATATGAGCAGTGCACTAAGTGCTATTTAAAAGCGTAATACTCTGTAGAGGTTCTCGTTTCAATTCCATTGAAATTTCTGCGATGGGAAACGAAAAAATCTCGTCGAATATCGAATTTCACCCGTTAGCAGTAATTGCCTGTTATAAATGGAGCGGGACAACTTAGAAAAAAAACGAGTCTTTTGTAAGTTGGAGCGACGGTTCTAGAGAGCTCAAACGAAATTCAAGGAATTAAGAAAAAAATTTTATTTTGATGCACTAAATTGAGCAAATTTGTGCTGCAATTTCTAATGAATTGAATTTATGTTTAATTCATTTACTTACATTTAATCAACTTTTCAAAATTTTTTCATTTCAGAATTGATTTGGTTCTCTCGCGAACATTATTTATAAGGTAAGCAAAACATATCAAAATTTTGTTTGTTGATTGAAAAAATATTGACAAAATAAGCTTCAATAATCACAAAATCAAATGAATGTACCTACGAGACATCCAGAATTCAATACCAACTCCATTTGATTGCATATAATAAGGTAAATTGGATATTGTTTGTTTTGCTTCGTATTTTGAAATTTTCGCATCACCTGTGAGTGGGGAATAACAAATATACTATTGATTATCAATTATATCCTGAAAAAAAACAACATGAAAACATTCAAATTGATGTTACAATCACATTTCCCCCAAACATGTCAAAAACATACCAGCATATGACTATCCACACACGAGTAGGATATACGAGTAGAGTACGCTTCCAGTTCAGTACATCTTCCAGTCACAAAATATAAACCATGTTGGATAAGCGAAGAGGTGGAAGTTTGGTGGCATTTCGATTGGCATTGGCACAAAAAGGCAATTTCAGATATGCAAATACATGTCGTGGACACCACTCGTTTGCATATCATACACATTTATATGCCCATACAGATATCTATCAAGTACGTACGTGGTCTGCATAGCAAACTTTGGAGCCGTAGCTAAACTGAAACGTAAATGAAACGAAAGGATTCGGTTCACGCCAAATAAATGAAACGAATTGCAAACGATGTTGAAAGTTGGCAAGGAGCACCATAAAATTTTAAAGGTATTCTCCGTTTAGGTATTTATAGTAAGTCTCGGTTAAAGGACTTCCTGTTGCGGAACTAATGGAATGGTTTTCGTAAAAATATCTTTTTGAATAAATTTAAATTTTCACTTTAGGTTTTTCCTAGAATATGTCATCCTTGCCATCACAGCCACTTAAAAGCTTATCGAAGATTAAACGGATTTAGTTGAAAAAAATTCAAAGAAAACCACATCGACTAGATAGGCTGTGACGATTAATAAAACGTAATCAAGTAATCTTGGTATTGAATCCTTGTAGGAGAGTAGTGGAGTAATTTGAGAACTAGCTCGTAGCCTTAAAATAAGCAAATTTGTTAAATGTGTTAGGGGAGCCGGAAACACAAAAAAAAATTCATCACATGAGACATCATCAAGCTCTTTGTGGAAATCTTCGCCATGGTATTAATCAACCTTATTATCCGTAGCAGTTTGATACATAATGCACGGGATACGAAATTCGAATAGAGGCGAGTAATACCGGATAAATACAATATGATAGTCATCGAACTAGTATGCCCTGGAAAGTAAATAAAAATTGGCACATTTTACAACCCCACCCGACTTAACGCGCAAGACCTGTGCTTGACATTAGATGAACTATATTCTATGGAAAATAATTTGATCACAGTTGCCGATACGAATATAGATCTAATGAGTCAAGGATGTACAACGACGTACTAGAAACGAATAGGGCCACTATTGTGAACCCACTTCAACCTACTTGACTAGCATCTAATACCTGCCTGGATCACATAGTCACAAATGATAATCAAATTGCTGGGAAAATTGCTTATACTCTAGAGGACTGGCCAGTTCTTGATCATCGTGTTTTGAAAGTTGTTATTCAAGGCATTAAAATAAATAAAAAGCAAAAGCCTGCTTACAAAGTTTTCAAATACTTAAATAAGGACCTCTTTAGATCAAATCTTAAGGGCTTATTAATTAACCAAAAACCTTCAAACTTAGTGGAGCTCACAAACATCATAATAGAAGCTAAGGACACCTCGACTATGGAGAAAAAAATAAGATGTCGTCAACGTTCATGGATAACCAAAAAGGCTTATATGAACTACAAACCGAACATGAATGATCAATCGCTCAGGTTTATATACATCGAAGCCAATAAAACATCTAAACGTGTTGTGAAAGAAGCAAAACTTTTGTATTACTCCAAAAGACTTGATGCAGCGGCCGACAATGCGCATGAAATATGGGACATAATAAATGAAGTTAAAAGAAACTCACCGCGTAACTCTACGACCCGGGATTTCACCATAGAGAACTCATCTTCAGTAAATGCATTTGAAGCTGCAGGTAACCTCAATATCTTTTTTTCAACTATAGGTGAAAAAATTGCCAATGGAATCCAAACAGCGCCAACAAGCAATTTTACTTCTACAATTACGTCGCCCAAATCTTCCTTTCACATGCATCTAACTTACAAAGTTGAAGTAATAAAAATTATTGATGAATTGAAGCAAAATACAGCACCAGGTATAGACAATATCACCATGGATGAAATAAAACTTATAAAGGAAGAGATAGCAGAATGTGTTGCAAATTGTCTTAACAAACATATTAGGAAGGAAACGTTTCCTGAGGAAGGAAAACTAGCAAAACTAGTCCCAATCTTCAAGGGAGGAGACCGTATGGATCCAAATAATTACCGCCCGATAGCGCTTTTAACAGGATTTAGTAAAATATTTGAAAAATTAATAAACATCCATCTATCATCATACATTAAAGAAAATTCAATTTTAAATTTACAACAATTTGGTTTCCAGAAAAATAAAGGAACTTTTGATGCTCTTTTCTCAGTCACGCGTTTCATAAATACAAGGGTGACTATGTTGCTGCCATTTTTGTGGATCTGAAAGAGGCGTTTGATACGGTGGATCATGAGCTTTTACTTCGTAAACTCGAATTATATGGCATTCACGGGAAACGAAATCAACTTTTTAGGAATTACTTAAAAGGAAGATCGCAGAAAACAGTAGTCAATAATGTATTGAGCGACTTGGCACCTATGAAGTCAGGCCTTCCCCAAGGCTCCATACTTGGCCCTACCTTATTCTTGTTATGCACTCACAATTTAAATACATGTGGACTAAAGGGACACTATGCACTATATGCTGATGACACAGTTCTACTTTACTAAAATGTGCTTGTATCTAAAGTTATAACAATTGTCATAGGGTACGATACTCAGCCATAATATGCTACTGCCTTCCAAATAACCGCACAAAACCATGTCAACAAATTGCTTTAAGTATATGGCATTAGGTGGTGGAGCATTTCGACATTCATATTGCTTTCTAATCAGGGTGCCTTTACGCCAGCGGGCCAGACGAAACTGCAAACGGTATACAGATGGCAAAAGTTCCGGCAACTGTTGCTCAATATGAAATCTAATTCCATTTTCAAAATCCGAGCAGAGATGACCTGTCTTCATCGACCGAGTCAGATCAGCGTTTCCTCGTTTTCTTAATTGATCAACGCCCTTTAGCCTTCCCAACGAATACCTTTTTACGTATCTATTATTCATCAATACGATTCATCTGGCCAGGCCATTGCAACTTCCGCAGTCTTACAATCGTTGAGACCTCCGGCTTGCCAATAATTCCATACAGCTTTTAGCTGTATGGAACCGCATCACGGTCAAACCCGCATCACGGTCAAACTACCGCATCACGGTCAAACCTTCTTGTAGCTCTAAGTATAAACAACTTACAATAATTTCATTTTTGCCAATATGGAACAATAAAAGTATATCCTAACACACAATTACAAGTATGCTGGCAACACAATCCCACAAAGTAAAAATAACAGTTATAGTTTATCACTAGACACATTCTCGTGCGATTGTAATTATTATGCTATGGTCGAATTCTTATTGCTAGTTTTTTTGATTAATGTGAAATAAAGTAGGAAAAATATTTCCAAGTGTTTCATTTACAAAATAACAATTTTGTATAGCCGTCGCGATACAGAAAAGTTAAATTGGTGACTCTCCGATCTGTGGACAAGTGTGGAACAAAGGACACGTGAAAAATTTTCCATCACGAAATCCTTAATTATTCGCTTTATTTTCCAACACAATTGGAAATAGAAGACATTTGCATCAAGAATATTCCGGAGATCAAGTAAAGCGTTCATTATTTGTTCATTTTATTGCATTTTACACAGTGCGGGAACATAACCAACAACGGATAACTTTTCATGCAATAGTAAATCCTATCCAGCTACATTTATTTAAACAATAAATTACACATTAGCAACAAATTCGACAAATATTACACCTGCCGTGCGTTCTTTTCATATATTACGAGATGGAAAAGTCAGACGATGAGCTGGAGAACAAACAGCCAACAGCTAATCCAAGTCAAGAAACATCATACACCGGCGAAAATTCCACTGGCATATCACAAGTTTCTAAAATTAGATTGCCAGAGTTTTTCACAGACAATGTGGACCTATGGTTCTGGCACGTCGAATGCTTATTTTGCGCATGTTGCAGCGTATCGGATACCAAAAAATGTAACAAAAGCATTGGCCATTTACCGCCGAATGTCATTGTGAAATTATCCGATTTTCGTACCAAGCCGCCAGAATATGGAGCAATGTACGAAACACTAAAAGCACGCACTGTACGCGAATACGCCGATAGCGAGCAATCGAAAATAACTAAAATATCAGAGGACATGCCGTTAGGAGATCGTAGACCATCACAACTGCTTGCCAGAATGCGCACAAAAGCCGCAGATACCCCTATCAACGAAGTTTTATTGCGTCAATTATGGGTGAGATAATTGCCCGAAACTATGCGCGTTATGTTGTCTACCGATGGCGGCATTGACTTAAATCAGCAAGCAGCTACAGCTGACCGTATACTCGACGCGATGAAAGGTGGATCTTTCTTGACTGGCCGACAAATCAATACAGTCGGAATGCAGCAAAAAAATAGTGAAACATCGAATGTGGAACGAATGACGTGAAACAAATTCTTCGTTCACAAAGTACACAACCTTCTCGGAGCTGCACGCCTGCACGTTCCCCAAACGCAAAGCGAAATGATTCGAGTTCTGGACGAAAACAATTTGATCTTTGCTGTTGGCATCACAAATTCGGATCAACCGCACGTAAATGCAAAGAACCATGCAATTTCAGCCAAACGTCATCAAAAAACGAATAAACCGAGCGAATCAGAACGTCTGTGAGCTCGGCACAGCATCCAAGAGATTATTCACTCACGACAAGACATCGAATTATAAATTTCTTATTAACACCGGGGCTGATGTTTCAATCATTCCTGCCACAGAAACTCGAAAGCAAAACATCAAGCCATTTCAAGCAAATTTAAATGCAGCGAATGAAACGCTGATCAATCTTTATGGTAAAAAGACAATTAAACTCGATCTACATTTACGTCGTCAGTTTGTATGGAAATTCTTAGTGGCTGAAGTCGACAAGGCAATTATTGGTGCCGATTTCCTGGCATATTATAACCTCACAGTCGATATAAACAATGTCAAACTCATTGATCAAACAAAACAACTTGAAACCAGCTGTGTCATTCCAGAATGTCAAGCACTGACAGCCACAGTAATCAATCAATCAAATAGATACACACGACTTTTAAGAAACTTCAAGGGTATTTTGACAAATCCAGAAAATAACCGATAGCATCAACATCGAAATTTCACCACATTGTAACAAAAGGCCCACCAGTGAAACAAAAAGCAAGTCGTTTATCGCCAAATCGTTACAAATGCGCCAAAGCAGAAATCGATTACTTAGAGAAGAAAGGGATCTGTCATCCATCGAAGAGTCCATGGGCTTCGCCATTACACATGGCCACGAAAAAGAGGCATGGTGACCATGCGGGGACTATCGGAAATTAAACTCAATAACAATTCCTGTAGTTATCCCATACCACATTTGCATGACTTCACAAATATACTAGCAGGCAAAACGATATTTTCAACGTTGGACTTAGAAAAGGCTTGCCATCAAATGCCGATAAATCCAGACGACATACCCAAAACTGCCATAATTACCCCGTTTGGCTTATTTGAGTTCATGTTTATGACATTCCGGCTATGCAACGCCACACAAACCTTCCAACGCCATAAACATCAAGTGCTGCATGGTTAGATTTCGTTTTTCCGTATCAGGATGATATTTTGGTTGCATCGTCGAATGAAAAAGAACATGAAAAACATTTATGCCTCGTTTTTCAAAGACTACAAGGTTTTGGCATGACAATCAATACCGAAAAATATATTTTTGGTCAAACGCAAATCAAATATCTTGGACATTTGATAACCAAAGATGGACTATTGCCACTACCTGAAAAAATAGAAACAGTGAAACAATTTGAAAAACCTACAGTTGTCAAAGATCTATGGAATTTTATTGCCGCTGTGAATTTCTACCGTCGTTTTATACCAAATGCTGTTCAAACTCAAATAGTGTTTCTTTATTTACTTATTTATTTATTTAAGTATCAACAAACAGACAGAAGTCGAATTACATGTTCTGTATAAATTAGAACTAACGCTAATATTAAAGGATATATACAAATGAAATTAATGAAAATATACATGTGAAGGAAAGAGAAAAAAAGGAATCCAAGAAATAGGAAATAAAAGAAAATTGTGTAATTACTTAACTACTAACTAATACATGAAGAGGGAGCAGTTATAAAGATGACCAAGATTAATAATTGTAGTTGTAAATTTTGTTTTTAAGGCAAGTTTTAAAGGCGGCAAGCGACTGTGGTAGAGGACCAAGACATAGCTGGCTATGCAAACGGGGCAAGCGTAGAAAGGGAGAGTGGCAGAAGGTGTTAGTGCGTGCAAAGGGAACAAGGAATTGATCGGAAGATCTATTAGGGCGACTAGTGTTCAATGTTTGAATGTAACTGCATAGAGTTTGGGGTAAGTCACCGTGATAAAGCTTGTACAAGATGCATTCATCAAGAAAGCATCGTCTAGCTTCAAGGGAAGGGAGTTTCAAAGTACGAAGACGGTCACTATAGGGGACGTAAGGGAGGTTGAATTAGACAAAAAGAGACCGTGTGAATCTGCGTTGAACCGACTCAATAGCATCAATATGATTCCTGTGGTGAGGGCTCCATATTTGGGAGCAGTATTCCAGGTTACGGCGAACAAGTGAAAGGTAAAGGCACACACAGGAGGCGATATGCTGAAACGAGGAAGCAGATCTTAAAATGAACCCTGAAAGGCGGGAGGCTTTGTTGATGACTTGGGCTATGTGGAGGTCAAACTTTAATTTAAAATTAAACACCACACCAAGATCCTTAAAAGAAGTTATATTGCACAAAGGGGTTCCAACAAGGCTATAAGTGGAGAGAAAAGGATTTTTTTTACAGGAGAATGTCATCTGGTGGCATTTGGAAACATTCAAGGAGAGATGGTTTGATTTGCACCATTCATTTAGACGCAGTAGGTCACTTTGCAAGGTACAACATCACATTGTGAGTCAATTACCCGAAAGATCTTAAAGTCGTCAGCATAAAGCAGGCAGGGAGAAGTGATAACAGAGGGAAGATCATTGACAAATAGTAGGAATAAAATTGGGCCAATTATGGATCCTTGCGGTACACCTGGGCTGGGGCAAAATGTAGAGGAGAAGCAGGAGTTAACAGTGACAAGACAACGACGATCCCAAACATAGGATAGAAGCCACGATTACAGGAAATCAGGAATTTGGAAATTTTTAAATTTCTGAAATAAAAGTGCATGATCTACAGAATCAAACGCTTTAGAGAAATCCGTGAAAATAACGTCTATTTGTTGCTGACGGTCAAGGACTGCAGCAATGTGGTGTGTAAAAGAAAGCAAGTTAGTGAGAGTAGATCTACCTCTGTCAAAACCATCTGCTCAGGACGGAAGTATAAGGGGAAACAGAGCATCGAGAACGATCTTTTCAAGGATTTTCCCAAAACAGGGAAGGAGATACAGGACGATAGTTACAAACGGAATTGCGATCCCCAGATTTGAAGATAGGAAGAATATGGGCAATTTTCCACTGGGAGGGGGAAATCCCAGTAGCTAAGCTCAAATGATAAATAATTGAAAGAGGAACACAAAGAGACGAGGATAGCGATTTTGCAAGGAAGTTTGGAATGCCGTCTGGGCCACCACCGGTACTAGTATCAAGACTCCTTGAGAGCAGTTCAACCTGCAAGGAATTGGTAGGAAGCACGGGAGGAGAAAAGGAATAAGAAGAAGAGTAGAAAGAAGGAGAAGTATTTGAAGTGCGGAAAAAGAAAGAAAAGAAAGAAGCAAAAAGTTCACAGGACTCCTGAGGAGTAGATGATGTAATGCCATCGTAGCTGAAACTAGCTGGTGTATGATGAGAGCTCTTTGGAGATTTGACATAAGACTAGAAAGCGCGAGTTTGATTTGATTCAAGTGAAACTTCGACATGATTGACGTAAGCACGAAGAGCATGCTTTGCAATTTTCTTAGCGTCAGCTCGACTCTGCTTGTAAGCGGCAAGGTCATTAGGAAGGCCACTGGAGAGGAATTTTCTTCGGGATGCATCCTTCACCTTAATGGCTTTGGCAATATCTGAGTTAAACCAAGTAGCATCTTTAGGCCTCCTTGAGGGAAACAAAGGAGTGAATTGAGTGATTAAGGATGAGAGAAACAGATAGAACTTATCAACGCACTCTTCAAGGTCCAGGTTGCTGAAAATAGAATGCCAGTTAACATCATTAATATGAGAATCTATGCTGCGAAGATCCGCTTTTAAAAAGTTATAGCGGCAAGGTGATGTTTTTCTAGGCAAAGGTGGAGATGAGATAGAAAGCTCCAAAAAGAGAGGTGGATGGTGAGGACCTGGCTTAATGAAGGGTGAGAGTGAGGTGGATGCAACAAGAGAAGAGGCTGCCAAGTTGGAAAAAACAAGGTCAAGAAGTTTATTATTGGAGTTTGCACTAGTATTGAATTGGGTGAAGGAGCATACGGAGAGAAATGAGGAAAGGGCAAACGACAAATCACCTCCGGACAGTATGGAAAGATACTCACTATCCCAAGTAATGGAAGGAAGGTTGAAATCTCCACAGAGCAATACAGGGGAAGATGGGAAATGAGTTAGGATGTAGCTGCAGAATTCCGCAAAGAAACGTTCATACACCATAGCAGAGCTGCTACATGGGATGTAGACACACGAAACGAGAAGGGAGAGAGCATCAGAAAAAGAGACTCGCACAATAATGCACTCCACTGGGAGCGAAGGTAAAAAATTCTCACAAGAGATGCTATTAAGAGAGGCATGTACACCCACAAGAATATCCCCACCATCAGATTTGCCAGTGGCAACACGATCTCTATCTCTGCGAAAAATTAGGTGATTGGGAAGGAGTTCACTGTTATAAATATAATTTGTCAGCCATGTCTCAGTTAGACAGATGATCTGATGCGGATATATAATTGAAGAGATACGAAGTTCAGATGTCTTGGTCCTCAAACCACGGACATTTTGATGATAACAGGACAAAGATGAAATCGTACAAAGTTTACGATGCAAGGAGGTGCGAGGCATATTACTTGTTTCTCCTGTTACGAAAGGACACAGCGTTGTTACGCTTCTGATTGGCAGAAGACTGTATTAACAGTACTCCAGGAGGCCAAAATTCTTTTTCCAACAGGCAATTGAGATTGGCTGGAACCGCGATTTCATATGAAGCAATTAAACGGTTTGTCTTCCCGTCTGGAGTGAGTTTCGTACACTGGAGCAAATTAGGTATAAAATTCAATTTAAACTTGATGTGATTGATGATGTCTTCAACCGGTGTGTTATAGTCCAATCTTGATATGAAGATTTGTAAGGGCGGCGAAATAGCACGCAGTGGGTTGCCAGGTTTAATTGAATTATCATTCGCTGCAACTATAGGTAAACTTAAAGTTTCAGTGTTACTCTGGGATGGCGATGATACTCCAGAGGTTGAACCTTGCTTCTTGCTTCTTGTTATGACAGTAGGTTTCAAATTATTTGAAGTCGTGTTGGCCGCACTTGAGGGGCCAGCAAGGTTTACATCGGAATTCGATGAAGGTGGCAGATCAACTCTGGCATGCTCGCTAAGAAAAGATATTTCTTCCCGCGCTGAGTCCAGCTGATCACGCCGCAAATTGAACCCAATGACTAGGTTATCGATTATTGTTCGCGTTTGGTTCAACTTATCCACGAGTGATAACATAGGAGAACCACGGCACTTCGGACACAGCCAATAAAGACTGAAGTTCGGGGTGCTAATGCTGTCCACGATCGCGTTGGATAAATCTGCACACTTTGCATGGAAAGTCAGACCGCAAAGGCCACCACATGTAATTATATCTGTCAAGAATCAGCGAAGTACACTAGCAACAAATCGATTACAAAAGTATTGCCGATGAACAAAGGAAAGACAAAAAAATTTTGCAAATCATCGAAGGTAATTCAAAAAAGTCGATAACGTTACAAAAATGTCCAGTACTAAACAGCAAAAAACAATTGTACTGCCATGTGCATAACAACATCGCACGTCCGTTTATTCCGTCGATAATGCGCAAAAGAATTTTCGATTCCATTCACAACTTAGCTCACCCGGGGGTGAAAAATTCGTATTGCCGCAAATGAACAAGAACATTGCAACTTGGACAAAGCAATGCGTACCCTGCCAGCTTTCAAAAGTTACACGTCACAATCACGCACCATTGTCCAAATATCAAATGCCCGAGACACGCTTCGAACACCTGAACATCGACATAGTCGGTCCGCTTCCGCCATCAAATGGCTATAGATTTCTATTAACGTGCATCAATCGATTCACCAGATGGCCGGAAGTCATACCACTCATCGATCATACAGCTGAAAATGTATCAAACGCATTAATCGAGCATTGGATATCCCGTTGTGGTGTGCCAGCCAGAATCAAAACCGACCAAGGCAGAGAATTCCAATCCGAATTGTTCAGTCAACTAAACAAAACTTTGGGTGTGCAACATTTTCGCACAATGGCCTACCACCCGCTGTCCAACGGATTGATAGAACGCTTTCATAGAACGTTCAAAGCTGCACTCAAATGCAAGCAAAATCCAAATTGGTCAGCCGAATTACCAATGATAATGCTTGGCCTACGTTGTGTTTTTAAAGACGACATCAAGGCGACACCCGCAGAAATAGTCTACGGAAAAACACTTCGCCTTCCATCGGAATTCTTCGTTGAAAGCAGAATATCAAACACTGCTAATGATTTCATCAAAAATTTCAAAAACGTGATGAGCAAGATACGACCAACGCAAACTGCACGTCATGGGAACGATGTGAAACATTTCATCCACAAAGATTTGGAGCATTCAACACACGTTTTCACTCGCAGTGATAGCGTTCACCCACCGTTGCAACCTCCGTATGATGGTCCTTTTATGGTGGTTAAAAGAAATCCGAAATTCTACAAAATAAACATCAATGGTCAAAAGAAAAACGTTTCAATCGATCGTCTCAAACTAGCCTTTTCGGAAACTTCTCAATCGATGCCAAGTGAATCTATAACTAATGATACTCCAGCGTCCACGACCAGGTCTGGCAGACAAGTCAAATTCCGTCTTAATCAGCAACACTATCATCAAGAAGGAGACTGGTGTAGCATCACTAGCGCATTACGGTCAAACTTTCTCGTAGCTCTAAGTATAAACAACTTACAATAATTTCATTTTTGCCAACATGTAAAAATAAAAGTATATCATAACACACAATTGCAAGTATGCTGCCAACACAATCACACAAAGTAAAAATAACAGTTACAGTTTTTCACTAGACACATTCTCGTGCAGTTGTAATTATTTTGCTATAGTAGAATTCTTATTGTTCGTTTTTTGATTAATGTGAAATGAAGTAGGAAAAATATTTCCAAGTGTTTCATGTAAAAAATTACAATTCCGTATAGCCGTCGCAATACAGAAAAGTTAAAAGCTCATGATTGTACCGGATTCGCCATTGGTCACCATCTAGCTTGCCTCCGACTATTCGCCTAAGAATCTCTCTCTCGAAGGCGTTCAATATGTTTGCAAGTGCTTGGGTTAGGGTCCATGTTTCGTATCCATAACAAAATAAGGTCCTATCATAAATCGTATAGTTGGAGCTGTATTTTTCGGTGTATTTTGTCCCTTTCATAACCGGTTCTCATTATTTTGGGGCCTAAACACACCAATTTGCCCACAATTTTTCTAGTATTTTCACCAAGTATGATATTTCGGGCATTTGAAGTGTTTTCCCTCGACTACGTCATGAGTTTTGGCTTATTTTCTTGCATTTGTAGCCCTGCTAGTTTTGCTGCGTCAACGACTTTCAGGATAAGTTTCTTGGCGGTTTCTAGCAACCGTGACAAAATGTTGATTTCATCCGCACAGGGAAACACGCGACTCGACTTGTATAATAACGTACCTCTTGTATCGACAGGTAGCTTTCTTATGACATATTCGATACTCGAATTGAAAAGCAATGGAATCAGCCCATCTCCCTGCCTTAGATTGATATAATTGTCAAAGACATCAGTGAGTTTGATATTGATGCAAACTTGGGAGGTTGATGGACTAACTTAACTGGTATACCGAAGTAAATCATTATTCCGTGCAGTACGATATGATCAATTCTGTCCTATGCTTGCTTAACGTTACCATGTACGTCTATGTTAAACTCGCAGCTAAACGGTAAGCAATTGGTCTATCATCGATCCACCTAATCCAAAGTCACCTTGATACTCCCCAATAATACTGTTGGCGTCTGATTTGATTTTATTTAAGATCTTGGAAAATATTTTGTATGCACTGCAAAGAAGTTATATACCTCTATAATTTTCGTTCTTTAGCTTTTCACCTTTTTTTTGGACAGAGAATATAATTGATTGACTCCACTAATTTAGCATATGTTTTTGTTGCTAAAAGTGCTGAACGACTTTATAGCTGACTTTTTGAATATCATCACACCACTTTCAGAGAAAGCTACAGCAATCTGAAGCACCAGAAGCCAACCATCGCTCAGGACTAAGAAGTTTCATCGCAATGTTGAATTTCTATCACAATTTCTTACTACACGCCACAACCTTTACATGACGGATAAGGTTGTCATTGTAATATTTTTCAAACAGATGAATGCTCTTCTTCTTTCAGTGACAATTTTTATCGGTGATTCAAACTAGGAAGTCAGTTCGTCTGACATTGTGATTACAGAGGAAGCAGAAGTATTCTGAACAGCTTTGAAGAAAACATACTTTGTAAACCCGTCCACCGCAACGAGCGTATAGGCATTTCTACAAGTACTAACTGGAAATGGACCCTGATGATCCAAATGAATGGTGTTGAAGGGTACGTGTGTAACTCTCGTTTAATCTTTCAACCTGGTCGTTTATAATAAAAACATGGAATGTAGGCCGCTATGTATTCTTTGATGTAATTCCGGAACCGATGAAACCAATCCGGCATACGGTTTCCGCATCGACAGATTTCCAACGACAGATCTCTAACGCGCTGGCCTGGGCAATACCCGTCGTAGTTCGTCTCTTGGTACAACTTTCCCTGGTCAAATTTGTAGTCATTACGGGGTTGGGTTTCCCTCGTAGAATATGTTGTTGATAGTATACCAAAAAAGTAACTATTTTGGACCTTGGCGCTATATCGTGAGAAGTCAATCCTATGCTGAGAGTTCAATTCAATTCAACATCTGGCTCAACTGCATCGATCCAGCATCGAACGAGACGAGGAATCAACTGCATGTTTAACTTAGTGGTTTACTGGTTTCGCGGATGTACTATTAACATGCAACGAGTTTCCAGAAAAATCCAGTGAATCCCAGAACACTTCAACTTTTTACCTTTTAGCATATTTAATAGCGATATTTCGCTCCCCGGATCAACGTAAGCTTCTAGATGAAAAATCTTGTCTATTACAACGTTTTCAATACTCATTGCAGGCAAATTCTTCATTGTGCCCATTCATTCCTTGACCCTGTTTATATTGTAGATATTCGTTTTGTTGATTTTGGAGAATCACATGCATCAGTTACGTATCCTGTCCGTTGACATTAATCACATCCATTCCAACGTTGTGACTTGGGACATTCCCTTGAATAATGCCCAATCTGACCACAGTTAAGACATCCTTGTGACTTCTGATTTGCTCGTTGATCACTCACCTGTATCTTTATCGTCACTTGGGTTTTCAGTTGTTTTACAGGCTCTGCTCTTTGTATCAATAAGGTTCCGTATGTCCGAATTGATCGCTGTAATTCCAACAGATCACCGAAATGATGGGCAGAAAAAGTTCACCGTTTATCATTGAGACCGCGTAGAATATATTTTATTATTTCCGGGTTCTCCTTGATTTCACGTGCCGTCACTGTAATTTTAAGATACATGCCGACCTTATTTCTTATGGTAGGAAAAACAAAATAAAATCCGACGCACGTGTTCTTTTACGCATTTCAGAACATGGGGGTGTTGCCAGATGCTAACAAAAAACTAAAAGATTGCATGGAACGAATTTGCTTTTCTGCAAAGTCATTGATGTTTTGAGATCTGCTAATCCTGAAATCTCTCATCGAAGCACATGTTTGTATTTGCGCCAATCCTCGCGTCTGCATTCACTTACCTACCTGCTACCAACGATTTATGGTTCGCTCTTTGACTTGTATTCGGATTTTCGCGGAGGCTATATTGAGAGTAGATACTATATGAGGATATTATGATCGGATCAGTTGAGTACTCGTATTTATTGCAGTCATCAGCGTTTGCGTGTGTGCAGCATTCAGTATCAATGACACGCTTCAAGTTGTCGTTGACAGGTAATAATTTGCTTGTCATTGCTCAAAGATATATAAATAAATGGACGAGCAACGTGAATCTGTGTACTCGTCCATGTGGGTAGCATTACAACACATAAATAAATTATAAATAACTTACGCTCTCGAAACTGTATGATTTCCTCTGCTTCTCCTTCCCCTTTGTTTCCAGACAGGTTTTTCTTTCCGCTCTTCAGAAGAATCACTTTCCCCACTGAAAGAATTTCGTTTCACGTGCACACGATCGCGCCTTGGTTATCATTCGTAGAACAGTTTGAGTACAACACAACAAGCATTCTCTCACAGAAAACTCGAATGTCATAGCTGATAAAATTCGTAGAGGCGAGAAAACGGCGAGAAAACTCATGTGTCAAAGCCGATGGAAAATTCGTAAGTTTTTAATAAAAACAGAGAGCTAAAGTGCCCACACACCGAAAGAATTTCGTTTCACGTGCACACGATCGCGCCTTGGTTATCATTCGTAGAACAGTTTGAGTACAACACAACAAGCATTCTCTCACAGAAAACTCGAATGTCATAGCTGATAAAATTCGTAGAGGCGAGAAAACGGCGAGAAAACTCATGTGTCAAAGCCGATGGAAAATTCGTAAGTTTTTAATAAAAACAGAGAGCTAAAGTGCCCATTTTGTACACGCGATCTTCAAAATTGAATACTTTTTAAACGTGAACGTGTGTTGGAGTGTATTAAGTTCAAAAAATAAAAACATATCAGTTTAAACCTCGACTTCACACAGCTTTAGCGTACGTTGCTAATTGCTCCGGCTCTTGCGATCGTTTGCGGACCAAGCACTCTCTATATCTATGTCATTGTTAGATACTGTTCCACTTTCACACGTTCATCTGTCTCGCTTGTGTTGAAGAACACACATACATGCTTACATTCACTTCGGGAGCCATTGCACATATTGTGTCGGTTACCACTGCCATTTTGAAGGCATTCACGATTTCTTTCAATTCTTCTATTGTGCTTGCCAAAACGCTCACTTTGTCGACACTTTTTCTGTTGTTTTCCATTAATTAGCTTGGTTTTTGGTCCCGTCGATGGCAAAACCAGCCATTCATATTACCTTCACAAGTCAACCACGTTTAGGTTAGGCGTCGTGCATTATTTTTCATCCACTTCTGAAGCATTAATTGAAACACAATCAATACAATGTTAATAACATTCATTATCTAAATTCCTTTCACAATTCACAAATACGTATCAATCGAAAACATCCCAACCGCTTCAAAGCTCGTTAACGACTTTTCTACTGGCTCTCTAGGTTACTTGCTCGCGTTGCTTTTTATCTGCATCAGAGTTACCACAAGACCTGACACATTAATCAATCAACAGGAAACTAAAACCGCTAAATTGCTTTTCAAAGAAGCTCACTCAGGCACAAAAAAATACAGCACCTTCAACCATGAACTTACAGCAACGTTTCCGAGATTCAAATATTTTCGGTATACATTGGAAGATCGGAAATGCTACGCCAGCATCAATCGTATACCGTTTACTCTTGAATTTCGAAAAAAAATGTAAAAGGCAGCAGTTCGACAAGTGCATCAACTCGATTTAATCAGCCGAATTACCACCCAATATACGTCACATCACCGCTAACGTGAACGATGCTGCAGATTTACTCTCAATTTTCTAAATTGGTCAGCACCTACATTAAGCTAGCGGCTACGCAAGAAATCAACGACGAACTTCAATAAATCATCAGCAAGACTGAGTGTACACAGCCCAGTTTGCTCAGACGATATGCTTTTCCAGGCAGTTCATCCAAGATCCACTACAACACGTCAATGAGTAATGTTTTGTTTGGATTTGGAGGGCACCCACAATGTACCGCTTTCAAATTGATGCAGGACAGACTCGTTTGGAAGAGCATTAGTAAGGATACGAACAATTTTGTCTGCAAATGCCAACATTGCCAACGATTAAAAATAAGCCGCCAGATGAAATCACCCATCAAATACTGCGAATCACCGGCCAACAGATTCTCCCAATTCAACCTCGATATTGTTGAACCTTACTCACCTAGCAACGGCAATCAATATTGTCTCACTAGGCTCACTCGATCGCGCAAGACAATTCAAACGCCCAACATGACCAACGAAACTGTAGCACAAGCGCTACTTACGCATTGGATCGCCAGGTTTGGAGTGCTGACAACAATAACAGCCGGCAAGGGATGACAATTCACAAGTGCCATCTTCACGGAACTCACATTGCTGCATGGTATCAACTATTGAAAGATGACTGAATACTACCAGGCATCGTCGAACACTTGAGTCACTCCTTCATTTTTGCTATTCTGTGCACAAAAGATACAACAAACTGGCATGAACACCTATCAATAATTTTGCTTGGTCTCTTTGACGCATCACCCACTGAATCGGTGTATGGAACAACGCAAAAAATACCAGGCAAATTCTTCAATGAGATATCTAAAACTGGCATAAAAAGCGACGTGGTGCACCAATTCAAAACAGCAATCGAACGTATCAGGCAAAAAACACGGCGATACAAAGGCATTTATCAGCAAGTCGTCAACATATCAGCAAACGTCTTTGTATGCAATTACCAAGTTCATCCAAAACAAACGCGAGTTTGAGGCCGAGGCTCCTTAAAATGGCAAACTTGAAGAAGAGGCGAAACTGTGTGCTACCTCAGAAAACCCGATGCTGATCGCAGGGTGAGAAAAAATGGCGCAATATCCTCTGGAGCGGTGAAACAAAGCTGAATTTGTTTAGTAACGATGCGGGAAGAAACATTCGTCGACCGTAAGACAAACACTTACATGCTGTATTTACGAAAAAAACAATGAAGCACAGAGGTGGCAGCGTAATAATATGGGGCTGTTTTTCATGGCAAGGTGTAGGTCCGATGCATCTAAATGATGGCATAATGGATAAATTTGTGTACAAGGATTTATCGAAAATAGTAATGCTACCATATGCCGTTATTGTGGACATTTCAGCAGGACAATAATCTAAAACACCCATCCCAATCGGTCAAAGGCTGGTCCCAAGAAAATAATGTGGACGTCCTTGAGTGGCCAAGTCAATCCCCAGATCTGAATGCTATTGAAAATCTCTGGGGGGGACTTAAACGAGAAGTTTCAAGGATGGTTTGTCAAAACAAAAACCAAATATGGAAGAATATTCAAAAACTGGGCGGTGGGGCTTATTGCATGATAATGGACCATCTCATCGATCCACGCTTATGACTGATTTTGTGACCAGAAATCGCATTTGAACCATCAATCACTCACCGCATTCGCCTGATATGGCTCCCTGTGACTTCTACCTATTCGGGAAATTGCATTTGGCTATGAAAAGAAAACGCTTTGCGTTCGAAGAGGGCATCCAAAAGGCTTGTACCGACATTCGGATGGACATTCCGGTCAATGAATTGAAACACTCTTTCGAAAAGCTTTTGGATCGCGCAAAACAGTCTATCGAGACCAGAGGAGACTATTTTGAATAAATAAACTCGAATTTATCAGAACAAAGCTCCTGTCGTTTCTATTTTAGTTCAGTCTCGTTTATTATGGAACGCTCCTTGTATACCATTCAAACTCATGGTTTGGTTGCTGGTCCTCGCAATTTTTGAAGCTGCGGATGTATTTGTTGACATCCTTTGCCACCATATTTATTTCAATATTCCCTTTTCATCTACTCGGCTCCTAGATATTTGCCATTTCAGATACTACCTGATTTCTGCTTAAGCTATTTCAAATAAAATATGGTAATAATTCAACCATATTTGAAATTTTCAAATTCAAAGCTCCCTCTTGAATTCAATTTTTCTACATTTAATTTCCACCTATTTTTTGTAGGTAACAAACCAAAATATGTAGAAAGGAACACATCCAATTGAACATTTCGTGCAGAAGAGCATGATAAAGAAGAAATGTTAAAACATGTGAAGCAAAATAAACGGAAGCCGCCATTAGTATTTCTTGAATAAAGCTAAAAAAGCAAGGAATTCATTAAATTGCTTTCGTTAGTAAATTTTCCTGTATTCATTCAGTCATTATTAAATTTTTTCAAACCTACGTCCTTGAAACCATTTTCCTGCGAGAGTGAAATTCACAAAATAAATACTTGTCTCCATTTTACTTCAAATTGAGGTTTATTTCCTTTTCATCGGAATGAAAGAAAGTAATTTTCCAGATTAGATATGTTTAGCGAATTAAATTAAAATTTTATTGAGATAAGTGACTACTTGTTGATGGAATGTGAGAATGAAATAAAAAGAATGTTGAGAAGAAGCACTGCAGAGATACAAAGAATGGTTTTTAAGACTATTTTTAGGATTAAGTACGGTAAAATTGAATGAATGTTTGAAAGGGGAGTGCTTTGGAAAGAATAAGATCGATTCAGGATTTTTATAAAACTTCAACAGAGGAACAGTTGAATTATTATCATGACCAGGAACAAAGTACAGCGCAACTGGGAGAGAATTTCGTTAGACCACCGACTTTAGCAACGCCAGCCAATGATGTTAACAATCAAGGCCATAATTTACATCACATTTCACAAGCTCATCAACCAATAACGAAAGGAGAGTCGGAGTTTACCGAATTCAATCACGCGATTTTATGTATTTACCAGATCAAGAACCGACTCCAAACTCTCAAAATATCATATGGAACGGGATAAGGATTGCAGTCGTATCAAAAGGTCGGCCACAATAGCTCAGGAGCCAAAAAGTCACCTAGTACAGCTCAATATCCGCACAAAATTATCAAATCAATTAGTTACCCGAGGGTCATTTGAAAAGTTTCCGGCCTTACCCGCAAAAAGTCATCATGCTTTCAAATTGTATTACCAACAAATAGACGACCTTCACATACGTAAGTTATCGCCTTCCACTTACCTCTACTCCTTTCCTCATCATTTTTCCACGCGCATTTAAGATATTACCTTACACTTACCTTTCCTCCTTTACTCATCACTTTTCCACGTGCATTATCATTTCATTCGACCCAAAATTTTATTGAGGCCATTACCCTCTTCATATTTGTCATCACGCAATACTTGCATTTTTTTATGACCTGAAATAGCATTTGAAACTAATCGATGACCAAGCTGATCGTTTCATCTGTAGCGACAACCGTTGTGCAAACGCCGCTGCGTATGCTAAATTAAGTAAGTTGCACTCAGGTAGCATTTTGTTTACTTAGCAATTAAACATTATAAATTTAAGTGGTCAAGTTATTGAAGCGCTTTTTGTATTCCGCGAGTTATTAAGTGAAGAAGTGTTGAATAAAATAAATTGTAAATTTACAAATTGTGTTTTTTGTAAACCGCGGAAGAACTAGTCATAACTTGTATGCCATAAAAATTTCAAATCATTCCGACCAGTAGAAAACACATGGGACCCTTCCAAAGTGGACAGGTGACGTTTGTTAAAAACAATTTATAAAATCGTCCTAATTTACAACCATGAAACATTGGGTGGCCGAGTTCAAACGCAGTCGCGCTAGCAGTTTTGACGATGAACGTTCTAGACGTTCAAAAACTATTTCAACGGAGGTTAGTGCACACAACCGTGATGGAATATTGGCGATTAATTACTAAGGAAATTGCTGAGGCTTGTGAAATACCGACTGAATGGGTGCATAAGATTTTACATGAAAATTTATGCATGAGAAAATTATCCGCGCGATTGGTGCAGCGTTTATTGACGATCGACCTAAAGCGCGTACGGATGGACATATTGCGTGAGACTCGTCAGCTGTTCCAAAAGAAGCCTACCGAGTTTTTGCGTCGATTAATTACTGTCGGCATAACCTGGATCAATCACCACACTCTGGAGACTAAACAACAGTCAAGTCAATGCAGTAGATTGTGGTGGAGGAACCAGCCCTGAAGAAAGCGAAAGTCGTTATTTCTGCCGGAAAAGTGATGGCCGTGGATAATTATGGGTGATGACCTTCAAAAGGGTAAAACTATTAACGGACCCTATCACGTTGCATTTCTGGACCAATTGAAGATGGAACTCAAGAAGAAGCGGCCATATTTGATGAGAAGGAAGGTGCTGTTTCATCAAGACAACGCGCGAGTCCACACATGTATGGTCACAATGGCGGAATTGGATGAATTGAGGTTCAAATTACTTCAACGCCCACCCTGGTCACCCGACGTAGCTACGAGTGCCTTTTTTTCCCCAACTTCAAAAAATTTCTGGCTGGGAAAAAATATGGGTAATGGCAGTAAAGATGGATTTATCAGGTTTACCTAAAGAATTGTTTCATGATGGCTTGAAGGGTTGGGAAAGGTGATTGGCCAAATGTATTGACTTGCGTGGGGGCTATGCTGAGAAATAAATTTTTGTTTGGCTTGAAGTATGTGTTTTCTTTGAACGGTCGGAAGGTTTTCAAATGGCCGTAGTAGAAGTTTTCATGCACTTTCACTTGAAAGTGCATCGAAGAAATTTCAGCATTGCTCTACAAGCAAAAATCGTTCTAATTCCACAAGCGCAGATAAATCTGTGTGGTGAATTTATATCTCAGTCGTGGACGGTTACATTGATAATTCCAAAGATCGCGGTGACATTTCGCGTTCATGTTGCGAGATAATATTGAAGTTGCCGCAAAATTGCCTTGATTTTGTACCCTACTGGTTTCCGGACTTCAGTTCTCCCAATGAATACCTTTTTGGATATCCCTTGCAAATCCATACGATTTATGTGGCTAGTTCACTGCAGCTCCCGCGTTATTACAAATATTGGGACCGCTGGTTTGTTAAAAATTTCATACAGTTCATGACTGTATCGTATTCGTCACTTATCCCAATCTAGCTTCATTCCAATTGTTTGCCTCAAAACCCGTCGCTCAAAGGCGTTCAATATGTTCACGGATGCTTGGGTTAGGGTCCATGTTTCGCACCCATAGCACAACACAGGTCTTATCACAGATTTGTATACTTAGAGCCTTGTTTTCCATGCATGCAGCTGGTTTTCAAGATAATCAAAACTGAATAAAATATTTTATTTGCGAGCTGTATTCTTTGGCGAATTTCGTCTCCTTTATAACCAGTTCTCGTTATTTGAGTGCCCAAGTACACAAATTCGCTAACATTTTCCATATTTTATTCGCCAAGTGTGATATTTTAGGCGATTTTTTTCCTTGACTATGCCATAAGTGTTGTTACATGCTCATTGATTTGTAGCCCTACTAGCTTTATTTCGCTATCGAGTTTCAAGAAGAGCTTTTTGGTAGTTTTTTAACGATTGCAACAAAATATTGATGTCGTCCGCATAGGATAAAAGTTGGCTCGACTTGCATAGTAGTGTACCTCTTGCATCGACAGATCGCTTTCTGATGATAAATTCCAGAGCGAAATTGTATAGCAATGGGTCCAGCCCATCTCCCCGCTTAAGTCTGATATTTTTGTCAAAGGCGTCAGTAATTTGGTTATTAATACGGACTTGGGAGGTTGTTCAAGTCATTCCCATTTTGGTAAGGCGGGCTAATTTGGCTGAGATACTAAAGCAAAGCATTATTTGGTAAACTACGTTACGACCAATACTGTCGTATGCTTGCTTAAAGTCAAAGAACGTTGAACTTCCAGCATTTTTCAAGTACCTGCTTGACACTGAACAGTTGGTCTGTTGTCGATCAACTTGCTCTAAAACCAATAATACTGTTGGCGTATGATCCAATTTTATTTTCCAACATATTCGAAAATATTTTGTACGCCGTACAAAGCAGTGATATGCCTCTACAGTTTTCGCACTGCAGCTTGTCATCGTTTTTGTGCATGAGGAATATAATTGATTGGCTCCACTCTTTCGGCATATGTACTGGATGACTTTGTAAATATCTTTCTGAATACTGCTGCCACCATATTTAATGAGCATTTTTGGAATCGCATCAATGCCCGGCGCTTTATTATTAGTTTGGGATTTGATGGTGTAACAAATTTCATCCAGAGTAGGCGGAGCAAATAGAGGCTCTCCGGGCACATCCATATGCTTCGATGTTCTGGGGCTGTGCGGAGGATTAAGCAGGTTCTTGAAATATGATACTCATCTTTTCTCAGTTTTGTTTTCATCAGTGATGATGCTACCGATATCATCAAGATAGAGCGTGGTCTACGGCTGATAGCCACGTTTCAGGCTTTTCTCTACTTTGTATGCTTGTCTTGGGTTGTTGCTTTCTAGACTTATATCGATATTTCTCAATTGGTCATCAGAGTATTTTTTTTTTTCAAAATCCTAATTATCTTATTTGCTCTTCTGAGATTTCCATAATGTTCTCTCTTCTTCTGGTTTCCCTTCCAAAATATTCTTTAAACGTCTGATTCTTTTTATCTGACGAATTTTGGCACTTCTCATCGAACCAATCTCTCTGCTACGGTCCTAATTGCCGCTTTCACTTTAACCCATAGCTCGTTGCTTGTTTTCAGTGATGTATCTAATAGAATGCGAGCTAGATGGTTGTCAAAGATCTCTGTGAAGTTTTTGGCCACAAACGCCGTTTGGAGCTTTTCGATGTCAATTCCTGCAGAGAGCTTCTCTTCGCCGAATTCGCCTTTGACATACGATATCGATAAGTAAATCTAATCAAAAATGATGCGAGTTGCACTTGGCTCCTCGGTATGTACCGGCATCAAGTATAATGACGGCCCAACGTTGTTGGATCAGAACATGGTTTCTGCCACATGCAATGTCAATCAGGCACTGGCCGTTGTCATTTGTTTTATCGTGGAGGCTATATCATCCAGTCGTTCCCCGATGAAACAGCTCATTGCCAACCTTAGCATTGAAATCAACCAGAATTCTTTTTGTGTCGTTTGTAGGTTAGTCTTTCCAGGTGATTGTAAAACTTTTGAATATTGTGTGCGATTTCATATCTTGAATATCACCTCCAGTCCAATACACTTCCATTTCTGACTGGCCTGTTGTAAAAGGTCTTTAGCAGTGCCAGAGTCGTTCAGTAATCTGACATTACAGGATCCAATGCCACAGTCCTTTGCCGTGAGCTCAATCCATTCCGAGCTCTTTTGCATGTTTCAAAACATTGTAGGGTTTCGCAGGGACGGGAAATTAACCCGTCGCCTGCTTAATAATGATAATTCCGTTATCAGGCGCGGAAGACTCGCCTTCATCCTCTTGCGTCTCTTCAAGGAAGTGTAAGTAGGTTTTAATAACAGAGCTGTGAATGTTTTTAGAGTTATTAGCATCTCTCGGCATTAAACGTCCCATTATTGGGGAACCAATAAACCCAATGTGCGACCCCGAGAGCATTTACAATTATTTAATCGGGCTATTTAGGATGAGAAATAATAGAAATTATGGATTGGGAAAACTAGGGATACCCTCGTATAGTCAAACGGGCTTGGAACCGTCTACAGTGGAATTATATTCTTCTTCAGCCATGCGTTGACCCCCTATAGTTTGCTGGTGTTAACCTTACGTTGATCATGCCCACACTAGGAAGCTCCCTTTTGATGGACTTTTATACCTTACTCAGGACCGTGACGCAGTCAATGTCTCTTATTTCGATCATTGCCATCGGCTCGAGTGAGGCTGTTATTGTGCTTTTCCAGAGGACTTTCTTTACTGCGGTAAAATGCTCCTTTATTGTCGGTTTCTGCTCCAAATTCGACCAGTATGGGCCCTGACCAGGTTGGTCGCATTGCTTTAATAGCAACGTTGGTACCTTTGGGAGTTCTTTTTTCCCAAATATCCCGCAACACTTCTACGAAGGATCGGCCGTCTTGGGTTTTTACAAGAAGTGCCTACTCCTAGGTTTTTCGGATCCTTTTTTTGCTGGGCGTTTACGCAAATTGTACTTTCTGGCATTTTTTTAAGGAGTTTCTTTGCAGCTTTCTTTGTGTTTTTTGTCAGAACTTTCTAAAATTCCTAATCTGGCATTTCACGCCCATCAACTACATCTTCTTTCCTTCTTTTATCCCGATATGCTTTGATTAGGCTAGACGCCATTCTATTATTGATGTTTGATTATGGCGTCTGCGTGTACTACGTGAGCTCAGCTCTCAGCGCTTCTTTAGCCTTTTGCTTGTCTTTGGCCTTCTGGTCTTCTTTGGCTTTAAATAAACTTTTCTTGTAATGCCTCATACATTCCAGTTCAAGGAGCTCATTCTTTATATCTTTGGTGATTTTTGACAAGCTTAGATCAAATTTTATTACTTTTAGAACGTCGCTCGCTTTTTGGATAAACCGTTCTTCTTCATGTCGCTGGGCAGTAATTGTACTTCGCGACCACTTTTCCTGGGGGAGGTTATCGGCTTCCGTTTTAAAGTATAGTGCTTTATCCACATATTCAACGGTGGTGGTGAAATGATCACTGGTTTCTTTTTCTGCCGTGATCAATTTATGGACTTCAGGATGGTTCGCTATTGTTTTGAAATTTAAGACCATTGTGTTGGTTGCTTTGGTGGCGATCACAGCAGAAACAGTCTGATTCTTCTTTTCCTCTATATTTTCCTTCACCTTGCGAGCATCTGGCGCCCTCTGCAGAATTTCCCGTTTTCCTCTTTGGGACCCTCTGGCGTTAGCATAATTTTTTTTTTCTGCGCTCAAACGCTGCAGGAATCTCAGTCTAGAGATAGCTGTCTGCTAATCTTTGTTTTTTCTCATTCTTTTCTGTCATTGTATTCGCTGTCATTTTTGTCGTTGTTGGTACCGCCGTCGCCATTGTTGAAGTATTTACATTTTTTTGAATTTTTTTAAATAAAATTAAAGGCTTTTTTATTGTATGATTGTGATTGTGTTACCCCTTGAAGTCGCTTTCTCCGTTCTTGTATTATTCGCCTTTTTGATCCCACGGTTGTCTTTGCAGAGCAGGGAGGCAATGTGGCGGCAGATGCTATACCACCAGCCCAATGGTTTGAATGTACTCCGAGGCTTGCGAAGGTTTTACTAGTACGATAACGGTATGATAGTTGAATTTTAGCCATTCGTGCAAGGGTGCTACCTCGGCGCTACCATACAAAGCAACAAGGTACAAACCAATATAACCGCCAACCCAAAGTAACAATTCAAATTCATTGTCCAAAGCATAGTCCAGATTCAGTCAGGGTCGTTATTTCGCATACCAAGAGTAATTTTACAGCGACCACTAAGTCCTCCGGTCCATGGGGGTGGCCTTCTCCAAAGAATATTAACCTCCAAGAGTATTCCTGTTGGCCGGTTTTTTTATTGGTCTTATGATTAAGATAAGTGTGGAAATTTTGTAACAGCCTCAGTAAGCTGGAGTAGATTCGTAGAAGGAAACCTAAAACAAGTATGCTCTTCCCTAGATAACTCAGATAACTAATCCAGATTACAGCTACTGTTCACATATACGAACAACAAATTCATGCAATTTGGAATTTTCAGCCACAATTTATCAATTGACGAACAAATAGTTCCATACTTCAGCAGACATTCTTTCAATATATTGATTCGGTCAAAACTGGTATGATTCGGGTGCGAAATTTGGCGTCTCTGCTCAACTAAGGGGTGTTGTACCAGTTTTGTCCCTATGGTGGAGCTATTAAAGAAAACAAGTTGGGTAAACAGACCTACGCTCATGTCAGAAGGGTTTTGTATTCAATTTACAAAATGCAGTCACCAGATCGAATCAAATCAAGAAACATGTCAAAGACGATTTTATTGGAGAAAATATGAAATACGAAGACCATACTATTATTAACAAAGTTGAACGAATTTCGACTTCTGAGGTTTTAAGAATTTTTATTCTCATAAATATCTCCCTTGATAATTATTTTAGATGTCCATTCGCGACGGAGAAAACACATTTTTCATATATTTCCCCCCTGTGCCCCACTGAAGCAAAAACTGACAGTTTAACAACTGTTTTGAAAAGCTCCCATGAAAACTTTTATTTCATACTCATATCGGCTACGTTTGATGTTTTTTTTTCAGGGGCTACTCTCCTGTACTGTTATCATCGATTCATGGCCAATTTTTTCGAATCCTAGAATGGTTACAAAACTCTTTTGCTAGGGGCTCTCTCCCACCTCCTTGTCTTGTTTCACTTATGAGCATTAAATGTAGGTACTCATCTTCAGTAGTTCATTAAATTGAATCAAGTGTTCAAAGCATGCACCTTAAACGTTGAAGTTGGGAAAAAATAACTCAAAATTATCCAATCTTCGCAATTAGAACAGCCACTATTTTGTTTTACGATTACTGATACCACTAGCTGAACCGATTCTCAAAGATCTACATGACACCCATCATTCCTGAAATTTTCATGCAAATCCTAGCAAAACTGTAGTGCCTGAGTCGGTAAAAAGCGCATGTTGTTCCATAGCCATATGTTGCCATAGTAATAAATGCAGCGCATATTGTTCCATAGTAATACAGGAAAATTCAAACCGCTATAACTTCGTTAATTATGATTCAATCTTTATGAAACTTTCAGGATAGATCAATCTTATAAATAGACATCTACCGTTAAGATTTTATTAAAGAAAACATAAAATCGATAAATCATACTATTACTAACAAAGTTGAGTGAATTGCGACTTCTCACGTATTTGTTGTTGTTGTACTCACCAAGGCCCACATTCCTGATTTTTTTCAGATTTTTCGGATCACAGGTGTCCAATCGCGAGGGGGGGGGGGACCCAAATTTTTCGTGTATTTCCCCTCCCTGTGTGCCCCTCGAAGCAAATTTTGCCAAACTAAGTCCTGTTTTGAAAAGTCCTCGTCAAGACTTTTCATTTGATACCCATATCGGCTACCTTCAATGAAATTTTTTTTTCGGGGGGTCACTCTCCTATATGGGGAGACCCCCCTAAAATACCTTATAAAATTTTTTTGTAGCTGAACTTTGAAGAGATCACCACTTTACACCTACACACAAAATTTGATGTTTCTAGCTTAAGTAGTTTCCGAGAAAAACTGCTGTGACACACGGACGGACGGACGGACGGACGGACGGACGGACGGACAGACGGACAGACGGACAGACGGACAGACTGGTCGCGAAACTAGTAGGGTTTTGTAAAATTATTTTACAGAACCCTAAAAATGAAGGTCAAACACTTACAACTTTGGGAGGAAGGGTTGTAACAAATTTACATCACTGTGTATTTTTCGATATTGTTTTTGATATCTTACATCTTGATAGTAGCTTTGCATGCAAGTGGTTTTTTAGCGACCAGAACGGTTCATGTAGCACGAACTGGCAAAGCAGCTGTCAAGGAAAAAAACGTTATGAGAAAATTTTGATAGTGCATTTGACGAATAAAATGAAATCGCCATATTGTAATAAATGAAAGAAGTAGATGCTGAGTCGATACCCACCATCGCCGGCCAACGAAAAGGATTTCGAAATTTTTCGGCCTAAAGTCGACAATGGCATTGAAAATAAATTATTCTAAACACACTGGCAAATCCTCGCGATCGACTGTATTAATGTCGACCAAAGTGAGTCAACTGCAACTACAAAAATCTTATGGAAACAATCGAAAACAAAAGTCAGTGAATTCCTAAATTCGAGAAAATACTGCAAGAATCGACTAAATATCATCAAGTGCTTTGAGTGTAGTGCCATGCCTGCTGACGGTCAAAAAGATACTTACCATAGATGTAGAGAGTACTGGATCTGCAACCGGTCGCAAGAGCTGAAGCAATTAGCAACCTTCGTTTAAGTTGTGTGAAATTGGAGTTTAGATCGGTAAGACGTACGAGGGTGGTCCAAATATGATCGAGAAAAATCCTCTGACACGTTTATTTACTATCGAAAAAATTTACATAAATTTACGGGTTTCTAGGTAATCTCCCTTATAAGTTACGCATTTTGTCCACTGTTCCGGAAGCTTTTTGATACCGGTATCGTAGAACTTCTTGGGCAACTTAGACGGCCATGTGCTCCTCTACCTCATTTTCGGTGTTGAATCTTTGACCTCCGAGAGCTTCTTTTAGTGGTATAGGCATACGATAGGCGCAGGATGATAAATGCGGACTGTAGGGGGGGTGTTTCAGTACCTTTCCTTTCCGCGGTATGAGGACGCACGTTATCCTGGAGAAGATTGGCACTTCGTGATGCTGATTCACGGTTGACGATCATGTGGCTCATTCTCGACGGTTTTGCGACCGTCCTTGAATGCTCTGGCCCATTTAAACACAGAACCGTTACTCAAGTGCTCACTACTAAACTGATTTCGCAAACGCAGAAAAATTGTCGTGTTTTTAGCGCCTTCCCACACTTAAAACCGAATCACAACACAGGTACGTTGCGCAACGGCGGTTGGCAATTGATGTTCACTTACGGTCATAGCACGCGCGTGAAACATGCACTCCTGACAAAAACTATGCGACACTGTTTGTAAGGGACCCAGCCATCACATACTCAAGCCACGACCTTCAAAACATACATGCGCGCCATTTACAGCGTTTGTGTCATCATATTTGAACCAAAAAGATATGTTTGTGTTTTTGCACTTAATTCCACTACGAGACACGTTCACATTTATAAAGGACTTGGGCATCTCTCCAACGAAAACAACCACCAAAAAGCTCATATTTCTCCAGTTGACCTAATTTAGCACTTACGTGCTTGACCCGTCCTGCACCTATATAAAGTCATTTCCTTCCGCACATCCTTTAGACACTGAAGTTGACTCAAAAGAGCCGAAACCTGTATGCACACACAACAAAGCAAGGCCCAATGGTTTTCAAGAAACAAGTTGGGTAAACAGACCTACGCTCATGTCAAAAGGGTTTTGTATTCAATTTACCAAATGCAGTCACCAGATCGAATCAAATCAAGAAACATGTCAAAGACGATTTTATTGGAGAAAATATGAAATACGAAGATCATACTATTATTAGCAAAGTTGAACGAATTTCGACTTCTGAGGTTTTTGGTATTGTTATACCCATAAATATCTCCCTTGATAATTACTTCAGATGTCCATCCGCGACGGAGGAAACACATTTTTCATGTATTTCCCCCCTGTGCCCCCACTGAAGCAAAAACTGACAGTTTAAGAACTGTTTTGAAAAGCTCCCATGAAAACTTTCATTTCATACTCATACCGGCTACGTTTGATGAATTTTTTTTCAGGGGCAACTCTCCTGTACTGTTATCATCGATTAATGGCCAATTTTTTCGAATCCTAGAATAGTTACAAAGCCCTTTTGCCAGGAGCTATCTCCCGCCTCCTTGACTTGTCTCACCTATGAGCATTAATTGTAGGTACTCATCTTCAGTCATTCATTAAATTGAATCAAGTGTTCAAAGCATGCACCTTAAACGTTAAAGTTGGGAAAAAATAACTCAAAATTATTCAATCTTCGCATTTAAAACAGCCACTATTTTGTTTTACGATTACTGATACCACTAGCTGAACCGATTCTCAAAGATCTACATGACACCCATCATTCCTGAAATTTTCATGCAAATCCTAGCAAAACTGTAGTGTCTGAGTCGGTAAAAAGCGCATGTTGTTCCATAGCCATATGTTGCCATAGTAATAAATGCAGCGCATATTGTTCCATAGTAATACAGGAAAATTCAAACCGCTATAACATCGCTAAATGTGATTCAATCTTTATGAAACTCTCAGGATAGATCACTCTCATAAATAGGCATCCACGTGCTGAATTTTATTGAATTTAAGGGTACCGTTAAGATTTTATACAAGAAAACATAAATTCGATAAATCCTACTATTACTAACAAAGTTGAGTGAATTGCGACTTCTCACGTATTTGTTGTTGTTGTACTCACCAAGGCCTACATTCTTGATTTTTTCCAGATTTTTCGGATCACTGGTGTCCAATCGCGAGTTGGGGACACAAATTTTTCGTGTTTTCCCCTCCCTGTGCGCCCCTCGACGCAAATTTTGCCAAACTAAGACCTATTTTGAAAAGTTCTCATCAAGACCTTTCATTTGATACCTTCAATGAAATTTTTTTTCGGGGGGTCACTCTGCTATATGGGGAGACCCCCTGAAATACCTTATAAAATTTTTTTGTAGTTGAACTTTAAAGAGATCACTACTTTACACACAAAATTTGATGTTTCTAGCTTAAGTAGTTTCCGAGAAAAACTGCTGTGATACACGGACGGACGGACGGACAGACTGGTCGCGTAACTAGTAGGGTTTTGTAAAATTATTTTACAAAACCCTAAAAAGGGACAGACAGGGCAGACTGGAAAAACAAAATGTCACAGATGAAATTTAAGCCGTTCAAGGTACCCCAAGTGAGCTAAAATAACCCCAGCCAGAAGTTTTTTGGGACATGTTGAGAAATCAGCGAATCCGAAAAACATCAGGTTCAATGGGTCTCGCCATTTTGTAAAGAAAAGTGTACATGATAAAAGAAAAAGGTGCAGTAAATGCCACAGCACAGCATTCTACATTTGTGACAGACGCAATGTATTTGTACACTCTAATTACTTTGTCAGATATTACTCCGAAACTATTAGATTAGATGTTTCTAAAATTTGTTATATATGTGTATGAAAATACAAATAATCTATGCAGGATAAAAACTTAGGAAGTCAACTTATCACCCAAAATTCATATCTCCTACTTTTTAATCCCCACTTGACCAAAGTTCGATTTCGCAATAGGCGGAATTTCCCACTAAATGATGTCAAAAAATTTTCCATTGATCAACAGCTATTTCATGCTAAAACCAAGAATTCCTACAAAAAATTATAACAAATTCGTTTGATTCAACCCTTGGCCGTTAATGAGTCAATGGATACATAGCTAATATTAAAATTTTGGCGACCATTTACCCTAGGCAAACTGATCGAGGAGCCGTCACAAAAAAACTATATATATTCTTCAATTCAAAATATTCTTGTTGATCGAATTCCACACTTAATTATCTTCCCATGCAAGTTTCAAATTTTGAGTTTGGTGAATTTTCCAATTCAACCTCCAAGCAGCTACTATACAAGTAGTGCACTGTATCATAATCAACCGTTACCGCCATGGCGAGAAAGCTAGCTAGCATACATCATGAGAAAAATTTGTTGCAGGACTCGATTCTTGTGGCGGGAGAAATCAAAAACGGCTATCTCGTCATGGTAGTCACTTTGGTGCGGCTTAGTTCCTAATTAATTTTTAGTTTCTCATTGAATTTGTAATGATTTTCTACTTTTTACGTTCGAACGCGGAACCGACCTCTCATCGGTTCTAGACGTTAAGTTTGAGTAGTGCCAACGGATGGTACCAACAGGTCAACCAATCCGTGCACCGTAACCCATTCACGCGGTGGCTGCTTGTCGGCCAGCTAGTTCGGAGAGGATTTCGGTCGCGGGTCTCCGAATGGGTTACGCTCAATTACAATATTTCAGCCACCTGAACATACCCGTTTTCCAAACGCGTCAACAACTACTCATCCAGAACGGGAAACCTACGTTACGTTAATTCTGGATGTGATCTCTCCACAGATCTCAAATCAAAAACGCTACAAAATCCCATAGGCGCGTTACCGAATCACCGACGCGGTACCAGAAAATAAGCTTACCTACCCCAAGTCCAAAATAACCTATTCTAAGAAAAAAAACGAGCGCAAACGAGCGCAAACAAGGGTACCGCGGACCGTAACCGAAACGCGAAACCGACCTCCGCGGATTTGTCGAAACCCTACCCTCGCGACGGCATACCTACCCTGCACTCACTTTCCCGCTGAAACAGAACGAGCCACTGAAAAGGAAAGTCTTTAATCCATTAGCAATTCATAATTTTATTCATTTGATTGAAATATATATGTATAAAAGTTCCTTGTCAAAATACTCATTTAAAAATTATTGACTTTTTTTAAGCTAATTTCCCGAATTCAAAACAAACATATAATCGATTTGACAGAAATTTACAAAACAAAATCTAATGAAGTACATCAACACGATTTTTATACACATCGTTCGTCATTCAAGAATCTCGATTCATGTATTTAAAATGTTTTTCTTCATTTTTATTATTACTAATGACCTCATTATTCTTAGTAAAAAAATGACAATTCGACCTTCAATTTTTATCCTGATTGGTTTTTTTTCATATATTCACTAGTCATAAATTAAATGTTCTTCTCTATAAAAGATACTTTTAAGTTCTTTATATAATTGAGTGTAAACCAAAAGGACTTGCTCCACAATTTAATTGTGTTTTTCTTTTTTTCTTTTTAATTTTACTTTAGGGATTTTTCATTAATTTTTACTTCTCAAGTTGGTCATGATTGGCTTTTTAATGCGGACTTTATCAAATATACATGTTGACCTAGTTTCTTCCCAAAAAAAACAAAAAAAAATACGCGCATTCACAACATAGTTTTTCTTTTCTTTTTTTTTTCTTCTTTCTTCTGTTAACTCCCTATTATGTATATACTTTTATTAGCATCTAGTTCAGAACGAATGAATCTCCTTAAGCGGTGTTCCTTTCTCACGGATTTTAGTTACTTATAGGTAGATTTTATACAAACTTTTATTACATAGAGGTTTTCACATAAAATACATGAAACACTCAATTTGGTTTCTTTTAATTCAATCAACGAGCAAAATTAAGATTGCAAACATTGAGGTTGTTGTAAATATGTATAGATTTAAAACATCGGAAATCACTGCTTTTGACTTTCTTCAGTGATATTGGCATGTTCTTAACTAATTCAACATTTTCATAACCTACTGAAATTGCAATATTAGCTTTTATCGCTTCTTTAACTTTCAGGCACTCTAATAAAACTTTGCTCCCAAATAACTTTAAATTTCCGATATCGCATTTCTTTATCATAAAAATTTCATACGGTCTCTTTTTCTCAAGAGTATTTGCTAATCTTCTATTCTTCAAATATTTTATGTGTTAATTTCATCCAGAATCATAGATTTATAAAGTTGTGAAGACTCTGAACAGTTCTGAGGTACCAAATCATGCATCAAACAAATTTGAATAAATCCGCTTCTACAGCCCTATTCGCGCTTCTTAACAAATAGTTTCCGCCGCGTCTATCGTTCATTTTTGCGTGTTTACGATTTAATGAAGAGGATTTCGCGCCATATAAATACCCCTTCGAACCGAACAAACACCAGTGGGTGCCGGTGATGGGATTGAGGCTGTACTTACAGTTGATGCGATAAATGCTGATGAAGCTGTTGGTGATGAACTTCCGCTTGGACTTGCCGCACTGCTGGTATGAATATTGTTCTTTATATGGCTCAGTTATTTCCAGTTCTTGATTCCTTTCAGCTTCTTTTGGTGGATATTCTACATATACTTTTTCGCCTGGTATTTCCGATTTAAATAGATCACCATCAACTCCTTCAATAATAAACGATTCCAGTTCGGTCTCATCTTGTTGGCATTTCAACGAACCATCGTCATTAGATTGATAATTCTTCGGTGTGCATTTTGCACAAATATATTTTGGGAGGCCACCGTTCAATTTAATTCCAGAAGGCGCAATTGATCTTAGCATTTGAAGAATCTCCAAATTCTTCTCATCGATTCGGAAGCGAATGCTTAGCAGAGCCAAGGGAAAATTGCAGGACTTGGAGGAGAGCTATTCGCAGAATGAATTGTATATTTGTTTTTTTTTTTATTTATTCTTACCTGTGAGTCAGTCACCTCCAGCGCCACTTCTTCACTGGTTACCAGGTATGGGCGCTTGTGCACGTGGGGCCAAATATCCCCTTCTGGGCTAATTGCTCCAATTCCAAGGGGCATGAATCCCTAGTCACAGCAAGGGGAGACTGGTACGATGTTGTCCTACCCTATTGTAGCCCTTTCTCCTGCTTCCTACAGCATGTGCGCACACGCGGTAAAGCTCACTTTCACTTCCAAACGGGTCGAAAGGCGCGGCGACGTGTCAAAAAATCACTTTTCCACTCTGTAATACCGGAGCTTTCACTTGTCAAATTGACTACTTGTTTTCTCATCGGACAAAACAGATGTGTGGAATGGAACGCCACATGGCGGCAGTGTGCATCTCCATTTGTCGCCAGTGGCACAGTTTTTCGATGGCCACGTTGGAGGGGGCATTCCCAGATGGATATGTCTCGAAATGCGTCGGGGTTTTGTTTAATATTCTGTTTCAAATATTTAAATCCACAGATCTAAATATTTGGAGATAAAAAATATTTTCTGCGCAACGATATCCGCACGAAAGATGAAGTCCGCTTGCATTTCGAGGTCATACCCATCTGGCCGAGTGCAAGGGTTCGGGATCGGAATCACTTCGATTCCCGGGCGTAGGCGTCACATTACAAATTTATGCTCCGTGTCGTTGACAACGTTGTGTAAAACATTGAAAAGTTAGAAATCATGAAATGAAGAATTTGGTATTGTACATCACTGCAATGAATTACCATAAATCGAATTACGAACGTTCGAATTCCATTGATCAACAGCTAAATAGAAAGGCTAAGTCAGTTTCTCTAGTGATTGTTGTGCGATCCGTGAACACGATTATAATGGCATGTGGTGATATCACTGACGCGAGAATAATGTGTGCATAGCCAGAAAAAATAATTATGTATTGGTATGATTTTAAACGATAATAGAAACGACTACAGGATCTATGTGACTTCCCGAAATTTGAAGAAATTTAAAAATACAAATGATTGATGGTTTCGTTAATGAATAATATCAAATTGAATATTATTTATCGAAAAATTGTTGTTGTGCTCTGATGATTGTAGACCCAAATAATTAAAATTGTGCATTTTGTGTCGCGCTCGTAGTTACTCTTGATATTTGGAAGCTACTCTTGTTCCTTTGTCGTCGCAAGTAAGTGTAAATGATCACTTGTCGCGTGTTATTTCTTGTACAGTTGAATTTTAATCGATTCAATTTCACGAATCCAGTTCAAATTAATTCAACTTTGTTATACTCAACAGCCTTGAGTGAAACAAATGTGGTAGTGATTGTTGAGTTTGTGCATTCTCTCACTGCTTATTTCTATGGTTGCTACTGCTCTAAATCAATTGAAATATAATAACAAGTTGAGTAAGCAGGAGAGTGCTCCTACCAGAAGGTCTTTGTAAACATCCTAGGGTTAGAAGCAAGTTTTCTAATGGCGTGAATCGAAAACTTGAATTATTCACCCAATACTTAGATATGAAATCGTTCAAATTTATACAAAAGATGCACAGTTTCTTTCATAAGGACAGTGCAGCCGCCATTTTAATCTAGTTTAAATGATTTTTCTGAATGCTCGGCCGATTGAACATGTTCAAGTTAAACACTATTCCTTAAATTTTCATGAAAATTGAAAGAAAATAAAAGTACCTAAGTCAATTTTAAATATATATAGGGTTTTCCAATAAGAGGTGTTATTTTGAATAGATCTTCTGATTTAACACCTTGCGACTTCTTCCTTTGGAGCCACGTGATAGAGAAGGCCTATGCCGATAGCCCAGCGTCGATTCAAGATCTCAAAGATGAAATTCGTGAGGCTATCGAGGACATAGGGCAGCCACTTTGCGATTTGGTTATGGAAAATTTCATGAAGAGGATATGGTCCTGTAAGCGTGTCGTAGTGGCTATTCGCCCAACGTCAATTATTGCCATTAACGGCATATCTTCTTCTTTATAATGAACTAAACATACGATCCTTAATTTAAAAAAATGACATTTTTCTTTTAATATCAAAATAACACCTCTTATTGGAAAGCCCTATATGAACCATAAACACGTGTTATCGTTGTTGTAATTCCATATAATTGAAATGGCTATAACTCACTTGATTATGATTCGATCTCAATTAAATTTTGTGAACATATATATCTTATGTCAGTCTATATAACTGCAAAATTTCAAGAAGTTTGAAGGTACCGTTTTGATTTTATGGGCAAAAATATAAAATCTACAAATCATACTATTATTAACAAAGTTGAGCGAATTTCGATTTCTAAGGTATTTGTTGCCCTAGTACTCGTAAAGGTCCACATTCGTGATAATTTTCAGATTTTTCGGCTGACAGGTGTCCAATCGCGAGGGGGGGGGGACACAAATTCTGGGTACATTTTGCCTTCCCGTGGACCCCTTAATTCATCAAATGATTTTTATTTCAGATTCTAAAAGTTCTAATCAAGACCTTTCATTTGATACCCCACTCGACTACATTTGATTAAAAAAAATTTTTAAGGGCCAATTCGTTATTAGGGGGGACCCCCCTCAAACATTTTTTAAATTTTTGTCAAGGCCTTAACTTTTGAGAGACCATCACTTCTGACCTTTTCACAAAGTTTGAGCATTCTAGCTTTTATAGTTTTTGAGGAAATCAGCTGTGACGCACGGACAGACGGACAGACGGACAGACGGACAGACGGACGGACGGACAGACGGACGGACAGACGGACAGACAGGTCGCGAAACTAGTAGGTCTTTCTAAAAAATTTTTTTACAAAGACCTAATAAAAAATGAATAAAATTTAAATAGAAAATAAAGAATTATAGACGCAAATTAAAAAAAAAATTGGAGAAAATGTAGCAAATCTTCTTGCAGCTGTTTTGAACGTGCCTAAATGGTAAATGAAGAATATTTTCTCGTCTCGAATAAATTCCGTTTGAGTGTGCATAACGAAATTAACAATATCAAAGTTCAAGAGTGTGTCGAAAGCAACATGTTGACTGTAGTGAAAAGAAGATTACACCTGGTTTATGAATATTAACATTTTAAGCAGCGTCATTGTAAATCGGAGCTAGGAATTCGATAAAAGTGTTTCTTTCCTAAGTAACCATAAAGCTTTATTCATATTCTATACTGTTTCCTGACCTAGTGAAGTTTTTTTTAACAATAATATCCATTTGCGATTGCATAAATAAAAAAATTAAAGTTTGCAGTTTTATTTTTTAGGTCTTTGTAAAATTTTTTTTAACAAAGACCTACTAGTTTCGCCACCTGTCTGTCCGTCTGTCCGTCCGTCTGTCCGTGCGTCACAGCTAATTTCCTCAGAAACTATAGAAGCCAGAATGCTCAAACTTTGTGAAAAGGTCAGAAGTGATAGTCTCTCAAAAGTTGAGGTCTTAACAAAAATTTAAAAAATTTTAAGGGGGGTCCCCCCTAATAACAAATTGGCCCTTAAAATTTTTTTTAATCAAAGGTAGTCGAGTTGGGTATCATTTATGAATTAGGGGGTCCAGGAGAAGGGAAAATATACCCAAAACCTCGCGATTGGACACCTTTCAGCCGAAAAATCTGAAAATTATCACGAACAAGGGCCTCTATGAGTACAAGGGCAACAAATACCTTAGCAATCGAAATTCACTCAACTTTGTTAATAATAGTATGATTTGTAGATTTTACATTTTTGCCCATAAAATCAAAACGGTACCTTTAAACTTCTTGAAACTTTGCAATTATATAGACTGATATAAGTTATGTAAGTTTACTAAATTTAATTGAAATCGAATCATAATCAAGTGAGTTATAGCCATTTAAATTGTATGGAATTACAACAACAATAACACGTGTCCATGGTTGATATAGTGTTTTCCAATAAGAGGTGTTATTTTGATATTATAAGAGAAATGCCATTTTTTAAAACGAATGATCGGATGTTTATTTCATTATAAAGAAGAATATATGCCGTTAATAGCAAAAAATAACATCAGGCAAATAACCACCACAACACGCTTACAGGACCATATCCTTTTTATGAAATTTTCCATAACCAAATCGCAAAGTGGCTGCCCTATGTCCTCGATAGCCTCACGAATTCATCTTTGAGGTCTTGAATCTACGCTAGGCTGTTGGCGTAGGCCTTCTTTTTCACGTAACCCCAAGGGAAGAAGTCGCAAGGTGTTAAATCACAAGATCTATTCAAAATAACACCTGTTATTGGAAAACCCTATATATATTTAAATTGACTTAGGCACTTTTATTTTCTTTCATTTAAGGAATAGTGATTAACTTGAACATGTTCAATCGGCCGGGTTTTCAGAAAAATCAGTTAAGCTAGATCGAAATGGCGGCAGCACTGTGCTTATGAAAGAAACTGTGCATCGTTTGCATAAATTTGAACGATTTCATATCCAAGTATTGGACGAATAATTCAAATTATCGATTCACGCCATTAGAAAACTTGTTTCTAACCCTAGGTTGTTTACAAAGACCTTCTGGTAGGAGCACTCTCCTGCTTACTCAACTTTTTCTAGTTTAAATTGAAAAAAAAAATTGATTACATTGCAATAATCAAACAGTAATGCCTAGAATATTTAATTTGATATATTTATATAATTATTGCTGGTCAATTATTAAGTCCCTTTGATGCAATGAGAAAACTTTGTTGATAGAATCCTCAGTTGATGTTCTTGAATAATATCAAAAGGCAAAATGAACAATTGAAATCATTCTCTACTTATCTATCGCATTAAGTGGGTGTTCCTTTTTCTTCTTTTAGTTCTTCTATTTCTTTCTGCATTGACTTATAAAATTGCTTATCTAATCGACCAAATGATTGGATTTCAGCATAACATTTGTCTGAATAAAAACAGCTCAGAATCATTCAACTGAAGCAATTGGAATGGGGATACAAAAGCGTCAATAATAATGTCACAGAATGGGAGAATCTGGAAAAGTCAATAAATTACGACCAAAAGATATTATGAAGACTGGTCCAAAAGTTTCTTGTTAAAAGTGCAATAAAATATTTTTTCCTCATAAATTTAATTTTCATGGGTATTAAGAAATGAATAGAGAAGTAGGTACTCTTTATGAACATGTTGTCAACCACAAAAGTCACCGCAGTGGCAGACATTGAATTCGGCAGAGGGATGCTTGAACGGGGTGGTATACTGAGGGCAACTGGTGCTCTGTTGTATCGTGGGTCTTTCAAGATTCCCTTTGCCCGTACTGGGCCACCTCTCACTAGCAATCGTTGTGTTCAAGTTCAAAATTGAAGACCAGGCACATTTATGTTACATTTTATTTCACCTTTCACATAGTCTGCTTCACAACTTGTATATAATTTGAGAAACTATCGGCAAATTAGAGTTGAATATGCTATTCACCTACTAG
The DNA here is from genome assembly GCA_963969285.1 of Odontomyia ornata. Classification (NCBI taxonomy): domain Eukaryota; kingdom Metazoa; phylum Arthropoda; class Insecta; order Diptera; family Stratiomyidae; genus Odontomyia; species Odontomyia ornata. The sequence continues at coordinate 77,006,129 of OZ017739.1, read as the reverse complement.
AAGCTCTTAAATTAAATAATTCACACTTTGTTTCAACGAAAATTGCAAGTTTTAACACATAAATACCTTAAGGTTTCACTGCGGTTTCGCGTTTTAGTTCTTCGAAACTATTTATTTCGCTTTCATTTTATATATCTACACATGTCACTGAAAATGGAAAATATTTGTTTTCCCTTTTTCTCGATAAGTGTACTAAAATTTTCATTTCTTGAAATGTTTACTAAAAAATTTTTTAGTCCATAATCTTTCCGTTACGCTAAATACACCGCTTCTAAAAAACTCCCTTCCATGTCCTAATCACTGCCTCCGATTTGCTCAACCTTTATTCTTCCAGCAATCCTAGAATGACTTGCCGTTCAAATCGAAGGTATTTAATGTCCCATCAACTTTAATCCCGTTCCCTCTGTTGATCTTTTCAAATTTTCGCCAAATTCAGTAATTCTGATTACATGTATGTTGATTTGCATATAACCATGATGGCACTAAGCATCGGCATAGCTATATGCAGATTATGCCCTGGGAGAATTTGAACCCATGGTCCGAGTGATACCCCAGATTGAAAGTTCCACGCTATCGCATCTGGTCTAGCTTCTGACATCCTGTTTAGTAAACAATCTTTTAAGTTTCAATTGTTTGCATTAATATCACCACAATGGGCAAATTTGTACGATATTTATGAGAATTCTTTGTGTGTAACTAATAATTATTAGCTGCGCATTACATCAAATTAATGTAAAAGGGTTACATTAAATTGATGTAAAAAGGGTCAAATGATCAATTGAAAGTTTAGCGAAGACAAGTATTGTATTTACAGAAAACAAGTTGAGTAAGCAGGAGAGTGCTCCTACCAGAAGGTCTTTGTAAACATCCTAGGGTTAGAAGCAAGTTTTCTAATGGCGTGAATCGATAACTTGAATTATTCATCCAATACTTAGATTTGAAATTGTTCAAATTTATACAAAAGATGCACAGTTTCTTTCATAAGCACAGTGCTGCCGCCATTTTAATCTAGCTCAAATGATTTTTCTGAATGCTCGGCCGATTGAACATGTTCAAGTTAAACACTATTCCTTAAATTTTCATGAAAATTGAAAGAAAATAAAAGTACCTAAGTCAATTTTAAATATATATAGGGTTTTCCAATAAGAGGTGTTATTTTGAATAGATCTTCTGATTTAACACCTTGTGACTTCTTCCTTTGGAGCCACATGATAGAGAAGGCCTATGCCAATAGCTCAGCGTCAATTCAAGATCTCAAAGATGAAATTCGTGAGGCTATCGAGGACATAGGGCAGCCACTTTGCGATTTGGTAATGGAAAATTTCATGAAGAGGATATGGTCCTGTAAGCGTGTCGTAGTAGTTATTTGCCCAATGTTAGTTATTGCTATTAACGGCATATCTTCTTCTTTATAATGAACTAAACATCCGATCATTTATTTTAAAAAATGGCATTTTTCTTTTAATATTAAAATAACACCTCTTATTGGAAAACCCTATATGAACCATAAACACGTGTTATCGTTGTTGTAATTCCATATAATTGAGATGGCTATAACTCACTTGATTATGATTCGATCTCAATTAAATTTTGTGAACATATATATCTTATGTTAGTCTATATAATTGCAAAATTTCAAGAAGTTTAAAGTTACCATTTTGATTTTATGGGCAAAAATGTAAAATCTACAAATCATACTATTATTAACAAAGTTGAGTGAATTTTGATTTCTCAGGTATTTGTTGCCCTTGTACTCATAAAGGTCCACATTTGTGATAATTTTCAGATTTTTCGGCTGAAAGATGTCCAATCGCGAGGGGGGGGGACACAAATTTTGGGTACATTTTGCCTTCCCGTGGACCCCCTAATTCATGAAATGATTTTTTTATTTCAGATTTTAAAAGTTCTAATCAAGACCTTTCATTTGATACCCCACTCGACTACCTTTGATTAAAAAAAAATTTTAAGGGCCAATTCGTTATTAGGGGGGGACCCCCCTTAAACATTTTTAAAATTTTTGTCAGTGCCTTAACTTTTGAGAGATCATCACTTCTGACCTTTTCACAAAGTTTGAGCATTCTAGCTTCTATAGTTTCTGAGGAAATCAGCTGTGACGCACGGACAGACGGACAGACGGACAGACGGACAGACGGACAGACGGACAGACGGACAGACGGACGGACGGACAGACGGACGGACAGACGGACAGACAGGTCGCGAAACTAGTAGGTCTTTGTAAAAAAATTTTTTACAAAGACCTAAAAATGATTCTGAACGTAACTCGTAGTTATAAAAATATATCGAGTTTGCAAAAGTAGCTAAATTAACAATGATTCCCTCACCTCTAAGCATGGCGGTCGCCATCACCATTGCGTATCTAATAAGATAGATGGCCTGAGGAGAATTAGTAAATACACTACCGTTCAAAAGTTTGAGACCACTATGAAAAAATATGAGAAAACAAATAAAAGTCAAGATATTTAAAACTTTATGGAAAACTGGATTTACTATCATTTTATCCACAAGATTTAAAACTAAAAAAAAACAAGAAGTCTTGACAAATACAGTGTTCTTAACAAAATACACACAAAAGAGTTTAAACAGATTTTTCGTCGAAATATCCTCCATTGCATGCGAGCAATTAATTTAACTATAGTCTCTTGCGAGATATTATTCCAGCTTTCCTCAAATGCATTCCACATGACCTGCTGTGAAGATGGACACTGTTCCCGAACGTTTCGATCGAGCTCTTCCCACAAAAGTTCAATGGGATTAAGATCGGGGCTTTGAGGTGGCCAGGTCATGTTTTCTAATACTTTTTCCGACTGTTTTTTGTCTAAATAGCTTCTACATAATTTCGAACTATGTTTTGGATCATTGTCCTGTTGGAAAATAAATCCACGGCCGATTAGCTTTATTCCGGAGGGAATGGCGTTTTTCTTTATATTGCTCCTTTTTCATTATGCCTTTGATTTGGACTAGATTTCCAATCCCAAAGCCAGAGAAACAACCCCAGACCATAACAGATCCGCCACCATGCTTGACAGTCGGCACTACACACTGCGGCATCATCTTTTCTTCAGCGGAGCGTCGGACGAAAATTCTTCTTTTTGACCCGAACACTTCAAATTTTGATTCGTCACTCCAAAGAACTTTTCTGAAGTCTTCTTCAGTCCAGTCTTGATGGGTTAGGGCCCATTGCATCCGTTTCTTTTTATTCTGCGGTTTTAACAGAGGTTTACTCACAGCAACGCGGCCAAACAACTTGGCGTCTCGCAATCGTTTTTGCACTGTAGACACTGACACAGGTTTTTCTCGAGATTTGTTGACATCTACACGAATTTCTGGGGCTGTCAGACGACTATTTCGCTTGCTGGTCACCACAATAAATTTGTCTTCACTAGAAGTTGTAGTTCTTGGTATCCAGAGCGCGGACGATCTTGATTACTGCCGGTTTGTTTGTAGCGCACAATAGTGCGATGAACACAAGTCTTGGATAACTTGAGTTGACTCGCTATCTGACGTTCAGATTTGCCTTCGTTGTGGAGAACAACAATGGCAGATCGCGTTTCAACACTAATTTCCGAAACTTTTCCCATTTTAGAGATGTCTTGACTGTAGGAACCACAAGATCAGACTAACTGTGGATAACTGTAAATAACCAGACAAATGCAAGGCTAAAATAATAATTAAAAATATTTTGAGAATTTAGAACAATTGTATTGTAAGTTGATGTAAAAAAAAGAAGCGCCAGCTGCGGTAATGAGGTAATAAATTTTTAACAATTGATCTGTCGGCCTACCTCTTCCGCGGCTAACATTGATGTTTGGATACAATGCTTGTTTATTGCCTCTTCCTTGGCTTCTATACAAAAGAATTAGCTTTTAGGCAATCTTTATGAACAATAGACTATGAAGGTGCGCAGATTACTATTTATCACCAATATTTTCTAAAATATTTACTAATAACAAAAGTTTTTATTAGTGGTCTCAAACTTTTGACCGGTAGTGTACGTCGAAACCACCTTATCCTAACATTTTTCTTCTCTAATAAATTTTAAGGATAGTTATTAATGCGATTCAATTGTATAGCTACACACAAAAAATTCTCATAAGTAATCCAAAAAATGAAATCGATACCTGCAGGACGCAATAAAGTTCACTGTAGAGCGAAAATTATCGTAAAAATTTGCATTAAATTAATGTTAAAAGGGTCGAATGATCAATTGAAAGTTTAGCAAAGACAATTTTGTACGTTCAAACAAGTACTCGTAAAAGCATCATAAAAGGATCAGGTAATATAATTGCATTACGATTACTGTCCCATTGCAATGGATGAATGGCAGCAACAATGAGACTTGCTGATTGAAGATTGAAAGTTAAGATTTTTTTGCGAATGGTAACAAAGACCAATGTGGAAAAATTTGAATTAATTTATTGGGGAGTGAAATATTTTCTTTTTTTGGTGCTGAGAAATAAAGTAGAAAATATAAAATTTGTGATAACAAGGGGCAAAGGAATAAGAAAATAAATAAATATTTTTAAGGAAAAAGGTATGTGTACCCAATAGAATCTGGATCATGAAATAAATAAAGTGCAATCTTATGAACTGGAGAATACCGGTGTGCCCGGAATTCGCAACAATGTTAAAAAAACCCGTTGGCACCCCCAGCCAGGAAGGCAAATTTCTCGTAGGTACCCATATTTTTAAAAGCAAATAAATATTTTATTAGCCACCCTTGTGTAAGTCAAGCACTGTTTAAAGAAAAGTAAAAGTAGTGGGAGAGGCCTCCTATCAGAAGGGCATTGTAGGGTAATTAGTAAATCAAACAACGTCTTTTGAACATCAGAGCTTGACTCACAAATACATTCCATGAATTGAGCTCAGAAAAACTGTGTATGGTTATAATGTTTTTCAATTTCCTGCCATTTTATTTTCAGCCTGTTGGTCTAAATATTTAAGTAGTTATGATAATATATCAATATCAAAATATTTATAAAATTTACATCAAAACCCTTACATATTTGTAGTGTTTATATCCTTTGAGAACGTGTATTTACTCAGTATCACGTGTAAAAAACATGGAGAAAAAATCAGATGGCTTACATTCAGGCTTTGAGTAGAACCAAATTTGAAACTTGGTAGGGAATACTAGTGATGTGGCTTAGTTCGGATAAAAAAAAACATACGTAGAACAAAGAATAATTTTGGATAACTTTTTCATTCAGCGTAAATTTTAGCATATAAATATTTATTTTTTTTAGTTAAATCCATTTTAACAGACAAAAATTCAATTACGAAATAGACATAGGCAATTAAATATCGTTTAAAGTAAGAGACATTCATACAACAAAATTAAACCAGAAAAAGATAAGAATCGTGTAAGAAAAGAAATTAGAGACTAGATAAAAGTTTAAAAAATTGAGTGATAGGGAAATATTAATCGCAATTCACAAAAACTAAAGTCTTTAATTTATTTTTAAAAACCAAGTAGAACGTTGATAGAGAACCAAGCTTGAGGTTGTTTTGATTTCAAATGATTCAAGGCATAACCTCGACGCGCATACTGTCTGTAGTGTAAGTCTTCACTTAAAGTGGAAGCAATTTTTTAGGGTACAACTTGTAAACGAAACATTTATCTAAGAAGGTTCTACGGGATGACAGAGAAAGGAGACGAAGTATGGATAAACGACACACATAGGGCTCGTAGGTTAAGCTGAATTTTTTTTTTTTATGGTAGGAAGGTGAATGCCCGTTTACTTGTGGGACTCTCATGCTTGCAAGAAGGTGACTAAACTAACCACTAAACACCTCCCATGTCAACGTGAGGAACAAGCCCGGGATCGTTTGACACATTACTTTGGGTCAGGTCTCCTTTTGTTACGCCTTGAGGCACCTTCAAGTTGGGGGACCCCTCTTCTAGCGGGAGAGGAAAGGAGAAAAGCCAGTGCCAGGTAAGCAGTCCTCCAGTCCTTTTTATCTCTTAGGACTGCCCGAACATAATGTGCCATCTGGTTCTATTTGTCAACCGATCACTGCAACTATACTATCTAGGGGGAACTCTCTCTCTTCTCCCTGCAGAGGTTTCTTCGCAGCCTGTCTCAGTTAATGCACGCAAAAATGTGTGGCAGGCATTGTCTTCCTCTCCTGGGTAATACTGACAATCAGGGGACCGTGACTTACTAACTTTGTGAAGTTAAGACTGAAACTACCCATGTCCTCTCAAAAGCTAGGTCAGATAGAAGTCAGTCTCACCATGCCTTCGATGTAGCCACGGTCTCACATCCGGGATGAGGCACGCAGCTCATCTTCCCTTCATGCAATTCACCCAAGACTGCTGCCAATTGTTGAGTGAGCGCTATCTTTCCTCACGGGCAACCATGTCCCCATCTCTTCGAGCCAATCAGTAGCCCCAGGTACTTCACCGCTGGCTTTGATTCGATTAGTATTTCTCCAATACTGATCATCCTTACTCTAGGAATTCTCATTTTTGTCAAGATGACCACCTCGGTTTTCTCCAGTGGTAAACTGAATCCTTGAGCAGTCATCCAGTCTCACAGTCGGCGCATTAGCATACCTTGCCTAAGTTGTGCTTTTTCAACTTGAAAAACGGTGTCCAGCGTATCCAGAATCTCCACCCATCTAACGAAGTTAAAGGCGTTCCTGACGTCGAATGTCACCAACAGGACGATCCATCACTTGGTGGGACTATATGCCTCTGCCTTTTGGATCACGCTGACCACTTCTGCAATCGCATCAATATTGGAGCGCCCTGCTCTAAAGCCATACTGCCGAGAAGATAAGTCGCCAGCAGCACGAATCGCGTCAGTGAGTCTTCCCTTGATAAGCTTCTCTAGCACTTTCCCAGCAGTGTCTTGCATGCACAACGGGCGGTATGCAGACGGAGATCCCAGATTGCCCTTCTCCTTGCTGATCAGCACGAGCCTCGCCACCTTTCATCGTACTGGGAAAACCCCGTCTCGTAGGCAAGCGTTGAATGTGCTGAGCAGGAAGTCAGGACAATGGTGATATACAAGCTGCAACACCTCAGCTGGAACACCATCTGGACCTGGAGCCTTCCCCGCTTTCAATGAGAGGACTGCCTCCTCCAGTTCCAGCTGTGTAAAGAGAGGACACTTGACTGCTGTTTCACCATGGACAGGGTCAACAAGGACGGGATGGGCGGGGAAGAGTGCCCGCACTTTTGCGTCCATCTTTTCCACTTCATGTACACAAGGCTTCCGTAGGGCACCAAGCTTCCGCATAAATAGCTTGCAGCCAAGGCCCCACGGATCCTTGTTCATATTGTCCACTAGGTTTTGCCAGCAGCGAGCCTTGCTACTGTTGATTAATTTGCGAAGGCATTTCCTGGCCGACTTATATGCTGCCACCCAGTTGCATGCCTCATCAGGGTTCCACACCCTTTGAGCCTCACGCCGAAGCTTGTGACACTTTCTTCGCTTTTCAGCGATTTCAGTTAACCACCAGTAGACTGGGGGCTTGCCGTGTCAGGGTCTTCGACGAGGTATAGAAGCGCAGCAAGCAGTCGTAATGATGCTCGTAGTAGAGTTTACCACGTCTTGAGCTGCCAGTTCTTTCGTCCCCTCTGAAGCTCCCTGCAGCGGCTCACCTGCTGTGAGCACCACGACGAACCTCTCGACGTCCATCATTCCGATGTTCCATCCAGTTGTAGAAGGCCGAGAGCACGGAAGTCAGGAGAAAATATAGCTTATCTCAAGCAGAATGCACTGATAATTACTGGCTGCGTAGTCCTCTAATACTTTCCAATTGTGTTTCCTCCATACTAAGGACTCCGAGACAAATGTTACATCCAGTATGGTTCCCTTACAGTCAATACGGTGGAAGGTCTTCGTGTTCCCGGAGTTTAGTACGACGAGCACCGTCATTAGCGATGAAGTCTCCCACTACGAGCACGTTTCCGTCTGCATTCGAGACAGCGCGTTTCAAAGCATTCAGCTTGGCTTGGAAAGATGATATCGATTAGTTCGGCGTTAGGTACACACTAAAAAAGTGGCTCCTGAGCACTGAACCCACAAAAAACCATATTCGGTCCACAGCTCTCCGCTTGGAAATCACTATTTCAGACCCAGATAGTGGCAGTACCAGTTTCATCAGGTTACCATGATGCCGGACTTTTATCATGGTGTTGCTCACTCATCAGCATAAAACCGGCTTTCATGTCCCTCGCAAACTGCTCAAGCAGTTTAACTGCAGGATGCGGGTCATCGGAGTTCTGATTTGGCCTTGGCTAGGGCTTCCTGGAAAATGTGGCATTTTCCCTAATCCCAAAATTAGATCTTGGATCAGCATCCTTGCAAAGAATACAGTGTACCTTTTTTTTAAAACCTTTTCTTTTATTTCCCACCTCACCGCATTTGTAACATAGGGAACTCTTATCGGGTACTTGTGCGGTGTGACCATAGTCAAACGATTTGAAACACTGAAGAGGCGCTGCTCTTCGCCATATCCTACAGACCCCACACCGTATCATTATTTTGCCCTTATTCATCAATTGTTCGGCATCTTTTTCTGTCAAATCGATGATGGCCATGCATTGTCACGTATAGTTTTCTGGTCTCAGCCTCGCTTTGATCCTCTTCAAGCTAGGGAATTTCTTTTGATGGCCTCTTCTACCTCGGCCAGATCCATGATGCAGTCAATGTCTCTTATTTGGATTGTTGCCATCGGCTCGAGCGAGTTGAATTTGAAGAACAAAATATGCGTAAATTAACGCTGAACAGCTTCTAGCGAACTCACAAGATAAAAGAGTCTAGGAAACCACATTACCAAGCAGTACTCAAGAAGCAAGCAGACAAGGCATGTGAACAAGCGAACAGCGTTTGCAATATTTGCCAACTTGTGCAAATGTTGAATCATAAAACAAGAAACTTTTGATGCCTTGGTGATTATGCTAAAAATATTGGCATCAAATTTAAGCTTGGGATCAAATATTACACCAAGATCTTTGCATAAGTCTGCAGAGGAGAGAAATACATCATTAAGGGTGTAATTGTATGATGAAGTAGCAATTTTTAAGAGTAAAAGTCATTTTAAAATATTTGGAAACGTTGATCCGAAGGGAGTTTGCATTACACCAGTTACAGAGGTTAAAGAGGTCATTTTGGAGTTGCTGACAATTTTCAAGGGATCTAATTATCTGGAATACCTTGAAATCATCAGCATACAAGAGACAAGAATTATAGAGAGAAAGTCATTGATAAACAGTAGGAAAAGAAGAGGTCCGAGGATTGACCCTTGAGGAACGCCAGATGTAGGATTGAATGGAAAGGAAATTGTGCTCTCGAGATTAACACGATATGAACAAGAGGTTAGATAAGATAAAATCTAAGTGTTTAGAAAATCAGATATGCTAAGCAAAGCTAACTTTTGACCAAGAAGAACATGGTTTACGGAGTCAAAAGCTTTGGAAAAGTTCGTGAATATTACACCAACTTGAAGCTGTTTAGCTAGAGCTCTTGCAATATAATCTTCGAACTCAGCTAAGTTCAAGAAAGTATATCAACCCTTAAAGAACCCACCTTGCTGTGGTTTGGCAATTGAACTCAATGACTCAAGAAGCCTGTTGTGTACAAGTGGTTCCAGTAGCTTAAAGAAACAGGAGAGAAGTGATTACAATCGCCCCGAACAAAATTTACTTATATTCACAATATGAGTATTTATTTGCTTATTGAGGCTAGAAATTTAGTTAAGGGCATTATTAGGAACAAAAATTACTGACTTTTGACAGTGGCGCTACATACAACCATCGACTTGGGACAATGAGGCACACACTTTAACATAGTCTTTTTCGTAGCACTACAGCCCCTCTTGGGCTTTTGCCTCCTGCAAACAGCGCCTTCAACTGCTTTGGTCTATTGATCGCGTCCTCCGATTTCAAAATCCGAGCAGCGATGGGTTGCCTGCGTTAACCCAGTCAGACCAGCGTTTCCTCGGTTTTCCCACTGGTCTCCGTCCTTCAGTTCTCCCAGCGAATACCTTCTTAGGTATCCGTTGTTCGTCCATACGATTCATGTGTCCAGCCCATTGCAGCTTCCGTAGTTTAACAATCGTTCAGGCCTCTAGTTTGTCAAAAATTTCATACAGCTCATGGTTGTTTCAAATTCGCCATTGGTCCCCATCTAGCTTCGCTTCGATTATTCGCCTCAGGACCCGTCGCTCAAAAGCGTTCAATATATTTGCGGATGCTTAGGTTAGGGTTCATATTTCACACTTATAGTATAACACAGGTCTTATCATAGACTTGTATACTTGGAGCTTTGTTTTCCCGTGTATGCAGCTGATCTTCAAGATCGTCACTACTGAATAAAATATATTATTTGCGAGTTGTATTCTTCAACGTATTTCGTCTCTTTCATTACCCGTCTTCGTTATTTTGGTGCCTAGATACACAAATTTGCCAACATTTTCGATACTGTATTTGCCAAGTGTGATACTTTATGTATTTGAGGTATTTTTCTTCGATTGCATCATGAGCTTTGTTTTATTTTCATAGATTTATAGCCCTATTAGTATTGCTTTGCTGTCTAGTTCCAGGAAGTGTTCTTTGGCAGTTGGTAATGACCGTGACAAAATGTCGCATAGGCTACTACCTGGCTTGACTTGTATAGTAATGTACCTCGCGTATCGACAGGTAGCTTCCGTATGACGTACTCCAGAGCCAAATTGATTAGCAATTGGGCCAGCCCGTCTCCCTGCTTTAGTTCGATATTTGTGTCAAAGGCATCGATGAAGTGGTTATTGATGTGGACTTGGGAGGTCATCAACGTCATTATCATTTTAGTAAGATGGATCAGTTTGGCTGGGATGCCAAAGCAAAGCATTATTTGGTACAGTACGTTACGATCAATACTGTGGTATGCTTGCTTGAAGTCAACGAAATGGGAAACGAGAATTCGGAGTGGCCTTCATTGTGGATAGTGAGCTCAAATCGCACGTGATTGATTTTAAGGCATTAAACGATTCGTTGTGTGTGATTCGTTAAAAGCAAAATTTTTCAAAATCTGGCTGATAAATCTTCACGCCCCGATAGAAGGAAAGGACGAAGAAATGAAGAAAACCTTTCACAATCACCTGGAAAGACTAGTCGACTCATTGCCCACAAACGACACAAAAATTATTCTGGGTGATTTCAAAGCAATGAGCTATCTCGTTGGGGAACGACTGGAGGATACAGCCTCCACGATGAAACAAATGATAACGGCCAGCGCCTGACTGATTTTGCATGCAGCAAATATCTAGTCATACGTTCAAATTACTTCCCACATCAACGCATTCATAAAATGATCTGGGTATCTCCGAATGGCAGCACGCAAAACAAGACGATAATGTTCTGATTCAACAACGTTGGGCCTCGAGCATACTTGCCGTCCGTACATACCGAGGAGCCAATTGTAACTCAAATCATTTCTTGATCAAATTAACCTATCGATGTCGTATGTCAAAGACATATTCGGCAAAGACCAGCCCACTACAAAGATTTGACATCGAAAGGCTTCAAACGGCGTCTGTGGCCACAAATTTCACGGAGACCCTCGACAACCACCTGGCTCCCATCTTATCAGACGCATCGTTAAAGAATAATAACGAGCTCTGGATGTAAGTGAAAGCGGCTATTAAGACCGTCGCAGAACAGATGATTGGACTTCAAGCCCGGCGCGAAAGAAATTATCGGGTCTATGATGAGTGCCAGAATGCGTTAAATAAAAAGAAGCAGTCGTTAAAAGAATACGTAGGTAGGAAAACCAGGACGAAGAGAGAACACTATTAAAATCTCAGAAGAATAGCAAATAAGATAATTGGGATTAAGAAAAGAAAATACCATGACGACCAATTGAGAAGTATAGATGTAAGTTTAGCGAACAACAAGACAAGTATTTTTTTTTTTTTTGTGGTAGGGAGGTGAAGGCATTTACGCCCGCCGAGTCTGGCAGTGTGGGACTCTCATGGAGGATACTCTTGAACTACCCACTAAACACCTCCCCTGTCAATCTGAGAACCTAGCCTGGAACCGTTTGACACATTACTTCGGGCCAGGTCTCGTTTTGTTACGCTGTGGGGCGCCTTGAAGCTGGGGAGTCCCTTCCTAGCGGGAGGGGAGAGGGGAAGAGGAAATGCCAGAAGAGCGATACCCCAGCCCCAGCGCCCCCGGCTGCTGTGAGTCCCTTTTATATTTTAGGCCTTCGATTTAGCCACGGTCTCACATCCGGGATGAGGCGCGCAGTCCACCTTCCCTTCGTGCAATTCCTCCAAGACTGCTGCCAATCGTTGAGCGAGCGTTGTCTCTCCTCGCGGACAACCATCTCCCTCGCATCCTCGTTTCGGCGCAGGTAAATAGCGCGGCGCTCTCTAGCAAGGAGGGCGACAGGTATCACGCCTGCAATCACTCTCACCGCCGAGTCGGAGACTGTTGGATACGAAGATGCAATTCTCAGTGCTCCTCTTCTCTGTACCTGTGCCAATCGTAGTGAAAAGCCTGAAACGTTGTTATCAGCCCAAAACCACGCTCTGTCGTGATAACATCGACAATACCATCGCTAATGAAACCAAGATTAAGGAGGGATGGGCATCATATTTCAAGAACCCCCTTAATCCTCTTCATAGCTCCAGAACATCGGCTCCAGAACATCACCTGGCTTCACAATCTATTTCTAGGAGCTGAACCTCAGCTTTCTTTGAAGTTTTTGCTTCACCAATATCATCTTCCACTTTTGCTAAAATTGCTTCTTCAACCGCTTAGAACAAATACCCCTACGTTATCGCGATCTCACACTTCCTTTCCTTTCCGCTTAGTAAATAAAAAATCGACTGCTCCCATTTGCTCCCCACACTTCTTCAATTCCTCACCATCCACCCATTAGACCAGCTGTTCCTCTGGTGGTTAGCCTTACAGCTGTTTCCCATACTAAACTTAGCATCATGAGTTCATTAATTCCCAACCTGAACGAAAATCCTCCGCAAGCACATCTTTCCCGCATTCACATCACTGTTAAGGTTCACTGTCCCACTAGTTTCCCCAACAGCTGTAACCACGAAAAAGACTGCTACGAAAAAGATTTCCGCACAAGCCGATGATTGAGCCTGAGCCACTCCACGACCGACGCACGATTCTGGCGCGAATTAAAGATAAAAGTATTTAAATTCCGAAAAAAATAACAAAGTTTTAATCATTAACATTAATATTTTAATGTTCGCTACTCGAAAGCTCAATTAAAACTCCACTTATTCGTCTAAAACTGCATTTTACATTTATTCGAAAAAGTGCTTAGGATATATAAACATTCCAGACGGAATTCTAGATGAATATTAGGTTGCTCGAGTTCAATGGCTCGTGGGAGCGTTGGGTACATGTGAGGTGTTTGCACCTGTCTTACGTTCATGATCGGAAACATGATGATGATGTTGAAGGTGATACCCTAACTCCTTCCCCCTTGGTTGAAGGTGTCGGCCAGAGGAATTTCATCCTGATAAGTTCACACGGAGGTGCTGATAACATGTCGCTTTGGGATGTCATCACCGTTCTTGACTTCCGATGATATGCTACACAGAGGATGATGATCATGATGATGATTAGTCCAACGGTGACGATGATAACTGCGAAAAAAATCTTCTTTTTTGACGTAACTTTCCAACATATACGTAGGTTGGTTTCGTGAGAATTAGTAATTTCCTAGTTGTTCAAGCTCGATTTGCGGAATATTAGATTGCGGGAAATTGATTTCGTAGAAGATTGTTGGATAAATATTTATCTCATTCGAGTGGGTGCTTGATCTAGCGTCATATGTGATCCCGTTTATTGTGATCTGACAATCTCGAAATCGGATAAGTAGTGTCCCTTTATTTTGATGGGACTCGGTCGACAGATTGTGTTGATGACTGTTTCGGGGATGTTTATGAGAACGAGGCGATTTGGCACTGGTTCTAAAATTTCCACGTCCTTTTGTCGATTGTGTAGTTCGCATTAGGCTGGTTCATTCCTCAGGATCTTTGCTATGCGCTTGGACTCTTCGATTGGTTTCCAGTGTTGATTGCGTTTGCAATAAAAGGTCCTTTCGACGTCTTGGCATTTCTGGTCAATACGAGATGTGACAATTAAGTAATGAGACCACTTGTTGTATATTTTGTTACCTTGAAATTCCCTTCCCCTTCGCCGGCATCCTTTCCCTCTCCATTGATATATTTACCATCGCTCTAGCTTGTTTAGTTTGCCTGCTGTGTTGTGTTGGTGGTGCTCGTCACGAAAATGGAGAAATTAAATCAAGAACAACGTATAGCGATAAAAGTTTGCGCCAGATTGGGCGAAACAGCTTCGGAAACATACGCTAAAATTGTAAAATTGCATGGTGGTAGTGCTCTGAGCCGTGCCCAAAGCTCACAATGGTTGGCTCCGCCCGTCCCCCGCCCGAAAAAAGCTCGCATGAGCAAATCGAAGGTGAAAACGATGATTTGTGCCTTATTTGATAGCCGTGGAATCGTCCACAAAGAATTTGTTCCATCGGGGTAAACCGTAAATCAAGTCTACTATCGCCAAGTACTCGAAAGATTGCGAAAATGAGTCATCAGGTTGCACCCAGACATCGCTTGTAACTGGATCCTTCATCTCGACAACGCGCCATGCCACACGGCCCTCAGCGTGTTCCAGTATTTGGCTTCTAAAGGGATCGCCGTGTTGCAACAGCCGTCTTATTCGCCCGATATATCACCCTGTAATTTTGTTTTGCTCCCTAGAACGGTGGTCAAAGGAACCCATTTTGAGTCGATTATGGACATCCAGGCGGCCGTGACGACGGTACTCGCGGTCATCCCAGTCGAAGCGTTTCAGAAATGTTACGAAGCATGGCAAATGCGCTGGAATCGTTGTATAGCTGCCCAAGGGGACTATGTTACTTTGAAGGGGATGGCAGAGTTGTAGGATAATTTTTGAACATACGGTTTTCATTGCATGTTTGAAAATTTAGGGAATTGTTTGCATGTTTGAAAATTTAGGGAATGAATTAAGAAAATTGTGGTTTGGTGTTTTCTGATTTAGAATTTGTTTAGAGCTTTCAGATTTCAAGTAGAAAATATTTTGTTCCTTAATACAATATGCGTAGGCAGAAGCTAAAGATTCGGGTTTCAATTCGATTTTTAATTTGGCGTTTTGGTGAAATTATGCATTAAATTATGATAATTTTTAAAAAGTATGATTTTAATCTCATTGAGTCCTTGTATACATTTTTCTAATCAAAAATTGTTTTTTTACAATGTTCAAACCCTCTCTTTACCTGTTTCCTCTGTAAAAGATTTAAATCTCAAACTATTAATATGAAGAAGACAAGCTCCTTAACATTCATAAAGAATAGACAAGAATATAATCAACTAACCAAATAAACACAGAAGACAAATTCCTGCTGAGTTAATCAAAGACAAAGTTTCATCACATCTAAGATTGAATGAGTTGATAAAACAACTTTGCCACCGCAAATAGATTAAGTCCTAATGAAAATGAATGAAGTCACCTATCATGCTTGACCACATATCAGAAATTTTTCGGATTCCACCAATCTCCAAAAGGACGATGATTTGTCATTTACATTCCTTTCGACCTCACTAACAAAAGTTCGCATTCCAAATGAACTAACGCAAGAAAGCTGACAAAGTTATGCTTGCATAGAAGTCACAGAAAGGACATAATAAAGGATCAGTAGTCTTCATTCATTTATTGAAGGACTGCAAATATATATAAAGAAATATATTATGTTAATACTCTTAGGGCAAGGATTACAATACGAACAAAGTGTACAGGATTAAGGACTTTAAATCAATATTGTTTAAATCTCTGCAAATATTTAATTAAGCTTGTGTCATCCCAGTCCATTTAATTTTATCACCAGCCATTAACTGCAGTATCCACTGTTATTGCGATATCGTATCCAAATATATCTTCCACAGTGAGCCGAATTTACTACAGTATCAAGGCAAAGCATACATGAAGCCTTTTAACAATCCTTGTACTATCATGCCCATGTCATTAATTAGCGGAAATCTCAACAAAACTATAAATACCCCGAATGAAAGTTAATGGACCACGGCCTCCAATGTGCGTCCTTTTTGCTACAAAAATGCTAATCATTAATTCATTATCATTCCCGAATCATTTGTTTCCATACCGTGGACAGCCCATCATGAACGCAGATAGTATTGACTGAATTTCATTCGCGTCTACGATGTTCACATTCAAGGATATGATGTGTCAGTCTGAAATGCCTCGCAGAGTACTATGATAATAAATGAGGGTGGTAAATTGTAGGAGCGAGAGAAAAGGAGCAGCCTTGATACAGGATTTCCGCCCGGAAGCACTGATGATAGGTCAGAAATATTTCCAGTCGTTGGTGTTTCATTTGGAAGGATGTTCGGGTGGAATGTAGAGAATGTAACGGAACTTATCGCTACCAAAGATCAACATGATATGAATACGAAGATATATTTATTGCAAAATTGGTGATTGCATATGTTGATTTTGTAAGATATGAAAAATATGAGGAATAATGGCATGATGAGTATTCATGTTTTGGTGAGAGAAGCGATTTTGATTGGAGCTGATGAGTTTATTGCACGAGTTTATGATTAGTTTATGTCATCAAAATTTCTTTCAAGGACATTCCTCTTTCATTTATTTTGCTTTCTTAATTTTAAGTATGAGAAAATACAATCAACTATTATCAGTCTTAAAAAATCTCAAAATTCTTTAAAATAAATAATTTGAATTACACGGTGAAGTTATGAACTAAGTTCCTTGTCAAGATATGCATACTATAAATATAAGCAATAAAGCCACAAAATCATTAAAATATATTTTTCACCATTCAGCAAGAGTCCTAGTTAGGCTTCTCTCCCTCTATATATATATATATATATATATATATATATATATATATATATATATATATATATATATATATATATATATATATATATATATATGCTTTCATGTTAAGTACTTGGCTGCAAATATGGTTGAATTATTCATAAATTTAATCTCCTCTAGTCTGTATGAGATATAATGCCAACATTTAAGACAAAATTTATAATAAACAGAATACAAACGAACAGTTGGATATAATAAATCATGCAGATTGCACAATGAAGTCCCTATCAGACTCTGCTTGCAGACTTTCTTATTTTCTGGGCTAGCAAGCACATATGCTGTATAATATTTAGGTAAGGTTCAAAATGAATTGTGACGTTATAGTCAAGAAGTTCATGTTTTTCTGAGTACAATCCATTTGCTTTCTTCATTAAAAATCCATTTGAAGGCGAAATAATAAAATAATTTTCTCGGAAAAGTTTTCTAAAGTTTCCTGTCTTTTTGAGCTAGTGAATTATTAGTTAATGTTGCGTAGGATGAGAGCTTCTGCATCATAATTAATAAATGGAAGTATAAGATAAATGAAATGTATTATGAGCTTTGTTCTTTGCTGAGAGAACTGCTACGGAGCATTAGTTCTACTGAAGATGAAAGGAATAGGACTTGATTAATGAAGTTATAAATAAAATCTACGTTTTCATTTTCCATTAGTTCTTGGGAAGAATAATAAGTGAGACTTCGGCTTTTCAAATGAGTCTCTATTGCATTATGAATGGGTTATCAACAAGCTATAGAGTATGGTTGATTTGAAAAGATTCAACTACAGTAGAGTCCCGAATATCCGGATCAAATAAATCAGAGGTATTGTTGCCAATTTCGGCGTACCGGTGTTTTCCCATTCGCAACTTCAAATTGCCTCCGTAAATTCTCCACCTATTTTTACTAGCATTTAACCATTTCCCTTTAATTTCATTTCCCCATCATATTAATTCTACCCTTTTCCCTTATTCTTAATACCAAAAAAAAAATAGGAATAATCTGATCTTTCCCACATTTGATTCATTACTTCCCATTTAAAAAATTTAATTCGAGACCTTTTCATGAACAAAACCTAATTCCTTTCTTCTTACTAACTAATTTTTTTCACTATTTCCAACTAAAAAATTTTATTCGTCAAACTAACGAAAATTCATTCTCGCTTCCCTACTAAAAAATTTGATTTCAATGCCCATTAAGAAAGGTGCATAGTTGAAGTTGCTAAATAAATGAATGGGAGATCAACAGAAGGTTGCTCAGCACGAGGAAAGGGTGTTCCAGAAAACCCGTGACACGACGCTAGCTGGCCTCAGAATCTCATCTCGGGTTATGCACCCCTCTGCTTAAACATAATGTCTGCAACCGCGGTGATCTCCGTGGTTGCAACAGTATTCCGTATAATCGAAAATCTGGATACTCGATTTAAGAAATAAAATTTAGCACTATCAAAATTTTTATCAATTTTTAATTATGCAATGAGATATGATGTAAAAACATACGAGCAATAACAATAATGTAATTTCTTCTTCCTCCTAGCACTACAGCCCCTCTCGGGCCTTCGCTTCCTGCAAATAGCGCCTCCAAATGTCTTGATGTATTGACCGCGTTCTCCGATTTTGAAATCCGAGCAACGATGATATGTCTTCATCGATCGAGTTAGACCAGCGTTTCCTCGGTTCTCCCCACTGTTCTCTGGCCTTAAGTTCTCCGAACGAATACCTTTTCAGGGTTTTGTAAAATAATTTTACAAAACCCTACTAGTTTCGCGACCAGTCTGTCCGTCTGTCCGTCCGTCCGTCCGTGTATCACAGCAGTTTTTCTCGGAAACTACTTAAGCTAGAAACATCAAATTTTGTTTGTAGGTGTGGAGGGGTGATCTCTTTAAAGTTCAACTACAAAAAAAATTTTATAAGGTTTTTAAGGGGGCCTCCCCATATAGGAGAGTGACCCCCCGAAAAAAAATTTAATTGAAGGAAGCCGATATATCAAATGAAAGGTCTTGATGAGGACTTTTCAAAACAGGTCTTAGTTCGGCAAAATTTGCTTCGAGGGGCGCACGGGGAGGGGAAATACACGAAAAATTTGTGTCCCCCCCTCGCGATTGGACACCTGTGATCCGAAAAATCTGAACAAAATCAGGAATGTAGGCCTAGGTGAGTACAACAACAACAAATACGTGAGAAGTCGCAATTCACTCAACTTTCTTAGTAATAGTATGATTTATCGATTTTATGTTTTCTTGAATAAAATCTTAAGGGTACCCTTAAATTCAATTAAATTCAGTACGTAGATGTGTCTTTATAAGACTGATCTATCCTGAAAGTTTCATAAAGATTGAATCATACTTAGCGAAGTTATAGCGGTTTGAATTTTCCTGTTTTACTATGGAACAATATGCGCTGCATTTATTACTATGGCAACAAACGAGTATGGCTATGGACACTAGACACTACAGTTTTGCTAGGATTTGCATGAAAATTTCAGGAATGATAAGTGTCATGTATATCTTTGAGAATCGTTTCAGCTAGTGGTATCAGTAATCGTAAAACAAAATAGTGGCTGTTTTAAATGTAAAGATTCAATAATTTTGAGTTATTTTTTCCCAACTTCAACGTTTAAGGTGCATGCTTTGAACACTTGATTCAATTTAATGAACGACTGAAGATGAGTACCTACAATTAATGCTCATAAGTGAAACAAGTCAAGGAGGTGGGAGAGAGCTCCTAGGAAAAGGGTTTTGTAACCATTCTAGGATTCGAAAAAATTGGCCATTAATCGATGATAACAGTACAGGAGAGTGGCCCCTGAAAAAAAATTCATCAAGCGTAGCCGATATGAGTATAAAATGAAAGTTTTCATGGGAGCTTTTGAAAACAGTTGTTAAACTGTCAGTTTTTGCTTCAGTGGGAGCACAAGGGGGAAATACAAGAAAAATGTGTTTCCTCCGTCGCGGATGGACATCTGAAATAATTGTCAAGGGAGATATTTATGAGTATAACAATGGCGAAAACCTCAGAAGTCGAAATTCGTTCAACTTTGTTAATAATAGTATGATCTTCGTATATCATATTTTCTCCAATAAAATCATCTTTGACATGTTTCTTGATTTGATTCGATCTGGTGACTGCATTTTGTAAATTGAATACAAAACCCTTCTGACATGAGCGAAGGTCTGTTTACCCAACTTGTTTGTATCCGTTGTTCGTCCATACGATCCATGTGGCAGCCAATTGCAGCTTTCGCAGTTTTACAATCGCTGAAACCTCCAGTTCGTCAAAAATTTCATACAGCTCATGGTTGTATCGAATTCGCCATTGGCCCTCGTCTAGCTTCGCTCTGATTATTCGCCTCAGAATCATTCGTTCAAAAGCGTTCATTATGTTTGTCGATGCATGGGATCCATGTTTTGCACCCATGGCGTAGCACAGACCTTATCACAGATTGGTATACTTTACGCATTGTTTTCCTGTGTATGCAGCTGGTCTTCAAAACTGAAAAAAAAATATTTATTTACGAATTGTATTCTTCCGTGTAATTCTTTCCTATCATCAGCATTTCTAGTTATTTTTGCCTCCTAGATATACAAATTTGCTCACATTTCCGATGTTGTATTCACCAAGTGTAATATTTTGGGTGTTTGAGATATTTTTTCTTGACTGCGTCATGTTTTTTGTTTAATTTTCATTGATTTCCAGCCCTACTACAATAGCTTTGCTTCGCTGTCGAGTTTCAGGAAGAGTTCTTGAGCAGTTGCTATTTACCATGATAAAATGTTGGTGTCATCCGCATAGGTTACCACTTTGCTTGACATGTATAGTAATGTACCTCGTGAATCGATAGGTTACTTTCTTATAACGTACTCCAGAGCCAGCCCATCTACCTGGTTTAGTCCGATATTTGTCTCAAAGGCATCAGTGAATTGGTTATTGATGCACACTTGGTTAGTTGTCGACGCCATTGTCATTTTGGTAAGACAGACTAATTAAGCTGGGATTCCAAAGCAAATCATTATTTGGTACAGTACGTTACGATCAATTCTGTCATTTGCTTGCTTAAAGTCAAGGATTATTTGGTGTTCGTCTATCTCAAACTCCCTTAATTTCTAAAGCAACTACCCAACAGTCAGCAATTGGTCAATTGTCGATCTAACTGCTCTAAAACCACCTTGATACTCCCCTTTAATGCTGTTGTCATATGATCCAGTTCTATTTTCTATGCTTTATGAAACTATTTATACGCCATAAAAAGTTATGATATGCATCTATAGTTTTCGCATTATAGCTTGTCACCTTTTTGTGCATAGGGCATATAATTTATTTGCTCCACACGTTCGGCATATTTTCTTGTTGCCAAATGTGCAGGATGACTTTGTGAATAGCTTTTTGAACACTACAGCCAACAAACTTAATGAGCTCCACTGAAGTCTCATCGACGCCCGCCGCCTTTTTTTTTTTGAATTTGATGTTGGAAGAAACTTCATCCAGAGTTGGTGTGGCCAATAAAGGCTTTCTGGTAACATCTATTGGCTCCGATGTTCTGGAGCTGTGCAGAGGATTAAGGAGGTTCTTGAAATATGATGCCCATCTTTCCATAGTCTTGATTTCATCAGCGATGATATTGCCGATGTCATCACGGTAGAGCGTGGTCTTGGCCTGATAACATCGTTTCAGGCTTTTTACTATTTTGTATGCTTGTCTTATGTTGTTGTTTGCTAGACTTACATCGATATTTCTCAAATGGTCGTCATAGTATTTTCGTTTCTTTATTTTAATAATCAATGCTACTCTTCTGAGATTTTCCCAGTGTTTTCGCTTCGTTCTGGTTTCCCTATCTAAGTAATATTTGTACGTCTGTTTCTTCTTGCCTAGCGTATTTTTGTACTTGTTATGCAGGCATTTAGCGTTCATGTTTTTAAGGCAAACTCCACTAGTACCAGTTGGTGACATTTGATGTAAAACCTACTCTCAGGGGAGGGTTAATGGTAGTTTGAGGAACTACCTTAAGGACCGAAGCCTGCTCTACGACACGACACAGGCCCAAAGAAGGATGGAAACTACATCGAGTTTTGCCCTGGGATCTATCCTTGGTCCGGACCTGTGGAACGTGTCCTATGACGGGCTACTGAGACTGGAGATGCCAGATGAGTCGCGTTTGGTCGGCTATGTGGATGATGTTGTGACTCTGGTTGCTGGACGCACTGTTGAACAGGCGCAACTTAGGCTAGATATGCTAATGCGCCAAGTGTGAGACTGAATGAGCACTCGAGGGTTTAGTTTAGCACTGGAGAAAACCGAAGTGGTCATCTTGTCAAAAAAGAGAATCCCTAGAGTAAGGATGATGATTATTGGAGGCATACTAAGTGAATTGAAGCCAGCGGTGAAGTACCAGGGGCTATTAATTGGCTCGAAGATGAGTTTCTCTGAGCAAATCAGGCAAACGGCTGAGAAGGCTGCTTCGGGAATATTGGCCCTGAGTCGACTTATGGCCAACGTTGGGGGCCCAGCTCGTCAAGAAGACGCCTCTTGATGAGTCCTCTAGGGTCAGTGCTACTGTACGGAGCAGAGATATGGGGCGACACTCTCAGCAAGGAGGGATACCGAAAACGTTTGGCACAGGTACAGAGAAGAGGAACACTGAGAATTGCATCTTCGTATCCGAAAGTCTCTGATCCGGTGGTGAGAGTTATTGCAAGCGTGATACCTGTCGCCCTCCTTGCTAGAGAGCGCTGCGCTATTTGCCTGCGCCGAAACGAGGATGCAAGGGAGACAGTTGTACGTGAAGAGAAACAGCGCTCGCTCAACGATTGGCAGCAGTCTTGGGTGAATTGCACGAAGGGAAGGTGGACTGCGTGCCTCATCCCGGATGTGAGACCGTGGCTAAATCGAAGGCATGGTGAGACTGACTTCTATCTGACCCAGTTTTTGAGCGGGCAAGGGTGTTTATAGTCTTACCTGCACAATATTGGTAAGTCACGGTCACCCAATTGTCGGTTTTGCCCGGGAAAGGAGGACAATGCCTGTCACACATTTTTTGCGTGTATGAAATGGGTCAGGCTGCGAAGAGAACTCTTCAGGGAGATGGGAGAGCTCACCCTTAGGTGGCATATTATGCTCGAGCAGTCCTAAAATATAAAAGGGACTTACAGCAGCCGAGGGTGCTGAGGCTGGGGGATCGCTTTTCTGGCACTTCCTCTTCCCCTCTCCCTTTCCGCTAGGAAAGGGATCCCCCAGCTTGAAGGCGCCTCCCGGCATAACAAAACGAGGCCTGGCCCGATGTAATGTGTCAAACGGTTTCAGGCTGAGTTCTCAGGTTGACAGGAGAGGTATTTAGTGGGTAGTCCAGTCGCTTTCTTGCGAGCATGGGATTCCCACACTCTGTGCATAA
The DNA here is from genome assembly GCA_963969285.1 of Odontomyia ornata. Classification (NCBI taxonomy): domain Eukaryota; kingdom Metazoa; phylum Arthropoda; class Insecta; order Diptera; family Stratiomyidae; genus Odontomyia; species Odontomyia ornata. The sequence continues at coordinate 76,982,824 of OZ017739.1, read as the reverse complement.
ATGACATTCACCTTCCTATCACAAGGAAAAAAATGGTAGTTGATGTTGGAAACAGAAAAAGAGTGTCACCAAATGTAATTAGATTTTTAAGCATTCAGAATACTCATAGATAAATATATACGAAGGGAAAATCACGTTAGTGTGAGACATAAATCCACTCGAGTCACCGAACAAAAGAGAAACATCCGTTCAGATCTTCAAACATCAGAGCGACATCCACCACGAGGGTTGATTCAGCTTGCACCTCCTGAAAAATTCACTATCTGTGAAGTGAGATCATATATGCAATTACTAATATTAAAAATTAATTCTTATGCTTTCTGGTTGTGTTTAGATTACATTAGTATCTTCCTTTATACTTTGTAAATATGTTAACGGTTTATGATCCGTTTGTAATATAAGCTTTCTGGCATAAAAGTAAGGTCTAAAGTACTTTACAGCCCAAACTACTACTAAGAGTTCTTTTTCGATTGTAGAGAATCAATGTCCGGTATCAATAAGTGTCCTTGATGCTAGACAAACGGCTTTATTCCCTTACGATAATACTCCCCTAGTACAACATTAGAAGCGCCTGTTTTTAGAGGGAAGATTTTGTTGAAATCTGGGTCCATATACACGATGTATATTTTATTGACATATTCCTGCAAGATTGTATTCATCAGTCTTTAGAATGTCGCTGGATAATTTTTCAGACTGAATGGCATTCGAGTAAATTCAAAATCTCATTCGTAGAGAACATTATTTTGTGTCAATCTTTGGGATTTATCTCGACCTGGTGAAACCCTTTGGCAAGATCGATAGTGGTAAAATAGTTGGCATTACCTAGTTTTCCCAAAATATCGTCTATTTGTGGAATAGGGAACTTACCCTCTATTGTCAGTGAATTTATCTTTCGAAAATCAATAACTAATCAGTATGTATCCCTTTTTTTTGCACCGCCACAGTCAGAGAGTTATAAAAACTTGTGGATGGCTGGATAATCCCTTGCGCCAAATCTTCTTGTTTTTATTTAATTAAAGTAAGTAAAATATTTATTTTGTATAGTACGCGTTTTCGACTACTATTTGTTTCGACTACAAAAAGTAGTCGAAAACGCGTTCGATACAAAATAAATATTTATCCAAAGGGGAAAAAAATATTTTACTTACTTTAATCAAAACACATTGGGAAAAGTGACTCTTATTTGATTGACTCTTGTATTTGTTTCTTTAACAAACTCCTTGGTATGATAAGCTAATTTGTAATTGTGTTGGTATATTGACTCATTCGTTTTCGTTTTAGGAAATTTTTAATTTGTTGGGTAAATGTTAATCTGTTGTTTGCATTGTATTCTAAATCTTTGAAATCAGACTTCAATATTTGTGTTAGTTGTGTAGTAATCGAGCAGTCGCTTAGGCAAAGTGTTCGAAAAACACCATTATACATCATCCAATTTTAATTGTAAATTTAAAAATAAAAATATTGAAACCTAGTAAAGTGGATTACATTGTCTCGCAATGAAAAAGATCCATTGCCGGCGAGCAGAAGATTGCGGATGGAACCACCGTTGCGGCGGGAAGTCTTTTCGTGATCGCCAGACGTTGCGGACTTCACGAATGATCTGTGCCGGCGACCTGTAATTTGGGCACAAAAAAGTGAGTGCGGGACGCATGGATACAGTACAGAGAACCATCAAGCCTTCTACAATGAATTCTATCGCGAGTTTCTATTTCTTAAACTATATTTAGCTTAACGTTCGTGGATACTATTGTTCCTACTCGAGGTCGCGGCGTCGTCTCCTTTAGTAGATTTGTAATGGTTGAACGACCTTTTATGAACACATGCTGTCTAACGAAGAGATTTGTATAGAAAGCATCGTAAAGACTGGACTGGTCAATCCTCTCTTAAATTTTGCCAAAGCATGAGACGAGAGATATTGGCCAATAATCCAAAACGGAATTGCGGTTTCCGGTTTATGGATGAGGAAAATATTAGCACGTTTCCATGCATCTCGGAAAACACCAGTCCAAAGACTCAAATCAAAAATCGAGGATAAAGGAAAACTCTAAGAAGAGTAAAGCAATTTAACGAAGAAGTTACGAAGGCCATCAAGTTCCATAGATCCGTTTGGATCTATCGAGGCGACGGTATCTTCCACTTCTAAAGAATTGATAGAGATAAGGCCAAAATCGAAGTGAGCTGGAGTACTGGAATTTATGGAACAAGACAAGGAAGTTTTGAATTTGGATGAAAAAAAGTTGGTAAAGAGATCGCATATGTCTTGATCATAAGAGGCTGTGTTGATAACCAATGATACTGAATTAGGAAGAGTGTTGGAAGATTTAAGTGAATGAACATATGACCAAAAGGATTAAAGGTTATTGGAGCAGAAGTAGGATGGACTGGTAATAAGCAAGTAAAGCTTGAGTAATAGTTTTTTTGTATTAGTTCAAAGAAGTTTGTACCTAAAAAGATCTATATTGGATCCCGATAGAAAGTAGATTTAACGGGCTTTCTCTTTTACGTGCAGTACTTGTGCAACCTCAGCAGTCAACATGCTTATGACTTGGTATACGACTCAATGGCGTGAACTGAGCAGTAATATTGAACAGCGTAGAGTAGAAAAATTGTACAGTAAGGTTGGAATTAACTGATTCCAAAAGAGAAACCCAATCATTGCTCGCAAGAGTTGATGTTATTTTTTCGTAGTTTGGTATAAAAAAGTTAAAACTACAAGGGTTTGTTTTCGCATGCAAACGCATTGAATGCACCATAAATTGTGTTCCAGTAGAGGATGATGAATATCCAGTATAACACACGATGACACCGCCAGAGAAATTAGACTGAGGTCGAGGATTTTTTGTTAGCATTTAATACAAGATTGAGTTGGCTGAGGGAGCAAAGGAACAAGAAATACGAAAGAGCAATGGAAATTTCATTAACTGAAGTTATAGAAGAAGCGATCCAGCTTACCGACGGCATGTTAAAATCCCCACGGTAAAGAATGTGGAGAGAAGGATTTACATTATTTATAAATAAGGCAAATTCACTAAAAAAGCCGTTCATAGGAGCGAAGAGGCACATTACAGGGAACGTACGACATATGACACAAACTCAAAGATTGGTAGAAAAGGCAGAGAAATGTTCAAATTAGAGTAACGTGAAGTCCAAAAGCTATTGTTGACCGCTATTAGCATAACCCCACCATCTGATTTCCCAGATAATAGGTGATCCCTATCTTGTCTGAAGACTGCATGGACAGGGAGAATTTCTTCATCCGTAAAGTCAATTGGAAGCCAAGTCTTAGAAAAACAGATTATGTCATCGTTGGCAATGTAAGATTGTTGCGAATTCCGGCGTACCGGCATTCTCCTATTCGCAACTTCAAATTACCTCCACAACATCTTCACCTTTTTTTGGGCCCATATACCTTTGCTCGGTATATTTATTTATTTTTATTAACATTTAGCCATTTCCCTATGATTGTTTTTCCCAATCAAAATAATTCTACCATCCTACCCAATGATATAATAATCTTAACTTTCCCTACTTACAACACACTATTCAGTATTTCCCATTAACAAAATTTCATTCGATACATTTTCCGTAACAAAACCTAATTCCTTCATTCATACTAACTAATTTTATTCATTAGCTCCCACTAACAAAATTTACTTACGAAATTCATCCACGCATCCCTACTTACAAATTTCATTTCCATGCTCATTAAGCAAGGTGCATAGATGAAGTTGCTAATTCGACGCATCGTACATCAGCAGAAGATGGCTCCATTGTTAGCGTCGTATATTGTCGACCGATGGTCCACTGAGACCCTGGGTTCAAGTTCTCCCGAGCGCAGGAAAACACACTTTTTAGGATATCGGCAAAAGCAATTGTTTCTGTATACTCGTATATGACGATTTGCACATAATTAAACGCTATCATGGTTATGCAAATTGCCATGTATGCAAAATGGAAATTATTGCATTTGTCAATATGGAAAATATGTATGGGTAGTGGAATCGAAGTGAATTGAACTTCGATTACGTTACCCGGGTACAGCAGCGGTAATTGAGAATAAAAGAATTGCAGGACTGGGCTTTTGGATTTGATGGGAGTCGGTTTTTGATTTTAAAAAGAGGTAGAATTTCTTCTGCGGTGTGGAGGAAAAGTCTTAATTTAGAATTCAGCGAGAAGATTTTTATGATCGTGAAGTGAATTTTAATTTGGAATTTCAGTAGAAAGTTGGATGATCGTTAAGTAAATTTTAATTTAGATTTTGGGGAGAACGTTTTTTAATTTGGGTTTTGCTGGATAAAGTTTAAGTGGACGGAAGTTCAAGCGGACGATTATAATTTGAACTTGGATGTACAATTAAAAGAAAGAAACAAAACCTGTAAATGAAAAGAATTAAAAAGGAGTGAGAAAAAAACTGTGAATAACGAGGCACATAAGTTAGTTTAAATTGAAGAGGAATGAAGATACAGAGCTGGGAAATAAAACTGGAAAGTTCAGTTCAATATCATTTGGATAAGCTTGTGGCGTAACTACGAAAGTAGAAAAAAAAACAAGGAAGATTAGTGGCGATTCGTACATGTTTTCATCTTAAATTGGAATTAATTATACGTTACTTGATTTTTGTAATACGGCGTCATTATAGTATACGATTAACGTCCATGTAAATTGAGTCCTTCCATGTTTAACAGGTTGGTTTGATTTGCTTCTTGCATTCGCATCGTTTCAGAAGAGTTTCACATGCAGCGATTGGCGAGCTGGAATTGCTGTTAAAATCCGCAGGATCCATGCTATTATATGAGCCAAAAATTCTAAACATTTCGATAGGCTGCAGTTGAGAGGCACCGTAAGTGGCAATAGCGGTTGTTCTTCAATGTCCTCAGTTAAAAAAAGTTGCGATATTTCTTACTCCGCATTACTAAGCATCTCCTTTAATTTGAGCACAGAGGATGAAAGTGTGTCCATAGTTGATTTAGCCTTATGAAGCCTAGTTACGTAGGTAGCGATGCTATGTTTTCGGCATTTTTGACAAAGCCAGTAGACACCGATATCCTTTTCATGATTGCGTCAGCAGTCGGCCCCAACAATTCTACATACTTAGCATGAAATGGCAATCCAAAGAAGCCATAACAGGTGACTAACATTGTTTTATTGCTTTTATCGATACAAGCTCGAGCTGCGCAATTCGACATGATGCAGATGTTAAGACTATTACTGAATAGAAGGAGACTTACGTATGATATCGTATAAATCTAAATGCTTCAGTTAGAAGGCACGATCACTTCGCTGCACAGTATATAATTGCACTGAAGCTTTATTTGTTTTAAGTAGAAAAAGTGTAAAATAAGTCACTAGTCCGGTTTGAGACAATGCGAAATTAGGCGTTTACACATCATATGTTAATAATAATAAGAGTGGCAATAAAAAGCACATCTAAAACAGGCGCAGGAACCAACCGTCAAGCACAAATTGAAATCTACTATACAGTATAAAAGCAAAATAAGTCAGGCAATTCTTACACAGATGGCGTTGCCAACTTGACAAGATTGTAAGAAAATTGTAAATAAAACATTTGCCTTGAAGAAAATATTAAATAAAGGAACGCAAGCACTGTCAATTAAATCAAGAAGTACACCACTATGAATCACCAGGAACTAGGCTTCGAACATTGTACATTAGTATGAAAACAATTGTGGTTGGACACCAGAAAAATCATGATAAATCCACACCCAAATTGAGCACGTTGGGTATGTACGATGAGTTATTAAATGGATCTCTTAATCCTTCATTAGTTTTCAATTATTTTGTTTGTTGTCTAATGATTGGGGACCAAATAATCGCAAACCAAAAGCTATTTTTGATCTAACCTCTTTTTCGACTTCACTGCACTAACTTACTTTTTGATGTTCTGCCCATGTGACATCGGTTGTTAATTGGGTTCAATTATTCATCTTGCTATCCTATAGATAATACGTTGCTGGTATATGTTGTCCGACGACTCGGAAGATGGTCCCGCTTATCATCAAAATCAGGTTAGTCATCATGTAAGTCAATCTTCCGATGAAACCAGTGGAAATGATGATGTCTCAGAACCAGAACACACTGCATATCCAACACCAAGCCCTTCGTAAATTTCACGCTTGAATCGTGGGAAACGTTCACGAGCGTGGACCAGAAGTTATTTGTGAGTTTACCATGTAGAGGTAGAAGACCAGCTGCAGGTTTCCTGAATAAGAATAGTGGAACATCACAGAACTTAACGGATGCATGGAATAGAGATTCTTTTCAACCTACAATCCATCCTAATTATATGGAGCGAGACCTTTCTAGCTTACGATGGTATGATTACTATGATGATTATATTGGTAATGAAATTTCCGAGAAAATGGTTATGGCTACTAGTCAGACTTACGTGCTGAAGAAAAGAAAGTCCATGGATTTGACTTTAGAGGAGCTGATGGTGTTCCTTGGGATATCATTCGAAATGGATGCCATTAATTATCCTATGATAGATATCTATTGGAATCGTAAGTGGAAAATCAATTTGATTGCCAATGCACTGACCCGAGACCGATTTTATACCATCAGAACAGGACTAAAAGTTGCATGCGATATTGATGTCACCGACGAAGAAGGAAAAAAAAACAAGGTATGAAAAGTCTACCCTCTCTTTCAAAGAACATTGTAAGGTTGTCACCATTAAAAGAGATCAGAGCATGTTTCAATCGATGAAATGATAGTCCTATTCACTGGAACATGTGGATTGAAACAATATTGTCCAAACGAACCCGATCCCGTGGGAATAAAGATTTTTGTTGTAGCAACTCAGGATGGCCTTGTATTGGATAGGTTCATCATCGTTCAACTTGGTCGTTCGCTAGAGTGCTCCGCGATTTCTCACGTTTTTCCTTGACCTTTTGCGTCGAAGATTATCGCTTTCGTGTGATATTTTAGCCGTTGTGCTTTTCTGTGCGATCATTTTTTACTGCGTGCGGATTGGCTTCTTAATGTCATCATTATTCTGATTTTATTTTTTTCTCCTTTGTGTTGAAGTTGTAAGTGATTTTGATATTTGGGTTGAATAGTATTCATCAACTTTTTTAACTTTGTTGGTGAACAAGTGAACTTTAGTGATCAATGAAAGTGAAATTGATATTTGGATTGAATAGTATTGATTAACTTTGTTGACTTTGTTAGTGATCAAGTGAACTTTAATGATCAAGTGAACTTTTTATTGAACTTTTTATTTATAATTTTTGTTGCGCCAAGAGATAGGCAACTTAATCAACTAACTTAATTTAACCCTAGAAACTCTTAACCCTAAAAGAAATCTGTTTGTTTCTCTTTTTCCGCTTTTTCCTTTCAAATTCTCTTCCGAGTTTCTTACGATGACCTGTGATTCATTGAAGTGTCAGGATCTAAACGACAAATCTCCTATGGGCCGTTGTTCTGGGCATTGCGATCGTTCCTTTCACTTGGTGTGCCTGAAGCTTAAAAGTACCATAGCTGACCTTACAAACAAAATGGGCAATGGCCTGCAGTGGTACTGCGATACCTGTCGGAGACAGCGTACTTAGGACTATGTTTCTGGCCTACGTGTGGCCCATCAAACTATTAAAACTCTCAGTGAGGAACTCACTACCCTGCAAATTAAATGCGCGAGTGCATTCTCTGAGGTAGATTTATTGCTGCAGCCAACGGTCTCTTCATCGTCATCTTCATCTGTAGCTTGTGAAATTTCGATTACGACGTTGGGTTCAACACCATCCATCGCTACAAAGCGCTCGTTGCAGAACAAATCTTCGTTTTCGAATCTCGAGCAATTTACAGTTAGTGCTGAGTTCAATGCCATGCAGAATGCGTCACCAGTCATCTCAACAATTCAAACCAGAAGCAGGAAATATTCTAAAAATATGTATCCATCTCCTGCAGGGTCTAATAACCCAAACAATAGCCATGCTGGCTACATTCTTCCTATTGATAAACCTGCTTTTGATGGTCCTGGAAGCGATCCAATTGTAATTCCAATCATCGATAACAGTGACCCTGGTCGTTTAACGTCTCCTGCAGGTGTTAATAATAATCAACTATACCGTGTTGTTGCTCCACCGAATCAAATTTTCATCTCGAGACTAGCATATGAAACTTCGGTAGACGACATTCTCAACTTTATTTAAGCGAAACTTGTAAATCTAAATGGAATCATAAGCTGTACTAAGATTACAAAGGAAAATCTGCCAGATCGAGTAGTATCCTCCTTTAAACTTACAGCTCTACCGAGCATTGATTCTGTATGCCGTCCTGAGTTCTGGCTTCCTGGTACACGAGTGAAACCATTCGTACCTGTTAAAAAGACAAATTTTTTCCGCAATCCTTCGGTTCACACAAGAAAATAGTACATAATAGCTTTAATAACATTAAAATTTATTATCAAAATGTTAGGGGACTAAGGACCAAATTAAATATTTTTAATACGTCTTGCTTTACCGCGTCGGATGATATCATCTGTGTTACAGAGACAGAGACATCACAGCTTCATGTAAAAATGGATGGCGGGGGTGTCTTGATAGCTACTAAGAAGACTTTGTCAGCTTCAGCGTGTTCAAATTTCTCTCCATCTTCTCCTATAGAATGTATTCTTGTAAAAGTCCAAACCTGGCACAATAAGTTTCTTCTTGTTGCCTCTACTTACGTTCCTTGTAACTCTTCAATTCCTACATATGAAACGTTCTTTGATTAGCTTTCATCTTACGTTGACTCCTTCTTCCCAGACTCCCCTTTATTAGTTTGTGGAGATTTCAACTCACCCTCGGTTTCTTGGTCATCTTTTCTTGCATCAGTTCCGTCTTCTACGAATAATCTATCCATCGTTCTTTCCTCTTTTTTAAATCACTGCTTCCTCTCTCAATTTAATTCTGTACATAATGTTAACGACAAACTGGTGGATTTAGTGCTTTCCAATGTTGCTGATTAACATCTTTCTATATCTCGGACTGCGGTTCCGAATGTAGACACTGACTCATTACACCCTCCCCTCTCTATGGTCCTTTCTTTGAAATATCTAGCACGATGCAAAACTCGTACGTGGCCTAGGTTCAACTTTTACAAATCCGATTTCCATTCAATTTCCACGCATACTTCTACCATTGACTGGCAAAGTTTCTTTGCTGACTTGGATTGTGAAAAAGCAATATCGAAATTCTATTCCTTTCTATTTATTAGTATCCATAACTTCACTCCACTTTATGCCTCCTCAGCAGGCGCTAATCCTCCCTGGTTTACGAGGCATGCTAAGGAAGCCATTAAAAATAAGGATAAAGCTCATAAATTGTGGAAATCTCATGAAACAATTGATTCTCGTCAAGAGTTTGTTAGGTATCGGTCAATTGCCAATATGGAGGTTCTGAGAGCCAAAAGAGCATATTATGACAATATCGAAAAGTCTCTTCATTCCAACCAAAATAAGCCCTTTTGGTCTTTTGTTAAAGCTCAAAGATCTACAAGTGCATTTCCAAATTTTTTTTCAGTGGAATAGCAAGACTGCTTCTTCCCCTTCTGAAATTTCTAACTTATTCTCCACCTTTTTCTCCTCTACATTTTCTTCATATAACAAGACTTCTATACCTTTCTCTTTTTCCGTATTGCCTTCGCCTATTATCACCTCGATAGTCACGAATCCTCTTCAAGTTGAACTTATTATCAACTCTATTGATCCTAACGTTGGACCTGGGCCGGGTGGCATTCCTAATTTCTTTATTAAAGCATTAGCATCTACGATTAGCTTTCCACTTTCATTGCTTTTCAATCTAAGTTTGACAACAGGTCACATGCCAGATTACTGGAAGATTGCTAATGTTACTCCAATACACAAAAGTGGTGACCCGACCATGGCCCTATCTCAAAACTTTCATCCTTTTTTAAAATTTTAGAACAAATTGTCCACCAAGACTCTATTCTTCTCTTTGTTCCCAAATAGCTCCTGAGCAGCATGGTTTTGTGCCAAATCGTTCTACCATAACCAATGTAGTGAATTAAAGAGTTTTCATAAGTCCGTAAAGGACTGCAGCGATGGTCTGCTGCCCCGGCAGAAGAAGATGGGGGTATCTGCCGAGAATGCCCTCGTCCGGAGACGCGTGAATGCGCTGGCAGGCTAGCATTGCGGTGTCGTGTGGCGGGTTCGTTTCCCCGGCACGAGGACTCACTACAAAACAATTTCGCATTCACGAATTTGTCGATAGCTCAAGAGGCGACTGAAGTCGCAAAAACTGTAGATAACCTCACCGAAGGAGATGTACTTGTTACAAGAACAAGTGAAACCTGAGAAGAAAGGCGAACTTGGGGTGACCTCGTCGTTACCCAACGAAGTTCATAGCCCACAAATGAAAGAGGGGCAACCGGGTGGTGGTGGAGCCCTTTCATACCCACCCAACCGGAATAAATCCAAAGATAGCTTGTTGAAGTGGCCAGGTATTCCTCTTCTGAGTGGAAAACTCATACAACTTGAATTGTATGAACCTTCCCATCAGAAGGGGAGTACCCCGGTGACCAATTTATGTCATAGAATTATACAATTGGATTGCATAAATCTATGCCATAAAAAGGCACTCTGCTTGGGCCACTCAACCCATGACGTCACCTGAAACAGAAAAAGGAATTAGCTTGTACCCGGCAGCTGGCTCATGTTTTGGGGTGGAAGCCTGCCACCGTACCGGGTCCTATACCCGGTTAGATAAAACGGAAGGGAAAGACCAATGGTTCAATTTGATTCATCATTTTATTTGACAACATCTTAAATCCGAGAAACAACAATTCAATGAAAACCTAACCAATTGAAGTACGTACAAAAAAAAGAAAAATTTTAATAAGATCTAAAATTTTCCCCCACCCATCTATAAATTGTAATTAAATAAGTAAAAAAAAACTATAAGGAATTAAATCGACGAGAATATATAAATTAATTCATTGAGAAAAAAAAATTTAAGCTCAAATATAAAAATGTATAAAAAAGATGTAAAAAACGTAGATATAAAACAAATGTAAAGAAGTATATATATGACAAAATTAAGGCAACAAAAGGGTACTCACCCGCATGGTCCTTCGAGCGCTCGACGACGATGCAGATGGTCCTGTAATGTAATAATTGTTGGTAAATGCTTAAACGCGCACGTGGTAACGAAATTCATACAAATTAAAACGTTTTTCTTTAGAATTCCCTTTTCTGCTTCGATTTGTGCGATAATTTTTTTTTGATCGAGTAGCAAAAGGCTACAAACTACGCAAACACCGCAATTTTTTGGTCTAAATAATCCTGTTGGTCTTTAACTATAAACTTATTGCACTGCATAATCGTCGCTCCCATGTACAAAATTCGAAACTTAGCTCGCTCTTCGCCAATGGTGGTGAGCAATGGAAAAACGCTGGTCATGAATCGCTGAGGACCTTTATCCGAAAGCAGACTTCTATTGCACCCGCTCCGAATTCTCCATAAAACTTCTGAACACGGTTCCGAACAGTTTTAGTTATAGCACCCTCAGTAAAAGGAGATTCTGAGAATTTTTCTGGTATAATCGGAGTGACAACATAACGACTCTTAGTTCGTTGTAAGGCGATACGAGGGTCAATAGTTTTGATCTAATTTTTCCCGCTAAGTACTCCACCGGCAGTTCAGGACAATTTTCTGATATTCAGTCTTAGCGCTACCACAGAAAATCAAAGGCAGCCGGTTTCATTGTAAATGGCTTTCATTTAGCAAAGTCGAAAGTTCATCAACAAGATGTCAACTAATTCTCGGAAAGATCAAGGAAAAATTTCGTTTTGAATGAGCACAGATCACCACTACTTTCAACTTTCACTGGAACATCATATTTGCCTTTTTTTGTTTTTTTTTTTTGTCAATTTTATTATGTTTGATTATCTTTTTCGGTATTTATTTTCAATTGCATTATTATGTAGTCGCATTACTCGCATGTCATTTGCGCATTGGCGAGGTAACTCTTAAGACATTTCACCTTTAATTCGACCAGAGTCACACCATCCGGCACTATTGCGACGTGGGGACACTTGTGTACGCGTTGAATGCAATATCACAACAAAAAACCCGTGTTTTGTGCGGAACAAATCATATGTTAAACAACTGGAAGATTACGATCACGTTACTTCCATGAAGAGGAATCACTTAATCTCGCTTTTCTTCCGCCAGAACATTCCCCCTTCTTTTCTTTAGATTTAGTCATCTATTTCGCAATTCTTTTCGTTTTTCTCTCCTTTGGGGACCTGATTATTTCTGGGAGCTAGAGAATAACTTCCCGACAGATGGTTTGAGGAAGGGAGAAATTTTTGCACACCCAAGCGAAACACTTCCACCATACAATTTAGCGGAACACGAGTTTTATTTCAGTTTTCACTAATCCGCACGATTAACGAAGCGTTCATAATTTGCACGATACCGTTTCAACAGTCTCTCTACACTCCAAATTATCCCTGACCATGTCCACGCTAATCGCGCGCTTTTTTCTCACGCCTCGTCTTTTCCAATTCGCTCCGCGTGCCACTAATCCGCGCGAAAACCAAATTCCATCCCCTCTCTTCGCGACCGCACGCGTTCACAGTTCCAACTCGACTCCCCAAGTATAGAATCGCGTTAAATTTCATGTAATTGCGATCACCACACTCCCTGGAGTATATAACTTTCTTTATCCTCTATATACTTCGTTCGAATCGAATAATTTTACGAACTGTTCCGTGTATCTGATACACAAGAACAGGCCACCCCCCGTAACAGAACCCAAAAATTAAGTTTGTCATTTGATTTTTACTATTTTTCAAGTAACTGTTTTCAATTCAGTTAAGGAGTTCTTTTTTTTATAGTCTTGAGTGCCTTTTCAAGGGAATCCGACTCGATCGGAGTGTAGTTGCAGACCCATTTCGAATTGCTATCGACTCCATTATCTTATTCAACCAAAGGCAAGCACTAGGATTCCACTCGTTTGTTCTGCGTTTGTGTAGTGTCGCGTTCGACACGATATCATACAAAATATTATTGCTTTTACTTTTGCATGCTCTGATCAAGTTCAATATATTCTGACGCGGTTCTAATGGCTATCTTTTCAGATTAAAACGTTTTTTCCTAAAGTTTTGATATTTTTTCTTCAACTGCAGTCTATACCGGCGTGGCAATAATTTTTCAGCTGAATAATGCTTCGTTACTATCACTGAATGCACGAGCTTAAGAAAATTGCAATTCTAAGCACTTTTTACTATAAGTTCACTGCAGTTAACAGTATGGTGCAGTGTTCAAGCGGTAGTTGCGTTTTCTGAATGATTTATTCTGATTTTGTTGATAATTTTGGAATAGAAATGCACTCGCTCTTAAAGGAATCGACCGCGGCTTTTTACAGTGCGGAAAATTTATTGAAGAGACGAATCAACACAACAATTATTAATTTAATTTAGCATATGTTTGTTATCCGCTAGCATCCAAGACGTAATGTGATGTATTCGACAAACAAAACAATTTTTAATTAATATTATGGTTGGAATGGGTAAAATTTGACAAATTTTAAGGGGTTTACATGATACAATCATTTTATCGTTCATATAATTTAAGGGTTTAACCGTCTCGTTCTAAACATTTGTATACCGCGTTACACGGCAATTCTATAAATTATATTCAAAAGATATTGTAATAAAATCACTACACATTAAAATTTTAAACAGTTTTGAATTTCGTTTCCCGGGAATTAAGCACAAAAGAAATTTTCTTGACTTATTTTTCATGTGAAAAAAAAAGCGAGGGTTGCGATGGGGAAGGTGACTGAACGGTTACTCATTGTTAAATTGAGTTTGTGCTGTGTGCCTGTGGCAGCGCTGGCTTTTAGAGCCATAGCTCCTCGATTATTACACCAATCTCTTGGAACTTACTGACACTGTGGCGGTAGCCTTAAATGACAGTCTTCAAGTGGATACTATCTACACTGATTTCTCTAAGGCATTTGACACTGTCAACCATGACATTCTTATTTGCATCTTAGGTCCGTTCCTTTTCACCATGTTTATCAATGATCTCCCATCAGTGTTTAACTCTTCCTGTCTCTTATTTGCGGATGATTTGAAGATCTACAGAGTAGTCAACTCGCCTGCTGACTGTCATATTCTGCAAAACGATCTGTTATCTCTGTCTTCTTGGTGTAAGGCTAACCTTTTGAATTTAAATGTACCAAAATGCCACAAAATGTCATTTTCGTTGAAAAGTTCATCAATATCCCATTCCTATTTACTGAATCAAACTCCTCTAACAGTAGTGGGTCAGGTGAAAGACTTAGGGGTTATCTTCGACCCAAAACTCAAATTTAACCTTCACATTATAAACTTAGTCACTAGAGCTTCCCGTGTTTCAGGTTTTATTCTTAGGCATACTTCTATTTTTTCTAAACCTAAGTCTGCTATCAAACTATTTATCTGTATCGTACGTTCTGTTCTTGAATACTGTTCTCAAATTTGGTCACCTCACAATGATTATCTGATTGTTCTCCTTGAATCTGTCCAGAGGAAGTTCAACCGTTTTCTATTTTTCAAATTCAAAATCCCTTATGCGACCTACGAAAATCGCCTGTCCTTCCTTCAGATTCCTTCTCTTGAAATTCGCAGGTTGATACTTGATGAATGTCTTCTCTTTTAAATATGTAACCGCCTTACGGATACAAATCTTGATTCTCGAATTTATTATAGGCTGAATCTGCGCTCGGGTAGAAATGCTAGTATCTTTCTTGTACCTTTTGCTCGGATTAACCCGTACTTCCATTCTCCACTGCTAAGGCTACCTCGCAATCATGATCGTCTACAAATTGGTCCTTTTCCTCGTTCTCTTTATTTACTTAAACAACAACTTATTAGTTTACTAATTTGTTAATTTTGTGTGTTTCTTAGTATATACTTCACCATTTGTATTAGAGGTAACTCTGTTAATGGCAACATAAATAAATAAATAAATAAATAAATATGCTGGTCTATCAAGATGAAAAAACATTTGAAGACTATGTGTCTCAAGATTTTTCACTCTGTAAAGCAGCTATTCTTAGATTAACTGAATCGTTGGCGCTCGGTCATTATATGTATTTTGACAGATATTTTTCAACAATAAGGCTCCTGAATGAATTCCTTTTGAGGGGATCCAACAGTACAAGAATCATAATAAAAAACAGACTACCAAAAGAATGTACTCTCTCTGATGACAAAATTTACATGAAAAAACCCAGAGGCAGCACTGAAATGAAATGGAAAATTAGTTGTAACAAAATGCCTTGATAACAAACCAGTTTTGATGATAGCGTCTTGTTTTTCGGATACTGCGTGCGATATTTGCAGGCGATGGAATAAACGAATCAATGAATATCAGTTCGTGAGACGACCTGACGTTATTAACAACTATAACTATAATATAGGTGGTGTTGATCTCACCGACAGTTTGCATGCTGTTTGTCCAAAGATGGGCCTTACGGCTCATATTTCACATATTTGACCCAGCCGTCTCAAATGCCTGGTTACTATACCGTGATAGTCAACGTTCAAAAGGCAGTTAAGAAAATTTAAACTCAATTCAGGAGAAAAGTTGTACATGGAAAACTGTCCTGCATTTCCGACAGAAAAAGTGGATACCAGGAGAGAAGGTGATTCAGCACCAGCACATAAGAAACGTCGAGTTGATATTAAACCTGTGCCTGCGCAAAAAAACCGGAAGAGTTTGCAATTGCCAGTGTGCACAGATTCTCAAATGCGTTGCCGAAGAGAGGGCTGCAAAACGTAATCCCCAGTTCAATGTAAATTCTACGACATTTATTTTTTTGCCATGTGAAGGACCGGAACTGTTTTGCAAAGTTCCATAATTAGATATCAAAAAAATTGTTTGGTCAAAACAACCCCAGAAGTCGATAACGGACCTAACTTTAAGCAAAAAATATTCCATAAAGTTTTTTTTCGAAAACTCAATACTGTTTTGAGTTATTCAAGATTGAAAACTCGCTGTTTGTATTGAATAATCACACTTTTTTGAGCGGTTTTTATGAGTACTATTTGGTAAGGTAGCTTGTTTCAACAGTTTGTGCACCGCCTTGAAATAGCATTTAAGCAAGGTTTTCAATATCCATGAAGATTTTTTTTTTTGAATTTGGCTTGGCTTTGCAAAGTGGAGACTACTAAACCTTGAAAGATTCTCATTTTGGTTTTAAAAATTCATATTTTGACTCAGATAAAAATAAAGGATCTTGACCTATGACTTATCGAATGATATTCTGCATGTCCAATTAAAATTCATGAAATAAATTTAACTTGTAGGTTATTATATTGATGTTCAACCGCTCGAAAAGTTCAATATTCAGCACATTGCCTTTATGTAAAATCATATCTCCACAAACCTTAGTCTTTTAAGTTTTAGTAAATCTCCTTAATACTAAACAAAAATCAATAAATCATGACATTAATCGAAGCACTTTAATTTCAACCATTTCATGTATATCTCACCCTAAAGTAGATAAATTTCAAAATCATTTGGCTAACTCTTGCTACAGGATATTATTGTCTGTTCTGGTTTTCCCAACAAAGTTTCGATCTATATTCATATCAGTAAGTTTGTGAACATAAACTCAGTCTATTCAAAGCCTTATAATGCGTAAATTCATGGAACCAAGCAGAACAGAAGAGAATATCTACATATCGAAGGATAATATAGGGTGTAAAAGCACAACAACCGCCAGACTCTGGCATAAACCAAAAACGGATTTCGAGTATTCCTCCGAAATAACTACACAACGGGTGGGTGACATACTTTTGTCATCGCCAGTGTTATGTAAGCATTTGTTTTTGAGGACATGATGGGTCAGCACATTCTAAATACTCATTCTCTAGCAGAACAAGTTAATTCTGTAAGCAAAGGAATGCTTATGATATTATGAATATGATGCTAAGAATAACCTTTGAATGAGAGAGAGAGAGAGAGAGAGAGAGCCGCTCTGAGCTACGATATTGAACTAATGTAGGAATATTTGCAGCATCGGCTCAGGTGACTACAAGCTCCAACAAAGATTCCAGGTGAACGAAGGAAATAATTATTTTCACAATCGATTTACCTTTATGTTTATTTAATTAATCCCTTAAGGAGATTAGTCAAAGCACAACTGTTTTGATGCAAGCCAAACTCGTAAGGTAAAATGGATATAGCTAACGATCACATAATCTCAGATAATCTGTATTTTGTGATTGATTTAGATGTATAATCACATCAATTTACCTTGCAGCGTCCTGACTCGAATCAATGCTAAAATCATTTTCCTAAATAAACGTCAACTGTTTCATTAACTTGCTTCCAAGGACCATCATCTACTCCTGTCGATTAAGGTAAGCAGAAACGCCCACATAAAAGTATTGCATTGGTTGGTTGAGCTCACCACTTTGGTCCTTATTTGATTCTGCTGTGCTGTGGAGATGGGCTTCGAGCCAAATTTTCTTATTCTTTTGTCTCTCTTGTTGATATCTTTTTCGAGCAAGTCCTTTCTTTTTGTGAACATTATCAGATGTTTACTTATGCTAATTAAGGCCGTTAACATCTCGATGATAGCAGTAGGAATGTTCATTATCTCTGTAGCAAGTAATTTGTTGTTGTGACCTAGTTTGGCACATTGGAATTTTTGTAGAAAACCGGGAGGGTAGCTTATCCTATATTATTTTTTTTTAAGGACGAGTGTAGCTTAGTGGTCAGTGTGAAAACAATGGCCTTAATGGAAAGTAGCATTTTCCAATGGAAGCAAGAAGATATGTAGATGGTTATTTCGACAAGAATGTTTTCAAAGATTTTGTTGAATTTTCAATTAAAAGAGAAAAGAATATTTTGAAAAAAAGTTCTACTTGAAAACCTGTTGACTGTTCATGTGCTATGCTATAGATAGTACAATCATCGGTTAACGTAAAAAAATTGATTACCAATATTTTCAAGGTTTTTGTTTGCTTTTTTTGTGGTAGGGAGGTGAATATCATTTATGCACAGAGTGTGGGACTCCCATGCGTGACTGGACTACCCACTAAACACCTCCCCTGTCAACCTAAGAACCCAGCCTGGAACCGTTTGACACATTACTTTGGGCCAGGTCTCGTTTTGTTACACCGTGGGGCGCCTTCAAGCTGGGGAGTCCTTTTCCTAGCGGGAGGGGAGAGGGGAAGAGGAAATGCCAGAAGAGTGATCCCCCAGCCCCAACGCTCCCGGCTGTGGTGAGTCCTTCTTATATTTTAGGACTGCCCGAGCATAATGTGTCACCTGGTTCCATTTGTCAACCAATTCGAGCATCACCGCAATTTTATTATCCGGGGTGAGCTCTCCCGTCTCCCTGTAGAGGTTCCTTCGCAGCCTGGCCCATTTGGTACACGCAAAAAATGTGTGGGAGGCATTGTCCTCCTCTCTTGGGCAAAACCGACAATTGGGAGACCGTGACTTACCGATCTTATGCAGGTTAGACTGGAAACACCCATGCCCACTCAAAAGCTGGGTCAAACAGAAGTCAGTCTCACCATGCCTTCAATTTAGCCACGGTCTCTTATCTGGGATGAGGCGCGCAGTCCACCTTCCCTTCGTGCAATTGACGCAAGACTGCTGCCAATCGTTGAGCGAGCGCTGTCTCTCCTCGCGGGCAACTGTCTCCCTCGCATCCTCGTTTCGGCGCATGTAAATAGCGCGGCGCTCTCTTGCAAGGAGGGCGACAGGTATCACGCTTGCAATCACTCTCACCGACGAGTCAGAGACTGTTGGATACGAAGATGCAATTCTCAGTGCTCCTCTTCTCTGTACCTGTGCCAAACGTTTTCGGTAAACCTCCTTGCTGAAAGCGTCGCCCCATACCTCTGCTCCGTATAGTAGCACCGACCCTACAGCACTCATCAAGAGGCGTCTTCTTGATGGGCTGGGTCCCCCTACGTTGGCCATAAGTCGACTGAGAGCCGATATTCCTGATGAAGCCTTCTCAGCCGTTTGCCTGATTTGCTCAGAGAAACTCATCTTCGAGTCGATCAGTAGCCCCAGGTACTTCACCGCTGGCCTCGATTCGATTCGTATGTCGCCAATACTGATCATCCTTACTCTAGGGATTCTCTTTTTTGTCAAGATTACCACTTCGATTTTCTCCAGAGCTAAACTGAGCCCGCGAGCAGTCATCCAATCCCTCACTCGGCGCATTAGCATACCTAGCCTAAGTTGCGCTTGTTCAACGGTGCATCCAGCGACCAGAGCGGCAACATCATCCACGTAGCCGACCAAGTGCGATTCATCTGGCATTTCAAGTCTCAGTAGCTCGTCGTAAGACACGTTCCACAAGTCCGGACCAAGGATAGATCCCTGGGCAACACCCGATGTAATTCCCATCCTTCGTTGGCCCTGTGTCGTGTCGTAGAGCAGGCTTCGGTCCTTTAGGTAGTTCCTCAAAAACCGCATTAGATATTCTGGAACTTGAAAAGAGTTTTCCAGCGTGTCCAGAATATCCACCCATCTAGCGGAGTTGAAGGCATTCCTGACGTCGAGTGTCACCAACAGGACAATCTGTCGCTTGGTGCGTCTATATGCCTCTGCCCTTTGGACCGCGTTCACCACCTCTGCAATCGCATCAATGGTAGAACGTCCTACTCTAAAGCCGTACTGTTTAGGAGACAGGTCCCCAGCAGCACGAATTGCTTCAGTGAGTCTTCCCTTGATGAGTTTCTCTAGCACTTTCCCAGCCGTGTCTTGCATGCATAACGAGCAGTATGCAGACGACGATTCGGGATTTCCTTTCCTCTTGCTGATCAGCACGAGCCTCGCCACCTTCCATCGTACCGGGAAAACCCCGTCCCGTAGGCAAGCGTTGAATGTGCTGAGCAGCAAGTCAGGACAATGGTGATAGACGAACCGCAACACCTCAGCTGGAACACCATCTAGACCTGGAGGCTTCCTCGTTTTCAATGAGAGGACTGCCTCCTCTAGTTCCAGCTTTGTGAAGAGTGGGCACTTGACTGCTGTTTCACCATGGACAGCGTCAACACGGACGGAATGGGTGGGGAAGAGCCCCCGCACTATCGCATCCATCTTTTTCGCATCATTTATACAAGGCTTCCGTAGGGCACCAAGCTTCCGCATGACCAGCTTGTAGCCAAGGCCCCACGGATCCTTGTTCACATTGTCCACTAGGTCTTGCCAGCAGTGAGCCTTGGTACTGTTGATCAGTTTGTGAAGGCATACTCTATATGCTGCCACCTAGTTGCATGCCTCGTCACCATTCCACGCCCGTTGAGCCTCACGTCGAAGCTTGTGACACTCCCTTCGATTTTCAGCGATTTCAGTTGACCACTGGTACACTGGGGGCTTGCCGTGCCGGGGTCCTCGACGAGGCATAGAAGCGCAGCAAGCAGTCGTAATGATGCTCATAGTAGAGTTCACCACGTCTTAAGCTGCGAGTTCTTCCATCGCCTCCGAAGCTCCCTACAGCGGCTCACCTGCTGTGAACCCCTCGACGAACCTCTCGACGTCCATCCTTCCGATGTTCCATCCAGTTGTAGTAGACCGAGAGCACGGACGTCGGGAGACAGCATCACTTATCTCAAGCAGAATGCATTGATGATCACTGGCTGAGTAGTCCTCTAATACTTTCCAGTTGTGTATCCTCCGTAGTAAGGACTCCGAGGTGAAGGTCACGTCTGGTATGGTTCCCTCACAGCCAATACGGCGGAAAGTCGGTGTATTTCCGGATTTAGTACTACGAGGGCCGTCATGGCCACCATTTCCAGGATTCGTTTTCCCCGCGGATCCGTCTGAGGCATGCCTTATTCGATTGCTTTAGCGTTGAAGTCGCCCCCGACGAGCACTTTACCCTCTGCGTTCGAGACAGCGCCCTACAAAGCATTAAGCTTGGCTTGGAAGGATGATATCGATTCGTTAGGCGTTAGGTACACACTAAAGAAGGTGGTCCCTGAGCACCAAACCCACAGGAAACCATCCCCCCGTCCACACCTCTCCGCTTGAAAGTCACTGTTCCAAACCCAGATGGCGGCAGTACCAGTTTCATCAGAATACCATAATGCAGGACTTTCATTATGGTGTTGCTCACTCAGCAGGAGGAAGTCAGCTTTCATGTCCCTCGCAAACTGCTAACGCAGATTTTGGGCGGTTGAACTGCGGTGTAGATTTAGCTGCAGGATGCGGGTCATCGGAGTTCTTATTTTGCCTTGGCAAGGGCTTCCTGGAACACCCGGCATTTTCCTGAACCCAAGACGTGTCCAAAATCAGATCTTGGATCAGCATCCTTGCAAAGAATACAGTGTGCCTCCTTCGTACACTCTTTTCTTTTATGTCCCATTTCACCGCATTTGTAAGATAGGGAACTCCTATCGGGTCCTTTGCATACTTGTGTGGTGTGACCATGACCAAGGCATTTGAAACATTGAAGAGGCGTTGCTCTTCGCCGTATCCTAAAGACAACCCACCCTATTCGTACCTTGGCCTTGTTCAGGAATTGTTCGGCGTCCATTTCGGTCAAGTCAACTATGGCCATGCGTTGTCCCCTGTTGTTTTCTGGTGTCATTCTCGATGTGACCCTTCCCACGCTAGGGAACTCCCTTTTGATGGCCTCTTCTACCTCGGCCAGATCCGTCACGCAGTCGATGTCTCGTATTTCGATCGTTGCCATCGGCTCAAGCGGGGCTATAGTTGCACTTTTGCCGAGGACTTTCTTTACTGCGTCACAGAATGCATCTTTATTGCCGGCCTCTGCTCCAAATTCGACCAGTATGTGGCCCGACCGCGTTGGTCGTACTACTTTAATGGTAGAATAGGTGTCTCTTCAAAGTTCCTCTACTAAAAAAAAATTTACAAGGTGCTTAAGGGGTCTCACCATACAGGGGAGTGGCCCCTGAAAAAAAATTTCATCAAATTTTAGCCGATATGGGTATCAAATGAAAGGTCTCAATAAGAACTTTTCAAAATAGGGTCTGAACTGGTATTTTTTGCTTTGGGGAGTGCACAGCAAGAGGAAATGCACGAATTCACACCCCTTCTGCTGATGCATGATACGATCGCCGCGCCCAAACATGGTTTGATTACGACTCGCAGCTTTTCGCATATGTTGCCATTCACAGTACATTGAGACAAATGACGGAACGCGGACCGAGTCATAATTGCACTACGCTTTCCACAACAATGGCAATGTTTCATAGATTCCGTATTACAGGACTTGGAAGGTATCTCACGCTTTTTCGATGCCATCACTGGCCAAGGTGCGTTCAATATAAACAAGACTGAGCTAAAATAGAAACGACAAGAGCTTTGTTCTGATAAATTCGAGTTTATTTATTCAAAATAGTCTCATGTGGCCTCGATATACTGTTTTGCACGATTCAAAAGTTTTTCGAAGGAGTATTTCAGGTCATTGACCGGAACGCCCTTCAGGATGTCGGTATAAACCTTTTGGATGCCCTCTATGGACGCAAAGCGTTTTCCTTTCATGGCCAAATCGGTAAAAGTCACAGAGAGCCATATCAAGCGAATACGGTAAGTGATTCATGGTTAAAATGCGATTTCTAGTCAAAAAATCAAAAAACAATTTATGATAAAAGTCTCGTTTATTTTAACTTGTGCGGAACAAAACGTGCACAGACATTTCGTAAGCCCAAATGATCGGCTAATATGCGATAAATCGATGTTTTGGAGAGATTCAATTCCGATTCCATGAATTTCAACGACGATTTTGGCTCGATTTTGATAAATTCACCCACAATTTCGACAGAGTTTTCGATGATCATTAACTTTGGGCGGCCCGTATGTTCATCGTCATTTATGTCCTCACGACCATCTCTGAAACGCGTAAACCACTCATGAGCTCTAGCGCGAGATAGAAAATCATCGCCATAAACTTTTTTCATCAATTCAAATGTTTCGAAACGTTTTACCGATTTTAAAACAAAATTTGATATAAGCTCTTTGTTCGAAACTCAATTTTGTACCATTGATACAAACATACTGTCACTTTAGATGCAATAACTTCTCTTCCACTAAACCGAATGTCACCAAACTTTCACTGGAAGCCAGAAAGGGATGTAGCTTTCTAACGCACAGATGGCGCCACAAAAAAAATATGACAAGAGTCTCGTTTATTTTTGAACGCACCTTGTATTAGTAATCAGTGCAGAAAAATACCTTAGTATCAATCATCAAATCCTGAAAGGGAACTTAAATTTTACAAGTCCGTGTTATTAGAGATGGATTAACGCGATTTATGAAACTGGATTTATTCGGAGTTGTGGTTATATCGAGTCAACCTGAGTTAGGATATTATTAAATCGGGTTGTGTTTCCAAGTTATTTCTATGCATTGAGGGCAAACCCGTTTATTTGACACGTAGTATGGAAGGCAATGATCAAGAAAAAAAAGTTGTTACAACTGACGCTAAAATCAACTTTTTGAATATTGTCAAATATCCTGACACATTTCTAAGCTGAAAATCAAACATGTGCTCTCAAGCATATTTCCTTCATTATATTCCATCCACCCCCAAAAATATATAATATCTCCTGAGCTCCAACTAATACAGATAAATACATTCATGTACATACTCGTATAGGTTCTCTCTTCTGTTCCTGCATAATTTACAAGATATGTCAGCATTTATGATCTCTTGTGTCAGGACTTTGACGTTGTTTACAAGCTGCCACGGCAAAAAATGACTACCTCCATTTAAGCTATGAGTGATGACGTTACAAGTAGGCTCCACTAATATGACACGTATACGACGTGAATATATCGTCTTCTCCCTAAAGACTTTACGTACTTACATATACTTATATGAGTACAATGTCGTTTTCAAGGACTTGAATGGTAAGAAATTGCAAATATATTTTCTGATAATTTATTCAGAATGTTGGCTTCAAAATTTCATTGATCTGGTTGGTAATTTGATTGGTATGCAAAAATGAATTTATATGAGTTGATAGATGGCGGATACACATACTAACGCACCCGCGTATGAGGACTCGAAGTAATTTGGAAGAAAAATGAAATTGAAATTTTGATGAAGTTGGGAATGATGGGGCTCTTTTTATGATTTATGGGAATTGTAATAACAATACGAGTATTTTGGCATTTTACCAACGCGTTCTGAAACATGCACAATATGTTTCAATCTTAAATATATAGATACAAGTAAAAATACTATTGTCAAAAAGTTTTTGCTTAATCAGAAGTTTATTTAGAACCGACGAATAAGCTCAAGGATGTTGGATCTAAAATTCTTTAAAAGTAATCCTCTTTGAGTTTGACGAGTAGATGAGAAACATTTTTGCTGGATCAATAGAGTTTCGAAAGATGATTGGATTCAAAAATATTAACAACAAAAAACGAGATCCAACCATATGTTTTTATTTTATCTGGATCATACAAGGATCCAAAAATGTAATACTTGTCTTATCGATTCCCATTATTGAAATCTCTCAAGGAGAAAAAAAATGAGATACAATACTACCTCGCATAAAAATCATGAGCTTTTTCTAACAAGTTTCATTTTTTTTTTCAGGACTAAAGCCTTGAACGTCTTTACTTCCATTCGTGTGATTCGCGTAAGTATCTTACATCATTCATATCAAAACGAACTTATTTATAGAATGACTAATGTTTACCTAACTTTATCATATTCTTCATTTTCCTTGATATCTTTCCATTTTTCAATTTTCCACAAAAAAAAAAAATTGAATATCAACAAGACGAAAGTAAATACAAGTATGAAAGTGTGCATCCTTTTGGTTTTATTTCGAAGGGATATACAAGGAGTAGAATAAAAATCTTATTCTATTCAATGCTATATCGTATAGGAATTTCATTTCTTTCAATGTAAATGGTAACTTTGATGCGGAATAAAATCCGGATTTTCAGATCAAAACTGAATCCATTATCTTATGTGCTAGCAAATGGCACTTGAACGAGTGCGATTGTTAATGTCATAGACAAAATGTTTCTCCCCAGACGGAATAGAAGCATCTCATGTTGTAAATGATTCGGGGGAAATCTGTGATTTTTCCATTCTTAGGATAAGCCTTGATGGATTTGTAATGTGAATTGGGTTGCTGAGAGGTTTTGGTAATAAGATTAAAGGATCCATGAAGGATTTATAATTGAATTGTGCATACTACGCGCCGATTTAAATTGAACACAGCTTGAATCCAAAAGTAGGCTGATCAATTACAATTTCGTACTGAAGCCAGTCACAATAGAGTGTTGAGAACATGCATTTAAAATTTTGAGATTAGGTTTTCGGAAAAGTTGAATGTTACGATATTCTTGTGAAGCTAAACGAAGTTCATTTCCAAATGGATTTTTTTTTGCTGTTGTATGGACGTTAGGACTATCGACGTCGTATATGTTGTGCTCCCAGACGCGTGAGACGTCTAGACTACCCGCTTAACACCTCCTCTATTAGCCTGCCTAGCCTGGAATCGTTTGTCACATTACTTCGGGCTAACCTCATTTTGCTATGTCGTGAGGCGCCCTTCAGTTGGAGGACCATCCTCTAGCAGGAGAGAAGATACAAAGAGGGCTTGCTAGAAAAGTAACTTCCCAATCTAAACGTTCCCGGCTGCTCTGGGCCCTTTTCGTCTTTTATAACTGCCCGAAAATAATGCGCCACATTGTTCCATTTGTCTACCGATCTAAATATCTCCTCAATAAGATTGGGAATATTCTACGGTCACCTTGTGGAAATTCCAATGCTGTAGAGATGGGCCAATACTACGGTAACAGTGACCAGAAACCATATATTTGCTTGTCACTAATGGAACCTGTTCCTAAAAACCAATAATATCGGTCGCAAACAGTCACTGCTACATGTCATAATGTCGTATACAATTAATTACATATTTCCGTTCATTCACGCGCTTATCACACACACGATCATATATATTCACATACACACACAAAAATAACAACTGTGATGAAAAACATGTGATCAGCGAGCAGCCAATTCAACGGTTCGAGTCGAGCAGTCGTCGAGGCAGCACAGATCGAGCATCGAGCAGCAAAATGTTTTCGGAGGATTTATATGAATACTGAATTTCGGAGGAAAGTGGAAATTTCAGGAGTTGCGGATTTTTGGAGGAACTTTGGAGGAAAAATTTGTAGGAAAGAGTTAAAGGGCCTGGATAAGGCGCGTAGTTTGAGCACAAGTGGAGCGGAGGAAAGGAAAAGGAGTTAAATTTGGAGTTTGAAACAAGTAAAAATATTATTATTGAGGTTTTTTTATATTAAGTGTTACTGTTTTCTTCTAAATGTAATTATTTTACTTTTAAGTCTTTCAATTACTAGATAATAAGGGTCTCAGTTTCTACTTTCTTTTTGACGCGGCAGAATTCAAAGTTCTGTCTTGAAATCTATGGGTATGGGGGAAATAATGAATATGGGGAGCTCTCCGCCGCTGAATCTAGCTTCACGCGGAAGGCGAGAAAAAACTAGCAGCGTTTCTGCGAGAAATTCGGGAGGAATATAAAGGAAGAGTTCATCCTCGACTTGCTTGCTAGTTGCAAGATGCAACTGTAGTCAATAGGTAAAATACAAACAAGTCCGTCAAGGACTGCCGCGATGGTCTGGAAGGTGTATATATCCACCGAGAATGCCCTTGTCTGGGGATGCGTGAATGCGCTGGCAGGCTAGCATTGCGGTGTCGTGGGCGGGTTCATTCCCCCAGCACAAGGACCTACTACAAAAGAATTTCGCATTCACAAATTTCTGGGGTATCAAAAAGAAAGGCGACGGAAATCGAAAGATTGTAGGTAACTACAACGAGGGGAAATGACTAGTTCAGAGAACAAGTGGAATAAATAATAAGTTGGGTAAACAGACCTACGCTCATGTCAGAAGGGTTTTGTATTCAATTTACAAAATGCAGTCACCAGATCGAATAAAATCAAGAAACATGTCAAAGACGATTTTATTGGAGAAACTATGAAATTCGAAGATCATACTATTATTAACAAAGTTGAACGAATTTCAACTTCTGAGAATTTTTTTATTGTTATACTCATAAATATCTCCCTTGATAATTATTTCAGATATCCCTTCGCAAGGGAGGAAACACATTTTTCATGTATTTTCCCCCTGTGCCCCCACTGAAGCAAAAACTGACAGTTTAAGAGCTGTTTTGAAAAGCTCATATGAAAACTTTCATTTCATACTGATATCGGCTACGTTTGATGAATTTTTATTTTCAGGAGTCACTCTCCTGTACTGTCATCAACGATTAATGGCCAATTTTTTCGAATCCTAGAATGGTTACAAAACCCTTTTGCTAGGGGCTCTCTCCCGCCTCCTTGACTTGCTTCGCTTATGAGTATTAATTGTAGGTACTCATCTTCAGTCATTCATTAAATTGAATCAAGTGTTCAAAGCATGCACCTTAAACGTTGAAGTTGGGGAAAAATAACTCAAAATTATTCAATCTTCGCATTTAAAACAGCCCCTATTTTGTTTTACGATTACTGATACCACTAGCTGAACCGATTCTCAAAGATATTCATGACACCTATCATTCCTGAAATTTTCATGCAAATCCTAGCAAAACTGTGGTGTCTGAGCCGGTAAAAAGCGCATGTTGTTCCATAGCCATATGTTGCCATAGTAATAAATGCAGCGCATATTGTTCCATAGTAATACAGGAAAATTCAAACCGCTATAACTTCGCTTAATATGATTCAATCTTTATGAAACTTTCAAAATAGATCAATCTTATAAATAGTCATCTGTGTACTGAATTTCATTGAATTTAAGGGTACCGTTAAGATTTTATTCATGAAAACATAAAATCGATAAATCATGCTAATACTAACAAAGTTGAGTGAATTTCGACTTTTAACGTATTTGTTGTTGTTGTACTCATCAAGACCTACATTTCTGATTTTTTTTCAGATTTTTCGAATCACAGGTGTCCAATCGCGAGGGGGGGACACAAATTTTTCGTGTATTTCCCCTCCCTGTTCGCCCCTCGAAGCAAACTTTGCCAAACAAAGACCCGTTTTGAAAAGTTCTCATCAAGACCTTTCATTTGATACCCATATTGGCCACCTCCAATGAAATTTTTTTTTCGGGGGGTCACTCCCCTATATGGGGAGACCCCCCTTAAATACCTTATAAAATTTTTTTGTACTCTAACTTTGAAGAGAACACCACTGTTTCTAGCTTAAGTAGTTTCCGCGAAAAACCGCTGTGACACACGGACGGACGGACGGACAGACAGACGGACAGACGGACAGACAGGACGCGATTTTATTAGGGTTTTGTAAAATTATTTTACAAAACCCTGAAAATGGGCGGAATTAGGGTAACTTCGTCGTTACCCGACGAGGCTCATGGCCCACAAATAATTGAGGGACAACCGGGTGGTGGTGGAGCCCCCTCGCACCCGCCCAACTGGATCAAAATCCATGAATGTTGCAGTGGCCAGGTATTTCTCTTCTGGGTGGAAAACTCATACAACATAACTTGCATGAGCCTTCCCATCAGAGGAGAAATACCCCGTTAACCAATTTATGTCATAGAGTTATGCAATTCGATCACATAACTCTATGCCATAAAAAGGCACCTTGCTCGGGCCACTCAACCTGCGATCTTACCTGAAACAAAAAGGAGGTTAATATGTGCCCGGCGGCTGGCTCATGTTTCGTGGTGATAGCCGGCCACCGTACCGGGTCCTATACCCGATCAGATCCAATGGAATGGAAAGGCCGAGATGTCCGTTTAATTCATCATTTCTTTATTTAATAGTCTTGGCATAATTTTGTATCAATATTTGCTTATTCCCTAAATTCTACCGTGACGTTCCTAAGGCACTTTTGTGTTGATTCGATATAAATTTACAGTTACGTATCCCTTGTTTTAAATAAATAAATTAATACAAATAGGAAAAAGACCATAATAAGTTATTCTGATTAATAATTTAAATTCAAATAGGGAAACGACAATAAAAAGTTATTTCGATTAACAATTAAAATACATAATAGTACAAAAATGGGAGTTTCTGCCCCCTCTATTTTTCTTTTCTCACTTGAGATATAGCAATGTTCTCCTCGACAAAAAAAAAACTTTCCTCTAATAGAAAGAAGGAAACCATTGTCAAACTACCACGAATTAATACCAATTATATATCACGTTTCGAACATAGAATACCATGCATGGTTTTCGATGAAAAGCTAATAAAACCCAAAAAAAATAAATGCATCATATGACTAGTATACCTGTATGATCAACTGTTTGACAAGGATTATATAATCAAACCTAAAAACTAGGAATATATTAAAAAAAAGTAACGTGAATTTGATTATTTCAATAAGCTTAAGAAAAAAAAACAAATTTAATCTTTTCTTTCCTTCCTACAAGGGGTACAACTTCTTCACCAACAAATTGGATGGAGATTGGTGAATACTCTGCGCCACCAAATTGCGAGTTTGGGAGCGTATTGGCAAACGGCCGGAACACGAGTTGTGCCCGATCAATTATAATACAAATGTGCCATCTTATAAGTGAGAATCTACATCGTACCGGGATCCGGCCCAATATTATCATTCGCAACGCTATAGTGAGCTGGATTTACAGGACCTTGGCGAACTGATTGAGATACTTAGAAGAAATCATATCTCTCCGGTAAAGTGATAATATCAACAACTGTCCCCGGAGGCGTATTATTTTGTTTTAGGAAATATCGAGTATTAATACGCTTGGAAACGGTTACAAAAGCAAATTTGGGGTCTTCCGCAACCCCAGCTTGGGTATAAACTTCCGTGAGATGTTTCCGGATTGTATCTCTTTCAATCAACCCTTTCAATTCCAAGGCTATGTGACTCCAAAATTCATACGGGATTCTAATAAGTCACGGAAGCAAACATGCATGCTAACAAATTTTCTGTTACTTGAAAAAAATGCGGCATCGAGGTGAAAACTCCTATTAGCAGTAGCCGCTGCGACACCAACAGATGATGATTTTCCGTTTGTGAGTGCCGGATGATTTAACAGCGCACACCCTATGACAGCGACATCTTCCACAATAAGAACTCTCAAGTTGTCTGCAGCATAATGACGTTAATTTCATTCAATATTTAAAGAACAAAAATAAGGAGAAAAAACCAGCCCGCAGTTCTGCTGGTTCCTCTGAAAAAGCTTCCAACAAGACAGAAAAAGTTCCGCCAATCAACGTGTTCGGACAAACCGGGAAAGATATGGTTCGGCTATTGGCAGCCGAAAATAAACTGGCCAATTTCGAAATCAAAAGAGTTAACGCCGAAAAATAACTATAAGGACGAAATCACTGGTTGATTTCAAGTCAGCCAAAGATGCGCTGATTTCTGGGGAGGTTCCACACTTCACCTATACCCCAAAAAGTGAGAAGAATCAGACCTTCTTGTTGAAGGGTTTGGACAGCGGAGAGGATACGGTCGATCTTCTTCAGGTGCTCAAGGAGGCTGCACCAGATATTGATTTTGTTTCAGTCAAAGCCTTTGCGACAAGAAGGTCGACCATAGAAAGGAAGAATTTACCACTTTACCTGGTACAAATTGCAAATAAGAGCAGTCCAAGTGCCCTTCAACAAATAAGGTACTTGAATTTCAGAGTGCTGAGGTGGGAACGCCTCCAGAAAAGAGAAGTCAACCAGTGTTACCGGTGTCAAAGATTTGGACATTCGGCTGCCAATTGTGCCATGCACTAT
This sequence comes from Odontomyia ornata, assembly GCA_963969285.1. Classification (NCBI taxonomy): domain Eukaryota; kingdom Metazoa; phylum Arthropoda; class Insecta; order Diptera; family Stratiomyidae; genus Odontomyia; species Odontomyia ornata. The sequence continues at coordinate 76,952,093 of OZ017739.1, read as the reverse complement.
CGTTGCGTTAAATGCAAAGATGTTCATGCTCCCGGTGAGTGCAAATTGGCTCAGACGGAGCCTAAAGAAAAATTATACTGCGTTAACTGCGGTGTTTTTGGTCACCCAGCATCATATCGAGGATGCTCCCGATATCAAGATGCAAAAGCTAAATTTGCTCCAAAGCAAGCACAAGTACACCGTAATATCATACCTTCCAACTTCGTCAAGCCCGGAGTATCATTTGCACTCGCCGCTAGAGGACCAGCAGAAAATGCTGGAAATAATGTAAATAATGTAAGTGGCAATAATGAGCTGCTTCTCAAAATTTACTAGCAACTTAATTCTTTATCGGAGAGAATCGACAAACAAGATTCAAAAATTAACTTTGCTTTTCAGCGTTTAGGTCTTTCAAATGCCTAATTATAACTTGTCATCCACTCATATTCCCATGGATAGGCTTCGCCTCATATCGATCAACGTCAACTCTATCGTTGCTATACATCGACGTGATTATCTCCTTGAATTTGTTGTTAAGCAAAAGCCTGACATCATACTTCTCACTGAAACCCACCTCAATTCATGGCATTCCATGGAATTCAAAGATTTTGCATTCGTAAGAAACGATAGGGTAATAGGTGATGGGGGAGGTGGCACCGGGATATTGGTTAGAAGACCCTATTGTTTCCAAAATATTGAAAAAGTCGAATTCAAAAACTTTGAATTTCTTGAAGTGTCCGTCATCAAAATTTCACTGCCAGGTGGGGATAACCTCTTCGTTATCTCTGCCTATGCAACTGGTCAAAATGTTCTCAAGTTCAAGGAGGAACTCAATTTCTTGTTTGAAATACTCGAATTGAACAGGCTGCATAGTTATTATATTTTTGCCGGTGACCTGAATGCCAAGCATACATCATGGCTAAACGCCACCAATAATCCAAGAGGTGTATTCCTGAAATCATGGATAACAGAGAACCAAATTGAATACAGGTGCAATCTATATGGGTCGGAGTTCCCAACATACCCTAGGACAAATTCATATTTGGACCTCTGCATTGCTGACGCAAGACTTGAATTCAGCTTTAATAGTCCTCAACGGAAACTGCAGGTGCTTCCTTACGATAGCGACCATAACGCAATCGTAATGGAAATCAATCATCAAAGGGATGATTTCTTCCTCATTCCAGTTCAACATGAAAACCATCGGTTGAATTTCAAAACAAGTTGGGTAGACAGACCTATGCTCATGTCAGAAGGGTTTTGTACTCAACTTACAAAATGCAGTACCCAGTAACGAATAAAATCAAGAAAGATGTCATGTTCGAGGATCATACTATTATTAGCAGAGTTGAAGGAATTTTGACTTCTGAGGTATTTGTTATAGTTATACCCACAAATATCTCCCTTGATAATTATTTCAGATTTTTTAAGATCACGGGTGTCCATTCGCGAGGGAGGAAACACATTTTTCATGTACTCCCCCCCCCCCCCCACCTATGCCCCCACCTATGCCCCCCTGAAGCAAAAACTATCAGTTTAAGAACTGTTTTGAAAAGCTCTCATAGAGAACTTTCAGTTGATACTCATATCGACTACCTTTCATGAAATTTTTTTTCAGGGGCCACTCCTCTCTACTGTAATCATCGATTCATGGCCTGTTTTTTAGAATCTTAGAATAGTTACAAAGCCCTTTTGCTAGGAGCTCTCTCCTGGCTTTCCGACTTGTTTCAATTGTATATACTCATCTTCATGATACCTTTCATTCCTGAAATTTTCATGCAAATCCTAGCAAAGCTGTAGTTTCTAAGTCGGTAAAAAGCGCATATGGCTCTATAGCCATATGTTTCCATAGTAATACAGGACATATTGTTCCATAGTAATGCAGGAAAATTCAAATCGCTATAACTTCGTTAAATATTATTCGATCTTTATGAAACTTTCAGAAAAAGATCAACCTTATAAATAGTCATCTGTATGCTAAATTTTATTGAATTTAAGGGTACCGTCTAGATTTTATTAAAGAAAACATAAAATCAATAAATCATACTATTACTAACAAAGTTGAGTGAATTTTGACTTCTCATGTATTTGTTGTTGTTGTACTCATTAAGGCCTACATCCATGATTTTTTTCAGATTTTTCGGTTGGAAGGTGTCCAATCGCGAGGGGGGGGGGGGGTGTACGCGAAAAGTTCGTACATTTCCCCTTCCCCTGCCCCCCCTCGGTACTTATAAGGCAATTTTAAGACTTGTTTTGAAAAGATCTTGTTGAGACCTTTCCAATGACACCCTACTCGACTATCAATGGTGAAAATTTTTTTTGGGGAGGTCACTTCCCTATATGGAGAGACCCCCCTCAAACCCCTTTGAAAATTTTTCCCACCATTGAACTTTCAAGAGGTCACTACTTCTGACCTCTCCACAAAGTTTCATGGCTGTAGCTTCTATAGTTTCGGAGAAAAAGTGCTGTGACATACAGATGGACGGACGGACGGACGGACGGACAGACGGACACAGGTCGTGATTGCAATAGGGTTTTGTATTTTAGTACAAAAAACCTAAAAACAGACTGGGGAAAGTTTCAAAAGAAGTTTAATCGGGAGTACCAGAAGCAATGTCCTCCTTCTGATGATGGCAACGCTTGCTCAATGGTTCCTAATGACAGGAATCTAACTAACGATGAAATAGATGTCTATTTGTCGAAGTTAGAGAAGCTGACGTTGGAAACGATTGAGAAAGTAGTTCCCAAGATTAAACATCGAAACAATATTGAAGGATATGAAACACCAACCATCGCAAGGTTGAACAGATTGAAAAGCCTTCTTCTCACACGCGTCAACAATATTTATCGACGATTTTTGGACTACAACCATCCCTCGTTGGCTTTGTTGAAATTACACCTGAAGAATGTCCGGAACTTAATCCGTTCATACTTCAGGAGTGAGGTCAGCAATCAATGGGCGGAAAAACTGAGGGGTATTAGCCCACAGGACCCAGATGGCGTGTTCGCGAAAGTGAATAGCTTATTCCGCAGGAAGTCTCGAGTGAAGATATCGAATCTTGAAGTCACTAGTGATGAGATAAATCTTCTCGATAGAGCTGGTATCGAAATTGATAGTACGACTCCGGATAGAAATGGAAATAGGATTATATGTGATGGATTGCAGAAACTTGCCCTGATTGGAACACATTTTGAATTGGTTCATCTGCCAAACCCAGAGAGAAGGAATGAAATATTTTCGGAGGTCGTTGAAGCAAAAGTTTCCGACTTCAAATCAAGCCTGAACGGCCAATCAATTCTTCATTTCGATGAAACATTCACATCTGACCTCATACCGAGCTTGAATCTTATTGATTATTTTGTCAGCTATGAAGACTTTTGTTTCATATTTCGCAGAATAAACAACAAAAAATCATGTGGTACTGACGGTATTCCAAATATAGTTCTCGGACATTTGCCTGAGGTTGCTATTAGGAATTATTGCATATTGTTCAACAACATGTTGAGCAATTCATATTTCCCAAATGAGTGGAAAAAGGCTAAGGTATTTCCGATCTTGAAGAAAGGAAAAGAATCTTCATGCCCTAAAAGCTATCGCCCAATCAGCTTGCTGCCTAACATCAGCAAGGTGTTTGGAGTGATACTCAACAGAGCATTAAACGCCCACATTGAGAAATATGAGTTGATGCCGAATTGCCAATTTGGTTTTCGTGCCAGGCATTCGACCATAGATGCAATAACGAAAGTAACCTCAGACATCTGTTGGAAACTAAACAACAAAGAATGTGTTGGAACATGTCTCATTGATATGGAGAAAGCCTTCGATACGGTGTGGTTAGATGGACTAGTTTTCAAACTTCTTCAGGTTCCCCAGACACCTTGTCGCCATGATGTGTAATATGTTATACGGGAAATCATTTGTTGTAACTGATGGAAATCTGACAACAATGCGCGAATTCAAGGTCTTGAATGGTCTACAGCAGGGAACAGTTACTGCGCCCCTGCTTTTCTCAATATTCATTCGCAAGCTATTGAACAGCTTTGATTTTAATGTCTCGCCAACGCGATCATTGGTAGCGTTTGCTGATGATCTGATCATCTATACGGCAGACCGAAAAGCTACAATAGTTCAGAGCAATCTTCAAAAAATGTTTAATGATGTGCAGCTCTACACCGACAATTGGCGAATGAAAATCAATGCGCAGAAGTGCGAAACAATCTTGTTTCGGACAACGCTGCAGGGGGCCAGTCAAGACCTGAAACGTAATTGGAAGGATTTCCACATCATGGCTGGTGAGGGTAGTTCAGAACGGGTTCCACATAAATCCTGTGTTCGATACCTCGGTGTTCATCTCGATCAGTATCTGTACTACACTGGACATGTCAAAATTATGCTCAGTAAGGCACTAAAAGTAGTCATGGCCCTTCGGCGACTCTTTCATTCCAGATACATTGATCAAAAAGTCAAAGTTATTTGTTACAAGACCCTGGTTAGGCCAGTTTTGACATACGGATGCCAGATCTGGTACAACCAGAGTGCTAGTACAATGGAAAGATTAAGAGTTTTCGAAAGGAAATGTCTTCGTGCATGTACTGGTTTGTACAGAAAGCCTGAGATGGATTGGAAGCACTATATATCGAATAGAAAAATTTATCAAACCGCTCAAGTGACAAGAGTCGATATCTTCATATTGAAACTTCTTCGGAATCATATCGCAAGATCTGTGACTGTGAGTGAAAACCCTTGGATTTCACAGCCGTTCCACCCTACAGACAGGTATATTGTGACTTGCCTCACTACTGGCTTCGTCCCTCCAGAAGCATTCGTGTATGTGGACATGAATCGATATATTTTTGATTCTGACGGCGTCCCAATCATATATCACATATACCGACGGGCCACCGATAAGAAGATAAAATATCCTCCGAATCTGAGTTCACGAGACCAACAATTCCAATGGAGATACTCATTTGCTAGATTCGTTGAGGCTGGTCGAGCTGAGATGGAGCAATCTAGGTATTGGTGGCTGAATGACAATGTCTAAATTATTCGTGTTTATTTTCTGTTTTTGTGCTTTTTCTCGTTACTTAGTTTTTTAGATTCATCTCATTATTGCTACATCTAGTGTTGTTTATTTGTATTATAAATTAGGTATAGGTTTCAATATAAGGTAACGTTTTTTTTTTTTTTTGATTGAACTTATTTTGAATTAGGGTGTAACATATTAGGTATAGGATATAAGTTCATTCTTGTGTTAGTAATATAAGTAATTTTTGAATAATGCTGGTTGGTTTTTTCTGCTTTTTCCAATTGAATCAAAAAATATGAAATAATCTTAATTAATTTAAATTTGCAAGTGTATTTTTTTCATTAAATGTGTTTAACTGATAACGTATAAATTTAGAGAGCCATTCGGGCCATTAAGTTTTTTATAGTTTTATTGTTTGGAATTTGCTTTATGTTCTTTTAAAAATTTATAACGATTGGTATTAAATAAAGCGCTTTTGACTTTGACTTTGACTTTGAGGAACATCGCAACACTTCACACCTATCTTTCGATGCAAGCCTCAAGGTAGGTTGCATACGATATTTTTTTATGTGTGGGTGCGCACAATTAATGAATAGAAATTGACAATTGTGTACGAATACACAGAATTGCTTCTTGGTGGTTGTTTATGTTTTTAGCTAATATTATCATCATGCGGTTTATATCGTAGTTTTTCTTTGATATCACGTTGATTTGAAACAAAATCGGTGTGCGAGGCGTTTATTAGTTCTGGATTATTTTAAAAAGAAGACATTAGATATTTAGAAAAGAAAAATTCTAAGCTAAATAATCATTAATGTCTACTTGTGGCCGCCTATAGCCATATGCGTTTAATCGAACTGTCTTCCTTTTTCTAGTAAGAATTTCAATTTCCTTGATCACCATGCTGTAGAGGTGACGAAGATAGGGAAATTTTAGAGCAGTTTGATAGGGTAACTGCTATATTACTACACCGATCATTCGCTAAATTCAATCATATCATGGAAATTGCATTGTAACAATTAATCAATCGCCCGCATATTAATTTCCAATCAGAAACATAATAAAGCAACCACAACGATTTCAATTTCAATCACAATGTCCTTATAATTATGAAAACAGACATATGCTCAGTATGTTCATTAGATAATCCTTATTAACCCAATTTACCACTGAATTTCCCCTGTTTCAGCAAATATGATAGATAATATCGAAATCGTCAGCACTTTGTGCTTTTGGGGCGTCTGATTATTCAACTTAACAATTCTCATTAAGTTTCATTCAACCGACACATAAATTCAAACCATAAATGCATGGATAACTGCTCGCACACTCGTCCTCGTATAGTGGGATGAGCAAGGGCTAATCGTGGGATTACCGTATATGAGATGAGCACGTTGTGGATAATTTGCGTGTTGCTCGTATCCACTTTTAGGTAATTTGTTATCGTGGTTTTTGGGGGAAATGGTGAACATTATAGCCATTTTATAGTCGTGTCCTCTATCTCGAGGCCATGATGACCATGGGAAAATATGGAAATGTCTATGTTAATGCGACCGAAAATAGCAGAGTTGAATATTGGTTAAAAGATAATTTTCAATTAAATTAAAAGCGAACATAAATATTTAAGAGTATATCCGCAAAATACAATTTGCGATACAGTCCAGGATGAGATAATGGAAATTAATTGGTCTTTTCAATCTCAGCGCTTCAGTTCCGCTCAAAATTTTAATTGGATGGTAGATTCCAGCTATAAATAAATTAATTGTTAATTCATGTTGATATCGGAAATTTGAATTTCATCCGAGCAATTAAATCAACAATGTCAAAAAGTATTTCTAGATATGATAAATTCCTACTTGCTGATATTTTGAATTCATCTGGACACAAAAGCAATTTAAAAGATAACAAATAGGGTAGACATACCTACGCTCATGTCAGAAGGGTTTTGTACTCAACGTATGAAGTGCAGTCACCAGCAACGAATAAGGGCAAGAAACATGCCAAAGAGATGTGCACGTTTTAGGAAATAATGCTAGTACGGTTAGATTAGAGTTTATTGTCGTTTATTTCCTATTACCTATACAAGAGTAACAGAAGATTCGCTTTGCATTTGTCGAATTCGTTCTCGTTGTCTTACTCATAGAAGCAGTAATTATCGACTGACAGTACTGGTCGCATTGTGCGTTGACGGCCTGCCTGCCACACAATGTGTTTCGATGTGTGTGGCTGGCGTCGTCCTCCCAACAACGCTTAAAACGTTCGTCGCCATACTACTCCCTTTCGAGTGACATTGGTGAGGTAGTGAAAATGTCATGATCTATATGGTGCCTCGAAAATACGTGCTTTTTGCTTGGTGGGTACCTTCTTGTTCCTGCGGGCGGCGTATTTATTGGTGTTGGGTGATACTTTATATACACATGGTTGCAAGTTGTTTATGAGCAGGAATACCCTGGTTGGTTATCGCCCGGCTTAAGGCTAGCTGCATAGCTACTGACGCATAGGGTACCGAATTTACGCTTATCGGCTCCCATGTATGATCGCGAGGATATTCGTCTGCTGAAGCTTCAATGAACGTGAATTTGAGGCGCTGCGGCGACACGTTGACTTGTCAGCCGTTTACTTTGATCGTGTAAGCGACGTTCAACAGGCGATGCACTATAAGATGGGGTCCCGTATACGGTGTTGAAAGTGGCTTGCAAACGGCTTCGTCGCACACAAAAACATGTGTGCATATACTCAGATTTTTGTTGATGAAAAACTGGTCTGTCGCCATGACGATGTATGTGCACGGGCCTAATTGATGACATGACATCCCGAAGGTGAACAATAAAATCGAGGTGCCCCGAGGTGACTGATGTGGCAGCTCCTGATGAGTATCGGTCACCTCGTATGAAACTGCAGAAATAAAATCATGCTGGCTGACGAATTCTTTCGGAATGGACAGTGTAGTTGCGTATAGCAACTCTGCATACGAGGACTGTAACTCTCCCTTAAAGTTGGTGCGCAATCGCAGTAACACCGTGGGAAGGATATCGGGCCATGGAGAATTGTTAGAGTGACCTGATGCCAGCGCTCGACTAATCCATTAGACGCCAGGTGTTATGGTGATGTCCTTCTCCTGATAAACGCAGCAAAGGCTTTGAACAGATCGGTGGTGATTGTTTGAGGCGTGCCAAAACGAGCAACCAAATTATTAAACAGTGTTTTTGAGACAGGTAGCTGTGGTCTGACCCGCGATGGGGAATGCATCTGGCCGCCTAGAGAATCGGCTGATGACTGTCAAGCAATGTTTATAACCCTGCGATGAAACAAGCGGCCCCACGATATTGATGTGAATATGTTGAAAGCGAGCATTGGACATCGAAAAGGGCTGTACAGGGTTCTTTTGATGGCGAGCAACTTTGTAGTGCTGGCATGGAACGCGGACGTCTCTCTTCATGTTTCTCCATACGTATCCCTGAGCTATAGCCTTGCCTATGGCACGTGCACTGGGATGCGCTAGCTGATGAAACATGTCAAATACTTTCCTTCATAACTTCAGCTGAACGAAGCACCTTAATCGTTGCCAATCACTTGTCGTATACTATTCCATCACTTGGGCCTATAGGCTGGCGGACAAGTTTTAGGGATGGAGTGTTAGAGCGAAGTCGTCCTTGCAGTTCGACATCTCGTTCTTGCTCTTTCATCAGCTCATATTTAGCGATTACTGTGGGCATCGTAATCTCTTCCAACAGCTTGATCACATCGGCGATATCATTACTTGTGCCCGCGATAAAGCGGATATCTGTTGAAAACTGCGAGATGTCTGATCTGGTGCGGTGACGCTTTGCTTGCAGACTGAGCGAATGCATACGTTAGCCGGTTGTGATCCGTGACGATGTAGAAACCAGACCCTTCTAAATAGTGCTAAAAATGTCTGACGTTAGAATATGTAGCTAGAAGTTCGCGAATATATGCACTATATATGCTTTCGGGAGCGGACAACTTCTTTTGGAAAAACGCCAATGGTAGCCAATTATTATTCTGCTTCCGCTCTAAAACGGCGCCTACTGCAACGTCAGATGTATCAGTTGTGAGCCTTAGAGGTTCATTGACTAATAGAACAGCATTAGCGGAACTTTTTTTTAACAGTTTATAAATGCATCACTACTTTCTGGGGTCCATTTGATGACGGTTTTGTCATTCTTTTTACGTCCAGCACACAAGTGGTTGACCGTAGTTCAGCTCTCGTTTGGCTAAATTGATAATAATTCCGTAATTCGATAGACGCTGAAATACAAGTTGTAGGTGTTGCAGATGTTTTTTCTTCGTTTTTGAGGCTATTAATAAATCATCAAGATAGCACACGCAAAAATCTAGTTCACGAAGCACCCCGACCATGAATCGCTGGAACGTCTGTGCAGCGTTTTGGAGACCAAATATCATTACTGTGAATTCATAAAGGCCGAATGGCGTAGTGATTGCAGTTTCTGGAATATCCTCTTCAGCTATCGGAATCTGGTGAAATGTTAGAAACAAATCGATCTTTGAAAAAATACCGTGTACCACCTAAGTTCAGTGAGATGTCCTTAATGTGTTGCATCGGATACTTGTCTGGCAAGGTCATGGCGCTCAGTCGGCAGTAGTTCCCACATGGGCGCCAGCCACCATTTTTCTTCAGAACGATGTGCAAAGGGCTTGCCAAGGGACTTTTGGAAGGTCGACTAAATCGATTGTCAAGCAGGATTGAAACTCTTGCCGTGCCACTTTTAACTTTTACTGATTTTATCGCCGAGGCCGGTCTGCCACTAGTGGGGCTGTCGTTGTAATATAATGCTTGGTACCATAAGTCGGAGCATGTGCAGCTACTGTAGGGTTAGTGAGTCCCGTAAACTCTATGAGAAGTGAAGCATACGTTAAAGATACATTCATGGTAGAAATCTCTCTTTGATTGTACTCCTTGACTTTTCTTTAGCAGAGACGTTCTAACTGGGACCTGATAATTAGCCATTTTTGAGATGTACCACCAGCCCAAAATGCCGCATAAAGTCTACGCCTAGAACAGGTTGTGATACTTTGGCCACAGCAAATCGCCACATGAAAATTCGCGGTAGACCCAAGGAGAGGGTTAGAGCTCGGTCACCGTATGTGTCAATGGTGGTTCCGTTCGCAGCAAATAACTTGAAGGCTGACGATGAATGAGCGGGTTGCTTCCGGGATACTGGAACGACAAATATGTCTGCTCCCGCATCAACGAGGAATCTCAGCTTTGTTGTACTGTCAAAAATTTCGAGGCGGCTTTTGGATGTGCCACTAGCTGTCACCTGTTTGGCTAGCGGCTCAATTCGTTTCCCGCCTGTCGCTTGAAGAATACACATGGCATCAAATCGCTGTTGGTAGAAACAAATTTAAATCAGCTTGGACGGAGAAGCCAGCCGGTATGATGAGTGGCATGAACTACACGTGGAAGTGATGCTTTGTATTGAAGGCGTTTGAATTAGGCTAAGCTTTGCCCCTATCTCCGCAATATTTTTCACAAATCGCTCATACTCTGGCATTGAGTGTGGCGTTGCACTATTTTTAATGCATGCGACGACGCTAGTTACTCAATCTGCAGCTGCTGCCAGTTCTTCTAAATTATCGCTTTCATTCGCCACCAGAATGGCTCGCACATTGAGTGGCAGTCGCTGTAGCCATAGCGTTTTCAACAATTGGTCTGGAATAGATTTGCCTGCCGTACAATGTAATCGGCGCAGGAACTGGGAGGTTCGGAGGTCTTCACCTCCATGTCAAACAACACCTGGTGCGTTCTTGCCTCGTTCGAAATTCCGAACGTAGCCAAAAACCTTATCTTTAACCCGTCATATTTGGCAGATTCAGGTGGCGACATGCAGTAAGTTCTACATTTCCAATTTCACAATTTCCATGTAAACCGCGGCGCGGTTTACAGGGAATTGGGTTGGTGGTGTATGTTTGGTTGAGACGGACTCCCGATTGGCGCTGGTCTGGCTCTGAGCACTTGTCTCCATAAGAGCTTGTGCCAACCCTCGCATGGCCTCCCTGCTCTGCAAAGGTAACCAGGGTACCAAAACGGCGATTAAACACACGAATGGAGATAGCGGCTCCGAGGGGGGCCCAATATAACTGGAGCAACCAAAAACACATAAAAAGATCATAAAAATCCAAAAAAAAAATGGAAAATAATAACAACGACAACGTAACCAGCAGTTGCAGCCACGATGTTAACAGTATATCGAGAGCGGTACTAACGACGACGAAAACAACGAATAATACTATGGCAGTGAAGACGGACAAAAAAACAGTGATTAGCAGACAGTTTGGTTCAGACTGAGATTCCTGCGGTGTTCGGGCGCAGAAAAAATTTATACGAACGCCAGAGCATCCTATTAAGGAAAAGCGGGAAACTCTGCAGGACACTTCAGGTGTTCGAGCGGTGGAAGATAATATAAAGAGCATCAAAAATTCGATGGTCAATGCTGCGATCGTTACCGAAGCGACCGATGCAAGGGTCGCAAATCCCGACATAGTAAAGAAACATCCTGAAACTAACGAGGAGATTACGGCATGAAAAGCAGCGAGTGACCAGACAAATATAGCGACGTTGTGTGATTGCACTGCCAACATCGAAAATGTAGCGGAAGTACTGCATCCAGAAACGGAACGCGCTAACCTCTCCCAAACATGGTCGAAAAGTATAATTGCTCCCCAGTAATATGAAGAAGAAAAACTATAGATGTGAATAATACAGTCTGCATGCGACTCCCCAAAAATCAACAAAGCAGTAAAGGTTGGGCTCTTTGAACTAGAGGAGCTCCTAGATCGCAGAGGACACTATCGAAGGAGCTGGTTAAGGGCCGAAGGTGAGCAGAAGGCTAAAAAGGCGCTGGTGATGAAAGGTAAAGGCCACATGCAGATGGTTCCAGAATTAAAAATCAACACAAGAATGGCATCTAGCCCAATCGAAGGAGATCTGGATAAAAAAGGAAGGAAGAGGCACTTGATGGGCGTGGAGCACCAGGTCAAGGGTTCCAGAAAGTGCTTACAAAAGGAGCGAAGAAAGCCGCAAAGAAATTCCTTCAAAGAAAGGCAGAAAGTAAAATTCGCACGGACGGCCCATCAGAAAAAGGACCTGATGCAAAACAGGAGAGGCAGAAGCACTGACGAAGACCCCGGCAGCAGGCACTGCTCGTGAAGCCCCAAGATGGCTGGTCCTACGCGGAGGTACTGTGGGACATCAGGGGAAACGTAAGGCCCGAAGACACCAATACTACCATTAAAGTAGTATGACCAACGTGATCGGGCCACATACTGGTCAAATTCGGAGCAGAGGCCGACAATAAGGAAGCATTCTATGACGCAGTAAAGAAAGTCCTCGGCGAAAGCGTAACTATAGCCCCGAGCCAATGGCAACGATCGAAATACGAGATATTGACTGCGTGACGGATCTGGCAGCGACAGAAGAGGCCATCAAAAGGGAGCTCCCTAGCGTAGGAAGGATCAAAGCGAGACTGACACCAAAAAACAACAGGGGACAACGCATGGCCATAGTTGACTTGACCGAAATGGACGCCGAACAATCCCTGAACAAGGGCAAAGTAAGAATAGGGTGGGTTGTTTGTAGGATACGGCGAAGAGCAATGCCTCTTCAATGTTTCAAATGCCTTGGCTATGGTCACACCACACAAGTATGCAAAGGACCCGAGAAGAGTTCCCTATGTTACAAATGCGGTGAAATGGGACATAAATGAAAAGAGTGTACGATGGAGGCACACTGTATTCTTTGCAAGGATGCTGATCCAAAACCCGATTTTGGACACGTTTTGGCATCAGGAAAATGCCGGGTGTTTCAGAAAGCCCTAGCCAAGGCAACATCAAAACTCCGATGACCCACCACCTGCAGCTAAACCTACACTGCAGCTCAACCGCCCAAAATCTGCTTGAGCAGTTTGCGAGGGACACGAAAGCTAACTTCTTGCTGCTAAGTGAGCAACACCATGATAAAAGTCCTGCATTATAGTGTTCTGACGAAACTGGTGCTGCCGCCATCTGGATTCGGAACAGTGATTTCCAAGTGAAGAGTTGTGAACGGGGGGATGGTTTCGTGTGGGTTCGGTGCTCAGGGGCCACCTTCTTCAGTGTGTACCTAACGCCTAACGAATCGATATCATCTTTCCAAGCCAAGCCTAATGCTCTGGAGGGCGCTGTCTCGCACGCAGAAGGCAAAGTGCTCGTTCGCGGTGACTTCAACGCTAAGACATTCGAATGGGGCATGCTTCAAACGGATTTGCAGAAAAAAACGAATCCTGGAAACGGCAGCCAGGATGGCGCTCATCGAACTAAACTCCGGAAATACGCCGACTTTCCGCCGTATTTGCTGTGAGCGAACCATACCGGACATAACATTCGCCTCGGAGTCCTTAGTACGGAGGATACACAATTGGAAAGTATTAGAGGACTACTCAGCCAGTAATCAACAGTGCATTCTGCTTGAGATAAGTGATGTTGTCTCCCGACGTCCATGCTCTCGGCTTTCTACAACTGGATGGAACATCGGGGGATGGACGTCGAGAGGTTCGTCGAGGTGCTCACAGTAGGTGAGCCGCTGCAGGGAGCTTCGGATGGGATGGAGGAACTCGTAGCTTAAGACGTGGTGTACTCCACTATGAGCATCATTACGACTTCTTGCTGCGCTTCTATGCCCTGACGAAAACCCCGGCACGGCAAGCCTTGTGACAATGTGAACAAGGATCCGTAGGACCTTGGCTACAAGCTAGTTATGCGGAAGCGTGGTGCCCTATGGAAGCCTTGTGTGCATGACAAGGAAAAGATGGACACGATAGTGCGGGGACTCTTCCCCGTCCGTGTCGACGCTTTCCATGGTGAAACAGCAGTGTCCACTCTTTGCACAACCATTGTCCTGGATTGCTGCTCAGCACATTCAACGCTTGCCGACGGGACAGGGTTTTCCCGGTACGATGGAATGTGGCCACGCTCGTGCTGATCAGCAAGGAGAAGGGAAATCCCAAATCGCCCTCTGCATACCGCCTATTATGCATGCTAGACACGGCTGGGAAAGTGCTAGACAAACTCATCAAGGGAAGACTCACTGAAGCGATTCATGCTGCTGGGGACCTATCTCCTTGGCAGTACAGTTTTAGAGTAGCATGTTCTACCATTGATGCGATTGCAGAGGTCCAAGAGGCAGAGGCATATAGTCACACCAAGTGACAAATCGTTTTGTTGGTGACGCTCGACGCCAGGAATGCCTCCAACTCCGCTAGATGGGTGAATATTCTGGATTCGCTGGAAAAGTCTTTTCGAGCTCCAGAATATCTAATGCGACTTTTGAGGAACTACCTTAAGGGTCAAAGCCTGCTCTACGACACGACACAGGGCCATTGAAGGATGCAAATTACATCGGGTGTTGCCCAGGGATCTATCCTTGGTCCGGAACTGTTGAATGTGTCTTTCGACGGGCTACTGACACTTGAGATGCCAGGTGAGTCGTGCTTTGTCGGCTATGCGGATGATGCTGTGGCTCTAGTCACTGGACGCATCGTTGACCAGGCGAAACTTAGGCTAGATATGCTAATGCGCTGAGTGAGGGACTGGATGACTGCTCGCGGGCTCAGTTTAACACAGGAGAAAACCGAAGTGGTCATCTTGACAAAAAAGGAGTCCCCAGAGTAGGCATGATCAGTATTGGAGACATACAAATCGAGTCGAAGCCAGCGGTGAAGTACCTGGGGCTACTGATCGACTCGAAGGTGAGTTTCTCTGAGCAAATCAGGGCAACGGCTGAGAAGGCTGATCCAGGAATATCGGCTCTGAGTCGACTTATGGCCAACGTAGGGGGACCCAGCCCGTTAAGAAGACGCCTCTTGATGAGCTCTATAGGGTCAGTGCTACTGTACGGGGCAGAGGTATGGGGTGACGCTCTCAGCAAGGAGGTATACCGAACACGTTTGGCGCAGGTGCAGAGAAGAGGAGCACTGAGAATTGCATCTTCGTATCTGACAGTTTCTGATCCGGTAGTGAGAGTTATTGCAAGCGTAATACCTGTCACCCTCCTTGCTAGAGCATGCCACGCTATTTACCTGCGCCAAAACGAGGATACGAGAGAGATGGTTATCCGCGAGGAGAAACAGCACTCGTTCAACGGTTGACAGCTGTCTTGGATCAATTTCACGAAGGGAAGGTGGACTGCGTGCCTCATCCCGGATGTGAGACCGTGGCTTAATCGAAGGCATGGTAAGACTGACTTCTATCTGACCCAGCTTTTGGGCGGGCACGGGTGTTTTCAGTCTTACTCGCACAAGATCGGTAATTGACGGTCCTCCGATTGTCGGTTTTGCCCAGGAGAGCAGAAAAATGCCTGCCACACATTTTTGCGTGTACAAAATGGGTTGGGCTGCGAAGGAAACTCTGCTGGGAGACGGGAGAGCTCACGATGAATAATATATATGGGGTGATGCTCGAATCGGTTGACAAATGGAAGCAGGTGGCACATTATGCTCGGGCAGTCCTAAAATATAAAAGGGCCTCACAGCAGCCGGGGGCTGGGGGATCGCTTTTCTGGCACCTCCTCTTCCCCTCTCCTCTCCCGCTAGGAAAGGGACCCCCAGCTTAAATGTGCCTCACGGCCTAACAAGACGAGACCTGGCCCGAAGTAATGTGTCAAACGGTTCCAGGCTGGGTTTCCAGGTTGACAGGGGAGGTGTTTAGTGGGTAGTCCAGTCGCCTTCTTGCAAGCATGGGAGTCCCACACTCTATGCATAAATAGCATTCACCTCCCTACCACAAAGAAACCAAAACTGCAGTGTCAAATCGTGTGTTATTGTTGGTGTTATTGGAGAATTTTCAAATGGCTATAACTTCCGTGAATATGATTCGATTTTCATCAAACGTACAGAGTATTAGAACCTTATGTAGACCTACTAATTTGTTGATTTTATGGAATTTACCGGTATACATACGATTTAATTGGGGAAAATTTGTAATTCGATGTTCATACTATTATTAACAAAGAGGAGTGAATTTTGACTTCTGACCTATTTGTTGTTGTTGTTGTACTAATGAACACCTATCTTCATAATTTTTTTCAGATTTTTTTCGGATCACAGGCGTCCAATCGCGAGGGGACACAAATTATTCGTGTATTTCCCCTTCCTGTGCGCCCCCTGCAACAAAAAATACCAGTTTAAGACCTGTTTTGAAAAGTTCTCATCAGGACCTTTCGTTTGATGTCCATATTGGTTACCTTTGTTGAAATTTTTTTACTGGGGCCTCTCCCCTATGTGGGGAGTCCCCCCTTTAGGCACCTTGTGAAATTGTTTATCGTGAAACCGGGCACGATTTTACATCTACATATATTCGTATATTCGAGTGCAAGCAATACGTTTTTATTGATTCTAGAGTTTTTGAATTGATTTATAGTTATGATTCATTGCAGTGAATTATGAGTGGTATCACAGACGTCATTATAAATTATTCAGAAATTTACTTGCTCCGTACTCAGACAGGCCATCTCAAGGCATATAAAATATTTAGAGCAATAATTGAATTGATTAGCCCTAAAAGAAAACGAGCTTCCAACTCGAAACTCAAACCCACCAGCATAACCGCGAGTAATTGATTTGTGTAAATTTCAGTGCTCCATCAAAGTAACGAACGTGACCTAAATTCTGAACTTTGTTAGCATACATATATGTATACTCGTAACCTACATATATAAATTCATCCCCTAGCTTTCATCTACATTTTTATAACATATTCCCAACAACACGTATTTATTTTGACGCGATTTCTTGCTTTTTAACTTGTGGTACGGAATGAGTGCTATATTTTGCAAAACACCCGGATATGTGTACTCCGTCTCCTTGTAGTTTGCCAACGATGTCGTCCGTATCACAAGGACGTGATGAATGACGGGGAATGAAGTTCAACAACCCCCGACTATGATGATGATGATAGCACAGACTGACTGATGACGGTGGAGATGATAAGGACTCAAGACTGCTTGGAGGATGTTATTATTATGCTTCTTGGTTTGGAATGGAAAAGTGCGAGAAAAATGAATAACATCAAAGGTTTCCTTAGATTAATCATGAGACACTTACATATAACGTTTCTTCTGAGATAGAAAGATACATTTTTTTGATGTTAGTGGATACATGAGTAATGCTGGCGTTGATATATTTCCTTGTTGAGGATTTTGATGGACATATTGGAGCTGGTGACAGTAGTCTAAAAATTTGTTTTCAACTTTTCATGGAAATTGAGTAGCTTTACTCTAATAGAGAAAGTGGTTTGTTACTCCCTAAGGATATTAATAAAACTGTCTGCCTTTTGATGATATCCTCCCTTCAATAGAAATGGAATATAGCTCTATACAATATTTACGTGGCGTGTCCTCCTCCCCTTCACCTTCATTTTTGGATGATGAAACTTTTTTTTATTTTGCTATTTTCATTGGTCTGCTACTATTCCACGATTTTTTATTATGCGATTTTGTATTATGTGGATTTCTTCTGATTTTTCAAGCCATCTCATCTCTTTTCCGTTTCTATTTTCTCTAGTTTTTTCTGCTGAAAAGTTTTTCCTGCTGAACAGCAATGACTTCTAATCTTTCTCTATATTTATTTGTTTCAAAACATCGACTTACAGACTAGTTGTCCAATTACAAGTCAATTAATAGATAAATACAAATATATGAACAAAATATGGAAGAAAAAAGATCACAATATGATATCAAAAAGTAAGACACAAGAATATTTATAAATTTGATTTTTCATAAAAGTTTTGAATATTCCAAGAGACTGTGGTCGATGTCCAAGACTTCGCTTGTCGTGCATACGAGGTAAGCATAGTAAGGGAGAGTGGAAGAAGATCTTAGTACGTGTCTAGAGAACCTGAAGTTGAAGCGAGGATCTTTTAGGGGGAGCAGCGTCGAATATATTAATTTGCCTGCATACATTTTGAGGTAAAAATCTATGATGAAGCTTGAACAAAAGACATTCATCAAGGAAAGATCGTCTGGACTCATTCAAAATATGTAGTCGGTCATCGTGAGGGGAGTAAGAAAGGTTGGATTTGAAGAATAGAGACCGTGTGAATCTGCGTTGAACTGGCTCAAGAGCATTGATGTGCTTCCTGTGATACGGACTCCGAATTTGGGAGCAGTACTCCAAATTACTCAGTACTAGTGAGAAGTAAAGACACATACAAGACGTGATATGTTAGAATGACGGAGCGGATTGTATAATAAATCCAGTTAAGTGGGAGACTTTCTTGATAATTAGAGCAATTCGGAGATCAATCTTCAGTTTACAATTGAAAAGCACTCCAAGATCCTTAAAGGAGGTTACATTGCCCAAAGGGATACCAACAAGTCTATACGTTGAGAGAAGAGGAAATATTTTACGAGAGAATGTCATCTAATGGCATTTGGAAACATTTAAGGAGAGATGGATTGATTCACACCAGCCACTAAGACGCTGAAGATCGGTTTGAAGGATATCTACGTCTAAACGGGAATCAATAACTCGAAAATCTTGAAGTCATGAGCATAAGGTGACAGGGAGATGTAATAACAGAAGGTAGATCTTTGACAAAAAGTAAAAATATTATGGGGCCAAGTATTGAACTGAAAAGCTGAAAAGAAGAAGAGAAGCAAGAGTTAAAAGTGACTACACATTGACGATTCAATACATAGGAGAGAATCCATGAATAGAGGCAAATAGGGACATTGAACCTTAAAAGTATCTCAAATAGGAGAGAGTGATCCACTGAATTAAAGGCCATAGAGAAATGCGTAAAATTAGCACCCACTTGTTGTTGCTGATCGAGAGCAGCCGCAATATGATGGGTAAAAGAAAGTAAATTTGTAAGGGTATATCTGCCTCTGACAAAACCATGCTGTTGATCTGCTAAAGATGGGAGACCAAGTGGATACAGCACATCAAAAACTATCTTTTCAAGAATGTTACCAAAATAAGGAAGAAGGGAAATAGGACGATAGTTTGCGACGAAATCACGATCACCAGATTTGAAGATAGGAAAAATTTGGGCAATTAACCATTGGGAGGCAAAAATTCCACAGGATAAACTCAAATTAAAAATAATTGAAAGGAGAACACAAATTGAAAAAGATAAAGATTTTGCTAGAAGATTTGGGCTCCCATCAGGGCCCACACTGATACTGTTGTCAAGATTATTTAAGAGTAGCTCAACCTGCAAGGGGTTTGTTGCGAAAAGCAGTACAGAAAAAAGAGCAAAAAGATTGGCCGAAGGAAGAGGAATGCTTAGCCTGGTCGAAAAAGGAAGAAAAATAAGAAGCGAAGAGTTCACAAGATTCTTGAGGAGTAAACGATGTCCCGCTATCTAGACTAAAATTATCAGGAGCATGATGAACACTCCTTAAAGATTTCACGTATGACCAGAACGCACGAGTTTAATTCGACATTAATGTAATTTCAATGTAGTTAACATATGCATAAAGTGCAGAGGTGGCAATTTTCTTGACCATGGTACGAAGCTCTTTGAATTTAGCGAGGTCAATTAGAAGACCACTGGATAAGAATTTTCTGCGGGCAGTATCTTCAGCTTTGATTACAATGGCATCATCTGAATTAAACCAAGGTTATCTTGCTGGAAACACAGGAATAAATTCAAGGTCTGTTGTCTCGTGAGCTCAGTGCCACCTCTGGAGTACAGTCATCTTGGTCCACTCCTCTTTAATATTTTCATCACTGATCTTTCTACAGTACTGTCTGATATTCCACACCTGTTTCACACCGACGACCTTAAACTTTATCACTGCATACAGTCCTTATCCGATGTATCTTTTCTCCAATCCAACTTAGCTGCTCTTCTTCAGTGGTGCGATACAAACCAGCTTGCTCTCAGTATTGAAAAATGCCAGATAATAAGTTTTGCAAGAAAAAAGAATGCCATCTTACATGATTATGACATTAACAACACACAACTTAGAAGAGTCGAGAGAGTTGTCGACCTTGACGTAATCTTGGACACGAACGTCCGCGTTAACCTCCATTATGATGAAATCCTGAGCAAAGCCTACAAAATGCTAGGTTTCATTAAACGTAGAGCAAAAGAGTTCAGAAATATTTGGGACACTAAATCTTTGTATACCCCACTTGTCTATCCACTTCTTGAATACGGCTGCACAGTCTGGGACCCCATATTCAACATTCATAGCAGTACATTAGAGTCAGTGCAAAAACAGTTTTTGCTCTTCGCCCTTAGATCCTTGTATGATCCTACATCTTTCCGCTATCTTCCTTCTTATGAGGATCGAGTTCAACTAATCAACCTGACTACACTGGCTTCCAGGAGAGTTGCACTGTCCACCTGCTTGCCTTTTGATGTTTTAAGAGGTAACATTCAAACTTCATCCTTATCAGACAAAATTCACAAGACACACATCAACGCTAACCTTGCGTATGCACCACACCAACTATGCTAGCAACGAGCCACTTAACAGATGCTGTAAAGAACTCAACAAGTTTAACGTATATTACTCCACAACCACCTCCAAGTCTAATTTTAAGAAACAAATTTTATATGCCCTCAACGCCCCTGCCTTATAAATGATTAAACTAAATTTGTATTTTTTTGTTTGCATTTCATGTATTTGTATTTCTTTTGTAATTACACCTTGCTTGGCAAAAAATAAATAAACAAATAAATTCCCACATCAACGGCGAGAGAAACATATAGTGTAATAATACGCAGGATCGCCATATATTGAAATAAATGCTAAAACGCTTTTAACCTAAGGAAACAAGCACAAGCGTTGGACGCCTTCCAGCTTGTTTCCTGCAACGAGGATTTTTATAAATGATACTTTTATTAATTAGTAGAATGCAGACACAAGCGTGGAACGCCTTCCAGTCTGCATCTACCCTAACTATTTAACCCCATGCGAGCGTTTACACGCCCTTAGCAAAGGGATATTCCCACGCAAGTAAAACACCAGCGTATAGAGAATGAAAGAGAGTTTTATTGAAATTCGCTTCCACTTAAATACTATTTTAACGCAACTGTACATATTGAACTTAGTATAACCCAATTGCTTACAAACTTGATATTTATATTGCTTATAAAAAAGGGCATTACCAGATGTTAAGTGTACTAGAACAAAAATGTACTTGAGTCGACCAAATTCAAATATTTGCTAACTTTACATCATTGTTTGAATTATGAATCTGGAGATCACTACAATAGAGCTTATCAACACAATCTTCTGTGTGGAGATTGCTGAAGAAGGAATACCAATTCATGGCATTCAGGCTAGCTTCCATGCTTGATAAATCGGCTTTTAAAAACTTAAAGCGAGAAGGTGAGGAATTCTTCAAAGACCCAGAAGATGTGACAGCCAGCTCAACTGAGAGCGGTTGGTTGTGGAGATCAGGTTTGACAAAGAATGAGAGTGCCACCAATGCGGATAGAGAAGACGGCGACAAGATGGAAGGAACAAGATTAAGCAATTTGTTATTGGCATTAGGTATAGTGTTGTATTGGGTGAAAGAACAGAAAGAAATTAAAGAAGAGAGAGCAAAAGACACGCTACTTACAGAAATTTTGGAGACATACATATCATTCCAAACAATAGCGGACAAATTGAAGTCTCCACAGACCAATATAAGGGTAGAAGGGAAACGAGCAGTAATCTATCTCGGGAATTCTACAAAGAAACATTCGTAAACAATACCAGAACTGCTACAAGGAATATACACAGATGATACGAGGAAGGAAAGAGAGTCGGATAGAGAGACTAGCCCAATTATACACTCAACAGGTGAGGATGGTGTGAAATTATCACAATATAGTGAGACGACGTGATGATTAGTGTTTTTTCGCGTTTTTCAGCAACTCGTGAGGATTATTTTGGTAATTGGAAACGGTAATAATTGTTTCAAAGAAGTTGTGAGTTAAGGCGAATACTAAGTGGCAAGTAAAATTAACAAGTGCAGATAAATTTGTATAGCCTTTTATTTGAAAATAGATCCGACCGGGCGTACTTTAGCGGATCATGTTCAATCGAGAACTCGTATAGCGTAACTTATTTTATTTATCCGGTTGTACGTTTATGGGTTTGCCGGTTATTGAAATGAGACTGTATTTAAAATTTTTTTTAACAGTGTAGTGAACGCTACAGTATTCCTTTGTCTATGGCGAAATCACGATATAATTATCACGCGTGGGCGTGTATAATTTTTGTTTTCTTGGTTTGCATAAAAATTATTGAAGGGATATAATAAGAAAAACAATTATGGTAGACTCTAATATAATAGGTAATGCAAATGTCAGAAATTTAATAAGATCCGAATATGTGCCATTTGTATGTGTGTATGCATCTGAGACGGCATAGCAGTGGTCGATGAAGTGAGCCAGTCGCCCTGATTGATGTATAACTTCTTATTGCCGCTACTCCTGCAGCTGCTGTTAATTTCCCTCTTTGTTGTTGTTCTTGTTGTGCGTTGGCCGGTCTATGGTCGTTCAAGATCGATGTTGTCTGTTTGTGAATGGTTGCATCTCAGGTATCTGCTGTTGTAAGTGAGCAGTCGCTTAGGCAAACTGCTCGAAAACCATCATAATGTTGATCAAATTTTAATTGTAATTTAAGAAAAATATAGTTATCTAAATTTACAATTTAAATTGGACACGGTAACCCCTTTGTAACGCATTTTACCTCATTGCATTGTCCCGCAATGCAAACTACAGTTGACGGACGCGAGGGAGTCGTGAAGAAACCTCCGTGGCAAGACGGCGAGCAGCGATGAACTGTCTTCGTCGACCGAGTCAGACCAGCGTTTCCTCGGTTTCCCCACTGGCTGCCGGCCTTCAGTTCTCCCAACGAATACTTTTTGGGTATCCGTTGCTCATCCATTAGATTCATGTGGCCAGCCCATTGCAGCTTCCGCAGTCTTATAACAGTTTAGACCTCCGGCTCGTCAAAAAATTTATACAGCTCATGGTTATATCGAATTCGCCATTGGTCCCCGTCTGGCTTCACTCTGATTATTCGCCTCCAGACCCGTTGCTAAAAAGCGTTCAATATATTTGCAGATACTTGGGTTAGGGTCTATGTTTCACACCCATAACAAAACACAAGTTTTATCACAGGTTCACTTGGAGCTTTGTTTTCCAATGTACGCAACTGGTCTACAAGATCCTCTAAACTGGATAAAATATTTTATTTGCGAGCTGTATTCTTGGGCGTATTTCGTCTGTTTCGTTACCAGTTTTCATTATTTGGCGCCTAAATACACACATTTGTTAACATTTTCGATACTGTATACGTCAAGAGTGATATGTTGTGTAGTTGAGGTATTCTTCCTCGACTGAGTCATAAGCTTTGTTTTATTCTCATTGATTAGTAGCCCTACTAGTTTTGCTTCGCGGTCGAGTTCCAGGATATGTTCTTTGGCAGTGAAAAAATGTTGATGTCGTCTGCATAGGCTACGACTTGGCTCGACTGGTATAGTAATTTACCTCGTGTATCGACATGTAGCTTCCTTATGACGTACTTCAGGGCCAAAATGAATAGCAATGGGGCCAGTCTACTTCCCTGCTTTAGTCCGATACTTGTGTCAAATACATCGGTGAGTTGGCTATTGATGCGGACTGGGGAGGTCGTCGACGTCATTGTTAATTTTGGTAAGACAGACTTATTTGACTAAGATGCTAAAGTGAAGCATTATTTGGTAGAGTACGTTACGATCAATACTGTCGTATGCTTGCTTAAAGTCAACGAAAATTTGGTGAACGTCATTGCTGAACTCCCAGCATTTTTCAAGTACCTGCTTGACTACGATCAATTGGTCTATTGTCGATCGACTTGCTCTTAACTACCTTGATACTCCCCAATAAAACTGTTGGCAAATGATCCAATTTTATTTTGTATTACGTAGAAAGTAGTGATATGCCTCTATAAATTTCGCACTGTAGCTTGTCACCTTTTTGTGGGTAGGGAATATAATTGATTGGCTCCACTCTTTCGGCATATGTTCTTGTTTCCAAATGTGCTGAGTGACTTTGTGAATAGCTTTTTGAAAACTGCTGCCGCCATATCTGATGAGCTCCCCTGGAATCTCATCGGTGCACGGCGCTTTATTTCCCTTTTGAGCTCTGATGGTGGAACCCACTTCAACCAGGGTAGGTGGGGCCAATGGAAGCTATCCACAGACAGCTATAAGCTCCAATAATCTGGAGATATGCGGAGGATCAAGAAGGTTCTTGAAATATGATGCCCATCTTTCCTTAATCTTGGTTTCATCAGCGATAATATTGGCCATGTTATCACGACAGAGCGTGGTTTTGGGTTGATAACCACGTTTCGGGCTTTTCACTACTTTATATGCTTGTCTTCTATTGTTGCTTGCAAAACTTACTTCTATACTTCTCAATTGGTCATCATTGTAGTTTCTTTTCTTAACTTTAATGATCTTATTCGCTACGCTTCTACGGTTCTCATAATGTTCTCTCTTCGTCCTGGTTTTCTTACCTATGTAATCTTTGTATGCCTGATTCTTTTTATCTAACGCATTCTGACACTCATAATCAAACAATTCATTACTCTTGCGCCGGGCTTGATGCTCGGTCGATTGTTCTGCCATGGTCTTAATTGCCGCTTCCACTTTCATTCAGAGCTCGTTACTTGTCTTTAGCGATGTTGTTTGTCTTTAACGATGCGCACCCTCGTGTCAGTGGTGTAATCACGATATAATAATCAGGTGGGCGTGTACAATTTTTGCTTTTTTGGTATCGGAGGGTTATAATAACAAGAAATACTTACGGTAAACTCTCATTTAAGAGGTAATGCAAATATCAAAAATTGAGTGAAGTCCGAAGATGTTGCGTTTTTCTGCGTGAATGTACCTGAGACGCATAAATATGTTGTTTATGCATATCTGCGTATCGCTCTTACATGGAACTGGCCTGGTAGCGGCCAACGAAGCGGACCTGTTGCCCTGATCAATGTGGACGTTCTTGTTGATTTCCTTGATTCAATAGGCCATGTTGTTGTTGTTGTGCATCGCCGTCATTGTTCGTTCAAAACCGATGCTGTCCATTTGAGAAAGGTTGCCTCTTTGATGTCTGGTCAAGATTGGGTTGACATATACGCAGGTCTCAGCCAATTAATCGAGGCGGGGACTTTGTTAGGTTACGTCAAGTGATTCCGGTTGGGGGTCTTGGGGTCCCCGCTAACCTGTGGAGACGAGGTAAGAAGTCGCCACTCGCCAACCCTTGAACTTCCCCAGGAACCAATTGGCGAGCTTGAGGTTCCTCGGCATAGTTAAAGAGTTATGTCACACACACCAGGCTTATATTCCTTAGCTGCTAATAACCCTTTCTTGGCTTGTTGAGCCGCCTATCGACAGTTCCGCAAAAACCAACTTGAACTGCTAACAGTTCTTTCTCGGCTCGTTGAGTCACCTATCAACACTTCTACCAAAAACCAATTTAAGCCGCTAATAACTCTTTCTCTTCTTATTGAGCCACCAATCGACACTTCCACCAAAAACCAACTTGAACCTCCGCTTCACAATCACCACGTATACAAATTGGAATCCCCGATGGGAAGGATTCTTGCTACTCTAGGCGTTGTTTGTGCCTTCCAACAATACGACACGCTCCATGCGCAATCACACTGGCTGAGAAAATTATCGAATGGAAAAAAATCCAAATTATAATCTTAAGTTATTTTTAATATTTTCCCTCAAAGGGTAAAGATTCACAAACTTAAAATTTCCCTTAAATTTTTTAAGACAAGGGTCTCTGTTGATGGTCAAGCTGCAGCTTAAAAAGTTTTACGCCTTCCGATTCCTAAACTTGTTCCGCGTCTGCCCAATTTGCGCCCTTGCGACGGAACTCCAACGCTGTTCGCTGTCCGATTCAATTATCCTCGTTGTTTTGTCTTAGTACTCACGCCTGTTGATTACTAGTCGTGATGGCTATGATTCCACTCGTGATTATCCGACTTACAGTAAGATCGTCCTTCCCGTCATTGAAAGAATCCGTAAAAGAGACCGCTTCGGCTACCGTTGGCTCTTTCATCAACTTGCCGCAAAGGTTCTTTCTCTTGAGGTAAAGAACCCAAGTCCAAGGCCACAACAACCACCACGACTGCTCAACCTTACAGCGTTTCCTTGGACTCCAATCCAGTTTTTCTTGGTGGCCTTCTCTCTATCTATCGATTACAGCAATATCGACTTGTTTTGGTTATAATGTCATTTGTAGTTTTGATAATTTGTGTTTACGTGCACGATCATCATTCCGATTCTAGCAGTTTATTCTTCATTTGGTTTTCCTTGCGCGAAAAATGTTGCAAATATTTAAGCCAATCGCGAAATATTTTAAGATAAATAAGGCACGCGTTTATGGTGACGTATCTAGTTTACACTATCGGGTGACAGTGGCTCTCTTCGTTGGCTGTGCTATCATTGTGTCCGTAAAGGAATGTTTTGATACGTTTAAGGATTTTGTAAATAGGTTTTGTTGTGATTGTGCCAAATGTAATTTGGTTTTTAATATTGTCTTTAATCTCTGCGATACAACTGCTTTTATCCATCATATTGTTGAGGTGTTCAACGTTAACCTCCTTAGCTGTAGAAGTGTATACTTTGATCGTACTCCGATTGGAGAATAAGCCCGTTCGGACAGTCGTAGAAGCTACGATACTCTTCCTCTTGAAAACGTATTCATTGATACTTCTAGCGGTCGCAAAACAATTGATGCTATTTTCGAACCGAATTTAAATGCATCTAGCCAGTAAGGTTCAAAATTCGCCACACCTGAGGCTTCAACCTGACAGATATAGACATCCATCTCGTGCCAAAAGACTCGCGTAAATCTGCTGTTTTAAGCCACAGTCAAATTCAACCAAGATTCGCAATACAGCAATCAACTTCCACTCAAAATAAAACTGCCAGCAATAAGAACGATATGGAATGAGAAAGATCTCTGTGTATGATATGCCAAGAACGACAAAGATATATCGTACTGTTCCTTTGCAGATATTTGTCTTTGTCTGACAATTGGGCTGATTGTTTAGCGTCTCATCAGGACGCTTGTCTTCTATGTAGGATTTATATGAACATTCAACTAAGAATTTATGCATGAAACTGATATTCATAGATTATAAGTTCGATTGGATTTTACGAAAGGATATTTCGGCAAGGCGATAGACTGCGATAGACGCTAGTGTTCAAATTAAATGATGCTATGGAGATACTATTTGAATTTGATTTTGTTAGTTTGTTGTTTTAGTGTTATTTTGCGAATATTGAATCCGTTTAAGAAAAGAGACGACACATGAGGTTTCACTGCGAAACATGTTTGTTTCTTTCATTCGTAGTTGTTTTATTGTTGTTGTTGCTGATTGATTTCTTGATATAAATTCACGTACACACCATTTTTATTTCCCATTCATAGTAACTTGATTTAACTGCCGCGCTTGCCACAAAAAACTGCGCCGCTATCGGTGTATCTAAACGTTAATCTCCACTTTCGCAATGCTTTTTTTTTTTGTTAAACTTTTAACAGGGTGAAATCTCGGGGCATTTCCATTTCCAATCGCGGTTTTACGGCGTAATGTTGTGCAAGAACGTGTGTAGACGTTATAAACTCTTTGAAAACGAGTGGCATGCGTAAGCCATACCAAGTGACGGGTACTGCACGAATCAAGTCGAAGCGTCGTCGCAAGTCCTTGATAAAATGGCTTGGTTTGTGATCGCATAGTGCCTGGCAAGCGTATTGGCTGGCCATCGAGTAGTTCAGCTGACGAGAACCTGAAGTCCTCGCGGTGGCTTGCACGTATACCCATGGTGATGTCCATCGGTCGTTTTGATGACATCGAATCGCGGTCTTAAGATTGCGGTGGAAACGTTCCACCATGCCGTTTCCTTGTGGTTGGCAAGCAGTTATGTTTAGGTGCGTAGTACCTAAGAGGTGCGATTTGAACTGTCATCTTTGGTCAGTTGTCATTTGATAAACCATAATGTGAGATCCAATTTTCCCAAAATGCTCAGGCGACTGTCTTTGCTTCTTGATCTTCAATAGGCAACGTTTCGGACCATCGTGAGTATCATTCGCAAACGCATGTGAGGCAATAGTGTTTTCCTTCTGATCGCGACATGGTGACGATGTCTTCGTGCAGATACTCGAGTCTTGCAAACAGTGGCATGAAATTTTCAGCAGGCACAAGCACGCGTCGAAAAATTTCCGATCGCTGTCATTGTTGACATGCTCGTGCTCAAACTTGACAATTCTTTTTAACGGAAAGCCAGATGTCGTCCTGCTACCAGTTTTGACGTTGCTCTCAGGCCTGGATAAGCAAGGTGGTGTGCTGAAGTATGAGCTGCTTTTCTGAAGGCTGAGCTTTCCTCGTTGAGGTGTCGCACCAGGCTTGTGTGTCCACGCCTGGAATATGCACTCGTTTGATCTGTAAGCCTCTCCCGAGCTGAACAGTGCTTTCTTGCGCTGCAGCCAATTTTTTGTAGTTCATTTTCAACTCTATTACTTCTATGCGCAAGAGCGCATCGGTGATATTGTTATCCTTAGCCGAGATGTGCTGAATACCCGTCATAAACTGGCCGATGTACTCGTGGTGTCGAGCTTGACGTGGCAAAGCTTTTTCGGGTTTTTGATGGAAAGCGAATGTGAAAGGCTTGTGATCGGTGTATACCGTGAACACTCGTGCTTCCAGCAAGTATAGGAAGTGCTTGATTGTGAAGTCGATCACCGGTAGCTCTCGATTGAAGTGAGTATCGAAGCATCATCTAATAACGATATTTAGAAAAGCCAATCATTCTTCTTACCCGCATTATGGTTCTTGCCTAGGCTTCCGATACACCCCAGTTTGCGCTAGTATATACAGGGTAAACTGGTATTATAACAGCAATTTCATTTGTGTTTGACATCGATCTTCTTCCAGCAGTGACTCCAATTCAACATCTTCCACATTACTCGTATCACTTATGGAAGCCTAACCATAAGTTGATAAAGTGCGCGTAGACTTTCGCGATATGTTCGCAGAAGTCTTTGAATTTTTTAGCTTAAGTGAAGTTAAAAATTCTGTCATAAATTATAATCAGCTGTGTGAAATAAGTGAAGTGGTTACTAGTGTCGCTCTATCAAGTTTTCGAGATAAGTAGCGATCTTTCAAGTCATCAATTTCATTGATTCAATTTTTACTTAGGCGAACGAAAACTAACGGAACCGGGAATTCTTGCTTTGGTCTAGGAGTGAGATTCCCGTGTAGCTAAATCTATTCTAAAAAAATTTTGAATTTATATTTTAATAATTTAAATTATTTTTTTTGCAAGTACGGATTTCTACGTTTTTTCACTAACTATATTAAATAAATCAAGGATAATAAAAATTTTATGAAAAGCAAATAATTAAAAAAGTTAAAAATATAATGGCTACTAAACCAGCCAATGAGAAGTGTGGGAAGTCTAGGAAACCCGTGGAGGATATCCACTCGGCTATGGGGTGTGACGGCTTCTGCCTCAAGTGGTTTCATTTGAGGTGTATCAAAATGTCGGAGGAGAGATATCGGGCTATTATGGACATCACCGAAGATGTGATTTGGATGTGTGCCGGATGTAGAGCTCAGCACCGTAGATCTTAAGAAGACCAACTCTTCCAACAAATGAAAATTTTGCAAAGCCAAGTCGAAGAGATGAGCTCAAATGTCACCTTATTAATAGATAAATCTACGTATGCGAGCAAGCCCTCATATGCCGAAATTATTAAAAATTCTACTTCTCCTCTATCAGTGCATCGATCAAATACAGATTCTATGGAACTTGTACATGGTAGGCGGACAAGAAACGGAAGGTCGTTGCACATCATCCAGGTTAACGGGAGCATGTATAAGAGGCTTGCGAATAGATACGTCAATATAGATTATGGATCGTATTTTGTGAAGGGGGACTTCAACGTAACAAGGTGTTATAAGTGTCAAAAATACAACCACAAAACATCAAAATGTGAAGGGGAGCAAATATGTGTAAAATGTGCAGGAAAGCATGACCTAAAGGACTGCAAAAGCACGATTGAGAAGTGCTCGAACTGTATTGGCAACAAGAATAATGCTGATCATTCTCACAGAGCTGACTCTGTAGAGTGTCCGGAGTTTCAACGCAGAATATTGATCGCCAAGAGGAGCACCGACTACAACTTTGATGATTGCTAATCTTTCTAATCAATCAAGTGGAACAAATTTAACACTTATGTATGCTTATATAAGAAGCTTAAGACATAAGCTAAGTGATATTCAGATTAACCTGCAGCAAAATCCTGACATAGATTTGATTATTCTCAATGAAATCTGGATTTACCCAGAAGAAGCACGGTTTTACAATATTGAAGGATATAATGCGTTATTCTCCTGCAGACCTGGAAGAGGTGGAGGTACAGCAATGTACGTAAAAAATACAATCAATTTCATTACCAAGAGAGTGACGCCTGATAAGTATTACGTTATAATAATTGAAGTACGCCATGCAGGTAAAAAAATAAAATTAGGGACGTACTACAATCCCAATCGTATGAATGCGCAAGATTTTTGCACAGTAATAGATACATTATTCTCAACTGAAAAAAATTTAATCACAGTAGCGGACACAAACATTGATGTACTAACGGAATCACCAGAAACACGGATTTATAAGGATACGCTAGAAACGAATGGAACGGTAATCATAAACAACAACCAAATGACTCGCCCAGTGTCAAATACCTGTCTGGATCATATAGTAACCAATGATTTAAAAGTCGCTGAAAGCATGACATACATATTTGAGGACTGGCCGGAACTGGATCATCGTGTGTTAAAAATTGCTATTCAGGACCAAACCCTGAACAAACAGAAGCCGACCTACAAAACGTTCAGATTTCTAGACAAGGAGCTCTTTAAATCAAACATACGAGAGTTACTGGAAAAGCGGAAACCAAATAGTATTATTGAACTCAAAAATATCATCATATCTGCTAAGCAAAGTTCTACAATTGAGAAAAAAATCAGGTGTCGACAACGGACTTGGATAACGAAAAAAGTACTTGATGCAAGTATTAAAAAAAGGAAGGCATATATGGACTACAGGAAGAACAGCGGAAACCAGGCTTTCAAGTTTGTGTATATGCAAGCGAAAAAAGAATCGAAACGACTGGTGAAAGAGGCTAAATTCTTATATTTCTTAAGAAGAATGGAAACAGCGGCTGAGAACTCCCGCGAAATATGGAAAATAATAAATGAGGTAAAGGATGACCTTTCAACCCAGGGTATATCACAAAACTTTCAACTGAATCCTGATGGGCCCTCTAACACATCGTGTCCACGTGACGCGGCGAACTCATTGAATAACTTTTTTTCAACAATTGGTGGAAGAATCACTAAAGAAATCGTTGCCAGTTCAGCAGGCAATGTAAATAATACAAATATCGAAATGAATTCCATCCTTCACATTCATCAAACAAATAAAAGGGAAGTCTTAAATGTAATCAATGAATTGAAAAAGAATACGGCGCCAGGCATTGATAGCATCACGATGAATGAGGTTAGTATAATAAAGGAGGACATAGCTCAGATTATGGCAAATTTTATAAACTTGCATATTAGGAATGGAACTTTTCCGGAAGAAGAAAAACTTGCAAAAATAGTTCCTATATTTAAGGGTGGTGATCATCTTGACCCGAATAACTATCGCCCGATTGCGCTGCTGACGGGATTCAGTAAGATATTTGAAAAAATACTAAACAATCGATTAACATCATCCTTAGTTGAAAACTCTATCATAAGCCAACATCAGTTTGGTTTTCAAAAGAACAAGAGTACTTTGGATGCCCTACATTCTGTCACACGTTTCATCAATCTATTACTTGACAGGAGTGATTATGTCATCGCAATTTTTGTGGATTTGAAAAAAGCATTTGATACAGTTGATCATGACCTCTTGCTTCGTAAACTTGAATCATACGGTATTCAGGGTAGTCCTAAGCAGTTGTTTAAGAGTTACTTGGAGGGAAGATCGCAGAGAACTTTAATCAACAATGTCCTCAGTGATCATGCACCTACGGAAACTGGAGTTCCCCAAGGTTCAATACTGGGTCGAACTTTGTTTCTGCTATACACGAATAATCTAAATACATGTGGGCTGACGGGATATCACACATTTTATGCTGATGACACAGTTCTACTTTATTCAGGACGAGACAAAACTGCCATTGAGAACACTATCAACGAGGATCTAGGAAAATTCCATCAGTGGTTAATTGGAAACAAACTAGTATTGAACACTTCAAAGACAAAATAAATTGTTTTTCAGCAAAAGAACAAAGGAGACATAGATGTCGACCTAAATATTAATGGCGAAAAATTGCAAAGAGTGCTAGAAATGAAATATCTTGGTCTTATCATAGACCATCGTATGACCTGGTTACCACACATAAATAGCTTAAGGAAAAAAATAAGCCCCAATAATAGGATTGTTAAGAAGATATGAAAATTTTCCAATGCACATCAAGAAACTTGTTCTAAATGCGTTTGTCCTGGCGAAATTGCATTATGCAGTACTTATTTGGAGTCAATCAGCGAAGCAACATTTAAACAGTATATCCAGGCTGCTGACCAAAGCGTATAAAAACATTCTGAAGCTGCCAATGCTTACTCAAACTAGTTTGGTTTACCAATTGGCTAAATCATTAATATTTAGTCAAATTATTATTATGGAGAAAGCTAAGTTTATCTACAGAAATTCAAAAACTAATGGATCGGAACGAGCGCTATTAATTAAGGTACCACAGATCAACCCATATAATGCGAGGAATGCAGATCAATTCGTAATACCTTTTGCCAGAACGGATCGTCTAAAGAAGATATAACAATCTACCAGAGATTGTTAAGGAAGCAAACTCACTTATGGTATTTAAGAAAAGACTAAGGGAGCATTTAATGACCACTGATTGAAGTGTGGACCTGTAATCCTGCTTTTATGGGCCTAGTATCTTAGGGCGTTCTTTTTTGACCCTATCGGCGAGATACTGAAGTGACAGTTACTCAGAGTTTTTTTTTGAATGCGTCGTATTATATTGAATTTTTTTTATCTCTGAGAGCTGATCATGGTTTTTTGGACTAGATGTTCATGAAAAGGACTAGTTCACATTATATTGTGTGCCCCCTTATACCGATGTGTTAAACATTGTCTGGGTGGCATAAAGGACCAAGCGACGTAATGTGAATGCAGATCGCACGAGCGTTGTGCGACGAAGAAAGAGTGATGGAGAGAGTGGTAGGGAATGGAGGTATTGTAAAAAAAAAAAATCCGAAACCTTCCAGAATTAACAAATATTTGGCTCCGGTGTGCACATTTTCTAGCAATCAATATGAGGCGTCGATAAAAAACGTTCAAATGTAATCCTGAGAATATGTTAACAGATGCCTGCATATAACGTTTCACTCATATTAGTATAAGAAACAATTCTTTTCATTTTTCTATTAAAATAAAAAAATTCCATTTACGTGTAACAATAGGCTAAGTCGACATCCGTCCTTTCTTTCGCTGCCATCATTTATGTATTTATATATAGTTCCGGTTAAAAATTGATATTCACGCACACTTTATTCTATATTTAATGTAAATAAAATATGCATGGAATAACGTCACCCAACCTTATCAAGCCAACTAGGTTATAAATATATTTAACGACTAAAAGGATTAAAATGGCCTCCATTGATATGATACGAAGAATTCGCACGAGGAGCGTTAGATTTCTCATGCTCCTGCAGCTACTTTGCGAGGATATCAAATCTCCAAGGGTGAGCGTTTCATGTATCAAAATTTCCATGGGATGATAACGTTTTTCTGTGAGGAAGGATGCTGAGAGAAATGCGGTGTAAGAACGATACGCTGGACCATTGCCAGGACGTTATTTGCACCTGAATGAAACTAGAACAGTCGTGTAACCGCTTTCATGCTGCTGTGTGGATAAGATTTAATGTATTTTAGGATCATTTCACAACAAGGTGACCCCATAAATTCCAGCACTGCAATTTTTTAATCCACTCCACCCTAGTGGGGCGTTCTACACACAGCTCAAATTGAGCAATATTCTTTGATAAATCCTTGAAATACCGATAAAAATTTCATGATCTCCCCCCCACGTCTCCTAAATTTCGAGCAACGATTCGGGAAAATTCATTCCATTTTTGGACACCTATAAAGGACATTTTATGACACTCATACAGACATGTGAATATGAAACACTGCCACTTATACTCACATATATGAAAAGCGAAATTGCATAATAAATTGTCACCCAGGCGAAATGTCTCTCACTCCATTAAAAATCATCCCGCCACGATATGTATGCCATTGCCATGTCACATTCGTGTACCGAATTTTCCGCAGATGTTGCCAAGATGAAAAGGTTTGTCTGATTTTATCGAAGAGTCGGTCCTCGTCCTCGCAGATTTATTATGTTGACTTGGTTTTGTGCGAATATAAGGGGATTGACTGGGCGAGTGGAAGTTGATTATTTTATCGGGCGCAATGATAATTTTTTCGGTTAAGTATCCAAAAAGGTTATGCTTCGAGTAGCAATCCATTCTGATTTGGAGTGAAAAAATTCTCGTATATTGTAATATTTACACTTGTGTGGGATGACCGCACCCGCTAAGGGAATAAAAATGATGGAATCGAAAATAAAAAATTATGGATTTTCCAAGCCTTGAGAGAATTGGTTATAAAGTGTTAGCAAATAAAAAATAATTTTATATGGATATTGGGATATTGTTTTATTTATATTAGCTGTCAGTGAATATGCGTGTAAACACTTAGTACTCAACTGGTTAGGACTTTAGTCACGTAATATAAATCTGATCTTTCTAGACATTAAAACTTCATTTATGAGCTGTTATTTTCCCTGTTGGGAAATTGAAATGGTTTCAAATCTAGTTAAATGCTTGAAACCCACACCTCAATTTGGTCAACTCATCTCCTTTTTCGTAGCGCTACAGCCCCTCTCGGGCCTTCCAACCCTGCAACAAGCGGCTCCAACTGTCTCGGTCCATTGACCACGTCCTCCAATTTTGAGATCCGAGCACCAATGAACTATCTGCGTCGACCGAGTCAGACTAGCATTTCCTCGGTTTCCCCACTGGTCTCCCTTCAGTTCTCGCAACGAATACCTTTTTGGGTATCCGTTGCTCACCCATACGATTCACATGGCCAGTTCCTCCAATCGTTGAGACCTCCGGTTCGTCAAAAATTTCATACAGCTCATGTTTGTATCGAATTCGCCACTGGCCCGCATTTAGCTTCGCTCCAATTATTCGCCTCAGGACCCGTCATTCGAAGGCTTTCAAAATGGTTGCGGATGCTTGTGTTAGATCCATGTTTCACACCCATTGCATAGCACAGGTTTTATCACTGATTTTTATGCTTGGAGCTTTGTTTTTCTGTATATGCAACAGGTCTTCAAGCTCGTCAAAACTGAATAAAATATTTATTTGTAAGCTGTATTCTTCTTCGTATTTCATCTCCCTCATTACCAGTTCTTACTATTTTTGCGCCTAGATAGATTTTGTATACGCCAAGTGTGATATTTTGGGAATTTGAGATATAAAAAATATCGTCATTCTTTTTGTTATATTCTCATTGATCTGTAGCCCTACTAGTTTTGCTTCCCTGTCAAGTTTCAAAAAAAGTTCTTTGGCAGTTGTTGACCACTGTGACACAACGTTGATGTCATCCACATAGGCTATCACTTGCCGTGACTTGCATAATAAAGTTACCACTTGTATCGTCAGGTAGCTTTCTTATGACATATTCCAGACCCAAATTGAAAAGCGATGGGGCCAGCTCATTTCCCCGCTTTAGTCCGATATTTGTGCCAAAGGCATCAGTGAGTTGGTTACTGATGTGGACTTGGGAGAGCGTCGACATATTTGTCATTGGTAATACGGACTAATTTGGCTGCGATACCAAAGTAAAGCATTATTTGGAACAAAACGTTACGTTCAATACTGTCGTTTGCTTGCTAAAATTCAACGAATGTTTGGTGTGTGTCTATGTTGGGCTCCCAGCATTTTTCAAGTACTTAATTGACTGTGAACAATTGGTCTATCATACCCCACCCCCCAATATAACTATTGGCGTTTTTTTAAGATCTTTAAAAATATTTTGTCTGCCATACAAAGTAGTGATATGCCTCTATTGTTTTTGCACTGTACACTTGTCACCTTTCTTTTAGATAGGGAATATCATTAATTGCCTCCACTCTTTTCGCATATGTTCATGTTGCCAAGTGTGTTAGATGATTACATAGATAGCTTTCTGTACACCGCTGCCACCATATTTAATGAGCCCTGGTAGAATCTCGTCGATGTGCCGGGCATTATTATTCTTTTCACCAGAATAGGTGGGGCCAATGGAAGCTGTCTGGTAATATGTATGGGTTTCAATGTTCTGGAGCTATGCGGAGAATTAAGGAGATCCTTGAAACATGATGCCCATGTTTCCTTAATTCTGTTATCACGGCAGAGCGTAGTCTTGGGCAGATAATTATGTTTCAGGCTTATAATTAGTTTGAATGCTATGTTACCCTCCCCGTAGATGATATTCTGGCTTGGAACCCTTAGACCCGGATAGCCCTTGAAGGATGGACGTGAGCGCAATTTGCTTAGCTAGTGGTCCTAAGGCCACCAAGTAAGAATATGGCCGCCAGAATATTAAAACCACCGCTGCGATCGAGTGCTAAGGTAACTCTAAATTTTCTCCCTTAAACTATTGCTTACCTTGAAGCTGCTTAGTGTTTTTCGTTTTTCAGCCATTCGTTCACTTGAGTTCATGTTGTCACTAAACACCTAACTTTCATTATTTTTTGTTGATTTGTCACGCTTTCAATAGAATTTTGAACGCGGTGCTCAATTTTCTTCAAATCACTTTCTTTTTCGCCTTTCATTCAACGGATGTTCCTTTCGTTAATTCATATGTAGAGCACTTCTTGCGCAAATATTCAGACACCGCTCGCCATTCACTCTCGAGGTACCAATCAAATAGAAAGCTCCCGCTTCATTGTTCTCTACCCTAAATAGCTTTCGCTTACAATCGGGGTTGTCCGCCAACCGAAAGGGACGATGACCGGCCATCCACCTTTCGTTGTTTAAATTTCAAATAGCAACATAATTTTTTTTATAGTAGTTTCCTAAACTGACGACTTCTTGCGCTTAACGTAACCTCGAACCAATATCTGAAACATCGTAAATGAACTTGTTCGAGCCTCAATCTTTTATTTGATTCAGTTTGCTGTGACAAGTCAAAAGTGACGTTCGGACTGATTGTATAAGTTCACGTACGTGCCGTTGTTGCGAGCGAACAAGTACACCATATTTACTTACGCTTCATCACTAAAGTTGTTGCGAGCGAGCAAACACGGCCTATATACTCACGCTTCGTCAATGAAATGGTCTAGTGGTTAAGAGCATGAACGCATAAGCCCAAGGTCCCAGGTTCAAATCTCGTTGGGAGCAACGTGATTTAGTTCAGGGGATTTTTCGGGCAGACTACGAGTGTTCACTCAGTGGTGATATGTACTGATTTAATCAGATCATATCATAGCTGAGCAAGCACACGGGAGCATGGTACTGACCAAACCAACTTCCGAAAAAAATCAATACGGTCATGAAAATGAGATACTCGAACTATCTCTAAGCGAAGGCCCGAGAGGGGCTGTAGTGCTACAAAGAAGAAGAAGAAGCACACACGCCCATTGTTATCGAAGCATGTACTTGTCGTCCAACGAGCAAGCGAAAAATTAAATAAAAAATATAAACCAACAATGCGCTTCACACAAATTATCACATCGAGGACGATAAGCTTTGGGCGTGCTTCCAAGAGAGTTAAGCTGAAGGGAAAGCTAAAAGTTCAGACAAAAATGCTCTCACGTTCAATGTCCCCAGTTTCGCGAATAGGCCCCAAAAGATCGTGAGAAAGCCCAAAGCTTAAGCGAAAAGCACTCCTTCGCTCAATTTCCCCAGTTTCGCATATTTGCCAACTAATTCTCACCATCCAAGTAAGCGAGACGGAGCGGGGGGGAAAAGTTTTCGTGGAACGAGAGCACACGTGTTCGGCTACTCGAAACTTTTCAAGAAAATTAAGGTTGAAATCTAACGAAAGACTTGGAATTCCAGTTGGACTTACATAAATGTTTTAGCTAATAGTGAGGTGTTTCCGGACCTGTGGAACGTGTCTTAAGACGGGCTACTGAGACTTAAGATGCCAGATGAGTCGCGCTTGGTCGGCGATGCGGATGATGTTGCGGCTCTGGTCGCCAGACGCACCGTTGAACAAGCGCAACTTAGGCTAGGTATGCTAATGCGCCGAATGCGGGACTGGATGACTGCTCGCGGGCTCAGTTTAGCACTGGAGAAAACCGAAGTGGTCATCTTGACAAAAAAGAGAATCCCTAGAGTAAGGATGATCAGTATTGGATATATACAAATCGAATCGAAGCCAGCGGTGAAGTACCTGGGGCTACTGATCGACTCGAAGATGAGTTTCTCTGAGCAAATCAGGGCAACGGTTGAGTAGGCTGCTTCGGGAATATCGGCCCAGAGTCGACTTATGGCCAACGTAGGGGGACCCAGCCCATCAAGAAGACGCCTCTTGATGAGTGCTGTAGGGTCAGTGCTACTGTACGGAGCAGAGGTATGGGGCGACGCTCTCAGCAAGGAGGTATACCGAAAACGATTGGCACAGGTACAGAGAAGAGGAGCACTGAGAATTGCATCTTCGTATCCAACAGTCTCCAACTCGGTGGTGAGAGCAGATTGGCAGCAGTCTTGGGGGAATTGCACGAAGGGAAGGTGGACTGCGCACCTCATCCTGGATGTGAGACCGTGGCTAAATCGAAGGCATGGTGAGACTGACTTCTATCTGACCCAGCTTTTGAACGGGCACGGGTGTTTTCAGTCTCCCGGTTGTCGGTTTTGCCCAGGAGAGGAGGACAATGCCTGTCACACATTTTTTGCGTGTACCAAATGGGTCAGGCTGCGAAGGGAACTCTACAGGGAGACGGGAGAGCTCACCCCGGATAATATAGTTGCGGTGATGCTCAATTCGGTTGACAAATGGAACCAGGTGGCACATTATGCTCGGGCAGTCCTAAAATATAAAAGGGACTCACAGCAGCCGGAGGCGCTGAAGGATCGCTCTTCTGGCATTTCCTCTTCCCCTCTCCCCTCCCGCTAGGAAAGGGGCTCCCCAGGTTGAAGGCGCCCCCACGGCGTAACAAAACGAGACCTGGCCCGAAGTAATGTGTCAAACGGTTCCAGGCTAGGTTCTCAGATTGACAGGGGAGGTGTTTAGTGGGTAGTCCAAGGGTATCCTCCATGGGAGTCCCACACTGGCAGACTCAGCGGGCGTAAACGCCTTCACCTCCCTACGACAAAAAAAAAATAGTGAGGTGTTGGCAATTTGCGCATGTTCCTCTTGGCTTTTAGCGTTAGTGCTGTGTAGCCACCATTTCTCAAACAACTTTTTGTTTCAGGCGAATGAAGGACGTCCCCGACCAGGTGCAGCAGCCACGGAAGTAGTCAGTAGCTCAGGGCGAAGAAGCTCGCAAGTGTGTGCATGCCACTCTACCCGTTATCAACTAGTGGAGCCAGGCATCTCGGGCCAGCGTTCCGGCCTCATTAGGCACCAGCTAGGAGTTCGGAGCAGGTGCTCCAGTCAGAACATCGAACCGGGCCCCGGGCAATCACCAGGGAGTACCATAAGAAGCTGAAGCGGCCCCGGGACACCACCACCTGCACCACTGAACCGAAGCGTCCACGCGGAGGCCAGCGGGAGCGTACGAGGCAGGAGCTGTACGAGCTAAGGCTGCTTGCCCGCCTGTTCGTCACACCTACGGAGCGGGCTTTTTTCCGTCGGTGAGCAAAGGAGCTACGCCAGGGAATTTGAAGGGATATCACGAACCAGCATCATGCTGAGCCCCCAACAACTAGCAACGCAAATGAATCTGTACACATTATTGTCAACCGGTACAGTAACAATAAAACATGAACTTTGCATTTGCTGCAATTTAAAGAAGGTCTGTTTTGGTAGCTTACAGGTGCATAAGTTAGTGTAGCCGAAGGAAGCACCACGGGGCTCTCTGGAAGGGTCCGGCAGGACCCCAGGTAGGAATTTATAACAACGTGCTCACGGAATAAATACTAAGTAAGAAGTTTGTTTGCGCTTATAAAAGTTTGTTTATTTTTATGATTTTCGCGTGTAGTGGGTGAAATGTGATACTACTGCCAGCACTGTTAGGATATTTCCAAGCGTGATTCGGAATTCATCCGCTGAAGGTAGTCCGAATTTAATTTTTATACTACCTTCAGCAATAACATTCATTGACGCGTTGAATATTGCCTTAAGAGTTCTATCAGCAGAAACATAATACTTTCGTTTTTGATACCGGAGAGCGTTCTGATGCAAAAATATATTTCTTTTACAATATTTGCTATCAGCCATGGTATTGCGTGAGTGAAAGTTCTACCTTTTTCCTTTCCGGATACGAGTAGAGTCAACTTTTGGTCCCCATCCATATTGATGAAGGCGAGGATGATTGGCGCCCAGTATACTTGAAGCTGCAGTTGTCAGAGTCCGGTACTTCCCACGATATCTCTTCGTTCCAACGACGAGTCGTGAATGAATATTTAAATAGACTTAAAAGTAAAGTTTACAATAGTAATTGTATATATAATATTAATTACTTTACATTATAGACATCACGCAAGGCGATGACCTCGGCACGGAAAGGATTTTTTTCTTTTTAATTATAAATTAGTGCAAGCTAAATAAACCGACTGCCTGCCCAACTCTGAAAAGGAGGCCGTTTTACTACCTTGCCCTTCTGAGTTCATCATAATGTTGTTTTGTAGTGAAAGTAGGTATAAAAATGTCCGTGCAGGACTGCAGCGATGGTCTGCTGCCCAGGCGGAAGAGAACGTTAAGTTCCGCCGAAATTAAACCTTATCTGGGGACGCGTGAGTGCGCTGGCAGGCTAGCGTTGCGGTGTCATGGGGCGCGTTCTTTCCCCCTAGCACAAGAAACCACTACAAAAAATATTTCACATTCACAAATCAGAAAGGGTCTAAAATGCGATCAACTGGTATCGAGACTGAGGTAACATACTAAGGGTTGAAAATTGCTTGTTCAGAGAACAAGTTGGGACGAGTGAAAACGGACGGACTGACGGAGGCCTCGTCATTAGCGACGATCCTTATAGCCCACAAATAAGAGTGGGGTATTCGGATGGATGTGGTGCCCCCTCGCACCCTCCTAACCGGATCAAGATCCAAACGTAGACGTGGCCATGTGTTTCCCATTTGAGTGAAAAACTAATACAAAAGCACTTTGTATGACTCTCTCCCACAAATGAGGAGCACAAACGTAACAAATTTATGCTATAGAGTTATGCAATGTAATCACATAACCCTATATCATATAAGGGCACGCGAGCGGAAGGCCATTCTACCCGGCAAGAGCCCCTGTTAAGCGTTAAAAATGGAGGAGCGCATCCGATGGCTAGCCCATGTTATGCGGAAAGCGTCCCATTATGGCGGGTCCTATACACAATCAGAATGATAGAATGAAAAGACCGCAGGGTACGTTTGACAATCCATTGTATTTTTTGTTAAGTTATTACAGCATAAATATCAGCTTTACCTTTCAAACTTAAAAAAAACAATAATAATTACTATAAAGCACTCAATTCCAATATTCTCAATCAATTTATAAGTTTTCTAATGAAGCTTTTATTCAAAAATCAAAAGCAAAACTAATTTAGATACTACTTTCCAACCTAAACCAAAACTATACCAAAACTATGCTAAATTAAATCGCATATTCAGGCATTTATTACCATCGAGTTTACTTAAAATACAAAAAAAATTAAGTTTTAACAAATGATCATGCAAAAAAAATGTATAAAATGTATAAACATTTTTAGAAACAAACTGCAAACTATTTTATGAATTCAATGCAAAAAAAACCAAAAAGGTACTTACCCTACATCCTTGGTGGGCACCCGCTGATGATGTGGGTAGATTGTTAATAAAAGTGGATTTCCTGCAATTTTAAAGAGTTAAGCTCCCTGGTCTTAACGCCACTACGTTACATAAAAACATTTAAAATTGAAGGCTAGTTAGAGTGATGAACTTTGTTTATAAATTTTCCGTCATTGCAATTTATGACTTATTCCATCCAGGCTACACCTTTTTTGTGCGTTTTAAAACTTCACTACTTACGCAGCTCACGGGCATCGCGTGGTCATAACGCTCTAATAAGTTCAGTCCCAAACGAACATCTTTTGCATATATGCCAGGGGAAGTTCGGGTGTAAGTTCGTTGGCCGGCACTTCATCTGCTTCCTCGATTCGTTTTCACAATCATTAAGGTACCGCATCCCAATGTCTTTTGCACTGCCCTTCCTCCCGGGGCGAAGGGAAATAGATAAAGTGTAAATGAAAATTGCACAGTGATCAAGTGTTGTTTTCCCTGACGTTCGCATGATTCCTTTTTTTTTAATTTCTGCCATTCCACTTTTATTGTTCGGCCTACAACTCTACCACTAAACCCAATTCAAAGATTCTTGCTCTCGTTGACAACTTGTAAAATTTTCTTATCCCCTATCACATCATCCACACACCTCCTAACGCTTTTCCGAACATCATTCTCAAGTCGCACAATCGAGGAAAATCAGGCCTTGTGACAGGGAAAGCACCCACACAACTACAAGAGCGCAAAGCAAATGTGTATGCGGAATGAAATAGCGAATTCACACATGCGTCTTCACTTTTAAAATCGGGGATATTTGCTTTCGCGATCCGCAACAAAAAGCCTCTTTTCCGGAAAAAAAGTTATTATCTACATTTGCCATGCATCCAATTCGACTTAAGATTTTTGAGTTTCGGATCTAAATTAAGCTCGCTAAAAATTCGTCAGTAACAACCGTAACGCAAAAGAAAATCTTTAATCGCAAAGTACCGCTTCGAGTCTTTCGTTGCCGGCTAATCCAAATCACACAATTTTTCGCAGTTCTCTTGCATGATGATTCGAGGTAATTTCTTCAAACCTAGTTGGGTGCAATAATTATTCTTCTCTCGATTTCCCGCATAAAATACAAGTGAGCAAAACTGTTTCATGTGATTTGTCGACATTGCCTCGATTTTCTTATTTGCACGGCACAGTAAAACACGCAACGAAACGCAATTCTGTAACGATTCTGCACTTTTTCGATGTTAGTTCACGCCCGAATCTTTTTCCTATCTTCCATGACAGCCGTTCCCCGCATGCTTCCCAGTTCGAGACCTTCAGT
Source organism: Odontomyia ornata (assembly GCA_963969285.1). NCBI lineage: Eukaryota > Metazoa > Arthropoda > Insecta > Diptera > Stratiomyidae > Odontomyia > Odontomyia ornata. Next base: position 76,908,688 of record OZ017739.1, on the reverse strand, counting down.
GGACTTCCTCCTATTTCCTTCCCAGCTGAGTCTGCATCCCACAACGGTGGTTTTTCCGTGCCCCAGCAGGTTTTTCTCCTTGCTTATCCGTTGTTTACCGTAGCGTCACGCTGTTACGGTGGATGAAGACGAGCCCCTTGCTCAGCCACTTGTAGATTGCATTTAGCAATGCAATCCGTAGAATGCTGTATTATCTCAGGGTTCCCACATTCGAAATTATATTTGGCAGATTTAAAAATTTTATTTTATTTTATTAATTTTTTTATAACAAAATTTAACTGAAGTAACGAAAAATGAAGAAAATGTAAAATAGTAATAAAAATTAAATTTCCTGAAAAACATAATTAAAGGAAAACATTTAAATTTCAATATAGAGGAAAATTGATATCAAGTTATATTTAATATAATAATAAGAAGAAAAATGATTCTACAAATTAAAATTACAAGGGAAATAACAACATTTTTTTAAAATCTGCCATTATAATTTTGGAAAGGAGATAGGAAGGTTTCCGAGCAGTTTGCTTGTATGACTGCTCGATTACTGCACTTTCCAAGTCCTGGCTTCCCTTCCTATATATTGCTTGTAAGTCTGATTTTTTTTATCTAACGCATTCCAGCACTCATCATTAAACCAACAATTGCTTTTGCACTGGGCTTGATGTTCAATCGTCTGTTGTACTACGGTTTTAATTGCCACTCTCATGTGATCCCATAGCTCATTGGTTGCATCTGGTATGATGGGAGGTAGCTGACTGTCGTGGGTCTCCGTAAATTTTTTTGCCACAGTCATCGTTCGTAGCCTTCCGATGTTTCATTTCTGTAGAGAACTGGTTTCCCCGAATACGACATACAATATCCACAAGTTAATTTGATCAAGTGATGTTCTGAGTTACAATTATCTCCTCAGTGTGTACGGATGTCAAGTATGCTCAAAGCCCAATGTCGTTTGATTAGAACATGGTCCATCTGATTTTATATGTTGTCATCTGGTGATACCCAGGCCATTTTATGTAGGGGTTTATGTGGGAAACAAGTTGAACGTATGACTACTACATGTAAATTCAATCAGGCGCTGGCCATTGTTATTCGTTTTATTGAGGAGGCTGTATCCCTCCGTCGTTCCATGATGAGATAGCTCATTCCCAAATTAAAGTGAAAATAACCCAGAATTATTTTTGTACCATTTGTAGGCAATGCTGGACTAGCCTTTCAGGTGATTGTAAAATGTTTTCTTCATTTCATCGTCCTTTTTTTGATTGGGCCGTATACATTTATCAGCCAAATTTCAAAGAACTCTGTTTTTATACCATTTATTGGAATACAATCAAATACTATGTATGTATCATATCCTCTCTTTGCATTTACTTACTGTACTATCATTACTATACTTTCTCTTTCATACTATTAATACATTGTAAAATTGAATTAAGTTTTTAGTCGTAACCGTGAGCTTGACCTGATAATTAATAAACCTTGTGAAATATAATTGAAACTATGTGTTTTAAATTAAAATTCAATATAAATTATAATAGGTAATGGGCCCAGGTCGCTCTATAACTATAATTATTAAAATAAAGTGCTCTAAATAAAACCCAAAAATAAATAATTAAAATCGGTGGTGATCAAAAAGTGATCGATTAAAATGGCGACTCTAATGGCGAATTTCGAGAAGTTGACCGAGTCCAACTACGAAAGTTGGAAATTGCAAATGGAGAGTAGTATAGAGTTTTACGATCTATGGGACTATGTGTCCGGTGAAACTAAGTGTCCAGACGAAGACGAAAAATTAATAGAAGCTTGGAAAAGGAAGGATCGAAAGGCTCTTGCAAATATCCGATTAAGTGTTACAGTTAACCAACTTATGCATATAAAATATAGTTCGACTTCAAAGGAAGCATGGTCGACCCTCGAGAAGGTTTACAAGAGGGATTCTCCCGCGCAAAAGGTATCTTTGTATAAGTCACTAGTACAATTGCGTTTAAAGGATGGCGATAGTATGCAAACCCATCTAAGTAACTTTGGGCAAATAGTTGACAAAATGAGTGAACTCCAAATCAAAATGGATGATGAGACATTATCCATTATGTTACTATGTTCACTACCACCACAATATGAAAATTTTGTAATCGCTATAGAAACTAGAGACTCATTGCCATCACTTTCTGACCTAAAATTGAAGTTGATTGAAGAAGAAAAAAGAAAGAACAACGATGACGTCAATGAGAGTGGAAGTGAAACGGTGCTTTACACTAAGCAAAATAAAAAATCGTTCAATCCTCCTAGTAATACTAATATATCAGCTTCTACTAAAAGAAGGAAAGGTATATGCTACATTTGCAAGCGTAAAGGGCACTATGCAAATGAGTGTAGATACAAAAACACTCATACTAAACAGGTTCTTTTCGCATCAGTCTACAATTGCAGTAAATCAACTGACTTGTGGTGCTTAAAGAGTGGAGCGAGTTCCCATATGGTTAACAAAAAGCATTTGCTTACTGAAACACATAAAATTGTTGCCGAAATAGAACTAGCGGACCAACGAAAATTGACAACTAGTATCTGCGGTGTAGCGTCAATCAATACAATATATGGAGGAGTGGATTTAACTGAAACATTGTACATCCCATCGTTAAAAATGAATTTCGTATCAGTATCTAAAACAGCACAGCGTGGATGTATAGTGAAATTCGTAAAAAACAAAGCTTATGTTCAGAAAAATGGAATAACTATATTAAGTGCAACTAATAGAAATGGTTTATACATAATAGACTGTAAAAGTGATCAACTGAATGCAATCAGTGCTAAAAACCTTAAAATTGAAAATAAAAGTGATTTAAATATTATAATAAAAAATGAACTAGTGCGTGGCATAACAAACGTGGAAACTGACGATTTTGATTGCATAACTTGTGCTAGAGCAAAACTTGCTGCAAAGCCTTTTCCCAAGCGAAGTGAAAACAGGGCGAAGGATCTACTGGAGCTCGTTCATAGCGATATTTGCCAAGCTAGTTGCTCATCGTATGGCGGAGCAAAATATTTTATATCATTCATTGACGATAAAAGTAGATTCACCAAAATTTTCTTGATCAAATCAAAAGATGAAGCGTTAGCTCGATTCAAAGAATTCAAAGCAGTTGCCGAAAATGAAACTGGCTTTAAAATCAAAGCATTAAGGACTGATAATGGCAGTGGGTATAAAAAAAACTTATTCCAAGATTTCTTGAAAGTAAACGGAATCAAGCATCAGACATCCATTCCATATACACCGCAACAGAATGGAACCGCCGAGCGAATGAATCGCACCCTGGTTGAGATGGCGAGATGTATGATAGCTGAACACAATTTGAACGAAAAATTATGGGGCGAGGCAGTCAGTACGGCTGTTTATATTAGAAATCGGTGTCCGAGTAAAGCGATAAATGGGTTACTACCATACAAAATGTATTATGAAAAAACACCAACCGTCAATCATTTGAGGATTTTCGGTAGCAAAGTTATCGCAATAAGAAGCGGTCAGCGGAATAATAAGTTCCTTCCGAAAGCACATGAGTACATTTTAGTCGGATACTCGGAGGAACAGAAGGGCTATAGGGTGATGAATAAGCAAACTAATAAAATAATTATCATGCGAGATGTTGAATTCTTCGAAGATGTTAAGCCAAGCAGTGTATTCATTAGCCAATTCCCAGCAGAAGATGAAGAGCATCCTTAAAACTCAAATCAAGTGGAAAAAGTATCGGATCTCAAGACTTCCCCGTTAGCTCATCCGCAAGACTCAAATCAAGTGGAAAAAGGATCGGATCTCAAGGCGCAAGCAGACACTGCATTACAACAGCTTTTCAAGGAGGATGATGATTATAATGATCTCGATGAGGACGAAGGGAACGAAGATTTCTCAACACCGAAGTCCGAAATTGTGTTGCGCGATAGAGAGAAATTAAAACAACCAGTAAGATTGCAGTTAAACAACATTAGTGTATGTCAAGATCTCGAAAACTTTTGTGAAGCAATAAACAGTCCAAATCAAAAGGAATGGATAAAAGCAATGGAACAGGTATTTAACTCTCTAATTGAAAACAATACGTGGACATTAGTGGATCGTCCGAAGGATAGAAATATAATAGGATCGAAATGGGTCTACAGAACAAAGTATAATAAAAATGGTGAAATCGAAAAATTCAAAGCGAGATTAGTGGCACAAGGATTTAATCAAAAATATCTGATGGACTACGATGAAACTTTTAGTCCTGTGTTTAAAAGTTCGACTCTACGAGTGCTGATAGCCATTGCAATTGAAGAAAACTTTATCATGCATCAGATCGATATTAAACATGCATATATAAACAGCAAACTAAACGCCGGAATATTTATGGAACAACCGAAAGGTTTCGCGAATAATATAAATAAAGTGTGCAAATTAAATAAAAGCATATACGGTTTAAAACAATCCGGTAGAGAATGGAATACAGCCCTTAATAATGTTCTAACACAAAAAATGAAATTTGAACGATTAAAATCTGATCCGTGTGTTTACATAAAGGATAAGCAAATAATAATAGCAGTATATGTGGACGACATAATTATTTTGTCAAAAGACTTAAATAAAATTAATAATGTAAAAGATCAATTAAAACGCGAATTTGAACTTGATGATAAAGGTGAACTAAAATATATACTTGGACTTGAAATTAATCGCGATAAAAATAATGTGTCTGTAACACAAGTGAATTATATTAAAGCCCTTTTGGAAAAGTATAATATGACCAACTGCAAGGAGGTTTCAACACCCGTTGAAACAAATCTTCAGCTACAGCAATGCAAAGCAGAATCCTGTGATCGATGTGATCGAATCAAATCAAGCGAATATCAATCATTGATAGGATCATTGATGTACTTGGGAATCTACACGAGGCCAGATATCATGTACACCATAAGCTACTTGTCGCAGTTCAATAAGAAGCCTCACAAGGAGCACTTCGACGCAGCTAAACGAATTTTAAGGTTTTTGAAGGGAACAACCAATCATGGTTTATATTTCCAGAAAACAGGAAAGTCCCTTATTTGTTATGCAGATGTGGACTAGGGAAGCAACTCAACAGACCGAAGGTCTTACACTGGCTAGCTTTTCGAGCTAGCTAATAGACCAGTTAGCTGGGAAACGAAAAAGCAACCGACAGTGGCGCTGAGCAGTGCAGAAGCAGAGTACATGGCATTAAGCCAATCATCTAAAGAACTTGTATTTCTAAAAGGCTTATTAAATGAATTATACTTGAATAATTATGTTAAATTGCCAATTGATGTATTTTCTGATAGCCAAGGAGCTGCAAATTTAGTAAAGAATAACACAACAAATAAGCGAACAAAACATATAGATACAAGACATCACTATATTCGAGAATTAAATGAAGCTGGTGTAATTAATATTATTTTTGTTCCAACTAATGAAATGAAAGCAGATATTCTAACCAAAGGTCTATCTAAAGAAAAATTTACATATTTGAAAACTAAAGTTATGAATTGTTGTCATAATTAACCAAGTATTTTATTGAGTGGGGGTATTGGAATACAATCAAATACTATGTATGTATCATATCTTCTCTTTGCATTTACTTACTGTACTATCATTACTATACTTTCTCTTTCATACTATTAATACATTGTAAAATTGAATTAAGTTTTTAGTCGTAACCGTGAGCTTGACCTGATAAGTAATAAACCTTGTGAAATATAATTGAAACGATGTGTTTTAAATTAAAATTCAATATAAATTATAATACCATTCACACTCAGTCGTTTGTTGATTGCCTTGGAGTCAATAACACATGATTTGGACTCCCTATCCACAATAAAACCTACTCCGAATTCTCACTTCCCAGCAGGCTTCCTACTTTAGAATATTGCGTGCGACCTCATATCTTAAATATCACTTTTAGTCCAGTTCGTTTCCTGGATTGCCAGTATGTTTCATTTATATTGACTGGCCTGTCGTAAAAGGTCCTTAACAGTGCCATGATAATTCAGTGCTATGCCATTCATGGATCCAATGCCATAGTCCTTTTTCAGTTGTGTAGATTCAATCCATTCCGAGCCTGTGTTACAAGTTTTGAAACTATGTTGTCGGGTAAGGTAGGATGTACTCGTATGCCTAACCTCCATTCGAGTGGCATAGTTATTACTTTCGATTCCGTTATCAAGCGTGAAAGAATTTTTACGATAAGTCCTTGAGTCTGCTCACTAAGATGAGGAAATGTAATTTGGCAATCTAATTGGCCAGATCTCAAAATATCAGGGTTCAAAATATCGACGTATTTGGTCGCGGCGATAACTTTAATGGCAGCTGTTGAACTAAAACCACAATACAACCACTAAGAAGTATGAGTAGCTCATACAAATTTCAGAACAATAGGATTTGCTGACGTATGGATTAATACTTTTGACTGTATGCACAGACACGACATGGTCAACATGCAACTGGTTCTACGAAAGTAAAACAGGTGTGACAAGTCATCAGCTGACCATCGTATATCTCGCGTTACATGAAAAGAGAAATACGATTCATATCTTGACGATTTCTTCGTTTATTTAAACGAATAATTTTCTTGTTAAAAGGCAATTTCATTAACTCTTCAATTCATAATGCACCCTCCAAGGTGCACTTTTTCTTGTTCGCTTTAAAAAGCTCAATTCGTTTGTGCAATCTTTAGTAGCTATTGAACATGCCACAGCTGTTCTAAGCCACGAGACTTTTGTCAAGACTGACAAGAATCTTCCAAAGTCATTTACATTCCTATTTTGAAGCACTTGTCAACTGGTTAGTAGATTATGTAAGGATGACAGATCTCTATCGGGTATCGCTCTGAAATATCGGAAGTTATTATAGGACAATGTCCATGATGGCAGAATGGCGTTGGGAGACTGAAGGACAAATGGTCCAAGCTCCTACTTGATGATCAACTATTCTGAGCGTATAGTAAACTGATAAATAGTGATCCGTAGTTAATTTCGGGGATAGTGTGCCACTACTGGTGGTTTCCGTGTCCAAGTCACCAAACCATAACTGTTCATATACTGAAGTAATTGGCCTTAACAGGGTTACTTATAATGAAGAAAAAGGGATAGTGCGCAAAGATTCCTGGTCCCTAGATGGATAAACGATGGGGTTGGTCATGAGTATTCTATCTCTAACTTAGGCAGTCTTCCTCCTAGTATCATTCACCCCTCGTGCCCCCTCAGATCACGGCAAGCGTCCCAGAGGACTCTAAAAGAAGGTTAATTTTCCGGTCCTCTGACACACTCGCCGTCGACTCATTCAGGATTTTTATCAGGAAATCCAAAGCGTACGGACAAAACCAAAAAAAAAAACTGATATATAGCGTAGGTGGACAGTTAACGTAAAAATTATGTTCAAGCTTAAAAGTCTTTAATTATTGCTACCATATGCTTTATGAAATGCTACTTAAATATGAATGGATTTAATTTAAATGGTCAACTAGGCAAAACTTCTATTTTTATAGCAAACATCAAATATTTTACATCAAAACCTCAATAGAATTCTGAAAAACTAAAGCTACAAAACATCAAAGCATAAAAAACATCAATAAAGCCCATAACTTTAACCAATTATCAGGGTAGTGACAGTAAAAATAAAATGAAAATCAATGATTGACACGGAAATAATATAATGTGCATTTAATTAAAACGTGGCAGTACATTCATTCCAAATTAACAAAAAAATTCTGAAAACTATTCAGTGGTAGTGAAATCTTTTTATTTACACTTTAAATACATGTCATATTACAATGAAATTTGCGTATATACAAAGTATTTTATGTAAATATATTTTACAGCGTATCTACAACAGTGGACACATTTCAGAGCACCAATTTCAGAATAGAAACACGGTACTAGGACTGGATATCCTGAAATATAGACAACGTAGATATAACATGTATACAAGGATATAAAAAGAATCAAAATATACCTATGATTGCAATGGAGCTTGAAATGTAAATATTAATCGATGCACATGTGTTTGGTGTAAACTGTTTTAATTGTGATAATCCAATTGGCTTTTTTTATGGTTTAGTCGAAGATATCATTCCTATAACCACATCGTTGGAAGTTCATTCAATATTGTGGTAAAAGATTAAATTAATTTTAATATAGTTTTGTGTTTATGTAATGTCAGCATTTTCAATTTATTAACTGAATCCAAGCGAAATGATTTCGGAATTTTAGTTATAATTTACGGAGGTGTTTGCAAACTCTGCAAAATAAAATATTAATAATTGCACAATGAGATCGTTTTTCATTTACATTGATAACAGCTTTTTAAAACAATCCATAATCTAGATTGTCCACGAAAGCTAAAATAGTCTCCTCAGTTAACACCAGAAAGCTGCCTTATAGCATCGGAAGGGCCATAGATTTTTCCATGAAATTCAACAGCCTGTTGATCACTACTCCTTGATATCCTTCTTCTCTGAAGTTTCTCACCAAAAACACCGATGTTGCTCTATTCCAAATATAGATATAGAGAGTACTGGATCCGCAACCGGTCGCAAGAGCCGAAGCAATTAGCAACCTTCCCATAAGTTGTGTGAAGTTGAGGCTTGAAGTGATATGTTTTTTTATTTTTGCACTTAACTTCACTCCAAAACAGGTTCACGTGTATAAAGTTTTTGGTTTGGAAGATCGCGTGTTCAAAATCGGCAATTTAGTTCTCTTAATTTATTCAAAACTTACGAATTTACCTTCAGCTTTGACACATGAGGTTTCTAACCTTCACATTTACTGTGTTGCGTTCCATGTTTTTACACTTAATTTCACTCCAAAAAACGTTCACGTCTATAAAATTTTTGATTTTGATGATCGCATATACGAAATCGGCATTTTAGTTTCATGTTTTTTAATCAAAAGTTACAAATTTTCATCAGTTTTGACGTACGAGCTTTCCAACCTCTACGTTGATGCGTTGTGAAAGAACATTTGTTGTGTTGTACTCAAACTGTTCAACGAATGATAACTTAGGCGCGATCGTGTGCACGTGAAACGCAATTTTGTAAATGTGCGCATGTATCAGTGGGGAAGTGATTCTTCTGAAGAGAGGGAAAAAACCTCTCGTGCAATATAGGGGGGAAGGAGAAGCAGAGGCAATCATATAGTTTCGAGAGCGTAAGGTATTTATGTGTAAAACTTGCTTCCCACATGGATGACTGCACAGAGTGTCGTTGCATGTCCATTTATTTATATTCTTTGGTTGCCAAGTTCCTTGGAATTTGGATCATGTTCAGAGGTATGGAATTTTCGTATTTACGAAATAGACACGAATTAATGTGAGTATCGGAAACAATTACGAATAAATGCGAAATATAGGTATAGATTTGTATATTTTTTGTGAAGGTACGATTCAATCAAATATTTCTGCTTTGTTTATTGTGTGTGCCTTCTAACTTGTCGCGCGCGCACAACAGTCTTCCCTAATCTAGTATTGTAGGCATCTGTCTTTTTCGCCTATATCAAGTAAGACGGACCTTGTGACCTGTTCACACCCACATAGGCTGTAGTGTTCATTCATTTGTTTGAAAAAAACATTGTATTTTGTTGGGCTTTGAGTTCACGCGGCTTGAAAATATTTTCGATTGCTACATTTGAACATGGGGTGACAAAAGAAAGATTTAGTAGAGTGAGTAAAATAAGTTGCAGAAGATGGCCTGTATCTGTCTAATATAAATACTGTGATGTGCGAGCATTGGAATATTTGCCTGAATGGTAACAAAAAGATACATTGCAGAACCATACAAAGTTGACAATCCATAGAAACAAGAAATCTACGCTTTGTACTTCAGATAATAAACGGCAGTCCACAATTTTTGCCGCGTTTGAAAACTAGTGCAACAGGAAAATAACATTTCTGTGGCAGATACAGTAAATATGTGTCTTAAAGTATGTATCTAAAAATAAGAAAAAAGATAAATTGTCTGAACCTTGGTTAAATAGTGGTCTTAGATATTTACGAAATCAAAGGAACAAATATTACATAATTATCAAAATCAAGAAAGATTTCAGCAATGATATTAAATCAAAATATAATGAGCTTGCATATAAGTTTATTGTAATCCTGAGAACCCATTAAATTCCGTTTCGGAAATGGCTCCAACGTCATTGATTAATAAAGTTTCAATTTCTGAGGAAGAAATTGCTCATGCAATTGGCAATTTAGATGCCAGTAAACGACATGTCTCGATCTTATTCCTCCTAGTTTTCTAATCCAGTGCAAAGAACAATTAACCAGGCCATTCTCCATCATTTTCAACAAATCGCTCTCTAGTAGCACTTACTGGAAATCTCTTTACTTAATACCAATCCATAAGAAGAATGATAAACGGTGCATTCAAAATTATAGAGGTATTGCCATATTGCAGCATGGGTTCAGAAAAAATAGATCTACTACCACCAATCTCCTCATCACGACATCAAGTATTCTGTGTGGTCTCCATATTGATTCAATATATACCAATTTTAGCAAAGCATTTGATAGTGTAAGTCATGAAGTTTTGATTTGCAAGCTTCTTAATTTTGGAATTACTGGCCGTTTTCTCAGTTGAATCCATTCTTACCTAAAAGACCGCACTCAAGTTGTCAAATTTCAAGGACAATTAGCAAAACAAATTCAGGTTCTCTCTGGGGTCCCTCAAGGATTTCATCTTGGGCCTCTTTTTTTTAATATCTTCATATCTGATCTCTCAGCAGTTTCACATGATGTACCTCATCTTTCTTATGCAGATGATACCACATCATATCATCTCTATCCGATATGATGTTTCTCCAGTCTAAATTTAACACTCTCTCTGAATGGTGTTACAACAATCATCTCTCTCTAAACTTGGAAAAATGCCAGGTGATAAGTTTTTCAAGAAAACAGAACCTTCTTCTGTTTGACTATCACATCAATAACACAACACTTAGTAGAGTCGATAGCATTGGGGACCTTGATGTCGTTCTGGACCAAAAGCTTCGTTTCAAACTACAGTACGACGGAGTTATATCCTGGGCTAAGAAGATGCTAGGATTCATCAAACGTAAAGCTAAAGAATCCAAGAATACTTGGGTTACTAAATCACATGTCTCATAAGTACGCCCTATTCTTGAATACGCTAGCTTGATTTGGAGCCCTGTTTTTGATATTCACGCTGGCAGGTTAGAATTGTTCTAGAAACGATTTCTTCTTTTTACCCTCAGATCTCTTTACGACCCTAGAAACTTCCACAGCCTACCATCATATAACTATTGGGTCCATGTGCTAAATATGGCATCATTAGATTCTAGGAGAATGATGATGTCTGCATGTCTCGTATTCGGTGTCCTCAGTGACAATATTAAGGTTCAGTATAAGTATAACAAAAAAAACTACTCTGAATAAACCCCTAAGAATCACAAGACGTTCACCAATGCTTACCGTAGGTCGCCATCACACTATTTATGTAAACAATGAGCCAATAAAAAGATGTTGTAAGGCATTCAAAATGTTTAGTAAATATTAGTCCCCGTCCATGTCCAAAACCTCAAAAAAAATAATATCCTGAAATCCCTTTTTATTCCTCAATATAATTGTACGTAAAAATTACTATGCCAAGAAAATGTATTGTTTTTTTTTCGTAGCACTACAGCCCCTTTCGGGCCTTCGCTTAGAGATAGTTAGAGTATCTCACTGTCATGATCGAATGTATCGCGGCACTCCACAAGGTGATATGATCATTATCACGCTTTGGCCGTGTGTCCGTCCACCCAGCCGCGATACGTTCTGATTTTAAACCAGCACGTATAACTGAACAAGCTTATAGTCCGTCCAAAAAATCACTCGAACTGAATCTCGTTAACGCTGACGAAACTCGAACTAGAGACCTTCGGCTTACGGGCTTAGTGCTCAAACCACTACACCACACGGACTATAAATTTATTGTTTACAAGGTTTTTTTCAGTGTGATTTTGTGCTATAAGGGTATGTCTTGTTTGGCAAAATAAATAAATCCAACATTCATTTGATTCAGTTGTGTGTTTTTTCGCTGCAATAAATTTATTAGTTATTTGTTTTTTGCAACCCTTTTGCGCCTGATAAAACTGATCAATTTCAAACATGTGCGCCTTATTTGATTTTAGTGCATTCATTTGGTGTGTTTCTTGACATAAAGGTTTAGTGCATGTCAAAGTGTATTTTCGTTTCTTAACAATTCATTACGCTTTGTTGTTCTTGTCAGTGATTTACCGCTGCACCAAAGCATTAAACCGTCCCAAGTTACCCAGTGCTTGTTTCTAAATCTTATGCACCTGAAGGTGTACAAATTTAAACATTCTCTAATATTAACCCTAGAAGCTATATGTTAAAATTTTTCAAATTTTTTTAACACGCGTTAAATAATTTTTATAAACTCATAATCCTGAAAAATTCTTTTGCTGGGAAACAGTATTAAATAAGAAAATGTCCTGCTGTGCGAAAAAATTTTTTGATACTGCCAATTAATCGCCATTATTATTGTGTTTCGGCCTTTCCGATCGGTCATATCATGCTGCTTGTGTGAGCATTAAAGGGCCAGTGGCAGTTGAAATCTACAAATCTGAAAACGGTGTGTATTGGTACTGTGGATCGTGCAGGTGCTATTCTTTGTCAGCGTGCGTCACACGTCTCTGATTAGTAAGCCAAACAGTTAAACCCTTATCCGACGAACTAAATAATCTGCAAGCAAAATGTCAATCGGCAGCCGATAAGGTGGGCTCGTTGCTGAAATTCACAGATACGTTACCTGATCCATCCACAATTGAAGAAAATTTGAGTTCACCGCGTTTAATGCTGCCTAGGTCATCTGATCCATATGTGTCAGGTCTGTGGACTATCTACCTGGATCCATTGCCGTCTATCGTAACTCGTAGCAAGTCTCAATCGAAGTTTCTACCACTCGACAATGTGAAGCGTGCGGATTGGCCGGAATGCGAATTGATGCCTTCATCATCACCTGGATCTTTAACTGCCTGCCAAGGAGCAAGGAGTGCAAGAATTTTGGCCCAAAGGTGCGCTGGTAAAGGAATTCGTCTTCGGTAAAAGGAAACATTTTCGTCGCTCGAGGAAAAAGAAAATTTGATAAAGCTCCAAGATTTTTTAATTTCAATCACAGTGGCTAATGATGATATTGTCTGAATCACAGGACCATGGCTGATTCGTGATTTTGACATCTCTTCTACTTACAAAATATTTGGTTATGATCGTGATACATCGATGTCATCTAAGTCTAATGCAGGAGGAGTTTTCATTAGAGTCAAACACGATCTTCAATGTACTCCTTGCAATGAGTTCCTTCCTTCTTCACTAGTAAAATATGTACTAGTTAGAATATATAATAATAATAAGCTCCGGCTTTTCTTTATTAATTGCTAGTATCTCTGTCCCTTGCAATTCTCCTTTAAGGGTATGTGAACACTTTTTTGATGAACTAAATCAGACCATTATTTTTAAATTTTCGTACGACTTATCATTTATTTGTGGAGACTTCAATATGGGTCTTGCAGAGAAGGACATTTCCTCACATCCTAGAATTGCTACCTCTAATCCCTTAACCAATGCTTGTCATCATTTATCTCTTTCAATTCATTAGTACAAGCAAATTTCATTCAGAACATTACTGAAAGGCTTCTGGATCTTCTACTATTAAGCTCAACACTCTCAAATAATGCAGTACTCACTTCCGGCGATCCTTGTTTTAGAGCTGATTTACATCACCGTCCATTACGTGTTAATCTAACCATACTGGTGCTAAGTTGTGACCGTGCCTTTCAACCAGCTATTTATTATTTCCAAAAGACAAATTTCCCTGCGATATCCTATGCACTTTCTAACATAGCATGGGATCACTTTTTCGCTGGTGTCTTGTGTCAGGAAGCCACGTCGAAATTCCACGTTCAGTTATACAAACTCATTGCTGAATACACTCCAATCTATCACAGAAAAAATGGTACTGATGCTCTATGGTTTAATAGAGAAGAAGGTCAGGCATTCAAAAATAAAGAGATGGCTAGCAAGAAATATAAATATTTTCAAGGCTACGATCATAAGCGAAATTGGCGATAAAATGAGGCATCAATAATTATTTCGGTATTGAAGAATCACTCTTTAATAATCAACTTAAACTATTTTGGACTTATAATTCTGCACTTAAGAAATCGCCGAGCATACCGAATAACGTGTATTGGTGCAATTCAAGTGCAGATAATCCTGACCAGATTCTTTATCTCTTTGCATGTTTTTTTCTCTACTACCTTTAGTAACCCTCCCGCTAACCATAGTTTCAGTCCTAACTTTTTGTATCAGACCATTTTGGCTGAATTCAATATAATGCCCTCTAATATTGAAAATATACTTATCAATTTGCATGACCCTGTTGGCCCTAGTCTAGGTGGACTCTTTTGTTTTTTTCTAAAATTTCTTTCGTCAGCTCTTTCTTCCTTATTGCCTCATTTCTTTAACCTTAGCATTTTGAATGGTATATTTTCTGATATTTGGAAAATGGTATATATTTCTCCCATTTTCAAATCTGGCAAGCCGTCTGTTATTTCAAATTACCGTTCTATTTCTATTCTCTCAACATTTCCCAAAATTTTTGAACGGGTAACGCATTCTAAGCTATTTCCTGTGCTAGCCCCTATGCTATCTAATCAAAAACATGGCTTCATTATACAAAGCTCCACTTTGACCAATCTACTAGAATTTTCGGATTATGTAGATGCCAACTCCCACACTGATGCGATACAGGTATATATGGGCTATCGAAAGCATTAGACTGCGTATCACACAAACTCTTGCTAAAGAAGCTGAAGCATTATAGATTCTCTTCAGGCATGCTTACATGGTTTCATGGCTTCATTATTTCCCGTTCATGTTGTGTTCGTATAAATGGCAGGAGATCCAACAACTTCTGACCATCATCAGAAGTATGACAAGGATCTATACTTGGCCCTTTATTATTTAATATATTTATCGATGAGCTGCCTTCATACTAATGTTCACCATCATTACTATACAGAAAAGTTGGTAACTCACTAGACTCCCTTGTTTTATCAACCGACCTTTATAAAGGCTGGTCCAACCATAATGCACGATGTTAATTGTAAGTCACACCTTAACGTTAATTTTTTCGCCCAACTTAATTTGACATTTCTTTGTTTCAGTGCTTGACAAATTCATTCATTGAGAGGTACATAATTGAACAGCGCGTTCAGGTTGTTGAAGTCTTTTACGAAAATGGGCCTTCAAATCAAAATGCATTTCGTGCACTTCGTGAGTTTTTTGTCAGCATAATCGACCAAATGAGTCCACAATCGGGAAAATTGTGCGAAAATTTCAGCAAACCGGGTCTGTAGAAAATGTGAAATCGCCAAGTTCGTTCTGCGGAAAACATTGCTGTTGTTCGCGATAGTGTGGCAGAAGAGTCGTCAACCTCGACTCGTCGTCGTGCCCACCAATTGAACATCTCAAGAATATCGCTGATGCGAATTTTGAATAAAGATTTGAATTTGCAAACTCACAAGACTCAACTGACTCAAGAGCTGAAGCCTACCGACCATTTCTAGCGTCAGCAATACGGCGAATGGCTGGTTGAACCGACAGGAAGGAATGGTGACTTTACAAAAAAAATTCACCTCAGTGGATTTGTTAACAACCAGAATTGCCGAATGTGCCCAGAGGCGGTTTACCAGAATTTTGTTGTATAATTTCAATTTACTTACCATTTCTATGAAGATCAGCTTTTCTCACTCCAATTACCAACGTTAAACTCTCACCGTACATATCTAGATTAGTGTCTGCTTTTTAAACTCTACCATCATCGCATAGACTCGCAACTGGTTAATTGGATACAGGTTCAGAATGCAGTTAGACCAATTCGATTGATGGAAATTTCTATAGTACCACTTGCACGTACAGATGTAAAATTCAACTCAACCATGGTTTGCTTACCGAGAACGTATAATTCCTTGGAGCTTGGTCCTATTCCGCAATCCAATTTGAGATTCAAAAATGTGCTTAAATCTAAATTATAAAACACTATGTATTATTACTGTTTATTGGTCTTTATATACCACTGTAATTGTGCATTAGCCTGTAAGGTATTGTTTGACAATAAATAAATAAATTCCACTTCACAAATTGGATCACCCAGCTGTGCGTGAATATCTGGCTAAGTACGAGTATGTACCAGGATGATGTGCACTTCCAGTTGCCGATACTTCAAGTTGATGGTTTGTGCCAGTATGTAGGGAAACTGAAAAGTTCAACATAAAGCAACAGTTATAAAATCAGCCTTTTTGTCATAGGAGATGAAACCTCACATATACAAGGTAGGTTTGTTTTTCTGTTTAAACCTAGTGACTCCAAGGTTAATCAGGAATATTTTTAATAAGAGTTAATTTTCTTGACATAGCCAGAGTATCAATATGCTTTCAATCAATTATAGATACATTGAAAGACTTTGAATGCATGATCGGGAAGCGAGAGAGAGTTTGTTGGCCCGTACTGCAACGAGATGCAGCGAGCTTCATGTGTATCTGGCGGAGCGACCCGGCCGCTGTTTATACTTTTGACTGCCAGAGGCAGTTTTGTAAACAGGTGAGTCAATATGTCAGTTCTGGGTGGGGAGCAACCCCGCAGTACTCCCTCCTGAGTACGATGTATCTAGATTCTATTTTGTGGTGCTTTGAAGGTCTAACAGCACTGTCGGGACTACGTCTACCCAGGAGAAATTCTGCTCATGGCACATAACTGCTGCTTTCAACGATCGGCGCCAGCGCTCAATAGCGCCTTTCGATGCTGGGTGACATGGTGATGTTTGAATTCGTTTGCAACTGATGAGTTTAGCGAGTGCCTTAAACAATGATGACGCAAACTGTGTCCCTGGATCGGTTGTTATTGAACGTGGTGCGCTAAATCGTGCAATCCAGCTGCTGAAGAACGCTTTGGCAACTGATTTGGGAGTTTAATCGCTGAGAGGAATCTCTTCTGGCCACCTGGAAAAACGGTCCATCAGGCTGAGATAATATTTGGGTACTCCCTCTTGAGTATGATGTATCTAGATTCTGCTTTACGGTGTTTTGAAGGTCTAACAGCACTGTCGGGACTACGTCTACCCAGGAGAAATTCTGCTCATGGCACATAACTGCTGCTTTCAACGATCGGTGCCAGCGCTCAATAGCGCCCTTCAATGCTTGGTGACATGGCGATGTTTGAATTCGTTCGCGACCGATGAGTTTAGCGAGTGCCTTAAACAATGATGACTCAAACTGTGTGTCTGGATCGGTTGTTATTGTACGTGGTGCGCTGAATCGTGCAACCCAGCTGCTGAAGAATGCTTTGGCAACTGATTCGGGAGTTCAATCGCTGAGAAGAATCGCTCCTGGCCACCTTGAAAAACGGTCCATCAGGGTGAGACAATATTTGGATACCTGACACAGTGCTAGTGGTCGTATGAAGTCAAAATAGACGTATTGAAATCGGTCATCCGGGACGCCAAAATACTGAGGGGTATTTCTCTGATGATAACCGACCTTTAAACATTGGCATGGGATGCAATTACGTGCCCACTCGTGGATATCCCTACGCATATTAGGCGATACAAACTTTTGGGAGAAAGTCCTGCACGTACCTTGATGGAACTAAATGAAGACGTCTTTACGCAATGAAACGAAGGCACGAGCTTTATTGGTCAATGTATCACATACTAGTTTGCCTTAAACATTTATTAAAATGAGGGAAAGCCGCAGCGATGATGTCTTGTTCTTCAACAGTAATTGCAAGTCCGTGTCCGAATGCTGTTGCTCGATTAATTGTTCTGCACTGACTACACCGAAATGGCTTCGACACGTGAGAGCGCATCGGCAACTTGTTTTCTTCTACCCGGGATATGCTTTATGTCCGTCGTGAATTGAGACACGAAACTTAGATGCCAAAGATGGCGTGGTGAAGCTTTGTCTGGTCATTGTGCGAAGGCGTAGATGTGGGGCTGGTGGTATGTGTACGCTGCCAAGACGGGTCCTTCCAAAATGTGGCGAAAATGGCAAATATTGCTTTAAATGGCCAGCAGATCGCGGTCGTACGCGCTATATCTGGTCTCTGGATCGGAGAGTTTTTTCTGAAAAAAACAAACAAAGCTTGCAACTGTGCTGTGTTGGGAATGAATTGGCGGTAAAAATCCAAGGTTTCTAGAAACCTTCAAAGTTGAAGAACGTTGGTTGGTTTTGAATATCTGCTAGTTGCAGCGATGTGCAAAGCGTATGGCGAGATTTCGCCTCAAATAATCGACATTCTTCGCACCTAAAATGCACTTTGCCAAATTTACAACAACGCCATGTTTACTCAGTTTTTTGAAGACAAGTCAAAGGTGATGCAGGTGTTGATCTTGTGAGTCTGAAACAATGAGAATGTCATCCAAATAGCATGCGCCAAAGTTGAGGTCCCTAAGGACTTCGTCCATCAAACGCTGGAAGGACTGGGCCGCGTTCTAGTGGCCGAACGTCATTGCCTTAAACTCATATAATCCAAATGGGGTTATCACAGTGGCCTTACGCACGTCTTCCTTGGCGATTTGGATCTAATGGAACGGTTTTAGCAAGTCTATTTTTGAAAATATCTGTTTGACAACTGCAATTCTGGTAACGTCCTCAACGATTCGCATCGGATACTTATGGGGCTGGGTGACATCATTTAGGCATGGCTGCCACGTGCTATCCTTCTTAGGCACTAAATGAAGCGGGCTTGCCTAAGGGCTGCTGGAAGTTCCGCACATGGCCAGGTCAGCACATCAACAGGTAATTAAACTCTGGTTCGGCAACTTTCAGTTTTTCCGGCGTCAATTCGCGGGGAAAATCGGCCTCGGCTGTACGCTATGCGTAGTAGATTTTTGGTTTTCAGTGGGTTTCGTAATTTCCGGGAATTCTTCTAATAGCATTTGAAGCGCAGAGTTTCCATTGACTGCGAAAACGGAAGTACAGCGTGATTGGCTAAACCAGCCATTTGATGCAAAACCGGTGGCGGCGTTCATGATTCTTCTGTTTCTGAGATCCACGACTAGGCCAAAGTGCTTGAGGAAGTCGGCACCTAATATTGGTTGTGATACGGCTGCGACTTCGTAATTCTAGGCTAGTGGTTGCTGCAAACCTAGTAACAGTGTCGAGCATTTGCTCTCGTACGTATTTATGGTGCTTCTGTTTGCCGCAAACAGTTTATCAGTGACTTCACTTCTGCGCTCGGATGCCTGAGCCCCCGTGTCGATTAAGAATTTTAACTAAGTCTTCTCATCCACTGATACCCACCAGACTAATCAGTGGTGGCTTTCGTTCCCCGATCAGGTGCGAAAGGAGCACGGTGCTTTGTTGTCACAAAGTATATCAAATTTGACATGGTAGGCAAGGGCATTATTCGTGGAGATTGACATGTGCAGCTGTCGCAAAGAGCGCTGATGGTGGGCTGAAAGTGCGTCTTCTACAAGATTTTACGGAGCTCTGCAATCTCTCCTCTCAAAGTGTCTTCATTTTGCATTCCAATGCAATGCATTTCGATGCAGTCACTTTTGCTAACCGCTGCAATTGCTTTTGTACCCGAGCCGTCAATGATTTGGTCGCCCGCTTGTGCCAAATTTTCTAACGAATAGGCATCGGATCCTACTATAATGGAGCGTACCTTTGACGGAAGACGCTCAAGCCAAATGCAACCCAGAACTTGCTCGGTTAGATTTTTCCCGGCCGCACTCTTTATCTGTCGAAGCAACTGCGACAGGCGCTGATTGTCTAGTTCACATCCTTGTAATAGCTCGTGCGTTTTTTGTTTCTCTTATAAATCATATGATGACAGTAAGCGGCTTTTTAGCGCTTCGTACTTGCGGCTGTCAGGCAGCGACTCGATAATGTCTGCAATTTGCGTTAGTACGGAGAAATCCACTTCCGATACTACTTTATCGCAACGGGTCGCGTCATTTTTTACTTTATTGTCATAAAATTGCGGCTCGACACGTGCGCACCATAAGTTTGGTTGGTTTTGCCAGAAAGGGGGCAACTTCACGACGGTCATGCTGTAGTGCTACGGTGGCGCGAGAGTTGTCGTCGGTTTGTCGGGATTTTGAACATCATGAAAATTTTACGTAGACATTGCGGTAGAACGAGTCGAAGGTCACCAATCTGGTATGAATAACTACACACTCAATTATATTCGATTATATTTATTCCTTGATTACTAGCTAAGTATAACTTGAAACAATTTCAATGTGCTTATCGTGATTTGACTGCTTCGATGCAGGGTCGGGAAGCGAGAGAGAACTTACCGGCCCGTAATGTGACGAGATGCAGCGAGCTTCATGTGTACCTGTTAGAGGGGCTCGGTAGCTGTTTATAGTTTTGACTGCCAGAGTCGATATGTCAGTTCTGTGTGGAGGACAACCCCAGAACTTTTACTTGATATTCCTTAGGGTCGGCGAAATTTGTCGTGCATTCCGTATGAGGATTAACCTGTAAAGGGACCCAACAGAACGAGCTATTGGATTGGGTAGGCCACATGGCATGGAACGCCAAAAAGGTTCTCGGCTTAAGCCAATACTTCACCCCTTACCATTTTTAGGGTTTTGTAAAATAATTTTACAAAACCCTACTAGTTTCGCGACCAGTCTGTCCGTCTGTCCGTCCGTCCGTCCGTCCGTCCGTCCGTGTGTCACAGCACTTTTTCTCGGAAACTACTTAAGCTAGAAACATCAAATTTTGTGTGTAGGTGTAAAGTGGTGATCTCTTCAAAGTTCAACTACAAAAAAATTTTGTAAGGTATTTAAGGGGGGTCTCCCCATATAGGAGAGTGACCCCCCGAAAAAAAAATTTCATTGAAGGTAGCCGATATGGGTATCAAATGAAAGGTCTTGATGAGAACTTTTCAAAACAGGTCTTAGTTTGGCAAAGTTTGCTTCGAGGGGCGCACAGGGAGGGGAAATACACGAAAAATTTGTGTCCCCCCCCCCTCGCGATTGGACACCTGTGATCCGAAAAATCTGAAAAAAATCAGGAATGTAGGCCTTGGTGAGTACAACAACAACAAATACGTGAGAAGTCGCAATCCACTCAACTTTGTTAGTAATAGTATGATTTATCGATTTTATGTTTTCTTGTATGAAATCTTAACGGTACCCTTAAATTCAATGAAATTCAGTACGTAGATGTCTATTTATAAGGTTAATCTATTCTGAAAGTTTCATAAAGATTGAATCATATTTAGTGGAGTTATAGCGGTTTGAATTTTCCTGTATTACTGTGGAACAATATGCGCTGCATTTATTGCTATGGCAACATATGGCTATGGAACAACATGCGCTTTTTACCGACTCAGACACTACAGTTTTGCTTGGATTTGCATGAAAATTTCAGGAATGATAGGTGTCACGTATATCTTTGAGAATCGGTTCAGCTAGTGGTATCAGTAATCGTAAAACAAAATAGTGGCTGTTTTAAATGCGAAGATTGAATAATTTTGAGTTATTTTTTCCCAACTTCAACGTTTAAGGTGCATGCTTTGAACACTTGATTCAATTTAATGAATGACTGAAGGTGAGTACCTACAATTAATGCTCATAAGTGAAACAAGTCAAGGAGGTAGGAGAGAGCTCCTAGCAAAAGGGTGTTGTAACCATTCTAGGATTCGTAAAAATTGGCCATTAATCGATGATAACAGTACAGGAGAGGGGCCCCTGAAAAAAAATTCATCAAACGTAGCCGATATGAGTTTGAAATGAAAGTTTTTAGGGGAGCTTTTCAAAACAGTTGTTAAACTGCTAGTTTTTGCTTCAGTGAGGGCACAGGGGGGAAATACATGAAAAATGTGTTTCCTCCGTCGCGGCTGGACATCTGAAATAATTATCAAGGGAGATATTTATGAGTATAACAATACCAAAAACCTCAGAAGTCGAAATTCGTTCAACTTTGTTAATAATAGTATGATCTTCGTATTTCATATTTTCTCCAATAAAATCGTCTTTGACATGTTTCTTGATTCGATGATTGTAAATTGAATACAAAACCCTTCTGACATGAGCGTAGGTCTGTTTACCCAACTTGTTAAGTTTAAAATAGCCTGCTGAGTGCATGCACTACTGGAACACAAAAAAATAAAACACGTCGATGGTCATCCGTCGCTGAATAATATTGAATTCTTACTGTTTTGTTTACACATCTTAATCAGGGTGTCAGTAACTGATGTACAAACCCAAAGAGGAAGAACCGATTCCAACTTAAGTGGGATGTATGTACAAGAGTGATATAATTTTATTTATGGACGGTGGTAATTGAATAATCGATGCAGTTAAGGAGGCCACATATAGGACAGCTGGTTGTGCGTGTTTGATCTTTTTATGGTTCGCATTGTCTGTAAGAAGTAAGAACTGCTGAATGATGACGTCACCCGCTATCAATGGAAATTTTACTGAGGGTAGCAAAAAAGGGTCCCGTTAGTACTAATTGAAAACGGATGAGGCTATACCAAATACATTGGTATAGCCTCATCCGTGGCAATTGGAAAAGAGGGAGCGTGATCAGCACCACTAATGTGGTGTTTCATCTGCAATTCTGTACCGCCCTCGTCTTTGCAAATATTTGCTCACAGAAATCGGGACATTGTTGCCCTGAGTTCGGGAGAGATTCTTAAGATTTTCCACCATGCTATGGACGTGCCTTAATTGCTCCGCACAGCCCATGCCCTTACCTGCACAGAGCATTCCAACGAGCTATTCAGCTCGTTCAGCTGCTTTTATTTGATCCTAAATTTCTTCCAGATTCAACTCCATCAAAATATTCCAGGTGCTGTGGTAGCTTATCTTTATACTAAATATTGTTTCTCACTTTTTGCTGAAGCAGCATTGCAAAGTATATGGAGCTAAACAAATCTTCAGCAGGTACAGTGCTATTGTTACAGACAAGCGAGGCAAATGTTGCAATAACTATGCTAACTTTTAATTGATGTTAATATTCGTAAATGCAAAATTTTTACGAATTTTAATTTTCAATTAAAAAATATATGCGAAAATTTGTTTTTTTTATTTACAAAAGTTCCGTTCCTCTAGTCATGATAAATTGAATGTAGTTTGGACTTTTTGTCCGCATGCAATAACACCGAATTGATTTAGTAATGCCTTCTTACAGTCACTAGGGAGATGTCATACAAATCCTAAATCTGTCACGAGACAAATCTTATGGTCAAGGCTAAATATTGAACGATTTCAAGAGCAGCACCCTCAAAGTTGGCTAAGTAAAAAGCCGATATAATCCAAATGTATCTGAAAAAGTCAAGATTACGAAAGCTAGACGATTCATTCCTTAAGTATATCATAGAACTAAACAAAAAGAGTAACGTACCTACCTCTAGGGATTCAAAAAAGACGCTTGTTATATCCGTCGTTATCATTCTCGTGAGTTCAGCTTATTGGCTGACCTCTTTTTTGTTTATTTTGCTTTCATTGGATTTATATTCGTGCAACTCCATTTTCTACCTTCCCAGTTTGTTCTCACCTTGACATTGAATTACTGACAAAATAAAATTATCTCATTATATCCATTAGACTACGGGAGGCGTGGGTTGAATGACAAGTCCTGTCTCGAAGCATTCACAATATACCTTATTTATTTCCATCGTCGTCATCACAATAGCGTGGTCGTACTTGATTCAGTTGATTTTGTTTTTCACAATAATGCTTGGTTGCCTTGAGGTTTATGCTCCATTGACGTCTATGGACAAAAAGAAAAAAAAAGTTAATAGAGTGGTTTTTCTTTCAGAAACCATTAGGTCCTGATTAATTAACACAAAACAGCCAATTCGTTGAAGGTAAAAAATTTAGTCTATAAACTACATATGAGAATGTTGGTTTTAAGTAACAAAGTCATACATTTTGAAAAAAACAAACTTTAAACGTGAATTTTCTATACAAGTAGTTGAAGAAAGCGTGGATTAATTTAACTCAATACAACCGTTTTTTATGATGTGAATAACCCAGCGGCGTAAAGTAAAGATAATTTACCAGATGTATGGAACAAGATGCTAAACGAAACTTGAGATATTTCTTGCAGAGCTTAACTCATTTATTTGTAATGGAGTCAAAATATCCCGGGAATATAACAAAGCCGCAATTTAAGCATCGGAAGGTTTTGAATGCAGAGTGCTTAGCTGTGGCGTACTGAACAGAATAAATTAATAGCTAAACTTCGTCTACTCTGGAACCCGGGCCCTTTCTTACGTTGATCATCCGCTTTGCCTACGAACGATCATGTCCCGTAATTTGAAATGCGTTCCTATGTGAATCATTCTCACCTACAGCCAGCATGTTACATAGGTCCATTCTAAGCACACCCCTTTTCAATTTATTTATTAATAACCATCCTAGTCTACTTGCTTCCAACTGTCTCCTCTACGCTTATGATCATAAAATTTCAGAACCATCCCCTCGACGTATGATTGCTTAGAATTTCAAAAGCATCTAATTCTACTTGCCAAGTGGTATGGCTTTAATTTTCTTCCCTCAAATATCCAAAAGTATTTTCATTTGTACTTTTCAAAGTAACTTCATACCTTTGCTAAAACTGTAACTACTCGATTAATGGCTCTGCACTGTTTTTAATTGCCAGGGCTAGGTTTCTTTCAAAGCGGGAAATCCCTCCTCTATCGGGAGGAGAGATGGAAAGAGGAATTGCCAGACAAGCGATCCCTCAGTCCGCATGTCCCCGGCTGCTGTGAGATCTCTTAGGACTGCCCAAACATAATGTGCCACATAAAAGCGACTATATTATCCGGGATGAGCTCTGCCATCTCCATAAAGGAGTCACGTTCCAGCCAGTTCAATTTTTCACATTCAGGCATCGTCTCCCGCTCTTAGCATCGTCTTCCTCCTGACTGCATCGTCTTCCTTTCCTCGGCGAAACCTACATTCAGCGTACCGTGACTTATCAATCTTGTACAGGTACGACTGAAAACACCTATTTTTGCTCAAAAGCTACGTCAGACAGAAGTCAGTCTCATCATGCCTTTGATTTAGCCACGGTCTCAGATCTAGGATAAGCCACGCAGTCAACCTTCCCTTTGTGCAATCCACCCAAAACTGCTGCCAATCGTTGGGTGAGCGCTATCTCTCTCATGTAAATAACGCAGCGATCTCTAGCAAGGAAAGCGAAAGGTTCCATGGCTGCAATAACTCTCACCGCTGAATTAGAGACTATCATATATGAAGATGGAATCCTCAGTGCTCCTCTTCTCTGTACTTGTGACAAGCATTTTTGGTACGTCTCTTTACTGAGAGCGTCGCCCCATATTTCTACTGCGTACAGTAACACTCATCAGGGGGCGTCTTTTAAATGGGTTGAGTCACCCCATGTTCGCCATAATTCAAACCAGAGCTGATTCGTCTGAAGCAATCTTATCAGCTGTTGCCCTGATTTGCTTGGAGAAATTCATCTTTGAGTCAATCAGTAGCCCCAGGTACTTTACTGCTGGCTGCGATTCAATATTTTTCAAGATGACCACCTCAGTTTTCTCCAGTGCTAGATTGAACCCACGAGCTGTCATTCAGTCTCTCGCATGGCGCATCAGCATACATACCCCAAGTTGTTTTTTTCAATGGTTTATCCAGCGACTAGAGCCGCAATATCATCCGCATAGCATATAAAATGCGGCTCATGTGGCATCTCCAGTTTTAGTAGCGGATCGGCAGACACGTTCCACAGGTCTGCACTAAGAACAGATCCTTGGACAACACCTGATGTAACTTCTACCCTTGGTTCACCATGTGTTGTGTCGTAAAGCAGGCTTCAGTGCTTTAGGTAGTCACTCAGAAGCCGCACCAGATATTTTGGAACTTGAAAAGGTTTTCCAGCGTATCCAAAATATCCACTCATCACGTGGAGTTGAAGGCATTTCTAACGTCAAGTATGTCACCAACAGAACGGTCCGTCGCTTAATGCGGCTATATGCATCTGCCTTTTGGACTGCGCTCACCATCTCTGCAATTGCATCAATAGTAAAACGTTCTGCTCTAAGGCCATATACCGAGGAGATAGTTCCCCAGCAGCACGAGTCACATCAGTGAGCCTCCCCTTGATGAGTTCTCTAGCACTTCTCCAGCCATATCTAGCATGCATAACGGGGAGTGTGCATAAGGAGATCCGGAATTTCCCTTCCCTTTGATAATCAGCATGAGTCTCGCAACCTTCAATCACATCGGGAAAACCCCGTCCCGTGGGTAAGCGTCAGCAAGTCAGAACAATGGTGATATACAAGTTGCAATACCTGAGGTGGCTAGAACACTTCCAGGGCCTGAAGCCATCCTTGTTTTAAATGATGGGACTGCCTCTTCCAGTTCTGGCTGTGAGAAGAGTGGGCATCCATTTGCTGTTACACCGTGAACAGCGTCAACATAGATTGGATGGGCGGGGAAGAGTGCCCGCACTATCTTGTCCATTATTTCCTCATCATGTATGCAAGGCGACTGCAGGGCACCAAGCATCCGTATAACTAGCTTGTTGTCAAGGCCTCATGGATCCTTGTTCACACTATCCACCAGCTGTTACTAATTAGTTTGCAAAAACATTTCCGAGCGAACTTATATGCTACCACCCTGTTGCATGCCTCGTTACAGTTCCGTGCTCGTTCAGCCTCATGCAGAAGCTTGTGATACTTCTTTAATTTTTCAGCTATTTAAGCCGACCACCATTACAGTGGGGGCTTGCCGTGCCGGGATTTTCAACGAGGTATAGAAGTGCTGCAAGCAGTCAAGATGATTCTCTTAGTTGAGCTGCCAGTTCTTCCATCTCCTGCAAATCACCTTGCAGCGGAGCACTTCGAGAACTTTTCTATGTCCATCCTTTCGATGTGCCACCGGATGTAGACAGTCAAGAACACGGTTGTTGGGAGATAACATCTCGGATCTCAAGAAAAATGTACTGATGATCACTGTCTGAGTAGTCTCCAATACTCTCCAATTACGTATTCTCCGTACTAAGAATTTGAAAGCGAATGTCGCGTCCACTCTCACAGCCAATATTTTGCCGTTTTGGTGTTTGCCATGACGAGCGCCATTCTGGGTGCCATTTCTAGGATTGGTTTCCCCGCGGATATATTTGAGGTATATCCCATTTGATTGCTTTCGCGTGGTAAAAGCCAAAGAATGCTTAACCCAGGAGGGTATGCTGAAGCTAGCTAATGCTCAGTCGTGTCGCGGGTTTTCCCGTATACCCTTTGCCCATGCTATGCCGCTTAACATTTAACAACTTATCAACAAGGAAAAGGAAGGAAAAGGGAAAGACATCCTGAGAAATGAAATATTTTCCTTTTAAATGATACTGGTCATTTTATTGATTTAACGTAGAAAAAAATACACCGTACAAAGGAATATGAATTTAAATATAGATAAACCCAACAAATTAACCCCTTTTTTAAATGTATGCAATCCAAAATAATGGCAACAATTGGATGAAATTTGCTATAAAAAAAGTTATATGGCAAAATAAAAACAACTTCATAATATTATGTTGTAATAAAAAGAAAAAGAAAATTCCGCAAGTTACTCATCCTTGATGCTGCTGAGCGCTCGACAACTGGGAGAAAGGGTGGGCACAGAAAAATTTATGGGTATATTTGCTTATTTTTTTAAGCTTTAAGGGTTAATTGGATGAATTAAGAGCACGAGTTTCACCCTCACAGATTTGCATTATTTTCCAATTCAAATTCACTGCTTTTTTGGGGTTTTGTACTAAAATACAAAACCCTATTGCAATCACGACCTGTGTCCGTCTGTCCGTCCGTCCGTCCGTCTGTATGTCACAGCACTTTTTCTCCAAAACTATAAGGGCTACAGCCATGAAACTTTGTAGAAAGGTCAGAAGTGGTGATCTCTTGAAAGCTCAAGGGTGGAAAAATTTTTCAAAGGTGTTTAAGGGGGGTCTCCCCATATAAGGGGGTGACCCCTCAAAAAAAATTTTCACCATTGGTAGTCGAGTAGGGTGTCATTGGAAAGGTCTCAATGAGGTCTTTTAAAAACAAGTCTTAAAATCGTCTTATAAGTACCGAGGGGGGCAGGGGAAGGGGAAATGTACGAACTTTTTGCGTACCCACCCCCTCGCGATTGGACACCTTCCATCCGAAAAATCTGAAAAAAATCATGAATGTAGGCCTTAATGAGTACAACAACAACAAATACATGAGAAGTCGAAATTCACTCAACTTTGTTAGTAATAGTATGATCTATCGATTTTATATTTTCTTGAATAAAATCTAAATGGTACCCTTAAATTCAATAAAATTTAGCAAACAGATGACTATTTATAAGATTGATCTTTTCTGAAAGTTTCATAAAGATCGATCAGTATTTAACGAAGTTATAGCGATTTGAATTTTCCTGTATTACTATGGAACAATGTGCCCTGTATTACTATGGAAACATATGGCTATGGAGCCATATGCGCTTTTTACCGACTTAGACACTACAGCTTTGCTAGGATTTGCATGAAAGTTTCAGGAATGATAGATATCATGAGGATGACTACATACAATTGAAACAAGTCGAAAAGGCAGGAGAGAGCTCCTAGCAAAAGGGCTTTGTAGCCATTCTAGGATTCGAAAAAATAGGCCATGAATCGATGCTTACAGTACAGAGGAGTGGCCCCTGAAAAAAATTTCATGAAAGGTAGCCGATATGAGTATCAAATGAAAGTTCTCTATGAGAGCTTTTCAAAACAGTTCTTAAACTGACAGTTTTTGCTTCAGTGGGGGCACAGAGGGGGGGGCGGGGTGTGTGGGGGAAATACATGAAAAATGTGTTTTCTCCCTCGCGAATGGACACCCGTGATCTAAAAAAATCTGAAAAAATTATAAAGCGAGATATTTATGGGTATAATTTTAACAAATACCTCAGAATTAAAAAATTCTTTCAACTTAGTTAATAATAGTATGATCCTCGAACATGACGTGTTTCTTAATTTTATTCGTTGCTGGTTACGGCATTTTGTAAGTTGAGTACAAAACCCTTATGACATGAGCATAGGTCTGTCTACCCAACTTGTTTTGAATTGTTTTGATCTTTTTTTAGGGTTTTTGGTTCCTCCAGTTTTATTGGGTCCCCCCTTGGAGGCACTTTTTCCGTTGGTGTGTATAGTCGCCTTTTTGGTCCCATAGTTATCTTTGTAGAACAGCTTTGTATGCGAGGTTTAGCTCGAGCCCTTATGGGGACAAGTGCTCAGAGCCAGACCAGTGCTAATCGGAAATCCGTCTCCACCGAACTTCCTCCACCAACCCAATGGTGCGAACTTCGAACGTACTCCGAGTCCTGCCAAGGCTTTGCTGGGACGGAAATGGTATGATAGTTGAATTGGAGCGGTTTACGCATGAACGACACGTTTTTCACTACCGTGCAAAGCAACTAGGTCCAAACCATCATATCTGCCAGTCAAAAGTATCAATTCCAGTTCGTTAGCCAACACGTCGTTCAGCTTCAGTCAGGGTCGTTACCTTTCATCCCAGGAGGAACCTCACGGTGCCCCCATATCGTCGGGTCCGTGGGGATGGTAGTCCCTAAAGAATGCTAGCCTCAAAGAGAGCTACTATTCAGTGGCACTATTAGCACTACCCACGGAATGCTAGTCTCCAGGAGTATTCCTGTTGGTCGGCATTCTCCCTGTGGCGATTGGTACTTTGGATCATGAAAAAAGGTAAGGAATTCAAATGTCTAGGCGTTTGCATGTTTTATGCTTTTTGGTAATACATATTTAGGTTATTATACAACCAGCGATAATGAATACTGTCTGATAGACTTCGCTACTAGCAGACGCTTCACAGTCACAGTAAGCTCGACACACATCACGCATCGAAACATCCACGGACGTGGGAATTCCCAGACGGTCGCACATTCAACCATATTGACAATGTTCTCATACAAAAACTAATGGCAACCAGCATTCTCGACATGCGTGCGTTCTGTGGCGCTCTTTGTGTTTCGGACTACTACCTTATATCGGTCCAGCTCCGGGGCCGTATCTCCAAGATCTTAAAAAAGGGAGATCAGTTACCCTAAGGTATCAGATATACAAGCTAAATGCCAGCTCACACATATTTGTCAAAGCTACAAAATCATATCAACATATCCCCGTAGGCGGAATTATGTGACGATGATATCTGAACCATGAATTGTAGAAGACTTATTGACGAGAGAAGAAATGGGTTAATTTAACTAAAACATAAGAAAACTAAGCAAAGAATAAAGAAAATAATTAACAAGACAAGTAATATTATAACATTGATGCAAAAAAATGAAAAAAATGAGTCAAACAATAAAACTAAAAGAAAGATTGTCTTGCTGCTGCTCCAAAGGTGCAGCATGATGGTGGTTTTACTCACCAATCAATGCAGTATATTAATTATGTATATAAATGCAATTTACAGGGAGAATTTATGTTATCTCGTTAACAAACCAACTCTCATTAAACTTACAAATTCAAATATGTTTCCTATGCATAACATTGCAAATACTCATCGTAACTTTAGTATTAAAGTCACTTTGATCCGTATATTCAATCATAAGATGTTCAATATCCTTTTGTCATCATGTGCAATTAGTTAATCTGAACAATCTGCAATAAAGGCACATTAGCAATGTAATTTCATCTTCTGCATAATCCTAACTCATCAAATGTTCATAAACGACACAAGAATTTCCTCCACAAATGCAAGATACGAAACTATTCCCAATCTGATTTGAAACCTTTGCAGAACTCCTCATTCACAAGGAAGAAGGATTACTGACCGAAATATCCGCAACAGCAGAATAATCAATACACAAAGTGCATAGACTGCAAACTTAGCGTACTGGGAAAATCAACATTTGTATTTCGTATCCTTGTGTAATCATGCCTGTCACCTTGTGTATTCGATGAAACTTCACCAAGCTTCAAACATATTCTATACAAGGAAAATAGGTATCTGCACTCTTGTTTTGCTTATGTACTTCTGCTCAAAGTTACCTTTGAACAAGTCGAAGTAACAAGAGAAGTCTCCTACCAGAAGAGTTTTGTAAAATAATTAATAACTCAATCAACGTCTTCTGAATATGAAAAATAGACTCATACATATATTCCATAAAATGAGCTCGGAAAATTAATATGGGGTTATAATGTATTTAAATTCACCACCATTTTATTTTCAGTATGTTGACCTCATTGTTTAAGTAGTCATGATACAGGTGACATATCAATTTCAATCGGCTGTAACTTGGCAAATATGAGGGTCTCTCATTTGGATTTTATAGACCAAAGCGACAAATTTTCAGAATGTACTATAACTAACAAAGTTAATCAAATTTTGACTTCTGTGGTATTTTTTGGCCATATAACCATAAAAACCTACTTCCATGATTTTTTTTCAGATTTTTTGAGTCAAAAGTGCTCATTCGCTAGGAAGACGAACATTTCTCGTTCATTTCCCCCCTCCCCGCATCCGTTGATTCAAAGTGTTACTTTAAGACCTATTTTGAAAAGTTTTCATCAAAACCTTTAATTTGATACCCATGTCGAATTGTTGACAAACTGACTTTAATATTTCCTCCTTTGAGCCGAATTGAATCGATCTTCCTTTTAACCGAACTGCTCTTTTTAGGGTTTTGTAAAATAATTTTACAAAACCCTTCTAAAATCGCGTCCTGTCTGTCCGTCTGTCCGTCTGTCTGTCCGTCCGTCCGTCCGTCCGTCCGTCCGTGTGTCACAGCAGTTTTTCTCGGAAACTACTTAAGCTAGAAACATCAAATTTTGTATGTAGGTGTAAAGTGGTGTTTTCTTCAAAGCTCAAATATAAAAAAAATTTTATAAGGTATTTAAGGGGGGTCTCCCCATATAGGGGAGTGACCCCCCGAAAAAAAAATTTCATTGAAGGTAGCCGATATGGGTATCAAATGAAAGGGCTTGATGGGAACTTTTCAAAACAGGTCTTTGTTTGGCAAAGTTTGCTTCGAGGGGCACACAGGGAGGGGAAATACACGAAAAATTTGTGTCCCCCCACCTCGCGATTGGACACCTTTGATCCGAAAAATCTGAAAAAAATCAAGAATGTAGGCCTCGATGAGTACAACAACAACGAATACATTAGAAGTCGCAATTCACTCAACTTTGTTAGTAATAGTATGATTTATCGATTTTATGTTTTCTTGAATAAAATCTTAACGGTGCCCTTAAATTCAATGAAATTCAGTACACAGTACGCTAATGATAATATTGATCTATTCTGAAAGTTTCATGAAGATTGAATCATATTTGGCGAAGTTACAGCGGTTTGAATTTTCCTGTATTACTATGGAACAATATGCGCTGCATTTATTACTATGGCAACATATGGCTATGGAACAACATGCGCTTTTTACCGACGCAGACACTACAGTTTTGCTAGGATTTGCATGAAAATTTCCGGAATGATAAGTTGTCATGAATATCTTTGAGAATCGGTTCAGCTAGTGGTATCAGTAATCGTAAAACAAAATAGTTGCTGTTTTAAATGCGAAGATTGAATAATTTTGAGTTATTTTTTCCCAACTTCAACGTTTAAGGTGCATGCTTTGAACGCTTGATTCAATTTAATGAATGACTGAAGATGCGTACCTACAATTAATACTCATAAGCGAAACAAGGCCAGGAGGCGGGAGAGAGCTCCTAGCAAAAGGGTTTTGTAACCATTCTAGGATTTGAAAAAATTGGCCATTAATCGATGATAACAGTACAGGAGAGTGGCCCCTGAAAATAAAAATTCATCAAACGTAGCCGATATGAGTATGAAATGAAAGTTTACATGGGAGCTTTTCAAAACAGTTCTTAAACTGTCAGTTTTTGCTTCAGTGGGGGCAAAGGGGGGAAATATATGAAAAATGTGTTTCCTCCCTCGCGAATGGATATCTGAAATAATTATCAAGGGAGATGTTTATGAGTATAACAATAACGAAAACCGCAGAAGTCGAAATTCGTTCAACTTCGTTAATAATAGTATGATCTTCGAATTTCATATTTTCTCCAATAAAATCGTCTTTGACATGTTTCTTGATTTGATTCGATCTGGTGATTGCATTTTGTAAATTGAATACAAAATCCTTCTGACATGAGCGTAGGTCTGTTTACTCAACTTGTTTTATTCTAATAGATGCATTAGAAGTATCCATTTCGTGGTAGGAAAGTATAACCCGGCCATTTGACATCTGTCAGAATTAAATGTCATCCAAAGCGTGTTATTTTAACTGAACGTTTGCCATTTAGAAATATGGATCGTTTAATAGTCAAAGAACGCGCTAAAATTGTTAAATTTTATTTTAAAAATGGTGATTCTGCTGTATCAACATTTATGGCATTACGATCCGATTACGGTCGACATAATCGACCTACACAGCAAACAATTTCGAACACAGTGAGAAAATTTGAAGAGACTGGATTGGTTATTGATATTGCAAGGCCTGTGCATCATCGCAATATTCGTTCTGCTGAAAATATCGCTGTCGTTGCTCAAAGTGTGTAGGAAGACCCGAATTTGTCGATTCCTCGATGTGCTCAACATTTGGGCTTGTCTTACGGCTCATTGTGGCGGATTTTGCATTTGGATTTGCATGTCCATCCGTACAAAATCCAACTCACTCAAGAACTTAAGCCTCAAGACCATACACAACGCAGAATGAATGCGAATTGGGTGATTGAACAACAAGCCATTGATAACGATTTTTCGAACAAAATTTTTCTCTAGTGATGAGGTTCATTTTTCACTCAGTGGTTACGTAAATAAACAGAATTGCCGCATATGGGGCTCTCAAAATTCTCAGGTGATCACAGAAAGGCCTTTGCATCCGGAAAAAGTGACCGTTTGGTGTGCATTATGGTCTGGTGGTGTTATTGGCCCGTATTTTTTTGAAAACGATCAAGAAAGAGCCATTACAGTCAATTCCGACCGCTATGGGCGGATGTTAATCGATTATTTTTGGAGAGAAATTGAAGATTACGATCTGGGGAACATGTGGTTCCAACAGGACGGAGCCACAAGCCACACAACACAGGCTAATTCGAGATTGAGTGATGTCAATTGGCCCCCAAGACCTGCGACCGAACACCTTTGGATTTCTTTTTAATGGGGCAATGCGAAAGATCGTGTTTACGTGAACAATCCTCAAAATCTTGAGCAATTGAAAACCAATATTCGTGAAGTTATGGCCAAGATATTGCCGGAAATGTGCCGAAAAGTCATTGAAAATAACCTCAAAAGGATTGAGGTCCCTTATAAGACATTTGAATAATCTTGTAGTTAACGTATAATGGCAAAGTTCAATCTTCATATTGAAT
The DNA here is from genome assembly GCA_963969285.1 of Odontomyia ornata. Taxonomy (NCBI): domain Eukaryota; kingdom Metazoa; phylum Arthropoda; class Insecta; order Diptera; family Stratiomyidae; genus Odontomyia; species Odontomyia ornata. The sequence continues at coordinate 76,874,293 of OZ017739.1, read as the reverse complement.
AAAAAATTGTGTTTCCTTCTGAATATTTTATGTGTTTTCTTTAGCTTTACTTTCCCAAGCGTAAAATGGATAACCCTATATAATATCGTACGAATGAATAAAAGTTTTCCATCTTACATCTCTTCCTTATATTTTAAAGTAAATATCTTTACACGATTTAAATACACGTTTATATTATTTATAATTATTTTCCATATTAATTTTTCCAACTGGAGGTTAGCGTGAAACATTGCAGGGTGAAAAACAAATTAAACGGGAGAAAATCTCCAAAATTGCCACAAAACTCCGCCGCCAGCGAAAGCGTTTGTAGTGGATTGGGAGTTCGTTAGTTCATGAAGAACAGCAGCGATGTTAACTGCCTCAGTGAGCTAAAATTTCGGGTCTTGGTGCCATGGGGCACGTCCTTTTTGCCAGCTTGAAGTTCTCAGCACAAAATTATTTTTCACCCGTTTAAGTTCAGGTATAACGCGGCCTGAATGAAACTGGAGAGGGATCTTGTATTTTGTTGCTTAGCCTGCTGACGACACAAAATATCCTTCTGTTTTCAACGGGGAGACTGACTAATATGAGAAAAGCGGCAACTGGGTGGATTTGGTACCTCGGCACTCTCCAAACTGGAGCGGATTTCGAAAAAAGATTAGCATTTTAAATTTTAAGGTAAATTTCTCGAGAGAAATTTACCTATTGCGGAGAGCATCATATACATATATATATATATATATATATATATATATATATATATATATATATATATATATATATATATATATATATATGGGATATAACGAAATTTGTGACCACGCTAGAGGTTGCAATTATGCTTCGATTTTCAGCAGATTTTCAGGAAAGGTGTATTGGGTAATTATCTCGGTTAAGTTCGTAACCAGCTATATCGGCCGGGCAAAAACAAAATGGCGGCCATTTTAGACGAAAAATCGTCATTTCTGTTCTGACCAAAATATAGCTCCGATTTGGATGAAATTTGGTACAAAGGTTCATTGATATATATGATGAATCTCACAATAAAAAATCCAAAGTCGGTACGGCAGAAACAAAATGGCGGCCGCTCAAAGGTCGAAAAACGTGCAAAATTTTGTTGTTGTAATAGTGGTCAAAGCTTTCATTAAATTTTCATGAAATTCGGCAGTTTGATAGAAATTATAAGTATCTAAAGAATTATGGAATGAAACTAGAGGTCAAGTTGCAAAAAACAAAATGAAAATTTCAAAGGCTTTTAAAAATCGCAATTTTGATCCGACATATATGAAACTTGGTTTCAAGATAGACATTATTTAGACCTACAGTCTTTGATATTTTGGTGATCATGTATTTGCAAATTTCCAAATGGCGGCCGTTTAAATTTGCGTTTTTTTTTCATATATTTGTGACCCTCTAGCGGTCACATTTTCCAACGGATTTTGATGAAACTTGAGATTATGGATCTCCGTACTATGTTCTTGTATTTTGCAGGAAATTATTAAAATTGAATGAAAAATAAAAAAGTCGAAAATTTAAAGCCTAATATTTTTAGCTGCCATTTTCTTTAAAAATTGAATTATTTTACCCTGTCTAGAGTGAAACTCCTATTTGAACGAGATAGTACATTGATTGATGAGTTCCTAGAATACAAAGATTTAAAATAATCTAAAGTCAAATGCATGCATTCAAAATGGCGGCCCCCAAAGGTCTGAAGGGAAGCGCAATTCGCTTTTTAGTGCCAACTGAAATAATGAATATTTTTCATGGAAACGTTTTAAATGACTTTACTTGAAAGAATTTATAAACCAGATCATTTTTAAGATATTGTAAAATATTTTTAACAATCCCCTAAAAAATTTTAAAATCGCAACTTGTCTGTCTGTCCGTCCGCCCGTTTGTTCGTGCGTCATAACAAGTTTTCTCGCAAACCACATGAGCTAGAATGAGGAAATTTTCTTCGTAGGTTAAATGTGGTGCCTCTTGAAATTTGCACTGTAATAAAATATTTTAAAGTGTTTAAGGGGGTCTCCCCATACAGGGGGGTGGCATAAACATTTTTTTTATTTCTGTAGCGTCTAGCGGCCAAGTTTCTCAACAGGTTCCAATAAAACTTGAAATTAGAAGTTATTAAGGTTATTTAATTTAACTATGCGAATCGGATGACAAATAAAAAATTCGAAAATTTACAGCTTAATATTTTCAGCAGCCGTTTTCAATAAAAAATCAAAATGACGGCCCCTGATGGTTCAGAAAAGAATCAAAAATGTATATATTAATGGCAATGCAAATGCTGATTAAACTTTTATGGAAATCTTTTGAAATTAACTATTTGAGCTTTTTAAGCCAACAAGTTATCACCTTTGTGTGGTAACCACTGTGAACTGTGTAAACAGCAAATGCGAGAAGGGCGAAACCGGTATTTATATGTTTACAACAATTTATTATCCGCCAATTTTCAAAATGTAATCCATACGTGTGCAACTCAATTTAATTCGCAAAATATTTGCGCCCCGATAAAAGGTCTCTAAAAACGAACGTGGCCAGATTTTTTTTATGTTAATAAATACCCATGTGGTACTACGGAAATTGCAAAAAGAAGTTTAGTAGTAGGCAAGCCAAATTTTTTTTCGAAACTTTACGCTACATACGAGAAATTTACCTTTCCGGCTGGTGCTGCCAACGGAGATTTTTTTCATCTGAACTATCTTTATGTATGCTGACTTTTCCTGTGCAATGGGATCATAGCAATAAATCGTGTACAGTTACGCATGAACCAAACAAAGCCGCAGTATACTCTGACATTGTTCGAGATTTTTGCTTTTCAGTATTATAGTTACTATTATTCATAAGGCATTTTTTATTACCGCGCCTTTAAATCATTTAAAAGAGAAAAGTACGTCCACTAAATTACGTACGGCTTTCAACGGATCTTCGAAATTAAACCATGGTGTATCATTGAATGATCAACTCCAAGTAGGTCCCAACCTGTTGCCCATGCTGACTGATTTGCTCAAAGGGTGGCGAAATTATCGTTATATCTTCGTCACCAACATAGAAAAGATGTATCTGATACATCCTGATGATCGCCATTACCAATGCATATTATGGAGGTACGATCCATCTGAGCCCATCTCGGCTTATGAGTTGAATACGGTAACCTATGGCTTAGCTTCATCGCCTTGTCAAGCTGACTTGACTATAAAGCAACTAGCCAAAGACCACATGGTAGATCATCCATGGGGTGCATCAGTTCTTCATGATGAAATTTACATGGATGATTTTTTAGGGTTTTGTAAAATAATTTTACAAAACCCTTCTAAAATCGCGTCCTGTCTGTCCGTCTGTCCGTCTGTCTGTCCGTCCGTCCGTCCGTCCGTCCGTGTGTCACAGCAGTTTTTCTCGGAAACTACTTAAGCTAGAAACATCAAATTTTGTATGTAGGTGTAAAGGGGTGTTCTCTTCAAAGTTCGAATACAAAAAAAATTTTGTAAGGTATTTAAGGGGGGTCTCCCCACATAAGAGAGTGACCCCCCGAAAAAAAAATTTCATTGAAGGTGGCAGATATGGGTATCAAATGAAAGGTCTTGATGAGAACTTTTCAAAGCAGGTCTTTGTTTGGCAAAGTTTGCTTCGAGGGGCGCACAGGGAGGGGAAATACACGAAAAATTTGTGTCCCCCCCCCCTCGCGATTGGACACCTGTGATCCGAAAAATCTGAAAAAAATCAGGAATGTAGGTCTTGGTGAGTACAACAACAACAAATACGTTAGAAGTCGCAATTCGCTCAACTTTGTTAGTAATAGTATGATTTATCGATTTTATGTTTTCTTGAATAAAATCTTAACGGTACCCTTAAATTCTATGAAATTCAGTACATAGATGACTATTCATAAGGTTGATCTATCCTGAAAGTTTCATAAAGATTGAATCATATTTAGCGAAGTTATAGCGGTTTGAATTTTCCTGTATTACTATGGAACAATATGCGCTGCATTTATTACTATGGCAACATATGGCTATGGAACAACATGCGCTTTTTACCGACTCAGACACTACAGTTTTGCTAGGATTTGCATGAAAATTTCAGGAATGATAGGTGTCATGAATATCTTTGCGAATCGGTTCAGCTAGTGGTATCAGTAATCGTAAAACAAAATGGGGGCTGTTTTAAATGCGAAGATTGAATAATTTTGAGTTATTTTTTCCCAACTTCAACGTTTAAGGTGCATGCTTTGAACACTTGATTCAATTTAATGAATGACTGAAGACGAGTACCTACAATTAATACTCATAAGCGAAGCAAGTCAAGGAGGCGGGAGAGAGCTCCTAGCAAAAGGGCTTTGTAACCATTCTAGGATTCGAAAAAATTGGCCATTAATCGATGATAACAGTACAGGAGAGTGGCTCCTGAAAATAAAAATTCATCAAACGTAGCCGGTATGAGTATGAAATGAAAGTTTTCATGGGAGCTTTTCAAAACAGTTGTTAAACTGTCAGTTTTTGCTTCAGTGGGGGCACAGGGGGGAAATACATGAAAAATGTGTTTCCTCCCTAGCGAATGGACATCTGAAATAATTATCAAAGGAGATATTTATGAGTATAACAACAACAAAAATCTCAGAAGTTGAAATTCGTTCAACTTTGTTAATAATAGTATGATCTTCGAATTTCATATTTTCTCCAATAAAATCGTTTCTTGATTTTATTCGATCTGGTGACTGCATTTTGTAAATTGAATACAAAACCCTTCTGACATGACCATAGGTCGATGATATTCCTAAGGCTCGATCGCATTACGTAAAATCAAAAGATAATGCCGCTGACATAGTATCGCGGGGTTGTACAGTTACTCTACTAACTCATAATAATCTATGGTGGAAAGAACCATCTTGGTTATCTCAACCCACAAAATTATGGGTATCATCTCAAGATGAACCCTAAAATCAAGAGAACCCCCTCTTGAAGAAAACTCTTCAAAACCTGTAGTCCATTTAATCACACGACTTGATACATCGTTTTTCGTTTGTCAATAAACTCTTGAGAGTCACCTCGTATTGTCTAAGATTTATGGTGCACCTTTTAAGTCGCGTGACTAAAAAAAGAAAAGAGTAAATCAAAAGCTCCTTAGAGGTCCTAAAGAATTATGTCACAGTTAAGCAAGGCACCAACAGGAACACTTTGATATCTAACGTTGAATCTCGTCGGACAAAAAATCGATCGTCTCAATTTTTCATGGTATCGATCATAAAACCTCCTTCATAAAAAAACATACAGCCTGATGAGTTCAATAGTGCTCGCTTATTTATTGTCTATCTTCATAAGAGTCTTCATTTTGCTAAAATGCGATCTTCACTGAGAAAAAGGTTGCGATTGCTCAGTTCCAGCCCAATTTTAAGGTTGAATCCGTTCATGGATGTTAATTTAAGCAGAGTGGAAGGTCGATTAGTAAACTCTCAACTACCACATGAGAATAAATTTCCTCTTTTACTGCGCTACAATGATGACTTCACTAAATTGCTAATTTGTCAAACGCATTTAGACACCTTCCACGGTGAAATCCAGTTCATCCTCGGAACATTGCGTTTACAATATTGGATCTTAAAAGGACGGGTAGCTGTCAAATCATGCATTAAAATCTGTCATAAGTGCATACTTTACCCAAAAAAGGGTTGTACGCAACTAATGACAAATTTACCTCTAAATCGTACATTACCATCCAAACCCTGTAATATCTCCGGTATCGATTATGCTGGACTGATAAAAGTTCGCTTAGCCAAAGTTAGAGGCAATGTCACTTAAAAGGGCTACATTGCTATTTTTGTCTGTTTCTCCACTCATGCCGTTCAGATTGAAGTAGTCGAAGATTACAGTAGTGCTGCCTTCATTGCTGCATTTCATCGTTTCACATTTCGCAGAGGTCAATGCTTTGAATTACATAGTGACCAGGATACTTTAGTCGGCGCTGATTCACCAAGATGTTGCAAGGTGCCTTAGAATGGACCGAATGGGCAAAAAACCAACTATCCATAAGTGGCATTAAAAAGTATTTCAACCTTTCAGGTGCCCCTCACTTCGGTGGTTTGTGCGAAAATGCGGTAAAATCCATGAAGTACCATGTGTACCGAATGATTGGAGAACAAGTTTTGACTTTTATCGGATACTCTACCTTGCTTTGTCGTATTCAAGCGATCTTGAATTCGATTTTTGATACAAAAATCTTCGTATCTTATCCCAAAACCTAACCGACGCAATGATAAGATCCCAGTGAGTAGACACTGGGAGTTATTAATTCAAATAACCCAACGTTTCTGGGATAGATGGTCAGCTGAGTATCTAACTTCACTTCTAAATCGTACGAAATGGACTCAAAGGCAAGATTCTATTCAGGTCGGGAATTAAGTTCGTGAAGAGCGAAACAACGTTCCCTGGGAAATGGCCTTTAGGAATCGTTAAAAAGTACATCCTGGCAACGATGGCCTGGTTAGAACTGCTACGATCAAGACCACCGACACCGAGCTTAAGCTGTTTGGCGTTTATCTAAGAAGAAACTTCGAATTGACTTTTCCTGTAAATATCAGTCTTGCTAACACACCGTAGCTTCTCAGCACGTAAAAACATAAAAATACAGTCCACGTTTTTTATTTGCATTAGTAATGTTTTCTTCTTACCTTTTAATCCTAAACAGGCATGACAAGTAAATTGGATTCCTTGATTAATCTTGACAATATTTTAGTGAATTCGAATAATTATAACAGAGTTTTTATTATATTATTGTAGTTATAATTATCATTGCTATTAATATTTTTCATTATTCTATTTTTACAAAACCTACTAAAATAAGAAAGCTCCTCAGAGACCATCCCAAGCCCGTTTGAGAAAGGGCGAGAGAATCCCTTGTTCCCCAACCAACGGCTTCCACGATTCTTCATGGCTTAGCGATTAACTGGTAGTAAATATTCTCGGATTCATACATTGGGCTTACCGGTTCCCCCATAATGGCACACCAAAAGCCGAGTAAATACATCAACAGCTCTGCTACTAAATCCTTCTTACACCTTCTTTGAGACGGCTTAAAAGTGTGAAGACGAGTCTTCCGTGCCTAATAACAGAATCTAAGTAGTAACCATACCACCAGAATGGAGGTTGGGCTAACTCCCCATCTCTGGAAACCCTACAATGTGTCGAAACCTGCAGAAGTCCCCCTCAACTAGTGCAAACTCCCGTTGTGCTGCACGCCTCAACGTCCCCCAGTCAAGCGTTGGAGAAAGGTCCACAAACCACCAAAAACTTACACAGCGCGCTCCCCTTAAACAGTATTTGAGCGCAGCGTGTGACTACTCTCAAATTTCCCCCTAAATTCAACCAGACCATGTTTTCGACCCTCCTCAGGAAGGCACTGATTGTCATAGGGTCATTCTAGCCTGTAAACACCAACTTCCAGCTAGCCACTATCTTGGCTACTTTAGACGGTAGAAGGCCTCCCGGCTGGGTGGGTGGTGGATAATCCCAGGTGTCATCGGGCATTGGTCCAGATGGTTGGTCCAAAGATGGTGGATCAGGAGGTGGTGGATCCGGAGATGGTGGACCAGACAATTGTTACGATTGCTGCCACATTTATTCCATGCTGGCAGCCATTGCCTGCGTGGCGTCTAGTAGTTGTAACATCTTTATATGTAGATGGTGAAGATAACTTGATGTTGGGTCTGAAAAAAAAACTAGTTTAATTTAAAAACAAAGTGGCCATTAGTGGCGAGCTATAAATTAACTGAAGTCTATAACCTGCACGATGTAACAAATGACAACGGCCGGCGCCTGATTGACTTTGGATGTAGCAGAAATCTAATCATACGTTCAATTTGCTTCCCCCATCGACGCGGTTATAAAATGACCTGGGTCTCACCAGACGGCAACACAAACAACCAGATCGACCATGTATTGATCCAACAACGTTGGGCCTTAAACATGCTTGATGTCCGTATATACTGAGGAGCCAATTGTAACTCAGGTCATTACTTGAAGACCAGCCCTCATCAAAGACCAGCCCGCTACAAAAATTTGACATTGTAGGGCCCAAAATAAGGTCTATGGTAAAAAAATTACACACAGACCCACGACAAATAGCTGGCTCCCCTCGCTGAAAGCAAGCAATGAGCTCTGGACCGAAGTGAAAGCGGCGATCAAGATCGTGGCAAAACACACAATTGGTTATCAGGCACGGCACAAGAGAAATGATTGGTTCGATGGTAAGTGCCAGAATGCGTCCTACAAAAAGAATCCGGCGTAGAAGGAATACATTGGTAGGAAGACCAGGACGACGTATAAACATTATCAAATCCTCAGAAGAGTAGCGAATAAGATAACTAGAATTAAGAAAAGAAAATACTATAAGGGCCAATTGAGAAGTATTGATGTAAGTCTTACCAGCAGGGATGTCATGTCGAAAACTCGTGTAGTATTCTACGAGGTTTTCTACGTCGAATACCTGTGGTAGAATACTTAATCAAAAATGAGTATTCTACATGAACGTGTCGAAAACCTCCAAATACATTATGTGGTAAATTACATGAAGAATAAAGTAAATTTATATATCAGAAACAGAATACAGTTTATTTTTTATCTTCACGAGAAAAATGAGAATATTGTGTGGATTAAAAACTAATTCAACGTATAACAAATCTTCGCATTCATTCTACATCGCGTCCAAAATTTTCCAACAGCATTTCAAAGTCGTCGTCTTCTTCAACCATTTGGTCAGTTGACCTTAAGGTGAAACAAGTTGGGTAGACAGACCTATGCTCATGTCAGAAGGGTTTTGTACTCAACTTACAAAATGCAGTAACCAGTAACGAATAAAATCAAGAAACATGTCATGTTCGAGGATCATACTATTATTAGCAAAGTTGAAAGAATTTTGACTTCTGAGGTATTTGTTATAGTTATACCCACAAATATCTCCCTTGATAATTATTTCAGATTTTTTAAGATCACGCGTCTCCATTCGCGAGGGAGGAAACACATTTTTCATGTATTTCCCCGAGGGAGGAAACACATTTTTCATGTATTTCCCCGAGGGAGGAAACACATTTTTCATGTATTTCCCCCCCCTATGCCCCCCTGAAGCAAAATATGTCAGTCTAAGAACTGTTTTGAAAAGCTCTCATAGAGAACTTTCAGTTGATACTCATATCGGCTACCTTTCATGAAATTTTTTTTCAGGGGCCACTCCTCTGTACTGTAATCATCGATTCGTGGCCTGTTTTTTAGAATCTTAGAATGGTTGCAAAGCCCTTTTGCTAGGAGCTCTCTCCTGCCTTTCCGACTTGTTTCAATTGTATATACTCATCATGATACTTATCATTCCTGAAATTTTCATGCAAATCCTAGCAAAGCTGTAGTTTCTAAGTCGGTAAAAAGCGCATATGGCTCCATAGCCATATGTTTCCATAGTAATACAGGGCTTATTGTTCCATAGTAATGCAGGAAAATTCAAATCGCTATAACTTCGTTAAAAATTATTCGATCTTTATGAAACTTTCAGAAAATCTTATAAATAGTCATCTGTGTGCTAAATTTTATTGAATTTAAGGGTACCATTTAGATTTTATCCAAGACAACATAAAATTGATAAATCATACTATTACTAACAAAGTTGAGTGAATTTTGACTTCTCATGTATTTGTTGTTGTTGTACTCATTAAGGCCTACATCCATGATTTTTTCAGATTTTTCGGATGGAAGGTATCCAATCGCGAGGGGGGGGGTACGCGAAAAGTTCGTACATTTCCCCTTCCCCTGCCCCCTTCGGTACTCATAAGGCAATTTTAAGACATGTTTTGGAAAGATCTCATTGAGACCTTACCAATGATACCCCACTCGACTACCAATGACGAAAATTTTTTTTGGGGGGGTCACTTCCCTATATGGGGAGACCCCCCTTAAACCCCTTTGAAAATTTTTTTCACCATTGAACTTTCAAGAGGTCACCACTTCTGGCCTTTCCACAAAGTTTCATGATTGTAGCTTCTATAGTTTCGGAGAAAAAGTGCTGTGACATACAGACGGACGGACGGACGGACGGACGGACGGACGGACGGACGGACGGACGGACAGACGGACAGACGGACACAGGTCGTGATTGCAATAGGGTTTTGTATTTTAGTACAAAACCCTAAAAAGTATTCACGAGTTTTTTGGATGTTTCGTTCGAGAGTCGATTTCGAATGTCGTTGTGTATGTACGTCCAGTTTGAGAATAAGCGTTCCAGTTGTGCGGTAGATGCGAGAATTTTCAAGTAGTCCATGGCAAATTCAGCAAGCTTATCATGGCCAAGTTCGGTGGCGAAATGTTAAAACGTTTTTGGCGAAGTGATTTTTTTTGCAGTCAATTTTGCGAAACTGCCTTCAACTTCTGTGAATTCACGCAATGATTCAAGCGCAGGCCCATCAAGCTTATCAAAAAGATAGCTTGCAACTTGCTGACGTTGATCCGAATTCAACCGTTTGCCGCGATAAACCGGATGGAAAAAATTAGCCGTCATCGTTATGATGTTCAGAACGTTGCTTTTCGTCATTCGTTTTTCCAAAAAATCTTTCAATTCGCCTGGTCCATCCTGCAACAATTCGAGCCATCTTTCAGTTGCATCTGCAGCTGATGTGTTGCTCTTCTGACAGAAGTTCGTCAATTCTGCCACTGGATTCAATAATTCGAGCACTGTCTTAACTGATGCGACAAATTCTCTATCGAAGAGAATAGATGAAAAGGCTGGTTTTGGTACTATTACATTTGGATCAGACTCTCCTTCCGTTTCACAAGAGGTAGTAAAAGATTTCATAGCGGACAAATTCTTCAAAATGATTCGGCTGTATTCCGTTGAGTTGTCCAGCGTGTTGTACAAGAGAGAACTGGTTTTTGGCCACCAGATTTCAGAAGACGATCTTCTAACCCAGTTCTCTTGAAATCTTTTTGTACGCTCATTACTTTGCTCATTACGCGAGAGTTTTTTGTCTTATTCACGATGTCCCCAGCCAATAGATTTGCAGTATGCGCATAGCATGTTGAATAGAGCAAATTCTTCGCTTTAACAGCATTTCCCATGCTTTGCATATTGTATGCGTTATCCGTCAAAATAGCATAAACAGTCGCATCATAGCGTTCTTTTGCTAATATGATCGCTTTATCCATAGCATCGAACAAATTAGAGCCAGTTTGACGAATGCCCGAAAAGTCGAAGGATTCCAGAAATACTTTTTGGTCATTTGACGTAGCGAGCATCATCACCTCGTAGTGACGGTTCGCCGATGAGTTTTGCCAGCCATCAACCAATAACGTTACGCGTTTGCCCATTTTGGCAATCAATTCTTCGTTGCGTTTTTCGATTGCTTCGTACGTTTTATCAAGCAACGTGCTTGCCAATACTCGATGATTAGGCGGATTATAAGCCGGTCGCAGCCCTTTCACAAAGTTCTTAAAATATGTTGAGTCAGCTACTTGGAACGGAATGTTACATCCATAAAAAAACGTCGCCGCTAACGAATCCAATTTCGCGCCTTCAACTGGTCTTACATCGTCTATGAAACGTTTCATTTTCATTTGCTTTGGTGTTAGTGCTCTGAAACTTGACGTTGATTGCTAGAAATAAAAATAAAATAAGTTTTATTTAACTTTTAACATGTATTTAACTTTTATATATTCAACTTTTTTTTTAAATTATGTATTTAACTTTTAACATGTATTATTTAACATGTTAAAAAAAAGAAAAAAAAATTACATCTTGTATATCCGATGTTTAACTTAAACTTGAATTCGGACGCGAGCTTGGACGCGAGTTTGTATTGTCACTGCCTTCCAAAGTGGCATTCAATTCACTTGATACTGAATCAACTCCCCTGTCATCGATATCGTCACCCGTTTTTTCCTTGTTATAGTTGTCATCCTTGTCAGCGATTTCATTATCAACGATGTTGTCAGAGCCACAAGATTCACTATGCGAATAAAAAAAATCAACATAAAATAAGTTTTGAACACTACATAAATTAAATTATAACATATTTTTTACCGATGTTTTATCAAACGTGCTTTTGCGGTATTCATGACGTTGGACATACAGCTGAGACACTTTGCCGCAGGTTTTGCATGGACGACAATTTTTTTTATAGCCATACCAATCTTCATGCATTGGTCTCCCGCCTTTCGATGCAGATGATGTGGATGCTTCACTTTCATCACTTTGTTTCATTAATTTCTCAAATGCGTTCGACATTTTCATAAAATTTTGGACAACGATTTGAATGACAAAATTATGAATCTAACAAGAGAAAACACGTTATGACAAATCAAATGACAAACAAGTACAGCTGACGCAACAGATAAGACATATAGACTGCTACATATAGACTGCTAGAGATGCGT